>CM077083.1:208880589-211280589 GCA_039513925.1 Platanthera zijinensis
ACCATGGCCCCGACCATGGCCGGCCCCGACCATGGCCCCGACCATGGCCGGCCGCCGCCGTGGCCATGGCCGCCCGGCCATGGCCGGCCGTGGCCATGGCCGCCCCGGCCATGGCCGCCCGGCCATGGCCGGCCGTGGCCATGGCCGCCCCGGCCATGGCCGCCCGGCCATGGCCGGCAGTGGCCATGGCCGCCCCGGCCAGGGCCGCCCCGGCCATGGCGCCCCGGCCATGGCGCCCCGGCCATGGCGCCCCGGCCATGGCGCCCCGGCCATGGCCGGCCGTGGCCACGGCCGGCCATGGCCGCCCCGGCCATGGACGGCCGTGGCCATGGCCGGCCGTGACCTTGGCCACCGCCAGCCTCCCTCGCCGGTCGCCCGGCTGCTGCCGCCGTCATGACGGCCCGCCTTCATGGGAAGCCCTCCCCGCCGTCCGATCGGGGGAGAGGCCCCACCGGCCGTCCGATCGGGACAAAACCACCCACTAACCCACTAGGTTAGTGGTGGGGCCCGCCATAACTTCCCCCTGGAGCCTATAAAAGGACCCCAGGGGCTCCTCATTTCCTAACCTTCTCCGACTACGCTTCCCCTTTCTTCTTCTTCCTCAGGTGGGAGCTCTCCCGTTTTCTCTACCAGTGGCCGCCTCTCGACGTCAACCACCAGTAGCCGCCTCTCGCCGCCAACCACCGACGGCCACCCGCAGCCTCCAGCGGCCACCAACGGATACTATCACCCGCCAACAGCTACCAGAACCTGCCATCGGCTATTGGCACCCCACCAGAGCTCAGTTACAAGGGGAGCACTCCCAGGACTGAGAAGAACGCACAAAGGAAGCCGTGACAACCCCTGGACACGCGTCGCCTCTGAGCGCATGCGACTGAAGTATCTCGCCCATTCCACCATCCAAGTCCCGTTGGCGAGGCAGTCTGTTGCCCACCAACGAGCGCATATACTCTCTCTCTCCTCAAGATTGTAACGGGAGCGGCCTGTCGCCCCGATTTCCCCAGTCAAATTGTAAACTCCAACAAGCTAGTGGATTTTGATCGGCACCGACCCGGTCACGTGGTTTTTCACCCGGTTGAAGGGTTTTCCACGTTAAAACGTCCCGTGTCCATCCCCCATTTTTCAACTGACTGTGTGCGCGCTCGACCGCTCCACGAGCTAAGGCGGTCCAAGAATATCCGGCCCGACCGGAGCATCGAGTTAGACCGCAACAATTTTAATTTAGTTTTTTTTTATTTATTAATAAAAAATTATTAAAAAAAAAACTAAAAATAATAATAATAATAATAAAAGTAAAAAAACGGCTCTAATTAGAGCCGTTTAACAACGGCTCTAATTAGAGCCGTTGGGGAGGCTGGTAGCCTCCCCTGCTGGCTGCTGCCAGGTAATAAGCCTGGGACCGGTCCAAGACCGGTCTTGGACCGGTCTTTGCCTAGGACCGGTCCAGGACTGGTCTTTTCCTGGGACCGGTCTTGGACCGGTTCCAGGGAAAAAAAAGGGGGCCTTGTTAGGCCCTCTGGGACCGGTCCGGGACCGGTCCGGGACCGGACCGGTCCTAACCGGGACCGGTCCCGAGCCAGTCCTTACCGGGCCGGTCCCAACCGGTCCCGTTGGGACCGGTCTTTTTGTACATGCCTACGCCCAGGTAGTGGCCTAGGCGTCGTCTGAACCTCTACCTCCAACCGTCAACATCTAAGAAGCAGAATGGGTTTACTTACACAGAATGATGTTTTCAAAACTGCTAAAGCTCGATCATCACCCCTAGCGAGGGTGCAAAGTCAGAACAATGAATAGGCAGTCAAGCGGTGCTCAAAGAGAACCCAAAGATCCGCAAATAAAGTACGAAGCCACTACATAATGCAAATGCGCAAAGAAAAAATAAAGAAAGAGCCACGCATCATCTGCATCAACACCAGAGCCCCTCACTCATCCTTGGAAGGATCACCAACGACAGGTTCGGCTACACTGCAACAACGCTTCAACACCGCTGTGTGGATCATCGCATCCAATCTCGTAGGTATCTCATACTGTCTCGCGCACATTGCACCTTGCACGCACAGTGCACATTGCATCCTGCAAACGCACATGGCGCACACCCCGCTTTGCACACACATCATGCAAACTTTGCATACATAGCCCCCCCTGCACATTGCTCCTAGCGTGCGCTTCACAAACATTATGACTTGCACTGCACATAATGAGCATCAAGCGTGCAGCACGCACTTCACACACACTACACTAATAGTGCACACCTCACAAACACAACTTTCAGCGCATGAGGCGTCCCGTGCATATCTCATCTCCGACACATTTTGTCATAAGCACACATCACCATGAATGAGCATTTCACTCAGTGGATAGTTCACCTTCCGCACCTCTGCCGCACTGACAACTCCACTGTTGAAACCGGAAAATCGGTTCCTGTGGAGTTCGACCCTTGGGGAAGGGGTGGCCGCGCACCTACTTCGCTCCTGTGAACAATCTAGGCTCAAGGCTAGGAACACAAGGGACAGACCCAAGGCCTCAGCGTGGAGGTCCCACCGCATACCCGGAAGACTATCGAACTCTTCCCCTCCCACACCAGGGGCTGAGCTAAGACACCTTCGGCGGGCTCTCTTGGCCGGCCGGAACATCTAAGGAGGATCTCAAGATCCACTCCTGAACTAGAGGTGTCTCCCTGGGTCTATAAAAACTGTTCCCCGCCCGCCTTTTAATGGCGTAAAACCGCCCAGCAGCCCTACTCCACGCAGCCCCAACTGGGCCGCTAACAACGTAACTACATTGTTCTGAAAGGCTGTCAATAGGCCATTAGGGGCTTCCCGGCAACTATACCTCGGGGCTCCCACGGGGCGAGCGGTTCACGAACATACCGCCCGCCTAAGATGAAAAAGATAAAAAGAATTCACAGGGCATCACAGGCATATTAAATTTACAGGAATATGAATTCCATACATCGGCACGCAGGCCGGCAATATAAACAAACTAGGCCTTCGAGGGCCGACACGAGCTGAGGGCTTAAGCCCGCTACTTCCCGCTTGCTAATGCAGCACCTGTACGTCAACGTCTCGACGAGCGGCGGCCAACTAGGCATCGATCGGCTAATACAAGCAGGCTAAACATAATGCGCGCACCCCCTTTTTGGGGGCTATGGTGCGCATTCCCTGCAAATAGATAGTATCCAAATTCCCCAGAGTCTTCTCCGGCAACCCCAGAACATCACCCACCCGGCTCATGCGTCCGGACGGGCTTCACACAGAACATCACCTATTCGGCTCATACGTCCGAATGGGCTTCACACAGCATGCCTAAACCCGTACTCACACTTCCGGGCATTAATGCAATTAATTACGGGGACGCACACGTCGACCCGTCGGAGAGCTCCCTTCCCCCACCCGTTGGTGGAGAGGTGCTTCCATGCAAATATGAAAAGTAAGGGCTTCACCTGCCCAAGTAGAAAATTTGTTACCCTTGGCGCGTATGTTGGCGAAGCCGTAGTCATGTATCAACTGCGCGCGTACAGATCCGAGCGCCGCAGCACAAACACTGATCCTTTCCCGCCGCGGACCTCGGTAACAACAACCACCTTCATGAGAGGCTTGGGAAGCAGTTGTTGGAGGCGGCCTGGGCAGAAAATATAGGGGGAGGTGGCGACACTTTTCCTTCACGGCGATGGCAGCCCGCACAGAATAAATGGAGGTTGCTGCACTGCCCTTGCCGACGATGGCCAACTGGACAAGAAAAGGAGAGGGAGGTGAGTCGGGCTGCTCCTCCTCCTGCTGGTGGCGGCATGTACAGGGAAAAGAGGGAGGGCTGCTTCCTCTTTGCAGCGGCGGCCTGGACGGAGAGAGGGAAGTAGGGCTCGGGCGGCTCCTCCTTGCGGCGGCCTGGACGGAGAGAGGGAGAGGGGAGGAGGGAGGCTCGGCCTCCCCTTTTGCCGGAGACGGGGAAGAGGGGCGGCTGGGGCTCAGGTCGGCTTGCTGGCCGACGGGAGAGAGAGAAGAGGGGGCCGGCTTGTTCCAGGCCGACGGGAGAGAGGGGCGGGCTGGGGGCTCGGTGCGTCCGGTGACATGAGGAGGAGAGAGCTGGGGGGGGGGGGGGTTCGGCCTGGGCATGGAGGCCGACGGGAGGAGGGAAGGAGCGGCTGGCGCTCGGCTGCTCCAGGCGGCGGATCGGGGGCAAGGAAGGAGCGACGACTGCCTCCTCTTCCTGAACCCTAAAATCGGGCCCCCCTCCTGCTGCTCCCCTTCCTCCTCTTTTTATCCCCCCCTATTATCATATATATATTATATATATATAAACAAATATATATATATATCATATAATATATGAAGAATATATATACAAAGGCCTATATACACAAAACATCCGCACGCACGCGCGAGCACCCGCACACCCTCGAACAGGGACGCCAAGTCACCGCTCTAAGCTCGCCCCCTAGGCTGACATTTGGGGAGGGTCCCGCTCGCCCGGCTACGGGGTTGTCACCGCTCTAAGCTCGCCCCCTAGGCTGACATTTGGGGAGGGTCCCGCTCGCCCGGCTACGGGGTTGTACATCCACCTTGATCACTGTAAATTATCACGCACGAGAATTAGGGAAAAGTCTCTGCCCTCCATTCTCTTCGGCTCTGAGCTGCGGGTACTTGGGGGGAAAATGATGTGGTCCCCATAGTATGATCTGACTTGTGGCTAGCCAAGCTGCCCACCTCCTGGAGGAAGTGGGGTTGACCAAGTCAACCCCACTACCATCAAAGCCGCCGCAATAACCGTCGTTGTCGCGCCAACCGCCTTCGTCTTCCTCTCCATAACCGCCATCGTCGTGGTGACCGCCGTCATCTTCCCCGCCATCGTCGTCGTTGCTTCTCTCCGAACGTCCCTCTTCGGTCGCGGCTCCGCGTCGTCGCGAAAAGGCGGCCATGCAACCGCCCGTTTCTCGTCGCCGTCCCCGTTAAGGGGCAGTCTCCCTTCCGCCGAAAGCGGGCAGCCATCCAGCTGCCCGTTTCTCACCGCCTCCCCCGCCCCCGTTAAGGGGCTCCCTTTCACCGAAAACGGGCAGTCGTCCGGCCGCCCGTTTCCCGCCGCCGCCCCCATTAAGGGACGACCTCCCTTTCATCGAAAGCGGGCGTCCATTCAGCCACCCGTTTCCCGCTCCCTCCTCTATTTAAGAGCGACCTCCTCTTCGCCTAGGTAGGGTGACCAAATTGGTCGCCCGACCTTGGCCCTCGGCCCTCTCCAGCCTCCGCCCTTGCCGGTCGCTCCTCCCTCGCGGGAGGAGCGGTTATTTTCCGGCAATGACATTTTTTTTCCAGCCGGGGGTGGTCTTGTCTTTTACGTAAATATGACGATCTGTGTACTCTAAACAGAGCGATCCTATTCGTCTGGCAGGTAGTTATGTGGGGAAATTACCGCCTTGCCCCTCTTGAGATCTATAAATAGACCCCTCCATATTCATTTTCATTTCTTCCTCGACTGGAAAATCCTTCTACGGATTTTCTCTCTCTTCTCTCTTTCTTCTACGAATTTTCTCTCTCCTCTTTTCCTCCTACTCACTTCCTCTCTCCCTCCTTGTGTGACTTTCTCTCTCTTCCATTTTCCTTCCTCGTGCGCACGCCCCTCCGCGCGCACATACCTCTCCGTGCACACATTTCTCTTTGTGCGCACGTCCCTCCTCGTGCGCACGTCGGCTGCGCACGTTGCCTCTGCACTACGCCGCCAAGACCGTCCGACCTCGCCCCCGTGCGTTCCTCCCTCGAGAACACTACAAGCGCTCTACGCGCACTCCGCCAGAAAGTGTCCCGTGCGCTCAAGGACAATCGCTTCAACGACCGACAGACCAACCATCTCAGGCTCCTCTCAACACAACAGGAAACAAACCACAAAGGATAAGGCGTGCAAACCGCACCGCACAAGCTTTCAAGACACAAGTGTCGGGGCGAGCAAAGCAGGTCGCTCCTGCTTCTGAGCTTTAACGGAAGACTTCAAATCACAACAAGTTCATCCCTCGCAACACAAGAGGAAGCTCATAGCTCAGTGAGAGGTGACCTGTCACTCTCCGAGCTCAGCTCTCCCTTCCTCTCAACTTGTAACGAGAGGTGGTCTGTCTCCCTCGAGTTCTTCAAAGCAGTTCTATACAACAAGCAGTAACTAGTGGAAGTTTGGTCGACACAGTTCCGACCACGTGGTTCTTCACCCCTTTCCGAGGATTTTCACGTAAAAAAATCGTCTTATCGGCTTTCCCTCTTTCTGTGACTGTTTGCGCACTCGACCGCTCTCAGGCTAAGGCGGTTCAATTTAGGCTTCGTTTGGCTTGGCGTTTTCGCCGGCCGTTTGGGGCAAACGCAGCTGGACGGCGGGTAAACAAACTACCTCCGGCGACATTTGCTCCGTTTACCCCCTCCGTCCCTTGAAAAATGTTGCAACCGCTCTATTTCGATCCCCAACTCCCCGCCTCCAGATCGATCGCCGCGGGAGGAACAACCGGATGGGTCTGCCGCCGCTGCGCCAAATCAAGCCTTAGCCCAATCTACTAGAGCCTCGAGCGATCCGCAACCATGAGATTATTAGGGGACTAACAAATTTAAATTAAATTAAATAGACGGAAATACTTATTAATTAACTCAAACAATAGTAAACAGTAATTAAGCCAAAAGATGAAAAATCAAAGCCCATCTATTTTGACTTTATGCACATTAAAAAACACAACAATGATTTAAGATGATAATTTATACTACGATTAAACATAAGTTTTCATGTTTTTATTTTGTAAATCTGCCGACTGTTTTAAAAAATTTATTTGAAAATAAAATTATTTTTTAAGAGACCATCGTAAATTTGTAGAAAATTTGGGCTGCAAATATTATTCTTTTCATGTTCCCCACTAGCTTAGTAAGATCATGAGTTTGACAGCTGCACACGTGATCGTCACGCGCAATTCTCGTACACCGTCCGATCCTCCACCACGATTGGCCGCCGGCGCTGCCATCACCTGCGCCGGGCGCCCCGCGACCGGCCAGCCGCACTGAGGCCGGTAGCGGGCGCCGCCCGCAAGGGGCGACCGCGGCCGGTCGCCCCTCCTGGCAGCTTCCTCCCACGGCCGCCCCGCCCCACGGCCGTCTCCCCCGGCCACAGAGCGTCGCTCTCAAGGGGCGGCCACGCCCGGCCGCCCCTCCCCGCAATTGCTCCCGCCACGGCCGGCCGCCTCGCCGGCCGCGGCTCCTTCTTTCCCCTTGTCGGCGACCATCCTCCGGTGAGGTGGCCGCTCTTTCGTAGCAAGCTCTCCCCGCCATCCAATCATTACACTACGATCGCCGCCGTACATTTCACGGATAATCACCCACTAACTGTCATGATTAGTGAGAGTTATCTGTAATTTTAAAATGATCTGCATTTAGTGTAAATTATGCGCATAATATTCGTCCAAAACTATATTAAAAATGGTCGTCAAATAGTAATTATAGGTGGTTGCGGTGTGAGGATCTCCTCCCAACATTCTTCTTCCTCAGGTCAGAGCTATGTCGGAATTCTCCTACGAGCCTCCTCTACCAGTCGGACCGCCAAAAAATTCGTTTAAGTCCACAAGATTCTGAGGAATATGGTGCTTTGTCTGTGACTTGAGAGAGCTTTCTACGTGCACAACACCACCCGAATCACCGCCAACACATCCCGGCGCGCTCCGCCGCGAAGTTTAAGTCTGCTCGCCAAGCAACGTCCGAGAACGCTCATCTCCATCCGAGCGTGGGAAAGATTCGAGTGAGGCGGCATGTTGCACACCGAACACTCTACAATCTCTCCTCTCAAAGTTGTAACGATGAGCAGTGTGTCGCCCTCGGTTCTCCAAAAACTCTGTAAACAACTTCGAATAGTGAAGTTTGACCGGTACCGTTCCGGTCACGTGATTTTTTTACTCGTTTAAAAGATTTTTCCACGTTAAAATCGTCTTGTGTGCTTCTGCTCATTCTGTGACTGTGTGTGCGCTAGACCGCTTCACGGACTAAGACGGTCAAATTTAATCCAGTGTACCGAAAAAATTGAGTTGGCCACAACAATTTTCCAAAAAAATAATAACCGCAAGCAAATGTTACAAGAAGTAACAAAAGAGCAGTGGTCGTGCTATTAAAAAAATGTCACAATGAGTAAAATACAGTAATTCTGTAAAGAACAAGCACACTTGCATGAATCACAACAATATGCATGCACACACACAAGTAGTGCTAACATGTCCTCATGGAATTCAACGACATCATTAGAGATGCTCGCTCTCGGAAATACAAAATCTTCGTCGCAGTCGACAAATTCTCATGGGCGGACAGATGCAACCTGCGGCAAAAAATTTAAAAGACATCAATTATGAGAGAGGTGTATAGACGACTGCCGACTGGTGGTGACCGGCGGTCTAGAGCAGTGAACATCAAAATATAAAAGAGACAATGGAACTCTCGGGTGTAAGTGTAACTCTCCAAACAAGTCTCTGTTCGCGGATTGTTGTCCACATAAACATCAGAACTTTACTCTGATTTTAGAATAGAAAAATAAGATTTGCCTTTAACAAAGATACATGACGCATGAATATGATTTTGCTACATGATTTTTTTTAAAACCAAAATTTCTTGTAATGCTGAACCAAACCGGTCCTAATACAAATATGTAATCCAAGTTTATACCCCCGAGAGGCCAATAATATACATACCATCACAGGCCAACAAAATAGATGCCGTTAAGGGTGTTTCTGTAATTTTATACTCAACGATACAAAAGTCAACAAGAGAAATCCGCGGGAAAGGCCTTTAAAGTAATTCTAACAAAAGAAGGTGGGTAATTCCATTACGGCACATCGCGTTTGGGCAGTCCAGCGGTGAAAGCGCGGGTCACCGCTTCGGGCCAGCCGAGATCCAGCTCAACTATCTGCCACGTCGACTAGAATGGTTCATGAGGCATGTGGTGCACCCCCTCCACGCTAGATATACTCCGACGAAACTTCATTCACTTCTTCCCGGCTACGTTCTCTCTGCAGTTGTCAGTCCCAAGCAAACAATAAAATCTCGGCTCTCTCTGCCATTTTACCTCCTCACCCTACTTCGGCCAAACCCTAACCCTAATCCCAACTCCATCCCCGTCTTTTTAATATTTCTTCTTGAAACTCCGGCGATCTCCAACCGCCTTCCCCACTCCTCGTAGAACTCCGATCTTGGACCGAGTCTGCTCGACAGTTGTACCCTACCGGCTACCAAACCCTCTTTCCGCTACTGGCCTGCATTATTTCCGGCGGACTTCCATAAATGATAAAACCCCTCTTTCTCTTCCGATGCACTGATTCCCAGAGCAATGCTCCATTGCCGCCCTTCTTCTAGGTAAATGGCGCATTCTTGAAACTCTTTTGCTTTGTTTTGCTTCTTCGATCTTCACGAGTCTATGTTTGAAACTGGTCAGATTGGCAGAGCTGAAGCCGGCGTTTTGATTATTATCGGAAAGGATGATGCATCCGGAGCAGAACCAGGGGAGGCCTCCGTTGGCGCCGGAGCCGCCGTCAAGGGTGATGTTCGCCCGGCGAACGCTGTCCGGGCGGTATGTCAGCTACTCGAGAGAGGATCTGGAGAGTGAGCTGGGAAGCGTGGACTTCAGCAATTACCATGTACAGTTTCCCATGACGCCGGACAACCAGCCCATGGACGTGGTGCCCATCGATCCGGCCATCGCCGGAAAGGCCGAAGAACAGTATGTGTCGAGCTCGCTCTTCACCGGCGGCTTCAACAGCGTCACCCGCGCCCATCTCATGGATAAGGTCACCGACGCCAACGCCGGCCGGTCTGCGGCCGCCAAGGCGTCCACCTGCGCCGTGGAGGGGTGCGATGGAAAGGTCATGTGCGACGAGCACGGGGAGGAGATGCTGCCCTGCGAATGCGAGTTCAAGATCTGCCAGGATTGCTTCGACGACGCCGTGAAGAACGGGAAAAAGCTGTGCCCCGGCTGCAAGGAGCCGTACAAGGCCACCGACATGGAGGAGGTGGCGAGGATCGCCAGGGAGCGTAAGGCCATCACCGTGCCGAGGATATCTGCGTCGAAGGCGGGGGCGAGGATGGAGAGGAGGCTGTCCATGATGAGATCTATGAATGGCGGAGGAGGGGCTGGGGAAGTTGATCACAATCGGTGGCTGTTCGAGACGAAGGGGACCTACGGATATGGAAATGCGATTTGGCCGGAGGAAGATGACGGCGGGCACGGCGGCGAGGGGCATAACAAAGAAATTGTGAGCAAACCGTGGCGGCCGCTGACTAGAAAGCTTAAGATTCCGGCAGCTGTTCTTAGTCCTTACAGGTCAGATTACTCCGCTCTCACTTTAATGATTTTTAAATTCCCATTGCTTGAATCAAGATTGCTTCTTTTTTTTTTCTTTTCACATACTATTACTGAAGATTCATGGCTGATCCAATGAATAAAACATATCAAATGTTAAAAACAACTGACAGAAGCCGGAGACTCCATTAATGGCGTGCACGGTTATCTCACTTATAGACAATGACAGGCTTCTTGGATACTCTTTTTTGAATTGTTCTTTTATTGTTCATAATACGTTTTTTCAGCTGTGAACCCATAAGAAATCAAAACTAAAAAATATGCGCATAGAAGAAAAATTGTTCATGACAATCTTTTTTTTTTCATCATCACACTTGTTCTTCTTCGCTTGTTCATGTCATGGTTTTTCTTCCATCATTTCATAGCATGCTTTATTTATCTTCCATCATGTGAAAGAAAACCTCACAAAAAGTTCACATTAAAAAGATGCACAACAAATCATTTGTTTCTTTAGGAAAATCCTTGATTTTTATGCACATCTACATAATCATGTTGTATTTGATTTTGTGTGCAAGTTGTATTGGGAGGGTAGTAGATCATTGTTTTACACATGGCAATATATCATATTGCTTTTGATCCTTTTTTTTTATCATAAATGGAGCGGTGAGAAATGGAGGAGGGTGGCTGCTATTTTTAAAAAAAGATGATCAAAAATGACATTTTGGAGCTGTGGCGATGAGAATAGGGCTTCGTTTGGGGGGACTTATTTTCACCGGTCATGAATCGGATCTTAATTATGATCCGATTCATGCGGTTGTAACCGCCTGACCGGTGAAAATAAGTCCCCCCAAACAGGCCCTAGGTGGATTACCAAACATTTTTTTTAGTGTTGATATTTTCTCTCCAATGGAGGTGGGCCAAAAACACCCAAACAAACAAAGCCTTAAGCTTCATCAGGAATGCTCTCAGCACTTTAAACGACATTAAAAAAAAGGAATTTTTGACTACTATGAAAGCACATGCCATGAGCTTATATGCTGAAACAATACTGAATTTATGATGGGAATTGCAGAGATCTTCCTCGGACGTGAAAGGATTGGTTTATATGAATGTAATTGCATCAAAGATGTAACAAATTCAACATTTTATAAAACATGCTTTCTAATCTCAAGCAGAAAAATAAACGCTGCTTGCTTTTGATCTGCTACTGCATCTCTGTAGACAATTATGGTTTCAGACTCTGATACAGGATCTACTCTGATTATGCCTTGAAATTCTACTTTATATTATTATGGTAAGCCTTCCTGGTCTAATATGCATCCTCATGAATGCAGGCTGCTAATTTTCATCCGCATGGCGGTGCTGGCGCTCTTTCTTGCATGGAGAATAAAGCACAAGAACCCTGACGCCATCTGGCTGTGGGGAATGTCCGTTGTCTGCGAGCTCTGGTTCGCCTTCTCGTGGCTCCTCGACCAGCTCCCTAAGCTCAACCCTGTGAACCGCGCCACCGACCTCTCCGTGCTCAAGGACAAGTTCGAGACTCCCACCCCTTCCAACCCCACCGGCAAGTCCGATCTTCCTGGCATCGACTTCTTCGTCTCCACCGCCGACCCTGAGAAGGAGCCGCCCCTCGTCACCGCCAACACCATACTCTCCATCCTTGCTGCAGATTACCCGGTGGAGAAACTGGCCTGTTATGTCTCCGACGATGGCGGTGCCCTCCTCACCTTTGAAGCCATGGCGGAGGCCGCCTCCTTTGCATCCTTCTGGGTCCCCTTTTGCCGCAAGCATAACATTGAGCCCCGCAACCCTGAGAGCTACTTCGCCCTCAAGCGAGACCCTTACAAGAACAAGGTCCGGCCCGACTTCGTACGCGACCGCCGTCGCTTAAAGCGGGAGTACGACGAGTTCAAGGTCCGTACAAACGGCCTCCCGGATTCCATCCGCCGCCGCTCTGATGCCTTCCATGCCCGCGAGGAGCTTAATGCTGCCCGCCTCCACCGCGAAAATTCCTCCGACGAGCCAATGGTGAAGATCCCAAAAGCTACTTGGATGGCCGACGGCACCCATTGGCCTGGCACCTGGACGCACCCAAATACTGACCACACTCGAGGCGACCATGCGGGCATCATCCAGGTCATGCTCAAGCCCCCGGCGGAGGAACCCGTCCTTGGCACTCCCCTCGACGAAAAGAATGGCGGCGAAGGAATTATAGACCTAACGGAGGTTGATGTTCGTCTGCCAATGCTAGTCTATGTCTCCCGCGAGAAGCGCCCGGGGTATGACCATAACAAGAAGGCCGGAGCTATGAATGCCCTGGTCCGCGCCTCGGCGATCATGTCGAATGGGCCCTTCATACTGAATCTGGACTGCGACCACTATATATACAATTCTCAGGCGGTTCGCGAGGGGATGTGCTTCATGATGGACAGAGGCGGTGACCGCATCTGCTACGTGCAGTTCCCGCAGCGATTCGAGGGGATTGACCCCTCTGACCGATACGCCAACCACAACACGGTGTTCTTCGACATCAACATGCGCGCGTTGGATGGCCTTCAGGGTCCAGTCTACGTCGGCACGGGCTGTCTCTTTCGCCGCGTGGCCCTCTATGGCTTTGACCCCCCGCGTGCTAAAGATCACTCCGCCCCTGGATGCTGTGGGTGCTGCTTCCGCCGCCCCCGCCGTGTTGCCAGTGAAGACTCTGCCTCCCGAGCACTCCGCATGCCTGATGACGAGGATGACGAATCACTGGCCCTTTCTTCCTTCCCCAGCAAGTTTGGTAACTCCAGCTTCCTTGTGGATTCCATCCCAGTTGCTGAGTTCCAGGGGAGGCCGCTTGCAGACCACCCGTCTGTGAAGAATGGCCGCCCGCCTGGCGCTCTGACCATCCCGCGTGATCCACTGGATGCCTCCACTGTTGCGGAGGCCATCAGCGTGGTGTCCTGCTGGTACGAGGACAAGACAGAGTGGGGGAACAGGGTCGGATGGATCTACGGGTCGGTCACAGAGGACGTGGTGACGGGCTACCGGATGCACAACCGCGGGTGGCGATCCATCTACTGCGTGACCAAGCGCGACGCCTTCCGCGGCACCGCTCCCATTAACCTCACCGACCGGCTGCACCAGGTGCTCCGGTGGGCCACGGGCTCCGTCGAAATCTTCTTCTCCCGCAACAATGCCCTGCTCGCCAGCCCAAAGATGAAGTTTTTGCAGCGCATTGCGTACCTCAACGTCGGCATATATCCCTTCACCTCCATCTTCCTCATCGTGTACTGCTTCCTCCCGGCACTCTCGCTCTTCTCCGGCCAGTTCATCGTGCAGTCGCTCAACGTCACGTTCCTCGCCTACCTTCTCATCATCAGTCTCTGCCTCTGCCTCCTCGCCATTCTGGAGATCCGGTGGTCAGGCATTGAGCTCGAGGAGTGGTGGCGGAATGAGCAGTTCTGGCTCATTGGCGGCACCAGCGCCCACCTCGCCGCCGTGCTGCAGGGGCTTCTCAAGGTGGTGGCCGGGATCGAGATCTCCTTCACGCTCACGTCAAAATCAGGCGGCGACGACAACGATGACGACTTTGCGGACCTCTACGTGGTGAAATGGACATCCCTCATGATCCCGCCGCTCACCATCATCATGGTGAACATGATCGCCATCGCAGTTGGGGTGAGCAGGACGATATACTCGGTGATCCCGCAGTGGAGCCGGCTGCTCGGGGGAGTGTTCTTCAGCTTCTGGGTGCTCGCCCACATGTACCCCTTTGCAAAGGGGTTGATGGGGAGGAGGGGGAGGACGCCGACCATTGTCTTCGTGTGGTCTGGGCTCATTGCCATCACCATATCTCTGCTATGGGTTGCCATCAACCCCCCTTCGGCAAATTCTCAGATTGGTGGTTCCTTCTCCTTCCCCTGATCTTATTCCCAGCTTCTTCCATTTATGGCCTCTGTTCTGCAAAGCTTTCAACAATTCTGATCTACAGGCATTTTTTTTGGATGTGTGTGTGGAGGTTTTGGATCTGCATACTTGAATTTATAAATTGTTTGTTTTGATGTAAGAAATAATACTAGAATATAAACTTGAATTCTTCATTCTTTCTGTTTTTACATTTTGATGGAATCGTCTCATCTTCTTAAACATCTGAAAGATTAGAAACCATGAATTTTTAACTCTTTATAAGATGCTTGTGGCCTTTCAGAAAAATTTCTATGCCCTGATGAAATCCCTTGTGTGAAGTGGCATACTCAAATGAACGAATGAAAGCATAAACTTCATCGGCGGGAGAATAGTCTGGACGGGTGCTGCTATTGATCTTTGTTACAGTAGATACCAGTGCATCCACCTCTCTTGCAAGCATAGGCTTGAGGAGGATTGTCGGTATTTTCAGGACTACATAGGTTTGGCCATTTCTCCAATAAAAGGAGAGCACTTTTTTTTATCTTCAACAACTGATAGGTATTAACGGTGAAGTGGCATAGTCTTTAGAGCAGTGAGCTCCAGATCTACTAAGACTGTTACGGATCTACACGACGACGAGCCTCTTTGGAAAGTTTACACGCGTCGAGCGCGTATATCGGAGGGGACCACCATTACCGCAAGAGATAATTAATCAATTACGAGACGTTATTTGTTTCTCTATTTGTTTGTGTCAATTATGGGTGTTATTTGTTGCTTTATTTGTTTGTGTCATTTTTAGTAATTTGTATTTCCTAAATTAAGTTGTTTCCTTTTGTATTCTTTCCTCATCACTATAAGAGTACGTGTAAGCCTTGTATTAGAACCATCTCGGATGAATGATATGTTTTCTCTTCTCTATCCCTAATTCCCCCTCTCTCTCTCTCTCTCTCTCTACCTCCCCTCTCCACCTCTTGTCTCTTATCCCTCTGCTCCCCTCCCTCTTACTCGGCTCCACAACAAAGTGGTCCGACCTGCCCTCTCCGCCCGCCTCCGGCCGCCGAAGAACCAGCCCCACCTTGTCCTGTACCGCCACAGCCGTTCGCCGCCGTATTCCACGGACGCCCTCATGGCCCCCAACACTCGTTCAATTGTGGATCTTCAGCAGGAGGACCCCGCCGCTGAGGCCCTCCGTCGCGTCAAAGCCCAGGAAGCCCTAGTCGCCTCCATGCACGCCTCCATCCTCGCCCTTCATGCCAAGTTGGATGCACTCCAATCGCCCACCGCCTCGTCCACCAGCGGATCTGCGGGCTCGGGCCACGACGGATCCCTCCTCGGGGCGCCACCATTTCCGCCCATCGGGGAGATCCCGGCCCCGCCGCCCCCTGGCAATCCGACCCTTGCCTTGGACCTCCCTAGCTTCGCCGACGTAGATCCGATGGGGTGGATCGCCAAAGCGGAACAGTATTTTGACCTCAATCACACTCCCGACCACGACAAGGTCTCTACCGTCGTCGTGGGACTCGACGGCTCCGCCCTACATTGGGCCCGATGGCTTCGCCAGACCAACCCGTCCATCTCATGGTCGGCACTCAAGCAAGAAATGATAGGCCGCTACGACACCCGCTACTCGGGCTCCGCTATCGAACGACTGTGTGGGGTACGCCAACTCGGTACACTGGATGACTACATTGATGAGTTCGTGGCCCTCGTCACCCATGTTCCAGGCTTACCACCGGATCACTACCTCAGCTTCTTCATGCAGGGCCTCTTACCCCACATCCGCTCCCGGCTTCGCACGCATCACCCCCGGACGGTGTCCGAAGCCCTGGACATGGCCCGCCTCGTAGAGGCGGATTTGGCTCCTCGACACACACCACCTCCGGGCAGACACCCGCCGGGGGGCGGCCTTGGAAGACCACCACCCCAGAGCCGCCAGCCCCTCGGGTTGCCCCAACTGCTCGGCCAGCTCGTCCGGCCGCCTCTCAACGGTTCTCCAACCATGAGTTCGATGAGCTCCGTCGCAAAGGGTTGTGTTTCCGTTGTCGGCATCCCTACTCCCCGACCCACGTCTGCACGGTCAAGGAATTCTGGGCCATCATCGGCGATGTCGAACCAGAGATCACCTTGGCCGATTTCGAGGACCTAGAGATCATAGAGGAGGACACCACCGACGGCACAGGCGTCACGACTTTCCATCAATTGGAGCTTCCGTGTTTTTCCGTGGGTGGCATTTTTGGGCCGCAAACAATGAAATTGGTCGGCAAACTGGGCGATGGCCGCCAACGAGCGGTCCAGGGCCGCTTCCCCTCCGTTCCCCTTTTAGTGGGCTCTTACTCGGTGACGGCGGATTTCTACATCTTCGGCCTCGGCGAAATCGGCGCTATCCTAGGAGTGGCGTGGCTCTGCACACTGGGGGACGTACGGGTCAAATGGAAAACTATGACGATGCGGTTTCTCCAGGACGGTCGGGAGTGCTGCCTGGTGGGGGATGCAACCCTACTCCGTGCTCCCGTCTCCTCCTGCACGATTCAGAGGACAACAAACGTCGAGTTTTCAGCATGGCTCTGGTCTATCACGGACGTGGTCCCATCGACCCAGGCACCACCTCCGGATATGCAGGACCTCCTGTCGGAGTTTGCGGACCTCTTCACGGCACCATCAGGATTACCCCCAGCCCGGACACACGGCCATGCCATCCCTCTTCAACCTGGCGTGTCGGCGATATCAGTCCGCCCTTATCGTTATGGGCACGTGCAGTAGGACGAGATAGAGAGGCTCGTCCACGACATGCTGATAGGGGGCCTCATTCGCCCCAGTGCGTGCCCCTTTTCTAGCCCGGTACTCTTGGTCAGAAAGAAGGATGGCAGCTGGCGCTTCTGTGTAGACTATCAGGAGCTCAACAAAGCAACTGTTCCAGATAAATACCCGATACCGGTGATCCAGGAGCTTCTGGATGAGCTCCACGGCGCCACCGTTTTCACCAAGTTGGACCTCCGTGGTGGCTACCACCAGATTCGAGTTCGGTCGGTCGACGTCACCAAGACGGCCTTCCGGACACATGACGACCACTACGAGTTCCTGGTTATGCCTTTCGGCCTAACCAACGCACCAGCAACCTTCCAGGCCACGATGAACGACATATTCCAGTCGGTACTTTGCCACCATGTACTTGTTTTTTTCGATGACATCTTGGTCTACAGTTCTTAGTGGCAGGAGCACCTACAGCACGTCCGACAAACATTGGCGACTCTCCATCATCACCACCTCAAACTCCACCCGATGAAGTGCTCTTTCGGGGTTCCAGAGGTGTGTTACTTGGGGCATACCATCTCCGTTGCAGGAGTTGCGATGGATAGCGACAAGATCGAGGCGGTCATCCGGTGGCCAACCCCGTCGTCTCTCCGTGATGTGCGAGGATTCCTGGGCCTGACGGGATACTATCGGCGGCTCATTCAGGGATACGACACGATAGCCCGGCCCCTCACCCAACTTCTCAAGAAAGCAGCCGAAGGCCCCTTCGAATGGCCGGCAGTGGCCGCCACCGCCTTCACCGCTCTCCAACAGGCCTTGGTTCGGGCCCCAGTGCTAGCTATGCCAGACTTTTCCCAACCCTAGCTTCCTCGTGGAGTGCGATGTGTCGGGCGTCGGCGTGGGGGCTGTCCTCATGCAAGCCGGCCGCCTGGTGGCCTATTTCAGTCGCGCATTCTCAGACACCATTCGCAGTCGATCAGCATACGAGAACGAGCTCATGGGCCTCGTCCTCGCGGTACAACATTGGCGGCCCTACCTACTAGGCTGACGATTCGTGGTTCGCACCGACCACCATAGCCTTCGCTACCTCCTCCTACAGAAGATTGCCACGCCCGCTCAGCAGGTGTGGTTGGACAAGCTATTGGGCTATGACTTCAGCATCGAGTTCCGGCCAGAGAAGGAGAACTGCGCAGCCGATGCTCTCTCACGCAACCCTATGCTTGCAGCCATCTACCGGCCGGTGTGGGAGGACGCTGACACCCTTCAAAAGGAAGTGGAGGCAGATCAGGCACTGATCAAGATTCGGACGGCCCTCATCATAGATGACACCGCCCACCCACCGTTCTCCTTGGTAGATGGTCGCCTACTCTTCAAAGGCCGCCTCGTCCTCGCCCCCTCTTTCCCGAGCATTCCTCGATTATTGGCTGAGTTCCATGCATCCCCGATAGGAGGACATGTCGGGGCGTACCAGACGTATCGACGGCTAGCGGCCTCACTTTATTGGCCTCACATGTTCCGATAGGTCAAAGCCTTCATGGCTGCCTGCCTCATCTGCCAGAAGGCCAAGCACGAAGCCGTTTTTCCGGGGGGTCTACTCCAGCCACTGCCTATTCCCGACCGCATTTGGGACGACGTCGCAATGGACTTCATCACTCGGCTGCCCCGCTCTCAGGGATTTGACTGCATCTTAGTCGTAGTAGACCGGCTCTTGAAGTATGCGCACTTCATTCCCCTCCGTCATCCTTACACGGCAGCCACAGTCGCCGACAGCTTCATTCAGGGGGTCGTACGCCTTCACGGGTTTCCCCGATCGATCGTCAGCGACCGAGACCCGCTTTTCTTGAGCTCCTTCTGGACTACACTATTTCGCCTGCAAGGCACCCGTCTCCGCATGAGCACGACATACCATCCCCAGACCAACGGCCAGTCAGAGGTGCTCAATCGGTGTTTGGAGACATATCTCCGTTGCTTCGTGGGAGAGAAGCAACGTAGCTAGGCCAAGTGGCTTGGGTGGGCCGAGTACTCATACAACACCGCCCACCACCAGGCGGCCGACATCACCCCATTTGAGGTTATTTACGGTCGTTCTCCTCTGTCCATCGTTCGCCACCTTCCAGGGGAGTGCCAAGTGGAGAGCCTGACATCAGCTCTGCGCGACCGGGATACTATTTTGGATCACTTGAAGTGTTGGTGTTTATAGACCGGGCGGTCTGTCAGTCTGGCTCTGGCGGCTTGGAGACTGGGCGGTCTGTCAGTCTGGCTCTGGCGGCTTGGAGACCGGGCGGTCTGTCGGTCTGGCTCTGGCGGCTTGGAGTCCTGGCGGTCTAGCGGTTTGGCATAGGCGGCTTGGTGGCTCGGCTTGTCTTGAGGTCTCTCCAGCGGTTTGTTGATATAGCCAGGCGGTTTGCCTAACCGCGCGGCTTGTGCTGTCTAATTTGTTTATAGTCGCTTGTTAATAGTCTCACATTGTTTATTTGTATTCTCCCTTCTCTTCTCCATTCTATAAAAGGGAGGCTATACCTTGTAATAGACACCTTTTTGAAATAATAAAATTTCAGTTATACCATTTTCCGGTCTCATTTTTTCTTGTTCTCACATGATATCAGAGGACTCGATCTTTTCCTCCTGATTTTGTGCTCCCTCCTTATCCGTGCGGCTTGCTTCGCCTGCTTGCGCCCTCTTCGCGCGGTCTCTTTCTCTCCTTGTTGTTGCCCTGTTCGCCGCGACCTGTTGCCCTGTTCGCCGCAACCTGTTGCCCTGTTCGCCGCGACCTGTTGCCCTGTGCCTTATTTTGCATGTTGCTTCTGTTCGAGCAGACTGTATTCTAGCCGCTCGACTTCTATCCCTCTGCTTGATTCTGCGACTTGGTCGTGGCTTCTCTAGCCGTTGGTGTCTGACATCGTGACCGCTGCAGATCTTCTTCTTCCTATCCGCGCGACTTGTTTTCTAACCGCGCGGCCTCTCTTCTCTCTAGTTATATCCGCGACCTGTTTTCGCGGTTTCTCTGCCTCTGTTTTTCCCGCGATCTCCTTTTGATTCGCGCGGCTCCTCCTCTGTTCGTGCGGCCTTCTCTCTAACCGCACGGCCTTCTCCATGCTTTGATTTGCTTCTTGGTTGTGTCCTTTGCGGTTTCCTTTTTTTTGTCCGCTGCGGTCTTCTGGTTCTCACGAACTTTCTTGTATTCGTGCTGTGTTCGCTGATTGTCTGTTCGTGCAACCCGTTTCTCTGTTCGCGCGGCCTGTTTCTCGGTTCTCTCAGACTTCCTTTTTAGTTCGCGCGACCTGTCTCTCTGTTCGCGCGACCTATTTCTGCTCTTATGGATCTCTTCGATATCTATACTTTCTCCTCTTCTTTGAAGCCTTCTGTCTCGGTGGTCACGTCTTCTGGTAGTGCCCACTTCGTTATTCAAGGAAAATGGCTGATCGACTCAGGTGCTACCAATCATATGACCGGCTCTCCCCAGTGCTTTTCTCTCCTGGAAACACATGATCGGTTGCCCCCGGTTATTCTCGTCGATGGCTCTCCATCCCCGGTCAATGGGACGGGAGTGGTTCAAGTCACTCCGTCTCTTCAATTGGCGAATACTCTCTACGTGCCCAAATTCCCGTGCAACTTAATATCTGTTACCTCTCTATGCAAGCAATTACGGTGTTCCGTCACATTTACTTCTACTTCTTGTTCTTTTCAGGATCCGGACTCTCAGCGGACGATTGCTACTGGGACTGAGAGTGACGTCCTATTCTTCCTCGACAACGTTTCCGCTCTATCCGCCTTCTCCTCCACCTCCACAGATCTACTCCAATGGCATCTTCGCCTTGGTCATGCTCCTCCGCGTGTTCTTCGTCAGCTTCTGCCCCAACTTCCTCCACAAAGTCCTCCCCTCAATTGTGAGGCCTGTCAGCTTGGCAAGCATTACCGTTCCTCCTTCCCACCAAAGCAAGTTCGTGGATCTTCCCGACCGTTTGATCTCATCCACTCTGATGTTTGGGGTCATTCTCCTACCCTTACCGTTGGTCGGGGAAGTTCATATTTTGTCACGTTTATTGATGATTTCTCTCGTTGTACGTGAGTGTATCTTTTAAAAGATCGTTCCGAATTATTCTCTGTATGGACATCTTTCTATCTCATGATCAAAACTCAGTTTGATGTTTCTATTAAAGTATTTCGATCTGATAACGCCCAAGAATATCTCAGTCATGCTTTTTCGTCCTTCTGTATACAACATGAGATTATTCATCAAACTAGCTGTGTCTATACTTCACAGCAAAATGGTGTGGCGGAGCGCAAAAACCGTCACCTCCTTGATGTCGCTCGCACTCTGATGACACATGCAGATTCCTCGTGCCTATTGGGGTTATGCCGTTCTCATCTCTTGTTTCCTCATCAATCGCATTCCATCCACCGTTCTCTATAGTCAAACCTCATTCTCCATTCTCCATCCTGGCAAGGAACCATTCCCCCTTCCTCTACGTATATTTGGTTGTACAGCCTTCATACATGCTCCCTCCGTTACCCGCGATAAACTCTCCCCTCGTGCCACCAAATGTGTCTTTTTGGGTTACTCTACAACTCAGAAAGGTTATTGTTGTTTGGACCCCATTCTTTGCAAACAGTTCGTCTCCGCGGACGTAACCTTCTTTGAAAACGCATCATATTTCTCTCGTGACTCCGCACCTCTTCCTAATGTTCCTGCTTCTCCTACTGAGCCTTCCCCTCCTACTGAGCTTTCTCCTCCTACTCTCCTCTCTGTCCCGTCTACCCCTGTCGAAATATCTCCTCCTTCGTTATGTCCACCATCTCCTGTTCCTCCTTCTCCTTCGCCGTTGCTCTCCACTCCCGGGCCAGCTCTCTCCGCCACGGACGCTCCAGATGCTGAGGAACCCGCTGATCTGGATCTTCCCATTGCTCTTCGCAAAGGGGTGCGGGCGTGTACCCAACACTCTCTTGCTGCTGTTGTTTCCTATGATCGTCTTACTCCTTCTCACAGGACTTTTGCGTTGGCTATCTCTGCCGCCTCTACTCCCCGCAACTACCACGAAGCTCTTACCATTCCTCATTGGAAGGTTGCCATGGATGAGGAATTTGCCACCCTAACTGAGCGCGGTACATGGACCCTCGTTCCTCCTCCAGTGGGCACAGATGTTGTTGGCTGTCGCTGGGTCTTTGTTGTGAAGTTCAGACCAGATGGCACTGTGGATCGTTACAAGGCACGTCTTGTCGCCAAAGGCTTCATGCAAACTTATGGCGTTGATTATTTCGATACCTTCTCTCCTGTTGCTTGTCTCAGCACTATCCGGGTTCTTCTTTCCGTGGCAATCAATAGGGATTGGCTCATTTCCCAACTAGATATCAAGAATGCCTTTCTCTATGGAGATCTTCAGGAGGATGTCTATATGGAGCAACCTCCTGGGTATATTGCTCAGGGGGAGACACAGGTATGCAGGTTGAAGAAGGTCATCTATGGCCTAAAGCAAAGCCATCGGGCTTGGTTTGATAAGTTTAGCAGCATTGTGGCAACAGTGGGTTTTATGAGAAGTTCTGCTGATCACTCGTTATTTGTTCGCAAAACCTCTCTGGGTCTAGTGGTTCTTGCCGTATATGTGGATGATATACTTCTCACTGGAAATGACCAGGCTAGGGTTGCCTTGACAAAGAAACATCTCAGTCAACATTTGGTCACAAAGGATATGGGCTCCCCAAAATACTTTTTGGGGATAGAAATATCTCGGAAGTCCAATTCATTAGTTCTCTCCCAGCATAAGTATGCTCTTGATCTTCTAAAAGAGACGGGGTTGACTGCAGCTAAACCTACCCGATTCCCCATGGCCACTGGAGAAGATAAAACCTGGACAGATGACTCGCCTCTTCTATCAGATGCTACGAGATACCGGCGTCTGGTCGGCAAACTCATTTATCTCACAGTAACCAGACCTGACATCTCCTATGCTGTAGGAAAGGTTAGCCAGTTCATGCAAGCTCCTAGAGAGTGTCATCTGCAGTCTGCCCTAAGGATACTGGAATATATAAAAGCGGCGCCAGGTAAAGGGTTACTGTTTCAGAAGAATGGTCATTTAAAGGTAGAAGCGTACTAAGATTCTAGCTATGCTGACGACAAAGGAGATCGCAAGTCCACATCGGGCTTTTGCACTTTTGTGGGAGGAACCTTGTGAGCTGGAAGAGCAAGAAACAGTATGTTGTTTCCAGGTCTAGTGCAGAAGCGAAATATTGAAGTATGGCGTTGACCACATGTGAGTTAAAGTGGTTACGGACTCTCATGTTTGACTTAGGGGAGGTTTACAACTATCCTCTACCTATGTTCTGTGACAACAAGGCCGCGATATATATCTCAAAAAATCCGGTTTTTCATGAGAGGACAAAGTACATTGAAGTCGACTGTCATTTTGTTCGGGAAGAAGTTTTGAAGAAACAGATCTATACTCCGTTTGTTACCTCCGACAACGAGTTAGCAGATATCTTCACCAAGCCTGTATCTGGTTCCCTTTTTCACATTTGCGACAAGCTGGGCATGGTTGATATATATGCTCCAGCTTGAGGGGGAGTGTTGGTGTTTAGAGACCGGACGGTCTGGCGGTCTGGCTCTGGCGGCTTGGAGACCGGGCAGTCTGTCGGTCTGGCTCTAGCGGCTTGGAGACCGGGTGGTCTGTCGGTCTGGCTCTGGCGGCTTGGAGTCCTGGCAGTCTAGCGGTTTGGCACAGGCGGCTTGGTGGCTCGGCTTGTCTTGAGGTCTCTCCAGCGGTTTGTTGATGTAGCCGGGCGATTTGCCTAACCGCGCGGCTTGTACGGTCTAATTTGTTTATAGTCGCTTGTTAATAGTCCCACATTGCTTATTTGTATTCTCCCTTCTCTCCTCCATTCTATAAAAGGGAGGTTATACCTTTGTAATAGACACCTTTTTGACATAATAAAATTTCAGTTATACCATTTTTCGGTCTCTTTTTTTCTTGTTCTCACATGAAGCACCACCTCCGACGGGCCCAACAGAAGATGGTCTCTTTCGCCAACAGGAAATGACGGGATCTCTCTTTTGAAGTAGGGGACAAGGTCTTCATCAAACTCCACCCATACCGCCAGCTTTCGGTGGCCCGACGACCATGCCCAAAATTGGCCGCCCGCTTCTTCGGGCCATTCGAGGTCCTTGCACGCATCGGAGCAGTAGTCTACTGCATTCGCCTTCCGGACGGGAGCCGCATCCACCTGGTCTTCCATGTTTCGCAGCTGCGGCGCGCGGTGGGCGAGCACGCCACAGCGGATCGCCTTCCGGCCGACCTCGACCTTTCCGGAGACGCGCCTTACTACCCCGCCTCGATCCTCAATCGTCGATGTCGCGCCCCAGGGGACCCTACGACTGACAAAGTTCTGGTGGCTTGGACTGGGCGCCCTGATTCAGACACATCGTGGCTCCCCAGGGATGATTTCCACCGTCAGTTCCCTGACTACTGCCTTGAGGACAAGGCACATTTTCCAGACGGTGGCATTGTTACGGATCTACACGACGACGAGCCTCTTTGGAAAGTTTACACGCGTCGAGCGCGTATATCGGAGGGGACCGCCATTACCGCAAGAGATAATTAATCAATTACGAGACGTTATTTGTTTCTATATTTGTTTGTGTCAATTATGGGTATTATTTGTTGCTTTATTTGCTTGCGTCATTTTTAGTAATTTGTATTTCCTTTTGTATTCTCTCCTCATCACTATAAGAGGACGTGTAAGCCTTGTATTAGAACCATCTCGGATGAATGTTATGTTTTCTCTTCTCTATCTCTAATTCCCCCCCCCCTCTCTCTCTACCTCCTCTCTCCACCTCTTGTCTCTTATCCCTCTGCTCCCCTCCCTCTTACTCGGCTCCGCAATAGAGACCAACATGCTGGTATGGTCTTAATAAGAACTCCATATTCCGGCCCGAAGAGAGCCCACTTCTCATTCCATTTCCATTATGTTTCATCAGCATTTAGAAGCTCCTAACCCATAATGGAAGAGAGATCTACCCCGGGGTAGGAGTAATGTGTTTAAAAGAAGAGGGTTGGGGCTAATTCCTCTGCGGGTTCAGGCAACCAATTCAGGATGTGTTTAATTGTCGTGTCCTTTCTGTGACGCCATTTTTGATACTTGACACCACCCACCGTAGCGCATGTCATCACAGCATCATCATGATTGTCATGCTGCCCCGCTCTGTGAAGAACACGAAATCTCGGGAAAAACTGTTCTTTATTATCAGATCTATCTATTACAGAAGAACACGGAAAGTATTGTATCTTGTATGTAAAAATGAGGAGTCCTGGGCTTATATATATATATACCCGTTTACACAGACGTGAAACTAACAAATAACTAACTATTTTGAATGAAAACTAAAATATTACAATAATGCCATCAATGAAATTAAAATGAAGATGCTGATGCTAATATAATCTTTAACATCCCCCCTCAAGGTGGGATTTGCAAGGAGGTGCAAATACCCAACTTGCTGATTAAAAATTTGTAGCTGTGTTTGTCCCAAGGCTTTGGTAAATAGATCGGCAAGCTGTAGATGAGTTGGTAAGTGAAAAGGAGCAATCATCCCGACGTTTAATTTTTCACGAACTAGATGACAATCCAGCTCAATATGCTTAGTTCTTTCATGATAAATTGGATTAGAGGCAATATGGATTGCAGCTTGATTATCACAAGCTAATGATATAGGTGTAAGATCTGTAAGTTGTAAGTCTCGCAATAAATTTAGGAGCCAACTCAATTCACAACATGCTGCTGCCATAGACCTGTACTCGGATTTGGCCAAGGACTTTGAAACAGTTGGTTGCTTTTTACATTTCCAAGAAATAAGAGAACATCCTAGTTGAATGCAGTATCCAGTAATGGATCGTCTGGTCGTAGGACATGAAGCCCAATCAGCATCACAGAAAGCATGAAGACGGAGATCTGCATCTTTTGGAAAGTATAAGCCATGTCTCATGGTTCCCTTGACATATCGTAAGACTTTATGTGCTGCTTGCAGATGAGGAAAACGAGGAGTTGACATAAATTGGCTGAGGATGTGAACAGAGTAAGCTAAATCAGGTCTTGAAACGGTTAAATAAATGAGTCGACCGACTAAACGACGATAAATAGAAGGGTCTGGTAGTAAGTCTCCCTTATGATCATCTAGCTTGTGATTCTGCTCAATAGGAATTAAACTGGGTTTGCTGTCAAGGAGATTGGTATCACGTAAAATATCAGCTGCATATTTTTGTTGGTGTAGAAATAAGAAGCCTGCTGATGTCCTGTGTATTTCAAGGCCTAGAAAATATGATAATACACCCAGATTTTTAAGTTTGAATTTCTGATGCAGAGCAGGGATCAATTTGGTTGATGACTTCCAGCAACAATAACATCATCGACATATATTAAGATAGCTAAAAAATGTTTGTTTTCTGATTTGGTAAAAAGTGAATGATCACTTTGTGATTGTATAAAACCCGTATCAAGCAAGGTGTTGGAGAATTTGAAGAACCATTGTCGTGAGGACTGTTTTAGTCCATATAAGGATTTCAGAAGGCGGCAAACCGAAGTTGTTCCAGGGGAAGTTGTAGAGGTGAAACCTGGGGGCAACTTCATATAAACTTCTTCCATTAAATCCCCATGCAAAAAAGCATTGTTTACATCCAATTGATGTAAAAACCATCCTTTGGAAACAACAATAGCAAGTAAAGCACGAACTGTGGTCATTTTTGCAACAGGTGCAAAAGTATCCTGATAATCAAGACCCTCAGATTGAGTATACCCTTTTGCAATGAGACAGGATTTATGTCTATCAATGGACCCATATGGCTTATATTTCAGTTTATAAATCCATTTACTTCCAATTACACGCTTACCTGGTGGTAAAGATGTAATAATCCAAGTCTTATTATCTTCAAGTGCTTGAATTTCTACTTGCATTGCATGTCGCCAAGCTTCATGTTGGTAGGCTTCAGAATAAGTGGTAGGCTTCAGAATAAGTGGTTGGTTCTTTGGCTAAGTCTGGAGTGGCAGAAAAAGAGCATATATAATTTTGTTGCCATTTAGGTGGGATTGTTATGCGAGATGATTTACGGAGTGAGGTTGTTGGAAGGGATTGAATGGGAGCATCAGTGTGTGGATAGTTTGGTGATATAAAAGGTTGATTAGGGGAAACAGTATCGAGAGGAAGAATGGAAAAATCTGTAGGCCGCTGTGTGGAATCTTCAAATTCTGCAAGGTCAGTTGGAAATGGTAAAACAGTAGGTCTTATTGACTTGCCAGCAAAAGGAAAAATGGTTTCATGAAATTGGACATCTCGGCTGACAAAGATGCGGTGAGTTTGCAAATCAAAAACTTTGTATCCCTTTTGTCCCGTAGGATATCCAATAAAAATGCATCGAATTGCTCTAGGGGCAAATTTATCTCGTTTGTGGGATGTAGTGGAGGCAAAGCATAGACATCCGAAGACCTTTAGATTGGTATAATCGGGTGGTGTGTGATGTAATAATTCATATGGTGTTTTATGTTGGAGAACACTTGATGGTAATTTATTAATAATATGTGTTGCAGCAAGAACACAGTCCCCCCAGAAAATTAGAGGTAAAGAAGCATGAAATCTGAGGGCTCGAGCAATGTCAAGGATGTGTCGATGCTTGCGTTCAGGGACGCCATTTTATTGAGGTGTGTAGGTACAACTGCTTTGATGTAGAATACCATTATCAAGGAAGAATTGTTTAAGGGTATGATTGAAAAATTCAAAACCATTGTCTGTTCTGAAGGTTTTAATTGTGGTAGAAAATTGTTTTTTGATGAGGTAGAAGAAAGACTGTAGTATAGAAGGAGCTTCAGTTTTGGTGGTCATTAGATAAGTCCAAGTGTTTCGAGTATAACCATCAACAATGGTGAGGAAATACTTATAACCAAAATGTGTTGGTTCTTTGTAAGGACCCCAAACATCACAATGAACAAGATCAAAAGCTTGAGTAGAAAAATTATCACTTTTATAAAATGGAAGCCTTGACTGTTTGGCTAAAGGACAAATATTACATGGCATAAAATTGAAAGTATGTAGATTTGGAAGAGAGTGAGAAATATGTTTGAGCTTTGATGGAGAAGTATGGCCGAGACGATGGTGCCATAACTCTATTGGAGAGAGTTGTTTTGAAACATTGCCTTGCATGAGAACTGTAGGTGGAGATTGATACGCCCGAGATAGATGTATATTTACGCAAGTGCACATGCCGAATCAAGTAATATAAAGTGAGAAGTGATCGTTCCCTCGAGGAGGTGATTGACCTAGTGATCACAATTATTAGCTCTTCCCATTCTCTAAATTCAAGACGATAATTAAGGTGAATTTCTAGTTTTATTTAAATAAGTACTCTTAAGACAAGAACTAAAATGCACGGACAAGAAAATATTGTTATCCAAGTTTTAGAGAAGCAATCTTGCGTGTTGGTTTCCCTTACCTATTGCGATGATTTTTTTTATAGAAAAAGCTTTCATGAGTTGTTTGACTTCTATCTTGCAAGGATTTAAAAGCGGATCTCTTTATCCCTCGATTTCCGAGATCCGGTCACCCAAATTCCCCCAGTTATCTCTAACTTGGGTGGAAAGAAAGTAACGAAAAGCGCACAAATCCACTACGCTAACTCAAGAGGAAATCTCTTTCTCTCTCGAAGTTATATTAGAAATTAGGTTACACTTACACCGCTCCTCTCTTGATTCTCGCAGTGCAGTAAAAAGATGGAATTTTGACTAAAGAAATACGTGACTCTCTCTCGAATCTCGCCACGTAATATAAAGGATTCAACCTTAGACTAGCATAACTCCTCTCTCGAATCTCGCCATGCTAACTAGAAGATGAATACTTACTCAAAACATCCACAAATAGAGAACACAATTCCAATAAAGATAGGAAATCAAACAATCATTAAGTTAAAACCTTGAATCAAGTCATCACAACAAGTAAGGTACTCACAACACACAAGATCTAAGAAATTAGTTCATGGCGGAGAGATGAAACCAAATTAGATGGATCTTACTAGACATGCTTCAGAAAATTCGAAAGTTTCAAGAAATAATTCACTCGGATTTGGGAGATCCGTTGCTCTTGACGATCCGGTGTAGTCTTCTTCTTCTTCTTGCCTAGGGTTTGTCTCCCAAGATGGATCTTCTCCTCCAAAAGCTCCCTTGTCTTTTTCGTCCAGAACTCCCTTTTTTGTCCTTTCATTTGTCCTTTAAAAATGCCTCCAGATATGCCAAGGGATGCCTCCTTCCAAATTTGAAAAGGTGGCAAAATTTGAATTTCAAACTCTGAAAACCGCCCAGGAGACGTTGCAACCTTCATTTTTTGGGGTGTTGCAACACCCGCGCTGTGCCTACTTGCATTGCTAATCAGTAAGTGAGACGTTGCAATTATTTATTTTTTCGTGCGTTGCAACCTTTTTCCAGATTTTTATATTTTGCCAGATTTCCGTCCATGAGCTTATTCCTCTTGCACCACTAGTAAACATACAATGAAAAGAGACCAAATTAGCCTTGAATTAGATAATCAAACAATTACTTTCATTTCTATAGCTTTTTGTGTTTATTCGTGTCGGATATGCCGAGTAATTTGTCAGAAAACGTGGCTAGATAACTTTTTTTGGGAAGTTATCATACCCCCACTTGAACCTTTGCTAGTCCCGAGCAAAGAGAAATAATTATTTCAAATGGGTGTTCGATAATTATCACTCTCCAAATCAGAACAATCTTATCTTGACCAACATTAGTCCAAGATATTCAAGAAGTTCGCTTTACTCAACTGATAAGCTTGATTATTATTAAAAGTTCAAACATCACAAATTCATTAGCTTGATAAAAGATAAAGCATACTAAAGAATTTTGTGTAGTGTGTGCGCCTTCTTCCAGATTATTTACTCCCTCGTACTTTTTCATTGAACATCCTCAATAATTCAAAAGGGTAAGAATAAGCTAAGTCATTACGCTAGCCTTGATAAGAATTAGCAGCAAACGAGAGCATAGGTTTAGCTTTGGCTTGGTTGGCAATTCATGAATAGGCTTAAATAGTGGCATGGTAATTCCCTAGTTAATAATCTCAATCTTTCACCATATTACGAGGTTCAATCCTTAAGCCTTGCATATATAAACATATTGTGCCAATAGTTGGGATCAATCCAAGTATGTAATTGCCTACCCAGGCCACATATCACTATGACAAAAATTTTGATTATTTCCTTTTTTTTTCATATGGTTACAGTTGGGATCATTCTAGATAGGCGTGTACATACTTAGGCCGCATATCACTATGACAATTCACAATTTTTCTTTTTTTTTTATATATAAATGCTGAATTGGAACACCCATAAATGGCTAGTGGATTAAGATAAAACTAGTGAAATATGGGGAATTTGGTCATTCAGTAGTGGGTAGCAAAATGATACAGAACCAATCAAAGAATCTCACGAAAGGTAAAAATGGTCTAGCTACTAAAACATTATCTTGACTCACATTATTACTTAGTTCTTGCTCACCCCATTTCCTAATTTTAGAAATCAACATCAAAAGTTTTCAGAGAAGTAAACGAAAACTGGAGAAGGATGTGCATGAATTAAATGTCTTAGAGTGCTTTATCAAAAAAAATCTTGCTAATTTCAAATTCAAAATCTGAACTCCTAGGATTCCCTAGCCGTACCAATTAATTATCATTGAACTTCAAGAATAACTTATCACTAAGTTATTGTCAATATACGAGATATTACAAGTACGAGTGATCAAATTATCTACCACCACAATTACAGTGGCGATGTTAGCCAACACCCCCACACTTAAAGGCTTGCTAGGCCCTAGCAAGGTTAATGTGTTATATAAAAAAAATATTCTTTCAATACTACTCAGCCTTTGCATGAATTAAACAAAAGTGAAATTGAAACAGTAAAAACTCCCCTGATAAGGAAATGATGTCCTCTGAGTCTCTTGAGTTTCTTTAATGTGCTTCTCATGTGCTCCGATGATCTACAGTACTCCGATGATATTTACCTGCTCAACTTTTATCTTGGCTATGACAGAAGAGAACAAAATATGGAGGCAATCTAATAAAGTTCGTAACTGCATGAATTAGCAACAACAATGAACCAAAATAGCTTAATCGCCTTCATTTTCATATCATAACTGTCAATTATAGCAATAGCCTAAATCATGTTATATCAATTTGGGCATAAGAGCAGAGTAATAAAATAAATTAAATTAGTCTTTCCAAAATATCTAGCAACTTAATGAGTCCAAATAAATACGCAAGATCATATCATATCATGTGAGCAGTGTAGAGTAACTAGTCACCATGCAGTTAAGCAAAATAGTTCAAAATAAAATCATCCAGAGCATAAAAGAAACAAAATAGTATCCATCAACCATTAGTACAGTCATCCAAAAACAAATGAATCAAAAAGGATCTAATCAGATCCCCCCTCATCGTCTTCTTCGGGTTCATCCATTTCTTGATCCTCCTCGCCTTCTGGCTCCACCTCTTTTTCCTGATTCCTTTCTTCCTCCTGTTCCTCGTCTTCTTCATCTAATTCGGTTGGGTCGAGAGTGCTTCCATCAGCCGCTAGCAACTCTCCCTTGTCGTTGAACTGCGACTGATATCGAAACGGCTCTTCATCAACTTGCAACTTTGCTCTCTTCAAGAGACTATCAATCTTCCTCTCCATAATATCTAGTCGGGAACTGAAGTAGCAGTGCTGGCATCTCAAGTATACCTTTATGTACTCAATACTTTCCATAGCTTCATGCAACGTGACCCCTTCCCCGGATGGCACTGCTACTTTCTCCCGCTTTCTGGCCGATGACGCTGAATATCGACTTCCTATTCTTTTGTGAGGTGTCTTAAAATCGCTGTCCATCTCAGTCCCTACTTTAATATTCACCTTCACAACCTGTCCAGTTATCGGCCTCCGCACTTGGGTTAGCAAATCCTCAGCACCGAAGGCTACCCCTGCCTGCCTACAAAGCTCCGTGATCAAGATTGGGAACCATAGCAGCTTGGCCTTGTCCTCCCGGATTTTCATCTTCAAATGGTTGCTGATTATCGCTCCCACATTAATCCTATGCCCCTTCAAAATGTGATATATCAGCTCTGCTCTGTCCAAAGTGACGTTGTTCAGGTGGCGGGTAGGCATAACGGTAGCATTTATGAAAAGGAGCCACACCTTAGCTTCCCTGGACAGGGATGTGGATTTCAGCGCCTTCGTCGACCTCTTTGACCATTCCAGGTCTGGTGAATTACCGATCGCAGCTGCCAGTTCATCCGATGTAATTTGATAGTTTAGACTCTCCAATTCTTCATCAGCACCTACTTCGTACAGCTCATTGATTACATTGGAAGATATGTTGATCAGCTTCCCTCATACCGTCACTACCTCATCCTCCATTTGCTTAGCGTTTGCGTAAAATTCGTATACCCAGGATAGAATGGCCTCCGACCGGTGATGGCAGAACGTCTCCCAGTGCAACTCATGCATTTGGAGCACGTAGGGAAGGCTCCACGCTCGCTTCTCCATCAGGAATCCCCTTTCATAAATTACTGGCAACGTCTTTAGATTCTCAAATCTAGATGCGAAAGCTTTGCTAACAAACCGTAACGCTTTATTGGCTATCGATTTCCCTTTCCTTTTGGTCGACATTTCTAAATTATGGGTTTAGCAAGATCAGGAACTCCTCACCCTCACACATTCGAAACTCAGGCATGGAGATGATAACTGAAATAAGAATGGTGCTAGGCGCTTTCGAAAATTACCTGATCGGGCTTGAGATTCAACGGTAGGAAGGGGTCCGGCGAAGTTGCACTCGTCGTCAGGTCGCGAAATGGCGATGGGCTCGCCGGGAATCAACTTCTAGCAGTTCGCCGCCACTCACGCCGCCGATTACGCCCCGCAGAACTCACCGACTCCGCTTTATTTTCCGGATTTTCGCGAACTAGGGCAGGAATCGTCCAGTAAAGAAAAAAAAAACCCCGGTGGACGCTTCTTAAAGACGAAGCGGGTCGACGCTTTTTATCAAAAAGCCGATCGACGCTTTTTTTCAATATGAAGCCGGTCGACGCTTCTTTTTCAATATGAAGCCGGTCGACGCTTTCTTTAATATTGGCCGAAACTAAAGTTTTGCAACCATTTATTTTTGCTGTCGTTGCAACACCTGCGTGGTTTACACTCTCCAAACAGAAATCTGTCAAAGTAAATATTTCAGCGCTGCAACTACCACGACTGCTGCTACCAATTTTCCGTCAGCAATTGAATTCATTCCTCCACCACTACTCTCCTAATCAAAACCAAAGAAAAACTTGAAGAAAAATTACTAAATTCAAACAATAAACTAAACATAAAGCGATGGGTTGCCTCCCACCTAGCGCCTAAGTTAATCGTCTCGGCAAGACGACTCTCCTTTTACTTGTCAATGAAATTTTATGACCATCGCATCGCGCTGGTCACCACCCTCATAATAAATTTTTAGTCGTTGTCCATTCACCTTGAAAGTTGATCCGTCCTTCTCGTTACATATTGTTACTACACCATGTGGGAACACCTCAACAACTCGGAATGGTCCAGACCATCTCGATTTTAGCTTTCTTGGAAATAATCGAAGACGTGAATTATACAAAAGCACAAGTTGTCCGCTTCTAAATTCTCTCTTCTGCAGTCTCAAATCGTGCCATTTTTAACCCGATCTTTATAAAGCTTCATGTTCTCATAAGCGTTAAATCTAAGTTCTTCTAACTCATTCAAGTGCAGAAGCCTTCTTTTACCCGCTTCTTGAAAGTCAAAGTTAAGTCTCTTGATCGCCCAAAAAGCTCTATGTTCCAATTCTACCGGTAAATGACAGCCCTTTCCATACACCATCCTAAAGAGGGTCACACCTATGGGCGTTTTGTAAGCGGTCCTATAAGCCCATAGCGCGTCATTTAATTTAAATGCTCAATCCTTCCTGGTTGTACTCACTGTCTTCTCTAAGATGGACTTAATCTCTCTATTGGAGACTTCGGCTAATCCATTGGTTTGCGGGTGATATGCTAGGGCCATTTTATGTGTTACACCATATTTTTTTAAAAGTAATTTAAATTGTGTATTAGAAAAATATGAGCCCCCATCACTAATTATCGCCCTAGGCGTGCCGAATCTCGTAAATATATTTGCTTTTATAAACTTGAGTATAACCTTAGCATCGTTTTTTTGTGTGGCAATGGCCTCTATCCATTTTGACACATAGTCTACTGCCAATAATATGTAGAAATTTCCTCCTGAATTCACAAACGGCCCCATAAAATCTATGCCCCAAACATCAAATACCTCTACTTCCAGAATATTGGTCATAGGCATACTTGCCCCCCGATGAATATTGCCCGTCTTCTGACATCTATCACATGCCTTGACAAACAAGTGAGCATCCTTAAATAGCGTTGGCCAATAAAAACCAGCCTCTAGTACCTTCATAGCAGTTCGTTCTCCCATAAAGTGCCCTCCGTAAGGAGATGCATGACACTTTTCTAGGATATCACGAACTTCCATCTCAGGTATGCACCTACGAATGGCTTGGTCAGCGCATATCCTAAATACATAGGGGTCATCCAAAAGATAAAACTTGGCCTGATGAAGAAATCTTTTCTTCTGCTGATAATTTAAATCTAATGGCAAAATGTTACTCACAATGAAATTTACGATGTCAGCATACCATGGGGTATTCCCCTCCGATACTGCCAACAGACTCTCATCAGGAAAATTCTCCCTAATCTCAATGTTTACATGCTTCCCATACTCAGACTCTAGACGTGATAGGTGGTCTGCTACAGGATTCTCCGCCCCCTTTCGATCTTTAATCTCCAAATCAAACTCCTGCAAGAGGAGTACCCACCTAATCAATCTAGGTTTAGCATCCTTTTTTTCTATCAAAAATCGTATAGCTGCATGGTCCGTATAAACTATCACCTTAGACAATATTAAATAGGAGCGGAATTTGTCAAAAGCAAAAAACAACTGCTAATAGTTCCTTCTCGGTAGTGGTGTAATTTATTTGTGCGTCGATCAGTGTCTTGCTAGCATAGTAGATTGTGTGGAAGACCTTGTCGCGCACTTGTCCTAAGACCGCGCCCACAGAAAAATTGCTTGCGTCACACATAATGGTGAATGGTAGAGACCAATCAGGTGCAATAATAATCGGTGAAGAAACTAGACTTTGCTTTAATGTACGAAAGGCGGCTAAACACTCCTCGTCCAAATTAAAGTGGGAATCTTTCTCTAACAGCTGGCTTAGCGGCTTGGAGATTTTAGAAAAATCTTTAATGAAACGACGGTAAAAGCCTGCATGACCCAGAAAACTACGCACTCCCTTAACATTAGTCGGTGGGGGCAATTTTTTTATAACCTCAGTCTTCGCTCGGTCTACTTCCAAACCCTTCTTGGACACCTTGTGTCCCAGAACAATCCCTTCTTTGACCATGAAATGACATTTTTCCCAGTTTAAAATTAAGTTGGCTTGAATGCATTTGTTCAAAACTTTCTTTAGCACTTCTAAACATTCATCAAACGATCTCCCAAACACTGAAAAATCATCCATAAAGATCTCGATCCCCTCATCAATTAGTTCAGTAAAGATAGCGATCATGCAGCACTGAAATGTGGCAGGAGCTTTACATAATCCAAAGGGCATTTTCCTAAATGCAAATGTTCCAAAAGGACAGGTGAAGGTTATCTTCTCCTGATCCTCGGGAGCTACCATGATTTGATTATACCCCGAGTAACCATCTAGGAAACAGAAATACTCATTTCCTGCTAGCCTATCAAGAACCTGATCAAGGAATGGGAGTGGGAAATGATCTTTCCTAGTCGCTTTATTCAACTTCTGGTAATCCATACAAATCCTCCAGCCAGTTACCGTTCTAGTGGGAATCAACTCGTTGCTCTCATTTCTAACGACAGTAATACCCCCTTCTTTAGCACACACTGAACAGGACTTACCCACCGACTATCGGAGATAGGATATATAATACCTGTATCCAGCCATTTGATTATCTCCTTCTTGACCACTTCTTTCATGGGTGGGCTAAGTCTTCGTTGGGGTTCTATTGACTCTTTTGACTCTTCCTCTAGAAGGATCTTATGCATGCAAATTGAAGGACTTATCCCTCTAATGTCTGCAATGGTCCAGCCTAATGCTTTCTTGTTCTCACAAAGAACTGCAATCAATTTATCTTCATTCTCCTTCACTAAAGATGCATCAATAATAACCGGTAATGTGTTGTCCTTACCTAGAAAAACATACTTTAGGTTTTCGGGTAGTGGTTTCAATTCAAGCATAGGTGGCTCTACAATAGACGGCTTCATGATTTCCGACTCGCTTAACGTGCTTATTAACTCAAACGCGTTAGCATTTGGTAAATGCTCAAAAGTACATAACACTTCCTCAGTTTCCCTTGAATCTGGATCCTCTTCTATTTCTTCATTTGTTAAAGCACTAAGAATTTTGTGCTCCCAATTATTTTCATTATGCATCATCCGTATAGGTGCACTCACCTCCGTAATAGAGAAACATTCCTCTTTATCATCCGAAAATCTCATGGCTTTGAGGATGTTGAATGTCACATTCTCATCATTAACTCTCATCGTAAGATCACCCTTCTGAACATCAATGAGTGTTCTTCCGGTGGCTAAGAATGGTCTACCAAGAATGATGGGGACATCCTTGTCCTCATCCATATCAAGTACTACAAAATCAGCGGGGAAAATGAATTTCTCCACTTTAACCAACACGTCTTCTACAATTCCCTTAGGGAATGCAAGAGACCTATCGGCCAACTGTAGAGTGAGAGATGTAGGTGTTATCTCGCCTAGACCTAACTTCTTATAGATAGATAATGGCATCAGGTTGATGCTCGCTCCAAGGTCACATAACGCTCTCCCAACAAACTTCACTCCAATAGAATAAGGAATTGTGAAACTACTGGGATCCTTAAGCTTGGGTGGCAGCTTGTTCTGCAATATAGCACTACACTTCTCAGTCAACGCCACTATCTCTTTATCAACAAACTTTCTCTTCTTTGCCAAGATATCTTTCATAAACTTAGCATAACTCGGCATTTGCTCAAGGGCCTCGGCAAATGGGATGTTTATAGTTAGTTTTTTGAAAATATCCATAAACTTCTGGAATTGTATGTCAAGTTTGGATTTAGCCAGTCTAGATGGAAATGGGGGTGGTGGGTAGATTACGTCTTTCTTTTGGTTTAATTTCTCTTTTTGCTTCTCTCCCACCTCCTTCTCTAATGTGCTTGACTCACTCGGCATCTTACTTGCCTCTTCTTCCCTAGCTTTCTCAAGCAACCCCTCCCCACTTGGAATCTCTACACCACTCCGTAAGGCAATAGCTTTGCATTGATTATTATGATTTTCTTTTGTTGGATTTAGTGTGGTATCAGAAGGTAGAGTTCCAATGGGTCTTTGACTTAATGAATTTGCAAGTTGACCCATAGTTGTTTCTAGTGATCTTAATGAAGATTCTATTCCTCCCATTCTTGAGTCATACTTTTGGAACATGCCTAAGATAAATTCATCTGGTATCTTCCTTTGGTTTAATTGTTGGGGTTAAGAGTTATTATTAATATGAGGGTGGTTCATATTTTGATTGAACCCTGGTGGGTGATTCGCCCCTTGATTGTTTTTCCAGGAGAAATTGGGGTGATTTCGCCACTCAGGGTGATAATGATTGGCAAATCCAGGTGGACCTTGCCTTTGTGCTCCTCCTACATAATTTGCTTCTTCAGAAATTTGATTTAATTGCTCCACCGTCAATGGAGCACTAGATGAAGGCTGTAATAATGAATCTAATCTCTTATTAATTAGGTTGAATTGTGATGCTATTTGAGCGGCCAAGGAAGTGATTTGGTCCACTTGGTGGATACCAACCGTGTTGTTGTTCCCTTGATGCTCATAGGCTTGATAGTTATTTGCAGTGAGATCTTCGAGGATTGCATACGCGTCCTCGGGATACTTCTTAAGTAACGATCCTCCAGCAGCCCCGTCTACTAAGATCATGGTTGCAGTTTGCAATCCATTATAGAAGGTGGAAACTTGTTGATGTAGGTCTAACCTATGGTGGGGACACTTTCTCAGTAGCTCCTTAAAACACTCCCAAGCGTCGTATAGTGTCTCTCCGTTTCCCTGTGTGAATGTGGTTATATCTCTTATTAGTTTTGCAGTCTTCGAAGGAGGAAAGTATTTATGTAAGAATTTTTCGACTAGTTGCGTCCAAGTTGTGATACAATCATCAGGTAAAGAATCTAGCCAATCCTTAGCCCTCCCTTCTAGTAAGAACGGAAACAGTCGTAACATAATTGCATCATCGGATGCCCCGTTAAACTTAAACATATCACAGATGGCTAAGAAAGTTTTTAAATGAGAATTTGCATCCTCATGATTGAGACCCCCAAACTTATTGTATTGAACTTGTTGCATGATTAGTGGGTCCATTTTAAAGTTATTTGCTGCAATTGCCGGACGAGCAATGTTGAAATGCAAACCCCCACCTAGAGGTGTATTATAGTCGTAGCATGTCATGCGAGGTGCATTAGGTTGAATATTTTGTTCAACATGCTCCTCATTATCATCAACGTTGTTTTGCACATGATTATCCATCGCAGGATGAATAATGTTAACGGTCCTAAAGTCTCTCCTGTTTTGTCTACAGGTACGCTCAATTTCAGAATTCAAAGGCAATAATTCTACTTGCTTATACCTGGACATACACTGCACAGATTTTCAAATAAACTTGATTCAAACAAATAAACAAACAAACAAACAAAGACTTGATCTTTAAGTACTAGGGATTCACTAATATTATGAAAATAATTAACACTAACTCAGAAGCACCTCCCCGGCAACGGCGCCAAAAACTTGATACGCCCGAGATAGATGTATATTTACGCAAGTGCACGTGCTGAATCAAGTAATATAAAGTGAGAAGTGATCGTTCCCTCGAGGAGGTGATTGACCTAGTGATCACAATTACTAGCTCTTCCCGTTCTCTAAATTCAAGACGATAATTAAGGTGAATTTCTAGTTTTATTTAAAGAACTACTCTTAAGACAAGAACTAAAATGCACGGACAAGAAAATATTGTTATCCAAGTTTTAGAGAAGCAATCTTGCGTGTTGGTTTCCCTTACCTATTGCGATGATTTTTTTTTATAGAAAAAGCTTTCATGAGTTGTTTGACTTCTATCTTGCAAGGATTTAAAAGCGGATCTCTTTATCCCTCGATTTCCGAGATCCGGTCACCCAAATTCCCCCAGTTATCTCTAACTTGGGTGGAAAGAAAGTAACGAAAAGCGCACAAATCCACTACGCTAACTCAAGAGGAAATCTCTTTCTCTCTCGAAGTTATATTAGAAATTAGGTTACACTTACACCGCTCCTCTCTCGATTCTCGTAGTGCAGTAAAAAGATGGAATTTTGACTAAAGAAATACGTGACTCCTCTCTCGAATCTCGCCACGTAATATAAAGGATTCAACCCTAGACTATCATAACTCCTCTCTCAAATCTCGCCATGCTAACTAGAAGATGAATACTTACTCAAAACATCCATAAATAGAGAACACAATTCCAATAAAGATAGGAAATCAAACAATCATTAAGTTAAAATCTTGAATCAAGTCATCACAACAAGTAAGGTACTCACAACACACAAGATCTAAGAAATTAGTTCATGGCGGAGAGATGAAACAAAATTAGATGGATCTTACTAGACATGCTTCAGAAAATTCGAAAGTTTCAAGAAATAATTCACTCGGATGTGGGAGATCCGTTGCTCTTGACGATCCGGTGTAGTCTTCTTCTTCTTCTTGCCTAGGGTTTGTCTCCCAAGATGGATCTTCTCCTCCAAAAGCTCCCTTGTCTTTTTCGTCCAGAACTCTCTTTTTTGTCCTTTCATTTGTCCTTTAAAAATGCCTCCAGATATGCCACGGGATGCCTCCTTCCAAATTTGAAAAGGTGACAAAATTCGAATTTCAAACTCTGAAAACCGCCCAGGAGACGTTGCAACCTTCATTTTTTGGGGTGTTGCAATACCCGCGCTGTGCCTACTTGCATTGCCAATCAGTAAGTGAGACGTTGCAACTATTTATATTTTCGTGCGTTGCAACCTTTTTCCAGATTTTTATATTTTGGCAGATTTTCGTCCATGAGCTTATTCCTCTTGCACCACTAGTAAACATACAATGAAAAGAGACCAAATTAGCCTTGAATTAGATAATCAAACAATTACTTTCATTTCTATAGTTTTTTTGTGTTTATTCGTGTCGGATATGCCGAGTAATTTGTCAGAAAACGTGGCTAGATAACTTCTTTTGGGAAGTTATCAGAGATCCAGAGGACTCTTTGGAAGACATAAGACAATACAATCCATCAATGCATTTCCCAAGCTCCACTTGAGTCTTCTGCAAATGGTCCTGTATAATGCAGGCATGGGATTGGAAAATCACCGAACAATTGGAATCAGTAGATAAACGATGAACGGATAAAAGATTATGGTGGAAAGTGGGAACAAACAAAGCATTATATAAAATGATAGAATAATTTAGGTGAATGTTTCCAATGTGAGTAACAGTGGTGGTTGATCCATCAGGTAAATGAACAAATTGAGAATGGGGAAGTTGTATTGGGTTTATTAGTTTGTCAAAATAGTGAGTGATGTGATTTGTTGCACCACTATCAATGATCCAATCATTTGTACCATGTCGAATAGAGAGACTGTAACTGATACCTCCTAAACGATGAATAGTATCAGTGTTGTTTTGACTGTGGTTTGAGAGTAATCCAAGCAGCTGAGTGACTTGTTCATTTGTTAGTTAAGGACTGTTACTAGAGGTTGTCAATCTGGAATGTGGAGGAGTGATAAAACTTGATTGAGGGACATGTTGGCCTGAGTACTCAATGTTGTGTGCCTGTATTTTTTGAGGATTGTCAACATGTTGCCGCCCTTTGAATTTGTACTTGGGTGGGTATCCATGAATTTTAAAGCACTTTGCTTTGGTATGCCCCGTAGTCTGACAATGCTCACACCATAAGATTTTCTTATGGTGCCAGGAAGGAGAATTTGTGTTTAAATTCCTTGAATGAGGTGTTATTGGTTGAGAATGAGATGCGGCCATAAGGGCAGAGCTGAGATCTTCCATTGGTATGAAATGTGAAGAGTTCATCTGTCTTTCTTCTTGCTGCACCATAGAGTTTGCATCATCGATATTAGGAAAGGGTTTCATCAGGAGTATTTGTCCTCGGACGGGTTTAAAAATGTCATTCATTCCCATTAAAAACTGCATTAATTTTTGTTCTTCCCGTTGGCATTCCCGTGCTCTCAGGACGTCGCAGTTGGTGTTAGATTTGCAAGTGGGAATTGCAGTCAGGGCATCCAACTCATCCCAGAGTTGTTTTAATTTTGTATAGTAGGATTCAATACTGAGCCCATTTTGATAACAGGAAGAAATGGTTTTTCGAAGACAGTGGAGCGTTGTGCCGGTACTGTTGGAGAATCGTCGTTGCAAATTTGTCCACATACCAGAGGCTGTGGCTGCGTGGAGAATTGAATTCTCAATTTCTTTAGAAACAGCACTAAGAATCCAAGAAATAACCAGATTGTTAACTTGTTCCCAATGTTGCAAAGTTTCATCACCTTCATCTGGTTTTACAACAGTACCAGTGAAAAATCCCAATTTATTTTTGCAGCTAAGGGCAATTTCCATGGATCTACGCCATGGTATGTAATTGGAGGCGCCTTCTAAGACATTGTTAACAAGCATTATTCCTGGAGTATCAGAATTCTGCAGGTGCAAGAAACTTGGCAGGGTGTTTCTTGATGACATCGGATGAGAAATATACTCATCAAGGCTTTCCATGTCTATATGTTGTTGAAGATTCGGAACAAGGAAGAAGGTGAATGAATGAAAAACAGTACTAACCAATGATTTGGTCGATTATTTTGCTGCCTCTGATACCATGTGAAGAACACGAAATCTCCAGAAAAACTGTTCTTTATTATCAGATCTATCTATTACAGAAGAACACAGAAAGTATTGTATCTTGTATGTAAAAATGAGGAGTCCTTGGCTTATAAATATATACCCGTTTACACAGACGTGAAACTAACAAATAACTAACTATTTTGAATGAAAGCTAAAATATTACAACAATGGCATCAAAGAAATTAAAATGAAGATGTTGATGCTAATATAATCTTTAACACGCTCATGATGCACTCACAACGCCGCCACGCTCATGGAGAACTCACAATGCCGCCACGCTCATGGAGCACTCACAATGCCGCCACGCTCATGGAGCACTCACAATGCCGCCACGCTCATGGAGCACTCACAATGCCGCCGCGCTCACTGCGAACTCCCAACGCCTCTGCGCTCATGGTGCACTTACAACGTCGCCGCGCTCATCGCCCGTCGTCGAGCCCATAGCCCGCCGCCACGCTCATCGTCGTACACTGTACTCATAGCCCGCTGTCGCGCTCATCGTGTGTCGCCTCCCAACTCTCGTCGTTAAATTCCTCACTATGAGTGTGTGGATAGTAAAATCCCCCGTCATGGGGGTGCCGATAGTGAAACCCTCCACCAAGGGGGTGCAGACAATAAAATCCTCCATCATAAGGGATGTAGATAGTAAAATCCCTCATCATTGAGTGTGGATAGTAATGTCCCTATGATAGCGGTGCTGGTGCATATAACCAAATTTATGTACATGAGTGTGCCCATAGCGAAATCGCCCACCATGGGGTACGCATAGCGAATCCTCATAATAGAGGGTGTGCATAACCAAATTTATGATCATGAGTGTGCGCATAAAGAAATCCGCCATCATATGGGTGTGCATAGTCAAATTTATGATTATGGGTGGACACATAGCAAATCCACCACCACGGGGGTGCACATAGTCAAATTAATGATCATGGGTGTGCGGATAGCAAGACTCCCAAGAACATTAATTACTAAAATGTCCCTCTCAAAATTTATAAAAGGGGCCTAGAGCCCACATTTGAGAGAACCTTGTCGTCTACGTCTGAGAGAGCTCCTGAAAATCCCTTCCAAGATCTTCGGCGCTGGAAGATCTACTTGGGCATTTGAAATCTCCTTTGAAGCTTGAAGATTTCTTCAAAAATCTCCTTGAACACTCAAAGATTTTCTTCGACGCTCGAAGATCTCCTTCGACGCTTCAAGATCCCTTTGAAGATCTCCTAGAGCGCTCGAAGATCTCCTTCAGAGTTGGGAAATGCCTCGAAGACAATTTAAAGATTTTACTTAGCTCCATACGCTAAGCTCCAACGACGAATTGAAGATTTTACTTAGCTTCCAACGCAAAGTCTAAAGACGACTTGAAGATTTTACCTACCTTCTAACGCTAAGCTCCAAAGACGACTTGAAGATTTTACTTAGCTTCCAGCGCTACACTCCAAGGGGAACTTGAAGATCTTACTTGGTCTCCATCATCAAACTTTGAAGACGATACAACAAACTCATTTAGTTCTCGGCTCTGAACTGAGAGCTCAAGTTGTTGTGTACGTCATCCCAACAGCCTCAAGACTTGAGTTCAGAACCCCAGTTCCTGCATTAAACACTCCAGACGGCTTTCGAGCACACTCCTCACCACCCCACTCCAATCGACCTTTACAGTTCAAAAGAATCATTGTAAAGTGTGGTGGCATGTCACCCTCGAGAAATAACTCTTGTAATACTCCAAAGAATAATGCATCTTGGTCGGCACGGATCCGGCCCAGTGTTTTTCACCTTTTCTGAGATTTTCCATGTTTAAAAAAATCTTCTTGCCAGCTGTTCAAATTTTTCGAGTTGTCGCCCCGCACGTGGGCACGCACTCCCCGCGCACCAGCAGCCGCCGCCGCTGCCGGCGGCTCCTGCCGCCTCTGATCGTCGTTGCTGCCTCCGACCACCGCCGTCGCCATTAGGTTCCCTGACCATGTTGGCCGGACAAATTCTCTCCCAGCGCAAATTATCAGTCTATCCCTTCAGAAAACTATAAAAAGGCCCACTGTGCTTCATTTGAAGACAAACAACTCCAGAGACTAGAAAGAACTCTGAGATTTTCCGACGAGAAAGTGAGACTTAAATTTTTCCTTTGCACGGAATTCTCTCTGCTCACTCTCTAGCATAAAGACGGCTCAAGACTTCAAGAACACGATTTTTTTCTCCAAAGGAGCGCTCTCATCAGGGCTCCAACTCAACATGAGCGCTTCTATCGAGGTTCTGATGGCTTAGATATTTTCACCACCGGAGCGTTTTCACACAGACTTTGAGGACTTAGAGATTTTCACAACCGGAGCGCTTCCACACAGGCTCCAATGACTTAGTTTTTTCTCCATTATTTTCATATTCTGCACTCACCCTTCGAGGAATTGTCTCGACTCTTGTAAACTCCAATAAAATAGTGGATTTTGGTCTGACATAGATCTGATCATGTGATTTTTCACCATTTTCGAATTTTCCACGTCAAAAATGTCTTTTGTCATTTACTGTTATTTTTCATTGACTATTTGCTCGCCCGATCCATGTTGAACCCGAAAACCGCGGCTCAACAAGGAGTTCAGACATGATGTGTAGTTTGCCTTTACTTCTCCCGAGTCAGTGTCTTGGTCGGGGACTTGGAGTTCGGAAACCTATTCACCAGAACAACCCTAAACAGACCCTGAGTCGCAGTGAGGAAGTCCAACCACACACTTGGAAGATCTTAGATTTCTTTCCCTCTCAATCCAATGGTGGATCGGACATCTTTGGAGGGCCGCGCGAGCTCCCAACCACCCACCCGGAAACCACAGTGAATGATGAGCTGAAGCTCCTGCCAACCAAAGCTTGTCAATGGAGAGGAAAAACCCAGAAGAGGTCCTCTCCAAAGGTGTCCTTGAGGTCTATTTATAGTTTTCTGGGAATGGTCAGCCAACATCAAAATCCTGCCTTTTGGTTCTACTAAATGCAGTCTAAAGTGATCTGCCAACAGCCAAACTCCGCTGTTTGGAGGGGCTATTGGCAGGCCAAAATGGGATCACACAAAAATGCGGATCACTTCTCTTGACGGGCGAGTCGGGTCGACCCTGGCTCACTCGCCTAGGCTGCGATTGCTCGGTGGAACTGGGTACTCGCCACTCGCCCCTTACCCAGTTGGCGAGTGCTCAGTCGAACTGGGCACTCGCCACTCGCCTCCTAGCCACAGGTGAGCGGGAGATCGCCTACCCCACTTGCCAGAGGCCTCCCATCAGGCGGGCAGCATATACCTGACGAAATCGGGTACTCGCCTCTTGCCACTCGCTTCGGGTTGGTCTGAGTCACTCGACAAATACGGGATTGCACACAATCCCCGCTCTTTGCGAGTCCTGTCTCAAACTCAGAAAGACCGTTCAACCCCATTGTTATTTAGCGAGTGCGGCATTTTAGGTAATCTATCAGTGGGTCCCACCGAAGCCTATATATATCACAGGATGGAGGTCAACCCTTGTTGGGTACATTGGAAAATGTGTACCTGATTTGAAGAAGCCTAACTTAGCATAATGATATACATCAAGGTGTATTTGATGTTGTTTAAGTTGAATATGTGCAGGTTAAAAGTATGGAAAATTTTTCTAAGTCCATGTGTCGACACCAAAAGAAGATGTGTCGACACTTCAGGAAGTTTGTGTCGACACTTCAAGAAGGCTGTGTCGATACAGAGAAAATGAGTCGACATCAACTGTGTCGACACCGGGAGGCAGTGTCGACACACACAAGATTATAGTCGACATCAACTGTGTCGACACCGGGAGGCAGTGTCGACACACACAAGATTATAGTCGACATCAACTGTGTCGACACCAGGAGGCTGAGTCGACACACAGAGGCAGAAGTCAACAACAGCTAAGTCGATACTTAGAGACTTGTGTCGACACATAACAGAATCAACAATAAGTCTGTGGCTGAAGTAATTGTGTCGACATACAACTATCTGTGTCGACACATTCTCAAAAAGTTGTGTCAAGAAGCTGTGTCGACATCAAGACATATGTGTCGACATCACAAAGGATTGTGTCGACACTTAATCAAATTGTGTCGACACATTTTAGCAATTGTCTCGACACATATTGACAGTGTGTCTCGACACTTTCTGGCAGAAACAAAGACTCCTTAGCAGTTTGAAGAATTAACAGCTGTGGGTCTCTATAGGTTAACTGACGTGATTGACACAGACAGAAGTTTGTTAGGAACCGGATCAGTCGGTTACCAGGAATGAAGGCTATAAATAGATGGATAGTGTCTGAAAGAAGTACTACAAAAACACAACTGAAAAACTGAACACTGATTACCAAGTAACAATAAGAAGAAGATCTTTGCAGTTCTAAGAAGATATTCTGATTGAACTATCAGAATCTGTCTAAGTAGAATTCAGTCAAGAATTCTGAAGTATCTTCAAGAGACTTGGATAGAGAGAGATCCAGTCAAAAGAAGGCAAGAAGAAAGCTGTCTCAGTTTTCAAAGGAAACAGATTCTGAACTTATCTGTCAAGAAGATTCAGATTCAAATTCTGAAATCTAAGAAGAAAGCTGCTGATCAGTTTATGTCAAAGAAGATCAACTCAACAAAGTTCAGATTCAAGAAGCTTTGAAGAAAGCTAAGTTCCAGTTGATTTTATTCATCTGATTTATCAAGAAGCTGATCAAGAACACTGTCTTGTTCCTCCTCTCTCTCCAGGAGCAAGATAAAAATCTATTTTACTCAAATCTTGTAGGATCTTTTAATAGATCTGAGTTGTAAGCCTAATTTATAAAGGCTGAGTATAGGAGAGATAATCTCTGAGTTGTAGGTCTTGAATAAAGACTGAGGTAGGGTCGAATATCCTGAGCTGTAGGAGTGTGGTATCACTCTGAGTTGTAGGAATCCATTTTGGATTCTGAGCTGTAGGATCTGAGGATCTGAGTTAAAGAAGGGAGTTTGGCTGAATCTAACACACTGCTAGATAGGTGAAGGGGGAAAGTGGATGTACCCAGATCTTGGGGAACCACTATAAATACTTGTTGCAATCTGTGATGTGTAGTTCTAGATTGTGTGATTTTGATTGCTAAAGTAGCTGCAGAACTCATAGAAAATAGTCTTTAATTACTTAATCATTCTGCCTTAAGTTTGAAAAGAAAATAAGAACCTATTCACCCCCCCTCTAGGTGTCTAGGTAATCTTGAAAGTAAAACTATCAAGTGGTATCAGAGGGAGGTTGCTCAAAGAAAGACTTAACAGTCTGAGTTAGATCTAAAGGCAGAATTAAGAATCAAGAAAATGGGTTCAGGTGAGAATCACAAGGAGTTGGGATCTATGAAGCTTCCCATCTGCAGAAAAGAAATCTTTGGAATCTGGAAGGAAAGGGTTAGGCTGTTTATGGAGGCCTCAGACCCAAGAATTTATATCACAGTGAAAGAAGGTCCATACATTCCAATGAAGATTTCTGTATTAGATGAAAATCAGGAAACTCCTAAGGATTTTTCAGAAATGACAAAGGAGGAAATCATCTTAGCCACTATGGACAAGAGAGCTCAAAACATCATAGTAAGTGCAATAGATGATTCCACCTTCCAAAATCTAATATATTGCAAGACCTCCAAAGAGATGTGGGACACCTTGATTGTCTATATGGAAGGATTTGAAGAAGTAAGACAAGACAGAAAATCAATGCTCAACCAAGAATATGAGAGCTTCAAACAAGAAAAGTCTGATAGCATAACTGAGTGTTATAAGAAATTCTATAGGATTGTGAATGAACTAATGTCCTATGGAAGAGTCTTCAGTACATATAAGCTGAATGACAAGTTTCTCAGATCTTTAACAAAGGATTGGGATACCAAAATATGTGCCATTAGAGAAGTGGCCAAGTTAGCTGATATTTCTCCTCTAACCTTGTTTGGAAAATTGCTTTCATATGAAATGCAATTGATGGCTAGGAAGGAGGAAGATAGAAGTATAAAAGGTGAGCATAGATCTATGGCTTTCAAAGTTGAAGCCACTAGAAAGAAAGGGAGGATGTCTTCATCTCCTCTCAAGGAAGCTACAGAAGAAATAACAGAAAATTCAGATAGTCAGAAATCAGGGAGCAGTGAATTAGATACTGACTTTGTTGCCTTTACAAGACAGTTTCAAAAGTTCTTGAAAAAGAAGCAGTGGAAGTCTAGACCCTCCACATCACAGCCAGTAGATGAGTACTATCAGAAGAGAAAATCCTCAAGAAATGAGAGAAACAGAACTAAGCCCAGCAAAGCCATAACTTTTAAGATTGTTTGTTATTGCTGCAATAAGACTGAACATATGGTAGCTGAATGTCCAGAAAAGAGAAAGGAGTCAGTAGACAGAAAAAGGACTCAACACAAGGGCAAGAAGGAGAAATCTTTTGTTGCAAAGAAGGATAAGAGTCTTTCAGATCAGTCCTCATCAGAGTCAGAATCTGAAGCAGAAGCATACATAGGATTGTATGCAGCCAATGAAGAAGAGGAATTTCTGCAACTGATGGATTCCATTCATGATTAAGAAGACAAGGAATACATGGGTCTGATGGCTGAGTTAGAAGATAACCAATGACAGGATCAGCCTGGTCCTAGTAAGATACAAAAGGTTTCTAGTTCTTCTGATTTTAGTACTGGTTCAGAGTCAGATTCATCTACATCAAGTGATGTGAATGGATCTGAATCAGAAGGTGATATTCATCAGTTGATGGATGAATATAGGGACTTGTTGCAGACTCTTAAGAAAAGCAAGAACCTAGTCAAAACTCAGGCTCAGGAAATTGCTAATCTTAAGGTGGCTGCAACTGAGTTTGAAAAAGTAATGGATCAAAAGTTAAATGAGATTGCCAAACTGAAAAATATAACCTATATTCAGATGGGCACAATCAAATATAATAATGATCAAATTAAGAGTCTGGAGGCCAGACTAAGAATAGAGAAAGATTTAGTGGCTAGTTACTCTAAGCCAAAATCTGTCTTACCTTTAATAGATGAGTTTGTGGCTCAAAATGGTAAGGTAGGATTAGGCTTCAAAGGAAACCCCAGGGCTGCCCAATTCAAAAGAAAAGGCAAAGCCCCTGTCTAGCCTCTAAACCTTTCAGTCTCAGTTATGTTTAGAAAGGTGCAAGTGCCTTCTAACAAATATGATCTTGAGAATATTCATGGTCATATTAAGACAAATGTTCAGATAAACAAGGGTGTAAATGCCAATAGGTCTACCCATGTTCATAAACCCCATGGTTATAAGAAATCTGTGGGTGAAGCTGCAGCAGCACCAGCACTGGACAGAAATTCTTCTGTCAAGGGTGTATCAAGACCTAGATACAACAAGTTTGAATGTTGGTGTTGTGGCAAGAGAGGCCATTTTGCCTTAAACTACTAGCATAACACAAATGTAAGGAAGAACAATAGTCTACCAGTTAGAAGAGCTGCTGATAATCTTAATATGAATGGTGCTAACCTGAACCAAGGACCCAAGACTTACTTGGGTTCTAAGGGAAAGTAATTCTGTATTGTAGGAAAGTCTAAGTTGTCATGCCCCTATATGGTACTTAGACAGTGGATGTTCCAGGCACATGACTGGAACAAAGGGGCTGCTGAAGGAGTACACATCTGTCAAAGATGGACCTAAAGTAATCTTTGGTGGATCTGAAAGAGGAATCATCAAAGGGTTTGTTCATACAGTCCAACAGGTATAAGCAAAAGGATGGACAAGCTTTCCATTGCAGAAGGTACAACAGCAAATGAACAGATGGAAAATGTTGACTACAGTCCAGAGGGAGTACATGATTCTATAGAAGCTGATGACTCCCAGGAAGTGCAGCATAATGAAGGGACTGGAAATAATCAACCAGAAGGAAATCTACCTCCTGCTATCAGACATCTTAAAGACCATCCAGCAAATCAAATAATAGGAGATCCAAGTCAAGGAGTGCAGACTAGAAGCAGAAATCTGAGCACAGTCCTGCACTCAAGTTTCCTATCTCAAATGGAGCCTAAGAAATTTGAAGAAGCCATCTAAGACCAACATTGGATTAATGCTATGCAAGAGGAGCTTAATCAATTCAGAAGGTGCAAAGTCTGGAAGCTTGTTCCTAAACCAAAAGACCACAACATCATTGGAACAAAGTGGATATTTAGGAACAAGTTGGATGAGAGTGGTGTAATTATAAAGAACAAAGCAAGATTGGTTGCTAAAGGATATAGGCAGGAAGAGGGAATAGATTTTGATCAGACATTTTCCCCAGTAGCAAGACTGGAGGCAATCAGGATGTTTCTTGCCTATGTTGCATACCAAGGATTCAAGGTATATCAAATGGATGTGAAATCAGCATTTTTGAATGGAGATTTAAAAGAAGAAGTCTATGTGGAACAACCATCAGGTTTTGTAGACTCTCTTAAACCTGATTATGTTTTTAGACTTAGGAAAGCTTTATATGGGTTAAAGCAAGCCCCAAGGGCTTGGTATGACACCCTATCTACTTTCCTTATTGAGAACAAATTCTCAAGAGGCAAAATAGACAAGACTTTATTCCTTAGGGAGTCTAAAGGCAAGATAATCTTAGTCCAAATCTATGTGGATGACATAATTTTTGGGTCTACAGAGAACAACCTTTGCAAGAAGTTTGCCAAACTTATGCAAGGGAAGTTTGAAATGAGTAGTATGGGGGAACTTAAGTTCTTCTTGGGACTCCAAGTAAGACAAACTGATGATGGCTTGTCCATATCCCAATCCAAGTTCACCAAAGAGTTGATAAAGAAATATGGTATGGAATCTTCCTCTACCATGAAAACTCCTATGGGAATAAATATTCCTATATGTAAAGATGATACAGGTAAGCCTGTAGATGAGTCTTTGTATAGAGGAATAGTTGGTTCTCTATTATACCTCACAGCTAGTAGACCAGATATTATGTATACTACATGTGTCTGTGCTAGGTACCAGACATGCCCTAAAGAATCTCATTACACTGCTGTTAAAAGAATTTTGAGATATTTAAAGGGCACACCAAATCTAGGCCTTTGGTATCCTAGGAATAGAGATTTTCAACTAATAGGTTATTCAGATGCAGATTTTGCAGGCTGCAGAGAAGATAGAAAAAGTACTACAGGTACATGTCAATTTTTGGGAGGAAGGTTGATATCATGGAGTAGTAAGAAGCAGACTAGTGTGACAATATCCACAGCTGAGTCTGAGTATGTTGCAGCTGGAAGTTGCTGTGCACAACTATTATGAATTCAGCATCAACTAAAAGATTATGGTATCCAGGTAAGTAGAACACCTTTATTATGTGATTCAAAAAGTGTTATTTCTATTGTAAATAATCCTGTTTCACATAGTAGGACTAAGCATATAGAAATAAAATACCATTTTCTTAGAGAACATGTAGAAAAAGAAGACATCTCACTAGAATTTGTTAAAACAGATTATCAAATTGCAGATGTATTTACTAAGCCTCTGGATGAAACAAAATTCAATAGATTTAAAATTGAATTAGGCATGCTAACTATAGATTAGTTTAGCAAAATTTGGCTAAGTAAATCTGTGTTGACTCATTCAGGATTTGAGTGTCGACACAGAGGATTTGTGTCGACAAACTCAGAAAAATGGTGTCGACATAGAGTAGATGTGTCGACACATCAGGGATTTTATGTCGACATAGTCTAAGAGCGCCATGTAGACACAACTAGAGGATTGTTGTCGACTTATTCAGAATTTGTGTCGACACATATTGTCTGTGTCGACACAATTTGACTATTTTTGCCCGCCTTTTGAACTTCTTGGCATAAAAGGGTATAAATAGGTCTCAGCCGTATTTTGTCGACACGCTCACCAGGGTTTCGAGACAAAAACCTTGTGTGTCGACAATCCCTCTTCTCTCTTTTCTTTAGCTTTCTCAACGATTCAATGGCGCCAAAGATCGAAGATTCCATCAACGAGGGATATGAACTGGTCAGGCATGTGTTCGACGATGCAGCTCCAGAGATTAAGATGGTGGTGTCTCTTCTCATAGACAGTGGAATTGAATTCCTTGTCTCAGAACCCACCAAGGTCTGGAAGAAGGAAGTTCTTGAATTCTACACCACCGCTACTGTGGATTCTACTGGTATGAAAATCAAATCAACTATTCAGGACACAAGAGTCAAGGTGACTCAGAAGCGATTAACCAGAATCCTTCATCTTCCAAGGATAAACGATGAAGAGGAGGTTTCTGCCTCACAAACAAGGCAAACACTTCAGTGGTGTGGACTGGATCCCACTATGAAGATTGGTGCTGCCTTCAATCGAAAAGGCATGAATAATCAGGGTAAATTCCTTTCTGAAATTATTGGGAAAGTGGTGCTGTGCAAGACTGGTGGACATGATAGGATCTCTGTCTTCATGTTCAACCTAATGACTAGGATTGTATTTCACATTCCCACCAACTGGTCAGCAGTTGTATTTGACAAAATCAAGGAGGCAATCAAGAAGCCAAACATGGCTAGAATAGTGAGTCTTTACTTAGTTGGAATCATTCCAGAAGTAATGCAACAACTACTAGGCTCCAAGATCAATCATATGAGGAGAATGGATATAAGGTTGTTCTCCAGGTGGGATAGAGTTCTATCCAAGGATATGCCTGAAGAAGACAGGCAGGAGCCAGCTGAGAAGTCTCCAGCTCATCATCACACTGAGCTTGGTACTGAAACAATTCAAGTCCAGACAGAACAGACTACAACACAAGATCAGCATCAGGCTAGTACTATCCAAGATCCAGAACAGATACCTACACAGGTTTAGGGGGAGCCTAGTACTGCACATTCAGAAGAAGCAGAAAGGATTGACTTATCAGAGGAGATAGATACTGCTCGACTAGATGATCTTATAGAGAGACTTAATGTTCCATCACCTCCTCACACACCAAAGGAATATACAATGGATGATCTCTTCAAAGAGGCTGTAGATACAGCAGATAAAGATGATACCCAAAGGGTTGAGGGGGAGCAAGCTAGTGAGGAGAGGGTACCAGGTGAAGGTGAACAGGAGCCACTTGCTACTGAAACTGAAATCCCTACCTCACAAAAAGAAAGAGTTCAGATTGAGAGTTCATCTGATTCTGGGAATGAAGAAATTAAAGAGGCAAAGAAAAGGAAGCTTATGGTCTTCAAGAAAAGAAGCCATAGCTATAAGAAAGCACTTCAAACAACACCACCCACCTCTTCAGATTTTGATTATGCAAAGTTCTTGGTAACTTTTCAAATGAAAATGGATGAACAAAGACAGACTCTAGAGAAATATGTTGATGAAAGTCATAAAAATCTTCAGTTTGATCTGGCTCAAGATATAAAGTCTATAAGATTTGAAGTCAATCAACATAAAAGAGAAATGGCTGATTGTTTTACAAAAGGGGCACATGTTATTGTACATCTGGCCCAACAACAAGAGGAAATGAAGAAAGAAATAGATGCTCAATCTATTAATCAAGGATACATTCTAGAAAATCAGAAATGGCTAAATGACAATCTGACAACTGCCAACACAGATATTCTTGCTCAATTTCAAACAACCATGACTAAATTGACTGAAGATATGGCAGCTGAAATGCTAGCATATGACAATAAGTTCAAAACAGCTTTAGACGCAGTACAGACAGCCATAACCACTTCCCAAAAGGAAATTACTGCAAAACTTAACAAGTTGAAACCCTTCTACAAAGATGGCATTAATTATCTAGATGGTCAGATCAGGTTTCAGAAGGAAGATCTCAGAGATCATGTAGCAAGAGAAGTCCTAAAGGGGGAGAGGGTACTTATTACTGCTGGCTCAGAACATGCCAAGTGGGTCACTAACAGTGTCAGAGCCACATTAGGATATCCACCCTGATAGTTTTACTTTCAAGACAACCTAAACACCTAGAGGGGGGGTGAATAGGTTCTAATTTCTTGTTTATAAATCTAAGCAGAATTCAATTACAAATTAAATTATCTAGCACAGCATTCACAGATAACTAAGCATCACAGATTGCACAATGTTTTATAGTGGTTCCCCAAGATCTGGGTACATCCACTTTCCCCCTTCACCTATCTAGCAATGTGCTAGATTCGGCCAAACTTCCACTATTCTCAGATCCTCAGATCCTACAGCTCAGAACCTGGATAGGTTCCTACAACTCAGGCTCAACAGCCCTACCTCAGCCTTGCCTCAAGGCCTACCACTCAGAGAATAATCTTCTCCTACACTCAGGCAAATAGCCCTACCACTCAGAGATTATCTCTCCTACACTCAGCCTTTATAACACAGGCTTACAACTCAGATCTGTGTAAACAGATCCTACAGAAATTTAGAAAAGATATTTTGATGTCTTGCCTTTGTTGAGAGAGAAGAGGACAAGACACTTCTTGATCAGCTGATGAAATCAACTGAATCTGAGCTTTCTTCAAAGCTTCTTGAATCTGAACTTAGCTGAGTTGATTTCCAAACAGCTTCTTGAGAAACCACTGATGGCTTCCTTCTTCTTCTTCAAGATGACTGGATCCCTCTCTATCCAACACCTTTTCTGATACTTCAGACTTCTTCTTAGATTTTCTGATGAAGATCTTCTTTAGAGCTTAGCACTTTCATGAATTGAAACTTCAATAGGATCGTAATCCTTTTGTTTCTTCTTCTTAGATCTTCTTCAGTTATGTTTCTTTCTTCTTCTTTTTTTCCTTCTGAATATGTCTATTTATAGACTTTCTTCATGGTAATCGGCTGATCCGGTTTCTAACTGATTTCTGACAGGTCTGACAGCTTCAGTTAAACGGTGGCAACCCACAGCTGTCAAGTCTTCAAACAGTTCCTGTACCTTAGCCTTGGACAGCAAAATGTCGAGATAGTCTGTTAGAAAGTGTTGAGACCAATCTGTCTATCTGTGTCGACATAAGTGACTTTGGTGTCGACACAGTCTTTGATGATGTCGACTAAGTTGCCTTTAAGTCGACACAGCTTCTTCAGAAAATAACTTGGTCTAGACTCTGTAGTGTGTCGACACAAGTCCTGTGTGTCGACACAGTTGTTGTAGATTCAGAACTCAGTATGTGTCGACTCAGCCTTCAGGTGTCGACACATCAATCTTCAATTCTGCCAAAATGTGTCGACTCAGTCTTCTGGTGTCGACACAAGCATAGTCGACTTCTGCCAATATGTGTCGACTCAATCTCAAGGTGTCGACACATCCACCCAGTGTCGACACAGTTGAGGTCGACTATCTTCTTCTGTGAGTCGACTATCTTTATCTGGTCGACTATCTTTCTCTGGTCGACTATCTTCTTCTGTGTCGACTATCTTTCACTAGTCGACTATCTTCTTCTGTGTCGACTATCTTTCACTAGTCGACTATCTTCTTCTGTGTCGACTATCTTTCACTAGTCGACTATCTTCTTCTGTGTCGACTATCTTTCACTAGTCGACTATCTTCTTCTGTGTCGACACTGCTTCCCAGTGCTGAGGTCGACGATTTTCTTTATGTGTCGACACTGCTTCCCAGTGTCGACATAAATGTGGTCGACCATCTTTCTCTGTGTCGACACTGATTTTCTGAAGTGTCGACACAAATATTCAGAAGTGTCGGCACAATTTCTTCAGGTGTCGACATGTGGACTTAGAATATTTTTCTGCATTCTTTAATACTTCTTCACCTGCACATGTCAACTCAAAACAACATCAAATACACCTTGATGTATATCATTGAGCTAAGTTGGGCTTCTTCAAATCAGGTACACTTTTTCCAATGTACCCAACAATCTCCCCCTATTTGGAGAAGTCATAACCCTATACCCAATGATATACACCATTTATAAAAAGTATAAACTGATGATATAAGACATAACAGGAATACTTAATATAAACAAAATAAAAACCATACATCACAGAATGAACATTATATGATATCACACAACATTTTGTTTATAACTTGATAATGTTTGAATACAGAGATTTACATCTAATGATTTAATCAAAACATTACAAAACACTTTGAAAGAACTAAGAATTAAGACTGATCAGGCTCTTTTATGACAATCCCTTTGCCAGATAGAACTTGAGCCTTCACAGGAGCTTCAGAATCTTCAGCTGGCTTCTTGCCTTTTAGATCAGCCTTCTTCTTTGCTTCTTCCTTGAGCCTTTGCCTTTCAAAATAATGAAAGGGCTTTGGGAAGTACTTGCTTGGCTCCTGAGCATCTGGAGGCAGCCTACCCATCTTGGCTTTTCTTCTAAACTGTACTATGGCCTCTTGCCTGGCTTCATACTTCTGCCATTCCATCTCATTGTACCACTTACCTCTTTCCTGCACTTGGCCTTTGACAGCCTTCCATGCAGTGAGTATAATATTTCTGGAAGTAGGACTCCACTGCTCAAAGTCTGGCTTAAGTTCAGCCTGCTCTCTAAATCTTTTCTTAGATAGTAGAGCATCTTGCTGGTCTTTCAAAGTAGCCTCAGGCTTATCAACCTTCCCAATCACAACATTAGTAACCTCTTTTGGAGGACTATACATTCCTTGAACTAGCTGATCAATCATATCATAATCTGGAGGAGGGTAAATGACTTGAGCAACCTCAGGTTGATTGCCTTCAAGTAGACTTGTTTGTATTCCTGACTCAGCCACCATAGCATCATCACACAATGGTGGATATCCCAATGTGGCTCGAATACTATTGGTCACCCATTTGGTGTGCTCTGAGCCTGCATGAACTAACATCCTCTCCCCCTTTATGGCTTCTCTAGTAACATGATCTCTTAGATCCTCCTTCTGAAATCTGATTTGACCATCTAGATAATTCACACCCTCTTTAAAAAATGGTTTTAACTTTTGAAGCTTGTCAGATATTTCCTTTTGAGAGGTTGTGATAGCAGTTTTAACAGAATCAATAGCAGCTTGAAAGTTCTTATCAAATTCTTCCATTTCCTTTGATCTAGTTGCAGGCAGACTTGGAACAATCTTTTTCAATTCCTCAATGATCTCATGATGAGATTCAGTTAAATTGTCATTCATCCTTAGCTGATTTTTCAAGACATAGCTTTGCTTTAAAGCAATATCATCCACCTTAGGGATGATAGACTACTGTTGTTTTGCCAAATATACCACAGCATTGCCTCCCTTATGGAAGCAATCTGTCATCTCCTTCTTATGCATATTGACCTCAAATCTAATAGATTTTATATCTTGGGCTAAGTCAAATTGCAGGGACTTGTTGTTTTCATCAACATATTTTTCAATAGCCACTCTGTGTTCATCCAATTTCACTTGTAAATCGATCAAAAACTTGTTATAATCAAAGTCAGAAGGAGTGTGATGTGCTGTAGACTGTAAAGCTTGCTTATAGCTCTTGCTCCTTCTCTGGAAGACCAGAAGTTTTCTCTTCTTAGCCACCCTGGCTTCTTCATTCTCAGAATCAGAAGTACTATCAATTTGTACTCTTTCTTTGGGAGGAGGAGGAACAGCTGCTTCAGTTCCATGGTGTACAGTCTCCACATGCACAGGCTCCCCCTCAATTTCTTGCTCCAATTCCATTTCATCAGTAGTTATTTCATTATCTGGAAATAACTCTTCTAGAGTATATTCCTTCTGGGCTGAAACATCTGCAGTATTCAAATTTTGAGATATATCAATTGGAGCATCCTCTTACACTTGCTCAGACAGTCTCTCCCCCTGTACTTGTTCAGTATTGGTGATGTCTTGGGCAGGTGAGGACACTTGCTTTTCCTGGACCTGTGCAGAAATAGAAATATTAGAAATGTCTTTTGTAGGAAAATACACCAGCTCCCCTTGCACCTGTACCTGGTCATGAGTAGATACAGTCTGTGTAGGTGAATAACCTTACTGAGCTGGTATACTTACTTCTTCTTCTTGAACTGCAGGTATTGTGGCATCCTGAACTTGTGTAGAAGCAGGCTGATTTTCAACCTCTTGTCTTACTTGCTCTTCTTGTTGGTGCTCAGTACTGGTAGCATGACCTGGGGATTTCTCAGGTGAATCCTGCCTTTCCACTTCAGGCATTTCTTTGGTCAGCACCCTATCCCATCTGGAGAACAATCTCATGTCCATCCTTCTCATGTGATTAATCTTTGTTCCAGATTGTTGTTGCATAACTTCAGGAATCTCCTTACTTAGGTATATACTCATTATTCTAGCCAGATTTGGCTTCTTGATTCCTTCCTTAATCTTTTCAAAGATTACAGTTGACCAATCCGTTGGAATTGTAAACATAATCCTGGTCATTAGGCTGAACATATAGGCAGAAATCCTATCATGTCCACCTGGCTTGCACAGAATAACTTTTCCAACCACCTCAGACAGGAACTTGCCCTGTTGATTCATTCCTTTCCTGTTGAATGCTGCTCCAATTTTCATAGTGGAATCCAATCCACACCATTGAAGAGCCTCCCTTGATTTAGAAGCAGGGACATCCTCTTCATTCTCAATTATAGGTAATTGTAGAATTGTTCTTAACTTACTTGGTGTAATGTCCACTGGTGACCCATGGACAGTGGATTTTATCTCATGACTCTTAGAGTCTACAGATGCAGAAGTAAAGAACTCATGCACCTCCTTCTTCCATATCTTAGATGGTTCGGAGACCAAAAATTCTAATCCTGAGGCGGAGAGGAGAGAGATAACCCTGAGAACATCTGGAGGGGCAGCAGCAAAGGCCTGGCGCACCAATTCATATCCTTCATTCACATTATCTTCAATCTTTGGCGCCATGGATCAGTCGAGAAAGCTTGAAAGATGAGAGAAAGAGAGAGAGAGAGAGAATGTCGACACAGGGTTTCGAAAACCTTGTAAGCGTGTCGACAGAATGAGTTCTTGACCTATTTATACCTTCTGTTTAAAGAAGATCAAAAGACGCCAAAAACAGACTATAAGTGTCGACACAGATGGAATGTGTCGACACAAGTTTCTATAGTCTCGACATCAAGTCCGTCTATTATGTGTCAACACCAATTTGCTGTTTTGTCGACACCAGAGATAAATAGAAGAGCATCAGAAATTCTGTGTCGACTCTTAGTATAAGTGTCGACACAAAATCTGTAAGTGTCGACACCACTATCCTGGTGAAGTCGACACTACATTCCTGGATAAGTCGACAATAAGATTCTTAAGTGTCGACACATATTTTATGTGTCGACACAATATCTCTGTTTTGTATTACAATCCTGAGTCGACACAATATTACTGAATGTGTCGACACCATCTTACTTAGCCAATTTCTGTTTGTTCATCACAACTTATAAGTACTACAGAATACTTGATACTACTTCAATGTGTCTTTTTATCACTTGAATGTCTTGTTACCACTTCAACTTCATTGTTGATGATATTGTGATTACACTAATCAATGGTTAACATACCTAATTCAATTTTGAATTTATTGAATTTGGTTTCATCTAGGGGCTTAGTAAACACATCTGCTATTTGATAATCTATTTTCACAAATTCCAATGAAATGTCTTCTTTTTCTACATGTTCTCTAAGAAAATGGTATTTTATTTCTATATGCTTAGTTCTACTATGAGAAACAGGATTATTAGCAATAGAAATTGCACTCTTAGAATCACATAAAAGAGGTGTTCTACTTACTTGAATACCATAATCCTTAAGCTGATGCTGCATCCATAATAGCTGTGCACAGCAGCTTCCAGCAGCAACATACTCAGACTCAGCTGTGGAAATTGCCACACTGGTCTGCTTCTTACTACTCCATGATATTAGTCTTCCTCCCAGGAATTGACATGTACCTGTAGTACTCTTCCTATCCTCTCTACATCCTGCAAAATCTGCATCTGAATAGCCTGTTAGTTGAAAATCTCTATTCCTAGGGTACCAAAGACCTAGATTAGGTGTGCCCTTAAGATATCTCAGAATCCTTTTGACTGCAGTATAATGAGATTCTTTAGGGCAGGCTTGGTACCTAGCACAGACACATGTAGCATACATAATATCTAGTCTACTAGCAGTGAGATATAGTAGTGAGCCAACTATTCCTCTATACAAAGTCTCATCAACAGGTTTACCTGCATCATCTTTGCATATAGGCATACTTGTTCCCATAGGAGTTCTCATGGTGGAGGATGACCCCATACCATATTTCTTAATCAATTCTTTGGTGAACTTATACTGGGATATGGACAAGCCATCATCAGTCTGTCTTACTTGGAGTCCCAAGAAGAACTTCAGTTCCCCCATACTGCTCATCTCAAACTTCCCTTGCATAAGTTTGGCAAACTTTTTACAAAGGTTGTTTTCAGTAGACCCAAAGATTATGTCATCAACATAGATCTGAACTAAGATGATCTTGCCTTTGGATTCCCTAAGGAATAGAGTTTTGTCAATTTTTCCTCTTGAGAATTTTTTCTCAATAAGGAAAGTAGACAGGGTTTCATACCAAGCCCTTGGAGCTTGCTTTAACCCATACAGAGCTTTCCTAAGCTTATAAACAAAATCAGGTTTAAGAGGATCTACAAAACCTGATGGTTGCTCTACATATACTTCTTCTTTAAGATCACCATTCAGAAATGCTGACTTCACATCCATCTGGTATACTTTGAAGTCTTGATAGGCTGCATAGGCAAGGAATATTCTGATTGCCTCCAGCCTTGCTACAGGAGCAAAGGTTTGATCAAAGTCAATCCCTTCTTCCTGCATGTATCCTTTTGCAACCAATCTTGCTTTATTCTTTACTATTATTCCACTTTCATCTAGCTTGTTCCTATATATCCATTTTGTGCCAATTATGTTGTGGCCTCTTGGTTTAGGAACAAGCTCCTAGACATTGCACCTTCTGAATTGATTCAGCTCCTCTTGCATGGCATCAATCCAGTGCTGGTCTTGGATAGCTTCTTCAAACTTCTTAGGCTCCATTTGTGACAGGAAACTTGAATGTAGAACTGTGTTTTGATTTCTGCTTCTAGTTTGCACCCCCTGTCTTGGATCACCTATTATCTGATCAACTGGATGATCTCTCAAATGTCTTGTAGCTGGTGGAAGATTCCCTTCTGGTTGAACATCTCCAGCTCCTTCATTTAGCTGAATCTCTTGGTTTTCATCAGCTTCTATAGTGTCTTGTTCTCCCCCTGGACAGAAGCCTTCATTTTCCAATGCCCCATCTTCCTTTGATCCTTCAATAATGGAGAGTTTGTCCATACTTTTGCTTATACCTGTTGAGTCATTTGATCTACAAGACAACTCACAGTTGATTAATCTTGTTTCATCAAACACAACATGCACAGATTCTTCAACAACTTGAGTAGTCAAGTTGAAGACTCTATAGGCCTTACTATTAGTGTTGTAGCCAACAAATATCTCATCCTGGGATTTGGCAGCAAACTTAGTCAAATATAACTTGCCATTGTTAAGTATATAACACTTGCAACCAAAGATCCTAAAGTAAGATAGATTTGGTTTTCTGCCTTTCACAATCTCATAGGGAGTCATTTTGTGGCTTTTGGTGATAGTAGCCCTATTGATCACATGACAAGCAGTGTTAACTGCCTCAGCCCAAAAATATTCTGGGAGAGAGGTGTCACTCAACAGAGTTCTACCTGCTTCAATTAATGTTCTATTCTTTCTTTCAGCAATTCCATTTTGCTGAGGTGTTCTAGGTGAGGAGAACTCTTCGAAAATCCCAAAGTCTTTACACAATTTTGTTATGCTTTCAGATTGAAACTCAGTACCATGGTCACTTCTGATTTTGACCACTGTACTATTCAGTTCATTCTGAATTTGCTTTACAAAATTAAGTAATACACCTGGGGTTTCAGATTTTTGTCTCAGAAAGAACACCCATGTAAATCTAGAATAGTCATCTACAACCACAAAAGTGTAGACCTTCCTACCTAGACTATGAACTGGCATAGGACCAAAAATATCCATATGCAAGAGGTATAAACACCTCACAGAATCCTTGTTTTCAAGGCTTTGAAGGGAGGATTTTGTCTGCTTGCCCTTTTGACAAGCTGAGCATATCCCTTCCTTTATACACTTAACTTGAGGTCCATTCCTCACTAACTCTTTGCTAAAGAGTTGGCCAATTGTCTTATAGTTTAGATGAGCCAATCTCTTGTGCCACTTGACACAATGAGAGGCATTGTCATCAGCTACAAGACAAATAGGAGAAGCCTTATTCTCACATTCAAAATTAAGACAATATACATTTCTCTTCCTATACCCAGTCAATATGATCTTTTGATCACTTGACCTTTTGATATGACATCCATCTTTAACAAATGAAATGTCATATCCTAAATCACTTAGCTGGCTTATGCTTATTAGATTATGTTTCAAACCTTTTACATAAGCCACTTGAGTGATAGTGATAAGGTTAGAAGAAATGTTACCAAACCCTTTGATGACTCCTTTTTCAGATCCACCAAAAATCACTTTAGGTCCATCTTTGACAGATGAATACTCCTTCAGCAGCCCCTTTGTTCCAGTCATGTGCCTGGAACAACCATTATCCAAGTACCATATAGGGGCATGGTTACTTGGATTCACCTGCAACACAGAATTACTTACCCTTAGAACCCAAGTAAGTCTTGGGTCCTTGGTTCAGGTTAGCATTAATAAAGCTACCATAACCTCTTCTAACAGGTAGACTATTGTTCTTTATAGCACTTGGGTTATACCAACAGTCTAGTGCAAAATGGCCTCTCTTGCCACAACACCAATATTCAAACTTATTGTATCTAGATCTAGATACATCCTTGTCAGAAGAATTTCTGTTTATTGCTGGTGCTGCAGCAACTTCACCTACTGATTTCTTAAAACCATTGGGTTTATGACCATAGGTAGGCCTGCTTGCATTTACACGCTTGTTCTTCAGAACATTAGTCTTAATATAACCTTGAATATCTTCATGATCACATTTGTTAGAAGGCACTTTCACCTTACTAAACTTTATGGGGACTGAAAGATTTAGTGGCTGAACAGGAGCTTTGCCTTTCCTCTTGAATCTGCCAGCCCTGGAGTTACCTTTAAATCCTAATCCAGCCTTACCCTTTTGAGTGACAAATTCATCTATCAAGGGTAAGACAGATTTTGGCTTAGAGTAACTAGCCACTAAATCCCTTTCAATTCTAAGTCTGGCCTCCAGACTCTTCACTTGATCATTAGTATAATTAATTGTGCCCATCTGAATAATAGTTATATTCTTCAGCTTGGCAATTTCATTTAATTTTTGATCAATAACTTTCTCTAACTCAGTTGTAGCAATCCTTAGTTCAGCAATTTCCTGAGCCTGAGATTTAACCAGGTTCTTGCTTTTCTTAAGGGCCTGCAACAAATCCCCATACTTGTCTATCAATTGATAGACATCTCCTTCAGATTCAGATGCATCTACATCACTTGATGCAGATGTAGCTGATTCTTCACTTGTATAACAAACAGATGTAATAGAAGGACATTGTACCTTATTAGGACCAGACTGATTCTGGCATATGTCCTCTTCTGATCCTGCCATTAGCCCCATACACTGATGATCCTTTTGTTCATTGATGGAGTCTAGCAACTGCAGAAACTCCTCTTCTTCAGACACAGCATATAGTCCAATATATGCTTCAGCTTCAGATTCTGACTCTGAAGTTGACTGGTCTGTTAGACTCCTATCTTTCTTTGCAATAAAAGATTTCTCCTTCTTGCCTTTCTGATGAGTCTTCTTCTTGTCTGAAGACTCCTTTCTCTTATCAGGACAGTCAGCCACTACATGTCCAGGCCTATTGCAACAATAGCAGACAATCTTTGAAGTAGTGGCTTTGCTGGGCTTTAATCTGCTCTTCTCTTTCCTTGATGACCTTTTCTTCTGATAATAGTCATCATCTTGCTGTGATGTGGAAGGCCTAGACTTCCATTGCTTCTTTTTCAAGAACCTCTGGAATTGCCTTGTGAATGCAGCAAAGTCTGCCTCTGAATCACAGCTTTCTGAACCCTTATCTGAATTTTCAGAACTATCTTCTGCAACTTCCTTAGGAGGAGATGGTGATTTCCTCCTATTCTTTTTGGTGGCTTCTGCATTGAATGCCACAGTCTTTTCTCTATGCTCTCCTCTTGAATTCTTTTCCTCCTCCTTCCTCACCATAAGTTGCATTTCATAGGATAGCAACTTTCCAAACAAGGTGGGAGGAGATATCTCTGCCAATTTAGTCACTTCTCTTATGCCACAGATCTTTGTGTCCCAATCCTTTGTTAAGGATCTCAAAAATTTGTCATTCAGTTCATAAGTACTGAAGACTCTTCCATAGGACATAAGCTCATTCACAATTCTATAGAATTTCTTGTAGCACTCAGTTATGCTATCAGATTTTCCTTGTCTAAAACTTTCATACTCCTGATTGAGCATAGATTTCCTGTCCTGCCTTACTTCTTCAGATCCCCCCATGTAGACAATCAATGTGTCCCACATCTCTTTAGAGGTCTTGCAGTGAATCAGATTCTGAAATGTTGAATTATCTATGGCACTAACAATAATGTTCTGAGCTCTTTTATCCATGGTTGCCAAGATGACTTCATCCTTGGTCATTTCTGAATAACTCTTTGGAGTTTGGATATTTGCATCAAGAACTGATACCTTCATTGGAATGAAGGGGCCTTCCTGTACTGTGATGTAAATCCTTGGGTCAGATGCCTCCATGAACAGTCTGACTCTTTCTTTCAAAATTCCAAAAATTTCTTTCTTGCATATGGGTAATTTCATAGACCCTAGCTCCTTATGATTCTCACCTGAACTCATCTTTTTGAATCTAAATTCTGCCTTTCAGATCTACCTCAGACTGTTAAGTCCTTTTTGAGGAACCTCCCTCTGATACCACTTGATAGTTTTACTTTCAAGACAACCTAAACACCTAGAGGGGGGGTGAATAGGTTCTAATTTCTTGTTTATAAATCTAGGCAGAATTCAATTACAAATTAAATTATCTAGCACAGCATTCACAGACAACTAAGCATCACAGATTGCACAATATTTTATAGTGGTTCCCCAAGATCTGGGTACATCCACTTTCCCCCTTCACCTATCTAGCAATGTGCTAGATTCGGCCAAACTTCCACTATTCTCAGATCCTCAGATCCTACAGCTCAGAACCTGGATAGGTTCCTACAACTCAGGCTCAACAGCCCTACCTCAGCCTTGCCTCAAGGCCTACCACTCAGAGAATAACCTTCTCCTACACTCAGGCAAATAGCCCTACCACTCAGAGATTACCTCTCCTACACTCAGCCTTTATAACACAGGCTTACAACTCAGATCTGTGTAAACAGATCCTACAGAAATTTAGAAAAGATATTTTGATGTCTTGCCTTTGTTGAGAGAGAAGAGGACAAGACACTTCTTGATCAGCTGATGAAATCAACTGAATCTGAGCTTTCTTCAAAGCTTCTTGAATCTGAACTTAGCTGAGTTGATTTCCAAACAGCTTCTTGAGAAACCACTGATGGCTTCCTTCTTCTTCTTCAAGATGACTGGATCCCTCTCTATCCAACACCTTTTCTGATACTTCAGACTTCTTCTTAGATTTTCTGATGAAGATCTTCTTTAGAGCTTAGCACTTTCTTGAATTGAAACTTCAATAGGATCGTAATCCTTTTGTTTCTTCTTCTTAGATCTTCTTCAGTTATGTTTCTTTCTTCTTCTTTTTTTCCTTCTGAATATGTCTATTTATAGACTTTCTTCATGGTAACCGGCTGATCCGGTTTCTAACTGATTTCTGACAGGTCTGACAGCTTCAGTTAAACGGTGGCAACCCACAGCTGTCAAGTCTTCAAACAGTTCCTGTACCTTAGCCTTGGACAGCAAAATGTCGAGACAGTCTGTTAGAAAGTGTCGAGACCAATCTGTCTATCTGTGTCGACATAAGTGACTTTGGTGTCGACACAGTCTTTGATGATGTCGACTAAGTTGCCTTTAAGTCGACACAGCTTCTTTAGAAAATAACTTGGTCTAGACTCTGTAGTGTGTCGACACAAGTCCTGTGTGTCGACACAGTTGTTGTAGATTCAGAACTCAGTATGTGTCGACTCAGCCTTCAGGTGTCGACACATCAATCTTCAATTCTGCCAAAATGTGTTGACTCAGTCTTCTGGTGTCGACACAAGCATAGTCGACTTCTGCCAATATGTGTCGACTCAATCTCAAGGTATCGACACATCCACCCAGTGTCGACACAGTTGATGTCGACTATCTTCTTCTGTGAGTCGACTATCTCTCTCTGGTCGACTATCTTTCTCTGGTCGACTATCTTTCTCTGGTTGACTATCTTCTTATGTGTCGACTATCTTTCACTAGTCGACTATCTTCTTCTGTGTCGACTATCTTTCACTAGTCGACTATCTTCTTCTGTGTCAACTATCTTTCACTAGTCGACTATCTTCTTCTGTGTCGACTATCTTTCACTAGTCGACTATCTTCTTCTGTGTCGACACTGCTTCCCAGTGCTGAGGTCGACGATTTTCTTTATGTGTCGACACTGCTTCCCAGTGTCGACATAAATGTGGTCGACCATCTTTCTCTGTGTCGACACTGATTTTCTGAAGTGTCGACACAAATATTCAGAAGTGTCGGCACAATTTCTTCAGGTGTCGACATGTGGACTTAGAATATTTTTCTGCATTCTTTAATACTTCTTCACCTGCACATGTCAACTCAAAACAACATCAAATACACCTTGATGTATATCATTGAGCTAAGTTGGGCTTCTTCAAATCAGGTACACTTTTTCCAATGTACCCAACACACCCCTTTGTGATGATGATAATATGGCAGAGTCAGGAGTACAGCCACAAGGTCTACTTGACGGCAACCAACCAGAGGTTGCTCAAGTCATATACCCCCTGCAGATTTTGACATGATTCATCAGCAGGTGCAAACTATGTATAGTCCTCCAGAGGAGGTTTCAAATATTATACTTGGAAAAGTAAACATGCCTGAAGCTGCAATCAAGGCTCAGCAAGAGGCTCAACTGTCAAAGAAGAGATTTAGGGAGCAAGCTGAACTAAAACCTGATTTTGAACAGTGGAGTCCTACATCTAGAAACATCATACTAACTGCCTGAAAAGCTGTAAAAGATCAAGTCCATGAAAGAGTCAAGTGGTACAATGAACAAGAATGGCAGAAGCATGAAGCCAGACAGGAGGCTATTGTTCAGTATAGAAGGAAAGCTAAGATGGGAAAGCTACCTCCTGATGCTGTGGAGCCTAGCAAATACTTTCCCAAGTCGTATCACTATTTTGAGAGACAAAGACTGAAGACTGAGGCTCAGGAGAAGGCTGATCTTAAAGGCAAAAAGCCCATGGAAGAAACTGAACCTTCTGTGCAGGCTCAAGTACAACCAGGAAGAGAGATTGTTATAAAGGATCATGATCAGTCTTAGTCTAAGATGTCTTAGTTTTAGTTTAAAAATGTGTAATGTGAAACATTCAGTGTTAAACATTTTGTAAACAATCATTTTGACATAATACACAAAATCTTGCTCTTTAGTTAATTTTGGTGTATATTTGTTTTATCTCTGTGATGAATCTGTGCAAATGTTTTGATTATTAATATTTCCTGTAATATTAAGCTTATATACATCATCATCATTTTGTTTATTATTATCATAAGTGGTGTATATCATTAGCTAATATGGGTTATGACTTCTCCAAATAGGGGGAGATTGTTGGGTACATTGGAAAATGTGTACCTGATTTGAAGAAGCCTAACTTAGCATAATGATATACATCAAGGTGTATTTGATGTTGTTTAAGTTGAATATGTGCAGGTTAAAAGTATGGAAAAATTTCTAAGTCCATGTGTCGACACCAGAAGAAGATGTGTCTACACTTCAGGAAGTTTGTGTCAACACTTCAAGAAGGCTGTGCCGACACAGAGAAAATGAGTCGACATCAACTGTGTCGACACCGGGAGGCAGTGTCGACATACACAAGATTATAGTCGACATCAACTGTGTCGACACCGGGAGACAGTGTCGACACACACAAGATTATAGTCGACATCAACTATGTCGACACCAGGAGGCTGAGTCGACACACAAAGGCAGAAGTCAACAACAGCTAAGTCGACACTTAGAGACTTGTGTCGACACATAACAGAATCAACAATAAGTCTGTGGCTGAAGTAATTGTGTCGACATACAACTATCTGTGTCGACACATTCTCAAAAAGTTGTGTCAAGAAGCTGTGTCGACATCAAGACATATGTGTCGACATCACAAAGGATTGTGTCGACACTTAATCAAATTGTGTCGACACATTTTAACAATTGTCTCGACACATATTGACAGTGTGTCTCGACACTTTCTGGCAGAAACAAAGACTCCTTAGCAGTTTGAAGAATTGACAGCTGTGGGTCTCTACAGGTTAACTGACGTGATTGACACAGACAGAAGTTTGTTAGGAACCGGATCAGCCGGTTACCAGGAATGAAGGCTATAAATAGACGGATAGTGTCTGAAAGAAGTACTACAAAAAACACAACTGAAAAACTGAACACTGATTACCAAGTAACAATAAGAAGAAGATCTTTGTAGATCTAAGAAGATATTCTGATTGAACTATCAGAATCTGTCTAAGTAGAATTCAGTCAAGAATTCTGAAGTATCTTCAAGGGACTTGGATAGAGAGAGATCCAGTCAAAAGAAGGCAAGAAGAAAGCTGTCTCAGTTTTCAAAGGAAACAGATTCTGAACTTATCTGTCAAGAAGATTCAGATTCAAATTCTGAAATCTAAGAAGAAAGCTGCTGATCAGTTTATGTCAAAGAAGATCAACTCAACAAAGTTCAGATTCAAGAAGCTTTGAAGAAAGCTAAGTTCCAGTTGATTTTATCCATCTGATTTATCAAGAAGCTGATCAAGAACACTGTCTTGTTCCTCCTCTCTCTCCAGGAGCAAGATAAAAATCTATTTTACTCAAATCTTGTAGGATCTTTTAATAGATCTGAGTTGTAAGCCTAATTTATAAAGGCTGAGTGTAGGAGAGATAATCTCTGAGTTGTAGGTCTTGAATAAAGACTGAGGTAGGGCTGAATTGCCTGAGCTGTAGGAGTGTGGTATCACTCTGAGTTGTAGGAATCCATTTTGGATTCTGAGCTGTAAGATCTGAGGATCTGAGTTAAAGAAGGGAGTTTGGCTGAATCTAGCACACTGCTAGATAGGCGAAGGGGGAAAGTGGATGTACTAAGATCTTGGGGAACCACTATAAATACTTGTTGCAATCTGTGATGTGTAGTTCTAGATTGTGTGATTGTGATTGCTAAAGTAGCTGCAGAACTCATAGAAAATAGTCTTTAATTACTTAATCATTCTGCCTTAAGTTTGAAAAGAAAATAAGAACCTATTCACCCCCCTCTAGGTGTCTAGGTAATCTTGAAAGTAAAACTATCAACCCTAAGACCCCCTGCTCCCCCACTTAACCCAACTTTCTCCCTATGTTATAGCATCATGTCGCTCTCAAAGGCAGCTTTTGCACGTCTCGGTGCCGACAAAGAAATGAACAAGGCAGTCACGGCTACCATGATGGCCATTGCCACTAAGCATTCACCGCGCACTCTGGTGAGATGGTCGGAGGATCGCTCGATAAAGAGGTTGAGGGCCGACCCTGCCGGGTAAATGAGCTCGCTTGACACCCTATAGTCTAACCCCAGCTAAGATCTCGGCCCCCTCTTCTAGGTGCTCTCTTTTGACCTTACCTCTTGCACAACCTGTTTTTTTTGGGTCTCTAGCGAACTCACGCCACATGCTTTTGCAACTCAACACTCTAACCGAGGTCACAGAGGGTTTGGTCGATGATATCCAGTGGGCTTCAGTGAATCAAAGCAATTCAGATGCTTACGCGCAAATTCCTTGTAAGTAAAATTATTACTTACTGAATTCGACTCGTCCCCCTAGCCTAGCGATACCCTGATCATGTTTTCCATACAGTGCCTCACTTCATCGACATCACCTCGACCCCTCCGGCTACATCCCCTCCCAACGATTTCAATCATGACCTCGCTAAAGTGAAAAAGTATCTGGCGAGTGGCGGTGCGATGACCACAATGCTGAGTATCTAATCTCCTCGCATTCCTAGCCTCCCACGAACTGGATCGGGGAAATCCATGCTACTGCCTCTCTGCGGCCCCTTAGGCGGCCAACCGAGCTTTCCCTCGCACCATCCTGGTAAGGAGGGTGAGACCTCCCTTGGTCAGTTATCTGAAATCCCTCCTTGCTTTTGGGTTATGAATTCACACTGATTTATCGCTTTTCCTTTGCAGACGCTACCAAAATCTCTATCGACGCGAGTTGGATGCCACCACGACCTACTCGGCCCCCATCCCATGACGCGATTTGAGGCTTCCTTGGCAAGCCGACGTCTGTCTCTGAGCTTACGGAGCGTGTGGCGGTCATTTTGCAGAAGCATGGATTTATGCTTCACGAGATCCAAGAGGAAAGGCCCCAGCCGTTGAACGATCATCTCCATTACCTACTCGCTCTTGAGCAATGAGTGGAGGCCCTGGAGTGCGAGTGTGCTTCATTTATGGGGGTGATGCAGACGCTGCTCATAGTGAACACAGTGTCACTGGAGGGACACTTGAAGAAAATGGAAGAGTGTTGTCGCACGTTCGAGCGCGAGGCTGCGGTCGTTCGCGAGGAGATCATCCAGAGGGGAGGCCCACCAGTGAGGACGTGGGGGAAAGGTTCATGTAAGTGGATTCCCCAATGATCCAGCAGGACAATCCAATGTTAAACTTATGTGTCTATTTGCTTTTCATTTCCGCGAGATCTGTTGGAACCTTGTTTGCTTACTCTCCTTGCGAAACTCTATTTTTCACGGTAGTTTAGGTGTCGCTTATTTTACTACGAATGTGTGCTTTATGATGGGGAGTAGGTTCATCTCGCCAACGAGAATCGTACTCGCCACCATCGATAAGCGAGTTAAGGTAATGCGAGCCCGAAATGCCATGCGAGTACACGAGAGGCGAGTGGATTTGCGCCAATTGGTAGAATCCCCTACCACGGCTATAAATACCACTCTTGTGCCCGACTCTCACCCACCGCCATAACTGCTCTCTCCATGCTTACCCCATCTACCCTCTACTCGTTTTTTAGGCTCGCAAAAATGGGTGGTGACGGTTCTGATGGGCAGTAGCACCCGCTTCCTGGACTACGTCTTCCCGGACGGCGAGGTCTCAGAAGAGGAGATTCTCGGGATCATTGTCGAGTACGTGCTAACAGGGTTTGAGGCTCGCTCTCCCAAGCCCGGCAAGTCCCTCAACTCCATATAGGAGGAAAAGCTCGTTATCTCAATTGCTCACTTCGAGATGGGGCTCCATCTCCTGCTATGGCCGGAGGTGAGGACGTTTCTGAAGTACTTTGGGCCGGTGCCCGCGCAGGTTAGCCCGAATGTGATTGCCATGCTAGTGGCTTTTGCGTGTTACCTGCACGAGGAAGAAATCGAGTTCAACTTGACTGTATTCCGAAAGTTGTTCTTCTACCAAACTACCATCAACGGGGTGGCATTCCTTGCCGGCTCGTAGATCAAGGTCCGCAAGACCCTCAACAAGGCACATTATTGGACGAATCACTTTATTTTCGTCAAGGGTGCAAACAGGAACGTTCCCTACGCGTCGATACAGAAAGACGAGACTGTCTGTCGAGATCCCCGCGTTGACGGCAAGGATGCCAAGCTGCACAAGTTCTTTTTGGGAAAGAACTTTGAGGTCTCCTACCTGCGGCGCAACCTCGACTAGATACCCCCCATTCCCTCGGGACCAGGTATGCACGTGCCTTGATCTTGCGCCCTTTACTTGCCCTTGGGGAGATTTCAGTGTAACAACTTTACTTTCTATGTAGGCGAGCGTCAAATCCCTGCGAACCCTCCATACACAGGAAAGGGTAGAGTGGACCTGACTCTCACACTCGCTCAGGCCACAGCGGCAACATGCGCCAACGAATTGAGAGCACCCGCAACCAACAACAGCAAGAAGAAGAAGTGGGCGGAGCCCAAAAAGGTGGTGCCCAACCCGAAATCATCATCCGGCGAGCCCTCAAAGAGCAGAAGTCGCTGGCCTCCAAAAAAGTTGCTCTAACGAGCGAGTCGGCCCCTTCGATAAGGGAGGATCCGGAGGGAGGCGAGTTAGGGATGCCAGACTCGCACCCTAACTTTGGATTGGGGCCGAAGCCCGTATACGGCTATAGGCAGACACTGCTCGCCTGGGATAAGAAATCCCATCGAGTCTCTCTTTCCGCTCTCCTCCCCTCCTGGACTGAACAGGGGCACGCTGGCGAGGACGCTTACTCCCTAACTTACGGGTTGTATTGCCACCAAGATGTTGAAGAATATAACAGGCTGATCTTGAAGGAGCTTGCCTCTACAAGACCTCGTGGGCCCAACTATGTGACACTGAGCTCACACATATGGTCACGCGGAGGGGCATCAGCTTCAGCAAGAAGTTCAACAATACCGAAACGGCAAAAGCGTTTGCTGAGGAGAAGGTCCTTGATCTCGATATGTGGCTCGAATTGACGGAGCACCTTCTCTCCAAACACTATGGTGGTGTGGTAAGTCATATGATTTTTATTTCCTTTCTACTTCCTTCCCGAACTAATCCCATGCTCCCTCTTCGCAGGACGCCGAGATCGCTGGACGTCTTAGGTCACGCATCAATAATCTAGAGGGAGAACTTGCGACTACCAAAGCAGAGCTCGCAAAAGCTTTCGTGGAGAAAACCACCGAGATGCCTGGCAAGTCCCTCCCTAGCAGATCCAAGCTTCTCCACTTTACCCCGCAGGAGGTGGAGAGCACTCGCAAGCTCCAGATCACGCAGACCACATAGTCCACTATGGTCATGCTGCGCAACCTCGACGCCTTGCAGGATGATTGAATGGAGCTGCTCGCGGAGGACCTCATCCCGAACTTCTACCTGCAGGCGGCGAGTCCGCCCTCCTTCGGGCATGACTACTCCCCTTCGGACGATGGCGAGGAGGAGTGCTCATCGAAGGATCCTCCCCCAGGTTGAAAATCTCGAGTCACTTTTCTCTTTGATTTTATTACGTGTATTTTTGTGATGTAATGGCGAGTGCGCCTATAACATTTTTGTGGTAAACAAAGATTTATATTTTCTTTCCTGTCATTTATCTTATCCGCATCTCGCGCAATGTTCCCTATTTTTTCTTCTTAATTAATAGTCTAGATCTCACCCTTTATGTTTCGCCGGTTCGCCGAGACGACCGTCCTTCTGCTCCCTAACTCGCGGGAACTAGACTCTTTGGCTGTCTCGCGAGATCCGAGAACCCGCGCAGTTGATGCCTCTCTTCCTAGGCTGCGCGAGTAGGAGGTGCTCGAGGCGAGAGCGAGAAAGGTCGCACCCGCTTTCTTCATTTTTTATTTCGACCTTTCTCCCGAGAGGGCCAACTACCTCGCAGATTTGCTGGGGGCCTGTTCTGAGAAGCTTAGGGGCTCAGCTCCGTCTATACTTTCCTTAATTCATACAACCACCTGAGCGACCTGCCAGCTTGTGAGAGCTGGGTTAGCGAGATCTTTTCGGGGGTGCTTTATTTTGAAACCTTTCTCATTTTAGTCATCCACCCGAACGACCTGTCTGCTCTGCCGACTTGCGAGAGTCTGGTCAGTGGGATCCTATCTGGGGTGCTTTATTTTGAAACCTTTCTCATCTTAGCCATCCACCCAAGCGACCTGTCTGCCCTGTCGGCTTCTCAGAGTCAGGTCAGCGGGATCCTATCGAAGGGTGCTTTATTTTGAAACCTTTCTCACCTTAGCCATCCACCTGAATGACCTACCTGCCCTGCCGACTTGTGAGAGTCCGGTCAGCAGGATCCTATCGGGAGCTTTATTTTGAAACCTTTCTCATCTTAGCCATCCACCCGAGCGACCTGCCTGCCATACCGGCTTGTGAGAGTCCGATCAGCGAGATCCTATCGGGGGTGCTTTATTTTGAAACCGACGAGCTATGACGAAAAATGAAAAGATAATTCAGTCAAAAAAGACATCTGTTTATTTCACGGGTTAAAATGCTTCAGGTCATCACCGCTCTAAGTGTTACCAATGGGTACTCGCTCGACGTTCTGGAGGCGGTAGCTCCCTGGGGTAAGTGCTCCGAGGATTGCAAAGGGTCCTTCCCACGCAGGGTGGAGCTTGCCAATGACTTCCCCCCTTCCCGCGACGTCGACCATTTTGAGGACCAAGTTCCCCTTCACAAAATGTTTGATCCTGATGTTCCTATCAAAGTACCTTGTCATCCAACGCTTGATCTCCTCCTAGCGAAGGGAGGCCATGTCTCGAAGTTCCTCCATGAGGTCAAGCGAGAATCGTTGTTCATCTTCATTATCCACCCTCAATTTCTCGTCATCTTCTCCCGCAGCGATGACGCGCAACGATCGCACCTCGAACTCTATTGGGAGCACAACCTTGGACCCATGAGATAGTTTGAAAGGTGTATCCCTTGTGGTCGTGTTTGGAGTATTTCTTAAGGCCCAGAAGACTGATGGGAGTTGCTCCACCCAATTTCTCTTTAGGTTCTCCACCTTTTTCTTCAGCAAATTTACAATTATCTTATTTGCGGCCTCCACCTGCCCATTGCTCTTAGGGTGGTGGACCGACGCGAACCGAAGGTTGATGTCCAATTGGCTGCAGAAGTTGGCAAACTCATCGCTGACAAACTGCTGCTCGTTGTCTGTGACAATGGCCAACGGCAACCCGTGCCTGCAAATTATCTCCCCCCATATAAAATTTTGGATTACCTGTGAGGCTACCTTTACCAGTGCCTTGACCTCCGACCACTTTGAGAAATAATCTATCATGACAATGAGGAATTTCCTCTGGTCACAAGCATGAGGGAAAGGGCTAACCAGGTCCAACCCCTAAATCACGAAGGGCCATGGTGTCATGCTCGTCCCGAGCCTTTTCACCGACAGGAGATGGAGCGGTGCATAGAGCTGGCACTTTTGACACGTCTTTACATATTTTGTGGCATCTTTGCTAATAGGTTGCCCACAATATCCCTGTTATTGTACCCTCTTCTCCAAGGTTCGACTCCCCGAGTGGCTGCCACACTCCCTGGAGTGGATCTCTCCCAAGACCCGAGGAACTTCTTCTTCTGCCACGCACCTGGCCAGGAGCTTGGAGAGGGTCTTTTGATACACCACTCCCTCTCAGAGTAGGTAATAAGTTGATTTGTATCTGAACTTCTTTTTGTCCGAGATCTTCTCTGGGAGCTCCCCAGTCGTTAGAAAAATGACAAAAGGGTTCATCCACGAGGGTCACTAGTCGATCACCATCAGCTCCCCATCTTTAATGGATGGTCGGAAGAGTTATGTCATGGTTTCCCTTGCCCAAGGGCCCAACTTGGCGAGGTGATCCACCTCCATACTCTCCTCCTGAGGCACCTGTCGAATGGAGAAAGTGCGAAACAATCTGATGAATCTTTACCCTGAGAACGTACTTCCAGAAAGTGGGCTCCCTTGCCTTGAAATCCCCTTTGATTTGAGAGGCCACCGCTAGGAAATCTGTGGATACCTTCACATCTTGGATCCCCAGTTCTCTAGCAAAACAGAGCCTCACTATCACTGTCTCATACTCGACTTAGTTGTTGGTGATAGGAAATCGAATATCAATGGCATGTTCTATCCTTGTTTCTTGGGGGCTCATCAAGACCACCCCTACCCCCAGGTAATACTTCCATGATGCCCCATCTACTAATACCTCCCAAACTACCGGGTCGGACTGCCCGGGCTCTTCCATTTTGATGGCATACTCTGCTAAAAAGTCTGTCACATCCTGGGCCTTTATTGCTAATCACAGGACAAATGAGATCTCGAATTCACTCAGCTCCACCGACCATTTTACCAACCTCCTCAAGTGCTCCACCCCTTCCATGATGTTGTGAAGGAGACGGTCAGTCATCACCTTAATAGAATGATCCTGGAAGTAAGGTCGGAGTTTTCTGCCTGGGATGACCAGGGTGAAGGCCAACTTCTCCAACATGGGGTATCTGAGCTCTAACTTCTTCAGGACCTACTAAAGTAGTACACTAACATCTGCTTTATCCCTTCTTCTCGGACCAGGATGGAGCTCATCGCCTCCAATCCCACCCTGAGATACAAAATTAACTCTTCTACTTCCTTATCCCTCGGAGTAACGGAGCCTGGGTGAGTTGTTGTTTCAGAGCCTAGAAGGCCTCCTCACACTCTTTGGAACACTTAAATTTTTGGTTGCCTGCAACACTTTGAAGAAAGGCATGCACTTCTCTCCTACACTAGAGAGGAACTTGCTCAATCCTGCGAGCTTCCCCGTCAAACGTTGGACCTATTTGTGGTTCCGCGACGACTCCAACTCCATTGTTGCCATTACCATATTGGGGTTGGGTTCCACCCCTGCTGGGGTAAGGAGGTGACCCAAAAACTTCCCCTACTGGCACCAAAAATACATTTGAGAGGGTTCAGCCTCATCCTAAAGCTACGCAGGGTGGCGAAGGTTTCCTTCAGGTCCTTGAGGTGAGAGCTCACGTCCTTACTCTTCCCATTAGATCATCTACATACACCACCAATTTTCTTCCTCTCTGCCCCCCAAAAGACCCGGTCCATCATCCTTTGATATGTCGCCCCTGCCTTCTTCAGCCCAAAGGGCGTCATTTTGTAGCAGTAGCACCTGTCCCATATGATGAAGGAGACATCTTTGACATCCGGCGAGTGCATCCTGATCTTGTGGTAACCTGAAAATGCATCCAAAAACTCATTATAGAAAAACCGACGGTCGAATCTACCAGCGTGTCGATTCTAGGCAAAGAGTAATAATCTTTCGGACATGCTTTATTCAGAAGGGAAAAGTCAACACACATCCTCCATTTTTTGCCATGACCACATTTTAGACCCAACCTGGATACTGGATCTCGGATACAAACCCTGCCTTGAGGAGCTTCTCCACCTCCTCTCGGATAGGCTCCTCCAGCTTGTCGACGATGGTCCTCTTTTAGCGGATGGGAGGTGCTTTTGGGTCCAGGTTAAGACGATGGGACATCATATCCGCATCGATACCCGACATGTCCGTCGTGCTCCATGCGAAGATATCTACGTTCTTTTGGATGCACTCCAGCATCTTTATTTGGTCTCATAGGCTCAGAACTTCGCTAACCCACACCTTCTCAATCTTCCCTTCATTGTTAAGGACTTCCATCTCCACAACCTCTTCCACCGCCTCCAGCCAGGATTGCTCCTCCCTCTCGCTCCTCACCCTCTCTCCTGGGGTGAATGCTTCTTCTTCCTCTACTTTCATCAACTTGGCATGCTTCTCCAGTACCTCCTCCGTCCCCCCAACCTGGGCATATACCTCCCTCTCCTCTGTTCCTTCTGTAGTCTCCTGCCTGGACGACTCCTCCATCTTCTTCTCCATCTCCTCTTCTCCTTCCTGTCATGAGATAGTATTGATGGTCGTGACATAGCAATTCCTCACCACCTTAGACTCCTCCGGTGTTAAATTTGAGGCACTGATGGAAAGGTGAGGGGATACAATGGAAAGTGCTGATAAAGGGGCGCCCGAAGATGACATTATAACTACTCTGGGTGTCTACATTGACAAACTGACAGTTCCTTGAAGTTACTCCCAACATCACATAGAGTCCGACTCAACCCTCTACCTCCTTCCTCTCTCCAGAGAATCCAAACAAGGGTTAATCCGAGTCCAGCACTCTCCTTGCCTCCATCTTCATCTCGTCGAAGGTCTTTATATCACATTCACTGAACTCCCGTTATCAACAAAGATCCTTGAGACCATAAAATTTTCAATGGCCATCTAGATCACTAAGACATCACAGAACGGATCTTCATACTCCGATATGTCCTTTGATGAAACAATGATTTTTTTTGCTGGGGGTGGGGTCATAGAGGTCGAAGCAACACTTCGACGAAATATAGTTTGGAGGCCCTCTTTCGGGTGACCTCAATCCCTACTCCCCTGTGGATCACCCTGATCCCTCCTCGGGTACCCACGTCGGACTGGTCTTCACACCGATGTTTCACTTCAACTCCTTACTCCACCCTGACTCATGTTTCCTCAATCCGCAATGGATGTATCCCTCCGACCCTTGCTGCTGGTCGAAACTCCAAGAACTCAGGGCAGGTGGTTGTCGCATGGCCCTCCTCTTGGTGGAAGTCGCAAAAGAGCAACGTCATCCCCCTCTTCCTCCTCTTCCTCCTCTTCCGGGCTGGTTTATTCTTCCTCTTCCTCTATCTCTTCCTTAGACTATCTCCATGGCCTACTTGGGAGGGGTGGCAGCGGCCTCGGGCCCGGTATCCATCCCAGAGGGTTTAAATGTCCCTACCTTGCCCAATGATTTCCCCCGCCTTGGGCTTTTCTTCCCTGAACTTGGGCTAGCCCTCCCGCCAGCCTCCAAACTGGTCGATGAGCTGGCGGTTGAATCACCCACCCCTGCTCTCGGGGCTCCTGTCTCTTCTGCTCTTCCCTTCTTCTTGTGGCCCACCCATTTGCAGTTTCACTCCACCTCCTCTAATTTGGGCTAATCATGAGACGATGTTGGGACTGGTTGCTTTGCACTCGATATCCCTTGAAGTTCGATCTATCAGCTCTTCAAAAGACCATGGGGGGGGAGTCCCTGGTCAGTTCCATCTTGAACATTCCATGTCGTAACCTTAACATGTAGTGATGTAGGCCATCTGCAGGAGGTGCCCTGAGACCTACTGGATCAGGAGAATTTCTTCCTCGAACCGATCAGTGTAATCCACCAGCATCTCTTGCGCCCGTGCTTTTATTAGGAAGATGCCCTCAGCCCCCTTCTTCATTTTCTTTGATGTTGAGAAGCGCAGCAAGAAGTCGCGACGCAAATCTTCGAAGCTGTATATGGTTCCTGAGGGGAGCTGGTGAAACTAGTCCATTGTCCTTAAATGTGATGGTGAATAGCTTCCACTTGAAGGCATCTGTCACCTATCTGATAGAGACTGCATCCTCGAATCATTGCACATGTTGAACCGGATCATCCTGGCCTGTATAGAAAGACATGGCTGGTTCTCTGAAGCCATTTAACACCGGGGCTAAGAGGATATGCTCGCAAAAGGGGCTCCCTGAGCCTTCCTGGCGAGCTGTTGTATCTCGCCGAACCAGCTGCGCTGGAGAGATAGGGAACAACTTGCGCCCTTGCACTGCAATATTTTTGATGTTTAGCAACACCTACTCGACAACATTTATAAAAATATTGTCTAAACCTTGATAGAGAACAGTTTATAAGTGTTGCAATAGAGTATCATCTTTATGCAACACTTTTACTGCAACATTCAACAAATGTTCTCTAAAGCCTTATAGGGAACACTTTTTAAATATTGCAGATGACAATTCAATTTAGGCAACACTTATACGATGTTGCCTTTGTAAAAACTATTTTACAACAAGTCTAAAAGTGTTGTCTAATCGTTTTCAACTCATAAAAAAAAATTAAATTATTATATTTTAATACAAATCTGCTCATCAGTTTTCCCGATTACCTATTTGGCCATTCCTCCCTCCTCTTCGTCCCTCCTCTTTTTCCCAATAACCCTATCGCAAATCCCGCTCCTGCTCTAATTTCATCGCTGATGTCGACTACTGCGAGCTTGCGAGACGCGGCCTGCCCTAATTTCATCGCCTGCCTTTAGGGCTGCTCAATGCTCGGCCCGTCAGTCGCTCAGGCTTCAACGAGTCACAAATAATCCTCGCCAATTCGTCCGGTGCTTCCTCCCGTGTCGTGTTAATCCTCGCCATTTCCTCCGGTGCTTCCTCCAGTGTGGGCGACCTCTCCATCCATCTCGTCGGATCGGAGTTGGCAGAGCTTCATCTTCAGTTGTGTATTGTTGGACTGGTCCTAGAGTTCTGAAATTGTGCCACTACACTGTAAGCTCTCATTTTCTCCTCTTCCCTTTTTTTCTCTTCTTAGTGACAATGTTGATGTCATTTGTGTAAATCTAATACTTTTGGGTTAAACATTATGCTGCTATTATAATGTAATATATTATTCATCTATTTTGTATTGTACAAAATTATCGAATAAATTTGGCGATATTGCCGGTTTAAATGTGATATCATAAAATTCTTTTAAGTTTTTGTGATTTTGGTGATTATCACTATAATTTGTACCATCTCAGCAATTTTGTAAATGTCGCGACATTGACAATTTTTTTTTTAAAAATGTCTAAGCTTTTTGGCAACAGTTTGCAAGTGTTGCATGTATGACCTTTGACATCATTTTTAAATTGTAACAGTACCGGGCAACATTTCCAAAATATTGTAATAGGTCCATGAAACAACTGTTGTCTATTCTATGGGTTTAGGCAACAGTTTTTTTATAGTGTTGCCTAAAGGTATGAAAACGGTTGCCTTTGATCTTTGGTAACACGGGTATAGATAGAGCACACGCTTGTGGCAACAGTTTTCACTATTTAGACAACACTTGACGGTTTTAGGCAACAATTTTCAATTGTTGCTAAAGGCCAAAAATATTATAGTGTTGAAACGACCTCTCGCCCCACCTCTACCACTACCTCCTTCCCATCTCGCCTACCTGGCGCCTCCTCGCCTAATGCTGGTTGGGTGAGTATTGGGACTGTGGGAGTCGAGTACTCGCCGAATCACATCATGTGCCTGAAATGCAGGGTCTCCATGATGACTTTTGTTATATCTTCAAATTGCTTCTGAGTCACGAAGCCACTTGCGGGTGGCGAGTCCTCTAGGTTGATTTCTTGCCCCTCATCTCTTATCATGACACCCGCTTAGGATTTTCCTCGCAAGCTATGATCCACGATCACCGCACAATAAGTGTTGAACCCAGAAACTACGGCTCAACGAGGAATTCAGACATGATGTGTAGCTTGCCTTTACTTCTCCCGAGTCGGTGTCTTAACTGGGGACTTAGAGTTAGAAAACATATTCACCAGAATAACCCTAAACAGACCCCGAGTCGCAGCGAGTAGGTCTCGCGACATACCTAGAAGATCCTAAATTGCATCCCCTCCTAATCCAATGCTGGACCAGACACATTTGGAGGGTCGTGAGAGCTCCCGATGTACAACCCCGTATTCGCGGAGTGGGGGTCCCCCGACAGGTGCAAGGCTTGTTGTGCAGTTTTAAGTTTTTTGGAGGGTTTTGCACTTTTGGAGACCAATTTAGTATGAATCTGGGTTTTATACTAGTAGGGGATAAAATATTTTTCTCCCCCCGGCCCTCTCAGTGGTCACCCAGCCTCGAGCTCGCCCAGGCTGCTGTCGTCTCGCCCATGCCGCCGCCGCACTCGCCTTATCGCACCCTCGCCCAGGCCGCCGTCTCGCCAGCCGCCGCCAGCTCACCCAGCCTCGAGCTCGCCAGGCCGCCAGTTCGCCTAGGCCGCCGTCTCGCCTAGTCGCCATACTCGCCTTGTCGCGCACTCGCCCAGGTCGTCGCCGACTCGCCAGGCCGCCAGCTCGCCAGGCCGCCAGCTCGCTCAAGCCACCGCCGTCTCGCCCAGGCCGCCGCCGCACTCGCCTTGTCGCGCCCTCGCCCAAGCTGCCAGCTCGCAAGGCCGCCGTCTCGCCCAAGATGCTGCCAGCTCACCCAGCCTCGAGCTCACCAGGCCACCAGCTCGCCCAAGCCGCTGTCTCGCCTAGTCACCGCACTCGCCTTACCGCGCACTTGCCCAGGTCGCCGCCGTCTCGCCAGGCCGCCAGCTCGCCCAGGCCGCCGCCTTCTTGCCTAGCCACATACTCGCCCGGCCTCAGCTCGCCTTGTCGCCTGCTCGCCCGACTTGAGGGGCTGCCCCTGGTCTGCATTTAGCTGTTTAGAACAGCGGGATTTGGTTGTTGGCAGACCAATTTGGGGGCATTTCAATAATTTTAGGGCAGCAGGATTTGGTTATTGGCAGGCCATTCCCAGAAAACTATAAATAGACCCTTGGGGTGCCTTGGAGAGCATTGTTTCTTAGCAACTTGAATCCCCTTGCTTTCTTCCTCCAAGGCACCTAGCTCAAGCATTGGCTAGAGAGCGGGAGACCTCAGAGGTCTTCCGGGTGTGAGGTGAGACCTCCATGCTAGAGTCGAGGGTCTATTCCTAGCTTCTTGAGTCTTTGGCCCGTGATGTTCTCCTGAGTGTAGTAGGTGTGAGGTCACCCCTTTTTTGGGACCCCGAACTCCACGAGAGACCAAGTTTTTGGTTTCAACACCCGACTACCCACCCGAAATTCACAGTGAATGACGAGCTGAAGCTCCTGCCAACCAAAGCTAGTCAAGGGAGAGGGAAAAAAATCAAAAGAGGTCCTCTCCAAAGGAGTCCTTGGGGGTCTGTTTATAGTTTTTTGGGAATGGTCTGCCAACAGCAAAATCCCGCCTTTTTGTTCTACTAAACGCAGCCAAAAGAGGTTTGTCAATAACAAAACTCTGCTGTTTGGAGTGGCTATTGACAGAATAAAATGGGATCACACAAAAATGCGTATCACTTCTCTTGACAGGTGAGTCAGGCCAACCCTGGCTCACTCGCCCAAGCGGCGAGTGCTTAGTGGAACTGGGCACTCGCTACTTGCCCCTTGCCAAGGTGGCGAGTGCTTAGTCAAATTGGGCACTCACCACTCGCCTCCTAGCCACAGGTCAGCGGGAGCTCGCCTACCCCACTCGCCAAATGCCACCCATCAAGCGGGCAGTGTATGCTTGGTGAAGCTAGGTACTCACCTCTCGCCACCCGCTTCGGGTTGGTCTGAGCCACTCGACAGATACGGGGTTGCAAATTCCAGTTCCGAGCTAATGCGGTCCGATTCTCCGGACCGGGGAAAAACCGGGTACCCCGCAACAATGTTCAAATGAAAATATTCACTTTTTAGAGCATTGTTAATAGCACATTAGATTTCACTTTAGCCCCCTTTGCTATATTTGCACTCCATAAAATTTTGTTTTCACTCCAACAAGCTAATAACACACCACAAAAAATATATTTCTTCATTCATTTTGAATTATAAAGTTGATAAAATTGGAGAAGATACTTCTCCTCCTCCTCTTTCTTCCACTCCCACATCAGAGCACAATGAGACAATAACACGACGCCACCGCCTTCAGACTCCTGCAAGTACGCAACCCTCCGATTTCCCCAACCTAGCACTGCATACATTTATGTAGACTTTAATCAATAGAATTGTTGCGGGTCGCCCAACTTTTTCCTCGGTTTGGAGAATCAGACTGCCTTAGCTCGGAGTCGAATCAGGCGCGCAAACAGTTAAAGAAAATCACAATAAATGTCAAGAAGGCTTTTTTACATGGAAAACCCAAAAAGGGTGAAAAATCACATGGTTGGATCTATACTGAGCCAAAATCCACTTGATCTCGTGTGTTTACAAAAGTTGGAGTTTGATCTCGAAGGGTGACGGGCCGCTACTCCGTTACAAGTATAAAGAATAAAACATAGTGAAGAAGAAACGACTAAGTTTTCGGAGTCTCGATGGAAGCGCACTGGCCTTGAGATGACGTTGAGCTCACAGAACCTCGGTGGAAGCGTTCCGGCTGAAAAGTCTTCTAAGTCCACGAAGTTTTGGGAGGGAACGCTCTCATTGATGTGGAGCCTAGATGAGAGCGCTCTCATTGATGTGAACGCTCTCGCGTATGCGGTTGACGTTACTTGAGACGTGAGGAAATCGTAGTGCGAGAAGGAGAGCTGAGTGAATTTCCTGAGCAGAGAATCAGCCTAAGTCCACGATCTCGTCGGAAAACCTCAGGGATCTCTCTTACCTCTGGAGTTGCTTGGCTTGAGATGAAGTCCTGAGTGTCTATTTGTAACACCTCTACCCGTCACGTAGGATATAATAGAGGGTCCGACCGGGGCCCCACACCATATTCCACAAACAGGCGGAAACGTCACGAAATAATACCAAAAACCACACAGAGCATTCTAGCGGAAGCTTCAGGGTTGAAAACTTGAACTCAACAATAATAGAAATGTCCACTTCGACTAAAATAGGAATGTATACAACTAAATACACAAGGTACACAGCCTTATGGCTCTTACAAGTTTCTCTTAACATAAGGTGTGGTTTACAAACATCGGCACGCAGGTCGGCCACACATGAACAAGAGTAAGCAAAACAAGGCCTTTGAGGGCAGCAGCGCAGCTTGGGCATCAACCCGCTAAGTACCTCTTGGACCAGCAGCACATGTACCTACAAGAACCAATCCACCAACCGGTGCCAAATAGGGCAACAGTCAGCATTCAGCTGACCAATTATAACGACCCTACCCCTGGCACGGGGCAGCGGAATTCCTTCCCTGCATAGCATTTTACATCACATACATATATATATTCAGCCACCAAGGCAATACATATCACAAATGCCGGCACGACGGCCCAACATTCCGTACACATAGGGCACATTCTGGTGTACTGGAAATACCGGATTCCACCACCGTTTAGAGGTCCCAGACATGACGGTCAAACTTGAGCATTCCTAGTTTGATCAGCACGCAAGCCATCGACTCTCGCTGTGTGATCCTAATAGGGCCTTAAGCACCCAAGGTTAGACAACCATAACGCGGGTACGGATCCACCATTCCCGTTGCTCAAAATCGTCAGACTCAAGACTGGACTGAAGCGGGTACAGCTTTACCTTGCCCGTTCGCCACTAAGGCATTTCCTCCAGTTGCAGCCCAACGGCTCAACTTCATACCACATGGCAATCACGGCCACAAGAGTTGAACCAAACTCTCACCATTTTCTGGACTTCCTCCAGTACTCCCTGCGGCACCAAGCCACAGGTATCCACCACAGATTTCATGCACACAAGTAATAAACACGGAGTCTTCTCCGATGTGCAAACAAACATCATCAATCCAGACCAACATGTACAGATGGGCTTCACATAATATGTCTAACCGTACTCACCCTTCCGGTTCTAATACAATACAACAAGGGACGAACCACTGACCCAAGGGAATCGCTTCACTATCCACCTTTTTGGTGAAGGATTCCTATGCAAATGCAGAAAAGAAGGACTTCACTTGTCCAAGGAGGGAATCGTTACCCTTGGAAGATGCTTCAGAGCCATGGGGAGAAAAGTAAACGAATGAACGTTCTCGCAGCAGCCTTGCCTTTGCAAATCCGAACTCGGCTCGCGATTTGAACCACCGTAGCACCACCGGCAACCGACTTTCCCTTCTTCTTCCTTCTCTTGCTCTCCTCTCTCTCTCTTTCTTTAGGAAGAGAATGACACAACTCAAACATGAGCTTTCTTCTCCTCAAGGCCGGCCTTATCACCCTAGGGAAGATCCTAGACCATTGGATCTTGGTCAAAGAAAATGAACGGCTCAGATCAGCCCTTAAACTGATTTCCTGGACTGAACACGGGTTGTGACACGCCCGTGTCACAGGCCGTGTTCCTTAAACGGCTACAGAACCGACTCACCCAGTCCAGAACACGGGCTTAGACACGCCCGTGTCAAACACCTGACACACCCGCGTCAGAAAGCACATGGCCGTGTGACTGGCCGTGTCACTCCTTCAACACAGGACCAGATCACCCGAGAAGAACACGGCTAAGGCACACGCCCGTGTCCCAGGCCATGTAACCTCTCGACGTTCGTCGACCGTGCTATCTCGAGAACTCGAGTCGACGCCTACAACAAAGGACATACCCTGGGACACGCCCGTGTCCCAGGCCGTGTACACTGGACACGCCCTGAGACACGCCCGTGTCCCAGGCCGTGTCGCCCAGCCTGAACCTCAAATTAAAGTTTTCTGGAGGATCACGGTGGTAATTGCGCAGGAGACTGATTTGTGTTGGTGAATGGCATCGTTTCATTTCGATCATGTGGATTGCTAATTTTGCTGAAATGACGAGAGTGCCCCTCACCCCCGGGCAATTCGGACGGCCCGGGCAAGGAGCCCGGGGACGCCGCCGGCGCATGCGCAGCGCGCGGTCGCACCAGGGCCGACTGAGCGCGCGGGCAAGCCACGCGTACGTACTGGCCGTGCGGGGTACATCTGTGCGTGCTCGGGTGTGGGCCTGACGCATTCTCCTGGTTTCCTCGGGTGCTTGCGGTTCTCTGCGTGCTACTGATCCAGTTGGGCTCCCTTGTATTTGGACCGTCTCGGCTCGAAAATTTCATGGGAACACTCAAGAATCAAGATTACAGCCGGAACTCAAATACTTCAAAAAAACACACACCTAGGATTCGTTTGTTTAGACGGTGGCAGGCGCATCCGACGACTGGAAAGGGAGCATTGGGACCAAAGGAGGGAGAGTTGGGGATTGAAACGGAGCGGCAGGAGAGCTTTTCCTCCATGCTGCGGGCGAAAACGGGGAAAATGGTGACGCCGTCCCATTTAATTAGGCGTTGTCCGGCGCCGTTTGCTCCAAATAGCCTACCAAAACGCCCAAATAAATGAAGCCCTTGTTGTGCTCTACGCTATCATTGGCATGTTACGCGCCTGACAAAAGCTTCTTAGCCAAACCCATCACCCTTCGTAGGAAGAGAGGAGTTTATGACTTCCATCCAATGCATCATGGAGATGCTGCGAAGTATTGCTCCTCGAGGTAACTGCTCAACTCCCCCCCCTCAGGACTTAGCTCCCAGGAGTCTCGACGAGACTGTTCCCAGGAGTCTCGGCGAGCTGCCTCCCAGGGATCTAGGCGAGATGACCCCAGTAGGGGGAGAAGGAAGTGCACCAGGAAGAAGGCCTGGAAAGGAAAGGATGGGAGAGGGGGTCAAGCGAGACCTCACCGGCCTGGAGTTGTTCCCCAGCCCAGCGAGTGCTAGCCTTCCAGGAGAGCAGGTCGAGCGAGTAGAGGTTGCAAGACCACCACTCAGGGGGTCACCCTTCAGCGAGCTGATCATCTCAGCTCCTGTTCCCGAGGGGTTCAGAGAACCTGACATGGCTTACTATACCAGGAAGGATGATCCCATCCAGCACCTGCAGTGGTTTGAGGATGTTGTCTCAATCAGGCTGATGACGGATGCCTTCAAGTGTCGCCTCTTCGCGATCACGTTGAAGGACAAGGCAAGGGACTGGTTCCACCAACTCCCACCGAGATCGATCTATGGGTTCGAGGACTTGAGCCAGAGCTTTCAGCTTCGCTTCTCCACCTCCAAGAAGAGGAAGAAGAGTCCTGAGTCCATCTTCCTAATAAGGCAGGGGGTCGAGGAGTCACTGGCCCATTATATTGACAGGTTCTAAGAGGAGATCCTGGATATCTAGGAGATGCTGGGATATGCCCTCCAGATGACGTTCACGGTGGGGTTGCGCGAGGGGTTCTTCAAGATGAGCCTGACCCGAAAGGCCCCCTTTCCTTCCAGGAGTTGATGGAAAGGGCAGTAGAGGAGATAGCCATGGAGGTGGCCAACCCAGCATTTGTCAAGAAGTTGGCAAGGCTAACAAAGGCAGAGTCAAAGGAGCAAGATGACTCGAGACATCAAGAGGGAAGACGGAGAGAGGAGCAGAGAGCTCAGGGGTTTCAGGGACAAGAGGGTCCGGAGCCAGGTTGGAGGCAGCAGGGAGGACCTGCCCAGGGTCTAGGAAGAGCTCTCATCCAGGGTGGGGGAAACTTTCACGGGGGACAAGGGAGGTTCAACTTCCATAGGCAAGCCCCAAGACAGCTCCTACCCCACCACAACAAGCCTTGACAATAGACGGAGGAGGAGGAGGTAACGGGAGAGACCGGCGAGCCCGCCAAAGGAGGGGAGGAAAAGCATTGCCATACTGTGACTTCCACCAGTTAGAGGGTCACGTCACGACTACCTGCCCTGAGTTCATGGAAGTGAGGGGGGCAAGAGGCCCTGCCCAGCAGCAGCTGCTGATGCAGGTTGAGGAAGTTCCACCCAGAATGGGGGGGATGACATATGTGAGTACCGAGTCGATGTCGGACCCCGAGGTGGTATAACAGTGATCCACGGTGGAGTAGGGATCGAAGCTACTCGAAAGGCAAGCTTCCATGTGATGTACCGACGGAGCGTCGCTTCGACATCCCAGACCCCGCCCTAGGAGGAGAAGAACACCTTCTCAGTAAAGGACATACCAGATCATGAAGATCCGTTCTGCAATGCGCTGGTCATCCAGATGGCCATCAAGGGCTACACCGTCTCCCGAATCTTGATTGACAACGGGAGTTCTGTCAACGCCGTTTTCAAGAAGGCGTTTGACGACATGAAGGTAGAACTGAGGAGGGTGTTGGCCTCGGACGGACCCCTGTTCGGATTTTCAGGGGAGAGGAATGAGGTAAAAGGTGGAGCAGGACTTCAAGTAAAATTGGGAGGGGCTTCAAGGAACTGTCGATTCGTCATTATCGACGCTCCAAGCAACTATAACGTCATCTTTGGAAGGCCCCTCATCAGCGCCTTCCGTTGTGTGTCGTCATCTTTCCACCAGTGTCTCATGTTCAGCTCAGGAGGGATCCATGTCAGGATCAAGGGAGACCCCAGGATGGCAAGACAGTGCTACGTCACGGTCGTCAACACCATCTCTTGGTTGGCCAAGGCAGAGGAGATGGAGAAGATCATGGAGAGCTTGAGCAGGATGGAAGTGTCCGAGGGGAAGGAGTCGGATAACAGCCATCATGCCCAGCCCCCTGAAGAAGCCTCGCCTCGGTGGAGTCCTGTATTTTTCTTATATTGTAGTGAGTTCAGCCCCCGACCAGCTGAGTCGGGGGGGGGGGGGGGCGGGGGTCATGTAACCCATCTTTTTCCCCCGTTTGAGGATGTTGGAATTGATAAAGCTTAGGTGACATGCCCAGTTCCCAACCCCCGAGAGGATCTCCTCATTCCAGGCTCCCACCAGCTGGATGGGTCGAATGTACCTCGGGGGGAGGCTAAGTTCTCTTTGCTCTGAGATGGTCCCGCTGTCTAGGCTCTCACAAGCTGGCAAGGCCGGAGTACCTCTCGCGGACGCCTTGTTCTCTTTGCTCCGAGACGGTCCCGCTGTCCAGGCTCTCACTAGCTGGCAGGGCCGGAGTACCTCTCGTGGACGCCTTGTTCTCTTTGCTCCGAGACGGTCCCGCTGTCCAGGCTCTCACTAGCTGGCAGGGTCGGAGTACCTCTCGTGGATGCCTTATTCTCTTTGCTCCGAGATGGTCTCGCTGTCCAGGCTCTCACTAGATGGCAGGGCCGGAGTACCTCTCATGAATGCTTTATTCTCTTTGCTTCAAAATGGTCCCGCTGTCCAGGCACTCACTAGCTGGCAGGGCCGGAGTACTTCTCGTGGACGCCATGTTCTCTTTGCTCCGAGACGGTCCCGCTGTCCAGGCTCTCACTAGATAGCAGGGTCGAAGTACCTCTCGTGGACGTCATATTCTCTTTGCTCCGAGACGGTCCCGCTGTCCAGGATCTCACTAGCTGGCAGGATCGGAGTACCTCTCGTGGACGCCATGTTCTCTTTGCTCTGAGACGGTACCGCTGTTCTGGCTCTCACTAGTTGTCAGGGCCGGAGTATCTCTCGTGGACGCCATGTTCTCTTTGCTACGAGACAGTTCCGCTGTCCAGGCTCTCACTAGCTGGCAGGGCCAGAGTACCTCTCGTGGACGCCATGTTCTCTTTGCTCTGAGACGGTCCCGCCGTCCAAGCTCACACTAGCTGGCAGGGCCGGTTGACCTCTCGGGGAGGCCAAGTGTTTTTCACCCCGAGGCCGTCTCGTCACCTAGGCTCTCATTAGCTGGCATGACAGGTTGACCACTCGGGGAGGCTAAGTGTTTCTCACCCCGGGGAGGTTCTCGCCTCCTAGTCTCTCATTACCTGGCAGGGCAGGTTGACCCCCCGTGGAGGTTGTATGAACTCGACTCAAGGAGGATGTATCTTTTCGACCGCACAGGAGAATTACGCTCAGCGAATACGTTGAGTTGGATGTTTCTTTCCAAGCTTGTGCCAACCTCCAAAAAAACGGAGATTGTGTACAATCCCGTATTCGCGGAGTGGGTGTCCCCCGACAAGCGCAAGGCTTGTTGTGCAGTTTTAAGCAATTTTGAGGGTTTTACACTCTTGAGGGACAATTTAGTGTGAATCTGTGTTTTATACTAGTAGGGGGACAAAATATTTTTCTCCCCCCGGCCCCCTCGAGGGGTCACCCAGCCTCTAGCTCGCTAGGCCGCCGCCGTCTCGCCAGGCCGCCGTCTCGCCAGGCCGCCGGCTCGCCAGGCCGCCGGCTCGCCTAGGCCGCCTCCGTCTTGCTAGGCCGCCAGCTCGCCACGCCGCCGCCGTCTCCCCAGGCCGCCAGCTCCCCTGTGCCGTCGTCTCGCCAGGCCGCCGTCTCGCCAGGCCGCCAGCTCGCCAGCTCGCCAGCTCGCCCAGGCCGCCGTCATCTCGCCTAACCGCCAGCTCGCCAGGCCGCCGTCGTCTCGCCTAACCGCCTGCTCTCCTGGCCTTAGCTCGCCTTGTCGCCTGCTCGCCCGGCTTGAGGGGCTGCCCCTGGTGGACTGCATTTAGCTGTTTATAACAATGAGATTTGGCTGTTGGCAGACCAATTTGGGGGCATTTCAGTAATTTTAGGGCAGTAAGATTTGGTTATTGGCAGGCCATTCCCAGAAAACTATAAATAGACCCTTGGGGGTGCCTTGAAGGACATTGCTTCTTAGCCACTTGCATCCCTCTATTTTCTTCCTCCAAAGCACCTAGCTCAAGCATTGACTAGGGAGGGGGAGACCTCAAAGGTCTTCCGGGTGTGAGGTGAGACCTCCACACTAGAGCCGAGGGTCTGTTCCTAGCTTCTTGAGTCTTTGGCCTGTGACGTTCTTCTGAGTGTAGTAGGTGTGAGGTCACCCCTTTCTTGGGACCCCGAACTCCACGAGAGACCAAGTTTTTGGTTTCAACACCCGAGGCACCTTTTATAGGTTTCAGGAGGTGGTTACGGTAGTTATACGGCTATCCGCACATCGTAATCACCGATATTCTTATTTTTGGTATAGTTTTGAGCATATATTTTGTTTATTATGTTTGCCGTTTGTAGGCCAAATATTTAATTAATATTGCTCCCTCACTAATCATGATGTTAGTTGGTGGTTACTTAAGAAATGGACGACGGTGATCGTTATGGAGTGATTGGATGACGAGGGAAGCCCGCCATGGACGGACGGTCGGGCTGACGGTGAATGCTCCCTGGCGGAGGAAAAGGCGGAGCCCGCGACTGCGGGAAAGGGGTGATAGGGAGCCACGCCCCTTGCGGGCGGAGCCTGCGGCCGCGGGAGGCGGCCGCGGGGAAGGGGCGGCCGGGCGCGGCCGCCCCTTGCGGGCCCAGCCCGCGACTGCGGGAGGCGGCCGCGGGGAAGGGGCGGCCGGGCGCGTCCGCCCCTTGCAGGCGGGGCCCGCGGCCGCGGGAGGCGGCCGCGGGAGGTGGCCGCGGGGAAGGGGCTGCCGGGCGCGGCCGCCCCTTGCGGGCGGAGCCCGTGGCCACGAGGAAGGGGTTGCCGGGCGAGAGCCGCTCAACCCCGGCGACGTTGGTTACTCAAAAGGTGGGCGAAGTGGGATCGGTGTGCGGGGGATTGCATGCGCGTCAGTTTCCCCATGATCCTCATTTGGATAGTGGGATCATGAGGGAGTAGGCTAATCGCATCCGAGTGTTTAATAAAAGGGACTTGACCCCATTATTTATAAATTACCATAAGCAGATCAAGTTTAAACTTTAGGCTCTGTTTGGCGCGACGTTTTCACAGTGGGGTGCCGCGGTTTTTGAAAACGCCGCGCTAAACAGAAATTTTGGGAGCCCGACTGGAATCGCCACCATCCCCAAACAACCATTTTTTGCAATTTGGAGTTGTGACATTTTTTTGTGATATTTTTTCACGACTCCGACTCCAGATCACAGTCGCGGGCATGAGTTGATTTTTCGCGAGATAGCGAAACTCCTAGCTCCTTTGTTCGGCCGGAAACCTCCAGCTCTCCTATTCCGGTCAGCCATCCCCACAAAGAAGTCATGGACGAAACTCCTAGCTCTAGATCCGCCCTTCTCCAAGCTTTGACCACCTCTCCCATGGCCGAAACTGCCCTCCTAGCTTTTCTGTTTGGCTGGCAACCTACAAATCTCCTCTCCCGACCGACCATCTCCACCAATAAGTCATGCATGAAACTCCTAGCTCTAGATCTGCCCTTCCCATGGCTTCGACCACCTATCCCATGGCCGAAACTGCCCTCCTCCTCCAAGCCGAAACTGACCTCCTCCCCTGGTCAACTGACAAAAATTTGATTTCCCCATGTCAAACAACACTGCAATGTTGTTCTTTCAAACAGGTTAACAGATTCTGCCACCACTCTATAAAATACCTGATTATTCCACCACTGCATCCCACCACTATTTCTCCAGTCGCCCCACCACGCCTTAATAATCAATGTTTTATTCTCACGAGTAGTGCCCGATAATGAAGAGATATCTTTGTCAACTTTTTGAGTCAATATCAAAAATAAAAATGATGAAATTCACGTCAAAAAGGAGAAATTCGCGTCAAAATGGAAAAATTTACGTCAAATTGTTGGAATGGAGTCGTAGTTGAAGACTCAAAAGATTATCAGAGTTCCTTCATTGTCAGGACTTGCTCAAAAGAAGAATACATTAATTATTAAATTTTAAAGTTGCTTTGCGAATAGTAATCTTCCTTTGATCCAGTCACCGCCTAAAATTCCTATCACACTCTTCTCCGTCTGCTGAAGTGAAGAACTGGAGCAGAGCAGCGAATTGGCCACTAAAAAGCACGAGAAGCCCATAACCATCCGCATACCGCCCCGTGATCGCACCCTTCAAATAAAATCCCCATCCTTTTTTGTTTATTCCTCACTTGGTGTTGCGAGATTCTTCCTGTCTCTTCATTCCCCAATGGCTTCCCTCGAGGACATGGCCGTTTCTGCCTTCATCAACATTCTCAGCGCCTTCGCCTTCCTCCTCGCCTTCGCTGCGCTGAGAGTTCAGCCCATCAACTCCCGAGTTTACTACCCCAAACAGTACATCAATGGCTCGAGGAGCTCGCCGCGAGGGTTCTCTACTGGGGTCCTCCGGTTTGTCAATTTCAACATCTGGAGCTACGTCGTCAGCTTCTTCAGCTGGGTGCCGGAGGCGGTTCAGATGAGCCAGGCGGAGATCATCCATCACGCTGGCCTTGATTCCGCCATCTATCTCCGGATTTACATTCTTGGGTTTGATTTCAAGCATACTTAACTTGGGTTATATACGTATTAATACACTAGTATTTTCTTTTATGTTAATGGTTGAATCTTCTCAAACATTGTAGGTTACTTGGTGATGGAAAATATGAACTGTTTTTACTGGTTATATGAAGAAAATTCCATCCACCTTCTGGATTTCCTTTTTCGGGGAAATTAAATATGTCCTTTTTGCTATTGAAGCATGAGTTTAAGCTTTGGCTAAACTGCTGAAACACCCACTGATTGTATTAACCCCAGGTTTAGGTAGCATTCAGTTCTAGGCTTTGCAATTAGTGAAGATGATTGAAAATAACACATAAGAGCTGTAATAAGTGACATTAGAAGGAACTATAGTTCTCTGTATTCCTCTCCCCTTTCATCTTGCTCTCTCCCACCTCCTGCTCCACTTAAGAGCATTTCAATTAGTATTCTTGTTAGAGTGCTCAAAGCATCCGCGTGACCGTCAAGTTTGGAACGGCCTACTCGTTGCCCCTAGCATGAGTATTTATAGGCAAATCCTAAATACCCGACTACGGGTTGTTGGACTCCTATCGGATCCTAACCGCAACCCGTTAAGCACCCGTCACGCCTATTTCAATATACCTCAACAATTCTTTCTTAAGATTTGCATTCTTACGTGGTTACAATGGTACTCTTGTCCAGATCTCAACACTACAATCAACTTATTCAATGAAATTTTCTCAAATGGCCTTGTGTTTATCGACAAAATCTCCGATCTCTATGAGGAAGAGGAATTAGTAAATTCTAAAGTGATATGAACCTGTTACTTATCTCCATTCTTCCGTCAAAGATGACAATCGTTGAGCAAGAAGCAATTCCAGAAATGAAAAGCGGTGATTCTTTGCTACCTTTTGAAATTGAAAATGCCAAGAACAACTTTAAGGAGGATGCATTGTCTTCCATAAAAACTTCTTCAATGTTTAACGGCGCAACGTCTACTTACTTATCTTCCTCTAACAATCATCAAGAATTTTTTTCAATTCAACGATAAATTCAAGATGAAGGTGACAACGACCCACTTCAAATGTGTTGACTGTCGATCTATGCGAATATGGGTAAAAAAAGAGTGTACAATGCCAAGTATATGCAAGTTCCAATCATATATTTATCTAGCAATTTTTTCTTAAACATGTTAAGTTCTTGCTTGGTCACTGATTAATAATAGTGTCTCATCTTCTTATAGTAAGTGGAGTGAGATACAAAAGTGACACAAATAAAGTGGGAAAATACAATATAAAATACAAGTTATTCTAACACTCCTCAGGATGGAGCAACGTAGGAGATGATATCTAAATTGCTCAGATGCTAGTATTGCAGATTTGAGATCTTAAAAATGCTTTGGTTAGGGCATCAACTAACTGATTATTTGAAGTCACAAATATGCTACAAATAACTCAATACTTGAAGTTTTTTCTAAACATGACAATCAACTAATGTGTTTTGTTCTTTTATGAATTACATGATTGCACTACACATTACTGCTCCATTGTCATGATATATAAGCATTGACTTCTTGATCTCCCCATCCAACAACTTACTAACTGCTTTATCTAGACTTATTCTCAGATAGTTTAACAATGAATCTATAGTCTGAGTCAACACTTGAACAATGTGTTTATTTTTCTCTTCCATGAATCATGTTTCTACCAACGAAGACACAAAATTTTCTTAGACGGATCTCCTATCGAACGAAGATGTTGCCCATCCTGCACGGGAGAATGCGTGAATGTCTAAGTGCCTCCTATTTTCATATAATAATCTGTGAATTTTGAGCAATGCATCCATATGGGTTGTTATAGGATAACTCATTGACTCATTACATTGAGCGGGAAAGTGATATCTAGGTGTGTGATGGTCAAATAGTTCTATTTCTTAATTAAACTATTGTATCGGCCTGCATCAATATATAAATGCCTTGTTTTATCATCTTTCAGAAATTGTGTGTTAGGATCCATCAGATTCTCTACAGTCTTACATGCTAAATCTCGACATTAATCAATAATTCAAGGGTGTACTTTCTCGGCATAAGCCATAACCATTTGGAACTTGTTGCAATTTTAATACCCATAAAATACTTTAGTCTTCCTAAATCTCTAGTATGGAGTTAAATGTTTAGAAAGATCTTTAAATCATTGTTCTTTTTATAGCAATTTGGAACTCCTTACAACAATTTGGAATTTTTACAGCAATTTGGAACTCTTTCCAACAATTTGAAATCTCTTGTAATTTCAATTTCCAAAAAGTATGTTAGTCTTCCCTAATCCCTAGTATAGAGTTAAGTGTTTAGAAGAATATTGAAATCATTGATTTCTTTTTTATCATCCCCCGTAATTATAACATTTTCATGTAATTTGCAAACAAAATGCATCTTGTAATGGCACATCTATGCAAGGTGAAATGGACTGCTTAACATTGCATAAAGCCAAGTGGGAGAGAATACTAGAAAATTGGTCAAGCTAGGCTTGAGGGCTTAGTTTCAAACTACACAAATGTTCTTTCACTCACACATCAAATCATCCCGAGCAACAAACCATGTGGTTGCTCCATATAAATTTCCTCATCCAAATCTCCATTAGATAAGGCATTTTAATCATCCAAATACTATAATAGCAAGAGTGATTTTATCAATTTCATTGATTATAACAAGGGCTCGCTTGCTTATTTAAGAGGAGTAAGATGCGAAAGATCCACATAAAATGTAGGACAATACATCAAAATATAAAATTCTATTTAGTAGAAACTTGTTGAAGCATGCCGTGGTTTTGTGAATTCTATCTATACTTCTCTCTAAATGGTAATTGAACTTCATGTGCACGATGCCTATTTTTGTAGGCAATTTATTGATACTCTCGTAACAAATTTTGTAGTGGTACTTAATATTATTGCATCTTTATTTTTTTTCTACAGCTTAAAGATCTTTGCGCCATTGACCATTTCTGCACTATTAATTTTAATTCCGGTCAATGTATCTAGTGGAACCTTACTCGGTCTAAAGAAAGAGATTGTTTTTAGTGACATTGACAAGCTCTCAATCTCAAATGTCAGCCCAGGATCAGAAAGGTGACTGCTTCTTTTCTTGTCTGCTTTAGGTATTCGTTTTAGGGTGTGCTTATGTTTGTTTTTATTGGATTCAGTTGGTAGAGGATCATGTTCACACCTTAAATAATTTACTGCATAAACAATTTTTTAAAGAAAAAAGTTCTCCCAATTTTATGACTAATTTTTGTTTTAGGTTCTGGGTTCACCTGTGCATGGCATACATATTCACCATATGGACTTGCTTTATGCTATACAAGGAATATGATAATGTAGCATTTATGCGATTGCATTTCTTGGCATCACAACATCGTCGTGTTGAACAATTCACTGTAAGTACAGCTAAAAGCTAAAATTTAGCACATAATAGAGGCTTCACTTGATTTTCATTTTTTTACTATTTATTAGAATTCATGCGAACAATGAAAATGATATTATGGCTATATCATTCGGTGTTTGTTATGGACTGATAGTGGCAAATTGACACTTCATTTGTGAAAAATTTTCATGTTTTCTTTGAGGGTCCGTTCATTTGGACTGAATTGGAGTCCTAAAATTAGAATTTGAGTTCATTTTCAATTGAATTTAATCTCCAATTCCAATTCTGAAGCTCATTCTGCCCGATATATCGGAGCCTAGTTTTAGAAATTCATCTAGCTGCCATGCCTTTCTAGAAATTATTGCAATGGACTTGTTCAATGCCTCATGATGCAAATTTACCTTTTTAATGTTTTTGGATGTTGGTACCATTTTCAGGTAGTTGTCAGAAATGTTCCTCAAATTTCAGGGCATTCCATTGCAGAGAGTGTGGATCATTTCTTTCAAAAGAATCATCCTGACCACTATCTTAGTCACCAGGTAGTAAAAACATGTAAGGATTTCTCCTTTTTAACCATTTGAATCTTCTTGTTGGTATGCTACACCAAAAGATTTTTATTGTCATGATGCTATTCAACTTATTTGCATTCGACAATCTAATTTTGCTTGGACCCGGACTCTTTTGTAACTTTATTCATTGCCATCATCAGGCTGTTTACAATGCAAACAAATTTGATAAACTTGTAAGGTACAAGGAAAGGCTTCAAAACTGGATGGATTATTATGAGCTCAAATTTGAACGTAATCCAGAAAAACGTCCGACTACAAAGGTATGCTTATTTATGGCTGTTTTTAAACTCATTTTACCTGATAAGCAAATTAAACTAAATTAGTTTTGGAGTTAACCCAATATGCATTTTGAATTTTGGACATAAAATGCACTCTTTCAATGTGTGTGATGTATCTATCCTTTTACCCTAAATTTCAGATTGGTTTTCTTGGCCTTTGGGGTGAAAGAGCGGATTCAATTGATTATTATAGGCAAAGGATCAACGTGCTTGACAAAAGAGTAAGAAAATATATATTTTGCTTCATTATCATATCGTTTTGTGTTTTATGAGCATCCCCTGCCTCTTAAAATATTTCAACATCACTGAGTTGATATAAGCAACTTTCACAGATAGCATCAGAGCGTCAGAAAATTCTAAAAGATTCCAAGGCTATTCTGCCAGTTGCTTTTGTAACATTCGACTCCAGATGGGGAGCAGCTGTTTGTGCACAGACACAACAAAGCAAGAATCCTACACTTTGGTTAACTGACTGGGCACCCGAACCACGCGATGTCTACTGGAAGAATCTTGCCATACCGTTTGTTTCCCTCAGCATTCGAAAGCTAATTATCTCAATAACATTATTTGCTTTGATTTTCTTTTACATGATACCCATAACATTTGTACAATCCCTTGCAAATCTTGAAGGTCTAGAAAAAGTTGCTCCTTTTCTCAAACCAATCATAGAGCTGTAAGTATTTCTCTTTGTCATTCCTTATCCTGAAAAAACGGCAGTTTCTTGAAGTACTTACAAAATGAAAAAAATAATTTACTATTTCTTGTTATGCTAGTTTGTATAAATTAATAATCATTATATTTGATTTGTGGTTAAACACTATAGTAGGACGTACAACTTGTTCAATTGATGTTGATTGTTTGATTAACTTATTTGTCATCAACTTTGTTTTTTTTGTTTGAATGAGGTTAAAGACTTAAGTTAGTGAAAACCAATGATGCAGGATCGAGTTCAATCACAATATTGGGGTATTATGGTACCAAACTAACTCTCGAGTTATGTGTTATGTAAAACATAGAAAATGTTAAGATTTTTTGCCAAGAATTTGAGGTTTTCTAGGCTGCTATCTAGGGTTTTTAGTGTTTTCCCTGAAGAATAAATACTTAACTAGACTGTATCTCAAATACCTGTAAGTAATTTGCCCTCTTTTTCTCCTCTTTCAAATCATAATAAAGGTTTCTTCTGGATATTAAAGACCTATAATAGATAATGAGTTGACCTCACGACGAGATGCTTGTAGGACACTTGAAGAGAGAGAGAGAGAGGGTACATAGTGAGATTCAATTATTCTATATGTCCGCAGTGTATGAGAGAGAAACTTTAATTTGTTGTAAACTTGATTTGAATTTATCGTTATGTGTTAGAAAAGAACATGTAAAGACCCATGTATCGGTCCATTTAGTATAGCTCATTCTATTCTTGTATTAGTCCCACACCGTGTATATGGGACTCCTCTCACTCTCCTCTCCCTATATATGTGTACTCATACATTATATTTATATACTCAACAAGGATATACAAGTTTTACTGTTTTTCCTTCATCGCTCGTGCATTTCTCTACATGGTATCAGAGCCAGCGATCCCCCTGGGCGGTCTCTAATTCTCTAACCGCAGCACTCTATGCGGTTTGCTAAACCGCACCTCCTCGGCGGATAGACTTCTTCTACCCGCAAACCTCTGTGCGACTTTCTATTCGCATCCCTCAACGGATAAAAATCGTTTGGTCACTCGATTCTCCCTGTGGTGCTCCCTCTTTTTTTGGACCCGCTCCTCCTCACTTTTATAGATTTCGTTGTTGGGACCCACCGTGCGACCTGTTCTGTGTCCGCCACGGCCTGCTACCTTGCCACGGTTTGTCTCTTTAGTCGCAACGCGACCTCCCTTCAGCCCGCCGCGGTCTTCTCTCCATTTGATCTCAGCTTGCTGCTCTTCAGCTCGCAACAGTCTCTTCTTTGCTCGTTGCTCTGTCCGCTGTGCCTTGTCGGCTGCTGCTAGATTGTGTTCGCTACGCCTTATCCGCTGTGCCTTGTCCTCTGCATTGCTTGCTGGCCTTCTGCTCTTGCCGTGATCTCCACTCTACTCGCTGCTCATCAGTCCGCTGCACTCGTGGATTCCTGGTCGCTGCTCGCCGGCAGTTTGTCTTTTGTTCACTGTTGCTCTTACAACCTGTGTTGTGTGTTTCGCCAAACCTTGCTGCCGTGACCTCTGTCCTAGTACGCAATGATCGGTCTGTTGTGCCTGCCTATCCGCTTCTTCTTGCCACTTCTTGCCGCAACTCCGGGCCGCCTATCTCGGCCAGGTCGTGTTTCCTAGCCGCTTCTTCTTGTCGCAACTCCAGGCCGCCTATCTCGGCCGCTACTGGCTTCGCGCAGCGGGCTCTTCGCCTTCAGTATTCTTATCCGCGCGGTTTCTCCTCTGTTCGCTAGTCGCTGCTGTGTCCTCTCTTGTCGCGGCCTCAGTCCCGTTTTTCTAATATCCGCGGTTTTGTCTTTGTCGTTGTTCGCAGCTTGAAATCGCCTCTCCAAATAGCCAAGCTCCTGTCCGCTATTCTTAGTCGCCAGGTCGCCATGCCATGGGTTCCTCTACCGACTCTTCTTCAGCCCACTTGGTTCTTGCTCATGAGTTGCGTGACGAGTTGCGGATCACCACCATCTCCCTTGCTGGGAAGAACTTCATTGAATGAGTGCATTCTGTCAGACGGGTATTTCAGTCCAATGGACTTCTGCATCATCTCACCAAGGATCCTCCTTCTACAATCTACACCTACTGATGACTGGTTGTGTGATGATGACCGCGTTCAGACTTGGCTTCTCAACTTCCTTGATATCGAACCTTACCGCATGACCATGTATCACGAGACGGCCAAAGCGATGTGGGATGAGCTCCATTCCCTTTACTTCGGCAAGGACAGTCTCCAGCACTTGTATGATACCATCACAGATCTTCAGACTCTTGACACTGGCAGTGCTGCCGACTTTACCTCATTTGTTGCTCGGGCCAAGTCACTGGTTGAGGACTGGATCCAACATCAGCCCCCTACTACAGATCTCGCTGCCCAGCACGCTCAAAAGGAAGCAGTCGGTTTTGCTATGATGATGACACGTGTCTAGCCTCATCTTCAAAGTGTTCGGGCTCAGATCCTCTCGTCTGCTGCTACTCCCTCATTATCTGATGTGTGCTCCATGCTGCTAAAGGTTCCCCCCTCCTGATACTACCGCATGGCCATGCATTTTGATGTTGCGGGCTGGAGGCCTGGGAGCTGCTCCCCTTTGGATCCAGAGTCCTGCCCTTTCTGGCCGGCGCCACAACATGGGTCCGCGGGGCCCATACGTACCTCAACCCTTCTCCGCACGTCTTCTCGGTGCGACAGGTTGTTGAGGCAGGGGCTTGATCCCCCGACCTCCTTGATATAAGCTCTTAACGCTGATGGTGATTTTACTATCAACCCAAAAAGGCAAGTGTACCTATCGAATCGTAGTATCGAGGTCGTATTTAAACACGGGCTGTCAATTACTACTACTCACGCCGTTACTATTATCCCACCGAATGAAAGTTATTTTTTTTTGAAATTAAAAATTGCAAAAATGAAGAAATTACGAAAGAGAAATTCACGATTTAAGAAGACTTAGCACTTGATTGGATGTTCTTGGGAATTCGATTATAAAAGATGCGTTCTAATTCTTAAAATTTCGTTTCGATTGGAGAATTGAAAAATACAATATAAACTCGCTAGCGACAACTACCGCCTAATTTTAATAATACTTCAAACATAATCTCTTAAAATTTGAAATAAATTAAAATTGCATGAACGTTAATCCCGAATCCGAAAGCAGCGATATTTTCAATTCTCAAAAAAATACAATTAACCATTTATTTCCGAGAGATCTTAAAGCATCCACGAGCCTCTTGGCCAACTAGATACCAAATTGGATTGAGAAATTTATATACTAGAAATATAAACCCGCAACCAAAATTTAATTGGAAATAAATTGAAACGAAAAATTCTAAAAATTAGGGACGATAGATTATAATTTAATCTTTACCCCAATACTAACCAATCAAACACTAAGAACGAAATTAGTTACTCATAATAAAAAAAGAGACAACAATGGAAAGTTATAATTGCAATTTCATTAATATAAAAGAGAAAGAAGTACAAAATTCAAATAATACAAACTATGATATTAGGGAAATAAGAAACATACATAAAAACTTCTAAAATAAAGCTCTCAAACATGCAGCACTTATACAAGAATTGGAAATTCTCTAACTCTCTTGAACTTGATGCTTTCTTCCAACCTCTTCAAAACTTTGGATCCATGCTCCTTATATAGCCAACCAAGAAGAATCTAGAAGAGAAAAAAAAATGAAAAGTCCATGAGGGGCCGGCCACATGCTTTGAATGGAGAAATTAATTAGGTGGAATATGAGGGGAATGAAGAGAAGAGAGAGGGAGGGTGGCCGGCCTCATGCAATGATAGGAAGGGAAAAAAGCCACTTTGGATTAAAATGAAATAAAGAGGGGAAGATGGAAGGTGGTGTCATGCAATAATATTAAAATAAATGGAGAAGATGAAGGGTTAAATGCATGAAAAAATAAAAATAAAATAGGGGAATACCAAGGGGTGGCCGACCATGCTTGTAAATGCATGCATAAAATAACAATCAAAGCATGGAGGGGGAGATTAGGGGGCGGCCGGCCTCATGAAGTAAATGAAGAAAATATAGGGTGGGGAGGAAAAGGTGGAAGAGGGAAATAATAAAGGGTGACCGGCCACTATAAATGAAAATATTACTATTAATAGTGACCGGCCTCATGCATTAAAAATGGAGAAATAAAATAAAGGAGAGAGAGAGAGGTGGTCGACCACACATAAATTGGAGAAATAAAACAGTGGCTGACCATGAATATTTAAAATGGAAAATAATATAGGAGAGAGAGAGTGCACATGTATTGAAATTATTAAATATTTTATGCATGAGAAAGACGGTCATGCATGAGAAAGGTGGCGGAATGAGATTGTTTTCGCCAACAAGGTTGACAACGAGCTTCTACCTCGAATCGTGCCGAAATTCCCCTCAAGCCTGTCATAAAATAAAACAAAATAATATTAGTGCGAATAAAATAAGAAAATAATAATAAGATAATTATAATATAATATAGAGGAAATATATATAGTTTATATTAAAAATATAATAATAATGATAAACATATTTAAGTTAATATAATATCATCAAACGCTAGCTCACATCACCAACTGATCTGTCGCCCCGAGAACACGTGCAGAGAGGGGTTGGTGATGTGAGCTAGCATTAAAAGCTTATATCAAGGAGGTCGGGGGATCAAGCCCCCGCCTCAACAACCCGTCGCACCAAGAACACGTGCGGAGAGGGGTTGGGGTGCGTATGGGCCCCGCGGACCCATGTTGTGGCGCGGCCGGAAAGGGCGGGACTCTGGATCCAAAGGAGTGCAGCTCCCAGGACTCCGACCCACAATAGTCGGCTGGCTTTTGCCTTAAAAGAAATTAATATTTTATTATGTTTATTATTTTATTTTATTTTTAAGGCAATTTTCCTTTTCATTGATATAGACATATTTTCATAATGGGTGAATAATTAGATATCTAATCCTTCTTTTTTGAGCAAACTCGCCTTAATTAATGTGCCACCTAATTTGACGGATCTTTTTATTTAGGGTCTTATTGGACGATCACCTCAATAAGCCGTACAATGAGTGCGAAGCAAAATGCGTATACGCTAATACATGCACTACAAAATACTAAATAAAAGTGCATGAGATAAAATGAGGCATGAGTGCGACTCAGGTTGCATCAATTTTCCCGGGGTTGAAAGAGCTTGACCCCGACGAGATTGTGATGTGACCTGTTATTAGAATGTCCACTCGTCGAACTGGAACTGGTTCGCTCTTGTCATGTTGTGGATGGTGATGGGTAGTGAGGCAACAGGAGGATCCTTCGCCACAACTCATGACATGTAGGCAAACTCCATTTCTTGAAAAATGCAGAAAACCAATCTCCTTCGAAAAAATATAAGTCCCGATGATAAAATCAACAATGAGATTATAATTTTTTTGAAGTTGCTCGCAAACTGTTAGGCATAAGTTTATGCATATTATTTAAATGATTAGTAAAAATCAGAGATTAAAAAAGGAGGGTATCACATAGTGGGCGAGAGTGGGGGTCAACGAAACGGGGTAGGAAGCAAGTAGGCTCGATTTGTGGAATCATTAATTTACTTCGCATTATACACTTTCCTGTTAGATACATACGAGAGTCCACTAGACCAAAATCAACCATCTCAAACATATCACCCGATCGAACCTGACTAATGTTACAAAATTTAAAATTAATCCCAAATTTACTATTTAAAATTTTCCAGAGAAATCATTTAAATCGTGTGGCTTTATGAGACGTGAAAATTTTAGGGATTGTAATTATCCTCCTAACACGACTTCGCATGAAAAAACTGATAAATTGACAATGAAACGTAACGCACTCTTCATTAATCATAGGATAGTGAAAATAAATAAAAGTGTTGTCACCAAAGACGGTCTATATAGGGTGGTGACTCGAGTGCTACGGGTGAGTGGCTACCAAGCATAATTTCTTCGGCCCCAAGGGTTTGCGGCTGTAGCGTGTTACTAGAATCATGAAATTTCAAAATTGATTCTCTATCACCTAAAGTAAGAGACTCAACACTAGTAACTTCTTCCGGAAGAGGGGCCTCAGAAATTAACTCGGCGACAAGAGGTTGTGCTTTAATGTGAGCAAAGCATCATTTCAGTCGGGATGAGGGGATGAGGGGATGAGGAGGAAGAAGCTCTTATTCTTGGAGTTGGGGCTCAGGAAGAACCTCCTCGACTAAAGTGAGTGCTTTAGTGGAGACAAGTGGGGCCAAGGTACTCGTGGGGGAATTGAAGAGTGTAGAAAAAAGGACTATTAATAATTCGAAGCACGGGTTCCACTTGTTGATGCATAGTCGAGACATAGCCAGGAAAAATATATTGCTTGCGCATTGTCATTTCAAGTTTGTGTACGTCGGTGCACAACCCTTGCAGATTCTGTTTGAATTATTTAGTGACGAACTTAATGTTTTTTATTAAAATTTTCATGCGCTCGTTTAAATCCTCCATTTTTTCTTGGGACTAAGGATTTTTTTTAAAATTTTTTTTTGGCTAAATGGGAATAAATTTTTATTAAAATAACAGAGTGATCGATTTACGGTAGAAGTGAATCAAAAATCTCTGATACCAAAATGATGTAGACCGGACTTGGATTTTTAAGAATTGAATATTTTTTCTAATCAAAATATTTTAAAATAAAATTGGGTTTTGAGAATAATTGATTATCGCTCCTATCGGATTTTTCGAGACAATTTCAAATAAATAAATTTGAGTTTCCTTTAAAACATGTAGTGCTAGCGAGATGTTCTCGAGCTAACGGAAAGCGACAATTGATTTCAATTTTATGAACGTGCCTATGAGCCTGACAATCGAGCATATTTAGCAAACATGAATTAATTTTTTCATAAGCATATAAGAGAGAAGAGATGCGAGGATGTGGAAATAAACAACAAACAAGAACGCATTAATTAAGGGCAAGCAAGCTCTGATTTTAAAGGTCAGCATAAAAGTATGACTAAGCAGAGTTTAGCTAGATTGGGGTTGGAGTTATACCTCAGGCCCACAAGCTCACGGGCTGGTTTTAATGAAAGGATGCGGGATGGTGGTGGGAGAGGGTCGGCGGAGCCGAGCAGGGGGATGGAGTCAACCGGTTGAGGTGTTCGGAGCAGGTAAGCCCGCCTCCAAGGCGTCGACCCGACAGGCTCTGATGGAGGGAAGGTTGCCGACGTCCACGCAGACTGACGGTAGTGGAGGTGAAGAACGATAGTGGAGGTGAGGAGCGACTGTGGAGGTGAGGAGCGGCGGCGTGATGTCGTCGATCCAGTGGGTTCTGGTGGAGGAGAGGTCGCCGGCGTCCACGAAGATGGGCGGCGGTGGAGGCGAGGGATGGCGGAGCGGGTCTTCGAGCGCGGAAGGCTTGGGCTAGACTTATCGGGAACAGGAAGGAGACCTCTTGTTCCCAAATTCTAGCCAAGCTGATTCTTACGGGAGGGGTGAGAGGTTTTAATATAGATAAAATGATTTATTAAAGGAAATGTCATAACATTTTCATTAAAGGAAGGTTGGCCGTATGTGATAGTAAGGGAAAGAGGCCGGCTGGCTTTTGCCTTAAAATAAATTAATATTTAATATTTTATTATTTATTTTATTTTTTAAGGCAATTTCCCTTTTCATTGATATAGACATATTTTCGTAATGGGTGAATAATTAGATATCTCATCCTTTTTTTAGCAAGCTTGCCTTAATTAGCGTGCCACCTAATTTGACAGATCTTTTTATTTAGGGTTTTATTGGACGATCACCTCAATTAGCTGTACAATGAGTGCGAAGCAAAATGCGTATACGCTAATACATGCGCTACAAAATACTAAATAAAAATGCATGAGATAAAATGAGACATGAGATATAATCAATTAGTTGACCGAACTATTTCGCGGGGATGCTTTGTGCACTGGGCTGCCCTTATTCCCTCATCATTCAACGACGCAGTGGTGAGTGGCCTCAAGCCTTCACATCGCTGCCTTTGTATCACAAGCAACATGTTCCCATTCCCTTGCTTCAACGTACTCGCCATCCTTATTTAACCATCTCTCCCAGGCCATGTCAAGTCCCCGGACGAACCTTCAAGACTCTGTTCGCATGGTTGACCCCATCCTAGCCCGCCCCTAACCCTACCGACATCACCATGTCCTTCTGCACCCTAGCCGATCCCCACTACACCCTTCCCATACAGTCATATATCCCCTCGGACATCCCCGTACAGTGGTCTTTATCTTGAAGGATAGCCATCGCCGCTCCTATGATCACCGGATCTTCACGTTCTCGCCTACACCCCCTTTACTAATGAGTTTTATTGATTGGTTTTATTGTTTTTAGCATTATTGTAAGAATTGAGTTTTCTTCACTTTCATGGATGTGTATCTATGTTATTGTATTTGTTATTGTGACTTATCGTGATTTATGAATTGAACCAACAACACTCCACAGAGCAAATCCGAGCTTGTTTGCTATTTCAACTATTTAAATATTGTTTGTGTTGTGTACTTAACTTTTATGCATTAATTATTACTTTTGAACTTTGTTGGATAGTCCTTGCGTCCTCGCATCATCCTAGGGATAGATAGAGTTTTACTTCTCTAGCACCACACCTAGGGATTGTATGGTCTTCAGAGTCGCACTTTTACATCCCTACCCCACGTTTTGCACATTAGTTCTCTTATTTCAACATATCTATAGTGCTTTTTTCTATCACCTCTCATTGCATCTCATTGAAGAAAACACACTCCTATCTATGCAAAGCACATACATTGAGGCTCTCATTCATACATATCACTTTATTTTTTTTTTGTTAGGATCTATCAATTAGAATCTTTGTAGATCTGGTATATTTTTTCCAGATCAAATAAAATGATTTCCCATTCATAGTTTCACAACTTTAACTCAAAATTATTGAAGCAAGTTTATTTTAAAGGGCGCTGAAAGAATATGTTGGGTGGTGAACTTCTAAATGATGAAGTGATGCCAATTAAAACAAGATTTCTTGTAACTTGTGCCACTATGGGGTCTGTATATTCTCCTAGATAATGTTCCTTCATGGCTTTTGCATGTGCTTTGATTACTGTGAAATCCATGATATTATTTATCGTATCTGTTAATACTTTGTGAATCACTCTTTAGCCGTTTATAAATGCATGATGTTTTTTTGGGTTTATGAATCTGCTAAATGTATTTTATTACTTCAATGCAGAAAATTAATCAAATCAGTCTTGCAAGGCTTTCTGCCTGGTTTAGCTTTGAAAATCTTCCTATACATCCTTCCAACTGTTCTGATGATAATGTCGAAATTGGAAGGTTATTTTTCACTATCCATGCTTGAACGAAGGGCATCTGCCAAATATTATTACTTTATGTTGGTGAATGTATTTCTCGGGAGCATTATTGCAGGAACAGCATTCGAACAACTGTATTCTTTCCTACATCAGTCACCTACCGAGTAATTCCTTTTTCATTTTTCTTGATAATGCATGTTTCTTTGTTATTATTCTGTCTAGTTATTGTTTTTGTTAGGACCTAACACTTCTAATGTAAAATCAATCGATTGTAGGTAAAAGAACCTAAGATCCATTTTAAGTTCACAATAATTTTTTCTTTGTTATCAACAAATTGTTTGCTAGAATGGTTGAATAGCCAACATGTAGCATTTCTGTTTTACCTACTCATAGTAAACAAATATTTTAACCGCATATGTTGGAAATTAGAAAGTATAGAAATATAATATACGGAGTCTAATATAAATGCTTACTTCTTTGGCCCATTATGGGTATCTTACATAGCATTATTACTATTTTTGACATTTTTCATAGAAAACTGAATTCAATTGGCAATGAAATTGATATCTAGAAATCCCTGTGTTCATTAAAGAAATCTCACTTGTTTTGGAGATGCATGTTGACGGCGCGCACGACCGACGCACTTGTATACCCGCAGGAGGCGGTGACTCGCTCTCCGGACAGACGATCGGATTCCATGGTCGCGTCCGGATACGTTTTTCCATTCAGATTTATATTTTGCACTTTTTATTTCGAGTTGTATTTAGCCCCCGATCGGTCCAGACATTATGAGTCGTCCGATCAGGGTGGTTTGATTTGGGTTATACTATGCAGGCAACGGTTCATTTATGTGCGGTGGTTCCTATCTAGGGTTATTTAACCCGGCAGTTTGGGGGTGTGGAGTATCGTGAGTTTGGAGAAAAATTCGGATTCCCACAGTCAATCGGTGCGACGCCGCCCTTCTTCCCTCCCTCCGGTGCGACGTCGGTGACGCCTCCTCCGCCATCCTCCCCATATCCGGTAAGCCTGCCCCGCCAAGCCTCTCCACCTCCTTCCCTGTCCAACCCGGGCAACCCTTCCTTCCCACTTCGTTGCTTTTCCCAGTCGGAAACCCCTATTCCTACCCCCACCCGTCGGCTACCTCCTTAATCACCGCCGGACCACCCACTTCCACCTCCGCTGCCCTCCCATTCCTCCTCCACTGGAAGCCCGCCCCTCCCTGCACAACATCAAACAACCAGTAAACCCTCTCCCATTCTCTACCGTTGTTTAAAGCCTCTCCTCCAACTTCCCACCCAGCCCACCGCTACCTGAGGGCATTCCACCCTCCCTCCTCCACCGGCCACTGTGCAGCCACCCTCCCTCCTTTGAACGGCCGACTACCACCATACCACCTCCCCTACAGCCATCCCCCCTCCCACAGCCCATCCGAGCCAATAGCAGCCCTGTTCTACTCCCCCACACCGTTTACTTGCCGCCAACAACCGCCGCTGTCGCCGCCGCCGCCGCCTCCGCCGCCGCCGCCGCCGCCGCCGCCGCCACCTGCATACTAAAGTCGTGGTATATTGTTATTTTCTTTTGCTGTTGTTTAGATCGGACTTATAATATGATGGATTTCTACTTTCTGTGCTAGTTGTTCAGTCAATGTATAACTTGCGGGACAAATTCTGTGATCGCTTAAATTATTTGTGCATCTTTCGTTTGCATCTTGATATTTTGTTCTCCTTAAGCAATTAGTTGCAACTGCATGTGCCCTGCTGTTTTATTTAAAATAATTAATTACTCGCTGCTATTCTGTTACAGACTACTTGTGCACTTCCACGCACTTCCACTCACGTCATCGCAATTAGGTTTGCATTTAGAAATCCCTTTTCGAGTCGACCTGCCACTGCATCAAATTGGTATCAGAGGGCTAGGTTAGGGTCATTGCATGTTACGTAGTGGTAGGGATTATCGTCAGTCCATGTCGAGTCAAAATCACCCCGGCGATAGGACCACTAGCTCTCAGACGGACATGACGCCCGCAGAATTCCAAAGGCTTGTCCTCGATCGCTTTGACCAAATGGGCGTCCAATTCGACACACTTAGAGGTGATATCGCGAGGGTTAGCACGAGAATAGACCAGTTAGAGACACCAAGAGATCGAACGAACCCTATACCTAATGAGGAACCTCTCGAGGACCTTCGATATGCCACACCCCCTCCCGGGAGACGTGGTAGAGACGGCCCACGCCGAGATCTCCCACCCCCACCAAGAGCGAATTATCGTTGTGGTTACGAGTTTCGACGAGATCGTCCTTTGGATGAACCACGTCCTCCACCACCTCGTCGTAGAGATAGACCCCGATATGACTATGATGATGATGACGAATACGATGACTTCTGTGAGCCCCGTCAAGGAATGATTCCAGAGGAGGATGACATCACCCGACGGATCCGTATTGATGCTCCCACCTTCGATGGTCACTTGGACCCGAAGGCGTTTAGTGATTGGCTCATGGACATGGACCACTACTTTGACTGGTTCGAGATGAGCGACGAGAGGCAAGTACGGTTTGCGAAGATGAAACTAATTGGCCAAGCAAAGATATATTGGTCGAGTCTGGAGAGATCTTTGGAGCATGATGGCTACTACCCCATTACCCGATGGGATGAGATGAAACAACGCTTATAGGATACGTATCTTCCTGCTTCCTATCGAGATCAGCTGTTAGATTAGTTGTACGCGCTATGTCAGGGTACTCTTTCTGTTGCTGATTACATGTCTCGATTTGACGAACTTGTAGTTCGTAGCGACATTATGGAGGAGCCCATTGCTACGCCTTGCGCTTTCGTGCAGGTCTTAGATCAGACATGCGAAGGGAACTAATTCCCCATAGGATGGAGTCGATTGAGCAGGTCTTTCAGCTTGCCCTCGAATACGAGCAGTATTTGCGCTCAGCCGGCCCGAGACAGGCTTCCACTAGACCCAATGCTTCCAAATTTAGGAAGCCCGTCCCTGCCACGACTTCTGCCACCCCTCGCGCTCCCACAGACGCGACAGGGAAAGCTATTATTCCTGGAGGCCCCAAACCTGGGGGCGTCCAATGTTATCGTTGTTCCGGCATGGGGCATTTTGCAGCACAATGCCCTACCAGGAACTTGCTGATTGAGGATTCTGGCGAGCCCAGCGCTGAGGCTGAGGGCGTCGCCACTGAGGAGGTTACTGCTGTTGTTGAGGATGGATGGGAGATCGATGCTGAGAGATCGCTAGAAGTAGGAGTCCTTCATCACATCCTCCACACCCCACCTGCTGAGGAGGATTGGCGCCGCATCACTATCTTTTTCACTTATTTCCCGAGCGCAGGAGGACCCTGCAAGCTCGCCATCGATAGTGGTAGCTGTGTAAATATTATTGCTAGGAAAGGATTGGAGAGGATGCAACTTACTGCTGAGCCCCATCCTCATCCGTATCGTGTCCTTTGGGTGGACAAGTCCACCATTCAAGTTACACAGCGATGTCTGGTGCCGATCCGATTAGCGTCTACTGAGGACCAGGTTTGGTGCGACATTATCCCTATGGATGTCGCTCACGTTCTTCTAGGGAGACCCTGGCTTTACGATCGTGACGCCACGTGTTATGGCCGTTCCAACATGTGCGTATTTTTCGACAAGGGTTGAAAGATTACTCTTACCCCGACTCAGCCCGGGGATCCTCCCAAGGGTAAGGTTGACTCGTCAGTTAGCGCGGGATTGTCGAGACCCCTGCATATATTGAGAAAGGGTGATTTCTTGAGAGAGAGCCTAGAGACTGGGATCATGTTTATTGTAGCGGCCACGTTGGCGGCCGAGACCCCTAGCGAGGCCGAGATTACTGATCCGGATGTTCGGCAGTTGATGGATGACTTTACAGACATTATGCCCGATGAGCTCCCTGATGAGCTTCCCCCACTGAGGGACATCCAACATGCGATTGATCTGATACCTGGGGCATCTTTTCCCAATCTACCACACTATCGTTTAAACCCAAGTACCCAACTGAGCATGCCGAGCTAAAGCGGCAAGTTCATGAACTTTTGCGGAAAGGGTTTATACAAGAGAGTCTAAGCCCGTGCGCGCCAACCCTTCTAACTCCGAAGAAGGACGGTAGCTGGCGCATGCGCATTGATAGCCGTGCCATAAATAAGATCACGGTGAAGTATCGTTTTCCGATTCCCCGCCTCGATGACCTCCTGGATTCGATGACTGGTGCCCGGATCTTTTCGAAGATTGACCTTCACAGTGGGTACCACCAGATTAGAGTTAGAGAGGAGGATGAGTGGAAGATGACCTTTAAGACGAAGGACGGCTTGTACAAGTGGTTGGTGATGCCGTTCAGATTATCGAACGCACCAAGTACGTTTATGAGGGTGTTGACTCAAGTTCTGCGGCCCTATATGGGCAAATTCTTGGTCGTATATTTCGATGATATTTTTATATACAGTCAGAGTCGCACCGAGCATTTACGCCACATTCGCCTGGTGTTCGATCTCCTCCGAAAGGAGCATCTATACATCAACTTGAAGAAGTGCTCGTTCCTATCCACGTTCGTTCATTTCATGGGTTACGTTGTATCGGCATCTGGTATTTCTGTCTACCCTTACAAGGTCATGGCGATTCAAGAGTGGTCGATCCCTACGAACATTCATGAGGCCCGTAGCTTTCATGGACTTGCCACCTTTTAAAGGAGGTTTGTCTGAGCCTTCAGTTCGGTCATGGCCCCCTTTACGAGCTGTCTTCGTAAGAGTGATTTCGTTTGGACAAAGGCTGCCACTCGAGCTTTTGAGGAGATCAAGGAGAAACTATCTACTGCTCTCGTTTTACGCTTACCAGATTTCTCCAAACCCTTTGAGGTTGCTTGTGGTGCGTCGAGAATTGGTATCGGCGCAGTCCTTAGTTAGGATGGTCACCCAGTAGCCTACTTTAGCGAGAAGTTGAACGAATCCCGACAGAAATATTCAAACTATGATCGGGAGTTCTATGCTATTGTGCAGGCACTGCGATATTGACGACATTATCTCTTGCACAAGGAGTTCATTTTATATTCTGTCCATCAGGCCCTGAGATATCGATTCTCGAAAGAAATTGGGTCACCGTCACGCCAAATGGGTGGAGTATATGCAGGAGTTCCACTATGTTCTTAAGCACCGTGCAGGTGTTGAGAACAAACCGACAGACGCATTGAGTCGCCACTCGCCGAGTTAGCGTCCTCCACACCATGAGCGCCCGAGTAGTGGGGTTTGAGCAGCTAGTTCATGCTTACCCAGAGTGCCCTGATTTTGGGAATATCTATTCCGCGCTATCGAAGGACTCGCCTGACCATCAAGTGGGTTATTCAATATCTGATGGGTATTTATTTATGGGTTCTCGTCTCTTCATTCCTCAGTCATCCCTCCGAGATTTTCTTATCTGGGAATTACACGCAGGCGGAGCTGCGGGGCACTTTGGTAGAGATAAGACGATTGCGTCTGTTGAGGATCGTTTCTTCTGGCCCGATCTAAAGAAATACGTCACCAGAGTGGCGAGGCATTGTAGAGTTTGCCAGACGACAAAGGGGTCTCGCCAACCCACGGGGCTATACACTCCACTTCCCGTCCCTGAGAGGCCCTGATCTGATATTAGTATGGATTTTGTTCTCGGGCTCCCTCGCACTCCGAGGAAGCTCGATTCGATATTTGTTTTAGTTGATCGAGGACTCGCCCGACCATCGAGTGGGTTATTCGATATCTGATGGGTATTTATTTATGGGTTCTCATCTCTTCATTCCTCAGTCATCCCTCCGAGATTTCCTTATCTGAGAATTACACGCAGGCGGAGCTGCGGGGCACTTTGGTAGAGATAAGACGATTGCGTCTGTTGAGGATCGTTTCTTCTGGCCCGGTCTAAAGAAAGACGTCACCAGAGTGGTGAGGCATTGTAGATTTTGCCAGACGACAAAGGGGTCTCGCCAACCCACGGGGCTATACACTCCACTTCCCGTCCCTGAGAGGCCCTGATCTGATATTAGTATGGATTTTGTTCTCGGGCTCCCTCGCACTCCGAGGAAGCTCGATTCGATATTTGTTGTAGTTGATCGTTTCTCCAAGATGCCGCATTTCATTCCTTGCCGAAAGACCGTCGACGCCTCCCACGTAGCAACGTTATTCTTTAAAGAAGTATTTTAAGTATCATGGTCTCCCCACCTCCATAGTCTCTGATCGTGACGTGCGATTCATGAGCTATATCTGGAAGACTTTATGGAAAAAGACGGGTATGACCCTGAAGTTTTCCTCCGCCTACCACCCGCAGACGGACGGACAAACTGAAGTGGTTAACCGTAATCTTGGAACTCTTCTTCGTTGCCTAGTTGGAGATAGTCCGGCGACCTGGGATTCTGCCCTTCCCATAGCCGAATTTGCATACAATAGCTCAGTCAATAGGACCACGGGCTTGAGTCCATTTCATATCATATTAGGGTATGAGCCTAGGAAACCAGTTGATTTGGGGGATATTCCCCTTGGGTCTAGACCTAGTAAGTCAGTCGAGTCTTTCATTCAACATGTGCACGCCCTACACGAATTGGTCCGTAAGAAAATTGCAGCTAGTAACGATTATTATAAGGTTCAAGCAGATCAACACAGTCGGGAACAAATCTTTGAGGCAGGAGAACAAGTATTAGTTCGTATTCGATCTGAGAGGGACCCACAGGACCAGCAAAAAAATTAAGCGCACGCAGAATGAGCCCTTATACAGTCGTGCGGCGAATTGGAACGAACGCATATGAGATAGGCATCCCTCATGGTATGAGCATCGGCCGAATATTCAACGTAGAGGATTTGACTCCTTACTACGAAGTGTGTGTGTACGTGGACCTACTCACCACACCTCTACCCAAGCCTTCATCTACCATATCCCCACCACCTGAGCCTTCTCCTCCTATTACCTCCACCGGTCCCTCTTTGTTTTCATCAGCGGCGTCGCGACATGCAGATTGAGTTGCACCATCGACGGTTCCACCGAAATAATTGCCAGACGGAGATACATCATTGCCAGACGAAGATACATCAGTGCTAGACGAAGACACATTGGTACCACCTGCTTCTACAGACGACGTGCTTCGGATCGTCGGTCACGACTTCTACGCCGCGGGCGGGCGAGATACCCTGCGTTATCTTGTCCGTTGGAGCGGTCAGTCCTTGCATGATGCTACTTGGATTTCCTCGGAAGGGCTTCAGAGACTCGCCCCACGGCTGCTCAGCGAGTACAACCACCTACACTCATTGGAGTTGAGTGCCTTTAAGCCGAGGGGAGTTGACGGCGCGCCACGAACGACGCACGTGTATACTCGCAGGAGGCGGTGACTCGCTCTCCGGATAGACGATCAGATTCCATGGTCGTGTCCGGATACATTTTTCCATTCAGTTTTATATTTTGCACTTTTTATTTTGAGTTGTATTTAGCCCCCGATCGGTCCAGACATTATGAGTCGTCCGATCGGGGTGGTTTGATTTGGGTTATACTATGCAGGCAGCGGTTCATTTGGGTGCGGCGGTTCCTATCTAGGGTTATTTAACCCGGTGGTTTGGGGGTGTGGAGTATCGTGAGTTTGGAGAAAAATCCGGATTCCCACGGTCAAGTGGTGCGACGCCGCCCTTCTTCCCTCCCTCCGGTGCGACGCCGGTGACGCCTCCTCCGCCATCCTCCCCATCTCCGGTAAGCCTGCCCCGCCAAGCCTCTCCGCCTCCTTCCCTGTCCAACCCGCAACCCTTCCTTCCCACTTCGTTGCTTTTCCCAGTCGGCAACCCCTATTCCTACCCCCACCCGTCGGCTACCTCCTTGATCACCGCCGGACCACCCACTTCCACCTCCGCTGCCCTCCCATTCCTCCTCCACCGGAAGCCCCTCCCTGCACAACATCAAACCAACAGTAAACCCTCACCCATTCTCTACTGCTGTTTAAAGCCTCTCCTCCAACTTCCCACCCAGCCCACCGCTACGTGAGGGCATTCCACCCTCCCTCCTCCACCGGCCACTGTGCAGCCATTCTCCCTCCTTCGAACGGCCGACTACCACCATACCACCTCCCCTACAGCCATCCCCCCTCCCACAGCCCACCCGAGCCAATACCAGCCTTGTTCTACTCCCCCACACCGTTAACTTGCCGCCAACAACCGCCGCTGCCGCCGCCTGCATACGCGAGTCGTGGTATATTGTTCTTTTCTTTTGCTGTTGTTTAAATCGGACTTATATTATGATGGATTTCTACGTTTTGTGCTAGTTGTTTAGTCGATGTATAACTTGCGGGACAAATTCTGTGATCGCTTAAATTATTTGTGCCTCTTTCGTTTGCATCTTGATATTTTGTTCTCCTTAAGCAATTAGTTGCAACTGCATGTGCCCTGCTGTTTCATTTAAAATAATTAATTACTCGCTGCTATTCTGTTACGGACTACTTGTGCACTTCCACTAACGTCATCGCAATTATGTTTGCATTTAGAAATCCCTTTTCGAGTCGACTTGCCACTGCATCACATGTGCTTCATATCACATTGATAAAACGGTGATATTGTATGCAACAAATTTTCTTTTATGCTTTTGGGCTTTTTAAAATGTGATTGTTGGTAGATAATTATTCATGTCTATATTAGGCCTCTTCTTTTTTTTTAATTGAGACATCAAGAACAAACGGTTTTCTGTTTGCAAGTTCATAAGAATATTGATTCCTTATATAATCATGCTGGGAAGATGCCTAGCATTTTTATTGTGTTTTGTTAAATTCATATGTTTCGGCACTTCCATTTCAAATGCCCAATGCTCTATTTGTGCTTGTATATGTTCCTAAACATTAGCAATATAAGTAGGATTTCAGAGTACATATGTATTCTGCTAACCTAAATCAGGGCATCTATCAACCTTATTCCTTTGTTTATATATGATCTTTATATAGGGAGATCAGTGCAGACATATTTTTTTTCTTCAAGTGTACCATAATACACTCTGAAATATGGTTGGACCATCTATTTCTTCTTAAATACTAATTTTTTGTTTAATGCATTTGATAACAGGATTCCTAGAACAATAGGAGTGTCTATCCCAATGAAAGCCACATTTTTTATAACTTACATAATGGTTGATGGGTGGGCTGGTGTGGCTGCTGAGATTCTTCGACTGAAGCCGCTTGTGATATATCATCTGAAAAATATGTTCATTGTCAAAACAGATAGGGATAGAGAGAAGGCAATGGATCCTGGCAGTATTGGTCTTCCAGAAAATCTTCCTAACTTGCAACTTTATTTTCTTCTTGGACTCGTCTATGCTGTTATTACTCCAATACTTCTCCCCTTTGTTCTTGTATTCTTCATCTTTGCATTCCTTGTTTACAGATACCAGGTTAGTAACCTACTAACCCTGTACAAAATTATTTTCTGTATTTTCCATTACTTTTGATGCTTTCCATTATCCTTGAGCTTCCTTTACAATGTATGAAGCTGTCGAAGTATACCAAAATCCATCTATGCTAAACTCTCCGTAATTGAGGCATCATCTAAGCGTATCTAAATTTTGATTCTTCAAATCACATGTAACTTGCTGATATGATGATGTCATAATATTTCAATTCTTAGTTACTCTGCGATGAAGAAAATTTCAACATATTAAGTACTAATTATCATTAATAGCTAATAAATATTGTTGCTGGCTAATTAATGCTAATAACTAAATTATAACCAATACTTTCTCATATGATGTTTTTCTTAAAATTTTGTTGCAATGAGTTTATATATTTTATTAATGTTATTATTTTATCAAAATGTATTAATTAATAAGGGTTTCAGTGTCCCTTAAAAAATGGCTTTGCATGGGCGACACTAAAAAACGAACCAGGGTATTGTCATTGCCGCACATTGCACACAAGGCCCATCATGCACTTCTGCTAGTGTGTGCATATATGTGCATGTGTGTATGATACCAACTCGAGAGGAATCCGGGAGGAGGGCCGGCGGGGATGAGGGAGAAGAAGAGAATTAGGGTTTGAGAGGAAACAAGGGAGCAACTCTTTTCATAACACAATCAAGATAAAAAAATACAAGGTCCACAGGCCCTCTTATAGTGGCGAGGAGCGAATACAAAGGAAGTAACGAAGATAGGAAATAACATAAATTACCATAAAGTGCATCAACCAAACATAGCAACATATTTAATATTAAATATCCTCCGCGCCAACCCCACCTAGGTCTTCCTAGTCAATCCAAACCGCTCCCGACACGCCCAGTTCATTGATCCGCGCCACGTCCGCTACGAATAACCATAACAATGCCTCCGTCTGGAAAATATGTCTTGTTCCCAAGGCAGTAGTCGGAGTGGTGGTGGCAGAATTGATCCTGGGGCAACCCCGTGGCATCGGACTCCGGACGGTAAGACCCAGCGACATGGATCACTTGCGAGCCAGAGTCCCCCTGAAGGTGGTAGCGGCGACCAAGTAACTTGGCTGGGTGGTTCGGCGCCAACTGTCGTCTTTCTTCCGGACCAGAGAAAGCTAGGCTGGTGGCAATCCCGTTGGAGGCTGGATGGCGTCGACGGGCGCAGTCAAAAGCTCACGGTGGTCCTTCGGGAAAGGAAGAGGCACATCAGACGTTCCCGAGGGGGCCCACCGCCTCGCGGAGAGGCCAACGTCTGTGGTCCGCTGGATCGTGCTGAGGGAGCTCGGAGGGCGTAGGAGGGCGGAGTCACTGTCAAGGTGACATGTATGCAGGAACCACATGGACATAGCCTGCCAATTAACGCATACATCGCCGAGTGTGCAGAGCCAAGCCACTCCCAAAATGACGTCGAGACCGCCTAAGCTGAATCGCTAGAAGTCTGCGGTCACGGGGCAGGTTCCTACAACGAAAGAGACGGCAGCGCAACTACCCTGAGACGGGCGGTGGAGCCCATCGCCCAAACATATTGCAATATATTCGGGGAGGGAACTGAGGGAAGACGGAGCTGCTGCACCAGGTGCTCAGAGATGAGGTTGTGGCTTACACCGCTGTCCACCATGATGATGATCGGGCGATCCTGTAGTGTGCCCGAGATCTGCATGGTCTGCTGACCTGAGATCCCGCCCGTCAAGGCGCAAGATCACTCCAATCGGTGGAATGTAGTTGCGTTGGAGTCGATAGGTGTATCCCCCGTTGATAGTTCCAGGGCCTCAAAGTCAGCCAAGGTAACCTCAGGGTCGACGTCGCCGATGATAGCTTGGAACTTGACGGAGCACTCATGTTTGGGGGAGTACGGTTGGCGGCACTGAAAACAAAGACCCTTGTTGCGAAGTTCATTGTACTCACTGTTCGAGAGGCGCTGGGGGGCCGGTGGGCGGCCCGACCGGTTTCCCCAAGGCGGCGGCCGTGGTGGAGGAGCTATGGTTGGCGGTCGCTAAGGCGGCTGGGGCTGGTGGTGGTCGGCCGTAGGAGTCGATGGCTGGGGGGAGAGGTCGGCTTCCACCAGACACGCTAAGTCCATGGCATTGGAGGCTGTAAGAAGGTGATGCGTGCGGAGACGAGTGCGGATATGTGGCAGCAGACCCTACATGAAGAAGCCCAGGTAATGATCTGGCGGTAGCCTGGGGACGTGGGAGACTAGAGCGACGAACTCATCAACTTAATCTTCTAGGCCGACTGCTTGGCAGACGCCACAAAGACGCTCGATAGCGGAGGAGCTGGAGTTGCCGGGTGTCATTCCGCCAGATCATCTCCTGCTTGAGCTCGGGCCAGGAGAGGCACATGTTGGTTTGGCGTATCCACCGAGCCCAGTGGAGTGTCGAGCCGTCTAGGCCAACCACCGCCCTAGGCACCTGTCGTGCTCTGGTGTATAGTTGAGGTCGAAATATTTCTACGCCTTTGCAATCCAACCCATCGGGTCAACGCCGACAAAAGAGGGAATGTCGAAGAAGAGGGCGGACCGGCCCGGAATGGGTGAAGGAGTGGTCCCTGAAGGAATGGACGGCGGTCCGGTGCCTAGGAGAGAGCCGCAGTTCACGGATGAGCCGGAGTCGGATGTGGTGGAAACGACGGCGGTGGAAGCCTGCAGGGAGTCAATCTTGGAGTGGAGGGCAAGGAGAGAGGCATGCATGGAGGCAACGAGTTTCTCCTGAGCCTCCAAACGACGGCTTAGGGCTTCCGCGACCGCATCCGGGGGAAGATCACCGACGGAACAAGTGTTGGGGGACATTCCAGCGGCAGTTGAGGGAAGGAAGCGAAGCCATGCCGGAAGGAAGAGCAAGATGTCAGTGGTTGGGCAAGAAGTGCAGCAAAAGTGGGTTGCGGGCCTGCGACGGCGGAAGGTTGCGCCAGAAGGAAGAGCGGGATGCGAAGGCTACGACGGTCACAAGAGCGGAGGCCGACGGAAGCGAGATCGGCAGAATAGGGTTGCGGCGGCCACGAGCGAGGTGCGACACAGTTATGCGAAGGTGGCGGCGAAAGCGGGATCAATGGCTGGTGGGTCGCGATTCAGGCGGAGGGCCTGCGGGAAATGACGGATCAGGCGTAGCGGGGGAGCAACGACGCGGGAATGGTGCGGAATCTACGACCGACACTGTAGCAGCGCGGAAATAGGAGGTGCGTGGAATCGGCCCTTGTATGGACGATCCGGCACTGTAGCCGCCCGCATGGAGTCGTCCGAATCAAAAATAGCAGAAATTGTACGGATGATCCCCAGCATCGGCGGCGAGATGGCAGGCAGTGCGGCAGGTCGGACCAAATTGATGCAAACTCGGGAGGAATCCGGGAGGAGGGCCGGCGGGGATGAGGGAGAAGAAGGGAATTAGGGTTTGAGAGGAAACAAGGGAGCAACCCTTTTCATAAGACATCCAAGATAAAAAAATACAAGTTCCACATGCCCTCTTATAGTGGCGAGGAGCGAATAAAAAAAAAGTAACGGAAATTACTAAAAAGTGCATCAACCAAACATAGCAACATATTTAATATTAAATATCCTCCGCGCCGACCCCGCCCATGTCTTCCTCGTCAGTCCAAACCGCTCCCGACGCGCCCGGTTCATCTTCATCGGTCCGCGCCACATCCGCCACAAATATCCAAAATAATGTACATGTGTGCAGACAACACATACACTCACTGAAGGAACACCAGAGTATTCGTATAGTTCCATATTGAACAAGTGAAAATTATGCTCGCATATAAATTACCAAGTGGCTGACATTGGCTCACAAGCTTAAGCTTTTAAGTTGAAAATGATTTGACCGCTAGTGTATCTAGCACAATTTCAGTCCCTCTTTTGTTCTCTCTTCTCAACAAATGGTATTTAGAGTCCTGGTGCACTGGGGTCGTGTTCAAGTTGTTTGCATTTCCCATATATCTTTAGTGCCTTTCACTATGGTTTAGCAAGGTTTAAGAGTGGATGGTTCCCACGGAAGCTCCACATGGTGATTGAGATCTCGATGTGTTATTCTCAATTTAACTGATGTTAAGAGCGGTAAAATTTCGTAACACGAAGCATAATAATTTTATTACTTCAAATTAAAAAAATACAAATACATGCACACACATATATAATAGGTGGGAGGAGCTTAACCACAATGTTGGACTAAGCTATACAATATAGGTATGTCTTAATGGGCCATAGAGGTGGGCTTTTACAACGAGCTTTACACACTTCTTGTATACTCCCCCGCAAGTTGAAGCGTACATATCATAGATGCCAAGTTTGGAAACGAACTAATAGAGTGGGCGAGGCAAGACATTCACGAAGAAATCTGAGATTTGGTCGACATTGTGAACATGTTGCAACAATTTTGCTGAGTTGAACCTTTTCCTAGATAAGTGACAATCAACTTCAATATATTTGGTGTGTTCATTAAAAACCTGATTCTCAACGATATGGAGGGCGGCTTGATTATCACAGTAGAGGATTGCTGGAGAGGGGAGAACGACATCATGATCAGTAAGAAAACTCTCCAGCCAAGTGAGTTCAAACACGACAGAGGCCATCAAATGATACTCGGTCTTCGTAGAGAAGCGTGCCACAACCATTTGCTTGTTTCACCTAGTGTGCAGTGGCGACTTGCAAACCTACGATCATCGAAGGAGCCAACATAGCCCACATCAGAATAAGTAATCAACAAGGAATAAGAGGGCTTGCGTACAAGCCCTCATCCCCGGGCTTTCCTTTCATACTGGAAGACTCGATCGACTGCGTGAAGGTGATAGGTTTGAGGTGCATTCATGTACCCACTAATAACGCCAATAACGAATGAGATATTTGGCCGAGTGAAAATCAGAGATATAAGCTTTTCAACAAGACAACAATGGTACACCAGATTAGGGAGAAGATCAAAACTAGACTCGTGAGCACAGAGCTTGCGATTGCCATCCATTGGTGCGTCAGCGGGCTTACAACACAAGTAGTTGGCATCTTGTAGAAGATCGATGTAGTACTTTCATTGAGTCAAAACAAGATAATTAGGTCGGCGAGCCATCTCAATACCCAAGAAATATCGAAGACGCCCCAATTCTTTGGTCTGAAAGTGTGAGGTGAAATGTTTCTTGATCATAGAGATACCATTCAGATCATTGCTCGTGATGATAATATCATTAATGCACATAAGAAGAATCATTGTGCCCACTTGACAATAATGTATAAATAAGGAGATGTCTGACGGGATCTAAGTGATTTCAAAATCCCGAATGACCTGATTAAAATTTTCAAACCATGCTCAAGAGGACTGCTTTAACTAATAGATAGATTTCTTGAAGCAGAAGACAAGAGACTCCTCCGTGGTCTCATAACTTGGAGGTTGTTGCATATAGATAGTCTTTGTTAAATCGTCATTAAGGAATGTATTCTTGATATCAAGTTGATGCAATTGCCAATGATGATGGACGAATAAGGAGATCAGTATCGACACCATATTTAGCGCAGCGACTAGAGAGAACATTTCTACATAGTGGATGTAATATTGTTGAGTAAAATTGCGAGCCACAAGACAGACTTTCAGACGCACAACCATCTTATTTCATCATCCATCGCAGCCCGCAACCCCAGATATTGGATAGTCTCCTACATAGAAAGGGGGGGGGGGGGGTGAAAATAGAACAAGCAGGCCGTATATCTATGAAGTTTTGTAGATAAATGGTGAGCGTAGACATAGTGAGAGAGCGGGTGAGTTGTAGATGGGAGTGTGCCCTTGGTGGGAGTTGCGGGTGTCTCAGTTGGACGAGGAGCAACATCAGTAATGGGAAACTATCCCAGGGCATCCGAACAAGATCGACAACAAAGTGTACATGTTGAGAGGAGGAGGTGGTGGTAGTAGCATGAGTGGTGGTGGGCAATCAATAGGGACGTTGGGGCGCGGGAAATCCAGCGGTAAGCTGTCAGGAGGAGACAATAAATAGAATGGTTGATCTCTGAGGAATGTAGCATCAGTAGATGTGGCCGTTTTCCTGTCGGTGAGAGTAACATATATATATACCTTCTGTTTGCGAGTGTACCAAAAAAAAACTATTCAGTGGCACGTGTTGTCAGCTTGTCCACAGGAGGACCAAGATGATGGACAAAACAGACACCCAAATACTTGAGGAGTGAGGGAAAGAGAGGCGTCGATGAAGGGTCCCATGAGTTCATATTGATTATATTTGAGCCTAGTGCAAATGTCCGGGATCGATGCCTACTTAATTGAATTCACAAATGTCCGGGATCGATTCCGAGTTACTTGAAATCGCATTTACGAGTCACTGCATAGCTTGACGCTGCTCATTTTGATCAACTCCCACAATTCTCATCGGATTGAGAAGAAATGGACGTCATTGTGTTCGTATCATACGAGTTCAATGAAACTGACTGTAGTCAATTCAGAGTCAATTTACACACAAAAATCATCATGAGCCGACCCGTAGTTCAAAACAGCTCATTTTGGCCAACTTTATAAATACACACAGGAATGATTACCATCAAGAATATAGATAAGTTAAAGGAGAGCTTTCAGAATAATCCTATAAAATATTAATATCACGCCAAATATTGCATCTATATTTCTAGTATTGCTTGTTTGTTTATTGAACTGGGAATTAGACTTGATATCTGAAAAAATCAACCTGATCTTTAGCTCAAATTAAGCTAGAAATGAAGTAAAAAGACAAGCTTGACTTAAATTGAGATCGAATCTTGCTACCGAATTCCTAGGCCGGGCTCATCTCAGCAGGTAGGATAGGTCACAGTCCTTGGACACAATTAGGTCCCAAGTCATATCTAAACTGAAAGGATAATAGCCAGATAAACCAATGAGAATGATTCAAATAATTGTTCCAAAGAAATTAGAACAAAAAATCCCAAGAGAAAGAATCAAAATATGTTTTCTTAGATTCCTTTTAACTGGAAACAACTTGCCCAACATCAGCATGTAACATTTTCAGATTATTATTATTATGATTTATGTAAAACAGGAAAGAGAACCATCTACTCATTCCACTAATCATAAATTCCCGTAGATCACACTTTAGAGAGTTTCTCAATGTTACTATATGTAGAAAAGCTGATACTCAGCTATCTGTACTGCCAGATTATAAATGTTTACAATCAAGAATATGAAAGCGGTGGTGCATTTTGGCCTCATGTGCACAGCAGAATTATCGGAAGCTTGTTGATATCCCAGCTGCTACTCCTTGGTTTACTGAGCACGAAGAAAGCTGCCCACTCCACCCCTTTACTCATTATTCTACCTGTGCTGACCATCTGGTTTCACAAGTATTGCAAAAGTCGATTCGAACCTGCATTTAGAAAATACCCTCTCGAGGTATGTTTTCTCCCTCACTTTTATTCGATTAGTAGCAGAATGCGAAAGTGCAGTTAAACTTTTTAAAGCATTTGTGAGCATCACTTTAGTCCCTCGCTCGAATGCTTAATATTTTTGATTCAACACTAGTTTGACCGTATGTTTTCTCCTTCACATTTGTTTGATTAGAAATACTGATTAGTTGACCCTCACCAAAGATCTAAGCTTTTGCTTGAATTTTGGTTTGACCACCATCAGACATTACTAACAAAGTTGAAAGGAAATTTTAGCAAAATCTAGAGAAAATGAATTCAGTAATGGCAGGGGAAGGGGAAGATATATTGGATTAAGATTATGATGTGGTCTGTGAAATCTACTCTTTAAATTTTCAGGAGGCAATGGAGAAGGATACAATGGAGAAAACATGTGAACCCGGCCTCAATCTGAAGGCTTATTTAGCAGATGCATATCTTCATCCCATACTCCAAATGTCTGAGGACATTGAAGTGGGGGAAATACGTGTCGACAAGAGCAAAACTCGCTCTTCGCCCCAAAGAACAGAACCAATTTCTACGTCTCCCCCTAATTACGTAAGTCATTATTCTTCAAGCCCACACTATCATCAATATGATTATTACGATGATGATGATTCTTCTTCTCCCCCTCATTATGTATATCCCCATGTTATCTAGCCTAAACCAATTGGTTCATTACAGTACTGGCTGTCAAGGCCCAGTTATGGTTATCAGTCATAGTTTTTTTTTTTCCTTTTTTGGGTTCTCCCACTAATTTACTTAACCACCTGATTTAGCCATGTGAATCAATCTTCAACCAGAATATATGAAATGTAGTTTTGAGTTTCTAGAAATCTGTAATTATATATATATATATATATATATATATATATATAAATATATATATATATAATAAAGATCATTGCTTTTTCCGTCCGTCGTCGGTCACGCACGATTTAACGTCGTTTAAGCTCTGCTACGATTGTGGAGGTCTGCTACAAAAGTGATATGATATATATGATAATATATAATATATGATATGTTAATTCCCCAAATTGCACCCACCGCTTCTTCTTCTTGGGCTCGGTGCCGCTTACTCAGGCAATTAATACCCACCGCCTGCAGCTTCTATATACACTAATAAATAAATTCCCTGCTTTAATGGTAATTTAAACTGACACAAATAAAGAGAGGGGGCAGCGGTAGGGACGGGGAGAGAAAAGAGAAAGAGAGAGAGAGAGAGAGAGCGGGGAAGAGAGAGGGAGGAGAAGAGAGCCACCGGGAGGCGGCAACTGTTCATCTTCCCAGCGAGCCCGCACCGGCTGTAGCGGCGGTGGCCTCCTCCGGAGTAGTTCGTTTTCAGCTCCCACCGCTTACTTGCCTCCACCATTGGATCTCTCGATGGGGAGACAGCCGGAGACGAATACGACGACGGAGGGAGCGCTGGCGAGAAGGACGAACAGGAAAACGAGAAATAGAGGAGGTGGAGGAGGAGAATGAGGCCGGGGGGATCTGGAAATCATCGAGGAAGGAGAGGAAGAGGGGCTAGCCGGCGAGGGTTGGTGGCGGGCATGTCGTCGCCGACGTCTCGCGGTCAAGGCTGAGATGAGAGGCTCCGTCAACAGCTTGGGATGCAATCCCGTGAAGATGGGAAATGATGTCGAAGCTCTTTGGTGCTAAATAAAAAATTGTTGTCTTTCTGTTCTGACAAGACATCGTAATGTCAATAGTTGTCAATAAAAATCTCTTCTATGAATAGTAATACTTAGGCATTTGTAAGATTATGATTTAGTATCTCAACCTCTCCGCTGTTCTCTGTCGCCCTCTCCGGTAGCTTCCTTCTCCGCCGTCGCAACTCCTTCGGCAAAGCTCAAACCTTTTTCCTCCGGCGCACCACCCCGTTGGCAGTCCTCCAGATTTTTCCGGCGTTGTTCCGCACGGCGAGCAAATCCGACCAAAGCACGCCTCCCAGATCACCTCCGCTTAATTTTTCTTGGTGTTTTAATTTAAAAAAAAACAATCGGGTCGCGCTGTTCCTTGATGATTGTATGATCTCTGTAAAAAATTCTTATAGATTCCTTGATGCTGACATGAAGTTCCTGTTTCCTGTAATTGTCGCGATTACTTCACCATTTGGAATTTGTTACGCTTCACTATTTATTTTGTGTAATCTAAGAACTTAAAATTACATTTTATTTATGAGCTGAATGCCAAACAATTTTATTGCGTATATATTTATGACCTCGGCCATGGATGTTGTAGAGAGGGAGAGATTGAGAGAGCTTGAAGGAGGAGGAGGAGGTTGCGGCTTGGTTTGATTGAGTGACTTGCCGACCGGGGCTAGAAGGAAAGGGAGAGCTCGGGTTCTTTCATCCAGAGTAGAGCACACCGACCACAATGGCGGAGCTGCTCGGATATGAAAGGGGTGTCAGAGTTGATAAGCCTCCAGATCGAGCTTTGATTCGGCCATGGAGGTTTTAGAGCAACTCCAATGCTTCTCCATTCTCCAAAAATGGAGATTTTTCCCCCTCCAACCGATCGCCAGATTGCCCTCTAAAAATGGCGATCAACTCTCCCCTCCTCTAAATTTAGAGGGAGAGAGGAATTGGCGAGCCTGCATAATTTTTTTTATGTATTTTTTTTTATTTTAAATATTTATTTATTATATATAAGAAAAGTTTGTATTACACAATAACTTGCGTATCCGCTAAAATATTTTTTCAATCTTGACATATAATATACCGATAAATTTGTTTTTTTGGGACCTACAAAACGAGACTAATATTGCATACTTTATAATTATTATTGATCATACAAAGAGGAAGAGAACACGATTTACTAAATAAAATTGCACATAAATCCAAATACATTCAAATTAAAATGCATACAATTTTTCAAATTACATTCAAATACATATATCCAAATACATTCAAATTACATTGTTTCATTAGCATGTCGTGCCCACAAATGTTCAATCAGTGCATCTCGAAGTGCGAAATGTGCCTCTGTCTCTGATTTTTTTATGCCGATGTAGGAACTGTCGAAATCTTTCGACTTCACTTGTGTCCATCTCTTCAACATTCTGAGTTGGCGGCGGTGGAGAAATAATAACATCTTCATTTTCATCTCGCTCGTCTTCGATAATCATATTGTGCATTATAATGCAAGCAGTCATGATATCGTGCAACACATTTTTATCCCAAAAACGGCAAGGCCCCTTAATAATTGCAAAGCGTGATTGGAGAACTCCAAATGCGCGTTCTACATCTTTTCGGCATGCCTCTTGCATCATTGCGAAGTGTTGTTTTTTTTATCTTGTGTATGAGAAATGGTTTGAACTAGTGTTGACCATTTCGGATAGATACCGTCGGCTAAATAATAACCAACATCATAATTTTTATCCAGTATTGTATAATTGGTAGGAGACGTTATACCTTGGGTTAAGTTTGCAAATAAATTTGATGCCTGCAAGACATTAATATCATTGTTAGATCCAGGTAAGCCAAAATATGCATGTCATATCCACAGGTCGTATGATGCTACTGCCTCGAGAATGATTGTTGGTCCACCATGACGTCCTTAATATTGGCCTGCCCATGCCGTTGGGCAATTCTTCCATTGCCAATGCATACAATCTAGGCTTCCTAACATCCCTGAAAAATCTCGTTCTTCACCTTTCTGTAGTAATCTTGTTACATCATTTGCATTGGGAGATCTCAAATATTCATCTTTGTATAATTGTACAATTGCCCTACAGAATCTTTTCAAGCATTGAATCACGGTAGACTCGCCAATTCGAATGTACTCATCGCAATTATCAGCTGATGTTCTGTATGCTAACATACGAAATGCTGCTGTAATTTTTTGTATTGTTGATAGTTCAGGCTTACCAACACCATCCTTCTTTTGAACAAAAAAATTGTCGTGCTCCTGCACTTCAGTAACAATGCGAAGGAAAAGATTTTTTCGCATTCGAAATCTTCGTCGAAAAAAAGTTTCCCCATATGTGGGGTGTTCAGAGAAGTAATCATTCCAAAGTCTAGTGTTGCCTTCAATTCTGCCCCGATTGATTACCACGTGGCCAGGTATTGAACCTCTGCGTCGCGGACGTGCATCTTCTTGAAGTTGAGCTGCGATTATGGCATTGTTGGAGGCATGCATGCGAGCTAAAACTTCATCTTCATTCTCCCAATTTTTAAGGTCTTCTTCCCACTTGAGAAGTATTTGTTCATCATCATCTGAAGATGATGAAGATCGCAAATGGGATGAACCTTCTCCATAGTTCATTTTTCTTAGAAGAAAAGAATGTTTTGAATGTATCATTGACTATCTTAAAAGGGCGTTTATATAGCTCGCCAGCATTGGATGCCTTCTCCCGAACATTGGATGCCTTCTCCACTCAAGCCTCTGTCTTGTCTTGTCAATCCCGTCATCTCGTAACCCGAAGTCTTGTTTTTTCCCAGCATTGGATGCCTTCTCCCAAGCATTGGATATCTTCTCCACTCAAACCTCTGTCTTGTCTTGTCAATCCTGTCATCTCGTAACCCGAAGTCTTGTTTTTTCCCAGCATTGGATGCCTTCTCCCAAGCATTGGATGCCTTCTCCACTCAAGCCTCTGTCTTGTCTTTGTTGGGGTTGTGGAACACTTCCGGTCCTCTTGTTTCTCACACCGGGTTTGCCCACGTGAGCTTAGAAGAATCGAAGTGTGATCCCCCTTCGACATCTCCGGGACCGACGACCGTCGAACCCAGCCCGACGTCGAACGTCGAACCCAGCTCGACGTTCGACGCGGCGAACCCAGCTCGACGTTCGGCCGAGCTCGACGATCGTCGAACGCCGTTCGACGTTCGGCCGAGCTCGACGTTCGGCCGAGCTCGACGATCGTCGACCGCCGTTCGACGTTCGGCTGAGCTCGACGTTCGGTCGAGCTCGACGATCGTCGACCGCCGTTCGACGTTCGGCCGAGCTCGACGATCTGTTATGCTGGATGTCTTCTCCTAAGCATCTGATTCCCTCTCCACTCAAGCCTCTCTTGTGTCTCATCAATCCTGTCAACATCAAATCCGGAGCCTTGTTTTTTCCCAGCATTGGATGCCTTCTCCCAAGCATCTGATTCCCTCTCCACTCAAGCCTCTCTTTTACTAAGTACTCATTCCATCACTCTCTATAAGTACCCATTCCAGCACTCTCTCTAAGTTTCCATCACTCTATCTCCAAAATCAAGCACTCTTTTCCTTCTTTACTTGTCATCATGTCTGCCAACCGTGGGCTAGCATTTTCCCCAAAAGAAGATCAAGCATTATGTTATGCTTGTCTTGAGGTCTCGGAAGACCCAGTTATGGGGAGTAATCAAAGAGAGCACAGACTGTGGGAAAGAATTTCAACCATTTTTCACAATACAAGACCTCAAACTTGCGTAGGACAGAGAACCCCAAAATCTCTTTCTTGTCGTTGGTCCCTTTTGGCAAGTAAAACAAGCAAATTCCGAGGATGTATTCGACAGATAGAGCAACGAAACCCCAGCGGTGCATCTGAACTTGATATTGTAAGTATTTTTTAGAATTTAGATCTCTGATTTTCATAAATAATGTGCGATTAAAATAATTTTTTTGTAGCTCAATGAAGCCAAGATGTTATATGCCTCTGATTCAAAAGAGAAGAAAGGCTTCATGTTCGAGCATGTTTGGAATATTTTAAAAAACACAGAGAAGTGGATGGATACGTCAGGGTCTACAAAAGGTATCAACTCTCAAAATATTGACATGTCACAAACATTAGGTTCTAACTCTCCCAGTCAACGGAGAGGAATAGACTTAAATGCAGATAGCAATGACATGAATCCTGGTAGTACTGGAGATGAAGAATCTCCAATCTCAACTTCCAATAATCGACCAACTGGGAGAAAGAGAGAAAAGGAGAGGAGGAAACAATTGAGTGGTAAGGGTTATGATATTGAGATTCATACTAAAAAAAACGAAGAAATCTTAGATGTTTTAAAGAGAGGGCAAGAAAAACGAGCAAACGATATGTCTGTTATCCAAGAGCTCATGAGAATAAAAGCAGAAAATCAAAAAAGAAAACTAGATCTTCAGAGCGCTAAACAAGATCACGATATCATGATGATAGATTTGGATAGCATCAAAGGAACTCCAGAACGACAGTATTTTCGACAAAAAAAACAAGAAATTATGAATAGAAATATTATAAAACAATTATTTGGAGGATCTTCAACACTCGAAGGAACTGAATATGGAGGTGGCATATACGGAGGTAGTGGTTACGGTGGAAGCCAATATGGAGGAAGCCAATATGGAGCACCTCAATTTGTAGGAGGTCAACTTGGAGGAAGCCAGTGTGGAGGAAGCCAGTATAAAGGAGATCGACATGGAGGACATCGATATGGAGGGCCTCAATTTGGAGGACCTCCATTTGGAGGAGGTCAACATGAAGGAAGTCAGTACAGAGGAAGCCAGTATGAAAGAGACCGACATGGAGGACCTCAATTTGGAGGGCCTCAATTTGGAGGACCTCCATTTGGAGGAAATCAGTACCGAGAAAACCAATACCGAGAAAACCAGTACGATGGAAGCCAATTTGAAGGACATCAGTTCGGAGGAGACCAGTAGGGAGGAAGCCAGTATGGAGGAAGCGACTACAACATACCAACGTATGGAGGAGAACACAGGGGGATAGCGCGCGCGGAAGTCGTAGCGAACCCAGTGATGACCTCCCAGATTTTTAGTTTAAATTCCAAATGTAATATTTTAATTTTGAAATATGTAATGCTTATTTTATTTTTATAATGTAACTGTAATGTTTTAATTATATAATACTTATTTGATCATGTTTCGTCAAATTTTTTTTGTTTTAAAAGACAAAAAATAATAATAATAAAGTTTTTTCGAGACCTAAAAAATGAGGCTAACATTGGATATTTTCTAATTAATATTTATTATAGTATTATTAAACTATTGTTTTATTGAATATATTTAGTTATATACATATACTATAAATATTATATATATATACTCATATACATATATACATATACATAAAAAATATATAAACATATATTAAATAATAATATATACATAAAATAATACCATGTTCTCTAAATATGGAGAACATGGTTGGAGTTGCTCCCACCATGTTCTCCATATTTGGAGAACATGGTACAATGGAAGCCTCTAAATATAGAGGCTTCCATTGGAGTTGCTCTTACTGAGAGACAGAGAGGGAGGGAGAAAGCTTGCCGGAGAGGGGGAGAGAGATCAGAGCCGGAGCTGGGGATGGGAGGTGGTCGGCGATGCTGAGGTGGCGGAGGAGGACGTGGGCGCTGAGTTGGCGGAGAAGAGGTGAAGCTTTTAATTAAAATGAACTTACGATTATACTAAATTTAATAAAAAGTAAAGTAATAAAATCTGAATTAAACTTTTTAATTAAAAATCCGTAATTTTAGAATATTATATAATATTTGTATAGTAATAATATGTTTTTTTTAAAAACTAATACAAAACTGAATAATTTAAATAATACGAGCATCTTCGCACGGGCTACGCCCGTGCTCCATGCTCTCGGGCAGCCTTCCCGCCTGCGCACGGGCTTCGCCCATGATTGATGCTCCGGACAGACTTCGGCTGCATAGCAGCGGACCTCGCTACCACGCAATTCACCGGCTCGGCGTCACAAAAGCCACTCGCGTCGCCGCATTTCACCGACTCGGCGCCGCAACCTCCATAGTAGTGATGGTACCTCTGCCCAAACTCGCACGCTCTATGACGCTCAAATAATTGGCAGGGCATATGAAACATCACATAATCATTATCTTCTCTTGGATACGAGCATCTTCGCACGGACTACGCCCGTGCTCGATGCTCTTCGCATCAACAGTACCCCAGCTGCGACGGTACCTCCGCCCAAACTCGCCCCCTCTACAACACTCGACGCTCTCAGGCAGCCTTCAGCCGCATTCAGGCGGGCTTCGCCCGCCAGCGAACAAATTTCACCCGTGCTTGATGCACCAAGCGATCTTAGGCCGCATAGAAGCAGACTTCACCCGCTTCCACGTAATTCACCAGCTCGGCCCCGTACCCGTCACTCGCGGCCCCTGGAGCGCATATGCAAAATCGGCCCCTCCACGACACTGGATCAATTGACAGGGCACCGGGAGCTCACGTGCCCTACGCGACAGTACCCCCGCCGCGATAGTGTCCCGGCGCGGCGGCGCTTCTGCAGCTCGCAAACCCCCGTGCACACGATATAATAAGTCCGCGAAGAGCAGCAAGCACAGGGGTCGTATGCACGGGGGTTTACGAGCTGCAGAAGCGCCGCCGCGCCGGGACACTATCGCGGCGGGGGTACTGTCGCGTAGGGCACGCGAGCTCCCGGTGCCCTGTCAATTGATCCAGTGTCGTGGAGGGGCCGATTTTGCATATGCGCTCCAGGGGCCACGAGTGACGGGTACGGGGCCGAGCTGGTGAATTACGTGGAAGCGGGTGAAGCCTGCTTCTATGCGGCCTAAGATCGCTTGGTGCATCAAGCACAGGTGAAATTTGTTCGCTGGCGGGCGAAGCCCGCCTGAATGCGGCTGAAGGCTGCCCGAGAGCGTCGAGTGTTGTAGAGGGGGCGAGTTTGGGCGGAGGTACCGTCGCAGCTGGGGTACTGTTGATGCGAAGAGCATCGAGCACGGGCGTGGCCGCCCCTTGCAAAGTTAGGATTTTATCAAATGATGAATTGGTTAATAACTGAGTGCCTAGGGTTAGTTTAATACTGACAGGGTCATTTACCTGGATCTCTCCTTTTTATTTTTGAAATTAAAAAAAATCCTATAAAAGCACATTTCATAATGTCAGGGAAGGGGAAGGGGCAGCGGAGCGCGCCGCCCCTTGCGGGAGAAGCCGGCAGCCGCGGGAGGCGGCCGCGGGAAAGGGGCGGCCGGACGCGCCACCCCTTACAGGCGAAGATCGCGTCCGCGAGAGGCGGCCATGGGGAAGGGGCGGCCGGATGCGCCACCCCTTGCGGGCGGAGCCCGCGGCTGTGGGAGGCGGCCGCGGGGAAGGGGCGCGACGCCCCTTGCAAGCGGCCGTGCGCGGCCCCTTGCGGGCGGATCCCGCAGCCGCGAGGAAGGGGCGGCTGGGCATGCCTCCCCTTGCAGGCCGATCCCACGGCCGCGGTAGGCGGCCGCGGGGAAGGGGCGGCCGGGCGTGGCCGCCCCTTGCAGACGGAACCCGTGGCCACGGGAGGTGGCTGCGTGGAAGGGGTGGTCGGGCGCAAGCCGCCCGGCGGCGACAATGGTTACTCGAAAGGTGGGCGAAGTGAGATCGGTGCGCTTGGGATCTCGTGCGACGATCGCGTGTTGATGTGACCCGAGGCGGGGGTGTAGTTTTGAAATAAAGTAATTTGCGACCTATTTAAAATTAATGTGGCGCGAAGGATATTTGTGGGCTATTTTCTAACGAAATAAACGACCTAAGCGTCTCAAACAATCGCAATGCTACCGCACGATTATAACAACGTCATGAGACATAATTTCACAAACACATAAATTAGGTGGTGACAAAAGCTCGTAGGAGAATATGATAATTAGGCGATGAAGTTAGTTAGGACAAGCTCTTTTAATTTCCTATTCATTTAAATGCCGGCACAATAAAATAGACGTGGATTGAGAGCAGAAGAATGACGAGGTATACCATGGGGGAGTAGCAACAATGACATCAGGGCTAGCTGGACTGTGGAATGCTGGCTGGAACAACTCGCTGGAGACGAAGTTGGATTTGTAGGACGCAGTGGTGGTTGGACTGGAGGAACAGGCCACTGGGAAGTGGGGAAAACACAAGAGGGCGCCTGGATCTGTCGGAGGAGAGCACAGGGGAGGTGCCGTCGCCCAAGGAGTTCTCTGGAGAGCTTGTCGGCGGCCGGGAATGGCTCCGCAGGTGGCGTCGTCGATGAAGAGGAGCCTTGGAAGTTGCAGCGAGCTGGCCGAACAAGAAACCACACGGGATATCTAATAGGAGTCGTCGGACCTCGGCGGAGCACCCCGGGGCGGCGCTGCTAGCAGTCGAGGGAGGGGAAGGTGGCGACGGGCTTCCGTCGAGCAGGAACAATGAAGAAATCGGGGCTTCGGCTGAGCGGCGCTGGACGGAACCAAACCGAGAGAAATGTCTCGGTTCAGTTCTATTTCCAGCTGCCTCTCACAAGGGGGGGATTTGTTTTTATAATAGGTGGGGGGGGGGGGGGGGGGGGGGTTAGGGTTTGAAGAGTTTGGCTATTGACAGCTTTTAAAACAATCATAGAGATATCATTTAAAAAAGGGGTCAGGGAAGAAGTGGAGAAATTCGGCAGCGGTGCCGGCTGCGGCGTAGGAAAAATATACAAAAACAGTTAATTAAAATTTGCTTGCCCTAAATTAATCTATTCCTAAATTACCGGACCTATGCATTTAAGGTCTCGTTGGCCGGTCACACTAACGAGCCAAAACAAAACTTGTGCAAGTAGTGCACGCATTATCAAATAACATTCAGATCGCTAATAATGTGTGTGACAGAACATAATATCTCAACTAAGCGCGAAGACATACACGATAAGAGAAAAAATACAGATACAATAAATAAAAATAAAAAGATGCACTACGGGTTGCATCACGTGTGCGGCGGCTTTTCCATGATTCCTATTTGGATAATGGGATCATAGGAGAGTGGGCTAATCGCACCCCGAGTGTTTTATAAAAGGGACTTGACCCCATCAAAACTCATAAGGAAAGTTTTTGTAATGTCAAAAGTAAGGGGGATGCATTCTTGTAATTACGATAACTTTCAAAGAAAATTTAGGTAATTATTCTATTTATAAAAGTTAAAGTTAACTTCAAAATATCGTCATCTTCTTTGAAATGCTATTTTGTGTCTGGATAAAAAAAAAATAGATATCAGAAAAACATAATCTATACTATAAAAAAAAAGATGATTGTTATTAGCACTGCATTTTTGGATATTCGCATTTTATTTACTCTTAATTTTTCGCGTCTTTTGATAATACTCCTTGTACATGCATTTTTAGGAAAAGTGTTCAACACGAAAGTTGTAGATCTCGACGAGATCTACAACTTTCGTGTTGAACACTTTTCCTAAAAATGCATGTACAAGGAGTATTTTCAAAAGGCGCGAAATCTGAGCGTATTTTTAGAAATACGCTTTATACATGCATTTTTAGGAAAAGTGTTCAACACGAAAGTTGTAGATATCGTCGAGATCTACAACTTTCGTGTTGAACACTTTTCCTAAAAATGCATATACAAGGAGTATTTTCAAAAGGCGCGGAAAATTAAGAGTAAATAAAGTGCGAATATCCAAAAGTGCAGTGCTAATAACAGTCACCTAAAAAAATCCCCCAGTCATACCGTGTAACGCTGGCTGTCCACTCAACAAAATCTGGCCATTAAAAACAAAGTAGTTTGATTGGCATTGTTCGATCAAACAGAAACAACAGTGCTTCTTTAAACCCCCGCATCTCTCCTGTAACCCTACTCCCGATCTCCTGCTTCCCACCCCACAAGAGAACCTCGCAATCCCTCTTCCTCGCTGAACGCCATTTCACCTCCGTTGTCGCGGCTTTGCTGGAAAAGATATCTCGGAAAAGGCTCCTCGCCGCTCTCTGTTCAGCGCCTCGCCTTCGTTAACTCCACCGGGTACGGCTTCCTCCTCCGCCGCTCTCTATTCCGCGCCTCGCCGTGCTTACCTTCGTCGGCTGAGGATTCTACCTTCTACATTGACTTCTTCACTGACCTCCTCCTTCGATCTGAAATCTTCCTTCAATTTGATTTCTTCGGTCGATCTCAGGTCTTCACTGAGTTCCACATCGCCTTCTACGATGAGTTCTTCACTCACATCTCATTCCATCTCAGCTCTTCCTACGATCTGAAAGTGCCCCAAAAAGGATAAGTTTGATTACTTCTGAAATATTATTCTTCATATGGCTGCCTTCATGATGGATATAGCAGTTCTTTGAGGTATAATTTAATTAGCTGCATGTGTTTTACTGTAATTGCTACTAATATGCGCCGCTTCAAATAAAATCACAGCATTCTCTACCTTACATTTTTCCCCGATTCTATAGTTACTACTAAAGAAACGTTAGTGCTTAAGAGGCTTTCAACACAAACCGGTCTTATGCTTTGTTACGTATTAACAAAGATATGTTCATCTCCATTGTTGTGCCCCTCTTTTTGCCGACCAATGTCTCACTACACGATCAATGTTGCCCCTCACGATAAATTTCGCCGCCCCCGCCCCCGCCCCCGCCCCCGCCGAATGTCGCCACCCGTACGGGAGCCAGAGGCCGGGTACTGTCATGCGGGGCACGGGAAGCCCCAGTGCACTCTCACTCGTATAAAATATTATTATACTGTAAAATAATAGATACCTAAAAAATGAAACATTCACATTTTCAAATTTACATATTGCTAATTACATGTTTTACAAATTTTCAAATATGAGGCTCAATTTGTGTTCTGTTATTTTCTTGAAGTGGCGCTCACATGTGTCAATGCCCCTCTATTATATTAAGTTTTGTATTTGATGAAAAAAAATCATAACTATATGAGGTAGGTGTATTGTCTCAATCGGGGCACAAGAAAGTTCATATATGACTTGAGTGTAAGCGTTCGAAATAGACCAGGTAGGTCTAGACCTGCTGGGCTAAGTCCAAACCTATCAGGCCCTGGTTTTGTGGAGAATCAGGATCCTCTCCATTTCAAATAAAATGGATAGTAACCATTAGAGGTGCAAATTTAGCCCGGGCCCGGGTATGCCCGTGTCTGAGCCCAATTAGGCCTGGGCCTTAGGCCCGGGTCAGGCTTAAGGGGGCTCAACAGGCCCCCTTATTCGGGCAGAGCCCGACCTAGTGCCCGGCCCAGTCCAGGCCTAGGCCCTACCAAGCCCAAGACCCGATAATATTGTTCATGTTGGGGCTGTCCTAGTATTAAATTGCTGGTGCGCGATGATCCCAAGATGGTTGGCCAACTTTTTTGGCTTTCCAGCTTGCCATTGGCAGCAACTAGCTACAAATTGACAACTTGTTAGCTGCTAAATGGCAGCTTGTCATTAGCACTTGGGCTTACTTGGGTCATGTTTTGTGGGCCCAGTAAGCCCCTATTTTGCAAGGGTCCGGACCCGATTTGAGTTGGGCCCGACCCAAGCCCGACAACAAAAAAAACTTAGGCCCAAGGGGTCTGGGCCTGGCTTGGGCCCGACATGCCTTATTTGCATGCCTAATATCCATTTCACGGTCCAGATTTATTTCTGGCTAATCTGACGGGTGCACTAATCTCATCCTTTATATTTTTGTTTATTCAAAAAAGATTACATCATTAGATCAAATGAGTATGCATCTAGACCATAAAATGAACCTCCATTTAGGATCCCAAATGGAGAGGATCCTAATCCCTTCGTGGAAGCTAGGCACAAGCCGGTCCCCAATCCCTCTCTAGCCCCTCTAAAAGAGGGGCATGAGAGAGCCCTTTTGCTTTTTTATCAAAGAGCATGGTGGTAGTGTTGCTTTTATTTTTATTATTATGTAGTTCACATTTGGCTATAGCTAGAACTTATAATATAGATATATATCTTTTTGAGAAAAAAATGGGTGGCCCCAAAATTTTGTTTATAGAGCCACATGGCATGCTTTTCATGGAAGAACATAAAAGGAAGATTCATTGAGAGTGAGTTTGTAATAACTTACAGAAAATAAGAAAATCTATAAAGCAAAATGCCCTTTTGACCATTTTTATTTATGGCAATGTCCAAATGTGCTATATCATTGAAAATGTATAGATGATGTGAAGCTTCAAAATTTTATTCTTGTCTATTGGATGAAACTAGCGTGACATATGAAGCAGCAGTGATGAAACTGATCCAGAAGCAAAATGTTCTTCACACTAGCACATAAACTGACCCAAAGCCCCGCCACCAATGGCTCAAGTTGCTTTTCAAGGCTCCGTTTGAGGGGACTTATTTTCACCGGTCAAGCGGTTACGACTGCATGAACCGGACTTTAATTAAGGTCCGATTTATGCGGCCGTAATCGCTTGACTTGTGAAAATAAGTCCCCTCAGACGATGCCCAAATCTCTAAGGGGTCATTGGGTAGGTCGAAGTCAAGACTTCATAATTGAAATTTGAGTCCAATTTCAATGAAAAAAATACCTCAAAAGTAAAAAAAATTCACTTTGGAATTAATTTTCTTGCTCTTATATATCCACCAATGCTTACTACGTTTGCCTTTTATCACATTAGTGACACCAAATCCTCCTTTCGCCTCCACCTATGGATTGCTCGGGTTTAGCATGGGCAAACAACATCCGTAACAAGCGAACCCACCGGCATTGTTCGTGCCCATCCTGCCCGAGTCCGATGACGTTCATGCATTTCCCGTGCAACATTTAGGAGCCTGATTTTTCAGTTAAAAATAGGTACATTCTTGTAGGTTGTTTTTTTTTTGCACCACATGAATGAATATTTGTAAGCAATTGATATTTACAGTCCATTAAATTATTTTCGTACCCAAAGCCATTATTTGCAAATGATTCAATTTCCCGCAGTTTGATGGATTTCTTTGGAGGTTGTCCCGAGTCCCGATCTTTGACAATGCTCACCACAATGATGTGTCCGCTTTCTCCTTGGGTGTGACTGAAGGATTTTCTGCGACTCAAATTAACACTCTTTAATAATATTTTGTAAATAAAAACATATATTAACATCACAAAAAAGATATTATTTGTTTCCAAAAATTTATATTTCTCCCTTCAAAGCCAACTCTTCGTTAGTAAGCTCAGATATCTTTTCTTGTAAAAATGAAGCATTCCTGCAAGTGAAGTTACTTCAAATTAATATTACATTATGGTGGTTAAATTGTCATTTGTTAAGACCCACCTAAGAAATTTCATTCACTTTTATGTTCAAACGGATGATATTTGTTAGGTGATCTTTAATGAATGACGGTTTAACCTATTCGTTAAGGATCACCTAACAAATATCATCCGTTTGAACATAAAAGTGGATGAAGTTCCTCAGGTGGGAGTTAACGAATGACAATTTAACCCCATGTTTATGACCGCCACAAGCGGTCATAAATGTATGAGTTAAACCGTCATTCGTTAAGGATCACATAACAAACATCATCCATTTGAACATAAAAGTGAATGAAATTTCTTAGGTGGACATTAACGAATGACACTGGTGCCACCGTGTCTAATAAAGCCTTGGTTAACATACTACTATACCCCAAATTCATGTAGTAATCACTACCTAAATGCAGAAACCACAAAGCTAATCATGGCTGGAAATCTGTTTTATAATTATTGGGGGAATAATAATAATCCGGGTAAATGCAGAAACCAAAACCTGAGAGCGATTTGGCTGAAGAGGTTGCAGAAATGAGGCCGGGAATGACGACGAAATCTGGGGAGTTCGCTGGTGAACAAAGGACATTGAAATTGATGGGGAAGGAGGAGGTTAGGCCAGATGGGTAGAGTTTATCAGGGAGTTCCATGGAGAGGTTGCAGAAATTCAGCACTGTTTTTTTTTTTAGTTGAGAACATTAAATATCGATGACTATATAATTAAACAACAATTAATCATACAAAATTGGGTGAAATGCAGCACTGTTAAACAAAAAAACTAGAATTTTGCTCTCGAGCAGGGTAAGCGCATACGACTAGGCTAGAGTTCGGTCGGAAGGGTGCGGAACGGGGCTGGGTGAGTCATGAGTGTGAGGAGTGAGTATAAAAATTAAGTTTAAATGGTTCAAAATATTATAACAGGTATTAATTTATGGGGTGTGAATTTTAATTTATGGAATAATTATAAATTCAGGTTTATTTATTATTTAAAGCCGAAAAAAGTAAACATGCGTGATCCGCGCTCGCTCTATTGGGAATATTTTATGTTGGTACTTTCATATAAGTTAAAACCTTTGTCGGAGGTCACTCGCTAAAATCCCTGTCCCATTTCATATTTTCATTATTTTCGTCCCATCTGTTGAGACGCCAAAATCCGGGAGCTTCTCCGGCGACTAATGGCGGCGGATCTGAGCAGAATTCTGGTGATCGGGAGCACGGGCTACTTCGGCAAGTTCATGGTGGATGCGAGCGTGCGGCTGGGTCATCCCACCTTCGCCATGGTTCGCCAGGGCACATATTCCTCTAACCCTGAAAAGGCCGCGCTCATCGATTCCTTCAAGTCCCGCGGTGTTAATCTGGTCTACGTAAGTTCTGCTCCACCCCATCCCCCCACACAATTTACAGAATCGCTTGAACTGATTGAGCTCACAAACAGGGGGACATTTACGAGAGGGAGAAACTCATGGCGGCCTTGAAGCAGGTGGATGTCGTGATCTGCACGCTGAGCCATCGGACGCCTCATCTGTATGAGGACGAGGTCATGCTCATCGAGGCCATCAAGCAAGTTGGGAATATAAAGGTTTGTTGTCTTGTCTCATTAGGGTTTTGGCGCTTTGCTATTGCTATTTGCTTTCCGTGGATGAAATTATATTAACTCGCAGGTAGAGGTAGGTAGTAATGTGCAGTTTGGGCATGCTTTAGGTTTCACCGTTGCCGCTTTTGTGGTCAAGTTTTACTTCATAGATATTTTGATTTTGTTTTCCAGTACACACTATTGATGATTGAGAGAGCGGATGCTAGCACATCGCCTTCCCTTACATGTGGACAGAGGCCATTTTCACCTTCAATATTGAAAAACTGCTCACACTTATAGGAGCGCTTTTTTGGTACCCGCGGGTACCTAGAGGAAGGTGCAAAGATAATAGTGCCCGTTGGATTTAAGATCTGACCGCTGTGATTAAAGCGACCAGAAAAAAACTCGGTAGGAGTTATCTTGATCAAACGGTGGGCCTCACAGATCGGACGGCTCACAATGCACGCGTGCACCTTCCTCTAGGTACCCGCGGGTACCTAAAAATTTCTGCATTTACAGACCCATTTGGTGACTTCCTCTCCGAGGAAACAGGGAAACTACAGGAGAGAGAATCACATTGCCACTTGGGTTGCTGGCTGGGTGACATATCTCGCCTCAGATGGGGATCCTCCTCCTCCAGTAGCACCCCTCTTGTTGGTCTTGAGGCTGATAAAGAGGTTATGCGTTTCCTCCATCAATTCGTTCAAGATTTTAAGTGACTGCGCCATTGTTTCCTCGAAAAACTCTAGCTCGTTCACCAGGGCATTCAAACGCGTATCATGAGCACTCGAGTACCGGGCTTTGAGGGACTAGCTTACAATTATTCAGAGTGCCCAGATTTTGGGGACATTTACGCCACACTATCGAGGGACCCTCCAGATCTTCGTGAGGGTTATATGATTTTAGATGGGTACTTATTCATGGGCTCGCGCCTCTACGTTCCTCAGTCGTCCCTCAGATATTTCCTTATCTAGGAGATACACGCAGGTGGAACTGCAGAGCACTTCGGTCAAGACAAGACGATTGCGTTAATCGAGGATCGCTTCTTTTGGTGGGTTGTCAGACATTGTCGAGTCTGCCAGACCGCGAAGGGATCCCGCCAGGCCACTAGGTTATACACTCCACTACCCGTCCCCCGGAGGCCTTGGACTGATATTACTATGAACTTTATTCTTGGGCTCCCTTGCACTTTGAGGAAGCTCGACTCGATCTTTGTAGTGGTGGACCGCTTTTCTAAAATGACCCATTTTATCTCTTGTCAAAAGACTGCTGACGCCTCTGATGTGGCTGCGCTTTTCTTTAGAGAGCTATTTAAGTATCATGGACTACCCACTTCTATAGTCTTTGATCGCGACGTGCATTTCATGAGTTATTTTTGTAATACTTTATGAAAGAAGGCTGGTACAATCCTGAAGTTCTCCTCCGCCTACCACCCACAGACGAATGGACAAATTGAGATTACCAATCATAGTCTTGGGACACTGCTACGTTGTATTGTTGGGCAAAGTCTGTCGACCTGGGATTCTGTTCTCCCCATAGCCGAATTTGCATATAATAGTTTTGTCAATAGGATAACATGTTTGGGTCCATTGCATATCATATTAGGGTATGAGCGTAAGAAACCTATTGACTTGATGGATATTCCCTTCAAGTCCAGACCTAGTGAGTCAACAAAGTCTTTTATATAACATTTGCTTGCATTTCACGAGTCGATCCATAAAAAAATTGCATCTAGTAATGATTATTATAAAGACCAAACAGACCAACACAGACAGGAGAAAATCATTTAGGCGGGAGAGCAAGTGTTGATTCACATTTGACTTGAGAGTGTTCCGCAAGGGCCAGCAAAGAAATTAAGTGCTCGCCGAATGAGCCCCTATACAGTTGTGCGGCTTATTGATACGAACGCATATGAAATTGACATCCCTCATGGTATGAGCATCAGCTGAGTATTCAACGTAGATGATCTAACTCGTTACTAAGAGGAGCGTGTGTATGTAGAACCTATCTCCACACCCCTCCCGGAGCCTTCACCTCCCATTTCCCCTTCCAGTCCCTCCCTGTTGTCACCTGAGGAGTCGTTCCATGAGGCTCGCATTGCACCACTGACGGTTCCACCGACCCAACAGTCAGACGAAGATACATTACAGCCAGAGCCATCTACTTCTACAGATTACATACTTCAGATCATATGTCACGACTTTATGTACCGCGGGCGAGATATTGTGCATTATCTTGTCCGTTGGAGCTATTGATCGCTAGCCCGCTACATGATGTTATATGGATTTATTCAGAGGTGCTCGAGAGACTCGCCCCGCGGCTACGTAGTGAGTACGACCATCTTCACTCACCAGAGATGAGTGCTTTCAAAAAAGGGGGAGTTGATGATGCTCACCGTTCGACACAGGTGTATTCCCACAGAAGGCAATGATTTGTTACCCAGTCGGACGATCTAAGCTCGTGGTTGCGTCCGGAGTCGATCCAAGTCGATTTCATGTATTACTTTTTATTTTTTGAGTTGTATTTGATGTCCTATCAGCCCAAACAGTACGAGTCATCTGATTCGTAAGCTGATTTGTCTAACAGTTATGTAGTGGTTATGATTTTAGGGTTATAAATGTTACGGTTGGCGGTTCATGGGGGGCTATCGAAGGTTTTGCAGTTGCAGGAACTGCTCGATCCTCTCTTCCTTCTGGCGCGACTCCGGAAAGATCCCACCTGGTGCGACTCCAGGAAAGCCCGCCTCCCTCCTCTTCCATAAGTTCCATTTCTTCCTCTTCCCTGCGCCTACCCAGTCCCATCGGCCTCCTCCCTATCCAAAACCCGCAACCCACACAAGCCCCTCATCTCTACCCCTCTTCCCATTCTGTGTATCCCAGTCCAAAACACCCACTCCGTCCACTATCAGAAGCCATCTCCTCCTTCCTCAAGCCACTCTCTGCTCCTCTGAACCACCGCCTGCAACATTTCTGCCCATATCTGAAGCCCGCCTACCCAATTCCTCTCCTGCTACCCGCAGAAGCCCCCTTCTCCTTCCCTACAACCCGCAACCTCCTTCCCATTAATTTCCACGGGCACCAGCCCAAATTCCCCACTCTGAGTCCCCCTACAGCCCCCATCTCCTCCACAGCAGACACTACCTACCCAACCCAAGTCGCCATCAGTCCAAAACTCCCCTTCCGACACATTCCCCATTTGCTACGACCTTGGATGCCCTCCAACAGCTGTCATTGCCGCCGACTGCACGTGTGAATTGTGGTATGAAGTTTTATTTCCTATTTTTGTTCACTTTGACACCCTACTTGTGGTTTTTTATTTTATTTGCTATTAGTATTTACGATCGTCTGATTTGTAGAGTTCATTCCGCGCCCGCTTAAAATTACTTGAGTCTCGATCGCTTTGCGGTTACACTCGCGTCTCTTTAATTAAAAGAAATTGTAATTGTTTGTACCTCTTTTAGTTTTTATATACAATTAATTACTGTTGTAGTTTTTATCGGACTATTTCATTGTCATCATCCTCTATTTCATTGTCATCATCCTCCATTACATATAGAATTGCATTTAGTGAGTCCACTCCGAGTCGACCTATCACTGCATCAACAGTGGCTCAATCATATCAGGAAGATGGGGAGCATCGGGTGTCATTTCACTGACACCCATTTTCACTTGGATCTATAGTGTTGATGGAAACTTTTGCAGGAAGATCGCTGAATTGGCGAGCTCCTCCGCCTAGTTTGGAATACGGAGAATTGTTGGATTGGTTCTTGTCCAAGGTGGAAAGACCCAATGTGGACGGCGAGCAAACAAGATCGGATTGGTTGAGACTTCGACGAGTTTGATTTGAGTTTAAGCCAAATAGGCCTAGGGTGCGAACAGGCCCACTGATCGTATCACTTATTTTCGTTCTAGTTTGATTTGTGTTCGTTCAATCTGGTTGAATGTCTCTCTTCTTTTCTTATTATGTTAGCAACTTTCTTTAATCCTTGATAGCATGAGGAGCAAAAGGAGTCTTCCCTAGCCGATTTATTGCTATCCCACTAGGTGACACTTGCATGCCACATTTTTGTTCCTTTTGTTTAAGTTTGCATGAGCTCGGTCAGGTCGTGAGCCATGGGGGAAGAGATTGGTTGAATTGCGGGCGTAGGAGTAGCACTCATGAGTTGCAAGTGCAGGAATAGAGCAAAGATGAGTTGCAAGCACAGGACCTGACCACCACCAAGCAGATTGCTGCTAGGTTGCAGGCCTGAGAGAAGCGGAGCATCAGGCTTTCAGGGAGAATATGACAGCATGGCTAATTCAGAGCCATGAACGCTGGCCGGAGCAAGGCTTGTTAGAATCGTGTTCGATTTGGACTACATTTTTGACGATTGCTTTGTCGCTATGACATGCGAGAATATATATTGTCATATAATGGATGTGAACAGCATATTGACACACATACCAACTGGTTGACTATCACCGATGGGCTTAAATTTTTTGTGTCTCCTATGTGTTTTGTACTTTCAACCATGATTGGCATAGTTCAAGATCAGATGACTCTTACAATGGTTTCACATGGTTAAATAGGCTTTTGATGCATGATATACTTGATGATGTTGAGAAAAGCTTTTTTTAAGAAGTAATGGTCAATGTGGAGAGATTTCACATGATCGGGAGATTGTTAAGGCATGTGAGCGTATTGGTTAATGCCACATTGGCCAGGGTAAAACGTTTCCCAGGTACCTCCGGGCACGTGATCGGGTGTATTTTTTGTGGGGAAAAATATAGGCTCTTTGGCTCATATAAACTGAAAATTTTCAATAGTCAATTTCTCCTCAAACGCTCAACAAAAATTCAAATTTGAAAGCGGCATTGGACTCCCCTCAAAAAGCGCATAAGATAGAATTTTCATTTCAAGCTTTCATGGAGTTTTGGTAGAGCTCGAATGTCGACTAAATCGACCTTCTGCAGTTGATTGCCAGATATTCAAAAATCGGATAAAAGAACCATCACCACCATTACACTCGTGGTGACTAGACAATGATTCTCTAAAACATTTGGTCAGATTAGTAAACTTTCAATTTTTCAGCGTGATGTCTGCCATTGCTGACTGCACTTTTTCAGTCATACTGGACGTTTCTGATTTAGGGCAAAAACTTCTGACCTAACTAAGTTGGTGATCCATGAAATGTAACTTGAATAATTTAATTGATCATCATGATCAATAATTATAGGTGAAACCGTCACTCACCAACTTTATAGAAGGAGGTTGTGCCTTTATTACTTCATCTTAAATGGTCTAGATGGTGCCAGGAAATTTTGTAGTCTAAGGATTTTGATAGCGGATTATAGGCCATGAAATCGAATTTGTTTATGCTCCCGGTAAAAGTTTGTAGGATCTTCAGTTACCCTGACAATTCTATATCGATGTAAAACTCGACTCTCGGAAAATGGGCACGCTGAGGAATTTTGTGCAATGGATTCTACGACTATCTTAGACTTGGAGAAACTTTATGTGATAACAGCTACACACTCGGTCTTAGACTTGACATAATTTTTTGACGCAACGATGCATGCTGCTCGGCCCCAAGTTTGGTGGAATTTTCCAATGAAACATCCTATAGCTCAGCCCCCCCACATGATGGAATTTCTCAGTACGACGAAGCTCGTAGCTTAGCCTCATAATAAGAGAAATTTCCTGATGTAAACGAGTCAGCCTCAGACTCGATGAAATCTCACGACATGATGAAGCTTGTAGCTTGTCTTCTAATTTGAAGACATATCTCAACATAATGGAACATATAACTCTATTAAAGTATGTAATGTGATGGAACTTGCTGCTTGACATTTAACTTAGTCACTTTCAATGCATTCCACCCCCAAGATCATAATTGATGAATAACAGAAATTCTAGTTACACAACTCAAACTGCACAAGATGCTCAACCTGCATAAAGCTCAAGTTGCACAAGGTGCTTGACCATACAAGAACTCCTGATGTAATAAAAAAATGTTGGGGTTGTGGAACACTTCCGGTCCTCTTGTTTCTCACACCGGGTTTGCCCACGTGAGCTTAGAGGAATCGAAGTGTGATCCCCCTTCGACATCTCCGGGACCGACGACAGCGGGGGTCCGGGGGCAGCCTCCCCCGACGGAGGTCCCGCTGATCGGACATCGGGCAGGGGTCTAGGGGACAGCGTCCCCGGTGGGGGCTCGGGGGCAACGCCCCCGAACCAAATTTTTCTGAAGGTTGTTCAGTGGTCGAACGGGGTTCGGAGATCGTCGAGCGGCCTTGGTCGTTTTTTTCGTCGACCGGTCTTGCTCGTTCGCCGATCGCCGATCGCCGATCGTCGACCCCAGCGATCGTTTGACGATCGCCGATCGTCGATGTCCACGGATCGGTCGACCATCGTCGTTCGACGATCGCGGTTGCGATCGTCGAACGAACTTTGCTCGTTCGACGATCGCGGATGCGGAAGTCTATTTATATATTTATCCCCCATTTAGGGATAACGATCTTTTACAGACTTGCGGCGGCGTATTCTTTTGGAGGCGTGTACGAGGTTTTCCGTTGGCGTCGATCCAAAAGGTATTCTTCTACGGTTTTCTTGTCCAGAAGAGGAAGAAGGTAGGATCGGGTTTAGATCCTTGTAACCTTTGGTGTAATCTGTAACTTTCTGGTGAATACAAGAAGGGAGAAGAAGGGGAGAGAGGACGTAACCCGGTTTGGGTGAACCTCTGTATATTGCTGTGTTTGAAATTGTTCTGTTTTGTGCTTTGTGATTTGTTATTCGTTTTCGGATTTCTACTTCTCGGCGCTCCGGATTTCCTACAAAAAATATAATGGATCTTCCAACACTGGGTATGATTTTTTGATTCTTTTTACATTCTATGTTTTTCACGTTCGGCACTTTTTCTACTGTACGTGCGTCTGATTCTCCTAAGCTAAGATGTTCACTACTGACTCATGAGAATATCAACTGCCTGACTCATGAGAATATCAGTTAGTCTACAACATTCTGGTTTTTACTGTGTGACCGATTGAGTTAAAATTCTAGTTTTAACACTAGACATTGGACAAGTGAAAAATATGTTGACACTGAAATATCAAGTTGTAGGCCCTCACTCATGGGCTTGTACATTCAGATTTGTAGAAACCGGAAACCTGTTTCTGTGAAGTTCGGACCCTAAGAAGGGGTGACCGCGCACTTCTCCTGATGAGCTCACTCAATCGGAAACTTATGATTTGAGAATGACCCACGGCTGCAGCACGGGGGTCCCACCACACACCCGGAAGATCTTAGAGCATTTTCCTTCCTTAACCAATGTTGAGCTAGGGATATCTCAGAAAGCGCTACAAGACTAGAAATGAGAAGCTTTCCCTTTTGAGATACCCATGTGGGTCTATTTATAGATTTCTGAGTCTGTCTTGCAAATAGCGTAACTCCGTCTTTTTGTTTTACTATACGCAGCCCAAAGTGGGTCTACCAACAACAAAACTCTGATGTTTGAAGAGGCTGTTGGCAGACCAACTCGCCCGCCTGCTTGGCGGATGCGGGCCGGCTGCCCCGGCTCGCTCGCCTGCTTGGCGGATGCAGGCCGGCTGCCCCGGCTCGCCTGCCTACTTGGAGGATGCGGACCGGCTGCCCCGGCTCGTTTGCCTGCTTGGAGGATGCGGGCCGGCTGCCCCGACTCGCCTAGGGCTTATGATCCCATGGCCTATCTCGAGGGCTTCACTTCGCCCTGCCTTGTTGGGTCCACTCGGCGAACACGAGGTTGTACAAGATTGATAATGAGTTTGCGTAATGTTGTACCTGGCCTAGCTTTAGCTCCGCTTTGGTTCACACTCCCTAATAAGTTGCCATCATAGTTGATCGTTATGTTGGGATGAGTATGTTTATGCAATATATTGGGATAAATTTGTTACATATTATATGGTGAAATGATCTTGGAAGACATGAGTTTAAAGTGAATCAGGAACTTCCACTGAATTTGAAACTCTCCGCTTGTTGCTCTCTGTTGTTTTGACTGATCTTGACTGCACTGATAGTGATTCTTCTCTATTTTCTCCCAATTTATCGTCTACTCGAGCAGCTGTGCCATGCTCGATTGCTCACACGCTTGCTGGCTCTGGTGCAAGGAAGATTTTGAAGGCCCACTAGAACCAGCTAGGTTTTTCTCCACTCTTACAGTTAATTGTTATCTATTTTTGATTAAGCTTACAAATGGCCATCAAAATGGTTTTATATGTTCTTAGAAGATAATGGCTAGGAGATTTTTGGTACCAATTTATTAGCAGGACCGGTCAAATTGTTCTCATGGATCCCATGCAATAAACCGTGCCCGGTCAAAATGGTTTTATATGTTCTTAGAAGATAATGGCTAGGAGAATTTTGGTACAAATTTATTAGCAGGACTGGTCAAATTGTTCTCATAGCTCCCTTGCACTAAACCGTGCCCGGAACTCCCCCGTACTCATGCCCGGAGCCAACCCGGCTCCCTTGCACTAAACCATACCCTGGAGTTCCCCTGCACCCATGCCCGAAGCCAACCATGGTGCGCCCGGGCTGCCCCATCCAACAACCTGGATGGCGGGCCACATCTAACAGAATGAATCTCTTCTAAACCAATGTGAGGAAATGATACTTGTTTAGGGAATTTGGGAAGAATCACAAATTTTTTGCTGCCCTTTAATGTTATGACTGCTCATGGCTTTTCTCTGTTGGTGCTGCTTGGCTGCCTAATACATGCTCTCATAGTTATACTGCGCTCAATTGCTTGTCCACTTGCTGCTATTGATTGCCTGCTACTCGTGGGCGTGTTAAGGCACACGGGAGTGCTAGTTTCGTTTCACATCGGATATATGTAAAGTATGTTGGCATAGACTTCAGTTCACACTCCCTAAACAAATTAGTATAAAAAGCGGCGCTTTTCATTAATCTTGCCTCATGAACACTGGCTCTCGTGAAAACCATAAACTGTGTAGTTCATGATTTACTGTAGCGAGGAATACCAACAAACCTAACCCTAACATGATTCAGTCACGAGGTTAATTAGTAACTTGTTATTTTCTTATTGCTAATAGTTCATTCACTATTTTTTTTGTTTCTCTCTAGTGTCATTTAATGTGCAGAGACTTTTTTCATGGCTCGACCTCTTAATCCCGCTAAATGAAGCTACTCTGCATTTTTGTATTTTATTCTCCTTCGAGATATATTCTAAAGTCGTTGACCACATGTTGCAGAGATACATCCCATCCGAGTTTGGTTTCGATGTTGAGCGCCTCGATATCATGGAGCCGGCTAAGAGCACCCTCAGTGTTAAGGCTAGAGTCAGACAGCGTATTCGTGAGGAAGGGGTTCCTCATACGATCGTGTGTGGCAAAATCGCCGCCAATTGGCATTTCCTCCCTAGGATAGGCCAAGTCGAAGGCTTTGGCCCGCCCGCAGATAAAATACATATACTGGGGGATGGCAATACCAAAGGTAAACAACATGATATATATTGATTCAATTATGCCTCAGAATTCAATTTTTGATGCATCAGATAAGAAGATCCTCAATCTCTGGATTCCTTGATTAGCTGTGTTTGTTAGAGAGGAGGATACCGCCACATACACGGTCAAAGCTGCCGACGATCCAAGAACGCTGAACAAGATCATGTATCTGAGGCCTCCGGGCTGCGTCATATCTCACAATGAGTTGATCGACTTGTGGGAGAAGAAGACCGGCAAGAAATTAGAGCGGATCTATATTCCCGAACACGAGGTGGTTACGAAGATGGAAGGTAAATTGTGGGTGTCATAAACATTTTTCGGCTAAAATTTTATTTCCCATCCTTTGTATTCTGATGAGCCATCATTCTTTCTGTGGGTTGCTGCAGATAGTTCTCCTGGGCTTAGGGGTTGTTACATGGTTGCTCATGCGAGCTTTGTGAAGGGGCAGACGATGATAGACATTGATCCGTTGATTGGAGTGGAAGCCTCGGAGCTCTACCCTGAGGTCAAGTACGCTTCTATCGGTGAAATTCTCAATACTTATCTGTAGAATTTTAGGAGCGAATACTTCGCGGGGTGCTCGGTCTACCTAAGCCACAGTTGAGTCAGGCCGAGTTCATCCTGTTGGGCATTTTGTTCTTCATGTGATTTGATGCGTTGCAGTGTGTAAGAATACTCTTTGGAGGTTTGATTTCTGTGTGTTATGCTTAGTCGTATTTTATGTATTTCTGTTAATTGGAGAGGCGACCGTAGAAATGATGCAGCACATTGATTTATTCTTCATCTCATCATTTTTCATTCTCATTAGTTTTATTCAAACTATTTGAGTTTGATTTTCTGAGGTATCTAACCTTGTTCAGCATGGTTTATATTTATATATGTTAAGCATGCTTTATGTTCTTATGAAAATATGTCTTCAATATTTTTTTCATGTCTTAATATATGAAATGGAAGTGTTTGCCCCTCCTAGGCTTGGCCCTTGTTTGCTAAGAGACTTTCCCTCTGAAACATCGCATTTCTAATTCAAAGCTATAATTTTGGAATGTTTGTATAAAATTATCTTGCCTAGTTTGTTTTTGATCTTTCTCATGAGTTTTGGAATGAAACATTCAATTTCTATGACGTAAAATATTTTTTTATGTTAATTTAATGTTCATAGTAGAAGGGGAGTCTTGGTGCACTCGTTGAAAAATTGTCATGTGACCTTGAGGCCATGGGTTCGAGTCCAAGAAGCAGCCTCTTGCAAAAAATGCTGGATAAGGTTTGCCTATATTTCACCCTTATGGTGATGGGACCCTTCCCTAGGCCCTTGCTGTGCTGGTATGTTTTGTGCACTAGACTCTTTTATATATAAATTTAACGTTCACAGTGATCAAACTGTTTCTTATAATTTAAGTTTACTAGATATATAATTTAAAGTTTGCCTTTCTATTGGTAGGAATGTGTATTGGGCATCTTACATTAAAATCCTTTGGATTTCTTCCATGGTACCAAAATGACTTCTCAATGAAAACAATTTTTTTACAATTTGTTGGAATCTGTTTGTTTTTGGTTGTGTCTACACAGACTCTCCAGGTTTTTTCAAGTATGGAAAGAGTAAACTTTGTTCCCTCTAAAAGTTTTAATTTTCAAATTTCAAGGGTTAATATTAGAATCTTTCCTAGAGTTTGCATAATTGTAAGAACCGCTTTACAAACTCCCACGCACAATTGTGCTGTATTTTAATTTTTCACTTGCGATTTACTACTTTTTTTTCATGTAATCTTGAGTCTGGCCGTAAGTATTTTGCTCTTTGCTGTAAGTTTGAATTTTTAAAAATTTAAAGGTTGTTGGTTTCATATTTTTGCTCTTTAAACATATTTTCTCATTCATAAATTACATCATTAAACAAATTAGAGGCTAGTTTGGGCAACCCCCAAAATATGATATTTAACACAACACAATGCTCTAAACAAAATTATTTTGTTCAAGATATAAGAAAAAGATTTACATCTAGGCTCAGTTTGGCTATGCGGTGATGGCTGTGAATATGACGGTAATAAACCGTTGTTCGTGAATATTTGACCTCACATAAGTAACTTCATCCATTTTCATGTTCAAAATAGTTCTCTTTTCTTAGTGACGGTCATAACTGTTTTGATACCAAAAATGCATGCATTCTATACGGGTAGCGTTACCTCCTCTGGAAGTGATATCCAAGCCGCTCAGCTTTAAATCCAACGTTTGTGGTTTAACGAGCTTTAGCAAAATAAAAAAATAACAAAAAAACAAGCAAAACACAAATTTTAAAGTGCGATCGGATGGCTCCTGCGCTACACGCGCTCCTTTCTCTGTAAGCGGGTAGCGCAGGAAAAAATTATTACTATGACGGTGTTGTTTTTGTCCAAACTCGTCAGAGCAAAAAAATCGTCATTCTAGATCACCGTGCGTTAGTAAATACAATCATGTGATCCATGATTTGAATGATGTATAGATTATTTGCGAAAAAATGCGGACGATCGTATTTTAGATCAATAATGTGCAAAAATTCATAACGAAAAGAGAAGCGGATATCAAAGATGGCTACATCCACCAACATTTTTTTCCCGAACGGACTACGGAGCATTCTATTATTCAACACGTGTACGTTCAGGTTTTAATTTAAAAGTTGAGAATAATTTATTTTTAATGAAATTGCAGCAGCTACTAGCCTACTATAGGTGGATACGTGTAGCTCAGAAATTGCATTTACTGCCGCGTGAGAAGCGAGTCAATAATTTATTTTAATGAAAAAGAGAATCATTTAGTATTTGTACTACACATTTAATTTGATTTCTTATTCATATGTGAATCCTAAACAAATCAAAGAATTCGAAAGGGGCTGACATTAGGACGGCAGTTTTAAAAGGGGCTGCTATTAGTATTTTAGGATATCCACAAGCATTGTTTTTTAAAATTGGCTGTCCGCAAGCATTATTTTTTAAAATTGGTTATCCGCAAGCATGAAAGTTATTTGCACTTCAAAATTGGCCGGAAAAAGAGAGGAGCAGAGCACCACCACCTGAAGGAGGAATTGAAGCTTGAAAATCGCGGAATAGAGGAGCACCGCCGCCAAGAGTAAGAGAGATCGCCGGATGTAGAAAAGATAGTCGGATGTGGAAAAGATAGCCGCCAGTTAATGGAGAAGAACACACCGAGATAAAGAACACTACTCGTGATATGGAGGAGGAACACTTGCTGGATTTGAAGCCCTTTAGGCCGGACAAAAAGAGAAGGGTTAACGACAGAATCACGGAGCAGTGAGTGCGTTTGGAGGGGAGGCGGAAGCACGAGAGCAGTGAGTGCGTTTGCCCAGTGCTTGCTAATAGTAATTCTAAATTTTTTAAAAAAACTCAAACTTTGAACGCAGATAGCCAAAAATACGATGCGAATATCAATGCCCACTTAAAAATAGGGCGTTGTTACGTGCACACCACTTTTGACTATGTGCACACCATTGATATGTGCACACCATAAATTTTATTTGCAGACCAAAATATAAGTAAATACCATAAATTTTATTTACATGCCAAATTGTTAAATAAAAATCAAAATAAAATTTGACTTTTTTTTACTTCAAATACAATAGATTTCTTCTCTTTTACATTTCAAACTAATAAAAACAAACAAAATAAAAAAACAAAAATCTTAAATCATTTCCATCAATATAAATAAAAATTTGCACGGTCCATTTTTGAGTTCATGGGCCATTCACGAGCATAAATATATGAATATTAGTTGTCTAAATAAATAAAATATTTGCAAGTTACTTAAAATTAAATATTAATACGTCCTTTTGCTTGTTCAAGTTTTCTTTTGATCGCCCCTTTAAACGACCCGAAACCAAAAGTTTTAAAATTTGGCTTGTTGTAGGATCCAATAGCTCTTGCAGCTTTCTTTTTAATTCATTTTTTTGAATAACCGACAATGTCATGTGAAGTTAGGCGGAAGCTGAGACGAGGGGTAGGGTTTCGGCTTTCGGGAGCAAATAGGAGTGGGGTGTGCGCTTAGGCTTAATATGGGTGGGATTGAAAAAAATAGTGGTATTGTTTATTTAAAGAGTTTGGTGTGCACGTAGCCAAAAGTGGTGTGCACATAACATCGCGCTTTAAGTGTTTGGTGTGCACATAGCCAAAAATAGTGTGCACGTAACAGTGCCCTAAAAATATCAGTTTATCAAATAAGCTTTGGGCAAGCCAAGTTGTTTCAATTGACATAATGTAATGGCCAAAATTAAAATAAATGTGATTTAAAAAAATACATATTAAGGCTTCTTTTGGGAGAGCTTATTTTCACCGGTCAAACGGTTACGACAGTCTGATTCATGCGATCGTAATTGCTTGACCGATAAAAATAAGTCCTTCCAAATGGAGCCTAATTTAGATGCTCTAGTAAAATACTTAGAAGTAAATAAAAAATAATAATGAATATTTATATATGCTTTGTTATGAAAATATTCAAAAAAAAAATTATCAAAAGAGCTAAACTATTTTTATAAGAAAAATGATTATAAAGTTTAGAGTCGGCAAAAAAATATTTTAAAAAATAAGAAAAATATGGATTACTGCTTAAAATGATTAAATCCATTTTTCACATACTAATTAGTAATTTGAATTTCAAAAAATTAGTTATGAGTTGTCACCTTAAAGCAGTAGAGAAGCGAGGACAAAGAGATGGCAGCCAATTCGTGAATGATCTTCTTCCCCGGATCCGGTCACCGCCTGAAATACTGATCACCCTCTTCTCGGCCTGCCGGAGCAGAGGAAGAACCGGGGCATAGTAGGGTATTGGCCACCAAGACGTGCCAGAAGCCCATCACATATCTGCATACCGTCCGGTGATCGCTTCCTTCAAATAAAATCCCAATGGCTTGGGTTGCGAGATTCTTCCTGTCTCTTCATGCCCAGTGGCTTCCCTCCTTGAGAGCATGGCAGTTTCTGCCGTCATAAACATTCTCAGTGTCATCGTCTTCCTCATTGCTTTCGCTGTGATGAGAGTTCAGTCCATCAACTCCCGAGTTTACTACCCAAAGCCGTACATCAATGGCTCGAGGAGCCCCCACCAAGGGTCCTCGAATGGGGTCCTCCGGTTTGTCAAATTTAACAACTTGAGCTATGTCGTCACCTTCTTGAGCTGGGTGCCGGAGGCGCTGCAGATGAGCCAGACGGAGACCAGGCCTCGATTCCGCCATCTATCTCTGGATTTACATTCTTGGGTTTGATTTCAAACATGTTGTGAAATTTAAGGTGTCACTGTAAAAATTATATTATCGAAAATAATTAACAATGAACATAGTGACTATGGAGAGATTCAAGATCATGTTAATCAAAATTATTAATCGCTATTAGAATAATATGCAGGATTAATAAAAACGACACAAGAGAATAAAACACAAACAAATGAAAATACTTGTTTAAGTGCGAAAATTAATTTATACCATTCAGTACTCAAGCATGAATACACGAAGGAGTTTCGTCTCACATCTTGGGCATAAAAAAGACAAGCGAGTAGGTTACCTTTGGTACATCCTGAGAGGCCAAAATGCAAAACAACGCCCTCAGATAGAAGATGTCTTCTGGTTGAAGCGGTGCAGTTGCAGTCGGAAAGCGGCCGCGTGACGGCAAGAGGTGGCTTTACCGTGAGCCAAAGAAGTAGCAGCGCGACGGCGATGCTGGTGAGGGATGCTGGTTGTGATGGACATTGTCTGGGTTGGAGAAATAGGGCGGGACAGTATCACATGAAGGGCACGAGGGATCTCTCTCGCCTTTCTCGCAGGGATCAGGCAGTGTCCACGATTTTCTTTTTTAAGAAGGAATCAATTTTGGAAAGCTGAACATGAGCCTACCAGAGCTTTCCGAAGGACCTAAAAACACGGTTTTGAGAAAAGCTCTATTCCCACAGTTGAGCATACAAACAGTTTCGAAATGAAGTTTACCGTGATGGGGATGTGCCCAAGAAAGGAAATTTTGAGAATATTAGAGTCTCACTGTACGTGAGCTTTGTCTACTTATTTAGTAGTTTGTTATTTGATTGATTGTTGTTTAATGATATAGTCATTAACGTTTAATGTTCTCAATATAATGTAATAGTGATTATATATTTATTACTCAAAAAAAATACCTTGCATTTCTCCCTTTTGTGCGTTCTATGACCCTTTTAAGCCGTATCTCGTGGACAAGTAAGATGAAATATGAAAGAGCAACTCAGCAGAACAACTCGACATTATGCGATTGAATAATGTTGATAGAGTTGAACTGAGTTATGAAGCCGCCAAAGAAGAACAAATTGAGGAATCATTCAATGAGATGCTCAATAATTAAGAAGTCATCCTGATGAAGACCATACAATTATTTGTTGCAATTGGTTGAGCAGCTTACATATTAACTTCAATGTTATCGCTTACCATGTAATTTGCTCATGAAACAATGATAGTGAGCTAGGTGGAATTTCTTCCAATTTTGCTGCAACTTGGTTAATTCGCCAGAAAAATCTTGGAATGGTGTTGGCTTGAACCAGTTGTGTAAGATTACATAAAATGTCGACCATGCTGCTCCACCAGTGCCTTGTTTGTGCAATTGAAACCATAACTAAGCTTCTTCTTTAAGATTATTTTTTTTTAATTTAATGTTTCTCCTCCTACGTTTGGTTGAACTAAAAAAAGCTCTGCCAGACATACCCAAATAGTGATGTCCATGTTACGTATGAAATGCGGAAGATCAAGTTTGGCAAATCTAGGATGACTTCAGCTCTGTTTGGTACGGCATTTTTTGCTCCGGCGAGTTTGAACAAAAGTGTCATCGCCATAGAATGTCTGTTTTGTTGAAATTGTTGAAGTGAAAGTGGGTGGTCTGATTGGGCAGACCGCACGGACCGCAGAGCCCGCCGCCAGTTAGACGGCTAGGTGTTGGCGGATAGCCGGGTTCTGGCTTTTGTTCTCTGTTATGCGGTCTAGTTCAGCAAGCACTCTGGGAGGTAACCGGGCGGTTAGCGTTGGCTAACCGCGGTTGTTGCAATCTGGATTGAGAGACCGTGGAGTCTGCTTGGAGCTGGCAGGTTCTCTGGCTTGCGTAGAGGCAGACGGTCAGTGCGGATAGCGGAGGCAAACCACACAGTTCGTTGTGATCTGCCCGAGCGGTCTGAAGCCAGAGTTCGCTGGAGTATGTTGACTTGGTCACGGTGATGTGCAAAGTCCTTGGTGTTGCCTAGTCGCAGAGATCGCTGGTTGCGCGGTCTGGTTGTGGAGTTCGATGAGACCACAGTTCGTCATGGCGCGGATTGGCTCAGGATGCATGGCTGTCAGCTTGATTGCCTAGTCCACGCGGACTGTGGATTGCTGTCCGCTTATCTATGCGGACTGGTTGCTCTTACTACGTGAGCGGTTAGACATGTTACTGCACGCAGTTTGGTTCTGGTATCCGCCCTCATGCGCGGATAGACGGTGATAACCACAGGTTGATGAGCGGTAACCCTAACGCTATGGGCGGTGACTGCACTCCCATTGTCGCCTATAAATAGGGATCCCCGACTCGTCATATTTAACGAGAACGGTGAGAACTCAGCTCGCGCTTTGAACTTGCGGTTAGATTTTTCTAACCAGCGGCTAAGTGAAATTGACTTGTGATGTGTAGGCTATGTGGCTAGCACCCGGTGACTAGGCAACTAGTTGGAAAGCTCAGTGTGGAACAGATCGCAAATAGCAGTCTGTGGTATACAGCAAGTCGCGGTTAGTGCGACCAACAGTCTTCTTCCTCGGGGTCGTGGATAGTTCAATAAGCAGTTTGCCCGGTCTCAATGGGTAAGCTGTTTCCCAGTTCAGCAGTTCTGTTCACGGCAAGCTTCAGCGGTCAGACGACGTAGCGGTTAGGAGACTAGAAGCAACGAACAAAGATGTTCTTTAGTATTCATTAACAGCCAACCCGCGCGTCTTGAGTTGCGGTTTGGCGACTTGGCGGATTCGATAGACAGACTTGGCGGTTAGTGGCTTGGGCGATTACTGTTGTTAGTCCGTCAGTTTTGTTCTTGCTTGCATTTTTTGCTTCCATCAGGTGCATTGTGAATCATGTCTCGCAATGTATATCTCGCCCTGAAAAGAAGATTGTTGATTTCATAGTAACACTTGCGCTTCTGTTGTTACTGATTATTACCTGACTTTGGTTTGGTTGAGTGTTCCTACGACCTTACTCAGCTTCCGAGAAATTTTCACATGGTATTAGAGGGGTGTTGAGGAATTAACAGTTGATCAACCTCAAAGGTGCGTTATCCTTGGAAAGTTCAAGTGAATCAGAGTTAAACAATGGAAGGCGGTTATGCAAGAGGTCTTGTGGTTGAGCTCCTAACGCAGACCAACTTTAAAAAGTGGAGGTCTTGTATGAAGAGCTATCTTCTTGACGAGGACCTTTGAGAGGTCGGCGGCGGAGACGACATGCAAGAGGTGGTTGCTGCTACAAGGAATGTTGAGGCGGTGAGAGCTTGGAGGAGGACGAATGCTAAGGATGAGTTCAGTCTAAAGCGGACTATCTCACTGGAGCTCTTTGACTACATCATTAGATGTCGGTCAGTTGCTTAGATCTGGACGGTCTTGGATGGCCTGTTTAATAAGAAGAACGTAGCTCGGCTACAGTTCCTGGAGAATGAGTTGGTGAAGGCCACTCAGGGTGATCTGTCCATATCATCCATCTTTCTGAAGATGAAGAACCTCTGCGGTGAGATATCGACATTGGACCCGGAAGAACCTATCTCAGAGGTGAAGCTGAAGAGACACATAATCCGAGGGTTGTGAAAGGAGTATGTTGTCTTCGTGACTTCTGTACAGGGCTGAGCCAATCAACCATCATTGCTCGAGCTGGGGAACGTGTTAGTTTCGTAGGAGAGTTTGGCGAGGCAAATGACTGGAGTATCTATCTCAGGAGGAGAGAGCGAGATTATTTATTCTGACAAGAAGAAGAGATGAGACAAGACGAAGAAGCCACCTTTTGGCGATGATCCATCTACTTCATTTCAGCAGGAGAGGAGCATGGCTCCTAAGCGGATGAGGGGAGGAAGAGAGCAGGACCACAGTACTAAAGGTGCAATAAGCTTGGTCACATCCGGAAGGACTGCAAGATCAATCTTCAGCCGGGGCATGCTGCAGGAAAAGAAGAGGCTGAATCCAAGGCTGATGAAGGTAGATGAGGGAGTGCTTTCATGGCGGGCACTTGTGTTCGTGCGTTGTCCTCTATTAACTATCAGGAGGACTGGATCGTTGACTCAGGGTGCGGACATCACCTCACCGGGGACGAGTCAAAGTTCTCTTCTCTGCAAGCGTACAAAGGTAATGATGCTATTATTACTGTTGACGATATCATGCATGCAGTCGAGAAGGACGGGACGGTTTCTTTAGGCAGTGATAGGGGTTCACTCACATTGAGGAGTGTGTATCACGTGTTGAGAATGAAGAAGAATCTCTTCTCGGTGACTAATGCGGTGGATGTTGGGTATCACGTTCTGTTCTGTCCGACAGAAATGAAATTTCTCTGAAATGTGTTAGCCGTGAAGGCTGATGTCATTCATATATTTACGAAGAGTTAGGGATTCATCTGTTTCTTCTCCATCATTAGTGTACTTACTGGTGTAATTTTCTTTTGCTGCTCTTTCAATTTCCACTGATTTGTGCAATATACTGTTCCCTGAGACTTGGATGTTAGAACAATTGAATATCACAATTTATGAATTATGATGGCTGTGCTTTACATAAACATAGAAATTTTGTGTACTTTAAGATACACTACACTATAATGTAGATACTAAATATATGTATAATATAAATACATTAAATATAACATGCATACATGAAAGAAATAAACTGAACTCACATGCATACATTGTAATGATCAAGTTTGTGGCATAGATGTTTTCATAGGGCACTATTATGGCAGGAGGCAACATGATGGGAGAGCGTAGACTTTCCATAACCATTATTTTTGTTGCGTTTGGCTCAAGTGTGACGCAGAAGGACCTTTGTGCTCCCTTATCTATTGGTTAACTTGTTGTTTGGCTTTAGAGATTGTCACTTGGTGTTTTTGTTGGAGGTCGACGCTCGGATGTGGTGTAGAGGGACCTTTGTCCGCCCTTACTGGTTTTGTGTTATCTACTCGATGTCAGCACCGGTAGGCCGCTGCCCGATTGGAGCACACTGCACGGCGCGGGGGCATTCCGTAGGTCGTCACTCAGTTATGTCGTAGAGGGATCTCTGCCCCCCCCCCCCCTTTCTAGTTGGATGCTTGTATTTAGAGACATGTATTCTTAGATGCCTGATATTTGGTTTTTTGTTGTACCAAATTTCATATGGAGTAGTATTTACTAGAGCTCTGGCGGGTGCTTTGTTAAGCAAATACACAGCAGTAATAAGTAACAACTGCTTCGGCCCAAAAGGTATGAGGTAGTTTTTTTTTCATTTAGCATGCTTCTTGTCATTTCACGAATGGTCATGTTCCTTTTCTTTATAATGTCATTCTGTTGAGGTGCCCCCTTAAAGTAAGCTCTCTCCTTACCCCATTTTCATTACAATAGTTGATAAAATCTTTGCTTAAGAACTCTCTTCCCCTGTCAATCTTAGGCATTTTATTTTTGAGTTTGTAAAGTTCTCAGCTTGCTTTTTGGACTTTATAAAGTTAATATATAACTCTGATTTTGAATTTAAGGGGTAAATCCATGGCATACTACTGTAATCATCAACAATAAGAAGGAAGTATCTCTTTCCTGAAAGGGATTGAACGGGAGCAGGACCCCATAGATTTATATGTACCAATTTTCAGGGGGATTGGTTGTTTTTCTGCTGCTATGGAGAGGGAAGGGTAATCTGTATATTTTGTTTAAAGCACATCCTATGCACTTGAATCTTCTTTGATGTTTGGAAGGCTAATAACCAATTTCTTGTCACTCAATTTTTTAGGTCTGAATTGTTAAGGTGCCCATATCTTTTATGCCATCTCTTGAAGTTTAATATGTGACAACCTAACAATGCTTTATCCACTATGTGAGACAAACTTAATGGGAAAATTTTGTTATCAGTCATGGATACAGTGACTATATGCAGGGAGTTTTTATCATGGATGGAGCATTATTTATTTTTGAAGATGAGTTGATATCCCTTGCTTACAAGTTGCCCACCACTCAAAAGATTTTGAGCTAACCCTGGTACATAGTAGACACCATAGATGTACTTGGTTTCACCATTTCGAGTTTCTACAGCAATGACACTTTTTCCCTCTATATTCTTGCTTTTTTCATCTCTTAGAATAATTTGGAACTTCTTGACGCATGACGAATCTATAGGCGGCGGATAAATGATGACGTAACCCTACATGTCATGCAAATCCAACGATTAAATCATAATTAAATAATAAATAATAACATTTCATGCAAATAATTCACATCAAGGCAGAATAATTTATTAGGGCAAAACAAACTTGGGTTTTCCTCCGCGTGGAGGGTCAAAGCAAGAGCGCACGGCGAATAAACCCTTCCAGCAATTAGAGATTTTCAAAGAATAAATAACATAATAAACATTAATCCCAACGAGCATCAAATAACCAAACCATATCAATGTATTACAACCAGATACCAATATAATAACACAATACGAATGATAGGGCTGCTGTAAATAACGAGATCTGAATGTTGAAGGGCTCAAGGAGGGATTCCGGTGGTCGGTGGAACTAGATCGGGTAAGGGGAAGGTCGGTGGAGGAGCGGGAGGGCCGGATTGGAGGTGGAGGGGGCTGTATCTGGGCTGAGATGCCTAGATCTGAGTGAAAATGATGGCAGGAGGGCTGCTCGAGGGGGTGGGTCCACGGGTTAGGGTTTAGCAAAAGCCACCAAGGGGTGGGGGCAGAGGATCTGGGCAGGGTTGACCAGATCGGGGTGGAATTGGATGGGGTTGGATGGGGGGAGAGTGGATCCACGGGGTGGAACATAGTGGCTTGATGGGGTGCGTTGGGAGGAGGTGGGTTTGGGGCAGGCCGACGGCGGTTTTGGGGCGAGTGCTGGGCGGCGACGTGCAAGGTTTGGTTTGGGGAGGAGGGGAGTTTTGGAGCAGGCCGGTAGCGTTTTTGGGTGAGGGTTGGGCGACGGCTTGCAAGGTCTGGGCTGGGGAGAACACAGGTGATGGGTGGCTTCTTGGAGAAGGAACTTGAAGACCGACGACAGATGGTGGTGGGGCGGCAGACGGCTGGCAGTGTTGGGCATGGGGGTCGGTGAAGGGGAAAGAAGACACAAAAATTACAAACAAGGATGCTTACCCAAGGAGTCGCCACCAAGGGGGCTCCACGGAATCGGCATCGCGGAGGGGATCAACGGAATGAAGGGATTTCTTCTCCAAACATTCAGCAATGAAGATGACGGCAGCCCTAAACATCATATATATAATAATATGAAATTAGGACACCTAAAATCAACGACTATGATTGGTTGTTAGTCTCGGGGCAAAAACTACATGAAAAAATAATCGACAAATACAAAGCTATATATGAAATTGATTCGCAACGCGAATCCAGACGCATCCGTGAAGTCAGATCGTCGATCCAGGCACGCCATATATGATAAGTTACCACACCGCATCACTTCTCCTTTTCATCTAACTCAACAAAGTCTTATTTATGGTTTGACATATGGTTGGAACACCCGTTATCTAAATATCATATGTTATTGTCATGAGTTTCTCTCTTTGTTTTAATGAAGAACACCCGGTCAGCTTCTTTTTCTTGCTCTTTTACTTCAGGTTTAACAATTTTCTCATATTCCTGCTGAGGTCTTTGCTGAAACCAACAATTCTTTTGTAGATAGGTTGGATTTCTACACCTTTTGCATTTATAATTACATCTATATGGTTCATGCCCTTTTCTGTTACATAAATCGCAGTATAGAGGTGGCCTAATTTCCTTTTTTTTTCTCAACTTCTTCTTCTTTAATGACAATCTTACTCTGAAAAGCATGTTCAAGAGGTGGTTCTTCAAGTTCTTTCAATCTGTTTTCATGTTTTTGAAGAGAACCTACTAGTTCTGTTAGGGAGAGGTTGTTTATATCTTTGGCTTCCTCTATTGCCACGGCCACATAAGTATATTTCTTTATCAGAGTTCTTAAGATTTTAATAACTTTTTTCTCTTCTACTCTATCTCCATAACATCTTATTTGATTTACTAGTGAGGTTACTCTTGAGATATAAACATTGTTGTCTTCAGTTTTTTCATTTTAACTGTATCTAACTCTTGTCAAACATTTTGGAGTTTGACATAGATTACCTTGGGGGAAACTTGGAAGTTAGATTTAAGGATGTCCTATGCTTCTTTTGAAGTGGTGGCTCCCAAGATCCGAGGAAAGATGTTTCTCCCAACTCCTTGTTGGATAAAGAGAAAAGATTTTGCATCCTTCTTTTCATTCTCATTGAACTCTGCTACTTGTGCTGGTTGTCATTCAGTTATAGGAGAAGCATCTGTGGGCTTACAGTACCAAGATTGCACAATACTCCAAAGGCCTTGGGATATGAATATTGTTTTCATTTGAACTTCCCAAAAGTTAAATGCTTCTCCTTCAACTATGGGCACTCCACTTGGTGAGTATAGGAATTTTTGGAAGATTGTGAACTCGATGAAGCCATATGAGGAAGAATAGGGGACTGAAAAGAACAGATGCAGGCTAGATTTTGATGGCTGAGAGCAAAGCAATGTTTTTTTCACAGGACTGCTGGCAAACACAGCTCTGATATCATGTTGTAAAAGGAAGAAAATTGGAGAAGGTAGGCCGGTACTGCCATTAGTTTATTTCATCTAAAGGGTTAAGTACAAGCACACACATATGCTACCTTTATATATAGGAAGACATATTAAAAGCAAAAATTACAGGATATGGAATTAAATATGACTAGCACACAACCCTAAACACTTTTTCATAGATAACCAGCAAGGTCTCCTTTGCCACTTTTATCTTCTGGAACTGCTGATTTCTTTAGATTTGCTGAGTTCTGCAAGTATGTGGGAGACACTGCTTGCTTGACTTCATGACATTATTAACTGCTTGATTAATGCTAACAAAAGAATAAGTTCACAACTTCACATCACTTTAGAATTGACTAATTCCTCTTCCTCAGGGAGATCAGCGATTTTGTCGATAACCACAAGGACATTTGATGGGAAACTTCATTGAAGAAGTTGATTGTAGGATTGAGATCTGGACAAGAGCACCACTGTAATAACGCAAGAACGCAAACCTTAAGGAAGAATGCTAACTGAAATGCTCTTAAGGGGAGCAGGAGGTGGGCGAGAGCTAGATTAAAGAGGAGACGAATCGTTCCATTTCATGTCACGTATTACAGATCTTCTGTGCTATATATAGTCATCTTCACTAATTGCAAAGCCTAATAAGACTGAATGCTATCTAAACCTGGGGTTAATTCAATCAGTGGATGTTTCAACAGTTTAGCCAAAGCTTAAATTCATGCTCACCAGCTGTAAGGGCATACTTAATTTCCCCTAAGTAAATTCAGAAGGTCGATAAAATTTTCTTCAAATAAGCAGTAAAAACAGTTCATATTTTCCATTACAAGTAACCTACACTCTTTGCCCTGATTCAAATTTCAATCATTAACGAAAAGAAAATACCAGTGCATTAATACGTATAGAACCCCAAGTTAAGTGTGTTTGAAATCAAACCCAAGAATGTAAATCCTGAGATAGCAGGCGGAATCAAGGCCGGCGTGCTGAATGATCTCCCCCTGGCTCATCTGCAGCGCTTCCTGCACCTAGCTCAAGAAGCTGACGACCTAGCTCCAGATCTTGAAATTGACAAACTGGAGGATCCCATTAGAGGACCCTCGCGGAGAGCTCCTCCAGGCACTCGTGCATTGCTTCGGGTAATAGACTGATGGGCTGAACTCTCAGCACGGCGAAAGTGATGAGGAAGAAGATGGCCCTGAGAATGTTGATGAAGGCACAAACGGCGATGCCCTCGAGGGAAGCAATTGGGGAAGAAGAGCCATTGGGATTTTGTATTTGAAGGCTGCGATCTCGGGGGATGGTGATGGGCTTCTGGTGCTTCTTGGTGGCCAATACGCAGCGCTACTTTGTCCCTATTCTCCATTTCTCCCTCCGTTCCAGTAGGCGGAGAACACTGTAATTGGAATTTCAGGTGGTGACTGGATCGGAAAAAATTCTTAAAAACTTTTAAAATATCCTCCTGTCAACTAATTTTTTAAAGTTTAACTTTCAAACTACTAATTCGTATGAAAATAAATATTTAATTATATATTTTTAAAAGCATTAAGCCATTAATCATCTTTCCTATAAATACGGGTTATCACTTTTGACATTGGAATAAAAGTAAAAAACTGAATATTTTTATATGCCCGCCATCCCAAATGTTGTATAGCCTCTTGCACAGAAGAGGGGTGAAAATAGAACAGAGATGTTGCGGGTCACCAGGTTTTTTCCCCGGTCTGAAGAATCGGACTGGCTTAGCTCGGAGTCAAGTCGGGCGTGCAATCAGTTAAAGAAAATTGCAGCAATAGATAAGAGATGTTTTGAGGTGGAAAGCCCAGAAATGGAGAAAAACCACGTGACTACAGCTGTGCCGAGCCAAAATTCACTAGCTTCTTGAAATGTTACAAAAAATTGGTTTGATCACGGAGGGCGACAGACCGCTACTCCGCTACAAGTACTGTAAATGGGAAAAAACAACTAACTCTTCGGAGCCTCGATGGAAGCGATCTGGCCTTGAGACGACACTGAGCTCACGGAACATTGGTGGGAGCGTTCCGACTGGAAAATATTCTAAGTTTATGGAACTTCTGACGGTTGCGCTCTCGTTGACGCGGAGTCTAGATGGGAGCGCTCTCGCGGAGGCGATTGACATCACTTAAGACGTGAAGGAACCATAGCACAAGGAGAAGTCTGGACGTAGCGCTCTCGTTGATGCGTAGCCTAAATGGGAGCGCTCTCACAGAGATTGTTGACATCACTTGAGGCATGAGGAAACCATAGCACAAGGAGAAGAACAGAGTGAATTCCTGAGCGGATAATCGGCATAAGTCCACGATCTCCCTAGAAAATCTTAGAGCTCTCTCTTACCTCTGGAGTTGTTTGGCTTAAAATGAAGGCATGAGACCTATTTATAGTTTTCTGGAAGCGCGCGTCAGTAATTGCGTCAAGAAGTGATTTGTGTTGGCGAATGACGTCATTCCGTTTCGATCAAACTGTTCACCATCATTACTGAAATGACAGTAGCCCCCCTTCCGCTCGGGCAGTTCGGGCGGCCCGGGCAAGGTGCCTGGAGGTCGCAATCGGTGGCGGCGGTCGGGAGCCACCGCCAGCGGCGCCCCCTCCCCCGGGAGGGGGGGCTGTCTGGGGGCCACGCAGGCCAATCGCGCGTGCACCTTGCGTAAGGGGGACGCCCACGCGAGCGGGGTTGCCCCCGCGAGCGTTCGGGAATGTGGTGGTTGGCGTGCGGGGTGATCTAGGCAAGCATGCGTGCGCGGGGAGGCCCGTGTACGGGTGCGGTCGCGCTTGCAGGGCACTTAGTGCGAGTGCGCAGGCACGAGGCGATGCGTGCGCGGGTGCGGCCGCGTACGTGGGGCGACCCGCGTGTGCGCGCGGGGTTGCCCGCCTTTGTGCTCGGGGTCGTTTCGTGCTCGCGTCGCTCTCCTTACGCGTTGATCAACTTTCTTGGCTTGCTCTGGTGCTGACGACCGTTTTTTCTTACAGGTGTTGAAGGGTGCCGTTCCGCGGCAGTCGATGCGTCTTCGGTCAAATTTGAACTTTGCCTGTATTAGTAGTTGGAGGAAGCGCTTTGATATTTTGGGGGACGGGGAGGTTCTTATCCCATCCTCGCTAGAGCGTGTTCAGCGCATTCCCTCGGGCTATCTCGCGATTACGAAGGGGTGGTTTAAGGCGGGCTTCCAGATCCCTCCTGCCGAGGAGTCGATCGTCATTTTCCGACTCTACGGCATTCCTGTGAGGCAATTTCCCTTGTGGGGCTGACGAGGATTATGAGTTTCCTTTGTTTTTTAGCACGATTCTCGGATGTCGGTCTGCCTTTTTCGTGAGTGGTGCAAGGACTGCCTTGGCCCAGGCGACCGTATCGAAGTCCGGAGCAATAAAAGATGGTTGTCGTTCGAGGGCAAGACTAATCATTACCATGGTGGGACATTGTATGGGTTTGTCAAGAACCAGTGGGAGCTGCCCGAGGTCTCGAATGACCCTCCCAACTGCCACCGCCGCTTGAAGTGGGGGGGGGGGGGGAATGTCATTACTTCGTTATTTGGCTTCGAGGATCCGCGTGAGCTTGATGCTGTTCTTTTGAAGATCAGTGCGTTCATTGTCGAGAAACTGATTATTCTGGCGAGCCTTTTGACATGCATAGAGCGGATCTACGCCGCGCCCCTGGGAGAAGCAAGAAGAGGAAGCTGGACTTTTCGCAGCTGTAGGGAGAAGGCGGATCGCCTTCGGCTGCTCCCGAAGTCGTCATTGATGTTACCGACGACTGCCCAGATGGCTTGATGGTCGATATGCCGCCAGTGTAGACTGAGGAGGTACTAGAAATTCTTGCGATCGCGCCGGCTTCTCGAGCGGTCCCGGAGCTGCCATCGGAGACGGAGAGGGGGAAGGAGCAAGAGTGCTCCGCTTACCAGGTGCTTTTACGGATGGTATGTTGGTTGCCCCCAGTATTTTTCTTCTTTTGCCATGCATTGTACAAGACAACAATTTGTGTTCTCCTCTTGCAGCTTAATGAGGCTCGTGATATTGGTCTCTCATGGAACGACACCTACGTGTCCACAAAAGACGATTTTCTTTCTCTGCGGGCGAAGCTGGCCGTGTTCGAGGAGTCGCTGGCAAAGGCCTGGAGGAAGAAGGAGGTTACTTCTTGGTTGGTCAGTGTCGATTCCCAGTTGTCCTCTTCTTAGTCTGAGGTAGTGTCTATTCGGGCCAAGTTAAGCGCCGTCGATTCTAAGATCAGGGCTCTTTGTTGGAGGTTGTCTTCTGTGGAGGTGTCTCTCGCGGAGATCGAGCGGCTGAGGCAAGAGATTGCTCGGTTGATTTCTGAGCATGAGGAGGTCGAGGTCGTGCGCGCGACTGCGGTGGCCGAGTACAAAGCTTCTCACGACTTTGAGGTGGAGCGATCTCGTTGGTTGAACCTAAGGTCTACATCTCTTGAGTTTGACAATATTAAAATCTCGAGTTGTATTTGATCATACTTGGGTTGGGTATAATGTGCAGGTTTCCAGGTACAAAAAGACAAGAAAATCAATTTTTGTGACCTACCGCCGTACGCTAGCCCTACCACAGGCTCTAGCCCCGAAGAATTAAAGAACTGTCGCTTTGTGACCTACCGCCAGACGTTAGCATCTTACCGCTCCGCGGTATTATTAAAGCGAAAAAATATATTATTTTGATATTTTTCCAAATTTGTTGGACAGCTGTCACCATCGTATTCGACCTACTGCCGGGCGCTAGCCTTACCGCCGGCGGTAGCGTATTTTTTCAAGATGTATAAAAGCACGCGTTTCTTTTCTTGGAGAAAACACGAAGGAGAATATTTCATTCTAGGGTTCGGCCGCCATCTGGAGGAGGACAAACTTTCATCTTCGTTGAAGGAAAAACACTATTTCTTCTTCCCGCTCGTGATCGAAGAACTCTGACGAACGAAATCTTCAACGACCATTCATGGGTGATCGACTGCAACAAGAACAATTTTCAAGAGCATCGATCACACACCATTCCTCGGAGGAGTTCTACGTTTGAGGGAAAAATAACTCTTAAACTTTAAATTTTTCTTTTGTATTTTTTTTGTTTTTATCAGATCATGGTGTAAGGGAAATTGACTCGAGAGATCGTCGGATTCCTGGGAGGAGACTGAAGGAAATCATCATAGGAGGATGTATAGATCTGGGAGATCTGGTAGGACTCTAAAACCCTTTCGGATAGGAAGGTGAAGAGTCGGCTCGTCGATCTTCTTGGGAAGAAGAGCGAGAGTCAATCAGTCCTGGGAGGGTCGGTATAGAAACCAAAATAAGTTTGTATTTATCGCCTCCGGTCTCCGGCGTCACGGAGATCTAGTTTTGTTATTGTAAACAATTGTTCTTGTTTTGAATTGTTGGAGTAATTTGCCAGCAGGACACGTGTGTGTGGGACCGACCCCGTGGCTTTCCCCATCACATTCCTGGTCTGGGTGTTGACCCCAGTGGGCCCCCTGTGGCAGAATATCCTCGCGGTCCTGTGGTTGGGATTAGTCTCACATCGCTCGCAGCGCTCGCTCCTCCGTGTTTATGTACCCCGCCACCCTTCATCTCAATACCTGGGTTTTGAGATGCGATATGGGTGGACGGGTTCTCACATGGTATCAGAGGATAGTTATCCTGCTGCAGGGGTGTGTTGGAGTAATTTGTCAGCAGGACACGTGTGTGTGGGACCGACCCCGTGGCTTTCCCCATCGTGTTCCTGGTCTAGGTGTTGACCCCGGTGGGCCCCCTGTGGCGGAATATCCCCGCGGTCCTGTGGTTGGGATTAGTCCCACATCGCTCGCAGCGCTCGCTCCTCCATGTTTATGTACCCCGCCACCCTTCATCTCAATACCTGGGTTTTGAGATGCGATATGGGTGGGCGGGTTCTCACATGAATGAAATTATATTTTGTTTATTTTATTTCAAAATCGTGGTTATATGTTACTAGAGATTTGAGTGTTGTGTGGGAAATAAAAAATTGAAGTTTTACCAGTGAATCAATCTATGTGACCTACCGCTGCGCGGTAGTGGTCTACCGCTCGGAGGTTTCCGGAGCGCGATGCTCTGGGCGTTGAGAATGCTTCGGGCGACGAGACTGACGCTGTTGAGGAGAAGTGAATTGGGGATATCTGATTCGCCTTGTTTATTTTGATTCATTTGTTTTTGTTTTGTAAGCGTACTTCTGCGTCGTTGCATATTTTTTCTTTTTATGATGATGTAGCCCTTGAGGCGTCTTTTTGTTTGAGTGGAGACACTTTTTGCTTTTGGATCAATTTGCTCTGGCTGTGTTTTTGGCACGCGTATTCTTCTGGGTAGAGTTACGCTTTGGGCGTTGTTCGCCTGCTCGCGTAGGGCCGTAGATGTTTGAGATTTCTAAGCGATGAGCTTTTGCTTGCTTGTGCTATTGAAGAATCGAGGTTCGTTCAAGTAGGGGTGATGAGGAACCCTTGTTTGCCCATGCTTTTGGAGAACTGAGGTTTGCCCTGGAGGTGGTGACGAGGAAAATTTGCTTGTTAGAGCCTAAGGAGAACTTAGATTCATCCAAGTGAAGGTGTAGATGAACCTTTGCCCATCTCGCCTGGAAGGAGCGGGGTTCGTTTGGGCAAAAGTGGCGAAGAACCTTTGTATTTTAGCGCCTCAGGAAAACCGAGGTTCGTCCGAGTGAAGGTGCAGATGATCCTTTGACCATCTCGCCTGGGTGGACCGGGGTCCGTTCTAGTGGAGGTGGTGAAGAATCTTTATCCTTTCGTGCCTCAGGAGAACTGGGGTTCGTCCAATTGAAGGTGCAGATGATCTTTTGTCTATCTTGCCAGGGAGGATAGGGTTCTGTCTGGGTGGAGGTGGCAAAGAACTTTTGTCCGTTCACTCCTCAGGAGAACCGGGATTTATCAAAGTGAAGGTACAAATTAAATGAACCTTTGTCCATCTCACCTGGGAGGATCAGGGTCCGTCTGAGTGGAGGTGGCGAAGAACTTTTGTCCGTTCATGTCTTAGTAGTACTGGAGTTCGTCTAAGTGAAGGTGCAGATGAACCTTTCTCCATCTCGACTGGAAAGACCGGGGTCCGTTCGGGTGACGTGGCGAAGAACTTTTGTCCTTTCGCACCTCAGGAGAACTAGGGTTCATCCAAGTGAAGGTGCATATAATCCTTTGTCCATCTCACCAGGGAGGATAAGGGTCTGTTTGGGTGGAGGTGGCAAAGAACCTTTGTCTTTTCACGCCTCAGGAGAACCAGGATTTGTCCAAGTGAAGGTGCAAATGAACCTTTGTTCATCTCTCCTGGGAGGACCGGGGTCCGTCCGAGTGGAGGTGGCGAAGAAACTTTGTCTGTTCGTGCCTCAGGAGAACCGGAGTTCGTCTAAATGAAGGTGCAGATGAACCTTTGTCCATCTAGCCTGGGAGGACCGGGGTCCATCGGGTTAGAGGTGGGAAGAACTTTTGTTCGTTCTTATCTCAGGAGAATTGGGGTTCATCTCAGAAGAACCAGAGTTCATCCAAGTGAAGGTGCGGATAATCATTTGTCCATCTCACTTGGGAGGATCGGGGTCCATCCGGGTGGAGGTAGCGAAGAACATTTATCTGTTCGTGCCTCAGAAGAATCGGGGTTCGTCGAAGTAAAGGTACAGATGAACCTTTGTCCATCTCTCCTGAGAGGACCGAGGTCCTTCCGGGTGGAGGTGGTGAAGAACCTTTGTTCATTCGTGCCTCAGGAGAACTAGGGTTCATCCAAGTGAAGGTGTAGATGAACCTTTGTCCATCTCGTCTGAGAGGTGCAGATAGGCCTTTGTCCGTCTCGTCTGGGAGGACTGAGGTCCGTCCGAGAGGTGGAAAAAGGCTTTCGCCAATCTCGCCTTGCGATGATCCGTTTGTGGTGGAAGAGAAACAGACGCTTCATTACTGAAAAGAAAGATACAGGTGCTTGTGAGTCAAACTTCACGACATATTCTTCAGAACGAAAAATAGGGAAAGCAGTAAACAGTAGGAGCGCGCCGGCCTAGGCATTGCTCAGACTTCCTGGCCCTTGGACCTACTAGGGGTGCGCTTGTTCGGTAAATATGGAAAGTTGTGTTGCCTCCTGATCGCCCCGTGCAACACCTATCCCGCATGGGGTGATGAACTTCAATGCCAAATGTGGAATGGAGGGTATTGCCTCGAAAAGCATCTGGAGTGGCGATCCGAAAATCGCATTGTACCTTTTGGAGTGTGTTGTCTGGCAAAGCCAATTGATCCGCTACAAGCAATCAGCAAGCACGTCATACATATCATTAATTCACATTCACATCAGTGAAAAATGGACAAAGAGCTAAATAAAAAAAAACTTTATTACTCCAAAAAGGTAATCATTACATATATAGGCCCCCTTATTTATAGAAATCGGTGGAGATGAGAGAATACAACAACTGATGTGGGAAAAAATACAAGCCGGGCGGCCTACGCGGTTTGACACGGTCAAACCGCCCACTATACAACAAATAATAAAACAACAAGCGGCAACTAGCAAAGTCGCATATCTGCTCTAGGGAAGACTGCTGACACAGGCCGCCAGACCGCAACTGCGGGTTGCCACTAGATCGCAGTTGTGGCTACCCACCAGACTGTAGTTGTTGCAAGCTATCAGACTGCAACCGTGGGTGCCACCAGACCGCAGTTGCGGTTAATCACCTGTATGTTGTTGCGACTTCAACCAGACCGTTACGGCTTCAACCAAACCACTGCGGCTTTATCCAAACTGCTACAACGGCTCTCTGCCAGACTGTTGCGGTTTCATCCAGACCGCTGCGACTAACCGATATCCCACTACTGCGGTTTACTGCTAGACCGCTGCGGCTTACTGCTAGACCGCTGCGGCTTCCATCAGATCGTTGCTGCTGCTCCTGACCGTAAGCTGAGGTTCACCACCAAACCGCTGGACCAAACTGCCAGGTCGCTAAGACTAGTAGACCGTTGCAGTTAGACACAAATCCGCTCGGTCTCCACTAGCTCCAACAAAATCATATTATTATCCAAAACCCAACTACTTAGGCTTGTAAAGTATCACATGAGTAATCACCAGCTAACCCTAGCCCCAACTTGAATGATAGTGTATAAATATCTACAAGATAAATCTTAGTACTAATCTCAAAGGGTATCCTAAACTATCCACCATTACATTACATATAACCACTGATGTTTGACATTTAACTTAACTCTAACCTTCCAATCTATTATGAATCTTAATTCAAATCTACATAAACATTGGTTCTTGAAAAATTGAGAATCACCTAATTATAACTGCCAACTTCGATCCCATGATTTGTGAGTTAGCATGTAGAAATTTACATAATGAGCATGTAATGGTATCTCAAATTCAACCCAACATTATTGATTTCATCAAAAATCTTATCTTCACTTTAAGGCTAACATAGTTACTATTGAGATATTTTCTCCTAATTGTGAAAGAAGCTTAGCCATCATTGACTATGAAATTAATATGTGTTCTTGAAAAAAGCTTCTTGGAAAGAGAAGAAGTCAACCAACTTTGACCTTTAAACCAATATGTGTTTTTGAAGGAAACTTCTAGAAAAGTGATAGAGGGAAGCTTCATGACATGTGATTTTGACAGAGGGAAGCTTCATGACATGTGATTTTAACAGAGGGAAGCTTCATGACATGTGTTTTTGAACGAGGGAAGCTTCATCCACATGTCATTTACTACTTTTACCTCCTTGATTTTGGCCCTATAAATAGGCATGAATGAAGAGGAGTAAGTCATCCACTTCTCTCCAAGCTCAAGCATTTGAAGTTTTATAGAGAGACATTTATGACAATCATCTTAGTTTGGGAGAATTTTCGGATGGCGTTCTACGACATTGACGAGGAATATTTCGCCTACATAGATTGGATCTGGAGTAGATTTGAGCAATGATTCAAAGCATCTTGGAGAAAATTTGTGCAATCCATCTCATCCTCCACTATCGATAACTTGCACTTTTTCTGTTACTGCTTATTGTGTAATATTTTTTGTTGTGATGTTAGTGAAGATCCTATATGGATCGACGAGAGAAAGCTTTGTAATTGTCTATTGTTTCATACATTTTTAATAGCGTCTTCTAGGTTGGATTCTAATCATCCCGTGGTTTTCACCTTATTGAGTTTCCACGTTAAATCTACGTGTCACTTTTATTGTTGTTATTTTGTATTGTGTTTTAGTTGTGTATCAGCTTACCGCTAAGCGGTTGTACATGTATTTTCTCGAACTAATTTGCAGGTGCTCTAGTCGGGCTTGCGTGCTCTCTAGATCAATAAGTGGTATCAGAGTCATATTCAATATCAGAGCAATTATCAGATTGACCTATCTGAGATCGAGACAAGTTGATCAGATATTTCAGGTTAGTGATCGGGTGCGATAGGTGACGACCATTGGTCCGCACCCTATCCTCTTTGATTTTTTATTTGAAATAGTCAGCTCAGATAACTAAGGTTAGTCTGATCAGTGACAGAGCACGATGGAGTCAACATCAGGTTTAGGTTCCAAGCAAATGGTGAAATTAAATGGCGTAAACTACCACAAGTGGCACTTATATATGCAAGATCTCATCTACATCAAGGGATGACATACTCATATCATTGAGGAGATGCCTAAAGATATGAACCCAAATAAGCGGAAGGTGCAACTCCAAAAGTTATGTGGATTCATTAGACGGTTCATAGAGCTGAACACCTACAACTATGTTGCAAGCATCATTGATATGAAGATCCTTTGAAAGATCTTGGAAACTTTGTGTGCTAAAAGTACTGGCATGAATAAGCTATCTACTGAAGAAGTTTGGAGAGTTCAAGTATAGAGATGGCTTACCCATCTTGGATCATGTAAATGAGTTCGAAGATATTATTGATCAACTTACTACTATGAAGGTGGCCTTCAAGGATGAGGTCAGTGCATTGGGGCTACTGAAGTCTCTTCCAGACTATTGGGAGATGGTTATAGTTTCTCTTATCAACTCCTCTCTCGGAGGCATCATTACTATGGAGATTGTGAAAATTGGCATCCTGAATGAAGATGTGAGAAAAAGTTTCAAGGGAGGATATCAGAATCTTCTTCACGAGCTGACATCCTTGTATAACCCGTAATTCATCGAGATCAGAAGTACTCAAGCAAATAGCTATTTGCAGACCATGAGGCAAGCTTGGGCGAGCAGAGGAGAGCTTGGGCGAGCAAAGGTGAGCTTGGGCGAGCTGTGGTGAGCAGAGGCGAGTTTGGGTGAGTATGGGCAAGTATCTCGCGAGTTTGGGCGAGTAGCCCTTGGAACTCGCTGCCAGTAGCTGGATAATCGCTTATATCCCCCCAGGATTTCTCTATAAATAGCCCCCCCAGGGGTACTGGAAATGACACCTTTGGAAGAGTTTGAGGTCCCCCCAAGTGGATACTCGCCAATTCCATGCCTGCCTAGTACCTTGCCCAGCCTTTTGGTTGTGGAGGGGAAGTTTCTCCCAAACTTCTGGGTACGTGGTGGGACCTCCCTGCTGGAGCACTTGGGGTGTGCTTATAGATAGTTTCCTCTCTCTCTCTCGCTAACTATTTAAATTGTGACGTCAGATCGTATAATCAGTAACCTTAGGCTTCCTTGACACAATTTCTAGGGTTGGGAATTTTTCCGGCTTCAATAATCCTCTTTACCGAGCCCAGGGGAGAGATAAGAGAAAGAGCATGGGAAAGAATAGTGAAAGGAACCAAAGTAGGAGAAAGTCTAAATCACGTTATAAAAATGTGGAGTGACACTATTGTCATAAGAAAAAGCATATTCAAAAGTTTTGTTATTCTTTGATGAATGACGAAAGAAATAAAGGAGTGGCTACTAATGATAGGAAGGAGAGTCACTACAACTATTATATATATAGTGGAGGATGATATCATCATTATTGGAGATGATGTCACGACTGCACTCTTATGTAATGATCGAAGCTGGATTGTTGATTCAGGGGCCTCTGTATATGTCTCTCATAGCAGGGAGTTATTTGCCATCTATACCACTCATAATTATGGGGTGCTTATGATGGGCAACAGTGATACGTCTAAAGTCATTGTAAGGGGAAACATGCACCTGAAGATGAGTACGGGAGGTTTGCTGATTCTAAAGGATGTGTGACACATACCCGATATCCACTTCAACCTAGTTTTAGTTGAGAAGCTAGGTGATGAGGGACACTTAAGTGTATTTGGGGAAGATTTTTGGAAGTTTATCAAGGGGTCGCTAGTAGTGGCCAAAGGCTATAGAGATGATGGTCTATACCACATTAAGGGGCGGCCTGAAGTTGTTCAGGCCAACACTATCAAAGATGGTGTATCCACATCCCTATGACATATGATACTGAGTCACATTAGTTAGAAGGGCCTGAGATGTCTTGCTAGGAATAAGATGATATCTGATCTATTTGTGAATCAGTTACAGAGATGCGACTACTACATGACTGAGAAGCAGAATATAGTATCTTTCTAGAGCCATATTTCCACCAAGAGATCAGAGCCACCAAAACTCATACATACAAATGTCTGCGGGCCTTTGAAGGTCCAAACAAGAAAAGTGTCTTACTTTATGATGTTCATTGATGATCATTCGAGGAAACTTTGGGTCTACGCAATTAAGGCTAAAGATGAAGTCTTCAACACCTTTCAGAGATTCTACGCTGAAGTGGAAAGAAAATATGGGAGAAAACTTAAGTGCATCAGGTCCGACAATGAGCGAGAGTATATTGATCTCTTTGATAAATACTGTAGAGAGCAAGTGATCATACATGAAAAGACTCCGCCTAAGATGTCACAGCTAAATGTCGTAGTTGAAAGAATGAATATGACCTTGATGTAGAGGATAAGGTGCATACTATCTGAGTCAAAACTACCTGACATGTTTTGGGATAATGCTTTATACACAATTGCACACGTCATTAACTTATCTCCCAGTTATGCATTACATAAGGATGTTCTTGATAAGGTTTGGTATGGGAAGTTCCCTTCATACAGTCACTTTAGGGTCTTTGGTTGTAGGGTCTTTATATATGTCTCTCAGGACGAAAGATCGAAGTTGAATTTCAAGACCAGATAATGCATTTTTTGGGATATGATCAGAGCAGCGAGTGTAATGCCCCAAAAATCCTGAAAAATATGGGAATTGTTCATTGGAGGTTATCACGTTGTGATAGTCTTATTGTCGGCGATAGCTCAATGAATTAAAAGATCAAGGGCTCGGGTTGTTACCGTCTAGCGATAGAAAGAGATCGTGCAACGGTAGCAGTCGACACTCTCAATGCTCTCGACGAAGCTTCGAGAGGTTTACCACGCGGCAGTAGAAAGCTACTGCGTGGCGCTATCACTTGACGCACTCAACGCTTGGGAAAAAGCGTTGAGTGACTAACGCGCGATGGTAGTGCGCTAACGCGCGACGCTAGCTGATTAAATTAGCATATGCCTCGGGAAGGTACCGCTCGACGGTAGTGAGTTAAAACCGGTGGTAGCTTGCCACGCGGTAGTCCGGTGGAGGCTGCTTTGGGCGACAAAATGATGTCCATTGGGCCAAGCGACGATAGCCTTAGATACCGCGCGATGGTAGCAGATACCGCACAACGGTAGTTTTCTTTTAAGGGCTGGCTTTGAGATGTTATTCTCATTTACCTCTCTCACACTTTCTCTCTTAGTTCTTGAGCTCTTAAGGGAAGAGGAGGAAGAAAGTCCAGAAGGCTAAGGGGAGAAGCGATCCAATGTGTGCTTGTGATCACAATTTCCAGTCAATGCTAGATCCGCGAAAAGGAAGCCGTAACACTCGGTTCCATCTGGATCAAAGAACAAGGGCATGAATCCTAAGCGATCGATAAGAGTAACATCTTCCTTCTTGGACAAGTGAAGTCCTCCATTTTGTATATGCATGGAATTCCTCACCAAAATGTGGAGAAACGAGAGAATTCCGATTGGTCGATACGTGGTATCCCCGAGTTTAGGTTTGCATATAGATCCGGAAATCGCAGTAAAGAATATGCATGTTGTGTGAAGCCCATCTGGACATGTTGATCTGGATTGGTGATGTTTTTTTTGCGTGTCGGAGAAGACTCTGAGTATAAAAGAGTAGTTTACGGGTTTTGTGGATTGAACATGTGAAATGAGAGTAGCAGGAAGTACTAGAGGTATGCTCCAGGAAACTACCCACAAAATACCACAATTTGCATAACTGTTGGATATCGTCGGGCGACAGCGAGTATCACTAGCGATAGCTCATAGTGAGCTCGGATTGATGTGAAAGTCCAATGTTTCTGGCACTACAGGGTGCTGCAGGGTTTTCTGGCCAGATGTTCCAGTTATGTTTGAGTTTGGAGACAGAAGAGAAATATTGTCGACAATGTCAGACGATAGTAACTATTGCTGGCGATAACTTCCAGATAAGAATGTGCTTGCGCAGTTTATCTCATGGATACTCTGGGGTTAGCAGGTGAGCTATGTTCCTGGGTGCCTAGCGATCGGTTAAAATACCTAAAGTACATTGGAGTTAATTGTGGCAAAGAGAGAGAGAGAGGAAGTCTTAGGCTGTAAGCCGGAAAGACTAGAATGCTCATAAATTGACCATCAAGTCCGGGACCTCTGAACGGTGATGGGACTAGGCATTGCCAGTACACCGAGAATGTGCCCTGAGTGCACGGAACATTTGGCAGTGATGCAAATATTTGTGATATATTGAAGGGTGCTTAAGTATACCTTCTTGTGATATACATATATGAATGTTATGCCTACAGAAAAAGAATACCGCTTCCCCGAGAATGAAGTAGGGTCGTTATAAATTGGTCAGCAAAAGCTGATCGTTGCCTTATTTGCCAACTTCGTGGTGGATTGTCCCTATGCAGGTGCTGGAGAGCCGAGCGGGAAGTAGCGGGCTAAAGCCCTTGATGCTATGCCGGCCCTTGAAGGTCAAGCGAAGGCTTTTATTGTTTTCATGTGTGGCCAACCTGCGCGTCGATGCTTAAAAACCACACTTTTGAAGTATAACTTTAAGGCCTTAAGATTGTAACTTTTTGTGTATTTTTTATACATTCCTGATATTTATATATAGTTGATATTCGTGTGTGTTTGAGTTCAAAAGTTAACCCTTAAAGCTTCCGCTAGAATTCTCTGAGTTAGGATTCGTGTAGTATTGATATTAATACGTAACTCTGCCGACTATCTATGGAATATGGCATGGGGCCCTGGTCAGACCCTCTGTTATATTTCATGTGATGGATCGAGGTGTTACAGCGAGTTTGTCTACAGTTTCTTTGATCCAGTTGAGTGTTGAAATCAAAAACTCGGTCTCTTGTAGAGTTCACCCTTGTGGAAGGGGTGATCACGCACCAACTTCTCACCTGCAAGCAAAATGACAAAGGAAAAGAAAATGGGACTGACCCAAGGGCTCAACACGGAGGTCTCACCACACACCCAGAAGATCTTAGAGCGCTTCCCCTCCCTAGCCAAGAGCCAAGCTAAGACAACCTCAAAAAGTGTTAGAAGACTGAGAGACAAGTGAGCATGCCTTCTAAGGTGCCCCTTGGGTCCTATTTATAGATATCTGAAATCGGCATGCAAATAGCCAACCTCCGCTATTCCAAACAACTATGTACAGCCCAACGGGGTCTGTCAACAGCGCAACTCTGCTGTTCTAACTGGCTATGGGCAGGCCAGCGAGGGAAAAATGGTAAAAAATACATCACAGAACCTTAGGGCGGTGGGTAGTCCCTGAAACCTCTACTCGTCTGGGGTAGCGAGTGCCCGATGGAGTTGTCACTCGCTGCCTCCCCCGGACCTTGGCGAGCACGGGCCCGGTTGACCCTTGGCGAGCACGGGCCCGGCTGACCCTTGGCGAGCACGGGCCCGGCTGACCCTTGGCAAGCACGGGCCCGGCTGGCCCTGCTCGCTCGCCGCTTGCCGAGCTCCCCTGGGGAGAGTGCGATCCGGCCCGCCCCACTCGCCTGTCTCATGCCCCTCTCCCTGGGACTTGGCCTTTAGCTCATGTCGGACCCACTCGCCGGATACGGGGTTGTACATTGAGAAGAAACTTGTACGCAGTCACGATGCTATATTTTGTGAGGATCGCACCATGGTTGATCCTGAGAAGACGAAGAAGGTTGAATCTCACACTAATGCAGAGTATTCTATGATTGGAAATAATAATACTGAGGAGGCTATATTCTGAGCCGATATAGGGCACTGAGCCACTTCCAGATCATGAGGATGTTATTGATGGAGAGCCTATAGAGGACATCACTGATAATGTGCCTACACCAGCAGCTGAGCTCGCTCCACGAAGGTTCGATAGAGTTAGCAATCCATCTTTGAGATAATCCACTGTCGAGTATATTCTGTTGACTGATGTTGGGGAGCCTGAGTGCTTTGATGAAGTAGTTTAGAGCTTATAGAAGAAAGAAGGGATGATTGCTTGTAGGAGAAGATGTAGTCTCTGCATGAAAACCATACTTATAAGCCAGTATGATTGCATATGAGCAAGAAAGCTCTGAAGAATCAATGGATTTTCATATTAAAGCAAGGAGACCCCTCGACACAACTTAGATATAAGACCAGATTAGTGGTGAAGAGTTTTAATAAGAAATAAGGAGTTGATTTTAATGAGATCTTCTCTCCCATTATGAAAATGTCGTCTATCCGAGTAGTTCTTGGCCTTGCTGTGAGGCTAGACCTAAAGATCGAGCAAGTGAATGTCAAGAATGCCTTTATGCATGATAATCCTGAGGAGGAGCTTTATATGGAGCAACCTAAAGGATTTGGGATCAAAAGGAAAGAAAGTCTACTATATCACCTTAAGAAGAGCTTGTATGACCTAAAGCAGGCCTCGTGACAGTGGAACAAGAAATTTGATGCTTTTATGGGGGAGATCAACTTTAGAAGTACCACCCTTGATCACTACGTATTTTTGAAGCAGTATGCTCCAGAAGATTTTATCATTTTGCTCCTCTATAATAATGACATGCTGATAGTTGTGAGGAGCACTGGTCGTATTGCCGAGCTGAAGCGGCAGTTGAGCTTCACATTTGTGAAAAAGGACTTGGGAGTTGCGAATACCATCCTAGAGATGCATATTCAGAGAAATAGATACTCCAAGTTACTTTAGTTATCGCAAGAGAAATACATCAGGAAGGTGCTATAGAGATTCAGTATAGATCAAGCAAAGAAGGTGAGCAAGCCGCTGGCAGCTCACTTCAGACTTACTACCACCAACTAGTTCCCAAGAAAACAAGAGGAGAAAGAGGAGATATAGATGGTCCCTTATGCTTCTGCAGTTGGCAGTCTTATGTACGCAATGGTGTGCACCCACCCTGATATAGCACACGCGGCTGACACTATTAGTAGGTTTCTTTCTAATCTTATAAGAGAACATTGGAGCGCTATAAAGTGGATTCTAAGGTACCTATATGGGACGTCAGACTTGATGTTAAGATTTGAAGATAATGATCCAGAGCTACTGGCTATATTGATGCTGATATGGCTGGAGATTTGGACTCCAGAAGGTCAACTTTGGAATACCTGATCCTATTAGTAGGGGGATCTGTGTTGTGGCAGTCTAAACTGCAAAAGTGTGTTGCATTGTCTACTACGGAGGCAGAGTTTATTGCAGTCACCGAGGTAGGAAAATAACTTCTTTGGATGAAGTGTTTCATCAAGGAGTTGAGTTTTACTCATGTGCGATACACACTCCTATGCGATAGTCAGAGTGCAATTCATTTGAGAAAGAACTCCACCTTCCACTTGAGATCCAAGCATATTGACACCCGATATTATTGGATATGCGATACTTTAAAGCAGAGAGAGTTGTATTTATAGAGGGTACACACAGATGACAATGAAGAAGATATGATAACTATACAACCCATATTAATACAGATGATCTTCTGGATATGCTAACTATCCAGAAGAACAACTTCTGGATACCTGATCATGTTAACAGGGCGAGCTGTGTCGTGGCAGTCTAGACTGCAAAAGTGTGTTGCACTGTCTACTATAGAGGCAGAGTTTATTGCAATCACTAAGGTAGGAAAAAAGTTTCTTTGGATGAAGTGTTTCATTAAGGAGTTGAGTTTTAGTCATGTGTGATACACACTCCTATGCGATAATCAGAGTGCAATTCATTTGAGAAAGAACTCCACCTTCTACTCGAGGTCCAAGCATATTGAAACACGGTATTATTGGATACGTGATACTCTAAAGCAGAGAGAGTTAGATCTATAGAAGGTACCCACATATGACAATGGAGAAGATATGATAATTATACAACCCATATTCGTCGAGTGTGGACCCCTCTAGAGTCAGGTCAACAAGAGTCAAAGTCAGCAAGTCAAGACAGAATTCAGAGTCAACGCGCAAGATGACAGAAGGACTGGGCGAGTATGGAGAGCTCCACTCGCATACTCGTCAAGTAAGCGACTAGGTCGATTACTCGCCCAGCCGAGTGAGCTCCCCTCAAAAAGTCACCTAGTCATCATGAGTGGGGCTATAAATAAGACCCCCATCTCTTTAGATTTGACTATAAATAGGACCTCAAGGGTACGAGGAGACAGACTTCAGAATCTCGTTAAAGATCTTGAGAATCTCATTTCCTAGACTTCGAGCTGAGCCTTTGAATCCTTTCTTCAGAGAGACAGGTTGCGAGCTATCGACTATCCCTCTTAGTCGTCGTAACGTTGTAGTCAATCAGTCTGCCTCGTACCCTGCTCGATCATTTTTGATTGTGCAGGGGAAGTTTCTTCTAAGCATCCGGGTAGGTGGTGGGACCTCCCTACCGCAGCGCTTGAGGTCCTTTTTGTTGTCTTGCTGTTTTTACGTCCTAGCCCCTTTGCCGTCGAGCCCGACCGCTGAACCGGTAACCTCAGACTGGCTTGATTCGAATTTTGGAGTAATGGATTTTCCTGTCTTCAACACTAACAAAGACCGTGTTGAGAGGGAAGTTCGAGTACTGCATGATGATTGTCGGCATGGAGGTTCCCTTCACATAAAGGTAAAGAAAGAGAAAAAGTTGTTGGGTACAGTTCCCGTTCTTTGCAGAGAAAATTGTTGACTTTGAGTCTTTCTAACTTGAATTTGGTCTGCTGATAGACCGAAGGTGGAGATATGTTTGGAGATTTAAAGGAAGATTGTCAGAAGGATAAGTTTCTTCACTTAGTTAAAAAGGGGAAGACTTGATCAGATATTTTCTCTTAAATTTGAAAGAGACTAGCCACTATTGACTATGAAATCAGCATGTGTTCTTAAAGAAAGCTTCTTGGAAAGAGAAGAAGCAAACCAACTTTGACCTTTAAACAAACATGTTGTCTTGAAGGAAGCTTATAGGAAAGTGGTCGAAGGAAGCTTCAAGACATGTACTTTTGACCGAAAAAAGCTTCATCCAAATGTCATTTACCACCTCTACCTCCTTGATTTTGACCATATAAATAGATATGAATGAAGAAAGGTACGACAACCACTTATCTCCAAGCTCAAACATTTGAAGTTTTCTAGAGAGACCTTTGCGATAATCATCTTATTTTGAGAGAGCTTTTGGACGGCGTTCTATGACGTTAACGTGGAATACTTCGCCTGCACAGATTGGATCTGGAGCAGATTTGGGCAAGAATTCAAAGAAGCATTTTGGAGAGGATTTGTGTAATCCGTCTCGTTCGCGACCGTCGGTAACTTGCAATTTTTCTGCTACTGTTTATTGTGTGATGCGAAGTTGGTGAAGATCCCACAAGGATCAGGGAGAAATAATCTCGTAATTGTCTATTGTTTCATACATTTTTAGTGGCGGTTTTTCGGGTTTGATTCCGATCATCCAATGGTTTTCACTCTATTGAGTTTCCACGTTAAATCTCGGTGTCACTTTTATTATTGTTATTTTGTGCTGTGTTTTGGTTGTGTATCGACATACCGTTAATCGATCGTGCATGTACTTGCTCGAACTAATTTGCAGATGCCCTGGTCGGGCTTGTGCGCTCTCTAACCCAACAGTTGCGATTTAATTAATCGAATTTAATTAATCGAAAACATGTTTCGATGTGGCTTAGGCTTCATTTGGCGAGCTGTTTTCAGGCGGCCTTTGGAGCAAACGCCGTCGCAAGGCGGTTTTCCAAATGGCCAGCGGCTGAAAACGCCGCATCTGCTCTTGCTGTTAGGAGGAAAAGATACTACGGAGGCTCCATTTCAATCCCACGCTCCCCCCTCCAGTTCAGCCGGCCACTCCCGCCACAGCAGCGCATAAAAAGCCTAGTCATTCACTAAAGACTCCTCAGAGTCTTGCACAATGTTTTTTCTTCAGAGCAAATTAGCTATAGATATTATTGTCCTCAATCGCAAGATTCATTGACACCTGACAGTCAAGCCATAAGGATGGTCAGAAAAAATTCTAGTTAATTAAAGAATATTGCTAAACGTAATTGATATTGTTCATTTTATCCTTTTTTAATATCTGCATAAGTTTTACATTTTTTAGTTATATATATATATATATAACTAAATAATTTAAAGAAGATTCCATCTTCCACTAGCTGTCCTTCATAAATCATTAACCCCAACTACCCTAAACCAACTGCCAAGCACCCTACAGATATAATTTAAAGAAGATTCCATCTTCCACTAGCTGTCCTTCATAAATCATTAACCCCAACTACCCTAAACCAACTGCCAAGCACCCTACAGATAGACACTACAAACGGCCATAAATAGCCTCCAGGCCGCCTTAGCAACAAAATGACCAGTTTCGGGCGAAGAATGGCCTCTGGCCCGTGTCTTCCCTTGAAGCTCCGCCTAATCTTCGCCATGTTGGTCATCATAACCTCAGTGCTACGCCGCCTCAGGAGCACCATCGCGCGTCCCGTTGGCTCCCTACTCCTAGAACGTTGGGCCCCTCCTAATCCTCATCCTTGTTCCACTGGTGTTTCCACCTCTGACCACCGCATTGGCGTTGCTCATGACTTGTTTGTCCGCCTTTTCTCCCCTTCTTTTGCCCCACGCCCTCTCCCTACAATCGTTTATTTTCACGGCAGCGGATGGAAATGGTTCACCGCCCGAAACACCGTTTTTGATGCCAATTGTCGCCGTTATGCCGCCCAAATCCCTGCTCTTGTCGTATCCGTCGATTACCGTCTCTATTCTTATCCCGAGCCTTATGATGATGGGCTCTCCGTCCTTCACTGGCTTGACGATGGCTCCCTTCTTCCCGACCTTTCTACCGTATTCCTAGCCGGCGATAGCACTGGCGGGAACATCGCCCACAACTTAGCCAAAATTACGTTGAGAGAGAAATTCCGACGGCTAAAGATCAGCGGAGTGGTGGTGATTCAACCATTCTTTGGCGGGGAAGAGCCGGTGGAGTCTGAGAGGAGGTTGACGTGGCAACCCTCGTGGACCATATGTAAGTATTACTGGAAGAGTTTCCTGCCGCATGGGTCAGATCGGAACCACGAAGCGGCTAATGTGTTCGGACCGGGTTCTCAATCTGATTTAGAGGATTGGGCCGGGTTCCCGCCGACATTTGTGTGTGTTGGGGAGTGGGATCCGCTGCAGGACCGACAACAATTATACTGCGAGGGTCTAGAGCGTCACGGGGTGAAGGTGTGCTTGGTAGAATATGACAATAGTATCCATGGCTTTTATTCGTTTCCCGAGCTGCCGGAAACGCGACGGTTCGAAAGGGACATGTCAGATTTCGTGAGGCGGCACTGCGAACAACAGTGACCATCTTAGTGACATGTGGCATTAATGTTTAGCAAAAAATAAAAATTATTAATCTTAAGCTAATAATAATGCTTGTGTTTTTTTACAGATTTAGGCTCCGTTCGGCACGGTGGAGGCGGTCGTAAACGCATGGGTTAAACCGACATTTGTTAAGGATCACCTATCAAACATCATTCATTTGAACATAAAAGTGGATGAAATTCCTTAGGTGAGCATTAACGAATGACAGTTTAACCCTCATGTTCATGACCGTCACCACCGTGCCCTACTTTCCTCCTGCTCTCCTAGGGACTGTCAAATAGAATTGTCACTTAGAACGAAAAATTGTGAACCAAACCGAAATCACAAAGAACCAAGCCGAACTGATTGTGAATTATTTGATTCTAATTTGAATTTTGAAACTATGAACAATAATGATCCGAATGCGGTTTAATAGTAGACAAAAAAGTGATCTAAATGAAAAGTAACACCATCCAAAGTGGAAGCTTAAGACAGAGCACATATTGCTCTAAATCTTGCATTTTATTATTATTTCAAAAACTATTAGTTCAAAAAAAAAAATCAAACCACTTGAATATAAGATGCTAAAAAATAATCTGGAGCATTTTCTTGCTTTTTTTGGAGCTCTTTTTCCGGAATAGCTCATGTGTGTCAAGAAAAATCATTTTGTCCGGTGTAACCAGGAGTGCGAGAGCATATGCACCGGCTGCAAATTCAAAAGCGACCGTTTGGCACGACAATGGTTGTCTGTCTTTCGTGAACGTCCTACCTCACCTAAAGAATTTCATTCAATTTTATGTTCAAAATTTATTTTCTTTCTTGATTGCGGTCATAACCATTGACCTCTCAAATGCATAATTTATAAGGGTAGCATTTTTGCAAACTAACCGCAGCAAAAATGATGTGTCAAACAAACCCTATATCTTTGCCAAATAGGTAGTATCAGCTCAGCGGCGGCGGAAGGCCTTTTTGTATACCATGTGTTTTTATTTCTGCATGCTTTTACTTGCTCCAAATTATGGCCCAGTTTGGCCCTTTTGCCAGCACACGTGTCAATCAAAAAATGTCTCCCACACCTGATTTTTTTTAATATATATACATTGTATATTATATATATATATATATATATATATATATATATATATATATATATATATATATATAATGTATGTATAATCATTTTATATGAGGAGCACTAGAGAACAACAGCTAAAAAAAGAGTTGCAATCCTCTGCAACTTAACATTCACACCATATTCCTTTTAAGACTTGCAGAAATATCCAGCAGAAACAAGCCAATAGATGAATGCATATCAAGTAGTATATCAAAACCAGCTGAAACTTTTGAACCAAAATAATGAAAAATAAAAGAAGAGGAAGAAGATGATGATTTATAGAGGAGGGGCGGCTGCTACATGCTAGATCCTGGAAGGGCAAAAGCTGTTTCTGAGCACTCTTCGCAGCGTCTTCCCCGCCGGCGACTTGGGAATGGATTGAACAAATATCACCCTCCTTATTCTCTTGTACGGAGCCACCTGCATTCATTCATTACATCACAACTTTGAAATACAGGCTCCGTTTGGGGGAACTTAATTTCACCGGTCAAGCGGCTCATGCAGTCGTAACCGCTTAACCGGTGAAAATAAATCCCCCGAAACGAAGCCATAATGTAAATTCTCTCTCTAAAGAAGATGTAAAATATTAGCAATACCTAAAATACCCTTTCAATTTTTGAAAAATTAATTCTTTCATCAAAGCGGAGAGAGAGAGAGGAAGAGAGGGGAGAGAGGGGTAAAGAGAAAGAGAGAGAGGGGGCAGCCATCGGAGGAAAGGGAAAGAGAAAGGGGAGAAAAGCCATCATTTATAAAATTATTAATAGGGAAAAGAAAGAGAGGGGAGAGAGGCGACGGTTTATAAAAATATTAACATAATTTTTCTTAATTACAAAATTATTAATATATTTTTTCTTAATTATAAAGTTATTAATATAGATAAAAACGGGTTGATAACAATTATAAATATAATTATTCTTAAGTACAAAAAGACAGAGGTATTGATAAAGATGTGACACAGAATCCAAGCGGGTTGGTTGAAGTGGAGAGGCGCGTCAGGGATCTTATGTGATCGTAAAGTACCACTAAACTTAAGATCAAGTTTTACCGTATTGCAATTAGACCCGTGATGCTCTATGGTTCTGAGTGTTGGGCAGTGAATTGTGTACATGAGCAAAAAATGAGAGTTGCGGAGATGAGAATGCTTAGGTGGACGTGTGTACACACGAGATTGGATAAAATTAGGAATGAAAGTATCAGAGATAAGACAGGGGTAGCACCAATTGCAGAGAAGATGCGAGAAGCTCGTCTAAGATGATTTAGACACGTACAAAAGATACCATTAGAGGCACCTGTTAGGCGTTGTGAGAGTCTAGTCATTAGGCAGGTTAAACGAGGGAGGGGTAGACCAATAAAGACTTGGAATGAAACTGTAAGGAAAGACATGATGTACTTAGGCATTAGTGAGATTACGACAAAAGATAGGGCACAATGGAGACAGGATCCATATAGCCGACCCCACTATAGTGGGATAAAGGCTTCAGTGTTGTATAAAATTATTAATATACTTTTTATTAATCAATAGAAAAAATTTGCAAGCGGTAGACACGATGTGGTTGAGGGACTGTCGGGGAGTCAAGGATAAAAAAAATTTGTGAGCGGCAGACAAGGTGTGGTTGAGGGTCAAGATACTATCGCAATTGGCCATATGGGCGAAGTCCCGTGTCAGTCACTTGTGTGTGTACATTTGATAGCATGGATGCATAAAAATACCCGTTGGAGGTTGCCCTAAATATTTAGGGAGGTCTTTTAGTGTATGGATATTATGAAATGTAAACTTACATGTGAGGTTTTTGAATTTCAAAGGTAAGAGGTATATATATATTTTAGTATAAGAGAAACATTCAACTTTCTGATTTTACCTATCTTTATTATAAAATTTTTATATTTTTTAAAATATATGTATTTTTCTTTAATTTTAAAAAAACTTGCTATCATATAAGCAAAGTCTCTTACCTACAATAAAAAATGTGTTTTCCCCGCCTCTCGCAAGCCCTCATGCACAAAAAAATGAGCGACAGGCGGAATATAGCGCTCGGGGGTTTGCGAGCGGCGAGAGCGTTGTAGCGCCGAGAAATGTTGTGGCTGGAGCACCGTCGTGTATGGCACTAGGGGGTCCCCGTGCACTGTCGCAGTCGGGGTACTTTCGCAATTGGCCGTAGGGGCGGAGCCTGTCACTTGTGAGTGTGAGTGCGTGTGTGCGCGCGAGCGCTTTTTTGATGAGGTTTGGAGGGAGATATTTGAGAGCAATATCTTATATCCGCACTTATCTATGAATATTATCTCCATGCAACCATGGTAAATCTACATCTCCTTATTTATTTTCTAAAAAAGATTTTAATTTCATTTTTTCGATCTCATCATCAATTTTTCCCATGATGCTGCTATTTGGGAACACAGGTAGGACAAAGAGAAGATAGAAATTACCTGCTTAGCTACAAACTCCATAATCTCGGCAGAGGAGAGATTGCTGCCAGGTTTCCGAACCACAAATGCAACGGGTATCTCCCCAGCTTCCTCATCACAGGCCCTGCACAACGAACCGTTGCAGGTATGGAATGACACTCAGTTCTCAAACAATGTAAAAAAAAAACTGGACTTCACAAACCACCATTTCATGTGATTTTAAAACTCACGATGTCACAGCTGCATCAAGGATTTCATTGTGGGAGATCAACAAGAATTCCAGGTCCGCTGGGGCTATCTGCATGAATATCTCTCTACTTAATTGAATTTAATAGCTAAAAACTATTATTAATTAAGAAGGAGATTAGGTGGCTAGATTTCACCATTTTAAGTAATTAAAGAAGATTTCACTTCAATCTCCCAAAATGTAATGATTTTGCTTTCAGAACAGATTCAAATTAAATCATTGAAATTCTATCTACATGCAACTGAATGGTCCAATTATAGTATACAGAGAGTCTCGAATAAAGAATTTAATTGGGGGGGGGGGGGTAAACAGTTTTGCGTGTTTAGTACCTGAAATCCTTTATACTTTATTGTATCCTTCAAACGATCCAATATGAATAAGTATCCATCTTGATCAAAATTGACAATGTCTCCAGTCTTAAACCAGCCATCTTTGTCAATAATTGATTCACACCCTTTCTCATCATTTAAGTATCCTGTAGAATTCAGAAGACGAAAGAAAGGCCCGATTGTAAACACGCAAAAACTTTATTGCCTCAGGAATTGAAATCAATGTCTACAAAGATGAACCAAAGGATGATCTATGAGATTAAACTAATCACAAGCCGAAAGTAAATTGCAGAGTTAGATTATAAAGTCTATGTGCTGTTCCCAGAAATTGTTGTCTGGTGTGCACAGAAATGTAGCCACATAATTTATGAAAACTCCACTGCCAAAAAATGACTAAGCTCTGAATTTCTCATTTGTGCTTCTATTTCTTAGATAACATATTGATGCAGAAATGAGAGTAGAACAATCAAACAAACAAAAAAATTAAAATACAAATTTACGTGGTTCACTTCAAAATGGGCTCCATCCATTGACAACAATGGCCCGTTTCTCACTAAATCAAGAACAGAGGTGGTTACAGAGAAGTGGACGGATTTCAGATTTCCTAATACCTTAACAGTAGAACGAGAATGTATTTATATAACACTTAGAACATTTACAAAACACACCAATGTTATCTCTTCCTTAGAATTCAAGACATATAATTAACATATATTAAATTACCTATGGAATTGATAGGTGGAGTGTTGTGTTGAAATCATTAACATAAAGACCGAGGCTCGTGATGTTTATTTGGCTAAAATATCCATTATTGAAGTGCCACCTTGTTAAAATTGTTAAAGTGAAAGTGAAGTGGAATGGGAGGGGGGGGGGGGGGGGTGATATGACAGACCGCAGAGACCGCCGCAGTCTGGAGGCTAGGAGATGGCGGTTAGCCGGTTTTGACTTCTATCTTTCCTTCCTACGGTCTGGTTGAGCAAGCACCCCGGGAAGTAACCGGGCGGTTAGCCTTGTCTAACCGCGATTGTTGCGGTCTGGATTGTGAGACCGCACAGTCCGCTTGAAGCTTTCAGGATCTCTGGCTCGCAAGAAGGCAGACAGTTAGTGCAGTCTGTGGAGGTTAACTGCACAGTTCGCAGGAGCCTTCTCGGGCGGATTAATAGTCAGAGTTCGCTGGTGTTGTGGACTTGGTCACGGGTCTGTGACAAGTTCAGGTTTGTTGCCTAGTTCGCGAAGACCGCTGGTTGCGCGGTCTGGGTGCAGAGTCCGCAGAACTGTGAGATCTGGATGCGGAGACCGACAGTTCGATCAAGTCCACGCGAATTGAGGATTCTTTTCACTCGGTTATGCAGATTGGTGATTCTTTCCGCATCTGCGGATAATTGGTATATCACTCGCGGACTGATGGAGCTGTCCGCATTTGTTATGCAAGCTGTTTGCGCGGTCTGACTCTGGTGTCCGCGTTTGTGCGGACAGGTGGTGCTAGTCGCGGATTGACGGACGGTTATCCTATCGCTATGGGCGGTGGTCGCACTCCTCTTGCCGCCTATAAATAAGAGTCTCCGGCTCGTCATAAACAACAAGAATAGTGAGAACTCAACTCGCGTTTTGATTTTGCGGTTAAGATTTTCTAACCAGCGCGAGTAAGTGAAGTTGACTCTCTGTGCAGGCTTTGCGGCTAGCATCAGGCGGCTAGGAAACTAGTGAAAGCTTGATGTGGAACAGTTCGCGATTAACAGTCAACGGTATACAGCAGGTCGCAGTCTCAACGCCCTGAAGTCACTTTCTCCGGGTTGCGGTTAAACCGAGCAGTTAGCCCGGTCTATCAGCGGGTTTTGTTCAAGTTCATCAGCATTCAATAACAAGCAGTCCGTGCGGCTAATTGCGGTTTGACGACTTTGGCGGTTTTGGCGGACAGGGTTTGCGGTTTGACGGCTTGTGCGGTTACAGCTTGTTGTCCGTGCGGTTTACCTCTGCTTGTATTTTCTGTTTCCATCGGGTACATTGCGAAAACATGTCTCGCAATGTATGTCTTGCCTTGTAAATCAGATTTGTGAATTCCAGTTGAGACTCTTGTGCTTTTATTACTGCTGAATTCTATTTGGCTTTGGTTATGATTGAGTGTTCCTGCAATCTCTTTCTTGGCTTTCATCTAGAAATTTTTACACACCTTTAAAAAAAGGAAAAGGAAACCAAAATCTTTATGCTAATCTAAGTTCGGCGACGCTTTTTATGACATCAATTTTACAGTCATGAGTTTGGAGATTCAACCATGTTCTAATCTGTTAAAGCACTTGAGAGTATTGACTATGGAGCTTAGTTCAAATTCTGTGCCCCTTTGGTCTCACACTCCCTATTCTACGAATTTGTGTCATGAAGAGGTTAATGGAACCTTACTGCACCTTTCCCAGCAGCTAGCCGAGAGCATAATCAACAGAGAGCGGCTAGATCTCTTTTCACAGTTTATTCTTAGAACTGTTGTAATATTGAATTTGAGTTGTAGGCTATACATAGCCAAATGGTTGCCCTAATAATATACATGAGTTTGTGGACACCCGCATCCGCCATTGTTGCCAGCTCGCTCCCGCCTCGCGGTCGCCAACGCCTCCTCTGCCGCCGGGAGGAGGCTGTCCGCTCCCTGGTCTTCTCCCGATCGGAGGATCTCGCCTCTAGGGCTGCGGGAAGACCGCCTCTAGGGTTGCGGGAATAACGATCCCGTAGCCTCCGGAGGCCGCTGTCGCTGCTTCCTGTACCCGTGTCGCCGCACCTAGCGGGTATTTCTAGTGTCTCCATGCCTCCTAGCATCCCTTAGGATGCGGTGATCGGATATAGGGCAGGCCGATGAATTTCGTAATACCGAACGAGACACAGTGATTGGTAGGAAGATGATCCATGGAGCCGAAGGAGGGAACGATGACAAACATCTTCAAGATGTGGCCCGGACGAGTTGGACACATTGTTGAGGGTGTTGGGTTCATCGCAACGGCCGGCGAAGTTGGAACTTCCACCGATCGATCTTAAGCTGGATGGACCGACGACCTACCTGAGTTGGTCACGCCGTGTGAAGAAGATCCTGGCAGCAAAGAAAGTTGGGAGTTTTTTGACAGGGGTGTTGAAGAAACCAGAGAACTCGGCTGGAGATGTGTGGGAGTCGACCCATATGACTGTGTTTATGTGGCTTCTTAGCTCGGTTGTTCCATCGATTGCCGCCACAATAGATGACCTCGAGACAGTCATGAAGGTCTGGGACAAGCTGAAGAACACATATGATGGTGTGGGGAACACTCTGCGGGTCTTCTAGGTGAAGGGAGAAATCGATGACACTGTTCAGGAGGAGAAAACGGTGCAGGAGTATTCCTCCGAGTTGGAGCGACTATGGGTGGACTACGATCACGCCTCAGGTGGGATGTGCTGCAGTGATTCACGGTGTCGGGCTTCCAAAATCATCGTGGAGGTAAGGACGATGAAGTTCCTGAAGGGGTTAGATGACAAGTTCGATCAGCGGAGAGCTCTACTTCTGTCGGGTACGACAATTCCTACCCTCACGGAGGCCATCTCTGTTATGATTCAGGAGGAGACGCATCCCAAACTGCAGGCAGGGGCAGGAGGGTCCACGCCTGTGAAGTCAGCACTAGAGGTTGCGGCTCCTGGTATTACTGGACAAAGGGAAGAAACTCGACAGTGCTACAACTGTGGTGAGGTCGGCCACCTGAGACAAGCATGCTCCAAGCCGCCCATGGAGAGAGATTCGAGTGGTGGACGGGGACGTGGTCGTGGCCGTGGTGGTAGAGGAGGCTATCGGGCTAATTTGGGTATGACTGAGAGTGCAGAGGAACATGGTGTTATCTATACAGAGGATTAGCAGACCCTACTTAGCATGATGGAGGGTATCAAGAGGAAGCAGACGGGCGAATGGAGCAGAGATGGAGCTAGGGGGTCGCTATGTATGCCCACCCACCTTCTAATGGATCTCTCACACTAGCATCTATATCTTATTCCAGGGCATCAGACTGGATCATTGACTCAGGCGCATCCCGCCATGTGACAAGAAATGCATGCGAGTTCTCCTCTTATACTCGTCTAGCCACGACAGATAGCATCCAGACGGCGGACGGTACGTTCCATCCAGTGGTCGGTAAGGGTACTGTTAATTGTTCAGGTTCAGTAACACTGTCCAATGTTTTGCATGCTCCTTTCCCAATTAGCCTTTTATCCATTAGTTCCATAATTATTCAACTGAGATGTGTTGTTTCTTTTAATATCCATAAGGTGACTTTCCAGGAGAAAGGGATGAGGCAGATACTTGAGACTGGGAATTGAAACAATGGGTTGTGGTATCTGGATCAGGAAGGCCTGGATGCGTCTCAGATCTCAGTGGTAGAGACAACGAGAGGTGGAGGACAGAAGATGAGTACAGAGGATATGCTGATACTCCATCACAGACGGTTGAGGCACCCCTCCTTCAAGACTGTAGATAGGTTGTTTCCTACTATTTTTGATGTAGCAAATAAAACAAAATTGGTGTGTCATGCGTGTGATTTAGGCAAGTTTACTAGGAGTTTGTATGCTCGTACGGGGCAAAGAAGTTATTTTATTTTTGATGTTATTCATTCTGATATTTGGGGATCTTATACTGTAAGTTTTTTAAATGGTTATAAGTACTTTGTTATTTTCATTGATTGTGCATCTCGTGTTACATAGTTATATCTAATGAAAACTAAAAGTGAGGTATTCACCTGCTTCCGAGATTTTCATAAGCTTGTACAGACACAATATAGTGCGGTGATTAAGGTACTAAGGTCAGATAATGAGACAAAATACTCCAACAAGACAATGGGGGAATACCTATCAACTCATGAGATAGTGCACCAGACCACCCGTGCCTACACACCAGCACAAAACGGAGTGGCGGAAAGGAAGAACAGACACCTTCTGGAGGTGGCAAGGAGTATGATGCTAAACATGGAGGTGCCTCAGAGCCTGTGGGGTTATGTCGTGTTAACAGCGACACAACTGATCAACAGGATGCCATCACAGGTACTAGGGTGGAAGTCTCCGTGTCAGGAGCTGCAGAGACATAATGGGGGGATACTTCCCTTGAAGGTATTTGGGTGCGTGTGCTTCGTGAAGGACAACATACCGGGTGTTGGTAAGCTTGATGCAATGATAATCAAGTGTATGTTTGTGAGCTACTCTCGTACTCAGAAGGGTTACATGTGCTAGAGCCCATTGGAGAAAAGATACTTTGTGAGCATGGATGTTCACTTTAGAGAGCTAGAACAGTACTACCGGCAAGAGTGAGTCCTTCCTACATTAGACTCGTCAGATAAAGAAAGTACGAGGCTAGAAAGAGAAATGTTGGTGACAGATCTGGGAGTATGGAAGGAAGGATCTGCGAAGGAGGAGGAGATTGAGGAGCAGAGGCAAGATATGAGACTTACGGCTCAGGAAGAACTGCTGACATACAGTAGAATGAGGAAGCTTCCAGCAGTACCAGATCCAGTGTTGGTGCCTAGTCTAGCTCCTAGTCTCTTGCCTGCGTCGCTCCCCTCTCCTGGAACACCTACACCTACACAAGCCTCAGGTGATATCCTTTCTCCTCTCCCTACTCCTTCTCTTATGTTACGAAAGACTACTCGCATCAATGCGGGAAATCCTTCTGACAGATACAGTTGAGACCTTGCGTCCTTTGTCTCTTACGAACATATCTCCCCTACACACGGAGCATTCATTGCATCTTTGGATAGTGTTATTGTATCTAACAATTGGTAGGTCGCCAAAGACGATCCGAAGTGGGAGGCAGTAATGAAGGAAGAGATGAGGGCTCTTGAGAAGAACAAGACCTGGGAGCTGGCATGACTGTTAAAAGACAAGAAGGCCGTTGGGTGCAAGTGAGTGTTCACCGTAAAGAAGAACCCAGATGGACAAGTTGAGCGCTATAAAGCTCGATTGGTTGCTAAAGAGTACAACCAGACCTATGACATCGACTACAACGAGACGTTTGCACCTGTTGCGAAGATGAGCACCGTTAGGACTCTCATCAGCCTAACAGTGAACGGGGAATGGTTGCTACACCAACTAGATGTGAAGAATGCATTCCTTCATGGAGATCTAACAGAGGAGGTGTACATGGAGATACCACCGAGATTTGGTATGGCCAAGACAGAAGGCAGAGTCTGCAGGATGAAAAAATCTCTCTATGGGCTGAAGCAGTCACCCCGTGCATGGTTCGAACGATTCAGTAGAGCAATGATTGGTATGGGGTATCGCCAGATCAATGCAGATCACACTGTATTTTTTAGGCAGAATAGAGGTCACACCACCGTGTCTGCCGTGAATGTGGACGACATGATCATTACAGGGGATGATGAGCAGGAAATTTGTCGTCTCAAGGGAGCCCTAGACAAGGAGTTCGAGGTGAAGGACCTGGGCCTTCTTCAATAATTCCATGGGATCGAGATTGCGTATGAGGTCGAGGGGATAATCCTTCCCCAAAAGAAATATGTGTTGAATCTCCTCACTGAAACCGGGATGTTGGGGTGCAAACCTGTTGTGACGCCAATCGAGCAAAGGTGCAAACTGGGTGTAGAGGCCGGAGAACTAGTAGATCGGGAAATGTACAATAGGCTAGTCGGGAAGTTGATCTACTTGAGCCACACTCGCCCGAACATCTCATTCTCTGTAAGCATGGTGAGCCGCTACATGCATGACCCAAGGAAAGGCCATATGGATGCAGTGTACCAGATTCCGCGATACTTGAAGAGTGACCATGGAAGGGGCTGGCCTTCAGAAGGAACGGGCATGTGAGGATCAAAGACTATTGCGATTCTGACTGGGCAAGCTGTGTGGATGATATGAGGTCTACCTCAGGCTATTGTATATTTGTGGGAGACAACCTGGTCTCATGGAGGAGCAAGAAGCAGTTGATAGAGGCTAGATCGACGGCAGAGGCGGAGTACAGGGCCATGGCCGTAGGGGGTTGCAGAGCTTCTGTGGCTGAAAGGAATGCTCGAGGAGTTGAAGTTGGACCAAAAGGACAAGATGAAGCTGTGGTGTGACAGTCAGTCAGCCATCAGTATTGCAAACAATCCAGTCCAACACGATCGTACCAAACATATAGAGATTGATAGATTTTTTATCAAAAAAAAACTTGATACTGGACTACTGGAGTTGAATCACGTGCCGACCAAGGGGCAGGTTGCAGACTGCTAAACTAAGGGACTCAGTTCAGAGGATATGATCAGGGGTAGTAACAAGATGGACTCGGTGAATATCTTTCTCCAATCTTGAGGAGGAGTGTTGTAATATTGAATTTGAGTTGTAGGCTATAAATAGTCAAATGATTGCCCTAATAATATACATGAGTTTTATTTCAACTCGAACACTCACAAAGCAAATTTGAAAAGAGGTTCAAACAAAAAGGCCTAATACAAGAAATACCCAAAACTAAAAATAAAATCCAAAATGCATAATAAAATGTATAAATGAAATCTCAATAAAACAAAAATGAAACAAAAAAATCCTGTCTTCTGGGTTAAGTTGATGTTTAGTAATATTACTACGTTCTTCTTCTCATCACATATTAGTACGAAGTAAAATGGAAGAAGAACAGCTTCCAATGAACAAAAGTTTAATCAAAAAATTTACCGTGGCTTCATTAATTTTATAACACGGATCAAAATACCATGAATTCTCCTACTAATCAATTTTTTTTTGTGTGATACCTTTCATGATAGCAGGTCCACGCAGCCATAGCTCCCCACTTTTTCCAGGAGGCATAGAGATTCCAGTTTCCCAATTTACTACTTTGGCTTCCATATTTGGAGCCAGAAGCCCAACTGAGGTATACTTTTTGCAATTTTCAGTGTTAAAACCACGAGTTCCAACAGCAGTAGACTCTGTCATTCCATAACCCTGAAATTTCCAGGAAAATATTTCAGAAACGTGGAATAAGAACAAGATGGTGAAATTGTTCTACAAATATATTAATGCTCGGATAATTCACAAGGTGACAATGAAAATAATCTGCTTATTAGAATCACCAATCCTTGAAATTCTATTGATGGGCACACAAAGCACATAAGTAAAAGTTAGACGTGCTTTTATAATTTCAACCTGTAATAATTCCAAATCAGAGCCATTTAAACTTTCCAAGATGGTAATAATTATTTAAGATTTGTTAGGATTGTAGGGAAGTAGACAAAATGATTAAAATAAGTTTTTATGTAGTGACTTGGGCTTTTTCATCATCCTCTTCATTTACTCATGGGTATGTTTGGTTTGGAAGAAATGGAGGGAATGCAAAATGCATTCTACCTATAGATAAACTACACAAAGCCTCTGTGCCTGAAAGATGACTTCTACCAGCAAAAATGCACTCATTAGCAATGGCAGCTTGTTTTGTTTCCCGGTATGAAAAGTGTACAACCTCGGACCCGCGGGAGCAGAAGGCTCAAGGAAAAGAGAGGAGTAGGCGAGAGGGACTCATGGAGAGGGCCACTCGCTAGACGAGAGAGGAATCGGCGAGACAGGTTACTCGCGAGGCGGGATGAGGCAGCAGGGGGAGGAGCTCTCGCCCGCGAGACGTCGTTCTCGTCGAGCGCTGGTTCGATGATTGGTCGAGCGCCGGTCCAGTTGGAAGGCGGTTTTTACCTTTTTAGCCCCAGGTGATTTTACTCTTTTGCCCTTAGTGGTCTGCATATAATCCTTCAGAACAACGGAGTTTGATTGTTGGCATACCCAACCCAGGGTATTTTGGTAATTTCAGGTCGGTTCAGTTTGGTTATTGGCAGGTCAAACTCAGAGGCCTATAAATAGACCGATAAGGTGTCTGGAAGAAGGTTGTTGACCTCTTCTTCTTCTTCCACTAAGGCACCTAGCTCAGCACTGACTAGGGAGGGGAAGAATTTCTAGTTCTCCGGGTAAGAGGTGGGACCTCCGAGCTGAAGCCCTCGGTCTGTTTCTAGTCTTCAGAAGACCCACTGACCAGGCTCTCATCAAGCTGGCAGTATTGTAGGCTCACTCGATGGCAGGATGAATGGCAAGGCCCCGAGAAGACCCGCTGACCAGGCTCTCATCAAGCTGGCAGCACTGTAGGCTCACTCGGTGGCAGGATGAATGGCAAGGCCCCGAGAAGACCCGTTGACCAGACTCTCATCAAGCTGGAAGGACTGTAGGCTCACTCGGTGGCAGGATGAATGGCAAGGCCCCGAGAAGACCCGCTGACCAGACTCTCATCAAGTTGGCAGGACTGTAGGCCCACTCGGCGGCTGGATGAATGACAAGACCCCGAGAAGACCCACTGGTCAGGATCTCATCAAGCTGGCAGGGTTGTGAGCAAGCTCGGTGGCAGAGTAAGCGGTGAGATCTCTTAAAGAAACATCCATACTAGTCAGCAAACGTGGAAAATTCACAAAAAATAGAGAAATGTGGGAGGAAAGGGTTGGAGTAGTGCAAGTGAAGAGGCATTCCCAGCTGGTGCCCCGGATGAAGGTCTCACCCATGGCAAGTGGACACTTGTGAGGGAGGGAAGGCCCTGCCTAATAAGGGAGCGGATTGATCCCTGGAGGCAACTCGCGTCGGAGGAGCCTTGAGGTGAGACGCGAGGGAGAAGTTAGTTGGTCTCGCGCACAAAAGTGGCGGGGGAAGTCTAATGACTCACACTTTGAACAAAACCAACTCTCAAGCGAGGCGGCGAGACGAGGAGTAGCCCCATCTCGCAAGCGTAAGCAAATTAGCAGGTCGTCTCGCAGTAAATGAAATAGAGCAAAGTAAAATAAAAAGAAAGGAAAAGCGAGAGAACAGGACAAAAAGTTTATACATTTAGTCATATAATTGTTCATTACAAAAAAAGGAAAGAGAGGGGGTGCTCTCTTATGAAAGAATATGCTTTCAAGTCTGATCACAAAAAAGACTAAGTAAACATTACAGAGAAACAAAAGGAGAAGAGGAGGAGCCCCAGATCCCGCCGGCGTTTCTTCACCCTTCCTCGCTGGAAGATGAATCCTCGACCTCCTCGCCGTAGAGGTGTGGCACGAGATCGCGAGCGGTGACAGTTTCGGAGTCCTCTTTGACGACCCCCAGCTCCTTTATCATTTTCAGAACGAGCTCGACCGTCCTTATGTTGGCGTCTCGGCAGAGCTCTTTGACCTCTTCATAGGAATAATGAGGCGGAGGAGCCTGGAGGAGTGCTGGGCGAGAGGACGACAGAGCGCTGTCCCGAAGGTGGGCGTTCTGGGCTTTCAAATCTTTGTTCTCCTCCTCCAGGGCCGCTATGCGCAAGCGCATTCGCTCCGCCATCTCAGCATCCCGCGGGACGCACATCAGTTAGCAAGGAACACACGCGAGAGAAACTGGCCAAGGGTAAGATTAAGGCTTACCACACCACCCTGGGCCTTTGCGAGAAGGGTTTCAGCAACAGCCAACCTCCTTTCAAGATCCCCTGACTTCTCGCGCTCCGCCGCCAGGCCCGCCTCAGAGTCCTTCCATTTTTTATTGTTGAAAACCAGGCGGCGCGAGATGCGGTGCGAGAGCTCCAGGGCGCGCAGCTGGGCATGAGAGGTCTTCAGGACGAGGTCTCGCGAAGATTCCTTCTCGGCGGAATCTGCCTCTGGACCGCCATAAAGATCGTAGCCCAAGGAGAAGGCGTGGCTAGTGGGTTGGTCCTGCTCCTTCCATGAAGGAAGGAGGGTGGAGATCGATACCCGGTTCGCGTCCTTCTCCCATAGCAGAACTGGGTCGCCAACGACATATTGTACCACGGGGCCCATGTTGAAGTTTTGATGAGAGGAGGGGGCTGGGCGACTAGAGGAAGCGGCCTCGCGAGATAGAGATCCGGCCGGTTGATCAGAAGTGTTGGCGGGATGGTCGGGTAGAGCCGTCTCGCGGATAGGCGAGATGGCCTGTCGGGGAGGCGACCGAAGAGATTGAGATTCTCCTACAGAGATGGGGCTCAAGGATCCCGACATCTCCTTTTTCTCTTTCCGAGCCTTCTCTTTTTTCCCTTTAGGGAACGTCACAACTTTCTTAATCTTTTTCTTGGGGCCGGGCCGAGGGGGAGCGGCGTCATCTGCGGGCCTCTTCTTGAAGGCAGGAGCCAGTGATTCTTTCACCGCCTCGGCCGCCATGCTGGCGAGGGCGAGACCCTTGGACGGCTTCACGCTGCTCTTGTAAGGGGGGTGGACTGGGACATTCCTCTCCCCTAAATAAACAACTTGACGGTTAGAAGGCGAGATGGACTAACAAGCGCGAAACCAAAGAGTGTGAGCGTACCTTCGCCAGGGAGCACAGGAAGGAGCGAGTCGAGGCCCGGTCTCAGGAAATGGACTTCGAAGTTCTTTCCAACAAAGAAATCATAGAGGAGCTTATCCGTGCCGCCAACCTAGGGAGACACGTAGAACACCTCGGCAGGCGACACGGGCGCGAGCGGGCCGCCCCCAGATTCCCGCGGATGAAGACGAAGCGGGTAAGCCAGTGATGATTTTTGTTAGGCGTCTCGCATACCTTGAGGCCTTGCCCGGTGAAGTAGTAGACGTCATCGTGGTTGGTGTGGTAGATGAACAACTTGCGGAAAACTGTCAAGCTGAATTTGATGCGCTCCCAGCGCATGTAGCTGGCGAAAGCAACTAAAATCGAGATGGCGTTCAGATTTAGTTGCGCGGGGACTGCTCCGAAATACTTCAGGACTTGTTTTACCTCCGGCCAGAGGGGAAGTCTCAACCCCGCCTCAAAGTGCGAGACGGGAAAGGCGAGCTCGCCGAGGGAAAAGGTGTTGATCGCCTCGCCGACCTTTAGGGGCCGTGATTCGGATCCCTCCACCAAGAACTCGCGGGCGAAGTGGTTGTAGTCCTCTTCAGAGATCCTGCCGGGGGGGGGGGGGGGAAGTCGTGGTCAGTGAATCTTCTCCCGCACCGGCTGCGCCCCTCACCCTCTTCAGCCTTCTTCTTTCCCATTATCAGCGAGATGGTCAAAGCAAGAAGCGAGAAGAAGAAAAGGCGAGAGCAAGAAGCGAGAAGAAGAAAAGGCGAGAGCAAGAAGCGAGAAGAAGAAAAGGCGAGAGCAAGAAGCGAGAAGAAGAAATGGCGAGAGCAAGAAGCGAGACGGGGGAAGCAAGAGAGCAAGATCTGGGACGCGGCAGGGGTAAGAGCGCGGGTGTCATTCCGGTCTGGGGGTGGGGATATTTATAGTGGATATGGTAAGTGGAGAAAATTGGCGGGAAAAGCATGGAGGAAGTTGGAGAGTCGACCGGCGTTTCACGTTCTCTCTCTTGGCCTCGAATCGCGTGGCCCAGCGCGGGCTTTCCCAGCAAGACAGAGCAAAAAACAAAAACAAAATATAGTAAAAAGAAAAAAAAAAGAAATCAATTGAGCCTAGCCATATGGAAATTACTCAGCGGTGAAATTAACAGGATAAGCAATGATTATTAACTGTTCCATTCCGCACGAGGCGAGCATCGCGTTCGCAGGGCCTAAATTATAAGCGAGATGGCAGAATAATACATATTACAGAATTATGAATGAAATTAAAGGAGCGAGACTATTAAACAGGCGAGACGAGGCGGAAGGTTTTTAGTTCTTGTGCCATGTCCAACGCCCTCCGAACCCCGCGCATGGGGGCCGGCTAAGGATGTGAAAGGCGCGAACGACGTCAAGACCACGACGCGCGAGACGGAGTTGCTGGTCGATCTCGTTTATAATTGCCTGAGGGTCGGTCTCGTCAATCTCGATCCCAACGTCGATCTCGGAGGACACCCGAGCGCATTCAATCTCCAGCCAGTCGATTCGCCTGTCGGCAGCTTGTTTGTCCTGTTCCATCTCGCGGATAATGCGTATGTATTTCGGAAACATCTCGGCAGTCCTACACGCTTCATCACCATCGGATCCATGGGGTCGCCCAGATAATCTTCAATTTCGTCTGGGTGAGGAGGAGGCGAGACGACGAGCTGTCCAGAGAAGTCTTCTGCGGGCGAGTCGATCGGGGTGCCTGCGCATGATAGAGCCAAAGGGCAGAATGAGAGGGGTTCTCGCAGGGAGGCTTGGAAGTGGCGAGCGGCACAGAGGAGCGAGAGGGAAGGTCTAGTTCATTTACCTAGATTGCGAGAGGTCCCGGCGACCTGGGAAGGATCATCATTCTTCATATTCGGGGGGGTAGATGGCTGAGGCGAGTCGGAGTCTTGGTGGTGGATGACGGTATTATCCAACGGGTTTATCAGTTGGTGATGAGGTGCGAGATCTCCCTGGTGAAGCATGAAGCGAGTAAATAAGATTAGTAAAGGAAAAAATAGGGGCAAAAGAAAAAATTCACCTCTCCCTCTCTAGGAGACGCGAGAGGAGGGGTATGGATTTTCAAAGAGGCGGGAGTGGGCTCCTCGACCGAGAAGGGGGGCCAGCGGTCTTTACTTTCTTCGGGCGAGACGACGACGCTAAGGGAGCTGGGGTGCGAACCAAAGCCTGGGCCAGAGCGTCCATGTTGGCCTTGTTTTGTTTGCGTACCATCGCGAGACGTTTGCGGAAACTCTGGCTATGAGACATGACTGCAATGGAGCGAAGGAAGGAAGAGGTGAGAGAGGGGGGCAATCTCTACGCCGGGTAGGTATCATATATTTATAGGCTCCAGTAGAGGGCCCCGCCAAAGATTCCCTCATAAATGAACTTTACTTACGCGAGCCTCGGTTGGACTTTCTTTCTGAGCTTGAGGCAACCTCGAAAAGAGCGTAGATTGTGTACAACCTCGGACCCGCGGGAGCAGAAGGCTCAAGGAAAAGAGAGGAGTAGGCGAGAGGGGCTCATGGAGAGGGTCACTCGCTAGACGAGAGAGGAATCGGCGAGACGGGTTACTCGCGCGGCAGGATGAGGCAGAAGGGGGAGGAGCTCTCGCCCGCGAGGCGTCGTTCTCGTCGAACGCCGGTTCGACGATGGGCCTAGAGCCGGTTCGACGATTGGTCGAGCGTCGGTCTAGTTGGAAGGCGGTTTTTACCTTTTTAGCCTCAGGTGATTTTACTCGTTTGCCCTTGGTGGTCTGCATATAACCCTTCAGAATAGCGGAGTTTGGCTGTTGGAAGACCCAACCCAGGGTATTTTGGTAATTTCAGGTCGGTTCAGTTTGGTTATTGGCAGGTCAAACTCAGAGGCCTATAAATAGACCGATAAGGTGTCTGGAAGAAGGTTGTTGACCCCTTCTTCTTCTTCCACTAAGGCACCTAGCTCAGCACTAGCTAGGGAGAGGAAGAATTTCTAGTTTTTCCGGGTAAGAGGTGGGACCTCCGAGCTGAAGCCCTCGGTCTGTTTCTAGTCTTCAAGACTCTCGTCCAGGGAGGAAAATTCGGGAAGAGTAGGTGTGAGCTGCAACTCTAGATTTGAACTCTAGGTGAAGTCAGGTCTCTGGCTTCAACAAAAAGAAGTGAGAATTCCATCTTTCGGAGTGGAAGGGCATCCCAGAGAATGCTTCTTAAGAATTTTAAGAAAAAACTTAAAATTCGCTCGGCAAATGTATCTTCTCCGTAGAATCCTGAGTGAGAACCGGCACATTAAAAAAAATGTATTGCATAAATATGTTTGAATTTGCGTCGACACCAAAGAACTGCGTGCAGATTGACTTAGGACAAGAGCCCGGTCATACAAGATAGTTTCTCTGAAGTATTAAGAGCTTAGGGTTTGGAATTGTCATAGAAATGAGAAATGGAATTTTTTTTCTTTTCAGTAGCTCAGAATGTCTGCATAATAAAAATTGGATCAGAACATTCCATTAGCCAATAGATTTGCAATAAAACTTCTTCTAGCTTAGGAAAATAAAAAACCTGTAGAAACAACTATTCAATTGTTGATGACAAAATTTATTTTCCTTGCAGGGTCTGTAATACAATTAAAATTAAAAATATTTCATGTGCCTTAGAAATAATGGTATGCAGTCAAAAATAAACAATGTAGATATCATTGTCCTTTCATAAAGTTTTGATCTTTATACGGGCTTACAAGTGTAACAGGTTACATCATGCATTTTAAAACACAGGTGAAGGCCGGGGACTGTTATTGCCACAACACATTGTGCATTTTAAAACACATGATGTCCATTTATACATCACCTTCAACAGCTATTTAATTTCTTAAAATATAAATAGTCAATCACATTGTGCATTTTAAAACACATGATGTCCATTCATACATCACCTTCAACAGCTATTTAATTTCTTAAATATAAATAGTCAATCATATTTTGTACTCCCTCCCTCTTTCTCTTTCTAAATGGTACAAATAAGGTAAAAAGATATGGGGGCAATAACAATAATGCCTATGCTTCACCTAAGACTATTTTCCTCTTATTTAGTGTGTATGCATACTATGCATTAAGAGAAAATTTGAGCTGAGCGCGAGTTTCCTCGTGCACAACTTACAGTGAAGGTAGGTAGTGTTCGAATATTTGCAATATAATAATAATTTTCAATTTTCCTTTTCAAATAACTAATAAAAACTGTATTTCTTTTTTTGAGAATTTTTGGAATAAGAATGAGTATTAAAAAAGACATGAAATAAAATATTGTAAAATATCAGAGTAAGAAATCAAGCTTAAGTAAGGCGTGTGATCACTGTCTTAAAGATATTGCATCACCCTCTGACGGGGATTTCCACTGATGGTCATTTCTAAAAGGGGCAACATCCGGCTCGATCACAAAACTCAAATTTGTGCAGACACTTAAAAAACACAGAGCACCCGAACTTCTAGTAGATAAAACAAACGTAGAATAGCAAGTGGTAAAAATGTGAGAGTTTGAGGGAAAAAGGCAGAAATTTTGTGTACAAACTCATATTTTAGAAAACATTGTTATAAGTTAAAAAATAATTTCACAATTTATTAAAACATTTAATATGATGAATTATAATAATTAATACTAAATATTAATGTTAGCTGATATTTGCAATATTATCCTATATATATAGGGGGTTTTCTTTTTCAATAAAACAATTTCATTTTTCCCGTTTAACATGGTATCAGAAGCACAGGAAGAAAAAAACCCTAGCCGCCGCTCCGCAACCCAGCGAACTCCATCGTTGGCCCCCTTCTCTCCTCCACCTCCTCCCTTCTCCCTCTCTCATTTCTCCGCAGCCCAGCATCATCCGTCTGTCGCGGATACCCGCGTCACCCGTCGATCGGTGGACGGGTCCGATCGGCGCCCCGGATGGCCGCCGCTCCGACAACCGTCTGATTTTCCCCATTTTCTCAAAAAAGTTTCGTTTTTCATCCCTCTACCTCCTACTAGGGGGATCAAGTAATCTCTCCACTGGATCTCCCTACATCATGGATCTTGGGATTTTTCTTTTTTTTGTTTTCTCTCATGAAAAGCCTTCTACCTCCCCATTCAAGCCTCCAGTGACTTCAACACTCAAGGATCTATCGTTCTAGGATCTGAAGCGGTCCTATTGCTGGTTTTTGACTTTTTTTTCTATATCGCCTTTTTTCCGGTGATCTCGCGGAAGCTGGTTTCTTCTTCTTGGAATTTTTTTTCTTCTACCGGCACATCGTTGTTCTCTGATTTTCTCTGATTTCATTATGTATGACGTGGTGGATTCTCCTGAAGTACCACAACCCGCCGGATCTACTCGGGTTGGGCATGATCATACGACGTCTCAGATCACCACGATTCGTCTTGATACCACAAATTACCTATCATGGTCTCGATCTATTGCCTTAGCTCTTAAGAGTGGTCGTTTGTTTGGCTATGTTAACGGGACTTTTACGGAGCCAGCACGGACCTCATCTACATGGGCTCAATGGGAATCAGAGAACTCTTTGGTTATGTCATGGTTGATTAATTCCATGCAAGAGACTATTGCACGAAATTACCTATTCTTGGATACCGCAACAGATATTTGGAGTCGTGTTGAATCTACCTATTCCCAGAAAGGCAATACTGCTCAGATCTTTCGGCTACGACGAAAGATATTTCTCCTTCGACGAAAGATATTTCTCCTTCGACGGGGGGATCGACCATCGTCCACATATTATTTGGAGTTCACTCAGCTATATCAGGAGTATGACCATTTTACATCCCTCGACCTTGTTTGCACAGTTGATGCTCTTCTTGTTTGTGCTCACGAAGATCAGAATAGGGTGTTTGAGTTTCTACATGATTTACACCGAGACTTTGATCAGATTATTGTTCACATCCTTGGTCGCAAACCAGTCCCTTCATTGTCAGAGACCTACAACATTGTCCAGTAGGAATATGACCGTCGTCAGTCTTGGAGTTCAGAGGGTCTTTCTAGGGGTTCTGCACTTGCGGCTTCTCATTCTGGAGGCACCACTTCTCGGGACTTTAGGCCTCGACCCTTGGATAAAGACCACTTGTTGTGTGATTATTGTGATCAGAGTAGGCATACTCGCGACACTTGCTTCAAATTGCATGGGCCCCCTCCATTGAGAGGTGGCATGGTTCCTCGTGGTGGACGTGGTCGTGGCCGTTCAAATTTTAGCTCTCCCCGCTCTGCTCATCTGACTGAGTTCATTGATGATAGTACTTCCAGTGCCCAAATTTCAGAGCCTCTGTCTCTACCTGGGGCCTTTTCTGCTTATGAGATGACGACTCTCCGACGCAAGATGCAGGGGTTATCCTCGGAGCCCACTTCTGGTCCATCATCATCCTTTGCTCATTCAGGTAGTCCAAGTGCTCACTCTGCTGCTGTACCGCCTGCCACTCATTGGATTATTGATTCTGGAGCCACAAATCATATGACTTTGTTTCATATTCACCATTATCTGACAGAGACAAAGTAAGCAATGTCGATGAAACCCTTTCCTCTATTGCAGAAAAAGACTCTATCACTTGCTCTTTTCTTACATTGGCTTCTTCCCTTCACGTACCTTCTTTTACTCGCAATCTCTTATCTGTTAGTCATATTTCAAATTCCATGAACTGCTCCATCACTTTTTTTCCTTCTTATTCTGTCTTTCAGGACCTGCAGACGAAGAAGGTGATTGGCTCTGGTAGAATGTGTGAAGGATTGTACGTGTTTGATGTTACTGTTCCTAAGGCCTTTCATGTTCAGTGGCTACCTGACATCATTGCTTGGGTCACCCCTCTAGTTCTACTATGCATACGTTATTTCCTTATTTTTCGTCTTCTGTTTTTAAAACTTTTATGTATTATGCTTGTGAACTTGTTAAGCATAAACGTCTCTTTCAATCACATGTCAAAGCCTTCGGTTGTACCATTTCATGCTATTCATAGCGATGTATGGGGACAAAGTCTTGTTGCTTTGATCTCTAGTTATCAGTGGTTTGTTTCTTTCATTGATTGTTTTTCTCGTATCACGTGGGTTTATTTGACGCATAGTAAAAATGAAGTGTTCCCTCTTTTCCAAAAATTTCATAAAATAATTTCGACAAAATTTGTTGCCACTATTAAAATTCTTCGCAGTGATAATAAGCGTGAATATATGGATATCAAAATTGAAAACTATTTGAGTTCTCATGGTATCGTTCATCAAACCACTTGTGTGCATTCTCCTGCACAAAATGGTGTTGCTGAACGGAAAAATCGTCATCTTCATAAAATGACACGATGTTTGTTATTTATGATGTCTCTTCCAAAATACTATTGGGGTGATGCCCTCCTTACTACGGCTTACCTCATCAATCGTATGTCATCTCGTCTTCTAGACAAGCGTAATCCTCTTCATACACTTGGCGCACCTCCTACTGCCCTTGTACCCCGTGTGTTTGAGTGTTTATGTTTTATTCATATTCATAACATTACTCGAACAAAACTTGATCCTCGTGTTCTTCATTGTGTGTTCATTTGTAATCCCCTACACAGAAAGGATACAAATGTTATCATCCTCCAAGCAGGAAAACTTTTGTCTCCATGGATGTTATGTTTCATTAAAGTACCTCATATTATGAGTCCTCACTTTAGGGGGAGTCTTCATACTTGGAAGTGAGTGCTCATACTCTTTCTTTTCCTATTCCTCCTCCATACATTATCAATCAGGGGGAGAGTGGGGATATTCCCAAAGAAAAGGAATTGCATGTGTACACTCGGAGAAACAAAAGATCAAACACTCAATCGCATCCCATAATACCAGAGCTGCCACCGGATTTGTCTACAACGTCTCTGGAGTTACCTATTGCTCTCCAAAAATGTATACGCTCATCCACTCAACATCCGTCATCTAACTATGTGTCATATGCCTCTTTATCCTCTTCCCACAAAGCCTTTGTCGTTTCTCTTTCTTATGTGTTTGTTCCTGGTACATGGCAGGAAGAACTTGGTTGCCCTATATGGACAAAGGCGATGATGGAGGAAATGCAGGCTCTAGAAAAAAACCACGCATGGGAACTGGTCGATCTCCCTCCTGGCAAGAGGACAGTTGGTTGTCGATGGATTTTTACAGTAAAGCAGAACCCTGAAGGTATTGTGGATAGATTCAAGACACGATTGGTGGCAAGAGGCTACACCCAAACTCATGGTATTGACTACCAAGAGACTTTTGCTCTAGTGGCGAAAATGAATACAATAAGGGTCCTATTATCTCGTGCCACGTGTAAAGGGTGAGACCTTCAACAACTAGATATAAAGAATGTTGTCCTTCGTGGTGAATTGGAAGAGGAAGTCTATATGTTGATGCCTCCTGGTCTGGTCTCTATCGGCTCTGAAGGGAAAACGTGTAAATTAAAAAAGGATCTGTATGCGTTAAAACAATTTTCGAGAGCTTGGTTTGAGAGACTTCACAAAGTCATGATCTCATTGGGATATACCCAAAGCCACGCTGATCACACTTTATTTATCAAACGAAAAGAGATGACAGTGGCTATCCTGATTGTATATGTTGATGATATGGTTATTACAGGTTATGACATGGATGAGATCTGTGTCTTGAAACTCAAACTTGCTAGTGAATTTAAAGTAAAAGACTTGGTTAAGTTGAAATATTTTCTAGGGATTGAGGTCGCCAGATCAAAATATGGTATTCATATTTCTCAGCGGAAGTATGTCCTTGCCTTGTTAAAACAGACAGGAATGAGTGGTTGCAAGTCTGCTGATACTCCTATTGGAGTGTGAATAGTAAAATCACCCACTATAGGGTGTGAATAGTAAACCCCTTACCATGAGGGTGCGAATAGTAAAATCACCCCAATGTGGTGCGAATAAAAAAATCTCATACCATGAGGTGTGAATAGTAAAATCCCCCATCGTGAGATTCAAATAGTAGAATCCTTCATCATGAGGGTGCGAATAATAAAAAGCCATAATCATAAGGGTGTTGTTGCGGCCAACTCAACCCTCCTAATAGACCGGATTAAACTAGGGCGTCTTAGCTCGTGGAGCGGTCGAGCGCGCACACAAGATGATTTTAACATGAAAAACCTTTAAATGAGTAAAAAATCACGTGACCGGTACGGTGCCGGTCAAACTTCACTATTGACGGTTGTTTACATATCGTACGGAGAATTGAGGACGACAATCCGCTCCTCGTTACAACAGTAAGATGAGAAATTGAGAGTGCTTGGTGGGCGACAGGCCGGCTCACACTAAGCTAGTATTTTTTTATGCTCTGATGGACCTTTTTCAGAGGTTGTCTGGCGAACTTCATGGCGGGGCGTGCAGAGATGCGTGGACGATGACTTGAGTGGTGATGCGCACGCAGGAGGCTTTGCGGGATGTCGCACAGAACGTTTTCTTCTTGGGAGCGTCGTGGACTTAGATGGATTTTTGGGTGGCCCGACTGTTGGAGGGGGCTAGTAGGAGGATTTCAGCAGAACTTCGACCTGAGGAAGAAGAAGACTGGAAGGAGGAAAAATTAGAAATAAAGGGGGTCCTGGGGCCTTTTTATAGGTTTTATGAGGTGGTTACAGTGGTTACGCGACTATCCGCACACCGTAACCACTCACGATTACTACTTGTAGGCCACATTTAATATAGTTTTAGGCGTATACAATGTGAGTAATATTCACCAAATGCAGAGTGATTTTTAATTAATGATAATTCCCCACTAATCATGGCGGTTAGTGGGTGGTTACCCACTAAATGAACGGCAGCGATCGCGGCGGAATGATCGGACGACGAGGAAGGTCAGTTACGAAAGAGTGGCCACCTCACCGGCGAACGGCCGCCGACGAGAGGAGAGGAGCCGCAATCGGCGGGACGGTCGGTCGCGGCGTGAGAAACCGCGGGGAGGGGCAGTCAGTTGCGGCCTCCCCTCGCGGGCAGCGTCTCGCGGCCGCAGGAGGCGGTCACGGGGTGGGGCGGCCGCCCCTTGCGGGCAAAGTCCCACGAACTCGGGGATGGGCGACCGGACACGGCCTCCCCTTGCAAGCGGCGCCCCGCGCCCGCGGGAGGCAGTCGCGGGGAGGGGTGGCCGGACACGACCTCCCCTTGCAGGTGGCGCCCCGCGACCAGAGGGAGGGGCGGCTGGACACTGCCGCCCCCTGTTGGTGGCGCCCCGGGGCCGCGGGAGGCGGATGCAAGGAGGGGCGCTGGACACGGCCGCCCCTTGTGGGTGGCGCCCCGCGGCCGTGGGAGGCGGCTACGGGGAGGGGTGACCGGGTCATGTCCGCCCCTTACGAGCTGAACCCCATGGTCGCAGGAGGCGACGGCCGCAGGGAGGGGCGATTGCGGAGCGGCCCCGGCGTGGCCGGCCGGTCATGGGCCGCTTGACGCCGGTGATGGCGGCGCGAGCGGCCGGTCGTGGTGGTGGATCGGACGGTGCACGCAGATCGCGTGTGGCGATCGCGTGTGTAGCGGTCAAACCCATGATCCCACCCAGTTAGTGGGGGATCATGGGGATGCGAATAGTAAAATTCACCATCACGCAGGTGCGAATAATAAAATTCCTCAACAAATGAGTGCAAATAGTAAAATCCCCCACCATGGAGTGCGGATAGTCTCCACCATGAGGTCCAAATAGTAAAATCTCCCACAATATGAGTGTAAATAGTAAAATCCCTCATCAGGAGATGCGAATAATAGAATCCCTACATCATGGGGGTGTGGATAGTAAAATCATCCATCATGGGAGTGCGGATAGTAAAATCATCCATCATAAGGGTGCGGATAACTGCACTTCCTACTGACGCAATTACCAAGACGTCTCCCTAAAAAGCTAGGGGGGGGGGGCTGAATCCTTATTTGAGGGAGGAGACATTCTACACCGGAGAGTATTTAAAAAAAAAATTGTTTCACATAAAATATTTCACAAATTTTCCTAAAGTAGTCACAGTAACGGAAATTTGCCCAACAAGTTATGATGTGTGTTTCTATTCTGAAAAGTGTTGGAAAAGGAGTTCAGCCAAGCACATCTTTATTCGCAATAAACCTTTTCCAATAGTTTCTTTTTTATTCTCCTTTAGCTACCACCACCGTTCTCCCAACCAGGCCCACTAATTTCCTCTTGAACGTGTATCATAAAATCAAATCTAGTTGCCCAAAGAAATTTAGAATGTTGCAGAAATTTGTATAGAGGATAGAAGATTAGTGAGAAAGAGAAACCAAAATCTGATAGGAAAAATCTGAGAAACTTTGTGTTAGTGCGATGCTACCTGAATGAAATCGACATGAGGAAATGTCCGCAAGAATTCATGTATGAGTTGCTTGCTGAGAGGAGCTGCACCAGAGGAGGCCTGCTTCAAGGATCTCAGATCACACCCATGGGCATCCTTGGCCCTTATAAGAGCAGCCATTATCGGAGGAACAACCGGAAAATGAGTTACTCTATACCTTGCTATGGTTTTGGCCGCCTCCTGCGCATCAAATCTCCTCATCACCACCACCGTCGATCCCAGAGACAGCAGCCCTATGGAAAACAGTGACAGGCCGTACACATGGAACATAGGTATGGCGGCAAGGTACACATCCTCCCAACTATGCTTCTTATACTGCGACGCCTCGAACCGCACGAAGAGCTCCACCATCGAGATCAAGTTCCCGTGACTCAGCATCACGCCTTTGCTGGATCCAGATGTGCCGGAAGAGAAGAGTATCGCCGCCGTGTCGCTCTGACGAATCGCCGGCTTCCAATCGATCCGCGGATTGCCGGAAACGATCTTATGAAAAACCGGATACTGAGCCGAATCGTAGCTCAAATCGCTGGGGACGGCGACCGTCGGCACCCCAAATCGCCCCAGGCTGGCAAGTTTCTCCGAGGAAGAGAAAACTAAGGCCAAACGGAGGCACTCCATTTGCTTCTGAATCTCCTTGATGTTGCTCAGGGGGTTCATGGTAGTGATGACGGCGCCAAGCGAAAGAACGCCGAGAAGAATGACGGGGAGGAGAACGGAGTTGGGGAGTAAGATGAGGACTGCCTGACCGGGGCAAACTCCAATGTCGCGTAGACCGGAGGCCACGCGTTCCACCATGGAACGGAGATCTGGGTAGGAGATGGACAGCCCCGATACAGAGTCGACGAGAGCGATCTCCCCTCTGTGCGGTCTAGAGAAGAGGAAGGTAACCAAATCAAGAAATGCATCTTGGGGAAGGGATCTCGGGCTGTGTCTGCTGCTATAGATTCCGGTTTCCGGCGAGAACCAGTTTGGATGGGAGATTGGTATGCTTATGCGGCCAGAAACGGCTCCCTCCATTGGAGAGGAGCAGAGCTCTGGTAGCTAGCTACTGTTCTCTATGCGGCCAGTGCTCGCATAAACAGAAGAAACACACCGTCTGGGATACTAAGAGCCACCGTCTTCTTGCTGCAGAACTTCACTCCGACGAAGATGGAGAGAGAGAGAGAGAGAGAGAGAGAGAGAGAGAGAGAACTTAGAAAGAGATTCTCCGCTTTCGAGTTCAGAGTGAGCCGTTTGGATTTAAAATAGGAAACGCAAATGTCACTCTTGATGCTCGGGATTTTGCTCGATTTTTTTTTTTTTTTTTTTTTTTGAGGATTGATGCCAACAACCCCCGGTTTGGTTTTATTTCGTGGTTGGGCCGGGCCCGGGGTATGTTTCGAAGAGCGCAGCGGGCAGCCTAGGCCGCCTACTTAATATCTAAACTTCTTAAGAATAAATAATAATACTTTCTACGGACGGTAATAACTAATAAAAGAAATTAAGCTAAAAATAATAATTATTGCCATTTTCAGTTATATACAGCACAAACATAAATACAGGACAAATTAAAAAATAAAATGATGAACTCGTATAAATCTAATCTGTACATAATCATTTGAACTGCTTAAAGTGGACGAAACTAGGCTATTCGTAAATATATACAGTTGGGAGTACTTTAATAAAATTGATTTGCTGCAAATTGCTAATTTTCAAATACAGGTTATTTATTTAAATGAAGTTAAGTGCTATAATATCATATTTAAGATATCTTTATGGCCCCTCGTGGGGCTGGGGTCAGTGAGGTGCCAATTTACAAAGAAAGGGCACGCACGTGATCACGTGTTTTCAGCTAAATAATTCAAAATGTTTTGGTTAGAATCGTAATTTTGACTATTCGCACTTTTAATTATTTGCAAATATATATTTAGAAAATTATTAACAAAAAGCACAAATGCTATCAGCACTTAAAATTTATCTTCCATCTTAAGATTTATCCCATGCACAACGGAGGTCAGGTTGTAGGCCTTGCCGAGAATGGTTCGGATGACTAGCGCCGCCGTGCTCTCTCCCGGCGAGAAGCTTGGCGTCATATCGGCCAAATGCGCACTGATAAGTGCAGCGAGTGGATGTATCTCACGCCCCGATGGACTCGATTATCCCCATCCGACAAGCAGCGGGTTGACATTTTGTTGGGGGCTATGACCTTTCATCGACTCTTGCTGGGAAGTACAGTAAACTAGAGGTGAGAAAAATGATAATGACATGAAAATGAGGAATACGCATTTCATTTGAAAGTACGTAGACTTTGTTTGTCGTGGTCGTAAACACAGTTGTTATGAACTGTTGATTGTGAACGTCTAACCTCACCTAAAGAACTCCATTCACTTTTAAGTTCAAAACTACATTTAACTCATCCGAGCAAAAAAACTTTGAACAAAACATCGCCCGAGTATTATTTTGATTTCATTTCCTGTGTACTAATTATTTTAATTCTGTATTATTTGTGAGAGTGAAAAATTAGGCTCAGTCGTCTGGCACGGTGGCAGGCGTCATTAACGTGGTGATTATGAGTCACTGTTCACGACGGCCTGACCTCACTTAAGAAATTTTATCAACTTTTATGTTTAAAACTATTTTTTTGATGGCAGTCATATGTATTTGTTTAAAACTATTCTAACATTTGTGCCCAAAATAACGTGCCAAAAAAGTAGCTTCAAATGGAGCCTTAATAAATAAATAAATAAATAATATTAAAAGCACCGTTGGTAATTTTGAAAAAGAATTCTCTAGAAATTGTGGGAAAAGCTATAATACGGGTTAGAGTGAGGAGGTAGGTAGCACAAGGGTTTATAACTTTATATGTTCTTTAAAATTTTAAAAGTGCAAGCAAAAATATATACTAACGAGGAAAACGTGGGCGCGCCTTGAATTAAATTAAATTAAATAAATAAAAATAAACATATTCCTTTACAGTGTGGGGGACTGGGGGGGTCAGGCAATTGTGGTGTTTGGTATTTCGGTGCACAGTTTAGTTTAGGCCTTGTTTAAGGTGAAAAATTATTTTTGATTTCTTTTCTTTCCTAATTCAAATTTGAAATTAATAGTTGGAATCTAGTAATTCTCATTATATTATATTATATATATATATATATATATATATATATATATAGTGTTAGGTGAATAAAAAAATTTGGACATACCTCTGCATTAAGACTTCGTTTAAGGCCCGGTACATGCGGTCGCAACCGCTTGACCGGTGAAAATAAGTCCTCCCAAACGGAGCTTAAGGCTTCGTTTTGCTCGGAAGTAACGGTCATGAACACAGTGATTATGAACCGCCGTTCATGAACGCCCGACCTCACTGTATTCATTTCTTTGTTCAAAACTAGTTATCTCTTTTTTATGTTGGTCATACATGTCAAACATACAATCCATGATGGTAGCATTTTTTTTGTCCAAACTCACCCGAGAAGAAAAAGTTACAGTCTAAATTTAAAAAAAACATTAAATAAATAATTTTGACTTCGCAGGCCACAAACTTGTAGGGAACATGCCCCACACATTGATCTGTCCTTATTACAAGGCATACATATTATGCTGTATGGCCTACTTATAACCTAGTTCGATATATGCAACACACAATTTTGATTAATGGGCAATTTCAGTGTCGATTCATTCCTCATCTCATACATCTATTTTCTATTCACCATCCAATTTCACCTTTTTTCCTTTTGATAATCACCATCCACCGACCCTCCACCCCCTCGACATAGGGCCCTCCATATATACATGCTCCTTAGTCCTTATATCTAATTTTGTGAGTTAGTTATTTTTTCTTTTCAAAATTGGACATAAGTACCTATATTAAATCTAATTTGCACCTTTAAATCAAGTGAGAATGCATCCACACCATGAAATGGACATTTGAGACCCTAAATGAAGAGAATCCCGATCCGCCATCCGAGGGGCCACCATGCTTTTATCATCTAAATTCAAATGAAATTGAAATTAGGGTCAGATGGACCCTAAATTCAATCAAGCAGCAGCATAATGCACTTTAGTAGCCAAGCCACCCCCTTATTTTAGATTTTAGAACATGTTGGTTACACCAAATCTATATTATTCTACTGCCATGAATAGAAGAACTACAAGTACATCTAAATTCAACACTTTTATTGTGTAAGATTAAATTGAAATTATTAGGTTTTGGCAAGCCACCCATTATTTTAAATAATGTTGGCTACAGCCAATGCATCCAACTTATTTCTAGTTCATTTCAACGGCCGACATGGCAGAAGACAATTCCTGGGTCCTGGGATCACCCACTTCTAGTGAAACGCCGCGAGAATCCTCCTTGACCAGCAGAGGAAGGACGCCCGCCGAGCTCCAGGATTTCGCGACGGAACCGGCTGCTTCTCCGAGGACGATGGCGAAAACAGCATCAAAGCCGCCGGCTCCAGGAACACCGGCAAGAAGAACACCATCCATATTCATTGTGGCGTCGAGAAGACGGGTTTGCGATTCTGGCTCTATCTGCAGGGTTGGAAGTCATAATGCGTGATGCCTCAAATTCTGATGATTTGAGGCAAAAGCAACAAATAATAATCACAACATTATTTGGACATATTTCAGCCTTCTGAAGAGTTTCAAATTGAGGAAAACCAGATCAGAATCACTTGGATTGTCAAGCATAGAGTCATCTAGGGATTGCATTGGACAAGAAAGGAGGCTTTTTTAGGGTTAAAACTCGCGAAAAATGATTTTGTGCATGAGATATCGAGTGGCGTCCGAAACCATGGACGCCGTGCACAGCATAGAGGAGAATCCCCCCACACCCGCTGGTTATTAAATTTTCCAACTACACTAAATGATATAAACTATAGAAATAATTACCCAAACCTCCCCTGTAAACTAGCATAATTAGTGACCCTCTTATTTTCGAAATTACAAAAAACTCTCCTTAAGTTTTCATTTCATTACCAAAACCTTCCATGGTCTTTTCATTTCATTGCATCCATGAAGAAAAATACCCTCAGGATACTGTTCATCGAGGGGGGTGTTTTTGTGCATGGATGTTAAGAAATTAAAACTTCAGGGGAGTTTTTTGTAATGAAATGAAAACTTTAAGGGAAATTTTTGTAATTTCGAAAATAAGAGGGGTGTTGTCAGTAATTTAGCAAAGTTAGAGGGGAGGTCCCGGTAAATGGCCCTAAACTATATATATATAATAAACTTTTTTATTATATCAATACAACTTGGATGGACCAACCTATTTGAAAATATATAACTATATTATGCTGTGGGAAGACAGCGCATCATAAAAAATAATAAAAAAAAATCTTCTTTATCAATAACTCTCAATGAAGTAATCAAGGTGGAAGAAAGTAATAAGACCGAAGCAGTTTATCTTTTGATGCATCATGCATTTTTATTTGTTATTTAGGGCTCCGTTCGGGAGGACTTATTTTCACCGGTCTAGCGGTTACGACGGCATGAACAAAACCTTAATTTAAGTCTGGTTCATGCGGTCGTAACCGCTTGACCGGTGAAAATAAGTTCTCCCAAACGGAACCTAGGTTCCATTTGACATGGTATTTTTGATCAGAAGAGTTTGAAAAAAATGTCATTGTTATAGAATATATGTTTAGCATCACAACGGATATGACTGCCACCAAGAAAAGAGAACTCCTTTGAACATAAAAGTGGATGAAATTCCCTAGATGAGGTCGGATGTTCACAAAACCACCGCATTCACAACATCCACCGACCCACAAACTTGATCGTAACCGTTGTCATGTCAAACAAATGCAGCGCCAAACAGAGTCTTAGTTTTATGGGGATGGTTGTATCCTCCTACTTCAATTTTTTTTTTTTTACGTAGAGTCCAAAGGGGTTCAAATTAAGTATGGCTCAAGTAGGGTTTTAAAAATATAATACTTATTTGCTGTCACATTGTTTTTATTTATTTATTTTGCGCATAAAGTACATAAATGTCATTTAGGGGGTTATCTACATTTTAGAATCTCATCAATTTTCATACCCACAACAACAAGCCTTCTCCATCCTAAGCCTTCAACCACAATTTATCTACTCGTCCAATGAGTAAAATTTTCAAACCACTTAAACTATAAAAGGGCAGCCCGGTGCACAAAGCAATCCCGCAGTGAGGGTCCGGGGAAGGGTCGCATCATAAGGGTGAAATGTAGGCAATCCTTACCCTGCTTCCAGGACACGAACCCGTGACCTCAAGATCACATGACAACACCTCAACCGGTGCGTCCAAGCTCCCCTTCTCAAACCACCTAAACTATATTTTTAAATAATTCATATTTGATAGCTGTCACTCAATCATTTCTCTGATGCAATAATCCCTTAATTTGAAGGCTCGCGCATTTTATATTTCTTTAAATTCAATATATATATATATACTTTTAGGGGTGTTGTTATCAGTAAACCATATTTCACTTTTAGCAAATCAAAAACTACCCACCATTATTTTGCTTTATGTTCAAATTCCTATAATTTCTTTAGCAATTCACTCCTATACCCTAAATCGCTGGAGTCCTTTTGGAGCCATCACCCCTACCGACCGATGTCGCATACGCGAAAGCCTCGTCCTAGCTTTCTTGCTACCCGACCAACCGTGCGAGGCGACGACAGATGCTGGTAGATTGATCTCCGGCAACAATAATGTATTCGCATTTCGTCGCCCGAGCCCTCTACCTTCCAGACAAACAGTGCATATGCGAAAGCCTCGACCTAGCTTTCTTCCCTCTCGACCGGCCACAGTAGGCGACGACGGCTGCTGGTTGATTCATCTCCGGCGACAGCGCTGTGTTCGCATTTCGACGCCCGAGCGTTCTTCCTTCCAGACCCTGGTGCCAAGACACGGCAGTTCCAACTATTCGGGTGAACTCCCACTCAATCCTATTCTGTAGGTCAAATCTGAACAACATTAACTAATTTCAACCTTACCTTTCCCATAGATTGAAGCTCACGTGTAAAAGGTTCCATAAACTTGCAGTTAATATCATAGGCCAAATTTGTGGGAAAACAATGAATATGCACTTTTCATAACATCTAAAATGTTCTGAGAAGAATCTTTAGGTGGGGACTTTTACAAAAATCTGTGGTTGGAGATTTCTTATTTTATTTTTGTGATGGTTTGCTAATAAAAAAATAGTTTTAAAATATTCAATTTTAGATTTGATAAATTGCTAATAATAATAATTTGCTAAAAGTTGAAAGTGATTTGCTAATAGCTGCGCCCATTTTTAATTGATGATTCATAACAATTCAAGTGGTAATCTAAATTTCAAGAATAATTTTTCGCTCAAAGGGGCAGGCCCATCTCTCTCTAAATCAAGATCTTGATGATGGCCTGACATACCCTATCTTTCTCTACCCTCTCTCTCTCTCTCTCTCTAGAAGCCCTTCTCTCAAAGATTCCCCTCTTTACCCAAAATACCAGGTGCAAACAAAGATCAGAAATCCATTTTTAGCGGAACCGGGGGAGTAAAGTGCACCTGCAGTGCGGGGCATCCACGGATGCAAACACATCTCAGCTCGCGCGCACACATCTCAAAGCGAGATGTGATGTACATGCATCTCCGCGCGAGCTAAGATGTGCTCGCATCCGTTGGATGCCGCACTGCACCGTAAAGTGCTTTACACCCCACGAATCCATTTTTAGCTCAAAGGGGCAGACCCGTCTCTCTCTAAATCAAGATTTTGATGATGGCATGACATACCCTATCTCTCTCTACTCACTCTACTCTCTCTCTCTCTCTCTCTCTCTTTGTCTGCTTCTCTCTAGAAGCTCATATCTCAAAGATTCCCCTCTTTACCCAAAATACAAGGTGCAAACAAAGAAGAGCAGAAATCCATTATCCACGTCTAAGTATAATTTTAGCTATCATTGATCTACATCTGGTCCCATTAAACTATCTCTTCTTTTGGTTAAAAAATAATAATCTTTCTCCTAGTAAAATTATTCCTACCCTGCCATTATCAAAAACACTAACTTGGATGGAACTTTCAAGGAAACCTGATATTCTTAGACTTATCTGGCACAAATTCAACGACAAGGAGGGATAGACGGAAGAACTTCTTTTCATACTCGGTCACTGTTCTAGTGTTCACTTCAGACCAACAGTTATAGAAGTCTAGAGTGGAAAAATAAGAATAAAATATTATTATCCCCTATACAAAGAAATATATACACCTGTCGATATAATGATGTCTAACATCCCCTACAACTCATGATTTAGACAATCACAAGTTCGAAAGAAAAAAAAAATGAAACAGAAGAAGATAAAGAGAAAAAGGTAAACACTCCTCTACAAATATGCATAAGATAAACAAATAGAGTTTCGTCAAAAAAAAGTGTGTAAGTGAACATTGAACACTATGAGCCTAGGTGAAGAACTAGTTACCTTGCAACTGTGATGAAACAACCTACAACATAACGGTCCCACAAAGATACTACTGTTGAACACAAAGATAATACATCTCCTTGAATTCCATTAGTTCATGAAAGAAGGGATTAAGATGTAATCTGGATAGTGCTGAAGTTGTCACAGAATAATAGTGTGTAACAAATAGTGATGCACATAACAGTACGAAGCTAACAGAGCCAAGTGATATCAACAGTAGTAGTAATCATAGCTCTATACACGATCTCGGTGCTGGATCAGGAGATCACTTTTTGCTTCTTTAATTTTCAAAAAAATCAAAGAATCTTCAAGGAACGCACAATACTCAATATTGGATAGATGATCAGTGACATATAGGCACATATAGGACCTCTGATTTCAGGGAAATCAAGTGAATCTATGTAAAATGAGAAAATTCATCAAAAGACCCACAAACATCAGTGTGAATGAGACCAAAAGGACGAATAGAAATAGAATTATAGCATGAAGTTTGCAGAAAAGTTTCATAAAAGACTCAAGAAGACAACGACTGAAACCTAGGAAGGGATATATGAACTAGTCTCATGGGCCACGACACAGTGGTAAGGACACACGTGGTGGCAGTAGCTGAAGGGAAAAGTCATATGATTCGTATGGTAGACTGGTCCGTACAATCTTCCATGTAAGAAAATGTTATGGAGGAGCGCCACTAGGAGAGAACGGAACCCACGCACGCATGGAGGGTCTATAAGAGGAGCACTAAAGCCTCGTGCATTAGCTTTTAATTAAATGTTAATGTTATCTTAATCTATATCTATACTATTGACGTGGTTATTTTTTTATATTGGTATTTATGTGTGAGTGGGTTTGTCCCACATTGTGGGTTAACTTTAGATGTATGTGGTTCTCCTATATATATCCCCCTATAATGGAAGATTAAAATAATGATTCCAATTCTCTCATTCAATTTCGTATCAGAGCAATCCGGTTCGAGCCTCTTCCACCGATCCTCCGACCCGAAGCCCTAATCCCGCTCGCATCGCTCGCCTCTTCCACGGACGATCCCGCGCCGCCTCCCGCGACCAATCCCATGCCGCCTCCCTCCCCTCTTTCGCGACATCGCACCCCGAGCGCGGATGTGAGGCCCCTTGCGCCATCGCCGCCTCCCGCCGACCCTCTGCAAGCCAACCTCCCGCGTCGATCCCGATCCTGCGCCACTCCTGCTGTCATTTCTCCACGGGCTCTTCCGCCTGATTTGCTTGGTGTTTCCCTCCCCGTTTCCCCTTTCTTTTCTTCTCATGACCTAGATCTGTGATCTACGATCTTCCCTTTTTTTGGATGGGATTCTCTTCTTGTGTTTAAGGGTTTCTTGGCTTTCCTACCTTGGAGTTTTTCGCTTTTTTTGGGCGTTCTCTTGTCCTCATCCCATGGATTCCTCTCTTATTGTTTTGAATGATGGCTTTGTCCGGCGCATCACTACCACCCTTCTCAATGAAAAAAACTTTTAACGCTTGGTCCAACTCCGTGCGTGTCCATCTTGTCGGACATGACAAGCTCGATTGGCTTGAATCAAATGGTGTTCCCCAACCTTCCGATGAAAAGGCTATTCTTCAATGGCGCACGAAAAATTTCAAAATTCTCGGGTGACTTCAATGCTCCATGGAGCCCCGCATTTACGAGTAGTTTATGCGTTTCGATTCCGTGCCGTCTCTTTAGGTTGCCTTGACGCGTACTTACGGCCACATGCGCGTTGATACGCAGATCTATTCTGTCTTCCAGGAGATTTCTACTGCTCGTCAGGGGGATCGTTCTGTGCACGAGTACTTTACCTTTCTCTCTGGGAGGTTCCAGGAGCTTTCTGACCTCGAGCCACTCAGTGATTTTTCACATCCAGAGGATCTGCTTGTTACCAAGCGGAGATAGGAGAAGCGGGAGACCTACCAGTTCCTGATGGGGTTGAGGCCCGAGTTTGAGCAGCTTCGGGTTCAGATTGTCAGCATGAATTCTCTTCCTGATATCTTGGATGCTTATTCCATGGTGGAGCATGAGCGTCGTGCTCGCCGTTCCTTCCGTTCCAGCTTCTGTTCCTCTTCCAGACCAAATGGCTCTATATTCGGGTCGTACTTCTTCTGTGCGGCGGGGGGGAGGTACTTCTACCCCTAAAGGTTGTGGGGGTGGCCATGGGTGCCCGTGGGTGCCCGTTTGCTTTTGTTCAGTATCAGCACTGCCTCCAGACTGGTCATGATAAGGCCAGATGCTGGCTACTCTTTCCTTACCTACGCCAGCAGTCCTCTTCCACGCGTACCGCCGCCGCTACTTCAGACTTTGGGGGCCAGCATGATTACAATGCCTCTTCTGGGGCCCCTTCCGGTGACTGGAGTCAGCTTATGGCTCAGGTGCAGCAGCTTTAGGCTCAGCTTCAACAACAGTGCCCCAGTTTGAGCCTCCTCACCAGCCTCTTCCTGCTCAGTCGTTGACTGCCACCTCGTCGTTCTCGTCGACTTCAGTGTCTACGTCAAGTACCCCGACGGCCTTTCAAGTCACTCAAGAGGGGTCTTCCTCTCCCTGGGTGATTGACTTTGGGGTCACTGATCACATGACCGGTGAGACACGCTTGTTCTCTTTTCTTGAGTCTCCGAGCGTCCATCGACAGGTTCGCCTTGCCGATGGCTCTGTGACCCCCCATCCTTCACCAGGGTACAGTTCCTTTGTCCCCCTCTTTCTCCTTGGGTTCAGTTCTTCATGTTCTCAAGCTTTTAAATATTTTTTTTGTTAGTCAATTGACTCGTTCGATGCACTGCTCGGTGACATTTTTCCCTTTTTGCTGTGTTTTTCAGAACCTGACCACAAGTAGGACTTTTGTCTATGGTCATGAGGGCGACAGGCTTTACCAGCTGGAGCTCCCACCTCTTTCGCCACGTCAATATATACTACTTAAAATAACCCACGTGTCAGTTATCACCCCAGCAATACACTTTAAAAAAGGGTAGCCTGGTACACAAGGGTTAGATGTAGGAAAACCTTACCTTGCATTTTTGTAAGAGGCTGCTTCCAAGACTCGAACCCGTGAGCTCAAGGTCACACAAAGTGCATCAAGGCTCTCCTTCATCCACGTAGCATGGCTGAGAAGGTAGAGTCCTTAAATTTGATATCCGCGGACGAAAAACGTAAGCATGAAATTTGCTTTAATTTCGTGTTTAATCTGTTGCTCGTCAGCCGAGAGTGGCTCTCTGGTCGAGTATCACACATCACACTAATCTCCCCTTCATTTGAGAGTCCTTTTCTAGCAAACTCACTCCATCTTAAGAATAGCTCGCACTCGCTCCTCGCACTAATCTTCCCTTGTGCTCGCAATCGACATCGCTCTGCAATCCTCTGAGCGCTACCTCGATGCAATCCGTTGGAACTTTGGGCAAGAGGACCAGAGTCAGTGCTTCAGATTTCAGTCCACTTTTTACAACCTTTTATGATCGCACAAAAACTCTACCTCCCAATTTTGAACAGTTGTCTAACATCATCCCTCCAAGTCCAACCTAAAAAAAAACATTTCTAGGGATAAATAATTCTTGGAAAAATTGTTTTGTTAGATGTGTTCAGGCAATTAAATGGTTTAAGGTTAGAGGCAGCGTACATGGACAGTTGCATGCGGGCATAGCCCGCCCGAGAGCATCGACCACGGGCATAGCCTGTGCGAAGATTCTCATATTGTATTAGATGTTAGCTTTATTTAAGGTACCTTTGGGGTCATTAAGAAAGAATTAGAGTTACTCTGTAAGACAACTAAGAGAATAGCTCTCGGCATATCAATCCTTTGTTTCATGGACCCTTCCTCAAGCTTCGGCTAAGGGCACGATGCATCCCCCATGTTATCATTGGTTCATCCCTACCGTCATGCCCATAAGCGCTGCCAGACAGCATCTCATTATCTCTTGTGTCGCATTCCTGTCCATCATGCGCAGCGTCAACGACAAATCACAACCGGTTAGTTGTCCTGCAAAAGCCTCTCAGGAAACTACTCGCAATGGATCGCCTCTTCAGCACACGAATTGTCGATGACTTCTCACAGTCGATCGCCGCTCTTGTACGCGCATTGTCGACGATTGTTCACAATCGATAGCTTCTTTGTCCATGCCCTAATAGACGATTGTGCATTCGACGATTGATCGAACAGATTGGTTGTTCTCTTCCACAAGCGTGTCTACGAGGGGTCCTCAAAATCAATCGGGCCTTCTTCTTTGAACCAGAACCTGACCACAGCGATACGCCGCCTCCTTGCAACTGTCCCAACCTCGACCTGATTGTCGGTATTCCCAATTCGTCCTAAATTATCCTTTTCAGATCTCTGTGACCCCCTATTCCCACCACCCATTGAATAGTGGATAATCAGTTGGGCGTCATGGAGCGCTCTGGGAGGGGCAGATAATACAAAGTTGTCCCCTCCAATCCTCAACAACAACGGCATCCCAGCATTTAAATGGTACTGACCCACTAAGTTGGATTGCACAAGCAAGGAAGCATTTTAACCTCCACTATACGGTTGAGGCACATAAAATCTACATAGACCCTCGACATGGAAGGGTCAACACTCCACTGATTTGTTGGCTCTCACAATCCACGCATGGCCTCACATGGGTGACACTCAGGCCCTCGTATAGAGATACAGTCATCAACACCACGACAATGTGGCCGAACTTCTGTATAGGGTCCAAACGTCCAGTAAACCAGATCCATTGACTCCTGCGTCGATGAGTTCATATAACTTGCCATACATGTTCTTGATCTGCCACCCAACCACTATCTGGGCCCTTCATGTGCGGCATATAACCCCACATCTGAGCTTGCCTTCACATCCCTCCACCATCAACAAAGCTATGAACCTCTCCTGCCTCGTGGATGGCATATGCATGGCGGACTTTGAGATGCTCGAGATATAGAATGGCGTACCATATGAGAAAGCCACCAGAATACCAATAGGGGAAAACAGAAATTACCCTAAACTAGAAAAATGGAAGAGGCGACTTGTGCTCCAAGCTACTTCGATTGGCAAGGGTGGGGTGGTGTTGCACTCAATTCGCATCATATTTCCTTGAGGACAAGGAAAATATCCCAGATGGAGACATTGTTATAGAAGAGCCTCCTCGAGAGTTTGCAGAACCCACAAATGCATGCAGGATCTATACAAGGTGCATTAATATTTAATTACATGTAATCTTAATCGTGTATTAAATGTTAGCTTTATTTTATAACCTCTATATATTAGGGTGGGGTGGGTGGGATGGGTGGGGTGGGGAAAAAACTTATGTTCGACACATGTGGACTGTGGAGTCATTAAGAATGAATTAGGGTTACTCCCTAAGGCTATCAATCAAATGAAGAGCTCTTGGTAGATCACATTCTTCATTCCCTGCATCCTCCCCCGAATATGGTACAAGTGGTAGTAAAAAAGATGGTATAAGATATGTCAATCAACCGAGAAAATAAAGAAGACTCATAGTCAAGCGAGGAACATGATAGACATCAAAAATGATGAAATTAGGTAAAATAGAAAAAATGAAAATGACCAGCAATCAAGAAAAGAGTTCTATCAGTTGTGTGCAAGAGTGTAGAGGGACAAATAAGAGTGATGCTACTAGAGGAGGAAGCATCACTAATTATATGATAGGAATCCCCAAAATTGAGAATCACCTGCAAAGGAAAAAAAAAAGGAGCATGTGAAGGTACCAATTGTAGGACATATCCCAGTCAATTGGAGTTGAAGACACAAACTCAGCCAGATGCGGCCTTATGGTCCATGCGCTGAAAGAAAAAGGCACTGCTAAGTGGAAACCATGTTAGTGGAAGAATAGAACAAAGAAAGGAATGAGAAGTCATGTGAATCTCAATCACGTGGGAACAATCAATTGTGAATGAGTCGAGGGATTCTGACACAAGAGAGTACACGCCAAGATGATACCAAATAGTTGAGAGGAACGAAGAATACTTTTGTAGCGAATATTTGATGGAGGCGAGGGATCCAGGGCAAACTGTGAAAACATTGTAATTGGGGATCCGATACTGACTATAGAAAGCATGACATAATTGAAAAAAATCAATCAATAGTGAACCTTGCCACTTCACCAACCGACAATAGAATTAGGTAGTAAGAATCCTAGTGGCGATGGGAATCGACAACAGTGAACCCTAAAATGCCTTGAAAGTCACCACACAAACAAAAGAAGAGGTAGAGGAGCCTCGAGGATTGAACAGTGGGGGGTTCTGAACTCACTAGAGCGCACAAAATAGGATTGTCGAGCGTCAATCACGAGCATGAAGTAAAAACCATGTTAGTGAAACTGTGGAAGAATAGATCACAGAAATGAATGAGAAGTCATGTGAATCTCAATAACACAGGAACAATCAATCGTGAATGAGTCGAAGGATTCTGACACGAGAGTACTTGTCAAGACGACCTCGAATTGTTGAGAAAATCGAAGGAGACTTCTATAGCGAAGATTTGGTAGCGGAGAAGGATCCAGAGCTAACTGTGAAAAAATTGTAACTGGGGGCCCGATATTGACTATAGAAAGCAGGTCATAATTAAAAAAATCAATCGATAGTGAACCTTATCGCTTCACCAACCAACGGTAGTATTAGAGAGTAAGAGTCCTAGTGGCAATGGGAATCGGCATCATTGAACCCTAAAGAGGCTTGGCAGTCTGTGTTATCAAGGCGTGCGCCTAGGTGCGCCTGAGGCGCCGGGAGTACCGGGCGCACTCCGTTGCGCCTCAGGAAAACCTAGACGGGCAATGTGCTTGAGGCACGCAAAGGCGCACGCAAAGGCGCACGCAAAGCGCACCAGGGCGAATTGGGCGCCCAATTCGCTGAAATTGGGCGAATCCGGCGCCCAATTCGCTCGAATTGGGCGAATCCGGCGCCCAATTCGCTCAAATTGGGCGAATCCGGCGCCCAATTCGCTCAAATTGGGCGAATCCGGCGCCCAATTCGCTCAAATTGGGCGAATCCGACGCCCAATTCGCTCAAATTGGGCGAACCCGGCGCCCAATTCGCTCAAATTGGGCGAATCCGGCGCCTAATTCGCTCAAATTGGGCGAATTCGGCGCATTTTCAGCTAATTGGGCACCCAATTCGCTGATTTTCCATGAATTGGACGCCCAATTCACTAATTTTATTTTTTTCTCATTTTTGCGCCTAAGGTGCCTCAGGCGCGCGCCTACGCCTTGCTTCTAAGCTTCAAGGCCACTTTGCGCCTCGGTGCGCCTTTAATAATATAGTTGGTAGTCACCAGACACAAAAAAGTAAATGAGTACTGAGGGTTGAACAGTGGATGGTTTTGATCTCACTAGAGCACACAAAATAGGATGGTCAGGGATCGAAGATCACGAGCATGAACTAGAAGCTTCAGAGCATGAGAATTGATCTTGCCCAATAAAATCCAAAAGCAATGAATTATTTTTCAAATCAATAAAAACCTTAAGTGATGCATCATCTTTGGATTATTCCACACCGTCCGGCCAATAACCCATCAACAATATCAATGGAAGATATTAAACACTAAATATCAAGCAACAAGGTAATATAAGAAACTTACAGGTACGCCAGCAGACTTTCCCATATGCTGCATAAGAATCCTGATATCAAGGAAAGCATCTCTTGCTCCAATAAGTGACTTTGCGATTTCCTCTTGGCATTGATTAAAAACTTGGTCCATCCACTGCACAAGCATGAAAGCAATTACACTTCTGGAGTAATTTTCAGACTACATATTGAGAAAGAGAAGTTTTGTATTTGTGGAAAATTTTTGAAATTACTAAACAGCGGCATGGTGCACAAAGCATCCCCGCGCAGCGAGGGTGCAGGGAAGGGTCCCACCCCAAGGGTGAAATGTAGTAAAATCATACCCTGCATTTTTGCAAGAGGCTGCTTCCAGGACTCGAACCCGTGACCTCAAGGTAACACGTAAAAAATGCAGAAATTCCGGAACACCTTCAAATTCAGTAAGAAGCTGATCTATGATGGAGCTTAAAACAGCCAGAAATTTTTTTTTACAAGCTATCACGTGAATGTTACTTTCTCTAATGCATCGTCTACGAGAGACCCTTCGTTATTTGGAACATACTTTGATGTATTAGTGACTTAGACTAAATCTGGAAAAAATACCTCTTAAACAATGCCTGTTGTAAATCTACTGATTATCTGTCGTCTGTAAAACAAGACATTTTTATTCACTACAGCAACGAAAAAGGAAAGAAACCATATTACGAGTTCAGTGGTATAGTTCCAACCAAAATCAAACTATTTGCATGCCCTCTAAGATTTAATTTGGGTGAATCTCAAAATGTGCAGTCATCAGAAGTTCAAAATGTTCGAGGGACACTCCTACAAGTACTGCAGTGAGACTTTCTTCAGACCTTTAGAGACACCGGCTGATTTCCTAAGAGTATTGTGTTATGAATCTACTAGAGAGAAGGGAGATCTAGAGAGGAAGACGGCTAGGGTTAAGAGGAGAAAGGAATACCTTGTAAATATCTTGCTTGCTCCCCCCAAGGAGGATCCGGGTATATTTATACCCGGACCAAGGCCGGCCGGCCAAGGGGGCCGGCCGGACCCAATTGGGGCTGAACCGGGTGGGTTCAGCCCCCCCCGAGGGCCGCCATCTATAGAGTGGGGGCTGAACCAGTTGGTTCAGCCCCGCTGTCGCCTTCGGATCCGTCCGGGGGCGTAACATTCCCCACCCCATCAAGACCCAGTTTGTCCTCAAGGTGGGAATCTGGTAGCCGCTCCAAACAGCAAAAAGAGCCCCCTGGCACTGGTGAGATGTGGATTCCCTGCAGACAGTATTCTCTCCCAGCTCTAGCAAACTCCATAGTCAGCCTTTCCCAATCCAGAGTCACCCTGCCCAGCTGTCGCAACCATTGGGCCCCCAAAATCATATCTGGCCCCTGGATGGGCAACAAGTAGACATCCATGTTGTCGGTGTACCCTTGCACACTGAGTTTCACGTTCGGAAGCACGCCTTCACAATGCAGCTCGTGTCCACCGGCCACCACGACCGGCGACGCGACATCCGTGATGACCTCTAGCCCCAGCTTCTGTGTCACTGCCGGGCTAATAAAGTTATGTATACTCCCACTGTCAAGCAGAATGGTCACCTGCTGTTGGCCAATCCTCCCCGCAATACTCATAGTGGGTGGAGCGGAGTCTCCCGCCATGGTCAAGGAAGATACCCCGTACTCGACTGTATCCAGAATGTGCCCCTGTTCCCCTCCATCACCATCCGACATCGGATCTTCCTGTAACATGTAAACCTGGGTCCTCTGACATTTGTGGCCTGGGGTAAACTTTTCATCGCAGTTGAAGCACAATCCTTGCTCCTTCCTAGCCTGTAGCTCTGCCCACGTCAATTTCTTCATTGTGGCCCTATCGGCAGCTGCTGGAGCCCTCTTTGTGTCGGGCAGGTGTGTAGTGTTCCTCGAAGTGTCCCCCCTGAACTTTTGTCGATTGAGACGCTCTTCCTGAATCCGGGCCAAGCTGATAGCGTGTGTCAAGCTGCGCGGCATATAAGCATGCACCTCATCTCTGATGTCTTCCTTTAGGCTAGAAATAAAACAACTTGTTAATGTCCTCTCGCTCCACTGCACCCTGTTGGCCAACCGTTCAAACTCGGTTCGGTACTCCATCACCGTCCCTTTCTGACGCAACTTCTGAAGAAGAGTCTCGAAGTCTTCATACTCAAGGGGACCAAAGCGGGCGGTGAATCCGTCGACAAACTCGTGCCATGACGCGTGATCTCGTCCCCGGAGGAACCATTGGGTCCACTGGTATGCGTCCTCTTCAAGGTGGAAGGACGCCAACTTTACCCACTGCGTTTCTGGTATCTCCTGATAGCTGTAAAATAACTCTGCCTTTTGGACCCATTCGAGTGCATCACCTCCCTTGAACTTGGGGTAGTTCATGCGGGCAATCTTCGGCGGCATATAAGCGCGTGGTAGTTGTGGCCCAAGTCCTCCGTACTCTTGGCAGTGTCGACGCGGTAGCCGCTGATCAGCGGCCACATGTGGGTACCCCCAATCCTCTCCATAGGGGTTTCCCAAGAAAGGCGGTCTAAACTCCCATCCGCCTCCTCCCCGTCCGCCCGAGGCGTGTCCCGGTGCTCCTGGAATAGGGAGGAGCCCATCACGGGGTGTGTACCCCAGCCCGTGGGGTCGTTGGTCCTCCTGGCGGTCTTCGCGGTGAGGAGCGAAATCCAAAGCAGATGCGGCGATTCCACCCAACGGGGTGGCCCCGGACCATACCGGTGGTCGGCGTGAGCCTCCTCCCCTTTCACCGTCAATTCCAAGCCCCCCATTGAGGCTAGAGGCTCGGTCGTCGTGCTCGGAGGCTGGAGTAGGAAACTGTACTGTGTTGGTCTCGCCCACCACACCTTTTCCTTTAAGGTGTTGAGTCAACATATTTTTAAGCTCGTCCATACGGGTATCCAATTTCTCTTCGAGACGTTTCTCCGATGCCGTGAACTTATCGGCGAGGGCTGCCACGGTGTCAGTCAGACCGGTGTATTTTTCTTCGAGATGTGCGAGCCGATTTGAGTCTTCTTGGGTGCGAGTCACCATGGTGGGAGCGTGCGTGAAGTTGCAACAATTGGAGGCGCAATCGGATGCAACACTAGAAGCAGCGGCTGACGGAATGCGAGCAGGATGCGGCAGAGGCAGCAACCGCGGGAGTCGTCGATGAAGCGGGATGCAGCAGGATCCGGCGGAGGCCGCAGCAGAAGGATGCGGCGGAGGCCGCAGCAGCAGGATGCGGCAGAGGCCGCAGCAGCGGGCTCGACGCCTGGGGCGATGCGGCAGCGGGATGCGGCCGAGCGGTCGGCGCGAGGGGTCGACGCACGAATCGACGCGGAAGGCGAGCAGGGCTCGACGCGGAAGGCGAGCGGGGCTCGCCGCGGAAGGATCGACGCGGGAGGCTGATGTGATCCTGCCTACGGCTCGCTAGAACCGCTTCGGTTCTATATTTTTACCGTTTTAATTATCGTGTATTTTTATGTCCTGAACATTTTAATGCTTTTAATTTTATATAACGGCGCGTGAGATCGACCACCTCGCGTGACCCTGAATGGATTGGTCCGGTTGGGTGTGATCGGGTCGAGTCGGCACGTGTCAGTGGGTTCAAGATGTTGCTGAATTTAATCTAATTATTTTATGAAAACAAAAAAACAAAGAGGAGTGGGGAAAGGGCTATATATATAGTTGGCTAGTTGCCCTAATGGAGGGAGGAAAAAGAGTTGAAACCGGGATTGATTTCTATCTTCCGGTTCGACTCATTCCGCCGCACTGTAGCAGCAGCACGACCCGCGACTTCCGCAGCAGCGCCCGCGCCTCCCTCCGCTCCCGCTCGACGGCCTGGCCAGCGCCTCCGGTCACCGTCTCCAGCCCCATCCCAGCAGCCACACCAAATTGATGGAATTAATTCCTAAATTTAGTCGAAGTCGACAACGTAGCAAACTAACTAAAGCACACTCACGAACGAAATCCTAACACACGGAGTAAAACGAACGGCGAGACATGATTGGGACAAGCGCATGAGCCATTGGGTTGAACGGTGAAAATACTTTGCTGAATTTAATCCAATAAAAAAAATGCAATTAACTTTCAGGAGGAGTGGGAAAGAAAAGATCTCACCAAGGGACTTGCCCGTTTTCGATGCTTCCGATGTCGTAGCGGATGGGCGCCGAACCTCCCAAGGGAGCTGTGGAGGACGAGTTAGGGCTGGCGGCTTGCGGTGGAGCTGGGGAAGAGGGAATAGGGTTGGCTTGCGGTGGAGTTGGGGGGAAGAGGGGGTAGGGCTGGTTTGCGGTGGAGCTGGGAAGACGAAATAGGGTAGGCGGGCTTGCGGTGGAGCTGGGAAAGAGGGAATAGGGTTGGCTTGCGGTGGAGTTGGGGGAAAGGGGAGTAGGGCTGACTTGCGGGTGGATCGGCGGAGGCGTTAGGGCACGGGAAGAGGCTGGGGCGGTGGACCGAGGAAAGTGTTGTCGGGATGGGGCTGGAGACGGTGACCGGAGGCGCTGGCCAGGCCGTCGAGCGGGAGCGGAGGGAGGCGCGGGCGCTGCTGCGGAAGTCGCGGGTCGTGCTGCTGCTACAGTGCGGCGGAATGAGTCGAACCGGAAGATAGAAATCAATCCCGGTTTCAACTCTTTTTCCTCCCTCCATTAGGGCAACTAGCCAACTATATATATAGCCCTTTCCCCACTCCTCTTTGTTTTTTTGTTTTCATAAAATAATTAGATTAAATTCAGCAACATCTTGAACCCACTGACACGTGCCGACTCGACCCGATCACACCCAACCGGACCAATCCATTCAGGGTCACGCGAGGTGGTCGATCTCACGCGCCGTTATATAAAATTAAAAGCATTAAAATGTTCAGGACATAAAAATACACGATAATTAAAACGGTAAAAATATAGAACCGAAGCGGTTCTAGCGAGCCGTAGGCAGGATCACATCAGAGGCGGAAGCCGTCGAGCGCCGGGCGTGCTGGAGTCGTCGAGCGGAAGCAGCAGCGACGGCTGGATGCAAAATCGGTCGGGATCGAAAAAATTTTGGGAGGAAGAATCCTCTGATACCAAATGTTATGAATCTACTAGAGAGAAGGGAGATCTAGAGAGGAAGACGGCTAGGGTTAAGAGGAGAAAGGAATACCTTGTAAATATCTTGCTTGCTCCCCCCAAGGAGGATCCGGGTATATTTATACCCGGACCAAGGCCGGCCGGCCAAGGGGGCCGGCCGGACCCAATTGGGGCTGAACCGGGTGGGTTCAGCCCCCCCGAGGGCCGCCATCTATAGAGTGGGGGCTGAACCAGTTGGTTCAGCCCCGTTGTCGCCTTCGGATCCGTCCGGGGGCGTAACATATTGTTTAAGATTTCTCATGAGGAAATTGTGCATGGGAGGCACATAAATCACTCAATGGTTACAGAACTCGACAAAATGTTTGAGCATATATTTGTTTGTCAAGCTTGGCATGGCCATAATACATCAAGTCCAGGTCTAAAACTGCTAATCAAAAGCAGCATTGTAGGAAAAAGGGCTAAAGCAGCAAAAAGACAAACAGAACAATTTTAAAAAAATTAGATGCACAAAAGACCTTTAAACTTCCGGATTCGCAAAACTGCCTCTACAAATTTAAAAGACCAACCTAAAAATTGAGAAAATTTCCTGGGCTTTCTTAAACTCTAGCTCAGCCCTTAAAGAGTTTATAAAAACCCCTAGCACAGAAAACTTCAGTCTCAAAAAAAGTCCAAGAGATCCTGAGAAATCATCTTTGAACTAATGGCCAAAAGATATATTATTGACCTGCAAATTTGCATGTCCACTCACAAAAAAATACTCAAGTGCCAATTTCCCGCTTAAATATGTTTCAAAATATACTAATTGTGCGGAAATCATGGAGAATACGGAGTTACCTGACCAAATCCATTGCCTTATACTGACCCAGCCTGGCGAAGTTGAAAAGCCTTACAACTTTTAAGACTAACATATGCAATGAACTTAGGGAACATGACAATGAGGTTGGCAGCCCTCATATATGCAATGAGCTTAGGGAACATCGACGGATTCCGGGAATGAACTTCTCCAAAATATGCAATGAGGTTGGCAGCCCTCATATCCTCCTATTTATGATAAAATACACTTAGGGCATCCAGCAAAAACAACTATGATTGGTCGTGAATGTGGAAGGACCGATTACAATAAATATAACTCAAAAACAACAAAATAATATATGAAATTGTAGGTAATCGACGAGCATCCTCGGCAATGGTACTCATGTCTCTGTCCTTCAAAAATCTGCTCCAATGGTACTCTGGTGTTTGTCTGTCAGGCGTAGTTATACCCTCGTAGGCCACGATATAAGTAATGCTCTCAAAAATAAAATAAAAAGTGTGATGGTGGTATTGGTGCGATCACAAGTGCAGACTGTGAAGTCATAGGCGACTGACCCAACGGCAAGTGAAGCTCAGAAGTGGACTGAGGATATGGAGATGTGGGCTCAAAAGGATGTGGAGGAGTATGCTCAAAAGGATGTGGAAGTGTAGGCTCAAGAGGATCTCCATGAAATGGTTCCACATACTTGTGAGGCTTGTAGTATGACATCAGGTCCTCAACATTAAATATGGGATGTATACTCATGCTCGTAGGGATATCAAGATCATATGCATTTGCTCTGATCCTTCCCATGATTGTGTAGGGATCCATTTGCCTAATGCTTAAACTTTTAGCATGCCTCCCAAGGAGCCTCGCATTGCAGATTCTCACCATCACCTACCTACTTTCATGAAATAACTGCTCTTGTCAATAAAAATATGCATGTGTTTTAAAAGATTTATCACCAGTATTGATCCTCCGTCGGACCGACTCACGAAACACATGCAAACGACGAATAAATGACTCAACAGACACATGCAAATGATGCAAATAAAATACGACAAACACGACATGCTCTCGAGGGGCAATCTAACAATAACCTACAAATATCTAAGACCGGGTGGCCTATCAGGAGGCTCATTTGGTGGAGTGTAGAAAAACTCATTGAGTGTGCAATGAGTACCCAAATGACTACACGAGACACCAACACTCAAATATGAGCTCATAAAGTGTCAAATGTCTCTCAGGGAACATGACACATCAGGGGGGCTCACCCGGAGGTATGTATGAAAGGCCATCGTGAATGCGACGACCACCTGAGTGAAAACCATATATATCGACTAGAAGAAGTGACTCTAGAGTGTGGAAAGTGTCCCTCAAAAGAAAGAAGGCATGTGGTGGGTCAGCAGGTGGTGGGTCCCAAAACTCATCAAGAGTGTGATTTGTCATAAAGCGAGTCGTCAAAATATCGGAAGTATGCTCAAATGAACTTAAGGAAAAGCCCAAATACTTGATGCTCCACTCAAGATTCATTCTCTGGGGAAAGACCAGGGACGATAACGAAAGAGACACCAATAACCCGATACTCATAAACGAGTGGCTTGCCTGAATCTCATCCTTAACAGAACGTGGTGGCTCAAAAGGAGGCTCAATGAGGGGGCTCGTTAAAGAACCTGTCAACAGGATCATGATCCTCCAGATGAGTACCAACGTAAGTGATAGTATTCTCATAAATTGAGACAGCCACTATAAGATCAACACCAGGCTCTTGGCTATTAGTCGTGATGTGGCCCGGGACAATGACAGAGGGAGAGTGAAAAAGACATACTCTCGAGAATGAGTCCATAGATACGTTGTCAATAAGTGGGTATATGGTAGGAGCAATAATGAAGTCACCACATGAGGTAGGGTAAGAACACGTCACTGCAGTATCATTAGGTCGCCCTGACTCACTTTCAGTCAAGATCACGGGAAATAAGTCAATATCAAAGGATGGGCCACTCGTCGGACTAAGTACCTCGCTGGGGTGAGAAAAATAAGACTCAGGTAACATTTATGTCATGTCCAACAGGACAAGGGTATGCAAATTGGTGACCTCAGTACGGGAGGAACTCATACTGGGGCGGTGAAGGTGTAAATCCACTCAGCTAACTCTGGTGGATCTAAAAGACAGTTCATGATGAAGGGCGAGCTGATATGTTTGCTCAAGGGACCCCGAGCGGTGATAAGTCAATTCAGTGCATATGTCAGATCGTAATCCAGGCTGAAACTGGCAAGTGATCATAGTTGGCTCCTAGTGGAGACCAGCCCCGATCAGGTCGACGCAAAAGTGCTCGACGTCGCACCCGACCGGATCTCTACTGACCTTGAGATAACACAAAGCGCAGCCGGTTCAACACAGCGGAAACAAAATGTTACGGGTCCTCCATTGGTTATCTTATATTACTATTAGTTTATTATTATTATTATAAGTCGAGTCGTTGTATTGAGTCAGGTAGTTAGTTTATTATTATTATTATTATGAGTCGAGTCGTTGTTTCGAGTCGTTGTATCGAGTCGTTGTCATCGGTGCCTATATATGGGCTTTTGGGGGTCATGTAACCTTTAAGCAAAATATTAATGAATGTTATGTTCTCTCTCTAACTTCTCTCTCTCTCTAGTTCTTCTCAACTCCCCTCTCCTTCTAGGGTTTACCACTTGTATCTCCGCCTCCTCTCCCCATAATCACTGACACGTAACAACTTGGTATCAGAGGGAGGTTCCTCCCCTCGGCCGCTGAGTTCTTACACGCCAACCTTCCTTTCGACTGCCGCCGCAAGACGCCACTATGTCGCCGCTGTTTCCGCTAGCAGCCCTCGCACGACTTCCAGCACCGCTGCTCATCCACTCCATCATCAGCCCTAAAGCGTTTTGCTTCTCCCGTTCTCCGGCCGCATCCACTTCAAATCCACAGTCTCCAGCCCCATCGACTTCTAGCAATACCGACCAGCATCCAACATCTCCTCCCGACCCCTTCCGTCGAAGTCAGCAACCACAGCTTTCTCGCCCGCCCAAGCCGCGCTTTGTTGGCGTTGCGCCGCCGTCGTCGCCTGTATCCGGGAGCGCATCCAGCAACAACATCTCCTTCCGACCTAGCCCCAGCAACTGCACGCCGACATCTCCGTCGAAGACGTCTCCCGTCGAAGCCAGCACCGCCTGCCTCTCCGTCTGTCGGCCATATTCTCTCTGTTCGGTTCCAAACGAGCCCTTATGCCTTTCCCATCGTTATTCTCATTATTATTTTTTTCTTATCTCTCCTTGAGGTCATAGATGTCCCCCTCACGTCACCTCCAACTTTAACACAATCCGGCCTCATCTCTTCTTATTTAATTCCCTATAGTCTTGTCCACCACACATCTCTTCCCCTTTTTATTATTTTTTATATATCTATATATATATTTTTCTCTAATTCCCTCCCAAGTCCCAACCACACCTTTATTTTCATTTAATTCCCGTGCTCCTCTTATCCCACCCGCATCCCATCACGCGTCTCTTGCGAAACTTGAGGCGACCCTCGCCGCCAACTCTGCCCGGTTTCTGGAGGAACTCGCTCGACTTTTCGGGTACCCTCTTTCCCCGAATTTGCCACCATCCGCACTTCAGGGCTCCGTCATCAACCTTTCGACGCAGCCTCCACCCCCACCAACTCCTCTCGAGCAGTCGCCACCACCAACCTCTACTTTTGTGGCCATCATTCCGCAGTTCCTGGCCCCGGCCACCGCGCCGCCTCTTCGGTCGGTTATTGCTCCGTCAGCTCCACAGGCCACGCTTCCACCTCCACTTCGGACCTCAGCTCTGCCGCCTCCGGATACATCATCGGCTCTTGCTCCGTCGGCCCCTGCCATGCCAATCCCACCGGCCGCTTCGCCGCCTCGACCACCGGCACTTGCTCCACCGACCTCGACGGATCCATTCATGCCGCCGCATGTCGGCCCTCCGACTTCCGCGTGGCTATTGCTATCAGCCCCTCCAGCAAGCCAGACAATGACATTCCATCTGCCGCCCGTTTTACTGATGGCGTCACCACTACTCGCCGACGCCACTGCAACCGCTACACGTTACCGCGTCTTGTTCTGGAGGGAGATCAAGGTACCAGATGGTCCGGCCACCCGCAGGGAGCACGAGCTTGAGGGCAAGCTCGTTTTGAAGGGCGGATGGAGTGTTACGGGTCCTCCATTGGTTATCTTATATTATTATTAGTTTATTATTATTATTATGAGTCGAGTCGTTGTATCGAGTCAGGTAGTTAGTTTATTATTATTATTATGAGTCGAGTCGTTGTATCGAGTCGTTGCCATCGGTGCCTATATATGGGCCTTTGGGGGTCATGTAACCTTTAAGCAAAATATTAATGAATGTTATGTTCTCTCTCTAACTTCTCTCTCTCTCTCTAGTTCTTCTCATCTCCCCTCTCCTTTTAGGGTTTACCCCTTGTATCTCCGCCTCCTCTCCCCACAATCACTGGCACGTAACACAAAACCCTGTTTATCTCTCCCGATTCAGAGCTACGGGAAAGTCGGAATCACTGCGCTACACCAGAGGAGCTCCGCTCCATTTCCATCCCCATGATGCTCGTTGCATCTTTAGAAACTCCAACCGCCGGCCCACAATCCAGGCTCGACAGCGTCTATAGCGCGTCTAACGATCGGTCCAACTTCGACGAGTTTGTCCACGATTGTCCTCCTCCATCGGCTTCGACGATCTCTTCTACCCCACGTCTGCCTGCAGGCTGCCCTAATAAAAGAAGAAGAAGAGGAAATCAGGCGGTGGTGAGTGAGAAAGAAAAAAAAAAGCTGAAGGTAACTGTTCGTCTCCTGCGTATGATGGTTGAATGTCGATGAACATTTGTGCTTTGTTTGATTGCAATTTAAGAGTAATAGAAATCTGGGTTGCTGTTGTGAGTTTAGAAATAGGAAAAGATTTGATATTGGCGTTTCGATTCCTGTTATTGTTATTGTGATATGTTTAGTTGATACAGATGATGAACAATAGGTTTGATTTTACTATTTGAACATTGTCTCCTGTCGTTGAATTGGACATTTGGTTGTGTTGTTTTGGACTGCTACCGTAAGCAGTGGAGGTTGTTTGTTAGCTTTGAGATTTCGTGGATCCACCTTGTGTGAGTGAGTGAACTTTAGTTCGTGTGTTAGAGAATTCGTGGAGCCACTTGTGTGAGAGCGAGTGAATTTATGGTGTTAGGTTTGTGTCTTCTCTAGAGTCTAGAGTGAGTGATTCCGTGGAACCACTTTCGTCTGAGAGTGGGTGAATTCTCCTTGGTGCCTGTGTGCGATAGCGGACAACCTCGGAGAAGAAGATCGAAGGTGACGAGGAGTTCCTCGCGTGATCGTCATGGACTTCGGATACGGAAGGATGCCTATTTTCGTGGGCAATTTGTTTATATCTTCTTCCTTTGTGTGTCTAAATTTTCTCATTAGAAGAAATAGATTCTTGTTGGGTTTTCGCCCGAATTTTGTCAGCAAACGCTATGTCAATAACTCCAAACGGAAACGTATTTGGAGTTCACGATTTCCATTTTGCTACGACAAGGGGAACAGAACAAAAGTTGCGAACTTACTTCCTGAATTAAGAATTAAACCAGTAATTCAAGAAATTTAATTTTTTTTTAAAAACAAAAAGTTTTTTTGTGCTTTCCAAATTAAAGTTGTTTAATTTCAAAGTTTGTGCAACGCCCGCTCTAGTTTGTTTGCAAAAAAGTAATTTACTCATCGCACGCATTTAGGGTTTCCCAGAGAAAAGCCGACAGGTGCGCAAACCCAACGCGTCGTCCTGCAACAGCTCCTCTCAGATGTCACTCCTCACTACCATCTCTTTAAAATGATTCTTGTACTCAGAGACGGATAGGGTCCTTGCCAAAGGGTAAACAACTGATTGAGCAAGCGGCTCTGATACGATGCAGGAAAATACATATGATACAAACGCTTCATCTTCACACAACTAGTTATGTGGTGAAGACAACCTCGCTCGCGGGTCCTTTCAATGCTAGACCAATACGCTCTCCCCGGATCTAGAAACATAAGTTTCGCAAATTTTAGGCAACGCTCACTGAATAATTCAAAATAATCAAGATAATATTCCATATTCATAAGCCAATAACTGAAAGACTCGAGACTCGATAAACCGTCAAAGGTGGGCAACAACAAGAAACCTACACTTAGGATCTCTCTCAAAATGATGATCCTCGTAATATTCATCCCTAAAATAATTGAGTCGTGTCATAGGGTTGGCACGATTTCCTCATGCATGAGGATGCGGACAATGATAATCATCATAGTAATCATCTCTAGCACAGTGTAATCGCGTCGAGGAGTCGACGCGATCTCTGGAAGTGGTGCACGACAAACAATAATAATCATCATAATAACATGAGGATTTCTCTAAAGGGATTCTATAGGATTGGGTATAGGTCAAATCGGGTCCCCAAATAGAGGAGAGGAATGACGATGATAACTACCCATAGATGAACTTAAAGACTCTATATGACCTACCACTACGTATATAAATGTGAACATAATTTTGGCCTCTTATACCAAATGATGTAAGGTAGGCTACGTGGGTGCATGACTAACATACAATCCTAAGTGAAGTGTCAGGGAAACAACCCGACAACCCTAAATTATTGTATGTAAGATGCAAGATCCGATGACGAAATCAAATTAAACAATAAATAATATATCCCGCTTACATGATTAAAGTAATGCAAAATTATTTCATTAGACAAACAAGCTTTGGTTTTCCTCTGCGTTGAGGGCCAAAGCGAGAATTTGCGGCAAATAAATCCTGCAAATAAGTGAAATAACAATTAGTTTACCACAAACACCCACAATTCAAAATATTCACACAAGCATAAAGATCATAATACCACAAATTAATTTTGAAGAAATTGTCCCATATAATGATAAAACAATACTCACGAAGTAGGAGGAGGCCGCAGCGTGGAAATCCAGTGATTACCGAGTGCTGGGTGGTTTTCCAAAAGGAGGCGGTAGTTGTATGGTGATTGAAATCAGAGTGTTGGAGGTGGGTAGGGCTTGACTCGGGGCTGTTTGCTGGATCGACTAAGAATAGTAGTTAGGAGTTGGATCAAGACATCCTCGGAGGGAATGTGGAGAGTTGGTGGCGTAGGAGTTCTATTAGGAGACAAATGGGCTTTGCTGGAAAGCTATATGGGCTATTTACTAAAAGGGGATTTTGTGGAGGGATGCTTACAAGAAGGAACTTGGGCTTCTACGGGGTACAGGGAGTTCTCTTTTCTGGATAGAGGGATGCAGCATTACTGGGGAGGGGGGGCACAACAAGGAAACATGGAGATCTTTACAGGAAAAGCAAGGGGAAGGTTTTTGCTTGTGGGATTCACGGCAAGGACTAAGGAGGTAATGGAATTCACGCTACTTTGGAATAAAGAGTTACAAGTATCTGTAGAGAGAAATAAACAGTGGCAGTAGATTTCTGGGAGAAAAAAAGAGGGAATTGGGAGTAATTGTTGGGGTTGTCGATGGAGTGTCTGCTGTTTGGAGGGGTTTAAGGGGGTTGGCTAGATCTTGAAAGGGGAAAATATAAAGATTATGGATGGGGGATACCTTTGAGATGCGGAAAACCTACTAGGAGTCATCACCGTGAGAGGATCGCCAGATTCTGGGAATTAACTTCTCCAAAATCTGCAATGAGGTTGGCAACCCCCATATCCTCCTATATATAATAAAACGCACTTAGGGCACCCGGTATCAACGGCTAAGATTGGTTGTGGATGCAGAGGGTCAGATTACAATAAACATAACTTAAAAAAATAAAGTAATATATGAAATTGTAGGTAAACGACGAGTCGGACGCATCCGTGGAGTCGGGTTGTCGATCAAGAGATGTTATATAGGGCAGGTGGCCAATTGACCCCAAACAGATCCAAAACTTGTCCTCCCGCCGCGGGTCCGCATCTCCATTCCGTGTCACCTCATCATTTTACCATTTTAGCATACTAGAACTTGTCAGTTGGTTATTCATCCAAATGGTGCTCCCACCCTAATACACATAACTGGAGCACCAAATGCTCCAAAAAAAATACCTTCACGTGTTTGAGTCTAACATTTTATCTATTTAGCACAAGAACCTTCTCTGTATTTTCAATGTGGGATTTAGTTCACTCGCACTCATTTTCTCTTAGAAAATTGTCATCTTAAAAGACTACCATATGCCTCTAGTTCTCTTGTTCTCACTACCCTGATGACACTCCACACGGACCACACCTTCACCTGACCAGCCTTAAAAGCTTCGGTGCCCAGATTTTATCTTTTTTATTTAAAAGTATTATTAAAGTTTGTCGGATAGAATGTCTTTGTTATATTCAATAATTTTTAATCTTTTGGGTAGTTTCATGATCCCTAATTCAATATCTAGTAGAAAGCCAAGGCCTTTTTTTACAAATGTGGTTTTACATCTGATATTTTAACATCAGGAAATATCATTAACATCAATAATTTCCCTTGTTACTGGTAGTCTGGTATAATTTACCTCCAGCATTGATCTCAGGAAAGAAAATAAAAGTCTTACAAATTTTGAAACAGATAGGAGAGACGGACGAATTAAAAGAGAGAAAGATAGCTGGTATGTTTTAGAAGAAAACATAATATGAGCAAAAGACAACCTTTTCATGTGAAGAAATTGAGCATAATCCAATCATATGCTTATAAATCACCCATTGCTCATGTGCAAGTTTGTTCAATAACTTCAGCTGAGTTTCAAACTTTGCATTAGCACTAGCCAGACGTGTCCATGTCTCAAGAGATTTTTCAGGATCAACCTTCTGCCACTGTTTCACAGAACCTACCATTGATGGAGTGGATGATCCTCCACTGCCAGGTTCCCCAAGTAACTGCCGAAAGTAGAATGTGAAAACAAAATCTTTTTTAATATAATCTAGAATGAACTTTATGTATACTTCTCTTATAATCTAGAAAGTACACTACTAGAGAGAAGATCCTTCAGAGCAACCTATTTAAAGGTACTAACAATAATATTCTTCAAATATATAACAAAAGGGGGGACGGGCAAGGGGAAAAGGGAAAAAAATAAGGTAACTGATAAAACATTCTTCACATTTAGAAATTGAGGAGAGAGTTCATGACATACCACACAAGAAGAATTAACTCAGAGGCATATGAAAAGTGATTATAAGCATCAAATGGTAAGTTGCTATAAGTACAATATGAACAATTTCATACATTAAAAAAAGAATAAAAATTTGAGCAGCAACTACTATATATAACAGATAGGACGGGTTGATAAACTCACGAGTGTCATTAGCGGGGGCAAAGAAAAATGACACGTCTCATGATCCCACTTCTCCTTAAGAATGCCAGAGATCAAGTCAGGCAAATAGTTTCGACCCATCTGGAGTTTCATAATAAAATAACAACAACAAAATATTTGAATCTCCAAAATTTACAATTAATTTTCAAAAAGAAGAGCAGAAGACCCTTTACAGACATAAAAATTAGAAATTTATGCATTTGACATGGCATAAAAATTAGCCCCAATAATCAAATAAAAACTTTGAGAAAGAAATCAAGAAAGGAGTGGAACAAAGCAAAAGACAATTGGATACAATGTTAAAAATATACCCTCGGATTCCTAAACATCAATTCTAAAGGAAGTAAAATGCAATATAATTGTTCAGTAAACCCCTAATATTTAATATAAACAAATAATATTTTCATGATTATGAGAAAATAACTTAAAATATTTTAAAAAAAATCCTATTTGTCTTTGTTATTTTTTTGTTCGATAAGATGCTGAGTTTATTGTTTTAATTTATATAGGACAACTGATGTGGGTTACAAAGGTTATAATGTGCGGTAATTTTCTATAAAGGATATTAATATTTCAGATTCGTGTCCTTCATAAAAGGTTAAAAAACATTTCCTGACAATCAATAAATTCCAGCCACGCTGGTTGCAAAAAACCATTTCTCGCTTCTGAAACAAGATAAAAAAAATTGTAGCTAAACAAAAAATGGCAGTTGTCTCAATAATTAACTATGAAAAATGTCCCAAACAAGCCATAACATACAAGAAATGCATCAGTTTCAAAATTGAATTATTTTAGAAAATACTAGCATGGTAGATTGACTCGGGGCGGACGTTTGTTACGGTTGCACATGCCGACGGGACACGAACAAGCCGACGAAACGCCGTGGCGAGTCCGCACACGGAGGGAGACGATGGCAGGTCTGTCTAGAGGAGAAGACGCGCCGCCGACAAGATTATTTTATTTGCATTTGTTATGTTATTTTCATTTATGTGTACGCTTTATTATTCACACTGTTTTTTTGTTATCCACACCCCGCACCTATAAGGGGTTGTGTTGTACTATTTTTTATTATGCTTGGAAGTATGAAATTTAGGGTTGCTCCCTAGGTTTTCTTTTCGTTTACTCCTTCATCTTCATCACCTCTGCGGCTCCGTCGGCCCTCCTCCTTGTCGGATTCCTCTCCGAGATCATATCAATTTGGTCTGAACTGACTCACCGTCTGCCACCAGCTGCCCATGCCCGCTATCGCGTGTGTTCCCAGTCTTCGCTTTACGTCGGTGCCCATTTCATCTTCCCTGATCGAATAGGTGTCGATTCCGCGCAAATCCCGCACAGATCGCGTTGTTTCCACTGATTCCGCGCAGGTTCCGCCTACTTCCACCGATCCGTCGCTTCCTATGTCGACTCCTCCAAAACCCGACCCACTGCAGTAAGGCCGCGGCCCTCTGCGTCGTCGTTCCTGTTTTGTTGCGCCAGCATATCTCCGTCAACTCGCCTTCGGGCATCCATACGCATGGCTCCCAAGACCCGCTCCGTCGGCAATCCTCCTTCCGATGTCGTCGTTCATGCCTTGAGCCGTCGTGTGGAGGCTCAAGAACAACTTGTCCCCCCATGTGCTCATCCCTCGCCCTCCGCACCAAGATTGACTACCTCCAGGAGTCAACCGCCGCCATTTCTGCCGCGTACGGCTCTAATACACCCGCGGACTGTGGCTCTCTCCTCGGCACCAGGCCGCTGTCCATTCCTTCAGGGACCGCTCCTCCGCCCATTCTGGGTCGGTCAGCCCACTCCCTCGACATTCCCTCCTTTGTCGTCGTTGACCTGATGGGTTAAATCGCCAAAGCAGAGCAATATTGTGATCTCAACTACCGGAGCACGACAAGGTGTCTATAGTTGTGGTTAGCATGGACGGCTCGGCCCTCCACTGGGCTCGGTGGCTCGGCCAATCCAACTCGTGTCTCTCCTGGCCCGAGCTCAAGTAGAAAATGATCTGGCGGTATGACAACAGCTACTCTGACTCCTCCGCTATTGAGCGTCTTTGCGGCGTCCGCCAGATAGCTGGTCTAGACGATTATGTTGATGAATTCGTCGCTCTGGTCTCCCACAACCTTGGGCTACCGCCCTATCATTATTTGGGATTCTTCATGCAGGGTCTACTGCCACATATCCTCTCTGGTCTCTGCGCGCACCACCCTCATACAGTCTCTGACGCCATGGACTTGACGCGTCTCGTAGAAGCCGACCTCTCCCCCCGGTCACCTGCTCCTATGGCTGACGACCACCAGCCTCGGCCGCCTTAGCGATCGCCAGCCACGGCCCCTCCACCGTTGTCGCCGCCTTGGGGAAACCGGTCAGGCCGCCCACCGACCTCTCAGCGACTCTCGAACAGTGATTAATATAAGCTTCGCAATAAGGGTTTATGTTTTCGGTGACGCCAACTGTACTCCCCCAACCATGAGTGCTTCGTGAGGAGTCCCATGTCATCATCGATGGCGCCGACCATGAGGTTACCCTGACCGACTTTTGAGGCCCTAGAGCTATCAGCGGGAGATAAACCTCTCGACTCCATCGCGGCTACGTTCCACCGCTAGGATTTATCTTGCGCCTCGGGCCCTCGACAGGCGAGACCTCCGGCCAGTAGACCAAGCATCTCTTGGGCACGCTACGGGATCGTCCAATCATCATCATGGTGGATAGCAGCACAAGCCACAACCTCATCTATGAGAGTTTGGTGCAACATATCTGTCTTCCCTCAGTTCCTTCTCCGGATGTTGCGGTCCGTCTGGGAGATGGGCAGTGGCGGAACTAGGATTTTGAAGTCACACGGGCACAATCTAAGTACTATCAATTCGGGGGGTTCGGGGGGCAGTGCACCCTGGGTTTCGGGGGCAGCAGCTCCGAAATTTTTTTTTTTGCAAAGATATTTTTGTAAGAAAAATATTGAACACAATATTACAATCAAAAATTGAACACATAATTACAAAAGAAAGGTTTAGATCTGAAAAACTTACAATTCAACAAGATACTTTCCGTTGACACATACTCTGAAAACATAAAATAATAGTTTCTGTTGTAATTGTATCACCAACTTCTTTTTCAATGTAAGCAACCAAGCAATCATTCATCCATTCATCTCCCATTCTATTTCGCAACCGATTCTTTATGATCTTCATTGCAGAAAACGTTCTTTCAACAGTAGTTGTAGCAACTGGTAAGGGGCAAGCCAACTTCAACAATCTAAAAACTAACTGATAGTGATTATCTTTTTTTTAATCAGTCTAGATTTCACTTAGAAATCTGGACTGAAAGAGTGAAATCAGTCTAATTTTCACAGAAATCTGGACTGAAATCAGTCCGTGAAATCTGGACTGATTTCACATTGAAGAAGAGGACTGATTTCACAGCAGCAGAAGAAGAAGAAAACTGATTTCACAGCAGAAGAAGAAGAAGACTGATTTTACAGCAGAAGAAGAAGAAGAAGATTGATTTCACAGAAGAAGTAGAGGACTTATTTCATAGAAGAAGAAGATGACTGATTTCATAGAAGAAGAAGATGACTGATTTCACAGAAGAAGAAGAAGTATCGACGGCCACGGGAGCCGGAGCAGGTAGCCACGACGGGAGGCGGAGCAGGTAGCGGCGACGGGAGACGTAGCCGGAGCAGGGAGCGGCGACGGGATCGGGAGTGGCGACGGGATCGAGAGCAGGAGGAGCAAGGAGCGGGATGAAATGAAACCTAATTTAGCGATAAAAAAACCGGTCGGGCACATGCCCTACCGTGCCCAGGGGTAGTTCCGCCCATGGCGATGGGCGTCGCCGACCGACTCAGGGTCGTTGCACTGTCGTGCCTATTTTCATGGGGTCCTGTTCTGTGAGGTTTCGTCGAGGAGGATGAGCGCTGGAAGGTGTAGAGGTTTCAGGAGGTTTCGTCGAGGAAGGCCGACTGGCTGTTGCGATGGATTCGGGGGGAGGATCAACTGGCTGTCGCGGTGGCTTCGGGAGTTTCAGTTGGAATGTTGCGGAACATCGGGAGTTTTTGTCGAGCAAGGATGAACAGGAGCGAGAAGGGTTTGGTGGCTGGGAATATAGAGAGAAAGGTTTAACTCTTTCACAATATTCCACCCTCCTCATTGGGCAGCAAAAGGCGTATTTATAGGACCTCACTTTTTATGATTTTTTTTGTTTCCCCTCAAATATTATGTTATAATTTGTTCCCTAATTTCAGCAAGTGTCCCAACAAAATAAAACGCACTGTCCCACTCCACTCACTTCATGCCGAACCATTTCATTCAAGGTCACGTGAGGTGGTCAATTTCACGCGCTGGATCATAATAGCAAAAGTCCGCACAATAGCAAGAAAATAACACTACATTGTTGTGATAGAAAATAAAATAATCATGAAAATAGCAAAAACAGAACTAGAGTGCCCTAGGCAGGGTCACATCACCACCAACCCAACTTTCTCTGGTCTGAAAGAAAGACGGAAATTGGCGTCGTACTGCCCAGCCAAGCTGTTTCATCGCTGCTACCACCATCAGGGGGACTCTGGCTCGCAGAAGGTCCCTGTTGTTGGGTCTTACCGTCTGGAGTCTGAAGCTACGTGACTTCCCCAGGATCACTTCTACCGACACCCCTCCGACTACTGTCTTGGGGACAAGGCATATTTTCCAAACGGCGGCATTATTACGGTTGCACATGCCAATGGGAAATGCACACACCAACGAGACGTTGTGGCGAGTCCGTAAGCGAAGGGAGATGAAGACGGGTCCTTTTAGAGGAGGAGAGACCGAAGACGCACTGCCGACATGATTATTTTATTTGTTATGTTATTTTCATTTATGTGTACGCTTTATTATTCACATTGCTTTTTCGTTTTCCGCACCCCGTACCTATACGGGATTGTGTTGTATACTTTTTCATTATGCTTGGATGTATGGAATTTAGAGCTGCTCTCTAAATTTCCTTCTCGTTCCCTCCTTACGCATCCTCGCCTCCTCCGGCCCTCCCCCTTGTCTGTGATCGTATCAACACTCTAAATGCAACCCTATATACAATGGGAAATGTAAAAATTCAAGAGGGTCGTTTAAAAAAAAAAAAATTGCAACTGCAGTTAATTATATAAAAATTAGCAGAGACGCAAGCGAATACAAACAATATTTAAGGAAAACAAATTTCAATCCATCAAATGATAGAGACGCAATTATTTTTAAGTACACGCAGAATAAACCCTGCAAATTACACGACGATCGAAGTAAAAGTAAATAAAATCAACATTCACTACAGATATAATGTCAAATACACAATAGTAGAAAAGAGTAACTCAAAATAACAACTTACGCGTGCAGGCGGTGAAAAATGACAGCTGATGGCGGGCATCCAAGGTTTTCCGGGGTGGGAGAGTGTTGAGAGGGGATTATGGACGAATGGGGCTCGAATAGGGCATGTAGAGGATGTGAGGTAGGCTAGTGTAGAGACTCACGGTGGGGAAGTTTAGGCTAGAGGAAGGGGCGTTGTGGGGAGTAGACAGCGGTGGTTGGTGGCTGGAGATTTGGGGTTGGAAGGGAAGGAGAAGGGGAGGCTTGCGTAGGAAGAGGATGCGGCGGGGATGTTTGCGGAAGAGAGAGACACGGTGGAGATGCACGACTTGGAGAATGGATGTGAAAGCTGCGGCAAAGAGGCGTCGATCGTGGTCGAGGGGAGCGACGGAGAAGGGTGCAGGAAACGGGGAACGATCTGCAGCTTGTGAGGGTGGCGGGTTGATCGGAGAAGAGGAGGGAGATGGTGGCTTACCCTGGAGTCCCACCAGAGTGGATCCTTTCGGCGACACACCAGAGGGGGAGACTGACGGTTGAAAAACGGTCGCAAGCCTTTGATACCCACGTGAACCACTGCCTTGCACTATTTATAGACCTAAAACAAATTTAAGCATCTAAATCAGACGGCTCATAATGTTCGGACCGATCGAACGTCAAATACAAACATAAAAAAGTAATATATCAAATCAACTCAGATCGACCATCCGGACGCAACCACAGACTCGAACTATCCGTCTAGGTGGCGAACACCGCCTCCTGTGGGAAGAGGCATGTGTCGGGCGTTCTGCGCCATCACTAGCTTTACTACATTTTAATTTAGAGAAATTCTACTCCAAACATATACCTACAATTAGATTGGAGCAATTTTAGTCCCATTACAACATGGCATCTTATACTAACCACCTCATGCCTATATGGTCTGTGATATAAGTCAAAAACAATGACATTGTAAATAAACTATAACATATTTCAATGCATAACCAGCTCTTAATGGTATCAAACATTGAAAATGTCATTTACAAAATCAAATATTATGTATCCTTGATAAGAAGATATATGGTTTATGCATGCAAACAGTAATAGAAAATCACCTGAGCAGAAGAAAGAACAGACGGCGAGAATCGTATGTAACGTTGACTGCCATAGACTGCAGCACTAACATCAAATCCACTGCCTATTTTCCCTTGAGCAAAACAATGAGCAGCTTGAGCTATAATATGCACAAGATCTATATTCGACTCAGCTGTTTCTTGTTCGATTAGACATTTAGATGAAGATGAAAGTTTAACAACTCCAAAGTAATGAAGGAGTGCAGCAACAACTGATGTAGTCATTGCTGCAGATGAGCCTAATCCTGTCTTTGCAACTTCAGGTTTACAATTCCTATAAACTGCTCCATTGGAATGTTCAGCATTAAATGTGATAGCAGAGAATGGTGGAAGTGCTGCCAATGTTTCTTGTGTCAGAGGTAGTCCACATGCTTCAACCTTAAACAGTAAGCCTCAAAATTTAGACAAATTCATGAGTTCTATAATTTGACCACATGATTGTTCATTGAAAAAAAGGGGAAAAATAACACAAATGCAACTACGGAGGTAAATGAATATAAATGAGAACATCAGATGGAAATAGTCACACGCAAGCAAACCTTGTTAAATTGGAAAGAAAGAAATTATCATAAATTTATGCATGCTTATTGCTGTAAAAATCTGCAGACAATAAGATATTAAAGCCGTCTTTTACAACAAAACATAAAACTTCAAACAGATAACAGATGTCGTCAGTCGAAATGTTGTGGAGAAAACATATAAATTGAAGAATCATAAACTCTAAAAATGACAAGCTTTTTCATATATGCTATGTGATTAAATACGGAGAATTATTCCATCATTAGCATATTAGTGTGAATATTATTTTCTTGTGAGGTAAGTTTTTCTCGCTAAGTTTTTGTTACGAATTCTCCGTCAGTTATCTTGTATTATTATTGTATATATGTTGAGTAGTCATTGAATCGAGTCATAGTCGTCGTATCGTTTAAGTGTTTTTAATACTTGATGTATGTTTGGTATTTATGGTTATGCCATTGGTGCCTATATATATAGGGCTCTTGGGGTCATATAAGGATTATGCAAGAAAAATATCAAGTTCTCTTTCTCTCCCTCAAGATTCTTCTCTTCCCACTCCTCCCTTCTAGGTTTTCATCTCCGCTCACCTCCTCCACAATTTCTAGGGTTAACGACCATTGTATCCCTACCTCCATCCGCACCTTCAACCGTCATCCGACAACCACCAAAGAGGCACGTAACAAACTTGGTATCAGACCCCTCCTTCCTCGGCCTGATGCTCCACACTCGCCGCATCCACTATTTCGTAGCCTTCAGCTTCTCCTAAGTCTGTGGCTACTTCTGTTGTTTTCGCAAGTCGGAGCCAATTCAGAGCTTCCAGCGGGATCGTCTCCATCCTCCTATGCCAGTCGCAAGCTTCCGCTCGTTCCTCGCCGTCCAGAACCGACGTGTCATCCCAGTCGTTGCTTCGTCGACAAGTCGCTACTTCGCCAAGCTTCATCCTCGGCTGCAGGGAAGCCCCATAACAGTTCCACACGACCGGCAACAGCTCCTTCCAGCCAACAGTCGCTCTTTTGCTTCCTCTCCAATGAAGCCCGCACGCCCTCCGCTCCAACAGGACTCCCGCAATTCAACCTAGCGCATGCCTTTCCATCAACATGCTTCCGCTCCTGCTTCTCCTCCTAGAGCCCAGAACCCTTTGTGCTCATCCCACTCTTCGATCTCCTTGAGCCCGTCGCCCATCCCTTCTATTGATTGATTAATTCTTTTAATTGATTCTTATATTGAATTAGTTCAAGGATTAATTAATTCAGATGTCCACTCCACTCCCAGTCACCGACAACGACCTCATCGCACAAATACTCGCTCTGCTTGACAGTTTTGAAGCGTGGATCGACCGCTTGTTCCAAACTCCATTTGCCAAACGTCGCGGCTCGCCCCGCCCCGTCCCGCCAGCAGTCATTCCCTCACCTCGCCTTCCTCGTATTCCCCGCCACCTACTCTCCCAATCCAGTCGTCGCTACCATTGGCCATTGATGTACCACCACTCATTGTGGTGGTCGTCTTTCCACCGCTTCCGCTTCCTCTCCGGTCACCCGCTCTGCCGCCTCCGGTCATCTCGCAGCCTCCTCTACCGACTCTTACTCCATCGGTTCCTACCTTGTCGCCTCCTCTGGTCATCTCACCGCCTCCTCTCCAGGCTCTTGCTCCACCGGCCCCTGCCTTACCGCTTCCACCGACCCCTGCCTTACCGCTTCCACTGGCCACACCGTCGCCTCTTCTGCCAACCCGTGCTCCGCTGACCCCGACAGATCCGTTCGTGTTGCTGGCAATCGTTGATCTGACCTACTTGGCATTGCTACCCACCATCGCTCTACCGACCCCGCCAAAGACATTACTTCCGCCGCCCTCCTTTCCGATGGTGCCACCGGTACTCGTCGACGCCACACCCGCTTCTACGTGCGATCAGACATTGTTCTGGCGGGAGATCAAGATGCCAGATGATCCTACCATCTACGTAGAATTTGAGCTTGTGGGTAAGCTCGAAGTCAAGGACGAATGGAGTGCAATGGATCCTCTGTCAGTTATCTTGATTTTTATTATTATTTATATGTTAAGTCGAGTCATTGAATCGAGTCGTGTTGTATTGAGTCATAGTCGTCATAGCGTTTAATTTTTTTAATATTTGATGTATGTTTGGTATTTACGATTATAGCATTAGCGCATATATATACAGGACCCTTGGGGTCATGTAAGGATTAAGCAAGACATATATCAAGTCCTTTTTTCTCCCTAAAGCTTCTTCTCTTCTCACATCTCTCGTCTAGGTTTTCAACTTCTCTCACCTCCTCCACCATTTCTAGGGTTAGCAACCCTTGTATCCCCACCTCCATACGCGCCTCCTGCTACCATCTGACAACCACCAAAGAGGCACGTAACAAACTTGGTATCAAACCCCTCCTTCCTCAGCTCTACTCTTCTGCTGCTCCACACTCGCCGCCTCCACTATTTTCGCAAGCCAGCACTGTTTCGTAGCCTTCAGCTCTGCCTCAGTCTGTCGCTGCTTCTGCTATTTTCGCAAGCCAGGCTGATTCAGAGCCTCCAGCGGGATCGTCTCCATCCCCCAATGATAGATCCTCTTGTACTAGTCGTAGGTTTTTGCTCGTTCCTCGCCATCCAGAACCGACACGTCATCTCAATCGTTGCTTCATCGACCAGTTGTTGCTTCGCCAAGCTTCCTCCTCGGAGGCAGGGAAGACCCGTAACAGTTTTGTACGGCCTACAAAAGCCCCTTTCAGCCAACATCCACTCCTCTGCTTCCTCGCCAACGAAGCTTGCACGCCCTCCGCTCCAACAGGACTCTCGTGATTCAACCTAGAGCATGCCTTCCGTCAACAGGCTTCCGCGCCTGCTGGCTGCTCCTCGAGCAGCAATCCTCGAGCCCATCACCCTCTACGCTCATCCTTTCTATTTGATCTCCTATGTGCACATCCCTTCTATTTGATCCCCTTGTGCTCGTCGCTCATCCCTTTTATTAATTGATTAATTATTTTAATTGATTCTTATATTGAATTAGTTAAAGAATTAATTAATTCAGATGTCCACCCACTCCCAGCGACCGACCACGACCTCGTGGCACAAATACTAGCTCTGTTTGATAGTTTTAAAGCGCAAATCGACCGCGAGTTCCAAACTCCACTTGCCGAACGTCGTGACTCGCCTCGCGACTCGCCCCTCCCCGACCCGACAGCGGCCATTCCCTCACCCCGCCTCCCTCGTCTGCCCCGCCACGGCGCCGCCTACTCTCCTAGTGCAGTCGCCGCCGCCATCGGCCGTTGATGTACACCACCTCTCTCCATGGTGGTCGTCCTTCCACCGCTTCCGCTTCCTCTCCGGTCACCCGATCCGCCGCCTCCGGTCATCTCGATCCATCTCTACCGACTCTTACTCTGTCGGCCCCTGCCTTGCCACCTCCCCCGATCATCTCATTGCCTCCTCTCCCGGCTCTTCTTTGCAGGCCCATGCCTTACCACTTACACTGGTCACATTGTCGCCTCTTCTGCCGACCCGTGCTTCGCTGACCCCGACGGATTCGTTCCTGCTGTCGGCCATTGTTGCTCCGACCTTCTTGTCGTTGCTACTCACTACAGCTCCACTGACCTCGTCGAAACCATTACTTTTGCCGCACTCCTTTCTGACGATGTCGCCGCTACTCGTCGACACAACCGTCGCCGCTACGTGCAATCAGACATTGTTCTGGCGGGAAATCAAAATGCCAGATGATCTGACCATCCACGTAGAGTTTGATCTTGCGGGCAAGCTCGATGTCAAGGACGGATGGAGTGTTATGAATCCTCCATCAGTTATCTTGTATTATTATTATTTATATGTTGAGTCGAGTTACTGGATCGAGTCGTGTTGTATTGAGTCATGGTCGTCGTAGCGTTTAAATTTTTTTAATATTTGATGTATGTTTGGTATTTACGGTTATGTCATCGGCACCTGTATATATAGGACCATTGAGGTCATGTAAGGATTATGCAAGGAATATATCAAGTTCTCTTTCTCTCCCTCAAGATTCTTCTCTTCTCACCTCTCCCTTCTAGGGTTTCAACTTCTCTCCTCTCCACCACTTCTAGGGTTAACAACCCTTGTATCCCCACCTCCATCCGCACCTCCCGTTGAACATCTGACAACTACCAAAGAGGCACGTAACATTGACCTTGTGTGTTACCAGTGTATTCTCATTTAAATTCATCTTGATATACTTACAGCTATAAGGATTAATGAATAACATGTTGATTGGGTCATTTAAAATTGAAAATCAAATCAGAATCAAGCTAAATTACATGATTCAATAATGTTACTTCAGTCGGTTCTAGTTCCAAAAAGATGAATATGAGCATACATGGTTCAAGTATTAGTTCAAAGGGAAACTAATCCAAACCAATCAAAATTATACCACTAACACTTTGAAACATTTAAAGCAAAGAACAAGATTTGTAATTTTCTCTATTTTTCCTAAGTAAGCAAATAATGGCATTACAGTAGAAAAACCAATTCTAATATTTTTCCATGGCTCAAATGGAGCAGTTATTTTGTATGCTGTTTAATTAATAGTCAGGTAGGTCAATAGGCATGTCATGCCTTTTATTTATGTTCGGGTATTTTTTCTTTTGAGTCAGAGTATGTGGACAAAATCACAAAGTGCAATCATGTATCCTATATTTAAAGACCACTTGGGTCATGGAATGGGTAAGAAGTAATCTATTTTCCCCCTCCTTAATTCCCTCTTCTCTCCCTCACTCCCAAACCCTAATTAATTCCCACTCTAGGACGTTGTGAGGTTGAGTGCGGCTCCCTCGTGGCATCTCGTCGGTTGAGCTCGGCTCCCTTTGAACTCCTCTTGTATCTATGGCATTGCCGCCACCCTCATGAACTCTAACTGCCCATTTTACGAATTACTGATGAATTACTGACACATTTTGAGAGGCCCGTAACAACTTGGTAGCATAGCTTTCACATCCTGCTGCCCACGCAAGCCTTCTTCGTTGATTTCAACACCTAACTCCTTTACACTCGTCACTTTTGGCAACTACATCTTACGATTGAAGAAACTGTCGTTCCCATCTTTACAACCATATAATCTTCAACTTTCATCCAAGGCGTGTCCACTTTCGCTCCAATCGATGGTCATAATATCGAGTCCGTCGACCGCAATATTTCAGCTTCTTCCAGCCGACAACTTCCACAGTACCTTGCGAAAACCAGTTGATGCCTTCTATTCATTAACCGCTAGCGACGAGGCGAATTACAATGACGACAAGTCCTCACATCGAGGCTACATGGGACGTAAAGTCTTCCAGCAACACTACTAGTGGTGTGAAGCCCTTCCAGCATTGCAAGAATGACTTGGAACAAGTACTTGGACCCAATACATATTGGGTTCCTAAGGCAAGGTAATTGTCTTTTGCAGGGCAGTCTAGGTTCCTGTAAACATGATAGGAACTAGACAGGAGATGTTCCAAGAATGACTTGGAACAAGTACTTGGAATAAGAGCAGTGCTATCTACAATGGCATACTCAAATTGAACACCAGGTGTTCCTCTGAAGATCTGATTGTTAAATCTTATGATCCCAGGTACTTGCGTTCAGTTTCAATATTTGAGTCATATTATATTGATATTTACATATATATATATACTTATATATCCACACAAATTTGTGAATTCCTTCTCTAAAAGGTAAGTGGTTATGTGTTTATATACACATATATGTTTTCACACCTAAGGACAGAATGAATCTGTAAAATGACCTTAAAGTACTATCTGAAGAATTCTTTATAGTCATACATTTATAGATGTGAAAAAGGATCTAAATAGGCATAAGTCAGCCCATTTGAAATTAAGGAATGTATGCCAATAGGTGGAACAAAAGATTATTATCTCTCACCTAGAAGTACTCTGGAATTAAGTATAGGGCTTATATTGTGTTCAAATCGATCGAGGTTACTTAATCAAGAAATGACTTGGAGGCAAATGCTTATATACCTCGGTCATTGACTCGAGTGTAACAAAATTAACATGCCTCTCGGAGTTGTTTAGAAAATCCCATGGAACTCTCCTAAATCATTGCTCCGTCTAAATCCCATTGCAATAGTCGAAGGAATCTATTAGAAAACCCAGTCAGAATCTCGTCTAACTCGCCCGGTTCGTAATACCGTATATCGCGTAAATCATTGCTCCGTCTAATCTCGTCCTTCAAGTCACGCTAAACGCCACGTCGAACCCTTCCAGCACTACTTCAGCTAAAGTGAGCCCTTCCAACGATGATATTGATTCAATTCATAAATCAAGGAGCTGACGCCTCCTTTTCGAGCCCCGCGACTGCCGGGGAAGCCGCACACTATCTTTTTGTGTTCCACGGTTGTCGAGTAATTTGCAATCCTCATTTTAGAGTCTCATGCATGTTGGATTAAATAATTGATCCATTCACTAATTGATTAAATAATTTTTAAAAAGTGCAAATTTATTATCTTTAATTAATTTACTACATCAGTATTAATTAATTAATTGAATACTATATATATATATATGCCTGTTTTATTATTGCAGACAATCATTATCGTTAGCCAGGTGCCTACGAAAATGTCTTTGCCTCTCTAGGGTGCCACAGTGTCTCTCATAGTGAAGTTAAATGCACTTCAGTGCCCACAGGGACTCACCATGAACACCAGTTGAGGTTTCCTGATAAAAGTATTTGAAGGTCATGACACCATTGGAACAAGCTAATACGGACCAAGTTGTTGCTCAGGCGAGAACATGGGTAGTTGAGTTGTTGTCACTCTCGACGTCACACTCAAGGGCCTTCAAGTTGCACAAAAAGGTCCACACCACCCATTACGCAATCATAAGTCGTGCCCGACACACAATTAGGCACCATCGAGGGTTGTGTCCATCACATACTCCTCAAGTCACTATGCCCAGCAACTCCCAAGACACCACCATCAATCCTTGCTCTCCAACTGCAAATTCTAACTGACTCGGTAGTCCATTCGCCAGTCGTCACTTTGCCCCCCTCAGCAAATGCCTCCTTCGCACATAAAAATCTTACTCACCAGTGGGTTCCACAGTAGGCCACCACGGTCTCCCTAGCACAGCGAACTCCACCACTTCGACACACCCCAAAGGAACCATTGATGGTAGCAACGGCTTTAATCATCACTTACCACTTTCACTCCACCAGTGTGCGTGATTGAGGCCCACCGATGAATGATGTCATTTTCGTAGGGACTGACTATAAAAGAACCATTACATTATACAATTAAAGTTCCTTTCTGAGCTTCAATACAAGCTCGAATTGAAGGGGGAGTGGGATGTTAGGGCCCTACGGGAGCCGTCATTTAATTAATAGTCACATGGGTCAATAGACATATCATGTCTTTTACTTTATGTTCGGGTGTTTTTTGTACGAGCTCGAGTATATGAACATAATCGTATAGTGTCATCATGTGGCGTCTATTTAAAGACCACTTGAATCATGGAATGGGCAAGCAAGAAATAATATTTTTCCCTCTCCTCAGTTCCATCTTCTCTACCTCTCTTTATAACCCTAACTGACTCTCACGCTAGGCATCATGAGATTGAGCCCAACTCCTTCATGATATCTCGTCGGTCGAGATCTGATCCCTTCAGACAACTCCCCTTATATCTCTGACATTGTTGTCACCTTCATGACCTCTGACCAACCCTATGACAAGGTATCGACGTGTTACGGCAGGCCGTAACATATTTTAATGTTATTAGCAATTATTCTACTATCACTATTATTCAAATAGTTATTTATAAATAGCTTTTTAGATATGTATTAGTGTATTACTAATCAAATTGATCATGCACCTATATAGCTAAATTTTCCAAACAACTAATAGTTTTAACAACAGCTTTCAAGAACATTTTTCCATCAATAATTTTACAACGGATTTTACAATTTGTTTCAACTACCCTAAATGGACCCTAAGAGTTCTCCATGAAGTTAAAAATGCAGATAATTTTAAAATAGAATAAAGAAGTACCTGACAACGGTATGAATAAAAGTCATTACACCCTAAGATGGTAATATCAAGCCCTGACAAGAATAAAACTACTAGATGTTATAATTTAAGGTCGTTTAACCATGTCGGCTCTAAAACTATACAAGCCATCATATGTGACTAGGATTACCTTGCAGAAGAAGCTTTTCTAGCGAATCCTCCTTCCCATTTTCAATAAAAATTCCTCTTGCAGCTGCTACTGCATATTGCACCGCATGCTCAACAAAAGGATTAACAGTATTCCTGAGATAGTAAAACATGAATTCCAAAATGCGAATAGAAAGAAATATGTTTTTTTTGGCGAAATGGGAGAAGAATCTGTTTTTAAAACATTTTAAGCACTTGAAGAAAATATAAAAAACCTACAAAATATTGCACTCGGATAACTATGGTTATATAGAATTTCTCAAGTAGAGAGGATAGTAAATAATATACAAATGCTTAATCTTGATACGAATGCATGTGGCAATGAGGAGCTCCAGAAGCGAAAATCATCCAAGTGGCGGGGACGCATGTCGGCAATGGGCTGACCAGGGTTATTCATCATTATATCTTTCCTTGTTGCATTATGTAACTTAGGTTTATGAGAACTTTCATACGTGGCGGGGACGCATGTCGGCAATGGGCTGACCAGGGTTATTCATCATTATATCTTTCCTTGTTGCATTATGTAACTTAGGTTTACGAGAACTTTCATACGTCACACAAGGTATAAGGATGTATATATATAAAATCTGAAATGGATGTATATATATAAAATCTGAAATACAGAAGATATGAAATACAAGAGATATGTAATACGTAATACGACATTAACATCTTTCCCCCTCAAGTTGGGTGATGGGTATTAACCTGACCCAACTTGTTACATAAAAATTGCATTCGAGGACCAGTAATTCCTTTAGTAGGAATATTTGCAACTTGGTCTCCGAGCTTCGCATGTCTTAGTGAGATAAGTCCTTCATACTTCTCTCTAACAAAGTGGCAATCAGACTAGATGTGTTTCAGGCGTTAATGAAAAAAAAAAATTAGTAGTGAATTGTATCACAACTTAATTATCGCACCATAGTTCAGTCGGATCTTGAATAGAATATCTTATTTCAATGAGGGTTTGTCTAGTCCACATAATCTCAGTAACAATATGAGACAAAGCTCGATATTATACTTTGCACTAGATCTAGTGTGGTTTGTTTTATAAAGACAACGAACATTGTATTCGACTTCAAAGTGGCCAAACAACATGTTCAATTAGAATCACAATAAACTTCTATGTTGGAGTGCCCTCAATTCTAATATGAGACCCCGAGACAAAGATTTTTCTTTATGTATCTAACAATCCGAATGACAAATTCCCATTGGGAGTTGGTTGGGGTTACCATGAATTGACTGATATTACTGCACGTGCGATATCTCCATAGTAAGATAGTTCAGTTTTCCAACTATTATGCGGTATTTCTTAAGTAAATCAAATAACTTACTTTCGACATGGAGGTTCTTTTCTCCTGGCTCAAATGAGAGTCCATAGGATCACACTTAGGCTCCATTTATTTTGATTGTTGCTGATGGAAAAAGGAGCTCACGGAAATGGAGTTAGAAAAGGAGTTGTTTTGAGAAAACTAAGGCTCCGTTTGGGGGGACTTATTTTCACCGGTCAAGCGGTTACGACCGCATGAACCGGGCCCGGTTCATGCGGTCGTAACCGCTTGACCGGTGAAAATAAGTCCCCCCAAACGGAGCCTAAGTTTGCAGTAAAAATCAGTTTGTATAAAATGGAGTTTGCAGAGCTGTTCTAAAAGCATTGCATAAAAAACCCTTTGTTGTAAATTTTGAAATCAACGAAATAAAGTTTGGAGGAAATCAGGGGAGACATAATGTCGACGCAACTCCGTTTTAAGCTCAACCCAAGTACTTATTGGGGGCAACCATAATCTTCCTCTCATGCTTTCTAGTTGTTTCCACCAGTCAAATGTGGTCCCTTAAGTCTACGAAACACATACTCGATTTGCGCACTCAAAGGTAATTTGACTGATTCTCATAGAACATTACATAGTATGACACCAATCTAAACAATCTTCAGATCCTAGACATCCGTCAAAATCACTTGTGGGTGTGTGATCTAGACTCTTAGGATCAATGTGCTCGCCATTCCATGGTTGCTTTATATTAGCGAGAGACGCTACCATTTCGGATACTTTTTTAATTCTAACATTTGAATTTTTCATAGTATTTTTCAACCCTAAGTTAGTTTCTACATGGTGGACCACTTTCTCCATTTGAAATAATTTGTTTTTAGTCGCTCATAATTATAAAAAAAAATTGTTAAGAAATTTTATTTTACTTTTTTGAAATTCGGATCGCGTGATTCGTGATAGGAGCGAATCTCACTACCTCTAATACCAAACTGATGTAAACTCGACTCGGGTCTTGAAAAATTGAATGTTTTAAATCAAAATATTTTATTTTGTATAAAATAAATTATGAATTTTTAGAGATAAAATGAATTTTAATTTTGAACGGGGGTCGAGCGGCCAAATCGAGTTTTGCGTGCAAACTCACTTTCAACATTGAATTCGCAAATCCGTTAATCATTATTTGAGAGAAACTCCCTCGAGCGTCTAACAATTTGAATCGCCGCGAGACGTGTAATTCCACAAACAAAGCACAAGTAAAAAATTATGAAAAAATAACGGTAATTAAAGCGATTAGAACATTCGAGGCAAGCCTTTAATTATTTAAGATACGCATAAATTTAAGACCAATTATTTGCTAGCAGGAAATCGGTAAGTTACCACAAGCGGTCGACCCAGTCACAAGTTGAGGAGCAGTGACTTTAGTTGTTGTCGGCGAGTGAGTCGATTAAGCAGGAAGAGATCAGATTTTGAATTGATGCATCGAGTCAGCGGGTTGAGCGACAGAGGGGGGTGCCGGAACAAGTTGTCGAGGTCGACGACACCCCTTGTGTGACAAGGGCGGACGGGCGCCGGAAAAGGATGGCGGGGTCGACGACACCCAATGGAGGATCGCGGGCGGGAGTAACGGACTGTCGGACGGCAGCTCGTGCAGCTGGAAGCGTCGCAATTATCGGCGTCGGACGGCTAGGACTTCGCCGGAGACAGGGCCGACAGCTGGATCTTTGACAGGCGGCTGGGAGTTCGCATGAACCAGGACCAGCGGCTGGAGCTGGCTTGCGGCGGTGGTTGTGCCTTGTCGGTAACACAGAGAAATTGAATTGAAATTTCAATTTCTCTGTATCCGGATTACCTCTTCCTCACGATAGAGGGGCTTTTATTGCTTTGTTGTTGGCCTTCTTTTTCCAAAAATGATTTCCATTTAACTTTCCAATCTTTGACCCCAAATGTCATTTCTTTAATTTCCTGAATCCTGACCAGTTACTTAACAGGCAACTTTCCAAAAGAATTCATAGGCAACAAGTTTATTTTATAACTGATAAGGCTTTTCCTTTTTATCAAAATTTCTTTCAAAAAAAACATTTACTTCTAAGTGTGGCTTTTCTAACTATAGCTCCTCAATATATTTTGATCTAAATATAACCTCGAAATTTCGGAATTCTCAACTGACGTCCATGTTTTCTTTTTATTGCCTTGTATAAATATTGGAATTAATTTTATGCGGAATTTTAAATAATTTAAGCTTGTCTCTACCGTCCTAACTACCTAAATTACCGGATATTTTTATTCAAGATCTCATCAGACGATCAACCCGAGGAGTCAACTAATTTCAAAAAGAAAATGCACGAAAGAAATACATGCTCATAAATAAATGTTGAAAAAATAAAACATGTAATTTAGGATGCAACGAAGGATGCATCACTTTGTCCTGTAGTGGGGGCTCTATCTATATAAAGAGCCACTTAGTGAGTTATATTTTATCTGTTGAGTATTGGTTGTTTGGCTCTCTTAGAGAGTGGAGTGTCAAGGAGGACCCACCCTCCGGATGTTTGGCAGGAGTTATCTTCTGATTGTATCTGTAATTGTCATGCAATTGTAAGTTAGTATTATTAATTTTTGTTATTGATACGGCTACAGTATATCACAGTCTTGCCTAAAGAAGGTGCACGGGCGGAATCCATAACTAAGATTTTTAGGCCATTATTAGAGATGCTCGCGCACGATAGTGCGCACAAGGACGCGCGATCGTGCGCATGGCATGTCGACTCATGCCCAGATGACTTGCATTGACTGGCAGCACAAGGAGTCAATCTGGAAGGTTATGGGACAAACCTAGAGCGCATGATCGTTCCCAACAAGGTGCATGGTTGTGCCCCTTTTGTAGAATCTTTAATTGTGTCCCTATCACTTCCAAACGGCCCACAAATGTATTACTTGCTCTAAGTATGCCATGTATCAAAGAGTTACAACTATATGTAATAAACATGATAATCTCACACAAAATATGGGAAATAGACAATAAAACTAGGCAAACAACACTCCAAAATATCTATACAAAATACACTCATCAAGTAGTTGGAAGATAGGAGTTTGATTCAAGAAAAATAATGCTTGTGGAGATGATGTATTTTTCAAGTCAGGAGAATAACATCTGAAAGTTTTAGTAGTGTTGGAATATCCAAGGAATAAGTGATGCGGTCTACGGCAAGTGTACCGATCGCACAAGTAATATAAAATGGGCGAATAACACAGTAAGGTGGAGTTAATTTTGAGGAAGACTTGAGATTGAAGTCCTTAGGTCGGAGTTTACGAAGGGGGTTTTGATTGTTGCGGAAAAAGAAAGTAAAACACTAATAAACTACTCTTATGCAATGCCGCTATGCAATGCTTCGTCAGGCGGATGGAAAACTACACGGGCCGCTATGCACCGAATCGCTAGGCGGATGGACGAGTAGGCTTGCGAATGAGGTGGTGAGAACGGCGGAATTAGGGTCGTGAGCACCTCTTCGCTACGCACGCCACTAGCAATTGTCAGTACAGCACCGTGTGGTGGAGGATGGATAATGGCGCACCTCAAGCAATGTACACAAACGAATATCAAATTAAGCACACTTCATCAAATACAAAGAGATCAAATTACACTATCAACAACAAGAGAAGAAGAGAGTGCGAAATTGACCGGATCCGAAGTCTTGCTGAGGATTAATGGAAGGAATCACCGGGTTGTCAGTCTGCATGCAAGCTCGGTCCTCAACTGCGTCCGGGGTAGAGGAGGTTGTCACTAACTCCCAATGGACCCGTCTTCTTCGTGTCACGATCCGGTGGAGGATGACACAAACTTCTCCGAGCTTGATGGAGAAAGCTAGGTCAAACCCTTCTTGAAGCTCAAGGATGAAGGAGGAGGCCGAGAGGAAGCTCCGGCTTGAATTTGGCGTTGAAAGCTTGCCCGAAACCCCTCCCTACGGTGGAGGATGAAGGAGATCGGCGGAACCCTCTTCGGAGATGAAAACAGCGGAGGAAAAGTCCTGAAATCCCGAATTAAGGCGGAACCTGCGAATTTATAGATTGCAGAAATAACAATGCACGCGATCAGTGGCGCACGACCAGTGGTCGTGCGCACTGTGTCCAGTGATCGTGTGTATTGGCATGGCAGAGCTCAAAGAAAAACTGGGATAACGCGCACGAGAAGTGGCACACGACCGGTGGTCGTGCGCACTATGTCCAATGCTCGTGTGAATTCCTCAGACAGAACTTGGAAAAATGGAGAATAGTGTGCACGATCAGTGGCTCAAGACCAATGGTCGTGAGTTATAGATCCAATGATCGTGCGCAGTGTTCCTGTACTGTTTGGGGTTCGACGAACAGGTCGCGCACGATCAGCGGTCGTGTGCAAAGGAGTCCACTGACCGTGCGCGTGTAAAAACGCACGATCAGTGGCCCTTAGGCAGAAAACATTCTCAAACAATCCCGAGGCACGCACACGACCTTTGTACCTATAGCGAAAATAGACGAGCCACCGAAACGGGCATACCACATTCTCCATACACAGAAAAAGACCAAGTAAGGCAAAAGAGTAATAACTATGAAATCACACAGAAAACGGGCCAAAAGTGCACCTTAACATGGAATGGGCATAATAACAAATATGAACAATTATGGCTCTAAAGTGTAGTGCATCAACAAGAAACTAGCCCAGATGAGTCTAAAAATAAGTATATAAATAGGACTCATCACACCCCCAAACTTACCTGTTTGCGCATCCCGAGCAAACAAAATCTATGCAGATAGGGAAAATAAACTACCTAACATAGAAATTGAGATACAAAGTACCATGCGAAGTCGCATGCTCGCGCGAGTAAAAATATAATAGAGAAAATTTCTAAGTATACAAAATAGTTTATACTTTTCACAATGCGTATCAATATTTTATTACTACTCAAAAATGGAATCACGGTGAATCTTCCGGTCACACGTAAGGAGTAGGCAGGCCACTAAGGTGAGCATTGCCAAAGACCGGGGCTCAGGATCACCTCCAAAGAAATCCATCAATGTCGGGGACCATACGCTTGTCCGTTCACACTCTCTCCACGGTATTAGTTTGACTCAAGCGTGAATCCATAGGACTTTAGGTGAAGAGATGGGGCTTGGGTTTCGGTGAGGTAAACAAAGATAAATAAGAAGGACACGCACCTAATCCACATGAGTTAGCATAAAAAAGAATCTATTCGCTAACCAAAATACATGTGGGTACACCACACCCCCAGACTTAATTTTTTAAAAATATGAGTGTGTGCACCGCCTACTCCAAATACAATCTCATCTCAAATAGAATTTTCAATTATACTTTTTCTTTTCACTTTTTTTTCACAATTCATTTTTATATATTTTTTCAAATCATCTTTTTATTCTAACAATTTCAGCAAATAAAAATTTTGGAGCACATCCACATATTCACAAGGAATATCACCACATCAACACCCCAAAATGAAAATGTAAAACACTAAAGCTCGACTTGGGTATGCGACTAGGATCGGCTATGAGGCTTTAGTGAAATAATGGTGGAGCTGAATCAAAAGAAGGGGTAGGCACAACGGAACTAGCGAGGATAAGACGTTAGGAACGGTACAAAGCTCGATCGGGCCAAAATGATGGTCTACATCACGCTCACGCTTGACTAACCATGCACCAATGCTTCGAGAGTAGCTTGGGGCAAGTTCTTAGCCACCGAGAAAGATGATCCTTCCTCCCGACTCAAGCAAAATGAGTCTAGTGACGGCTACACACATCTCTATACTACTGTTTGATTCACACCGGATTCACCAATTTTTGAGTAGAATAAAAAGTCTTTACGCAATTAGAAAAATATAAAACTATAAGCATACAAAAAAAATTAAGTCTACTCCAATTTCTACATGAGACGAGAGCACACGACTAGGAGCACTGCAGGAGTCAACATTTTACTCTGTCTCACAATCCTATGTCAGCACAATAATTTTCCCAAATCATACAAAAGAAACGAGTTTGGGGCAAGTTCTTAGCCACCGAGAAAGATGATCCTTCCTCCCGACTCGAGCAAAATGAGTCTAGTGACGGCTACACACATCCCTATACTACTGTTCGATTCACACCGGATTCACCAATTTTTGAGTAGAATAAAAAGTCTCTACGCAATTAGAAAAATATAAAACTATAAGCATACAAAAAAATTAAGTCTACTCCAATTTCTACATGAGACGAGAGCACACGACTAGGAGTACTGCAGGAGTCAACATTTTACTCTGTCTCACAATCCTATGTCAGCACAATAATTTTCCCAAATCATACAAAAGAAACGAGTTTAACTCGCAGCACGCTAACAACTAAGCACGCGCTCATGTGGGTGCAGTGGTGTGCGATGCAATGAACTAATCAAAATAAAACAATAAAAGCTTCTAGTATGCAAATGAAATGTGCGCATGCAAAAGGTAACAAATACTGGCTCTCCCCCAGACTTAAACTAAGCTACACAGCATATGATATAGAAATTTAAATCAGATAGAGACAAGGGAAGAGATTACACAATGCTCAGCCAGTGAGCATACCAGAAGACGCATGAAAAACAGAAGCAGGTCCGCCAAACGAAGAATCACAACCCCGCCAATACGAATTTGTCATGAATACCTGCAAGGGTGAGCTCCACAAAAACAAAAGAAAAATAGACAAAATACAAAGAAATACTAAAACTAAGATAGACATGAAAAATAAAAATGCAGGAAATGTAAGATAACTACTGCGGTTATTGTCGTCCCAGCACGACTTATTAAATTCTATACATTTCTAGCTAATGGGCCTATGAAAAGAAAAGTGCACAGGTAACTGTTCCATTATCCGTTGTGGTTGCGAGTACCGATACGGAGATAAAGCAGTTACCGCTCTACCTAAATAATAATATCTGTCCAACACAGGTAGAGGAAATAGGAAGTAAGAAGAGGAGGAGCGATGGTCCTCACTCATCTTACCACAAAATAAATCTTTGCCTAGCAAGGCGTCATCCACCGCAGGTCCGCAGGAGGCGATGGCGACGGCAGGGACTTCCACTGCGAAGGAGGTAGAAACCTTCTCGGACCGACAGATGCACTCGCCGTCGGCATGAGCACAAGGCTCATCGTCATCCCAACGCACCTGTGGAGACTCAGCATGCACAGGCTCAGATAATGAAGGGGGTCAAGTAATAAACGAGAGGAAGAACTAAAACACGCAAAATATGGGAGAGTGGTCCCGGTATCACTCTCAGTAGGATCCGAGCACAGATCATCGTCGGTATCATATGAGTCGTATCGTGGGGAAGCCGAGAACTCGAGGTCCGCGGTGGTAAGAGAGACCGCCTCATCCAATAAGGAGGTGCAAATCTCCGGATCAGAAAGGGGATATTCCTCATCCCACCGGGGAGTGTCATTGCGTTCCAAAGATCCACATTCTCCGTCGGAGATAGTAGAGTCCTCATCCCACTTTACCGCAACCTCAGGCACCGAATCATCCAAAAATACGGCATCATCAGCCGACTCACACATAGATGGAGTAGCATCATCAGGCAAAAATTGCGGAGGGGCAAACTGCTCTCGAAACAAGGCATTGAATGAGCAGACCCCATCGCAAAATCGTCCGCTGACACCTCCCCACTGACGGGAACAATCTCATCGTCCCATACAAGAGTGCCCATGAGTTCCTGATCCTCTTTTTGCTGGCTAACACCAGAGTGATCGTCATCACTCAAGGGAAGCTCGTAAAAAGGGAGTGAAGGACCCATGAAAGACCTGTATGTGGCGAGAGATTCTTCAGTAATCTCAACGGGCGAAGAACGAGCAAGATGTGCGATGTCAGTGTATGGGTCAGGCAACACCCTGGTAGACCTGTCCACAGTAGTCCTCCGTAAACGGGGAGTTTCTGCGCACACGCCCTCAGAGGGAGAAGGCTCGCACAAACGAGGGTAATCCTTCAACATGCGTCATATACCTTGACATAGCAAACACCTAATACAATGTTCGGCATTTAAAACAGCCAAGGCGTCAATGTATTGGCGCAAAGTGTCATAGAGACGGCACTCAGCTACAGAATACATTGCGAACAAAAATATTTGCAGCAAGGGTGCTACACAACTGAAAATAAAATAAAAAGTAACACATATCCGCTAGCTAAGCCGAAAACAGAAACGGAACAAAGAAAGAAAATAAGCAACAAATTATAAAAACTAAAGCAAAGAATAAACATGATATGAACAAATGGAAAAGGGTTTCTATCTCCAATCTCCCTCTCCAAAAACTCTCACGACTGTGTTCCCGGGCAACGGTACCAAAAACTTGGTGCGGTCTACGGCAAGTGTACCGGTCGCACAAGTAATATAAAATGGGTGAATTTTCCCAAGTATCGATCTCTCAAGGAACACAATAAAGTGGAGTTAATTTTGAAGAGGACTTGAGATTGAAGTTCTTACGTCGGAGTTTACGAAGGGGGTTTTGATTGTTGCAGAAAAAGAAAGTAAAATACTAATAAACTACTCCTATGCAATGCCGCTATGCAATGTTTCGTCAGGCGGATGGAAAACTACACGGGCCGCTATGCACCGAATCGCTAGGCGGATGGACGAGTAGGCTTGCGGATGAGGTGGTGAGAACGGCGGAATGAGGGTCGTGAGCACCTCTTCGCTACGCACGCCACTAGCAATTGCTAGTGCGGCACTGTGTGGTGGAGGATGGATAATGGCGCACCTCAAGCAAATAACGTGAATATAAAATCACATAGACATGATTGTACACAAACGAATATCAAATTAAGCACACTTCATCAAATACAAAGAGATCAAACTACACTATCAACAACAAGAGAAGAAGAAAGTGCGAAATCGACCGGATCCGAAGTCTTGCTGAGGATTTACGGAAGGAATCACCGGGTTGTCAGTCTGCATGCAAGCTCGGTCCTCAACTGCGTCCGGGGTAGAGGAGGTTGTCACTAACTCCCAATGGACCCGTCTTCTTCGTGTCACGATCCCATGGAGGATGACACAAACTTCTCCGAGCTTGATGGACAAACCCTTCTTGAAGCTCAAGGATGAAGGAGGAGGCCGAGAGGAAGCTCCGACTTGAATTTGGCGTTGAAAGATTGCCCGGAACCCCTCCCTACGGTGGAGGATGAAGGAGATCGGCGGAACCCTCCTCGGAGACGAAAACGACGGAGGAAAAGTCCCAAAATCCCGAATTAGGGCGGAACCTGTGAATTTATAGATTGCAGAAATAACAATGCACACGATCAGTGGCGCACGACCAGTGATCATGCACACTGTGTCCAGTGATCGTGCGTATTGGCATGGCAAAGCTCAAAGAAAAACTGGGATAACGCGCACGAGAAGTGGCACACGATCGGTGGTCGTGCGCACTATGTCCAATGCTCGTGTGAATTCCTCAGACAGAACTTGGAAAAATGGAGAATAGTGCGCACGATCAGTGGCTCACGACCAGTGGTCGTGCGCTATAGATCCAATGATCGTGCGCAGTGTTCCTGTACTGTTTGGGGTTCGACGAACAGGCCGCGCACGACCAGCGGTCGTGCGCAAAGGAGTCCACTGACCGTGCGCGTGTAAAAACGCACAATCAGTGGCCCTTAGGCAGAAAACATTCCCAAACAATCTCAGGACACGCACACGACCTTTGTACCTACAGCGAAAACAGACGACCCACCGAAACGGGCATACCACATTCTCCATACACAGAAAAACACCAAGTAGAGCAAGAGTAATAACTATGAAATCACACCGAAAACGGGTCAAAAGTGCACCTTAACATGGAATGGGCATAATAACAAATATGAACAATTATGGCTCTAAAGTGTAGTGCATCAACGAGAAAAATAGCCCAAATGAGTCCAAAAATAAGTATATAAATAGGACTCATCAATAAGCATTTTAAAGAATGAGAGTCAAGTTTGGAAACAGATGGACGAGCATCCCTAGCATGGCAGACACACCCAAAGACACATAATGGTAAGGAGTGACTAGAGTGGGGAATAGAGTATGGTATGGTGTCTCCCTTTGAAGAATATGAGAGAGAAAGCGATTAATTAAACGTGTGGATAAGGACAACATCACCCGAGAAGTGCTTTGAAACATGCATATGAAGAAGAATGGCACGTGTAACGCCAAGGAGATTGATTTTTTCATTCGACCACACTTTTTTGTTGGGGATATTGGGACGAGTAGTTTAATGCAGGATACTCTTGTCAGAAAGAAAAGAATGCATGGATTGAGATAGGTAATATTTTTCGTTATCAGTGTAGAGGCATTTAATACGAATAAAAAATTAAGTAAATATTTCATTCCACAAATTTTGAAAATTAGAAGAAAGTTCAGAACGACTTTTCATTTACACCCAAGTCATGCGAGAAAAAACATCAATAAAAGTAACATAATATTTATGTCCTAATAAAGTTGGGATAGGACAAGGTCCCCAGACATCAAAATGAAGAAAATCAAATGATGGAGCGGTATGAGTGTCAATTTGAGGAACATAGCTTATTTTTTTAATGCTTAGCAAAATGACAAGACTCGCAATTGATATAGAAACATATCCAAACTCAGGATACAGGCGACGCAGAACATGGATAGGCGAGTGACCCTGACAATAATGGAGATCCAAAATCTTGGCAGAAACAGCAGAACCAGCAAGAAGCAAGACATCATCCAGGACAAACACTCCCCTCAACTTCCCTCTACCAATAATATGGATCGTCAACTGTTCCTAAAAAACACAATCAGAAGATGTAAATGTAGCAGTGCAGTTTAAATCACGAGTGAGCTTACTAATGGATATTAAGTTGTAAGCAGATTGAGGAATGTGAGCAACAGAGAACGGAGTCATGTCAAGAATCACATCATAACTACCAAACCAAACAATATGTATAGTTGATCCATATGCCTCTGTAATAGATGATATGTTATGAGTTCTGTATGAATGTAAGTTACTTGAGGTACTAGTGAGATGATCTGGGGGACCTGAATCTGCCAGCCAACGAACCAGACGTTGGGAAGTGCATGTTGGCTGAATGGATTGAGCTATAACAGCATTGTGGGTCGTATGATCAATTTGGATAGCCTAAAGACGACGATACCGATCTCCAAATATCTCAGTAGTCCTCTAGGTCCCAAATCTAGACATATAGTCAACAAGGTAAGCAGAGCGTGAAGGAGGCTTGGTTACCCGTTCAGGTTTTTCATGGACAGCCCAACAAGTGTCTTTGGTATGGCCCTAGCCCCCGCAACGAGTGTGTCTTGTGTCATTGTCACAACCACGTCTAGTGTGAGTGTGACTTCCTCGGCCACTCCATCTCCACCACGAAAGACAAGTGCGTTCTTTGTCATGAGCAAGAAGGGAGAATAAACAAATTCTTCCCTAGGGTTAAGGTAAGAAGACACTTAGATCACAAATGATCTGCTAAGGATTCACGAAGTAGAAGGAAAAAGCACACTTGCGAAAGCATTTATGTGGTTGACCGGTAATCATGGCATGAGCGATCAACAAAATAAGCCCCTAAGGAACCCATCGACCACGATACCAGTTGAAGGAGACCATGGATCAACGAAAGGTAACCCTACTTCCATCGATCATCGATGTCACCAGTCAGAAGCGGGCTCAAGGTTCAGATTTGGCCTCTTCCTTCAAAGTCAAGGCGGCTTCCTGCCACACAGATTCAGATCCTGTCAGAAAGAACGGGCGGGTTCGTTAAAGGCTACGTCGATGGGATCACGTTCGGATCCTGCCGATCATGCCACAAGCGGCTTCGTTGTCGATCAGCAAGAGACGTGGATCGTCAAAGAGTCGAGAACAGGTCTCTGAATTCATTGCCACGCAAAGAGGCACTAATGGGGAGAGCGCGGTGATATTGCTTTTGTTAACCGGGCTCTTGTAACCATGTTACTTGGGTTAAGGAGAACTTCATACCTCACACGAGATATAAGGATGTATATATAAAGTCTGAAATATAGAAAATATGAAATATAAGAAATACGTAATACGACAGTAATATCAAACACATTACAGCTTTCCGAAATTGTCCCTTAAATACGAAGAAAATTTGAATTCTTTTAGGGAATCTTATCTTATTTTTGCATTATGGAATAGAATTCAAGAATGCGACTGATTGCTTAAAATTATGCACGCTGCACTGAAGGCTGGTAGATTCTACTATCAAATTGATTTGCATGCCTTCTCTCTATTGTTGACCTTCAATTGCAAAAACATCAGTATTAGGGAATGTTAGTCATTTCCACAGCTGAGTCTATGGAGCTTCAGCACCCCAGCCAACACAATTACATAGACTCAGCGTTCAAAGAGGAACTACTTCACCAGTACGATACTTCATAAGCAGGTAATGCATATACATTATTTTAAATGTCCTGACATGTCATTTTTAAGGGAAAAACTATATGTTTTCTAAAAAGTCATTTGTAAAATATAGGTCGACATGTCCAATTTTTTCGATATATCGGTCAACACGACCGTTAGTTTTTTTTATGTTATATTAGGAGACTAGCAACATATGTTTAAATCGTCTATATATATTATATTATGTATATTTAAATCGATTAAACTTATTGTTTTGATTTTTCTAAGGTTTTATTTTATAATTTTTTAATTTCATATTACAAAAAATAAGAAACCATTTAATACATTTATTTGTTGATTGTTTGCATTTTTAATATAAATTTATAATTTCGAAAATACTTATAATCAATAACGGATTTTTAACTTTTAAATCTTCTTTATTTGCAATAAACTTGTTGTTATCAAAATAAAATTATTGTATACCATTAAATATATTTTACAATGTGTCATTTTATATTTGTTAGTAATATTTTATCTTACATACTATTCAATTTTATTTCCTAATATAAATGACTCATTTATTATATATTCGTTATATTTTTTTTTTTATATAACATATAATTATGGTTAGTATACATAAAAATTAAAATTTTATTTATAAGACATGGAAATCCGATATTTTAAATATGTCAGACATGTCTCCGACTTCCGACATTTAAAAACTCAATCTGATATGTCGTCGACATCTGATATGTTGTCAACATCCGATACTTACAACATTGTGCATATGGCTCTACAAGAAAATAGGCTCCGCTCGTCAATCCAACTCCATTATCGCATGCATTACGAACTTCATTAAGGTCCCAACCCATATGCCTAGACTTACATTTGATCATTTACAAGGCTACTTCCTTGTGGAACTACAACAACACCACTCTCTCTCGAGTTATATATCGAGCTCATTTTCTAAACAACTATGTTCTATACAAATCAACCAGCCCATTCACAATGGTCCTCATCATCCAAACGGCCAATGTCACGCCATTGTCCTTATGTCCAGCTGTCCACAAACCCCATTCCACTATACGTGTCACGACCACTGCCATCTACTCACTCCTACAATAAAGACCTCTCCCACCACCACTTTTATCCCATCAAGAACACCTCGAACTCCGTAACAAGAATCTCTTTTCTGCAAACAACCATGCTCTATTGAGTGAGATTCCTCCAACGCCAAAATATAAGCAGTTCTCTTGCAAGCTAGCCGGCCCACTGCCCAGCCGCCTCAACGCATGGCAGGACAGCAAACTACATGCATTGTTCCCTGTTGTACAATGCTAGCACCCACAATACTTGGGCAAACATTTCCTTGTTTAAACAGATCATCTTGTGGTACCTCCTACACCAGAAAATATCCTCACCCACTCAACAACTGTGGACTGTCAAACTCCTATGATACAACAACTCAATAAAATACAAAGCAGGGTCTTCCAAATCAGCCACAAATTTGCATTCATGCAAGAAGTGTGATGGAATCTTGTTGGCATTCTTCCACACGTGTTGGTAGAATGAGAGGCAGAGATGTGTGTCTTTGTTGACATTGTGCCCGCATATAAACCCTTGACGATTATGTCTGGACAAACACTGCCCGAGAACAAAAGGCATATTAGGCACTTGTCGCTTGGAAGAATCTTTCTAGGTAAAAAGCCCCTTGGATACTGAAAAAGTCAAGACACAAATTCCAAACTTCAGCCTTGAAGAACATGTTGCATTACAGCTTTCCTTATTGCATTACAGCTTTCGTCACTAGTTCCACCTATATATAAACGAGTATTGTAATTTTTTAGGTCATCTCATATTATTTTTTTGCTTTGGGGAATAGAAGGTGAAATTGAGCCTAGGTCCTTCGACAGCTTTCTTGCGATTCAATCTTTTTAACTTTTCGCTCCAGTCTGATAGTTTATGCTATCAAAGCTCTTGAAAAAATTATACATAAATGAAACGTAAGAGAATTATGGTTATTCAGTTGACTCTTTCTAGAATTGCGGTCAAATAAAGACAAAAATATTAATTTCTACAATTAAACCAGTGCCGTAAGGTAAAATGTTAATATACAATTGGGGTTTGTTGCTGAATGCTCTTCAATAGCTCTGCTTCTAAGAAAAACATTACAATTTTGGTATGCGTATTGTAGAAAGCTTTATTAAAAGTGCTACGCCTCATATGGGCTCGCCATCATGGACAACACAAGAAAATTGTATGTCTATACTAGAGCAGCAGCCATTTTACCTATTTCTAGACAATGCATTCTACCAACAACACGGCATCAAACAAACAAGAGTTCTCTGCAACCAAGCTTTACCACTTTGACATGATAGCATATTGCAATAGAAACTTCAAGAATAATGAACATACATGCCCCCATTTAATTTTGGAAATTTCCTTGGATTTAAAGTCACGTACGCCTCATAAAGAACTTAAAAATCGAAGAAAATCCTAATACAATCTAATAGGTATAAAAGTGCAATATTCTCTCCTACGTAATTCAGAAACATCAATGACTAAACATGAACATGGAGTAACAAGCTATTGTTACGAAAAACTATATGTGAAGTGTTCTGAATAGGTTGCCGAATGACAAATTTCAAAAAAAAAATTAAGACAATTTATAATACATTCCATTTCTCATGCAAGTAGGCTTAAGATGTTGTGCTATAGCAAGTTAACTCTAAAAATACATATATAAAAACTACCAAGTATATGTAATATTGAACAAAATACAACTCTGTGAACCTACCTTGAGGAGGTAGACTGAAGAGTTGATTTCTTAAGTGACAATTTGTATGTGACCTCCCTGGAAAGTTGTGGGGAAGAAACTCTCACATCTGTCCATGACTGAATGAAATGGTAGAATTGTAGGAAAATCAAACAATAATAATAACAAAGAGATGAAATTAACACATACAAAAAGCTACTTCAAACAAAAAATAGAAATTCACAAACAAAGCACCAAACTTGAACTTATCGCCACACAGAACATCAGCAATAAAAAAAAACATAATGGAATCTGCAAAACGTTATAGAAATAAACAGGAGAAGGCGGACACTGACCCAAGCCCATCTCTCGGGTTTAATCTCTTCATACAGCGGCTTCACTATTGAATAGAATCGAGCATTTGTGCTAAGGATTAAACCGGCATTGGGTCGCTCTAGAATTAGGTAGCCTCCGGTGATGAGAACCTTCCCTGGAGCAGATGCAACACTGAAATTACATAAAAATATCTCTTTTTAAAAATATCAACCCAATTAAATGGGATCAAGAACTTCAAAATTTAGTAGAACGAAAGGAGATCTCACACTTCCATTATTTTCCTCCGGCACAGCAATCAATATAATGACAATTTGTGAGCCTGTTATTTTAAAGAAAATACAATCAAAATTCTATAAATATTTAGTTTCCAAATTTGCAAGGACTGTGGAAAGCCCTCTTGCGTATATTGATTGTCATTATTTTTTGATACACCGTCCAACTTTTTAGTTGAATTTTGAAGTAAACATGGAATGGGGAGATTAATAATCCACCCATTTTCAAACTATGGGGTTGTTCAAGTTTGGTGCTTTGTTAATTTGTAGATATAGCAAGTTAATTCAAAAAATACATATATGAAAACTACAAAATATATGTAACATTGAACAAATACAACTCTGTGAACCAACCTTGAGGTGGTAGACTGAAGAGTTGATTTCTTAAGTAACAATTTGTATGTGATCTCCCTGGAAAGTTGCGGGGAAGAAACTCTCACATCTGTCCATGACTGAATGAAATGGTAGAATTGTAAGAATATCAAACAATGATAATAACAAAGAGATGAAATTAACACATACAAAAAGCTACTTCAAACTAAAATAGAAATTCGCAAACAAAGCACCAAACTTGAACAAACCCATTATCAAAAGAATTTATATTTTTAGTTTTGAGTTCGGATCCAATAAACAAAGCACCAATTATGGGTTTGTTCAAGTTCGGTTCGCAGGAATTTGAATTGAGGAATTGAAATTCATCAATTCCTAAACACGCGGGAATTGCGGTTTTGCTGAATTACAATTATGTTGTTCGGTTGCAGAATGAAATTAAAGAACGAGAATTGGATTTGAGCAATCTTGTTGTTCGATTGAAGGAAGTCATCAAACGGAATTGTAAATATATATATATATATAATATCAGTGAACAAAATAAGAAAAGCTATGTGATGCAATTCTTATATAAATAATTCATCCAACAAATGCTTATCTAATAAATTATGAGTTTAACTTTACATACCTACCATTAGAATTTATATTTTTATTTTTGAGTTCAGATCCAATAAACTAAATTTATCTTATTCTTATCTTTCAGATAAACATTTCATTCAATGCCAAGTAAACATATTTCGTCCAAGAATCTAAAAGAACAAACTACAGATTAACTATAATCTTTTGTTCAGGAACTACAACAGGAAAAAAAAACAGAAAAATCGGGCAACAAACACAGGAAAAAAATATCATCTGGGACCGTCGATGCAGATGATCAAGCTCTTGGAATCGACCAGGTCTCGAAAAATCAGGAGTCCTTGATATCTAGGGTGGGGGCGGCAACACAGTGATTTACACGGTAGAAGAAAGAAAATGGTATAGGTAACTAGGGTTTATTGCACGAAAACGAAGAGGAATGTGGAGAGGAAGACGAAGATGATGACGAATAAGAAGGCGGAGAACATACCAGCGACGGTGAATATCTGGTGGCAGAGTTCGGAGCGGCGAGACGAAGAGGAAGCAAAAAAATCACGCTAAAGGGAGAAAATTGCACGCCGGCGCAAAACCTGGGAGAAGGGACAGGAATTGGGGATAGGTCATAGGTGTGTTCATTATTTTGTCCTATTTTTATTATATTCCAATTTTTTTTTTTTTTGATAGTTGGCCATTCCTCTCCAAATTTCTCTCTGGATGTGGAGTCTCTTTATTAAAATCACTCTGGATGTTTCTAATATTATTAGTATGGGTTTATCTCTAACCCTTAAAATAATTTTGTTGGCTGTCTCATGATAATTATTAAGCAACACGTCACATTTTGATCAAGCACTAAAACAAGACTTTGCACAATGCCTTTCGTTCCTTTCTTTAACCCAATCATAAATGTTCTTATCACAAGCTTTCAATTTCTCCATTCCATTGTTGAAATCAACAATCCTTATAACGGATGTTGCCCTCCATAACAAATCTTTGAGTTGTAGACAAATAAATTTTTGTTTGAAATTATTGTACATACGTCTTAAGCAAAACCTATGTTTGGCATTAGACAACAACTCTTCAATTGCATTTATAAGTCTTTTTTGCTTATCCTAAATTAGAGTTCACATATGACTATTTTCAATGCATAAATCTTCAATATGCAGACTTATAAACCATTTTCAAGACTTTGTATTTTCATTCAAAATAAGCATGAGGAATAAGAAACATATTGTTATTATCATCGATATCAACTGCACATAACAAAACACCATCTGTGGTAGTCTTTAAGTGAGTCTCATCTAAACCTATTATAGGTTTGCATCCACTCATAAAAACTTTCTCAATGCACCCCAACTAGGGTGCAAGTTGAGTTGAGCCGGCTCGAAAGCTCGATGAGCCGGATCGAAAGCTTGATGAGTCGGCTCGAAAAAAACTCTTCTCGAGCTCGAGCTCAACCTCGATTACGAGTCGAGCTCAAATATTATTGTTCATGAAAAATTAAAAATATAAAGAAAATCAGACTCATGAGCTAAAAAACTCGTGAGAAACTCGAGCTCAATAAGCCGGCATTGAGCTCGAGCTTGAGCCGGGACAAAATGAGCTCGACGAGCTCGAGCTCGAGCTTGGAAATTTTGTCAAGCTCGACTCGTTTGCACCCCTAAACCCAACATATGTATAGTCTCTTGAAAATACATGTTTGAGAGGATACATCATGCTTACATTTAATCTTGAATTTTTGATTGTGGTATCTCGATTTTTCATATATATATCTCTTCACAATAATCTCATAGTTTCGCATATTACTCCATTTCAGCACCAAAAATTAATTTATTTGCATGTTGTTTTACTCAATGCATTTTTCAAATGCTAAAAGGGGTGGTTTTTATCTCCATTTGCATTATCTCTTACATTTAGTTTGTTAGACATTTTGGGTTACTCATAATATGTTGATCGTACTTCTTTGCAAAGAACTTTAACTTGTAATGTTTGGAAGTTAAGGGTCTGTTTGGCTAAGCTGTTGCTGATGATAAGTTGCTGACGGAAAGCTGCTGACAGAAGAAGTGCTGTTTTTTAAAAACAGAGTTTTGTTAAAAAACTGTTTGGGTAAAATGGAGTTTGCAGAGCTTACCCATAAGCTGTTTTGTAAAAACTGTTTGGATAAACTGGAGTTTTGAGAGCTGTTTTTTTATAATGAAGAGATATATTTTTTTTAGACCTTTAAATACTTAAAAGGAGTTTCAAATTACTTCTACACGAAATAACACATACAAATTTCATGTTTCTCAGACAACAAATATGAAAATTATGCTAAAACTCTCAACGTTCTGAGTCATCGGTTGCTTGCCAGTAGTGTTTTGTATCACCTATATGTTAGAAAAAAAATTTATTAGAACATCGTTTTAAATTATTGAAACTGGACGATTTCAGTAATGAATATTACCTTCTTGACTCATACAGTTGTTGTGCAATTGAATTCTGTAATGCTATCATCTCGTCCATGCCACCCGCCGTGTCAATGCATGCCTCGGACTGTCTCCGTGTGTCTGCTCCGGCTCCCGTACCCATTGTCTCACCTTCTGTAAAATCCGGATCCATACGTGAAGGATGCCGCCTGATGAAATTATGCAAGGCCATGGTCGCCAGGACAATCTGTGTCTGCTTCTTAAAACTGTAGCTCGGCATGTCACGAAGTATTGCCCATTTCTTCTTCCATACGCCAAATGTGCGTTCAATCACACTCCTAAGGGAAGAGTGTGATTGATTGAAAACCTCCCGTAGTCCTTCAACTGGACAATTACCACGTGCAAAATCTGGAAGGTGGTATCGTGTATCTGGAAATGGTTTTATGTATCCCCGCTGTAATGGATATCCAGCGTCTACCAAGTAAAATTTTCCTGAATCATTTAAAGTAACGATAAATCTATAATTATATGAAAACATAAATCTATAATTATATGAAAACATAATGTTAAGAAAAGAAATAAATAGAAACCTCATTACCTCTTGGGGGGTGCGGGAAGCAGTATTTGGGATCGCTTATAGCAAAGTTGAAAATTCGACTGTCATGTGCAGATCCCTCCCAACCGGTCATGGCGAAAGTAAAGCACATGTTGAAGTCGCAAACCGCCATTATATTCTGTGTAGTTGTTCCATGACGTCCAATATAAGGGACTTTGTTTCTTACCGATACGTTTGCATGAACATGTGTGCCATCTATTGCCCCAATGCAATCTTTAAAAAACGGCATGTACCGCGTATCTTCAGCAATCTCTGGCGGAGTAGAAGCGAAGTATCCTTCTTCCGGAACTATAATAACCTCTGCTAGACGCACCAAAGCACGAATCCCGGCGCTAAAGTATCTGCTTGTAGTCTCGGTGGAATGTTGGAAACAAACAAATACTAACAAATTGGTCATGAAATACAAACAAACAAATGCTACACATACACAACTTCAATCATAGGAATGGAAACAAAATCATTTTAACAAATGATAAATGAAATGTTTTAGCAGTTGTTGAAATTATGTGCATCAAAAGTTAAAAATGCAACAAGTAACATGCGCACAGTTAACTATATAGGAGAACAAGGGAAAAAAATGAAATTCCACTGCTATCACATATGTCAGCGACATATTCACTGTCCAGAAGAACACATACAATGATTAGAGGTATGCCCAAGAACCCATAATATTTCTCTCTGAGACATAAAAAATAGAAGAAGAAAAAAAGTATACACAATTTCTTAGGAACTCTAAACACCTGCAATGAAAATTTGGATTGAAAAATAAACAAAACAACAACGTCGGGCTTGCACAATTAACTCGAAAGACGGTTACCTGCTGAAGTTTGGTCGGGCTGGAGGTTCGTCGGGCTTGCACTGTTCTTTGTCGAGGGCGCCGGAGGAGTGAGGCGTCTGCGGATCTATGGAAGGGGGGCAAAATGTGAGATTTCAGAGATCTGGAGGAGGATCTTCCATTCAGAGAAGATTGCTGCCGGGATCTATAGAAGGGGGGAATAAAATGAAATTCCACTGCTAACCTTGCGCTTCTCGACGCTGGAGGGGTTCCGCAGCTCGGGAAGAAGGGGGGCTTCGCAGATCTGGAACAGAGGAGTGTAATTTCGGAGATCTGGACGAGTGGCGAAGGTGTCGCCGGAGGAGGAGATGAGCGCGGGCGGAAGAGACGAGGGGATAACCTTGCGCTTTTCGCGTCTGGAGGGAGAGCGGCGCGGCACGAATGGATCTGGAAGCAGCTTTTCGCCTTATACCTAAAATAAGCTTATTTACCAAAAGCTGGTTATCCAACTTCTCCTAAACAAACACAGCTTATCCAATAATGACGGTGCGGCCAATAAGCAACGGAGGAAATAAGTCCACCCAAACGGCACCTAAAACCCTACAATAAGTATGATGCCCTTTAATTGTCTTAACTTGGAATGTTCTTTCACTCTTAGGTATGAAATATGCAAATAAAATCCATCCACACTCGCAAGACACTTAAATCTTATTACAAAAATATTTGGTAAATTCTACTGGTTTCTCTTGTGTCGTAGTATATAGCTTCACTGCCTCCCTAAAATCACATGCACTATTGAAACATAACCCAACTTCAAACACAAATTCAGATTCATTTGCATTGTCTTGATAAACTTGAATCTGGGATACTTAGCCCTTTTTAGAAGTTGATGAAGAATGACTACAGTACCCCCTAACTTGTATTCTAGTATTTGCACTCAAATTAGTCTTTTGTTCATCCTTGTAGCCAGCCAACTCAATATGTTCATTAATATTCCCATCAAAGATAACATCATCTAGTTCAAAATCACTCTTCACCAAATCATCTTAAAATGACGAATCGTTGTCATCAGATATTTCTACAACGGTAGTTGACTCACTGATACTATTTATATCTTGCAATTCATTTTCCTCAATCAAGAAATTTTCCCAGTCCATATCTACGAAGTTTAACAAAAATATCAACATAAATAAGAAACCAAAAAATCAGCTAATACTTGGCAAAAATAGGACTCAAATCTACAAAAATGTAGGAAGTAAAATAACCCTAAATCTAGAACCGCTTAAAGAAATATTTTCAGCAAAAAATCTAGAAACCCTAAACCCAAAAATCTAGAAAACAAACATCGAAAAACGACTACAAAAATGAAATGTTATGCCTAATATATACCTAATGCTCGGCGAGTCCAGGAAGCTTGGCGTCAAAATGCAGTGTTGGGGACGATAAACAGTGGATGTTGCGGGGAGCTCAGGCCAGGAAGCGTGGGGGTTGCGGGCTTCGCCGATGATGTCGCGGCAGGGAAGAGGATCCGCGCGAGGAAGACCAGTAGTCGGGAAGCGAGCTAAGAAAGGCGAAAAAGAAGCGGGTTACGGTGAAATGAATCCATTTCGCGAGTGATTATTACGACCGGGCTTCGTCTCAGATGAATCTCCGTCCTGCTGAGAGGAGGTGTTGCATATGGAGATATCAACGGGGCAATCATGAACAAGGGTTAAATTGTCATTTGGTCACCCAAGGAACTTCACTTTTATGTTCAAATGGATGATGTTTGTTAGGTGATAGCTTATGACCGTCATCATCATGCCAAACGGAGTCTAAATTGTCTCAAAAATCTAATATTATTGTAAGGACGTAAATACCCTCACCTAGGGTAGCTTTTGCCAAATAATTCATAATGGGGAGGTGCATTTGGCAATTTAATATATTCGAGATGCATTTTGTCAAACATAAGATAATGGGGGCGCATTCTATCAAAAAACCTTCCAAAACTGGCTCAATTCCATAAACAAGAGGATTTATAGGACGCTTTTATCGAACTAGGAGAAAAAGAACACCACCAAGGCGTTCAGCTTCCTCGTCTGCTCATAATTCCTGGATGCCACTGTCACCGCTCGGAAACGATTCGCAAACAGCTGAGCTCAAAACCCTATAAATTCCTTTTTTGTGAGCGCCGCGACAAACATAAGAGCATATCAGGCAGTGGAGAGTATGGAGTTGGACCCCCTTGGAGCTCCGCTGAAGTAAATAAGAACATGGAATACAAGAGCAAAGAGGCGAGTTACGCTCGATGCCTCTCACTTGTTGATCCTCCAAGATTCGAAGCTCTGTGGAGACCGGGAATGCGATAACCACGGTAGGAGAACAAGATTGTGAAAATCACGCTATGGTGAAGACAAGAATCGAAGAAGCTCGGGTGAAAGCAAGATGCGAGAAGCACGAACCCGCGGATTCGAAGCTCCGCCGATGGGAGAAACTCTTGACATTAGAGAATGGAGAGGAGTTTTTTGGTAATCTGACACCATGCCACGTTCAAAAACTTATCATTTATATATCTATATCTATATCTATCTATCTATATATATATATATATATATATATATATATATATATATATATATATATATATATATATATATATATATATATATATATATATATCTTTATATATAAAGCAATATAGCATTTGGGAGGCACACCATGAATCTCATCTGGACCGTCCATCTCCAAACAATCAAATCTAACCATTGGATGTAATCAGCCTGGCCTGTAAATAACCAAAATTTAAAAAAAATCACTGTTCATTCCCTGCAAAATCCCGATACCACGCCCGCCCCTCCAGTCCGTTCACGGAGTCACCCCGCAGCCGGCGGCGGAGCCGGCGGCGGCCTGCCCGGGGCCCACCGACGGGTTTGCCTGCCTCCGGCGAGCCCGCCGGGGGTTGTCCGGCGGCGAGCGGGCAGGGCCACCGCCGGCGGTGGCCCTGCCCATGAGCTCTAGTTCTGGGTCTCACGGGCAGGGCCACCGCTGGCGGTGGCCCTGCCCGTGAGCCGCCGGACAACCCCCGGCGAGTTCGCCGGAGGCCGGCGAACCCGCCGGTGGGCGCCGGGCAGGCCGGCGGCGGCTCCGCCTCCGGCGGCGGGGGAATTGCCCTGGACGGGCAGGCGGAAGCTGGGGGGATTTGGGATTTTTTTTCATTTTTTTTAATAAAAAATAATAAGAATTTATTAAATTACTTAATTATTATTTGATTTTAATAAGTAATTATTAATTCATTATTTGATTATTATAAAAAATAATAAGTATTTTGAATTTCATCTGGACGGGCAGGCGAAGCCCGCCGGAATGCGAGCGAAGCCCGCAGCGACGCATCGAGAACAGGCGGAGCCCGTTCATATCACTACATCATTTCCGGCCTTTAGCAACACTTCAAAACTGTTGCCTAAAACTGCAAAGTGTTGCCAAAACATCAAAAACTGTTGCCATAGGGGTGTCTCAAATAGGCATGTTGCCAAAGATCTAAGGCAACAGTTTTCAAACCTTTAGGCAACACTATACAAAAACTGTTGTCTAAACCCTTAGAATAGGCAACAGTTTTTTGGTTGATCTATTGCAACATTTTAGAACTGTTGACATGTACTGCTACAATTAAAAAACGTTGCCAAAAGCTACAAAGGCAACACTTTAAAACTGTTGTCAAAAAATTGTGGTTTCTTTTTAAAAAAATGTCAATGCCGCCAGAGGATGTTAAACGTAACATATAATAGCATGTTTGAAAATCACTAGAAGTGTTTGAAATAGAGGCATATAAATAACCCCAAAACTGAACTGATAATTTCACAAAATTGCATTTAATAAAAAACTCATAAATTTATTGTACTCCGAAAATCTATATTTGCATATATAATAACTTAAAAGAAGTTATTCATAATACAACACACTGGAACACCACAACAAAGGACTTTATTGCGATCATATGACCTACTTCCACCATCAAATGACTTTGATGTCCCTTTTGCATGCTTCAACACAGTGCTAGAGCCACTTGAGAGGGGAGATCTAAACTGGAAGGATGACGTTCTCCTAGTCAGAAGACCATTGGGTGAAGCCTTCAAAATATTATCAGCACCTCCCAATGATTGTCTGCATGAAGAACCATTGCTTACACTCTTACCCTCTGAGTTGGTGCGTTGAACGCTACCAGATGACATTTTCAAGCCCTCTTCAAGTAATTTCAGTCGCAGATGATATTTTTCCTACCAAATTAAAACGATTTTAAATCAGATTCTCATTGATAAATGCTTCACTGTGCAATAGTAAGGTAAACTCGTAAAAAACAAGGGTAAAAATACCTTTAGCTGAGCTTCATATGTAGGAGTCCGCTCTGCTACAGTGAGCTTATCCCACAGCTGTTGCATTTCTCCCTACAAGAAAGTTATATTTCTACGTTTATCTTTAAATAACATACATAAAGAGCCTTGAAAAACTAAATTCTGAAAAAAATTGACTAACGGAGGACAATTGGAAGAAGTAATTAAGAAAACAAGGAGTTTGTAAAAACACTTACCTACATAAATCTTCGGTCTTCAACCCATTGCTTAACCGGCATAACTCTGTCATTTGCATCTTTCCATTCATTTGCAACAACTACTGCTACCCTATTTGCAGAAACTTTTGCCAGTTCGCTCTCGATCCAGAGTCTTCATCTCATCCTAGTATGAAACAATCATAACTTTATAAAAGGAATGTGTGAAAAGAGAGCAAACAAGTTGTGTAATCTATTATGAAATCAATATGAGAACCCGCATATCCCAACATCTGCTCTGCCACCGCCATCACACTCCAATCCTTCCTCTATAATAGCATTCCAGCTACTGAAATTTATCACAAAATGATACTGATTAAAAGAAAAGCACATAATAACTTGGGAAAATCAATAATCTTATGGCTGTTTTTTTTATCAAATTTCATAGGTGTTTGTTAACGCAACAAATTCAGATGGGAGATTTTTAGGAGGTTTTTGTCATTATGCAAGGTAGAAAGGATGGTCTCAATAATTGACAATATTTTATATTTCCTAAAAAATTTCAGTCTCATGGAGTTCATCAACTGTTGTAGTTCCAATAGAACTGTAGCAGCTGCAGTGCAATAGACTGCAGCAGCTGCAGTCCAATAGAACTGCAGCAGCAGCGTCCAATAGAACTGCAATAGCTGCAGTCCAATAGAACTGCAGCAGATGCAGTCCAATAGAACTGCAGCAGATGCAGTCCAATAGAACTACAGCAACTGCAGTTCAGATCTTCTCTTTTTTGTTCCCTATTTTCTCCTTGTAATTTCACCTGCAAGTGAATCTACTAAACAATTATAAAGCTACTAAACAATTTCAGGTGCATGCCCTCATAGTACTATATTGTTATTCATGACTAGCAGAATTAAATTGTGTGAAATGATGTTCAAAATGATTTCAACTATATTGTTATTCATGACTACCCTCCATGTATTGTTGCTCCATTCCCGTACAAGTAGAATATCAAATCGATAGCTTTAACCTTAACCTGAGAGCAACATAAGAAAATATTGTTGTAGATAGAGAACCTAGTAGGGAAACTAATATCTTTATCTCATAGGAGACCTCCTGAGAGCAACATACAAAAATATTGTTGTAGATAGAGAACCTAGTAGGCAAACAGCAAACTCATATCTTTATCTCACAGGAAACGTGATACCACATCGTGTAAACATCAAGCCAAATTACGAGAAGAGAAGCCAAATACAGGAAGGAATGCAAAGATAAAAGAGTCCAGTATGCGTTATACCTGCATGAATTGAGCCATGGGTCAGCAACCATTATCCGCAGGCTCCTGCAGCGGAATCTCAGCCTCGGGTAAGGGAAGGTTCTTCGGCATCACCTTAGGGGAAATTCGCTTCGCCTCCTCGAAGGTCGAGATGTATATCTTCTTCGCCATGCGGCAGAATTCATGTTCTTGTGCACCTATTATGCATGGCATGCATCAATAAATGTGATCACATATCACCGATAAGAGAACGAATAAAATAAGAAACCTTGGTGCAGCTACGAGTTTGCCATGTCTGAGACTCACATATCTTTTGATGGCTCAGAAGTGGGAGGAGCGACTGCCAAAGGCTCTAATTCCCATGGAGACACGAATTCTGGTCGTGGTTTAGTATTTAAGCCATACCAAACATTTTGGAAGATTTGACATGCAAAATTGAAGTTATGAAACCAGAATGAGGATTCAAAGGATACAACAAAGCTGCAAAGAAAAATTTATAGTACAGGCATCAGATCTTCCATGGTCAACTTTATAGCATGAACACTAATTACAGTTGGGCATCTCATAGAGAAGTAGATAAGGTACCTGTCTATCACCCTGTAATCCCTGCATTGCTGCCTTTGCTGCAAAGAAACATTTTTGTAGTGAGTAATTAACAGACGAAACTACTACTGGTAAACAATGGGAGTATCTATGATACCTATTTCCTGGTTTGATCCGAACTCAGCAAAACGATTAGAAGAAGTATCCCATACCAGCATCTCACCATCTAGTATACACCTGCAAAAGGAATATTCAAAGCAAGTGCCTTGTGGCCCTTGTGGAGTTCTAAAATATTCAAAAGAACTAAAAAAAATGTCGGCAAAGTTCTGTCATGATGAAAACAAAATATTGTTATGTGCTGCCAGACAATTCTCACATTATGGTCATTAATCAGATACACATCATATAAATTTCCAATTGCTAGATTAGGTGTAACTATTCACCTTGCCAATTCAGTTTGTTGTAGAAAGGAATAATGGCTCGGAAAGAATCTGAAACGATCTTCCTATATCACTTTCTTTCTAAAATAAAAATTTCCACCAATCACTTCAATTTATGGACAGGATAAAGGGAACAAAACATCATAAACTAAAAAAGGGTTTGTTTAAGAAATTGGGCAGACTTAGTTATACTAAAAATGTAATTTAATCAAATAGTTCAGTAAATCGCAAGTGTTTCAACTAAAAGAGCAACAAACAACTTCTGCACATCCCATGACCGGAAACCAGAAGTTGAGGTTGAAATTATATCAATAATCAATGGTCAAACTTATACCAAAATTAATGAAATCAATCAAATACTGAACTTTGCAGGATAATAGAAATAATTTATTTACACTGGATCCAAAAAAACATGGAAGGGCCATAAATGCCAGGTTAAAATAAACTAACTGCAGTAAATTGTAACACAGTTATCTTTCTTCCAGGAATCACATTTAATATTCAAGGTTTTCACTTTGAATGTCTGTTTCCCTAGAAGCCATTCGGTTTTATGAGCTAACATTTAGAGATTTGAAGTACCAACCTTGGTTCTCCCCATTCAAAAACCAATATAAAGATAACTGTTTTACTTTCGCCCAGTGGTAATGAGTTTCATGTGAGACAGGAAAAAACTGTGAATGAACTTCTGAGAGAGCGCTTAAAAAGAAGTGTCACAAAATACAGCCCACCGATCCAATTCTGGTGTTAGAACTCACTAGTACATGAAATATAAGCTTTATGAAAATGTAGAGTGAGAAAAACCAAGATGTAACAAGTGTCACAGTAAATGCTTAGGTTACTACATTCCAAAAAAATCTAGAGTGAATTGCAACTTGATTAGGTGTTACGCCTCTTATTGCTATTTGTAGCAAAAAATGTAGTATAATATGAGCATCGTGACTCTTGTACCCAAACAATTTTCCTTCTTCAACATGCACGCATCGCGAAATATTAGAGGCCATACCATCAGGGAATTTGACATTCTTTAAAACACCACAAAAAATAGATTTCTCTTTTTTTGTTAGGGAGAAACAAGCCTTCGGGAGCTGAGTTCTTTTGCCATCACTTGTTGCCTTCAAATGAAGCTTCTTTCTTATCCCCATATCTTGTAGGTCCAAACGAGCCTTTGCATGATCCTTTTTTTTTCCTTCAATCTCTAGAAGGGTCCCAATTATATTATCAAATATGTTTTTCTCAATGTGCATAACATCAAAATTGTGACGTAAAGCATTATCTTTCCAATATGGCAATTGCCAAAAGATGGATTTTTTTTTCCATGGGCCAAGCTTTTTTTTCTTGTCATTCACTGTGAATACGTCAGGAAAGTCTTGTAAATCTTCTAAAATTCTTTTTGAACTTAACAAAGAAGGTGCATGTCTATATTCTGTCTTTCCATTAAAAGAAATTTTATCAGATCGCCACGCATGATTCGAGTCCAAAAAAGCCCGATGGCCCATATAACACATCTTTCGACTATGTTTCAAATAAGTAGAAGACGTTTCATAATTACAAGCAGGACATGCTAACCTTCCTTTTGTGCTCCAACCAGATAACATAGCATATGCAGGGTAGTCACTAACTGTCCACAAAAGAGCAGCACGCATCAGAAATGTTTGATTTTTGGAAACATCGTATGTTTCTACCCCAACATCCCATAATATTTGTAGCTCCTCAATTAGTGGTTGAAGGTACACATCAATAGCATTTCCAGGTGACCGCGGTCCAGGAATAAGCAATGACATCATAAAATTTTCTGGCTTCAAGCACAAATTTGGAGGATAATTATATATTGTTAATACCACAGGCCATGTGCTATGTGATAGACTCATGTTGCCAAATGGATTAAACCCATCACTTGCCAATCCAAGTCTTACATTACGAGTTTCAAGAGCAAAATCTGGGTGATTCACATCAAAATCTTTCCATGCTTGTCCATCAGCAGGATGTCTTAACTTACCATCCTTGGAACGCTCTTCTGCATGCCACCTCATTAAATCAGTCATCTTTGAACATGTATAGAGTCTTTTTAGTCTTGGAATTAATGGAAAATGTCTTAGCACCTTTGCAGAAACTTTCTGACTTTTCTTAAATACCTCGGACTCACAATTCACTTCGGGGTATACAATCCACCGAGATTCACCACAAACATGACAAGTTTCATCTTTCTCATGCTCTTTCCAAAATAACATGCAGTTATTTGGACAAACGTCAATTTTTTTATAATCTAAGCCTAGGTCACATATCATAGATTTTGTTTTATTGAAAGAGACAGGGATGTTTAAGTCGGGTATAGCCTCTTTCAATAATTGTAGGAGAGATGTAAATAATGCATTGCTCCATCCATGAAGACATTTTAGTAAATACAACCGAATAGTAAAAGATAATGTAGAGAATTTTTGACAACCCGGATATAATTCCTGATTTGCTTTCTCAACAAGTTTATAAAACTTCTTTGCATCTTCGTTTAGGCCTTCATGTACTCCATCCTCTTGAACTGCATCTTTAAATGTCTCAGACAATAAGCCATCAATATCATCAGAAGATACATTAACATTAGTGTCTTGATCAAGATTCGTACATTTAATCTCTTCCCCATGGTAAATCCAATCTTTATAGCCTTTTACAAAACCCTTACTTATCAAATGGTCAAACACCGTGTCTCTTTTACCCCATACTTCATTGCAACAGATAGGACATGGACATAAAATCTCTTCTCCTTCGTACAACCCTTTACTGAATGCAACATCCAAGAAATAATTAACACCATTAATATAATCTTCACCGAAGCGAGGCAAATTAATCCACTCCTTTCTCATCATATTTTGCTTTCAAACCTTGAATAATGGCAATACCTACACATATACAATCACAAAGAAAGACATATAAATTACATTATAACGCATACATAAATTCACACTTCAATACATACACTTACATAGACATTTCAATACAAAATAGACGTACATACACACACCCTAAACATATATAAATACACATACACACACATGCAAATACAAAGAGATTTTGGTAATCGACTCCCTTGGATGTGGCTGGTTTCTTCTGTACATCAGAGGGATATAATTGTGTGTGGCACGCATACACACATATATATAAAAATATATAACCTTACAAAAATACACATATATATAAACTCGCATACATTTATATATCAACACACATACATATATATAAACACACATACACACATATATATAAACACATACACAAATATTCACACAACACACACAAATGCAAACACACATAACAACCACACACATGCACACACACATACATACAAGTATATTTTGGATATAATAGTATGGATATGTTTATGCTTATGTGAATATAAAGCTTATGCTACACAAATAGAATGCCACACAAATAAATTAGAGCAGTAAGTTATCCTTTTTTGGGCAAACAAATAAATTACATCCTTTTTGGGGCCATATGAAAACATTATAAATGATCACAAAACTGAATGAACACAAGGTTATATCAAGGAGAAAACATTGTAGACCCAATTCAGTCCATGGTAAAACACAGAAAAGGGCTCGGAATCATTAATACACAGCAGTTTCAAAAGAATTCCAATTAACGAACTAAGTAATCGTAATTTTTATTCCTTTTCCATCCAACTAGCAACTGAAAAGCTAACATAAACAAGTTCATGAAAAAGATTTGAAGGGCATTTGATGTATCAGTTCATAATACCATATATATATAGTTCAGATCTACCATAGATTCCATGGTAAAATGTATATTTGAGAAGAAACAGACAATGGTGAAAATGGGGATTTATACGAAATTCATAGGAGCCCTCAGACATATTTAAGAATTCTAATACAAAATAAAATTTGATAGTTTATATTTGATCACATTTTCTTGCATTTGTGTTCTAGGATGAATAGCAGACGAGATCAGTTGGATTCTAATTATGTTAACATCTTGTGAAAATAATTGATGAAATTCACATCAACACTCGCAGTAGAGAACTACAAGACCCTGAAGTATGTGGATCTCTACATCCTCAGAGTGATATCAAAACTGTACTAGGAAGGTGTTACAAGAACTCCTAAAATGCATTAAGGAAACAGTGAATAATCTCATAGATCCCAGTTACATAGTCTCAATTTTTTTTTATTTCATTGACAATTGCACCTTGCCATTTTCTATATGCTCTTCCATTGCCCCAAGAGCATGCCAAGAATGAAATTTTATACAATTCCTTATAAGCAAGAATGTCGAGTCTTTAATATGATTAGAGAACAAGATAAGCGCCACCACAGTCATGCGGGTATGGGTAGTGAAAACATGAAATAGTTATTTCAGCATTCCTAAGTTGGCAGAAACATCATTTAGATATCTATTGATTGAGAAGGAAATTATATGACACTGTTTGTATTACCACGGTGGGTTCAGAACTTCCATCTCAGCACTAATCTAAGAATTCAAATCAGTTTCCATGCTTCAGCTAATAGACAACGAATCATTGTTCCAATAAAGAAATCACTAAAAACTGAAGGAATATGTAGCAGAGACGGCCAAGAATAACTAGGGCAACCGGCCAGCAAAACACAAACAACCCCGAAAAATCAGTACCATAATACGCCCTTGACATGAAATCCATCATCGATGAAGAGAAAAGAAGGGGAGAAGAGGAGAAAATGAGAGCTTACAGTGTAGTAGAAGAACCTAGGGCACAACTTCAGAACTGTAGGACCAGCCCAACAATGCACAACTGAAGATAAAGCTCTTACAACTCCGATCCGAAAAATGGAGAGAATGGATGGAAGAGTTCTTGCACGAATGGCCGGAGAGAAGCTCGCCCGTGCGGGAGGAAGATCGCTGCACCGGACGAAATGGCGAGGAAGAGCGCAACACGGGAGGAAGCGAAATGGATAGTCGGGAAAGGTTGTCGAGGGTTTGTGAGTTATAAAAATCGTTTTTATAAATTTAATTTTTTAGGTAATAATTTGGGGTGTGAGAATAGTAACTTTTATTAAATTGAAAATGATTAGACAACACTTTTAATGTGTTGCAAATTTATTTTTAAATATGCAACATATCATAATTGTTGCGTAAAGTGAATTGTCAAGTGCAACATTTCAAAAATGTTATCTATAAGGGATTAGAGAACAGTTTTTGAATGTTGCACAGAAAGTGTTGCCTAAAGATGCTAACTTATTGCAACACTTATAAACTGTTCTCTATTTAAGGTTTAGACAACATTTTTCGAACTGTTGCAAAGAGAGTGTTGCTTAAGACTAAAAATGTTGTAGTGTATATATATATATATATATATACAAGTGATAGGCACGGGCCTTCGGCCCAGGGGGCATTCGAAGGGGGTGCGACAATCGACGGGGTGCGACATTCGGCGGGGTGCGACATTCAGCGGGGTGCGACATTCGCCGGGATGCGACATTCGCCGGTGGTGCGACATTGGTCGAGGGGACGACATTTGTCGTGGACGGAGATATTTGTCGTGGGCGGCGACATTTGTCGTGGGCGGCGACATTTGTCGTGGGCGGCGACATTTGTCGTGGGCGGCGACATTTGTCGTGGGCGGCGGCATTTGTCGTGGACAATACCCGCCCCTATGGCCTCGCGCGACAGTACCAGACCGACGACGGCTAGCTTTGCCCGCTCCCGGCGGGCTCCGCCCGCTCCCGGAGGCTCCGCCCGACCCACAACATATACCTATGAGTACTCAAAATGACCGTAAAAAAATATAAATCAAGAATACAATTTTTATTTTGTAAAACAAATTATATTTTAACGTTAAAACATTAATTTTTCTCTTGTCATTCCTAGCTAGAGACAATAGGTTTAGGGTATCTAGTGTTTTTATTTTTTGTATTTTAATATTATAGAGTTGTGTAATTACCTAAAAGGATATTGCCTTTATAATATACTAATATAAAGTTTGGTATAATTGTGTAATTATGGATACAACTATAAGGGCAATATAGAGACATCAAGCAATGTTTCACCAAAGAGTAGTTTTCGTATATTAGTAGATATATATATATATATATATATATATATATATTATTCAAAGAAATATTCGTGACATATCGGTGTAACCCGTGAAATAGTGCATTCACATTAAAGGAAAAAAGAAAAAAAAGCTACATAAACGGGAGGATACCCGCCAGATCTTTCTCTACAATCTCAAGGAATTATGGTTCCTTACAGGATCCGTCCAAACAAAAGGAGAAAACACAGCAAATCTAGAACAGAAGTCTGCGGTCCTGTTGGTCGATCTTCTCACATGTTGAAACACCACGTGCAAGAATTCCCATAGGAATTCGAGGTCCTCCTCGTCCAGTGGCTCCCACGACCACCGACCACCAACAACACATCGTCGACAATAAGCAATCATATTGCTGCAATCACCTTCAATGATGGCCCCCTTGGCGGCAAATAAGGAAGGCGGGAGCACCACAATAATCCTATAGTTTTGCATATTACTCCATTTCAGCACCAAAAATTAATTTATTTGTATGTTGTTTTGCTCAATACATTTTCCAAATGCTAAAAGGGGTGGTTTTTATCTCCATTTTTTATCTCCATTTGCATCATCTCTTGAATTGAGTTTGTTGGATATTTTGGGTTACTCATAATATGTTGATCGTACTTCTTTGCAAAGAACTTTAACTTGTAATGTTTGGAAGTTAAAACCCTACAACAAGTATGATGCCATTTAATTATCTTAACTTTGAATGTTCTTTCACTCTAAGGTATGAAAGATGCAAATAAAATCCATCCACACTCGTAAGACACTTGAATCTTATTACAACATTTTTTGGTAAATTCTACTGGTTTCTCTTGTGTCATAGTATATAGCCTCACTGCCTCCCTAAAATCGCTTGCACTATTGAAACATAACCCAACCTCAAACTGATGCCCTTTAATTATCTTAACTTTGAATGTTCTTTCACTCTAAGGTATGAAAGATGCAAATAAAATCCATCCACACTCGTAAGACACTTGAATCTTATTACAACATTTTTTGGTAAATTCTACTGGTTTCTCTTGTGTCATAGTATATAGCCTCACTGCCTCCCTAAAATTGCTTGCACTATTGAAACATGACCCAACCTCAAACTCAAATTCAGATTCATTTGCATTGTCTTGATAAACTTGAATTTGGGATACTTAGCCCCTTTTCGGAAGTTGATGAAGAATGACTACAGTACTCCCTTAACTTGTATTCTAGTATTTGCACTCAAATTAGTTTTTTGTTCATCCTTGTAGCCAGCCAACTCAATATCTTCATTAATATTCTCATCAAAGATCACATCATCTAGTTCAAAATCACTCTCCACCAAATCATCATAAAATGACGAATCGTTGTTATCAGATATTTCTGCAATGGTAGTTGACTCACAGGTACTATTTATATCTTGCAATTCATTTTCCTCAATCAAGAAATTTTTCCAGTTCATATCTAGAAATTTAACAAAAATATCAACATAAATAAGAAACAAAAAAACCAACTAATACTTGGCAAAAATAGGACTCAAATCTACAGAAATGTAGGAAGTAAAATAACCCTAAATCTAGAACCCCTTCAGGAAAAAATTTCAGCAAAAAATCTAGAAACCCTAAACCCAAAATCTAGAAAACAAACATTGAAAAACGACTACAAAAATGAAATGTTATGCCTAATATATACCTAATGCTCGGCGAGTCGAGGCAGCTCGGCGTAAAAATGCAGTGCTGGGGACGATAAACAGTGGATGTTGCGGGGAGCTCAGGCCAGGAAGCGTGGGGGCTACGGGCTTCGCCGATGGCCCGATGATGTCGCGGCAGGGAAGAGGATTCACCCGAGGAAGACCAGTAGTCGGGAAGCGAGCTAAGAAAGGCAAAAAAGAAGCGGGTTGCGGTGAAATGAATCCGTTTCGCGAGCGATTATTGCGACTGGGCTTCGTCCCTGATGAATCTTCGTCCCACTGAGAGGAGGTGTTGCGAGTGGAGATATCAACGGAGCGATCATGAACAAGGGTTAAATTGTCATTTGGTCACCCAAGGAACTTCACTTTTATGTTCAAATGGATAATGTTTTTTAGGTGATAGCTAACAAAAAGCGACTGCCATCATCGTGCCAAACGGAGTCTAAATTGTCTCAAAAATCTAATATTATTGTAAGGACAGAAATACCCTCACCTAGGGTACCTTTTGCCAAATAATTCATAATGGGGAGGTGTATTTGCCAATTTAATATATTCGAGATGCATTTTGTCAAACAAAGAATAATGGGGGCGCATTCTATCAAAAAGCCTTCCAAAACTTGCTCAATTCCATAAACAAGAGGATTTACAGGACGCTTTTATCGAACTAGGAGAAAAAAGGCACCACCAAGGCGTTCAGCTTCCACGTCTGCTCAGAATTCCTGGATGTCACTGTCACCGATCGACAACGACTCGCAAACAACTGAGCTCAAACCCTGTAAATGCCTTTTTTGTAAGCGCCGCGACAACATAAGGGCATATCAGACAGTGGAGAGTATGGAGTTGGAACTCCTTGGAGCTCCGCTGAAGTAAATAAGAACATGGAATACAAGATCATAGAGGCGAGGTACGCTCGATGCCTCTCACTCGATGATCATCCAAGATTCGAAGCTCTGTGGAAACCAAGAATGCGATAACCACGGTAGGAGAACAAGATTGTGAAAGCCACGCTAAGGTGAAGACAAGAATTCGAAGATGCTCGGGTGAAAGCAAGATGCGAGAAGCACGAACCCGCGGATTCGAAGCTCCGCCGATGGGAGAAACTCTTCACATGAGAGAATGGCGAGTAGCTTTTTGGTTATATACATATATATATATATATATATATATATATATATATATATATATATATATATATATATATATATATATATATACTAGCATCTTCGAACGGGCTCCGCCCGTTCTCGATGCGTCGCTGCGGGCTTCACCCGCAATCACGCGGGCTTCTCCCGCGTGCCCCCCCCGGCGGGCTACGCCCGCCCGCCCGTTCTCGATGCGTCGCTGCGGGCTTCGCCCGCAATCACGCGGGCTTCGCCCGCAATCACGCGGGCTTCGCCCGCCCCCAGCAGTTAAGAATTCAAATTTTATATAAAAGAATTCAAAATTTATATTTCTGATTTTTTTAATAATAAATATAAATTATTTATTTATTTATTAAATTATATATATATTTATTAAATTATATATTTATTAAATTATAAAATAAAAATAAAAAATCCCAAAAAAAAGCCCGATGCGTGAATCCCCGCCGCCGTCGGCGCCTGCCCGGCGCCCACCGGGGGGTTCGCCGGCCTCCGGCGAACCCGCAGGGGGTTGTCCAGCGGCGAGCGGGCAGGGCCCTGCCCGCTCGCCGCCGAGTTGCCCTGCCCGCTCGCCGTCGGACAACCCCCGGCGGGTTCGCCGGAGGCCGGCGAACCCCCCGGTGGGCGCCGGGCAGGCCGCCGGCGGCTCCGCCGGCGGCGGCGGGGTGAGCCCGTGAAGCACGGGAGGCGGGGATTCATGCATCGGGATTTTTGGGATGATGAACAGTAAGTTTTTTGAGCAGCTGGTTATTGGCAGCCCTGTTTCTTTGAATCCAATGGCCCGTGTTTGATAGAGCTTGATCGAACGGCTCCTGTTCATTCTATGGTATGCCTCCAAATATGCATATTCCCTTATATAATAAATATATATATATATATATATATATATATATATATATATTATATATATTATTCAAAGAAATACTTTTGATATATCGGTGTAACTGGTGAAATAGTGCATTCACATTAAAGAAAAAAAGAACAAAAAAGCTACATAAACGGGAGGATACCCGCCAGATCTTTCTCTACAATCTCAAGAAATTTCGGGTCCTCGCAGGATCCATCCAAACAAAAGGAGAAAACACAGCAAATCTAGAACAGAAGTCTGTGGTCATGTTGGTCGATCTTCTCACATGTTGAAACACCACGTACAAGAATTCCCATAGGAATTTGAGGTCCTCCTCATCCCGTGGCTCCCACGACCACCGATCACCAGCGGCAATAAGCACCACAATAATCCCACGACACCGACCACCGATCGTCGGCAATAAGCAATCATATTGTAGCAATCACCTTCAATGATGGCCCCCTTGGCGGCAAACAAGGAAGGCGGGAGCACCACAATAATCCCATAGTTTTGCATATTACTCCATTTCAGCACCAAAAATTAATTTATTTGCATGTTGTTTTACTCAATACATTTTCCAAATGCTAAAATGAGTGGTTTTTATCTCCATTTGCATTATCTCTTGCATTGAGTTTTGTTGGACATTTTGGGTTACTCATAATATGTTGATTCTAGCTGCTTCTTTGCAAAGAACTTTAACTTGTAATGTTTGGAAGTTAAAACCCTACAACAAGTATGATGTCCTTTAATTGTCTTAACTTCAAATGTTCTTTCACTCTTAGGTATGAAAGATGCAAATAAATCCATCAATGCACACTCGCAAGACACTTGAATCTTATTACGACATTTTTTTGTAAATTCTACTGGTTTCTCTTGTGTCGTAGTATATAGCTTCACTGCCTCCCTAAAATCACATGCACTATTGAAACATAACCCAACTTCAAACACAAATTCAGATTCATTTGCATTGTCTTGATAAACTTGAATCTGGGATACTTAGCCCTTTTTAGAAGTTGATGAAGAATGACTACAGTACCCCCTAACTTGTATTCTAGTATTTGCACTCAAATTAGTCTTTTGTTCATCCTTGTAGCCAGCCAACTCAATATCTTCAGTAATATTTTCATCAAAGATAACATCATCTAGTTCAAAATCCCTCTCCACCAAATCATCATAAAATGACGAATCATTGTCATGAGATATTTCTGCAATGGTAGTTGACTCACTGGTACTATTGATATCTTGCAATTCATTTTCCTCAATCAAGAAATTTTCTCAGTCCATATCTACGAAATTTAACAAAAATATCAACATAAATAAGAAACCAAAAAACCAGCTAATACTTGGCAAAAATAGGACTCAAATCTACAGAAATGTAGGAAGTAAAATAACCCTAAATCTAGAACCCCTTCAGAAAATATTTTCAGCAAAAAATCTAGAAACCCTAAACCCAAAATCTAAAAAACAAACATCGAAAAACATCTACAAAAATGAAATGTTATGCCTAATATGTACCTAATGCTCGGGGAGTCGAGGCAGCTCGGCGTCAAAATGCAGTGTTGGGGACGATAAACAGTGGATGATGTGGGGAGCTAAGGTCAGGAAGCGTGGGAGCTGCAGGCTTCACCGATGATGTCGCGGCAGGGAAGAGGATCCGTGCGAGGAAGACCAGTAGCCGGGAAGCGAGCTAAGAAAGGCGAAAAAGAAGAGGGCTGCGGTGAATTGCTAATCCCGCGCGCGTAGGGTTAATTTCTAATCCTGCGCGTGCAGGGTTAATTGATAATCCCGCGCGCGCAGGGTTAATTGGTAATCCCGCGCGCGCAGGGTTAATTGCTAATCCCGCGTGAGCAGGGTTAATTGTTAATCCCGCACGCGCAGGATTTTGGGGGATGTCGGCATTTGCCGATGGCGCGTCCCCCTTCCTTCGTCAGACGCTGTCGCCATCATCTCGCGGTCTCTGCCGTCGTCGTCGTCTCCCAAAGCCGCGACCGTCACCGCCATCACTCCTCTCTTCGACCGTGGACCGCCGCGGCCGCCGCCGGTCGGCGCCACCGTCGCCGTCGCCACTGCTGTCGCCGCCGGTCGTCGCCGCCGCCACTCGCCGCCGCCACCGCCGCCGCTTGCAGGTTGGCCACCGTCCAATCACTATGGAGCCTCCATTATCGTTCGATCCGCGGGTAACCACCAACTAACCACCAGGTTAGTGGGGGGACCACCATGACCACTTCCTGGAGGCTATAAAAGGAGTCTTAGGCCTCCTCATTTCTCATCTTTTTGCTCCCGAGTCTTCTTCTTCCTCAGGCCAGAGCTCTGTCGAACTCCTCCCCTGATTCATCTTCGAGTCGCCTACGAGCCAGAGAAACGCCCAAGTCCCCAAGTGCACAGAAAAGGGAAGAAGACGATCATCACCATCATTCAATCACACCAGCCACCAAGCAGCATCCAACACTCCCTCGGTGCAGCCTGTTGCCAGCTGCGAGTCAGAAATTCTCTCTCACCCTCAAGTTATAATGAGGAGCGGCCTGTCGGTCTCGATTCTCCAAACATATTGTAACCGCAAGTTGATAGTGTACTTTGACTAGCACAGATCCGGTCATGTGATTTTTTTCCAGTTGAGGGGTTTTTCCACATTAAAACCTCTTGTGTCAACTCTATCTTTTCATTGATTATGTGCGCGCTCGATCGTCCTGAGAGCTAAGGCGGTCCAGTTTATTCCGGCCCGACCGGTACGCCGAGTTAGTCTGCAACAGATTGGTGTCGTCTGTAGGAACAACAATTCCCAACATCCTTCAGAAGCTAAGACCTCTCTCCTTGTAACATCCAAGCTCTGCTTCAATGGCGAAAAGAAGCGCCTGCGCTGCTGAAGGATCCGTCCCCGGTGGACGCACTGAACCCGCATGCACCCTCTCACTTGTGAGCGTACCGTTGGAGGCAGAAGCTGCATTCGCACCTGTTACCGCCCTCGAGAGGCGTGTTGGCAAGATGGAGGAGCAGCAGACCGAAATGCTCACTCTACTCAGAATTTTAGCAGCACCCCCGCTCCTCCTCTGCCACCAGCACAAGTCATTCCCCTGCCTCTGCCAAATCATTGTTTGACGCAAGAAGTTCCGCAAAGAGAAGAACAAACTCTCATAGGACAAGAAGAACAGCGTCAGGCTGAGCGCCGTAGTGACAACCGTCGACGTGACCCTCCAAGGAATGGGGGGCAACATCCACTTCAAGAATACTCCCATCTGAATACCACCCGCACTAACGTGATGTACACAATTCAGAATGATACGACATTCCACCGGCCAAGAATTCCTCAGCCATTCAAGCAAGCTGATTCACCGCCATCAGGAGAACTCTCCGCCTCCACCAGACATTGCCTGCACAAGGAGTACGACATAGAGAAGGAATTCTCAAGTACAAGTAGCTCCCCCACGCCCGCAACATTACTCCAAGAGATGCATGATCGCCACCTCATCTATCCTCATTATGAAGAGAACTTTGGAAACATGATGGGTCCTGATGCCTCAGCTGTACAACCCCGTATCCTCCGAGTGGGTCCACGGAAGCCAGACCGGTCGGCCTAGACCGCCTCACGGCCTGGGCAGGGTTCTCTGCCGAGCTCGAGCTCGGCAAATCGTCGTGCCGAGCTCGGAGATCGTCGGGCCGAGCTCAAGGTTTTTGGAGCTGAGCCCAGTCGCTTGCTCGCCAGGGGGCAAGGGCCGAGCCCGCACTCGCCGAAGCGGAGGTGCTCGCCAGGCGAGCTCGCACTCGCCATTGGCCGAGCAGAAGCGGCGAGTGCCAGCCCCATCGAGCTCTCACCGCCCTGGCTGAGTAGGGCATCCAGTGGCCATCCCGCCCCCAATGGTCTGCCCCTAGCCTCTCATAACAGTGGAGTTTGGTTGTTGGCAGGCCAGCCTAAGGGGCTTTCAGTAATTTCAGACCAGCAGAGGTAGGCTATTTGCAGGCCGTTTTCAGTTTTCTATAAATAGGACCCAAGGGGTACCTCAGAAGGGCATGCTTACTGATTCTAAGGTCTTCTATTGCTTTCTGAGGTACCTTAGCCCGGCCTTTTGGCTAAGGAGGGGAAGCACTCTGAGATCTTCCGGGATTGTGGTGGGACCTCCGCGCCGGGCCCTTGGTCTAGTCCTTTGTTCTTCACTTTCTTGTCGTTTTCTTGCAGGAGCGGAGTAGGTGCGCGACCACCCCTTTCCCCAAGGGTCGAACTCCATAGAGACCGATTTTTCGGTTTCAACATTTTTGGTGCGGTGAGCGTGGAAAGTGGTCAGCAGAGAAAATTTTCTGCAGGTTCAATGACCGGAGAAGAAGGGCAAGGATCAGGCAGAGGTAACTCGCCACCCCCTCCCCCACCCCCGACGGCGGGTGTGCCAGCGGAGCTCAGGGAGGAGATCCTCGGGCTCGTCAGGACGGCACTCGGCATGCGGGCCGAGAGCGCGACACTGGCAGTCCCGGTGGTCGCCGCCCCTGCGCTCGGCGACGACGCGCCGCTCAGGCGACCAGGGAAGGAGCCCGCCGAGAGGGGAGAGCGCGAGTTCCAGGGGCGAGTCCTATTCCCCGGCTCGGCTGTCGAGTACCACTTCGGCGAGACAGCAGGGAGGGAGTTCCCACCTCGCCCGGCTGAGGGGGGGAGCCCCTTCAGCGAGTTCGTCTTTTCAACCCCAGTTCCGGAGGGGTTCCGTGAGCCAGAGATGTCCTATTACTCCCGGAGAGGAGACCCGGTCCACCACATCCAGTGGTTTGAGGACATGGTCTCTATCTGACAGATGTCGGACAGCTTCAAGTGCAGACTTTTCGTCATCACCCTCAGGGAGAAGGCAAGAGAGTGGTTCCACCAACTCCCGACCGGGTCCGTCTACTGCTTCGAGGACCTGCGACGGGGGTTCATGTTGAGATTTACCACTTCCAAGAAGAGAAAGAAGGAGACGGAGTCTTTGTTCCGCATCAAGCATAGGACGGGGGAAACTCTGGGAAGCTATCTGGACAGATTCTAGGAGGAACTGCCCCAAGTGCAGGAGATGTCAGGGCACACCATGATGGTGGCCTTCACCCTGGGTCTCCAGTCCGGGTTCTTCGCGATGGAACTCAAGAGGTCACCTCCAGTGTCTTTTGAGGCACTCCTGGAGAGGGCGGCCAGGGAGGCTGATATGGAGGCAGCACACCCGGAGTTTGCGCGGAGGTTTACCAAGTGGGCCGTGGAGGAGGAGAGGCCAAGGGGTGGCCGAACTCAGGAGGAAAGGAGCGCTGAACCCTGGCAGAGAGAGCAGCTACAGCAGCAGCCACAACCCAGGTGGGGGCGTCCGGAGCAGACCCACCGTTTGGGATGGAGACCGGAGTGTCAGGACCAGGCACCACGGAGGGGTTATCAGGGAGGAGACAACCGTCAGGGTGGCCGAGGGCAGTTCAACCCCCAGGGGGGTAGGCAGGGCCAGATACCCCCTCTCCCCGACCAGGAGGAGGCAATGACAATTGCCATGAGAGGGAGGAGGAGAGGGTAGTTGAGGAGAAGAAGGGAGGTCAGGATGGACCTGCCCTATTGTGATTTTCATCAAGAGGAAGGGCACCTCACATCCACGTGCCTAGAGTTCCTCGAGATGAGAGGAAAAAGGGAGCAACAACAGCAAAACCATCAGGAAGTGCGGATAGAGGAGATCCGGCCTCGGGTGGAAGAGGATCGGTGTGAAGACCGGGTTGATTTGGGCACCCGAGGAAGGATTAGAGCGATCCACGGTGGGGCTGGGATCGAGGCTTCCCGTAAGTCAAGCCTCCACACCATATACCGAAGGAGCGTTGGCTCCACATCCCAGCCCCCGCCCTCGGATGAGAAAATCACCTTCTCTAGGGAGGATATGCCGGGCCACGAGGACCCCTTTTGCGATGCGCTGGTCATCCAGACAGCCATCGAGGATTTTACCGTCTCCCGGATCCTCGTCGACAACGGGAGATCGGTCAATGTCATCTTCAAGAGGGCGTTCGACGTGATGAAAGTAGAGGCCAGAAGGGTGTTGGCCTCGGACAGGCCCCTGTTCGGCTTCTCGGGGGAGAGGAAAGAAGTTGAGGGAGGAGTGGGACTCAATGTCACTCTGGGGTGGCAGTCACGTAGCTGCAAGTTCATCATCGTAGACGCCCCCAGCAGCTACAACGCCATCTTCGTAAGACCCCTCATCAGCGCCTTCCGCTGCGTCCCCTCGTCCTTCCACCAGTGCCTAAAGTTCAACGTCGAGGGGGTCCAGATCCGGGTCCGAGGAGACCCTAAGGAGGCAAGGGAGTGCTACGTCTCGGCAGTGAAATCCATCTCTTGGCTGGAGGGGCCGGGGAGATGGGGCGGAGGTTGGAGGAGGTGGAGCAGGAAGCTGGCGGAGAAGAGATGAAGGTGGAGGAGTGCCGCGCCCAGGCGGAGGTCGCGAAAGAGGCCCGAGAGCCGGCCAAGGCAATGACCATGGAGGAAGCTGAGGAAGAGATCCTCGCCCCCGAAGGGGGGGGGTACAGAGGAATGGGGGGAGCAGTCTCGTCTGGAGGCAGCAGAGGAGGTGGTGGAGATAGAGGTTCTCACCATCGGAGGCAGGGTGGAGAAGGTCCGCATCAGCAGAGGACTGACCTCGGAGGATTAAGGCAGGATGCTGAAGTGCATCCAGAATAATGTGGACGTCTTCTCCTGGAGCGCCGCAGAGATGCCAGGGATCGACCCCAACGTGGCCTGCCATCGCCTCAACCTGGACCCGGAGGCTCGCCCCATCCAACAGAAGAAGAGATCCATCGCGGACAAGCTCGTCGAGCCCATCAGGGAGGAAGTCGCCAAGCTCCTCAAGGTTGGTTTTGTATCCGAAATCCAATACCCCGACTGGGTCTCCAACATTGTAATGGTTAAAAAAGGAGACGGTCGGTGGAGGATGTGCATTGACTTTTCTCTTCTTAATAAATCATGCCCGAAAGATTGTTATCCCTTGCCTCGGATCGACGCGCTGGTTGACTCAGCCGTCGGTTTCCCTGTAATGAGTTTTCTGGATGCTTTTTTAGGTTATCACCAAATTAGAATGCACCCCCCCCCCCCCGACGTCAAAGATGTCTCGTTCATCACAGGGGATGGATGCTATTGCTATAAAATGATGCCCTTCGGGCTAAAAAATGCGGTGGTGACCTACCAAAAAATGATGGACAGGGTCTTCCGAGAGCAGAAGGGGAGAAATCTGGAGGTGTACGTGGACGACCTCATGATCAAAAGCTTGGACGTCGATTCCCACCTCCGGGATTTGGAAGAGACTTTCGCCACCCTCCGCAAATACAAGATGAGATTGAACCCCCTGAAGTGTATCTTCGGGGCGAGCAGGGGAAAGTTCCTGGGGCATCTCCTCACCCCTGCCGGTGTAGAACCTAATCCAGATAAGGTAAGGGCGATCGTGGAACTAAGGTCACCGCAAAATGCTAAGGAGGTACATCGACTGACAGGGAAGTTGACGGGGTTGAGTAGGTTCCTCTCCCGAGCCGGGGAGAGGTGCTCCTCATTCTTCAAAACCTTGAGAGGGGGTCGGAAGTTTGAATGGACCTCGGAGTGCGAGGAGGCATTCCAGGCCTTAAAGAAACAGCTAACTCAGGCTCCCCTTCTCCAAGGGCCCAAAGGGGGGAGGACTTTTTTTTGTATCTGGGGGTCGGGGCGGAGGTCTTGAGCTCGGTTTTAGTTCGGGAAGAGGGGAAGAAGCAACTCCCCATTTATTATGTGAGTCAGGTACTGAGGAAGGCCGAGCCTCGATATCCCATCTTGGAGAAGCTGGCCTTCGCCCTAATCATCTCGGCCCGGAGGCTCCGACCTTATTTTCAAGCACACTCGATCCGAGTGGTGACTGACCACCCCCTCCGCAGCATCTTCGAGGGGGTGGAGCATTCAGGCAGGTTAGCCAAATGGTCAGTGGAACTGAGCGAGTTCGACATCTCATTCGTTCCCCGCCTCTCGATCAAGGCCCAGGCTATGGCTGATTTCCTAGCAGATTACGTGGTCGAGGTGGCGGAGGAGCAACTCACTCGCCCGGTCCCTTGGAAAGTAATGGTGGACGGTGCTTCGGGGAGACATTCTTTGGGGATTGAAGTCATCCTGAAAAGCCCCCAGGGGATAAGAATCGAACAAACCGTGGTAGTGCATTTCCCTGTCACCAATAATCAGGCCGAATACGAAGCTGTAATCGCAGGTCTGTGCCTGGCAAGGGAGTTAGGGGTGCATGACGTGGAGGTCCTCACTGACTCCATGGTGGTGGCTTCCCAGATCAATGGGGAGTTTGAGGCAAGGGAGCCCACCCTGCAGCTCTATCTGACAAAGGCGAAGAGAATTATAGGGACCTTCAAGACCTTCTCCATCAAGCACGTGCCTCAAGAGGAAAATGAGCAGGCAGACCAGTTGGCAAAGCACGGCCCCAGGGTGGGGGGCACCATCACAGATCTCTCCCGACCTTCCATCGAGGAGGGGGAACTAATGGAGGTGGAGCAACACCCATCATGAATGGACCCCTTCGTCACCTTTCTGTCCACAGGAGAGTACCCGGAGGGGATGGACCGAAGAGGGCTCAAACACAAGGCAGCATACTACCTCCTGCGCGAGGAGAAGTTGTACCGCAAGACCCTCTCGGGGATGCTGGCTCGTTGCGTGGCCGAAAGGGAGGTGCATAAAATTTTGGAGGAGGTCCATTCCGGCGAGTGTGGAAGTCATTCGGGGAGCCGGACCTTGGAAGGGAGGATCATCAGGCAAGGGTACTTCTGGCCCACCCTCGGCCAGGATGCAGCCGAATTCGCGAAAAAATGTCATAAGTGTCAGCTCTATGCCCCGCTCCAGTTACAGCCAGCTCAGAGACTAAGAAGCATCATGACACCATAGCCCTTCGCCATATGGGGTTTGGACCTCGTAGGGCCTTTTCCTCAGGCCAACGGGCAGAGAAGGTTTTTGTTGGTCATGATCAATTATTTTTCTAAGTGGCTGGAGGTGAAGGCTCTAGCCAAGGTGACCTTCCAGGTGATCAGGAATTTTATCTGGGGGGAGATCATCTGTAGGCATGGGCTACCACAGGCTATCGTCACGGACAACGGGCCTCAGTTCGCAAGCACGGAATTCATTCGCTTCTGCGAACAACTAGGAATTGACCTTCGGTTCGCCTCTATCCACCACCCCGGGAGTAACGGGCAGGTGGAGGCGGCCAACAAAATAATCGTGAACCTCTTGAAAAAGAAAGTAGAAAATCTGAGGGGGAGCTGGGTAGAGCAATTTCCTTCAGTCCTTTGGGCCCTGAGGACCACTCCCAATACGGCCACGGGAGAGACGCCTTTTAAACTTTCTCATGGTTGCGAAGCCGTTCTACCCGTCGAGTTCGAGGTCCAGACACCCCGGGTCGCCAAGGCGGAGGCTGGAAGGGAAGAGTGGAGATCAGAAAATGAGGAGGAGCTTCGACTCTCCCTTGATATGGTGGAGGAGCTACGCGACTTGTCCACCGTTAGGCAAGAGGAGGCCAAGCGGAGGATGGCCAAGTACTTCGACAAGCATGTCCGTGTCAAGCAATTCGCGGAGGGAGACCTTATCCTGAAGAAAGTGGACACGGTAGGGAGATCGGCTGCTGTGGGAAAACTCCATCCCAATTGGGAGGGCCCCTACATTGTACAAGAGGTCTTAAAATCAGGGGGGTATCGCCTCCAGGATGTAAAAGGGGATACCCTCAGCCACACTTGGAGTGGCGATGATCTTAAACGTTTTTACCCTTGAAAATATTGTAGGTACTCTTATCCATGAATAAAAATGAATCTCATTATCATATCTTGTGCTTTTGCAAAACTATGATGACAGGAGGGCTCGCGATTTAAAGACCAAGAGGCAAATGTTTATAAGTCTTCTCGCTCTGGGGTTAGGTCTCGTCACTCCTCTGCCAGGCTTCCACCTAGTTGGCACGGCTGAGTTTCGATGGACATCGCTATGACCCTGGGGCTGAGCCCGGAGGATGTTCAACACCCGCACTCAGGCTCTCACCTAGATGACTGGCCCGGTGGTAGCACCCGGGAGAGGCAAATATTTCTAAGTCTTCTCGCTCTGGGGTTAGGTCTCGTCACTCCCCTGCTAGGCTTCCACCCAATTGGCACGGCTGAGTTTCGATGGACATCGCTATGACCCTGGGGCTGAGCCCGGAGGATGTTCAACACCCGCCCTCAGACTCTCACCTAGCTGATTGGCCCGGTGGTAGCACCCGGGAAAGGCAAATGTTTCTAAGTCTTCTCGCTCTGGGGTTAGGTCTCGTCACTCCCCTGTCAGGCTTCCACCCAGTTGGCACGACTGAGTTTCGATGGACATTGCTATGACCCTTGGGCTGAGCCCGGAGGATGTTTAACACCCGCCCTCAGGCTCTCACCTAGCTGACTGGCCCGGTGGTAGCACCTGGGAGAGGCAAATATTTCTAAGTCTTCTCGCTCTGGGGTTAGGACTCGTCACTCCCCTGCCAAGCCTCCACCTAGTTGGCACGGCTGAGTTTCGATGGACATCGCTATGACCCTGGGGCTGAACCCGGAGGATGTTTAAAACCCGCGCTCAGGCTCTCACCTAGCTGACTGGCCCGGTGATAGCACCCGGGAGAGGCAAATGTTTCTAAGTCTTCTCGCTCTGGGGTTAGGTCTCGTCACTCCCCTGCCAGGCTTCCACCTAGTTGGCACGGCTGAGTTTCGATGGACATCGCTATGACCCTGGGGCTGAGCCCGGAGGATGTTCAACACCCGCCCTCAGGTTCTCACCTAGCTGACTGGCCCGGTGGTAGAACCCGGGAGAGACAAATGTTTCTAAGTCTTCTCGCTCTGGGGTTAGGTCTCGTCACTCCCCTACCAGGCTTCCACCTAGTTGGCACGGCCGAGTTTTGATGGACATCGCTATGACCCTGGGGCTGAGCCCGGAGGATGTTCAACACCCACCCTCAGGCTCTCACCTAGCTGACTGGCCCGGTGGAAGCACCCGGGAGAGGCAAATGCTTCTAAGTCTTCTCGCTCTAGGGTTAGGTCTCGTCACTCCCCTGCCAGGCCTCCACCTAGTTGGCACGGCTGAGTTTCGATGGACATTGTTATGACCCTGGGGCTGAGCCTGGAGGATGTTCAACACCCGCACTCAGGCTCTCACCTAGCTGACTGGCCCGGTGGTAGCACCCGGGAGAGGCAAATGTTTCTAAGTCTTCTCGCTCTGGGGTTAGGTCTCGTCACTCCCCTGCCAGGCTTCCACCTAGTTGGCACGACTGAGTTTCGATGGACATCGCTATGACCCTGGGGCTGAGCCCGGAGGATGTTCAACACCCGCCCTCAGGCTCTCACCTAGCTGACTGGCCCGATGGTAGCACCCGGGAGAGGCAAATGTTTCTAAGTCTTCTCGCTATGGGGTTAGGTCTCGTCACTCCCCTGCCAGGCTTCCACCTAGTTGGCACGGCCGAGTTTCGATGGACATCGCTATGACCCTGGGGCTGAGCTCGGAGGATGTTCAACACCCGCCCTCAGGCTCTCACCTAGCTGACTGGCCCGGTGGAAGCACCTGGGAGAGGCAAATGCTTCTAAGTCTTCTTGCTCTGGGGGTAGGTCTCATCACTCCCCTGCCAGGCTTCCACCTAGTTGGCACGGCTGAGTTTCGATGGACATCGCTATGACCCTGGGGCTGAGCCTGGAGGATGTTCAACACCCGCCCTCATGCTCTCACCTAGCTGACTGGCCCGGTGGTAGCACCCGGGAGAGGAAAATGTTTCTAAGTATTCTCGTTCTGGGGTTAGGTCTCGTCACTCCCCTGCCAGGCTTCCATCTAGTTGGCACGACTGAGTTTCGATGGACATCACTATGACCCTAGGGCTAAGCCCGGAGGATGTTCAACACCCGCCCTCAGGCTCTCACCTAGCTGACTGGCCCGGTGGTAGCACCCAGGAGAGGCAAATGTTTCTAAGTCTTCTCGCTCTTGGGTTAGGTCTCGTCACTCCCCTGCCAGGCTTCCACCTAGTTGGCACGGCTGAGTTGGTCCGAAAAAAGCACCCGGGGGCGAGCTCGACAACCAAAACGGCGAGTTCGGGATATCCTGCCCCCTCCAGCTCGCTACTAAGGAATTCCTGGTCCCGTCTCAGACTCAGGGGGGGGGGGCAGTTCTCTCAAGCGAGTCCGACCTCGCCGCAAGCACCGGTAACATCAGTGAGTCCAGCTATGGCCGGCGCCTATGATCTCGCCGCAAGCGTTGGTCCTAACTCAAAAGCATCCTATAGACGAGGTTGGACTCAGCAGAATCGCCTAAAGGGGTATCACGTGCGCGGGTACAGTGTCGCAAGTAAGCTTAAAAAGAAGATGGAAAAATTGTGCAAAAATTGTTTTGTTTTACTATTATAATTACAAGGCGAGGCTTGCCTCGACAAGATACAAGGGAAAAAGAAAACAAAAATGGAGGAGCCCAGTCATCTCTCATCTTCCTCCTCTGCACGGCGATCCTCCTCGCCGCCAAGCCGAGTGTCCTTCTCTCCCACCCCCGCGAAGAGCGAGTCGAAGCTGTCTTCCTTCTCGCTGAGCGGGCTGGGTGGGAACAAGGTCGGCAGGAGATCTCAGACGGTGACTCCTTCGCAGCCTTCCGCCAAAATCCCCGTCCCCCTCATGGCCTTCAGGAGGCACTCGGCAAACTCAATGGAGTTGACTCGCAGCCGCTCTGCGACATCAGTCTCGCCAAAGACCTGAGGCCTCTTGTAGGGGAAGGGTGGCTCGCTGGCGCCCGGGGGAATGAGAGCTTCAGCCTGGCGGAGGACCTCGCCGTGGAGCTCCTGGTTCTTCTCCTTCAACCCCGCCACCTCCATCCTCAGCTGGGCAGCAACAGCCTCTTGCTCGCGAGAGCGCGTCTTCTGCTCGGCAAGCTGAGTTTCCCGCTCGGCAAGCTGAGCTTACAGCTGAGCCACCTCGCCTCGCAGCGCGTTGGCGGCTTCGGCATCCTGCGAGGCTAGAGTTCAGAACAAGCGCAAGAAGAATCCTTTCTAAGTAAGATGAGCAGAGATGTCCAGTGATTACCAAGCCGCCGACAGATTTTGCGAGTAGAGCGTCAGCAAGGCCGAACCGCCTTTCCGCATCGGCCGCGCTCTCCTTCGCCAGGTCGCGCTCCTACTCGGCGGTCAGCAAGGCGTTGCTGAGCCGGAAGCTGCGGCGGACCATCATATGATGAAGCTCGAAGGCCCGCAGGTGGGCCTGCAACCCCTCATGGCCGAGCTGGCGGGGGGTTAGCTTCTTATACGACTCGGCGCTGTCGCGGCCGTAGAGGCCGAAGCCGAAGGCGAAGGCATGGCCAGTAGGAGGACGACGAGCTCCCCAGGAGGGGGCGCGAGAAGAAATTGAGACTCGGTGGGCCCCCTCATCCCACTTCAGAATAGGCTCGCCAGCCGTATCTTTGCTTCTTCCTCCCTTGCCGAAGTGGGGATGATCCTTCGGCAGGCCGGGCTCGCGAAGGACGACCTCCTCGACAGAATCTGAGGGGGAAGGCCCATTCTTCTTCTTCTTCTCCCTTTGGGGGGAGGACGCTTCTTTCAGCGGACTCATCGGGGGCTCGTCGGAAGAAACCTCCGGCAAGCTCATGAACTTGACGGGCGACGAAGGGAAATGCAGCCGCCCACGCGAGACCACCTTTGCCTTTTTCTTCTTCGAGGCTGAAGGATCTGGTTGGGAGATTGACCCCCCGAGCTCCAAGCGCTTCTTGCTGGGGGGTTGACCCCGCGCTTGTTCATCTCGGCAGGCCTCCGCCGCTGCCTGGGCCAGCTCCAGGGAATCAGAGAATATCCTCGGGTCGGCAAACGGCGGGTGCTCCGGCAGAAGCCGCTCCCCTGCAAGAAAAGGCTTGATCAGAAAAGCTGAGGTTCACTTTGACAGAGCTCGCGAGAAGACAGGGCGAGGTATACCTTCACCAGGGAGAACGGGTTGAAGCGAGTTGAGGCCGCGGCGGAGGTAGGCAACCTCGAAGTCTTTGTGGAGGAAAAATTTGTGGAGGTCGGCGTCGCTACCAGACAGGGAAGGAGGACGGTATATGTCCTCGCTTTTCTGCAGGGGGCAGAAGAAGATGTTGTCGAGCTCGCCCTTAATAAAGACGAGCCGGGTCATCCAGTTATTGTTCTTGTTCGCGAGCTTGCGAACCTTGACGAGGGATCCGCCGAAATAGGCGACCCCATCGGGGGTGGCCTTGTAGGAGAACAACTTACGGAAGACCATAAGATTGAACTCAATCCGCTCTCGGTGGAGGAAACAGGCGAACGCCACCATTATGGCGATGGCGTTAGAGTTCAGCTGCGCGGGCACCGCGTCGTAGTACTTCAAGATTTGACGGATCTCTGGTCAGAGGGGGAGGCACATCCCCACCTCAAAGTGCGAGATAGGGAAGGCGAGCTCACCCTCAGGGAAGGAGTTGATAGCTTCGTGCTCAGCGGGCCTACGAGCCTGGAAGCCGGGAGGGACGAACTCAGCCGTGAACTCGGCGAGCTCCTCCTCGGTGATATGCCCCTCAAAGTAGTGGTCGATGAAGTGTCGGGCGCACTTGGACCGGCCATCTGCGTCAGGGTTAGTTTTAACCATTCTTGAAAACGAAGGAAAGGCGCGAGCTCGGGATGACAGAGAGGAGGCAAGGGTTTGGAAGCAATAAAAGCGTACCCAGGGGGTAGGTGAGAGGGCCTATTTATAGAAAAAGAAAGTAAGGCAGGGAAGGGCGAGGGCGAGCCGACCGATCTGCCCAGCCCCTCCACGCCGCCTCGCCACCCTCTGCTCACAGAATCCCGCGAGTTAGCCTGGTCCCAGAAGGGGGAATTCGAAAGGACACTTACCAGGATATTGAAATGCATCTACATATATACAAGGTCACATAAAATTTATTTAAATTATTATAGACAGGTGAATTGTTCAAAGCAAGGAAAAATAAAGACGCGGGGACCATGCGAGGGCGAGCGCGAGTACCGGTCAGCTGACAGAAGAGCCGTTCTATTCTCCCCGATCTCGCCGGTCCGCCGTTGTAGATCGCCGCGCGTGGAGCTCGCGCAGCCGCCCCATATTCCTATTCACCACCCTCAAGTTCACATCAATCTCATCCATCAGCACTAAGGAAGACGCCTCCTCGAACGCCAAGCTGACCCCCGCCCCGTCCGCAAGCTGCGAGCACTCCCACTGCAGTCTGTTGTTGTCCTTCCGCAGGTTGTGGAGCTCGCGCACCAGCTTCTTGAGAACCTTCCGCTCCCGTTTTGCACGCTCAGGGCTGCCCAGTTCGGGGCCCAGGAAGGCGTCCAGGGCGCTTGGAGAAGGGAGAGGCAAGTAAGGAGGTCGATCCACGGACTCGCCGTCCTCAGTCCTGCCGAGAGGGTCTGCATGAAGAATTGAAATAGTTTGAAGAGCGGGCACCACCAGAGCAGGAAAGTATGGAGCTGAAGACTTACCGCGCGATCCCGGCTCCTCTGGATTGGTGCGAGGAGAGAAGTGGCGTAGGTCCTTGCAGCGTCCATGCAGAAATTCCTGATGAACGGGTTGATAGCCGGGGACGGGGATATGCCCGACGCCTCCCCCCACGACTATGGAACCAGGGGGTGGTTGCCGAGAAGGAAGACGACTCGACGACGCTAACTTCTGCGAGTCCGGTTCCTTGACCTCGGAATCCCGTTTTGGCGAGCTGTCAGGAATGCTTTTAGCCCGCGGAGTGGATGCCTCGCCACTATTCTTCCGGTCGGAAGAAAGCTCCACGAGGTTTTTAGCAGGAGAACCCAGAGCCGGCTGATTGGAAGAGCCAGCCCCGTTCCCCAAGGCCGCTGTAAAATCGACTAGAATGGGTTCGGCCCCCGGAGGAAAGGATTTCGCCCGCTTAGCCGAGCCAAAATCAGCGAAGCGGCGAGCAGGGACCTCTAGGCTGGTCAAGCTCGCAGCTTGAGCGGCGATCTCATCGCAGGTGCGTGCGAGCCGCTCTAGGATTTCCTTGGGAAGCGACATCTTAGCAGAACTCCAGGAAGGGCAAGGGTCAGTCAGATGCGTAGGGGTACATATATATAGCTATTTGTGGGGCCTACCAGAAGATTCTTTCTTTAGCACATGCCCCCACTCGCCGAATCCTGCAGGGTTGGATGTATCTTTCCAAGCTTGTCCCAACCTCGCAAAGAGTGGGGATTGTGTACAACCCCGTATCCGCCGAGTGGGTACGCGGAAGCCAGACCGGCCGATCCAGACCGCCTCACGGCCGAGCAGGGTTCTCTGCCGAGCTCGAGCTCGGCAAATCGTCGTACCGAGCTCGGAGATCGTCGGGGAGAGCTCGGGGTTTTTGGAGCTGAGTCCAGTCGCTTACTCGTCAGGGGGCAAGGGCCGAGCCCGCACTCGCCGAAGCGGAGGTACTCGACAGCCGAGCCCGCACTCGCCAAAGCGGAGTTGCTCGCCAGGCGAGCTCGCACTCGCCATTGGCCGAACAGAATCGGCGAGTGCCAGCCCCATCGAGCTCTCTCCGCCCTGGTCGAGTAGGGGATCCAGTGGCCATCCCGCCCCCAGTGGTCTGCCCCTAGCCTCTCATAACATCGGAGTTTGGCTGTTGGCAGACCGACCCAAGGGGTCTTCAGTAATTTCAGCCCAGCAGAGGTAGGCTATTTGCAGGCCGTTTTCAGTTTTCTATAAATAGGACCCATGGGGTACCTCAGAAAGGCATGCTTATTGATTCTCAGGTCTTCTAGCGCTTTTTGAGGTACCTTAGCCTGACACTTGACTAAGGAGGGGAAGCGCTCTGAGATCTTCCGGGATTGTGGTGGGACCTCCGCGTCGGGCCCTTGGTCTAGTCCTTTGTTCTTCACTTTCTTGTCGTTTTCTTGCAGGAGCAGAGTAGGTGCGCGACCACCCCTTTCCCCAAGGGTCGAACTCCACAGAGACCGATTTCTCGGTTTCAACTTTAAGCACACATCACAAGCAATGCACCTCACATGGACAATACACATTGCGCCCCGCGCGCCCTGCGCACATTGTGTTATGCACACACTTCGCATGCATCACACAATTGTGTGCTCTATGCACCGCGCATATTACACCTTGTGCAAGTTGCGCACGTTGCACGCATCATGCACACAACATATGTTACACATCATACCCATTATGCAATACATACATCACACTCTGTGCACATGCCACACATCTTGCACCTTGTGCATTATGTGCCATGCACGCATAACTTCCAAAAGTGCACCTCGCGCATGTTGCGCCAACCACACACATCAACGTGTGGCACTCACCGTTCACATTCCCCTCACCACGACATACTCATGCATGCAATTCAACAATCAAGTCCCCGCACTCCTTCGGCTCTGACCATGGAGTCCGAGGACTTGGGGGCAATTGACGAGGTTTCCCTGAACGGGTTCGACCGAACCGTGGATCCAGTGAGCACAACCGCAGTAATTTCCCGCAAAGAGCGATCCCGCGACACAACCGTCGGAGCCGCTCTGTAGGGGCTTTCCGCGCGGCAATCGCCCTACACGGCGAAGGCCGTGCATGTGAGTCCCCCCCCCCCCCCCGCACGCGAGATTCATCCCGGGCACCGTGCGCACGAGATTAATCTCGAGCACTGTACATGCGTGGGATTAATCCCGCGCGCTGCGCGCACGTGAGATTAATCCCGCACAGTCCATGCAGGATTAGTGGCTAATCAAGCGCGCGCAGGATTAGTGGCTAATCCAACGCGCGCAAGATTAGTGGCTAATCCAGCGCGCGCAGGATTAGTGGCTAATCCTACGCGCACAGGATTAACTGTTAATCCTGCGCGCAGGAATAATTGATAATCCTGCGCGCATGATTACTTGCTAATCCCGCGCGCGCAGGATTAATTGCTAATCCTGCGCGCGCAGGGTTAATTGTTAATCCTGCGCGCGCAGGATTTTGGTGGATGCCGTCATTCGCCAATGGCATGTCCTCCCTTCCTTCGTCGGACGCCGTCGCTATCAACTCACGGCCTCCACCGCCGTCGTCGTCTCCCAAAGCCAAGGCCATCGCCGCCATCACTCCTCTCTTCGACCGTTGTCGCCGCCGACCGTTGTCGCCGCCGACCGTCGTCGTCACTGCCGTTGTTGCCACTGGCCGCCGCAGCTAGTCGTCGTCGCCGCTTGCAGGTTGGCCACCGTCCGATTAGTACGGAGCCACCATCGCCGTCTAATCCGCGAGTAACCACCCACTAACCACTAGGTTAGTAGGGGGCCCCACCATGACCACTTCCTGGAGGCTATAAAAAGAGCGTCATGCCTCCTCATTTCTCGTCTTTTTGCTCCCGAGTCTTCTTCTTCCTCAGGCCAGAGCTCTGCCGAACTCCTCCCTCAAGTCATCTTCGAGTCGCCTACGAGCCAGAGAAACGCCCCAAGTCCCCAAGTGCGTAGAGAAGGGAAGAAGACGGTCATCCCCAGCACTCAAGCACACCAGCCACCAAGCAACATCCAACATTCTCTCGGTGCAGCCAGTTGTCTGTTGCGAGTTAGAAATTCTCTCTTACTCTCAAGTTGTAACGAGTAGCGGTCTGTCGCACTCGATTCTCCAAACATATTGTACCCGCAAACTGATAGTTGACTTTGACCGACACAGATCCGGTCACGTGATATTTTACCCAGTTGAGGGATTTTTTCACGTTAAAACCTCTTGTGTCAACTCTCTCTTTTCATTGAATGTGTGCGTGCTCGGCCGTCCCGAGAGCTAAGACGATCTAATTTATTCCGGCCCAACCGGGACACCGAATTAGTCCGCAACAAGAATAATATAAACTCAGCAACATCACATAGTAGTCTCAAGTACGATCATAACATAGGTTCAATACACATAATAGCTAATAATCAACAAAAGAGCAAAAATAGTCCAATCAACAAGTGTTCAAGAGTGTTAAACAATGTTCTATCCAAAGTTAAACAAAAACCAAATATCACTCAAGCTGTCATCATCCTCAGATGTACAATAAGGCATACTCATCAGGATTCCAAACAACAAGTGCTCATCCATTATCAATATTTTTTGTAATTTTCAACAGTGAATTTCATTTAAAATAAATTCATACTTTGAAAATGTACATGTATCTATTTCTATTATAAGAACGTAGTACTTATAATTAGCTTGAAGAGAACCTACACAGATTATTATAGGTTATACTATAGAATCCATTATTTATTTCCAACGAAACGATCTTACGGTTTTTTGGATACTGTAGCTATTTCTGTGTTCTAATATGAAATGTCATGGTTACTGTTTGTTGGGGATGACCCCCATTTTATAGAAATCGGGTGTGGACATAACCGCACATCCATGATCTCCACCTCAAAAGAAGTGGGATCATGGGATTGACCGCGCGCACGGTCACCGCGCCGGATTCCCTATGCACTGATCTCATTACACGTAATGGACAAACCGCCGCGAGCTCCACCTCGCCGGCGGCTGGCGGCTGGCCCCTCCCGGCCGCCTGCCCTCTCTCGCCACGCCAGCCCCGACCGCGGTCGAGGATGCGGCTGCCCGGGCTGCACCTTGCTCGGCCGTCAGCGCGACCAAGGGGGGGCAGCCTCCCAGACAGCCCCTTCCTCGGTCGCCAGCGCGGCCCAGGGGGGCAGCCGCCCGAGCCACCCCTTCCTCGACCGCCGGTGCGGCCAAGGGGACGGCCGCCCGGGTCGCCCCCTTCCTCGGCCGTTGGCGCGGCCAAGGGGGCGGCCGCCCCCTTCCTCGGCCGCCGGGGCAGCCAATGGGACGACCATCCGAGCTTCCCCCTCCTCGGCCTCCGGCGCGGTCAAGGGAATGGTCGCCCGGGCTGTCCCCCTCCTCGGCTGCCCCCGTGGCCAAGGGGGCGGCCGCTCCGACCATCCCCTTCTTTGGCCGCCGGCGCACGGCCAAGGGGAGCGGCTGCTCCATCCCGACCGCCGTCGGCGGTCCTCCCCTCGTCGGCGAACTCCGCGACAAGTTCGTCGTCCGCCCGCGAAGCCCCTCTACCGTCGTCTGATCGTCGGGAAACATTCTCGGCCGTCCGATTTACGCGTAACCACCCACTAACTGTCGGGTTAGTGGGGGAGGATTTAATTAATATTTTATACAATTTATTTAAGTGGTCTCCAAGTAGTGGAATACGCGCATTAAAACTATACTAAATGCAATTATGATGGTGATTATGGTGTGCGGATAGCCGCATAAACACCATAACCACAACCCGGAGCCTGTAAAAGAAGCATCAGACCTCCTTATTTCTCACTTTTCTTTTACGATTCTTCTTCTTGCTCAGGTTGAAGCTTTGCCGAATTCCTCCTGGCCTCCGAGCCACACCCAAGCCGCACCTGAGATACAAACGGGTCAATTCAAAGCCATCTGACGAAGCCAAATCGTTCAAGTTCCAAGCGGCCCCTACAACTGCAGGTCCAGGTGCTCCGCCCCCATCCAGAATCAGCAAGTCACTATCTGAATACCACTAGCGTGAAGCGCAATTTGTAACAACTCTTGGCGCGACGGCCTGTCGTCCGTCACGTGCCAAGTGTTCTCTCACCCCAAAACTGTAACGAGAGGTGGCTTGTCACCCTCGACTTCACAAACAAGCTATAACCGCCAGGAAATAGTGGATTTTGACCGGCACAGATCCGGTCATGTATTTTTTTACCCAATTGAGAGGTTTTTTTCACGTTAAAACTGCTTGTGTACAATCAATTAAAGTTTTTGATTGAAATTGTTTACTGACCTTGACTGTTCCTTGACCCAAAGCTTTAGTTGCACTTAGAGCTGATGTTGCGTGAAATCGCCGAAAGAGCCTTGACTAAACTCAATGACGAACTTATAGCAGAAGAGGAGGGGTGCATGGGATGGCCTCTACTCGCGCATGGTAGACAATGGTTGTGAGGAATCATTGAGAAGACACAATGGTTGCCCTAATCTCGCATGTGGAAGACTAATTGCAATGACGAATTGCTAAGGAGGTACCGGGAAAAAAGACCTAGTTTTGGGAGAGAAAATTTTAAAGACTAAAATATTCTTCAATTTCACAACATAAAATTTTGGTCAACGTTATAAAAACCATAGAGTTCAATGCGCTAAGTTTTATCTAGGAGTGTGCAAAAATAACCAAAGAACCGAGAACCAGATCAGAACCGGACCGAGCAGTTCGGGACGGTTCTTATGTCTCTCGGTTCGGTTTTGGGTCAAAAATTTTCAGAACCGACCACTTTGTTCGGTTCTCGATTTTTACACCCGGGTATCCAAAACCGACCCAAGAACTGAGTTATTGAATTTAAGTATCAAAAATATATTTGTGACGATCAAGAGGCTTTTGAAAGATGTTGACGAATAATTAGCTTGATAAAGATATTTCAGGTGTAATTTTAAAACTATTTGTTTATGTTTTTGTTGAAACCGAAATATCGGTTCCACCTAGAGTTCGAACCTAGGGTGCAACTCACACCTACTTCTCCAAGTCGTCCCTTGGCGAGGGACTTGAATTTGGAAACGACCCTTGACTCTAGCGTGGAGGTCTCACCTCACACCCGGAAGACCTTTGAGATCTCTCCCTCCCTAGCTGATATTGAGCTAGGTGCCTTGGAGGATGAATGAAGAAGATGAAGTGGTGAAGAACTGATGCTCTCCAAGGCACCCCTAAGGGTCTATTTATAATTTTTTAGGAACGGCCTGCAAATAGCGCAATACTGTTGCTCTAAATACCCTGGGATGGTTTGCCAACAGCCAAATTTCGCTGTTTTGAGCAGCTATTCGCAGCCCACCAGGGGTAAAAAAGGCAGACTCTCAAGTCGGGCGAGACCCTCAAGCCGGGCGAGTACTCCAGGGGGAGTACTCCAGGGGGGAGTACTCTAGGGGCGAGTACTCCAGGGGCGAGTACTCCAGGGGCGAGTACTACCAGGGGCGAGTACTCTAGGGGCGAGTACTCCAAGGGCGAGTACTCTTAGGGACGAGTACTCCAGCCTGGCGAGTTGGGTGGGTGCTGACCTGCCGCCGCATCCGCCCCCTGAAGAGTACATCATAAATTGGCCCTCAAAAAGTGCAAAACCTTCAAAAAACTTAAAACTGCGTAGCAATCCTTGCGCCTTCTTGGGGACCCCAATCCGCGAATACGGGGTTGTACAGTTTTGAAGATGTTGAACTTTTACTTAATTACTAGAATCTTTGAACATGAAATGTTGTATGCTGAGATTATTAAATGTATTTAGTAATTTAAAAAACCTTGATTATTTTGGAATCATACAAGCTTAAGGTCTCATACTTTCTTCGATTTATACATTAGTTTTGCATTTATTTTTTCTAGTTATAAGAAACCGAGAACCGATATTTTCGGTTCGGTTACGGTTCTCCGATTTAGAACCATGTGTCGATTCCGGTTCTAAAAATTTGGAACAGACTCTATACGAGTTGATTCTTGATCCGGAGTGAAACCGAATAGAATCGATTCAAGTTGCAAAGCGCTAAAAATAAAAACTTAAGTTGTAAATCACAAAACAGGAGTAATTAGAAAACAATGAATTGTGCCAAAAATCCGGACAAAAGGAAACAAAATAAAAACACAAAGAAATTAAACAAATAAATAAAATATAATCCAATTTTAGATCCCGTTCCGTTAGAAATTTCCCGCGGCTCCATTGTCTCTATCCGTACTACAGTTGTTGGGCATTTGGTCCCACCTCCACAGCAATCATCAAACACGTGTCCTATTTCCCTTCCCAACGCGCGATGTCACCGCCACGTGTGCATGGCGGGGTCCCCGCCCTACAGATCCGCAGCCTTCCCAAAATAGTCACTCTGCCCACCAGTAATTTCCTATATTTAGATAGGTAATATTTCTTCTCCCCTGCTCCTCCGCCTTCTTTCTTACCAATCTCCCTCTCCACTCCTGAACAAAAAATCTTCCTTTTTTTTTCTATCTCCGCTCCTCAATCTCGCCGGCGCCATTAATTCCAATGTGAGTCCCTCCAACCATTTCAAATAAAAATCATTCGATTCTTCGAAATTATAAATTTAATATGTGTAAGCGTTAAATCACAGCATTTAAGATAGATTTTGGAATGGTTGCAAAGAAAGGATATTTTTAATTACCATTGTCGGTGAATTGAAATTAATTGCAGGTATTGCTCTCAGGAAGAGGAATTGTCGCTTTGGCCGCCGCCGCCGCTGCCGGAGACGATGCAGCTATTCAAGGTGGGGACAGAATCGTCGGGGCAGAGAGAGCGGGAATCGTCGGATCCGGCGAGGTACAAAGGCGTGGTGCCGCAGCAGAACGGACACTGGGGCGCGCAGATCTACGTTCACCACAGCCGGATATGGCTAGGCACGTTCAAGTCCGAACGCGCCGCGGCCCGAGCGTATGACAGCGCGGCCATCAAGCTCCACCGCTGCGTCTCCCACCGCAACTTCCCCTGCTCGGACACCTCTGTTCACGAGCCCGCGTTTCAGGACCTCTTTACCAAAGACGCCGTCCTCGAGATGATCAAGGATGGCTCCTACGAGCCAAAGCTCGCTGATTTCGTTCGCGCCAACAACTCCGTCGAGTCATCCGCGCTGCCGCCGCCGCCAACATCCGCCGCCGGCGTGATATGCAGAGAAATGTTTCAAAAGGAACTAACCCCGAGCGACGTAGGGAAGCTGAACAGGCTCGTGATACCTAAGAAACACGCCACGAGGCATCTCCCGCCGGTGAGCTCCGACGCGGTGGAAGAACTTCTGCTTGAGTTTCGAGACAGGGGAAACAGGGGATGGGTGTTTCGCTACTGTTACTGGAAAAGCAGCCAAAGCTACGTGTTTACCAAGGGATGGAATAAGTTCGTGAAGGAAAAGGGGCTGAGAGCTAAGGATACCGTGGGATTCTATCGCTGTGAGAGCAGGGGAGGTCTGCGTCAGTCCTACTGCATGGTCGATGTCGTCCGGTGCGACGGAACCACCACCGGCGCCGGAGCAGGAAGCCTTGTGGTCGAGAATGTAGAAGGGACTGATCAGTTGCCATACGGGTGCGATGACGATGAGGTGATGTCGGCGCCCATCATGGACGTGGATGAGATCAGTGATCAGGAGAAGAAGGAGATGAAGCTTTTTGGTGTGTGGATTGGATGAACATGAAGAAGAAGAAGAAGAAGAAGAAGAAATTGAGGAGGAACTATATATCAATATTGCGTTGCAGTAGCCAGTAAGTGATGCCTCTTCCAAAATTTTTGAATTTTTCTGTAAGATTTAGAGTTAGGAATTCTTTTTTTCTTTTCTTATAAAGGCCGTTAATTGTTCAAGGAGACTAGCTAAAGGGTTAATTTTTTAGAGTATAAAACAATCTGCAGGCTAATTACGTGGCCACATGCGATTGGTCCACTTGGGACAGCACCAGTCGATTCAAACTAGAGTTACATTGGATGAAAACTTTGGTTGATCCATTCAAATTTTCTTCTATACAAAAAAGCCTTTTTTGGGGCATTATTGAAGCTCCATTTGGCACAGCTGTGGATGCAGTGATTATAAATCGTGCTTCGTCAAGGCTTGATTTCACCTAAGGAATTATTTCTGTATTTTATGACGGTGACATTTTTGTCCAAATTCATCGGAGCAAAAACACCATAGCAAACAGAGTCTGAGCTGACTGCTTGAACAAATTTTAAGAGGTTGCATTTGTATGTATAATGGCACCAAACAACCTCCAATTAGGAAGTTTTTGCACATTGTTCTTCCTTGGAAAATAAAGCTTCACTTGCTCTTCAAGGAATATCGAACTCTTATGAGCTTTCTGTGTGTACTTGCATGTGTATTCTTCTTAATTCTATTGTTTATATAGGAAACAAAACATTGTTCATTGAGCACTGTTTATGCAACAACTATATTTCCAATGACTATTTTGCTTCCCGACAATACTATTCAATTGACTGGTTTCATTTTTCACTTAAGAGAATATTATTCTATAGTTGATGAAAATTCAACTATTAAACTATGCATTGTCTCCTCTTGCAGATTTACTATTCATAATTACTGTAATTGTTTGTCAGTTACAATAGTCTGATGCCACATGACAAATACACTGTAGCTGTATTCAAATGTCACTCAATTATTGAACAACAACATTTATATTATGCTTCAATGAAGGTCATCTTTTGCAGATATTGTTCACAACCTATTGTAGTGATTGTTGAATGCCACTAGACAATTGCATTATAACCATACTCGAATATCATTGAACATTCAAACTCTAGCAGCTTACCCTGACTAAGTTACAATAGCTATTTGACTATTTCTTCCATTTTTTCTTGAGGATTTATGTGAACTTCTTAATAAAATATATATTTTATATTATCATCAATTATGAAAGATTTTATACAATCAAATGGGAGATTATTTTCAACATTGCATTTTATATTAATCATTGCAAAATAATTTTAACTATAGTATTAAATATCTAACTTGGGGTTGTACACATTTTATAGGCAAACCGGGCTACGTTCGGCCAAAAAATCCACTCCTCCCACTAACGAAGTGAGGGCTTACGGTTTAAACCGCTTTGCGCGTGATCCACACGAGCGATCTGCGCCATAACTGCCTCACAAGTCACACAAGATCGTAACCACCGCGAGCGGGATCCTAACTCCCGCGCACGGGATCCTAACTCCCACGCGCGACATCCTAACTCCCACGCGCGGGATCCTAACTCCCCCGCGCGGGATCCCCAACCACCATGGGGGATCTCGTGCATCGCCTTTCTCGCAGCCGGCCGACTTCCCCCTCTCCTCTCCGGGCGCCCACGGTGTGGCCGGCTGGGGAAGCACCGGCCCCAAAGGGGGCGACCGCTCCTTTCCTCCCCGGCCGCCTACGGTGAGGTCGATCGGGGAGGCGCCATCCCCAAATGGGCCGTCTGCCCCTTTTCTCTCCGGCCGACCGGCCGGGAGGCACCGACCCCCAAAGGGCCGGCCTCCCCCTTCGGCCGCCCACCGTTTGGGCGGTTGAAGGTTCGCCCGGCCTCCTACGACCGGCCGCTTCCTTTGGTCGGCCGGTAGGACGCCGGCCGGGGACTTTAGCCGGCCCCGGAGAGCCGGCCGCCCCTTTTGCCGCCTCCATAAGGTGAGGCCGCCGGCTGTAGTCGCCCACAAAGTGGGTGGTTGGGGTGGTTACTGCACATAACCACCCCCATTGCTCGTTGGGTCATTCCCAAGATCCGGCGGGTCTATTTTGAACCCAAGGGCAGTCTCGGTATTTTCCTAAAAATGGTGATTTTTTTGCCTTAAACGAAAAGATCATATTCGTCCGGTTGGTAGTTACAGGGAGGGGATTACCGAGTCGCCCCTCTCCAAGCCTATAAGTAGACCCCTAATCCTTCTCATTTGGGCCAACTTTGGAACTTGGATTTCTACCGAAATTCCTCCCTAGCTTTTTCTCTCTTGTTTTCTCTCCCTCTTCACAGATCCACCGTCATCGTCCTCGCCTCCAAGTCGAAAACTATTCGCAATCTCCTCCGCGCAGTTCAGTGTTCGTAGGAAGACGATCGCTCTTCGTCTGCAGCTACCTGCATCCAGAGTGCACCGTCTGCAAGATTTCCGTCGTGCCAGAACCGTCGCCCACCACAGATCGTCCAAAAGCGTGCCCGCACACCGAACATTGTATCTCTCTCTCCCCCTCAAGTTGTAACGAGACGCGGCTTGTCGCCCTCGATTCTACAATAAAAGCCTTATAATCTTGACCGATCTAGTGGAGTTCCTGTCGGCACAGCCACGACCGTGGTTTTTTTACCATATTCAGAAAGTTTTCCACGTAAAAAGATTCGTCTCGTCTGTGATCTATTTCTATGACTGTTTGCGAAACTGACCGCTCAGAAGGCTAAGACGGTCCTGTTAGTCCGGTCCATTGGGAGCGCTGTCGCGAACCGCAATAGTTTGGCGCTGTCTGTGGGAACACATTCCCAGGAATCCAGAGAAGATTTAGAAGATACCACACATTGCACTACCACATCGGAGAAAGAAGGCTATGGCTGGGAGGAGCACCCGGACGACTCGAGGGTCGGCTCATCAGGAAACAAGTGCAGTAACACTTAAATGTAAACTTGTGGAGGATCGACTCACTGGATCAAGGGAGGTAGCCGGAGAAAGTACCTGTCGCCATGGATGCGATGAAACCGGACAAGGATGGAAGATGATCTTGCACCGGAAGAACTCGCGAAGTGGCAACCACCGGAGGAAACGCCGGAGAGATGCGAAGCCGGAGCAGCGGATGCGAAGCCGGAGCAGCGATCCCGGCTGGAGGTGAAGCTCTTTCTCCCGATCCCTAACCTCACGCCGCAGCACTCTCTCAAAAGGACGGGATTAAGATGAGAGAATGAGCCTTAGGGTTAGGAGGAGAACCACACCTATTATATATAGTCACGTCCCAATCCACCCATCACAGATCGGAGGGTCACGACTAATTCGACTCAAGTTCTACACATAATGAGTCCCCATTTACAAATTAATCGCGCCCGTGGCGCAGGCGCAATAGAAACGCGTCTTGACCCCATGATCATTATTTATCGGGTCCAATGCAATGGCCAAAACCTCTGACGATGAAATGGTTTACATGACCCATGTCGGCCCATACTAATGAAATTGTCTTACAATCTCCCACTTGGGCCAAAATGGGTCACAATGAACATAGACCATGTGAACTTATGACGTCAAATTACAACACCGTCAAAATTAACCAACATTTCCAAACAATCCGGTCCATCGAAAATACCAACACTGGAAATGGCGATCATTATCACTCTCAATCGTGATAGGACCTTCCACCTCACAAATGTCAGCATTTCCAACGACATAGATCAAATGAGGATGTGTAGCATGGAAATTACATACTATATGATCGTCTATGCCTATTTCCAACTGGTTCCACTTTATGACTCCAACGAGTCCAACAATGAATTCTGCCAACTTTAAAAAACAAATATATATATACAACTAAATAGTAAAGAAGGCAGACATAACATTATCTCAGAATCATCAAATAAAATGTGCACACAAATGTCTGTCAAACTAAAATAAGCAAAGAAAATTACAGACTCCCACTAATCCAGCACATCAGAGGGACTGACCACACCCATACGAGCAACATGCTCCAGAAAGACTTTAGGTGGCAAGCCCTTAGTAAGCGGATCTGCAATCATGAGCTTTGTGCTAATATACTCAACAGACATCATATGATTCCGAACTCTTTCCTTGACGACAAGAAACTTTATATCAATGTGCCTTGATCGTGCTGAACTCTTGTCGTTGTTGGAATAAAGCTCTGCAGCTTTGTTATCACAATATAATTTTAACGGTCTCTCGACTATATCCACAACTTGAAGCCCGGATATGAAATTTCGAAGCCATATCACTTGATTAGATGCCTCATAACAAGCGATAAACTCCGCCTCCATGGTGGATGAAGCAATAAGTGTCTGCTTGACACTTTTCCACGAAACTGCTCCTCCTGCCATCATGAAGATGAAACCGGATGTGGACCTCTTGCTGTCAAGACAACCCGCAAATCTGAATCAGTGTATCCAATCAGCTCCAACTGATCAGATCTCCTGTAGGTGAGCATGTAATCTTTTGTTCTCTGAAGGTATCGCATCACCCTCTTGGCAGCCTTCCAATGGTCAATACCAGGATTGCTCAAATACCTGCCAAGCATACCAACAGCAAATGCAATATCTGGACGGGTACAAACTTGAGCATACATAAGACTCCCCACTGCCGAAGCATAAGGGATATCTTTCATTTGCTCTACCTGAAGATCGTTCTTAGGACACTGGAGTAAGCTCAATTTATCTCCTTTAGCAATAGGTGTTTCACCAGGTGAACACCCCTTCATGCCATATCTACTTAGCACCTTATCGATATAGGCCTTTTGTGACAAACCTAATATACCTCGTGATCGATCACGGTGTATCTGAATGCCCAGCACAAAAGACGCCTCCCCAAGGTCTTTCATCTCGAAGTTCTTCGAAAGAAAGGCCTTAGTCTCATGTAAAAGTTCTGTATCGCTGCTTGCTAATAGAATGTCATCCACGTATAACACTAAGAAGATAAATCGACTCCCTTTAACTTTAAGGTAAATGCATTGATCAACGATATTCTCTTTGAAACCAAAACTGGTAATGACGTGATCAAATTTCATGTACCATCGCCGTGATGACTGCTTCAAGCCATAAATGGACATCCTTATTCTGCACACCAGGTGTTCTAAACCCTCTAATTTAAAACCCTCTGGCTGCACCATATATATTTCCTCCTCAACGTCTCCGTTAAGGAACGCCGTTTTGACATCCATTTGATGAAGCTCCAGATTATATTGAGCCACCAATGCCATGATGACCCTAAAAGAGTCTTTTAAGGAAACTGGGGAGAAGGTCTCCTTATAATCAATGCCCTCCCTTTGAGTGAACCCTTTTGCAACAAGGCGTGCTTTATATCGTTCGACATTGCCTTTCGAATCCCTCTTGGTTTTAAATACCCATTTGCAACCAATCGGTTTCTTCCCTTTAGGCAATTCTACTAGATCCCAAACGCCGTTGTCTTTCATGGACTTCATCTCCTCTATCATAGCATTCGACCATTCAGGAAAGTGAGCACTCAGTTTGGCCTCTTTGAAAGATGTCGGGTCATCTTCCAGCCCTATGTCAAACTCATGCTCGTGGAGATATACCTCATAATCATCTGGAATGGCTGATCTCCTTTCCCTAGTGGATCGCCTTAATGGCACCGGAGGTGGGGGATGTTCAGGTTCTACCGCATCAGTGGGGTTCAACTCAATGTCTTGATGAGAGGTGCTTGCACCATGCAAAGGTACAAAAGGTATACTTTGCAAGGGTACATCCGCTTCACCACTTCCAACATCAATCATGGGAATGATTACATGTTCTTCTTCAAAGGTGAACTCTCTAACTGAATTTCTCCCACTATTTTCAACATCCTCGAGAAACTTGGCGTTATCCGTCTCTATTATAGTCTTAGTAGAAGGACAATAAAATTTGAAGCCTCTAGACCTCTCAGAGTACCCAACAAAGAAGCAGCTAACGGTTCTGGAGTCCAACTTCTTCTCATGTGGCCTATAGGGCCGAGCTTCAGCTGGACAACCCCAAACATGAAGATGCCTTATACTAGGAAGTTTCCCAGTCCATAACTCATATGGGGTTTTAGGTACTGCTTTACTGGGCACCCTATTAAGGAGGTAAACTGCGGTCTTTAAGGCCTCGCCCCATAATGACTCAGGTAAGGAGGTATGAGCAATCATACTCCTAACCATGTCCTTTAAGGTGCGGTTACGTCTCTCAGCAACACCATTTTGACGTGGGGTCCCTGGTTGTGTATACTGAGGAACAATGCCACACTCTTGTAGGAATTTGGCAAACGGTCCTGGACATTGACCTGACCCGTCGTTCCTACCATAGTATTCACCACCACGGTCGGATCTAACGGCCTTAATCTTCTTATTTAGTTGATTTTCAACTTCAGCCTTATAGATTCTAAACATGTCCAGTGACTGTGATTTCTCATGTATTAAGTATAGGTACCCATATCGAGAATAGTCGTCTATGAAGGTGATAAAATACTCATGACCATTCCATGAAGCTGTAGGGAATGGACCACAAATGTCTGTATGAATCACTTCTAAGACGCCCAAACTCCTTTTAGCACCAAACTTCCTAATATTTGTTTGTTTTCCCTTTGTACAATCCGTACAGACCATAAGGTCTGAGTAGTCCAAAGGGCCTAGAACTCCGCTAGACACAAGCCTTTCAACTCTCTCTTTCGAGATGTGGCCTAACCGCCTATGCCACAAACTATACGAGTTCTCATTAATTAGTTTTCGGTTATTCACATGCAAGGATTCATTTGGTTCATAATATGAAGAATTTAAGTCTAATTTATATAAGCCATCACATAAAAAGCCTGTTCCAACAATTTTAGAATTAAAAGAGATAGAAAATACTCCATTACCAAAAATGACAGTAAAACCAAATCTGTCTAACAATGGAATAGAAATTAAGTTCCGTCTAAATGACGGTACAAACATAGTCTCTTCTAAATCTAAAATAAAACCAGACTCTAACTTAAGCCTATAGACTCCAATAGCTTCAACAACAACTCTGTTTCCATCGCCCATGTAGATGAACCGTTCTTTTTCATTTGGCGATCTGGATGTTAGAAATCCCTGCATTAAATTACTTATGTGAATAGTTGCACCAGTATCTAACCACCAAGTATTAGGTAACACTTCAGTTAGATTAATTTCAGAACAAACAAAAATATGAGAATTACCTTTCTTTATGAGCCACTTTTGGTACCCAGCGCAATCCTTCTTCACATGGCCTACTTTCTTGCAAAAGAAGCAGGAGACAACTTTAGCCTTCCCCTTTTGCACATTTGCCATCCCTGGATCAGCACTAGTGGCAGCTACTTCCTTCCCCTTAGACACATCCCTTTTCCTTTTCTTTATGCCCGCATTGCCGTGAAATGCCAAGTGAGCACTTTCTGCCCTGTCATGTCTCATTCGCTCTTCTTCTTGCACACAGTGACTGATGAGCTCAGTGAGACTCCATTTATCCCTTTGAGTATTGTAATTTATCTTAAAGGGATTGAACTGTGCAGGAAGAGAGTTCAGAATAAGGTGCACTAGAATCTCGTCAGAGAATTCCAATTTAAGTGCCCTCAATTTTGAGACAAGATTGGACATTTCCATGATGTACTCCCTTATGTTCCCCTTACTGTTGTAGCGCATATTGACTAGTTTGCTAAGATGCGTACTAGCCTCAACCTTATCCGATTTTGTGAATCGGTTTGCTACTTCAGCAAGGAACTGTTTGGCATTTTCTTGATCAGGCATTGCACCCCTTATGGCTTCAGGAATGGAATGTTTCATGACCATAAGACACATCCTATTGGACCTCTCCCACTTCTCATAAGATTTCTCATAGACGGCCTTTTCCTCGGCTGTGCTAGACTCAGGAAGAGGAATGGGTTCATTAGTCCTTAAGGCATAGTCTAGGTCCATACATCCTAGAACGATCTTTACGTGGTCTTGCCACTTGTCAAAATTGGACCCATTCAGAATTGGAATACCCTTTAAGCTTGCAGAAATTGATGATGCATTCACTATCAAAAGAGAAAATAAAGATTGCATAAATATATAAAAATCTCATCGAATAAACATTGCAAATATGAATTTGAATATTGCCAACATATGTAATAAAATGCATATATGCAACTAGTCAAACTGATAGGGCAGCCAGTCAGACTCTCAGAGTAAAGTGTATCTTGATTTGCCAACAATGGACTGGCCCCATATAGATACTTTAGGTCTTAGGTCCTATGCGACAGACAGTCTTCCTTTGGGCCGACTATCGTCGCACGGGATTAGTCCCAAAATATAAGATATTTATATTGACCATATAGGAGTGTGTGATCCCTCAAAAACAGCACCCTTCCTTTGGGCCGAGTGCTACACGTATGGATCACACAAATTTACGCAATGAAATCTTCACTCCGTTAAAAAGCTAACTAGTGTGAACGTCTCAATCTAGGCCTTAAAGTGGTAGGGGACGTCCTTTGGGCCGACCCTTGCACCTTAAGTTGAGTCCCAAATTAAGATATACACATGAGTTAGTTGACACTGTTTATGTCTCGGCCAAGTGATAGTCTTCCTTTGGGCCGACTATCACTCGCATGAGACACAAACACATGAAAGCCCCTTAATATGTATACAAAACTGTGATCTTAAAAAATGAGCAGTCAGCATGTATGTATAAAAATAAACGGAAGCGTGAATAACTAAGTGAATCTGAATTAATATAGATGTCAGCTCTAAGTTTATTGTTCATGTCAGTAATGATCTGCAAGAAAAACAAACTGGGAACTACAACCCAATCCCATTGGGGACACGGAGAGCCATTAGCGGCCGGTAACACATTCTTGCTTGGCTCGCCAATCGACGGAAAGAACGCAAATGGCTGCAACTAAGAGAGAAGCCATCGCCGGCAACAGCCTTCTGCTACCCACATCCGAAAGGAGTTGGGGGCCGATTAGATCGGGAGGGAAGACTGTCGCCATGCCCCCAAAAACCCTCACAGATCTACTGAAAAAAAAAACAGAGAGGTTAGGGATCGGGAGAAAGAGCTTCACCTCCAGCCGGGATCGCTGCTCCGGCTTCGCATCCGCTGCTCCGGCTTCGCATCTCTCCGGCGTTTCCTCCGGTGGTTGCCACTTCGCGAGTTCTTCCGGTGCAAGATCGACTCACTGGATCAAGGGAGGTAGCCGGAGAAAGTACCTGTCGCCATGGATGCGATGAAACCGGACAAGGATGGAAGATGATCTTGCATCGGAAGAACTCGCGAAGTGGCAACCACCGGAGGAAACGCCGGAGAGATGCGAAGCCGGAGCAGCGGATGCGAAGCCGGAGCAGCGATCCCGGCTGGAGATGAAGCTCTTTCTCCCGATCCCTAACCTCACGCCGCAGCACTCTCTCAAAAGGACGGGATTAAGATGAGAGAATGAGCCTTAGGGTTAGGAGGAGAACCACACCTATTATATATAGTCACGTCCCAATCCACCCATCAAAGATCGGAGGGTCACGACTAATTCGACTCAAGTTCTACACATAATGAGTCCCCATTTACAAATTAATCGCGCCCATGGCGCAGGCGCAATAGAAACGCGTCTTGACCCCATGATCATTATTTATCGGGTCCAATGCAATGGACAAAACCTCTGACGATGAACATGGTTTACATGACCCATGTCGGCCCATACTAATGAAATTGTCTTACATTAAACACTTAAACAAGTGCACTAACACTTAAACATGAAATTTCTGCAGTTCTATCTAATCATAATTTGAGTATTCAAGATATGCGAGGACAAGAACATGATAATGCAAGTAACATGCATGTTGAATGAAATGGTTTAAAAGCTTTGTTTCTTAATGAATGTTCACATGTTTATTATGTTCATTATTTCACGCATAAGCTTCGACTAGTTCTTGTTGCAACCTCAAGGGAAGTGAAAATAATGCATAATTTTTTTCGTTGAACTGATATATATTGTTAACACTGTTGGTGCTTCTTCGAAACCCAATGATCAATTACGAGCTGCGAAAAAAGAATATTTTGATCGCATGATTGCTCTTGGTGAAATTGAGACTGACACATAAGCAAATCAAATTTGTTCACTACAACGACATGAGGACACTAGATGGTCATCTCATCTAAACTCTGTTTGTAGTGTTATTAATATGTATAATGTCACTTGCTCTATGTTACTTGATATTAGTGAAAATGGAGGGACATTTGCACAACGAGGAGATGCTGATGCAGCTTTTAGAAAGATGAGTGTTTTTGAATTTGTATTCATCTTACATTTGATGAAAGAAGTTTTGGGAATCAGTGATATTCTATGCAAAGCACTGCAACAACAATCTCAAGTTATATTAAACGCTGTAAATTTAGTTTCAACAACAAAAACTCTCATTTAAAAATTACGGTCATTTGGTCGGGAAATGTTTTTACAAACCGTGAAGATATTTTGTGAGAAAAATGAAGTTGAAGTTCCTAACATGACTGCTAAATACAGTGATCGTCGCTTTTGAAGTTCACGTCATAACATTACATTGGAACATCATTTTTGGATGGACATTTTCAATGCAATAATAGATTGTGGGTTGCAGGTGCTGAACTCTAGATTCAGTGAAAATTTTATGGAACTACTTCGTCTTAACACGACTTTAAATCCGAGCAATGTATACAAATCTTTCAGTATTGATGATATATTTTTTTGCAAAGAATTTCTACCATCAAGATTTCACTGAACATGAGCTTTATATGTTAAAAACTAAGTTGCTACATTATGAGCTTGATGTTCCTTCTCATAAGGATTTGAATAATTTGTCTACAATTTTCGAACTTTGTGAAAAATTGGTGGAAACGAAAAAATCAAAGACCTATTATCTTATTGACAGATTGATTCGACTTATTTTGACTCTTTCGGTCTCAACAACAACTACAGAACGATCATTTTCAGCAATTAAGATTGTTAAAACAAGACTTCGCAACAAGATGAAAGATGGATTTCTAACAAATTGTAGGACTTTATACATTGAGCGAGAATAACAGAGAAGTTCGATGAAAATTGGATCATAGATGAATTATATGAAATAAAAAATCACCTTGCACAATTGAAATAACTTAATATTATAGCTATTTATGTCTCATTTTGTTTATTAGTATAGTTGTTTTACTTCTTACATGTTGGATTAAGAATTAAAAAAGACTATCATTTGTATTTAAAATTTTATTACATTTGCTTATTTACCGTATTTTTTCATCTGGTCTTATGTCTTGGCCTCCTCTTTTTACAATTCCTGGATCCGCCCCTGCAGGCACAGTTCCTGCGGAACTATATCCATGACTCGCCGCAACATTCAGAGGTTGTACTTCTGGATGTCATGGCCGTCAATTGATCAGAACCCTCCCTCCAGTGTTCTCAGTGAGGCGGCTGGCGCCCGATGAGCTCCTCAAAACTATCAGTAATGGGGAGCTCGTGTTCTCCCCATAACACTTCTTCAACGGGCTGCGTCTTCCTCTGTGTTATATTTGTGTTCATTTGTGTTATATTTGTGTTTTAAAAGTTATTTTATGACGATTGCTTTCACATATATGCTATATTTATGAATTGAATGTTGTTTATATTTTGTTTTGCGAGTCTTATACTTATATTTAAAAGTGTTCAAGAAGTTGCCTTTGTTAAAAAAATTTCGTTGCAAGATAGAGAAACTTCAATTCACAGAACATAAGATTTGCAATACATAAAAGCAGTACAAACAGAAGACGAGAACTACCAACGCAGGACAAATGTGCGAGGTATTGGACGATTAAAAAAAACAGTACGAGGATAGAACTATTTAGACACGCGCTGCTACAGTCCGCAAAAACCCATTGCCCCAAGTTCGCCCAAGCCGCTGGATCTACTGTCAAGTCACACCTCCTCTTCAACTTGCACAAGGTTTCAACTTGCACCTCATCTTTGTTGAAACCGAAAATTCGGCTTCTGTGGAGTCTGATCCTTGGGGAAGGGGTGATCACACACTTACTTCTCTCTCGTAAGCTAAACAATCAAAGACTTAGCACAAGGAACAGACCCAGGGCTCCAGCACGGAGGTCCCATCACACACCAGGAAGATCTTAGAGCGCTTCCCCTCATTAGCCAAGTGCTGAGTTAATGATACCTCAGAAAGCGCAAGAAGACCAGGACACCAATAAGCATGTCTTCTGAGGTACCCCCTTGGGTCTATTTATAGTTTTCTGAAAACGGTCTACAAATAGCTAACCTCCGCTGTTCTGAACAGCTATATGCAGTCCAGATTGGTCTGCCAATAGCGTTATCCCACTGTTCTGAAAGTCTAGGAGCAGGCCAACATGAATAGAATGGAAAAAACACATCATGCAACACTGGGCGAGTGGCCCTCGAAAACCTCTACTCGCATGGGGGTGGCGAGTACTCGAAGTTGCTAGCACTCGCCGCCTTCCTATTGCACTGACGAGTGCATGACAGAATTGCCCACTCGCCAATATCCAGCCGAGATCTATGGGTGAGTGCGAGCCTAATGATCCACTCGTCCTTGCTCCGCTCCACCCTACTTAGGCGAGCCGACGGATGCCAAGATGCCACTCAACGCAAAGGGAGAGGCGTTGAGTGGCTGGGCTTCACTCAACGCCAAGGAAACGGGCGTCAGGTGAACAAGCCTCACTCGACGCCGGGGCGGGAGGCGTCGAGTGGTCTCGATGCCAGGGGAAGACATCAGATGGACTCGGCGCCAGAGGCCCGGCTCGCCTGGGACTTGAACAGGACTTGGCTGATCTGGCTCCTGTCGATCTCCACTCGTCGGATATGGGGTTGTACACTCTTCACATAGATCGCAAGGATCACAATCTCCAACAATCCACTACCATATTCATAAGACCGCACACTTCAATTATTTCACAGGTCTTGATCACAGGCTCCAGCTTACTCCACAACCCGTCATAACACAGCTTCTACTCGTATTCAGGTACTTTCCATCACTGTCGGACAGCAACACGCCACCACTGCTCCAGATACTTCAGTTCGCACCTTTTCTGGACAGCAACACGATTTTAGTTCGCACCTTTCCTGGACAGCAGCCCGCCACCACTGCTCAAGAAAACAAATCGTCGTCACTGCTCTCTATAGTCAAAGAACCCTCCTATTCGCAACTTCGCATGATGTCACAAAAGTGCAGACCGTAATTTCTGCTTTTTCCTCCAAGCCCCGTTCCTTAGACGAACTCAGAAAAGCCAGACCGCAGGAACCACTTCCAGTTTTTTCTGTGTGAATAAAGGAGATCTCCCCTTTTTATAGGTAGCTACTCCCAGAACACCAAAAATAAAAAAAAACCACACACCAGACACCAGATCCGGCCTGAAGAACAAACACCAAAACTGCCTAATTAGTCTTCCTTCTCCCTTTCTCCTCTTCACCGCTCACTTCAAATTTCAACACTTCCCCTTGAAGTGAGCCCTGGAGACAACACTGAGAAGAGATCGAAGACGCTCAAATGACCCCTTGTATAAAGCCTTCGTGAAAATATATGTTATGTTGTCCTGACTCCGCACATGCTCCATTATGAGAGATCCTCCTAGTACCTTCTCCTGAATAAAGTGGTGCTCTATCTCAATGTGTTTTGTTTGCGCGTGACAAACTAGATTGATTACTAGTTTCAAGGCACTCTCGTTATCAGCGTGAATCAGGGTTGGGTCCTTCACCTCCTCATCAACATCCTTCACCAGTCTCCGTAGCCAGATGCCCTCCTGAGCTGCTAGGGATGACTTCTTGTACTCTGCCTCAGGTGTACGTAGAGAGGGAAATCGAATCCTGCTTCTTGCTGCACTAGGAGATATCAACATCTCCACACATGAACATATATCCAGATGTCGACTTCCGATCATCAACATCTCCTACATAATCTGCATCTGTGTACTCATGCAATGCAAAGCTAGACTCTTTTCTATACAATAAACTCATGTCCAGGGTTGTCATCACATACTACAAAATTCCCTTTGCCGCCTCCAAATGAGGCAACCGCGGCTCCTGTGCGCATATATTTGCTAACTCAACCAACAACAAATGCGATGTCTGGTCGAGTGATAGTTAGATAGATCAAACTCCTCATCAAGACCCAAAATATCTTCGGGTTAGGAAGAACTCTCCCTTCATCCTTTCAAAGCTTCAACCCAAACTCGAGCGATACAGAAACGTTCTTCCCTTCCTTCAGGCCGAATCGCTCCACGATCCTCTCGGCATAGGCCCTCTGACATCGAGCAGACAACTCTCCCTCTTCTCAACTTCTAATCCAAGGAAGTGGTGTAGCTCATCCAAATCCTTCATCTCGAAATAGTTTGATAGCTCTGCCATAAGCATCACCACCTCCCCGTCATCATTCCCGGTCACGATCATATCGTCGACGTATAATAGGACTAGCACGTGCAGACCATCTCTCTCTTCGCAAACATGTTGGAGTCTGAATCAGATGCGTCGTATTCGCAGAACCAGAGATACTTAGCAATCTTTCCGTACCGGGCTTCTCGGTATCTGCTTCAATCCGTATAGAGCCTTCTTCAATTTGCACACGTGCTGTGGCAGAGACTCGAACACATACCCAGGTGGCTGCTCCATGAATATGTCTTTGTCGATCTCTCCATATAAAAACATATTCTTTACATCAAGCTGTCATAACTTCCAACCACAACATGCTGCCAAGGCAATGATCGTCCTTACCGACACCATCTTTGTCACAGGACTAAAGGTCTCCTCGTAGTTTTCACTGTATTGTTGAGAGAAACCTCGAGCAACAAGCCTCGCCTTGTACCGCTCCACTCCTCCATCAACCTTCCTCTTTATCTTGTACATCCATTTGCAAGTGAGAGGCTTCATTCCTTCAATCATAGGAACCAGGTTCCAAGTATCATTCTTCTCCAATACCGACATCTCCTCTTTTATGGCTTCATCCTACTTCTTTACGCCTACTGCGTCCTCAAATCGAGCAGACTCCCTTTCGTCAAGTGGTCCTACAAAGAAACAGGAGACAAGACTCACAAAATTCCTTTCTTTGTAGCGGACAGGTGGAATAATAGTTTTCTTAGACCTCCTCAACCCTCGTACACTTTCAACCATATCAGCAACCTCCTCTTCTTCAGTCCTTTGCTCAACATGCCTTGGAGCAGTGCTCCCCCTGCCTCTAGAACACGAAGCACTTTCCAAGCTAGATGGAGATGGGGCACTTGGAGACATCATAAGTTCCACCATAGAGTTCTCAATGACTCTCTCTTCGTCTCTTCTTATCCTTCATCAGGCAATGCCACAGATGAAACTCCTGATAAGAAACAAGTTCATCAAACACTACATCCCAAGAGACAATAAACTTGTGTGTGAATACATGCATTTCCACCCATTTTTTCGTTCGTCATATCCAACAAACATGCACTTTCGTGCCTTTGGCTCCAGCTTGGTTCACAGTTGGTTTGAAATGCACACAAAACATGTTGCACCAAAAACCTTTAAGTGAGCTACATTTGATTTCTCCTTGAACATTAGTTCATGCAGAGACACCATTCGATTTGGACTCAGAGGTAACCTATTGATCACATAGGCAGCACAAGCCATTCCTTCCGCCCATAAGGCTTTATGAATTCCTTTTGCGCACAACCAGCTGTTACATGTCTCTGACAAGTGACAGATCTTTCTCTCAGTAACAATATTTTGCTGAGAAGTGTAGGCACATGTGAGTTCTTTCCAAATGTCAGATCTCCTGCAAAAAGACACGAAAGCATCAGAGTTAAACTTCCCACCATTGTCAGTTCTCAACTTTCTTTACTCGCTGTCTTAGCTTCCCTTTAACAAACTCCTTCCATTCTTGAAATTTCTCAAAAACCTCCGACTTCTCTTTCATGAAGTACACCCAAGTGTATCGGGTGTAGTCATCTACCAACACCAACATATATCTGTTTCCTCCATAGGACGGTGTGGTGCATGGTCCCATCACATCTGTATGGATTCACTCCAGCGGAGCTCTGCGCCTGCATTCTGAATTTTCAAATGGAAGTCCGTACAACTTTCCAAATTGATATCCCTCACACACATGGTCGTCGCCACAAGAAGATAGGTTGAGCATGCCATTTACAAAATTCTTTGCCGTCATAGCCTTCAGCTTGTCCATCCCCACATGACCTATCCTCTCGTGCTAGAAAGCCGCATCATCATTTGCCTTCAGTTTGTCAACATACGCATTAGCAGATAGGACGAACAAGTCATTCACCCGCCTTTCAACATGAGTAACATCTCCATCGATCCCAGACAGGTTCTTCACAAACTTCACCTCCTTCGGTCCGAACAAAACGTGGTGTCCCGCATCCACCGCATTTGTGACAGAAAACAAATTCTTCTTCATACCAGACACATGATACACACTCTTCAGGGTGAGTGGTCTCTCCTCGTCACACAACGACACTAGCCCTTCCTTCTCTACAGGATGATGCACTGTATCATCTGCCGTGATGATAACATCGTTTCCTTTTTATGCTTTGAGAGCAACGAACTTTGTCACGTCTCCGGTGAGATGATGACCGCAACCAAAATCAACAATCCAATCATCTTGGAAGTTGATCGAAGCTAACGCGTCAACAAATGTTGCCTTCATATCAGCTAGGAAGCAGTTCCCCCATTGCCGACCTCCTTGTGAATCTTCGTCTCCATGTTCTTCTTGCTTTGAATGATCCTCCTTCTCAGCAACATGTCCGGCCTTTAAGTTTGACCGACAATGTTTCACTATGTGTCCATACTTGCGACAAGCAAAACACAATGACCTATTCCACTCATCATATCGAGGAAGAAGGTTCCTCCCACCTCCTTGAGAGGACGTTGACGGCCCGTCTCCCGAACTCTTCTTCTGTCTTTCCCAGAGTTTCTTCTTCCCAGAGAAGAGAGCCTCACTTTCTCCTTCCATGATGGTCATTCTTGCCATCTGTTTTGCCAAACTATCCTGAGAAGACAACAAATTCTTTAACTCCAACAAGGATGGCAGAACAACTCATCCTTGAACTGGCGTGATGAAAGCCACATATTTCTTCCATAGCCCGTGAATGATGTGTTTCTTTAGTTTGATCTCAGAGATTCAGTTTGTCAGGATGTAAAGCAGAAATCTCAGTGCAGAGATTCTTCGCCTTTAGAAAGAAGGTCGAAATAGTCAACTCCCCTTGAGTGGCCTTTGCCAACTCGTTCTCTATAAACTGCAACCACACCATGTTCTTTTTATTGAATAGCCCATTCAGGATTCTCCAAATCTCTGATGCAGATTTACACCCTATGATATGGTCAAATCGTTCTGGGGAAATAATCCATTTGAGGGTGAACTCCGCCTTGACATTTGTCTTCCTCCAAACTTTGACTAGCTGAGCGTTGTCTCTTGCTGCGATAACCTGCTCCTGTTCATCTCTGCCAACGACTTCCCACAGGTCTTCCCCCAAAAATAACTCTCCATACAAAATCTTGCATTTTTTTGTGAGAAAATATGATTCCCAAGCATATGTTTTAAGCTCCCACATATTGTCAACTCTAATTAAAAAAATCTTGCATTTATTGAGAGAAAATATGATTCTATGTTCCATCACATTGCAAAATTTCTCTTTCCAACCCGTAAAAAATAGAGACCGACGGAATTTTACTTGCGACATTATTTGGCTCATGTGGCAATTTATTATTGGCAGTCCTATATACATATTTTTGTTAAATGATGGAAGGGCAGACCAATAAAAATTTGAAATGAAACTATAAGGAAAGACATGATATACTTAGGCATTAGTAAGATTATGACAAAAAATATGACACAATGACGACAAAAAATCCATATAGCCGACCCCCTAGAGTGGGATAAAGGCTAGAGTGTTATTGCTGTAGTCGTGTATAAATATTTTTCATTCAAATAAAATCTCAGCAGCCGGAAGTCATCGCATGTAAACAGCCCACCATCTCACACAATAAATATCTTAAATCGTTAAATATATATTTTTTGGGTTTGCAACTAACACACTCACTCAGGCACTATATTACCTATTTCACTCAAAATCCCACTAATATTTCTAACTATTTGTTATAAAAAAACTCGAAAATAATAAAAAAAGGAAAATTTAAACAACGGAAGGCGGGAAATCGGAAACAGTTAGTTCTAGTCATCGTTCCTTTCGCTGGTAGAAGCACCCGGTCCGATCGCACCCAAAGCCGCACCCAACACCGGCCCATGGGTCAAACGCTGCAATTGAAGCATGCGGGCGTAGCACCCGTCAGGATAGTGCGCCAGTATGTGGTTGTGGGAGCCCTGTTCCACAACCTTCCCCTCGTCGATCACGGCGATGGTTTGAGCGCCTCTGACCACCGCAAGCCGGTGGGCCACCACGATAGTTGTTCTGCCGGCGGCCGCCCGGTAAAGTGCTTCCTGCACGCACCGCTCCGACTCCGCGTCGAGCGCGCTCGTTGCCTCGTCCAGTAGCAAAATCGGCGCTTGCCTCAGCAATGCCCGCGCGATCGCAATACGCTGCCGCTGCCCTCCGGAAAGCTGCACCCCGCGATCCCCGACCCACGTCCGGTATCCCTCCGGCATTGAGGAGATGAAGCGGTGCGCATTCGCAGCTGTGGCCGCCTCGATCACCTCAGCCTCTGTCGCCCCTTCCCGGCCATAAGCGATGTTCTCGTGAATGGTTGCCGCGAACAGGCACAATTCCTGCGGAACTATGGCCGTGACTCGCCTCAGCGTTCGGAGGTTGTACTTCCGGATATCACGGCCGTCAATCAGAACCCTCCCGGAGGTCGGATCGTAGAAGCGCTGGATGAGCGCTATGACGGAGCTCTTGCCACAACCGCTGGGTCCGACAAGAGCGAGAGTCTTTCCGGCGCGAGCGCGCAGGGTGAGGTCGCGCAGCACGGGGTAGTCCGGCCGCGACGGGTATACGAAGTCGACGTGCTTGAGCTCCACCTCCCCGCGCAGGCGTTCCGGCACCTGCACTGTCTCCGGGTCGTCCGGCTCGATTTCAGTCTTCCGGTCAATGACGTCGAACACGGAACGCATAGCTCGGCCTCCCTTGATGAAATCCGGTGCAAGGGTGAGCGTCTCCGCGGCGCCGTTGGCGGACACCATCAGAACCATGAAGACGCGGATGGTTTTGGAGAAATCGGAGATTCCGTGCTTCACCAGCCAAGCGGCGTACCACAGCCCCAAAGCGTAGGACGCGTACAAGAGAAACTGGGCAACCCCGAATCCGCTCCCTGCAATTTGCCCTTTCCAGAAGCAACGCCGGAGCGGGGCTTCCAGATTTGCCGCAAACAACTGAGAAATCTTTGCCTCTGAGTTGAACGCCGCAACCGTCCGCAAATTCGCCACCGCCTCTCCGGCGATTTGCGTCGCCCTGGCGTGCGCCCCTTCCAGATCTCCGGAAAACCCTTTCAAGAACATTTTCTGCTTCGCATGAAGTTTTGTGAATGCAGGGCGGGAAAGAAAATCAAATGACCATGAAATTGAGAGAGCTTCTTACCTGCAGAACGGTGGCAGCTACGACGACGGGAAACACCGAGATGAGGACGAGGGCAAGGCGCCACTGAAGGATGAAGCCTGCGGTGAAGGCGACGAGTAGGAGGGCAATGTTTTGGACGATGACCGAAATCCGATCGCCGATGGCGGACCGGACATTGTGGGCGTCTAGTGCGAGCCTGGCCGCCGTTCTCGAGCTCGAGTTTTCATCGAGGTCGAACCAGCCGATTTCGTTCCGGAGAAAGGCGGCGAACATCTTCTCCCGGACCCTTTTGGTGAGGTTCTCTCCGACCACATCCCAGAAGAAATGCTGCAGCGTGTTGAAGAGGAGAGCGGCGGAGGAGACGGCGATGAGGAGGAAGCAGTACTTGGCGATCTCGTGCCTCATGTAAGCATAATCCTGGGTGTAGTAGACGCTCAGCACGGCGCTGAGGACGTAGGCGAAGAAGGCGCTGATGGAGCCGCAGAGCATGGAGCCAATGGATCCAATCAGTGCGTAGACCCATTCCGGAGAATTCATCTTGGCGAGGCGCCAGAATGAGCTGGCCTGATCACGGAATGCCAGTTTTTCTTCCGGCCGGCTGTTGCCGGGATCAAAGGAGAGGCTGAAGTCGGAGTTGGAGAAGTCGGAGAGGCGGCGGGAGTAGGGGGAGCGGCCATAGGAAGAGTTGCGGGTGATGATCGGCGAGCTTACGGAGTTTCGCGCGCTTGATGGCCGGGCGCTGCTCTTCCTGGAATGGATGAGCGCGGCGTCGTGAGCCTGCTCCTGAAGACGGATGAGCCGTGCGTAGAGGCCGTTGTCGCCCCTCGCCATGAGTTCGTCATGGGTTCCGAGCTCCGCCACATTCCCCTGTTTAATAACGGAGACGAGGTCGGCCTTGCGGATGGTGGAGAGGCGGTGCGCAATGACTAGGGTGGTGCGGCCAATCATGAACCGATCCAAGGCCTCCTGGACTAACTTCTCCGACTCGGAGTCGAGCGCGCTGGTCGCCTCGTCCAGCAAAAGTATTGCCGGATTCTTCAGCATTGCCCTCGCAATTGCAATCCTCTGCTTCTGCCCGCCGGAAAGCTGCAGCCCCCTCTCCCCCACCTGTCCACTAGGTAACACCACCGCTGTTAGTTCATAGTCAAAAAAAAGCTTCTTGGTACTTTGCAGTTTGCACCCTCGAACTATGGTGTTTTGGCGCATTACATCCCGAAACTTTAAAATTGGCACTTTGTACTCCCCAATTATCATTTTTTTGTCACTTTGCACCCCTAGATTGAAATTTCAAGAGAATTTAGCATCAAAAATATTCATTTTGACACTTTTCATCCCAAATTATATGTGCTGGCAGGACCTAAATACCATGGTTGTCAAAAATTGCGATCCGGATCATAGTATCTTACGATCCTATGATCCATATTTGATAAATCGATCCTGATTTTGTAAAGCGCTCATCGATCCGTCCCAACTATCCGATCCGATCCTACCTCGAAACGATCTAATCTAGGATCTCGATCCTGACAACCTTGCTAAATACTCTTGAATGAGCATTTTTTGTGCTGCCCAGACCTAAATACTCTTGAAATTTTGGCAAGAAGGTTCAAATTAAGTGCCAAAAATCAATAATTGAAAAGTGCAAAGTGCCAATTTTAAAAACTCCTAAAGCAAAGTGCCAAAAATCGGTATTACAGGAATGCAAAGCGCCGACCGAAAAACCATCCCATCTAATCTGTGGTATATATTTTTTAACCAGTTCACATCAATTATCTGTTAAACACTTCAAAATAGATATATTTAAAACCAATCTGAAAACTCGAAATGGATGAATAGTGGTGGGCCTGCGTGTTTCTGTAATAGAATAGAACACTGAAAAGAGAGAAAAATTAAAAGAATCTTTCCATGTTACTCAGGAAGTGCAAAAAAAATTTAGCAAAGCAATCAGCCATCATTTTCAGCGGCAGGGATGCAAAATATCTACTTCAATTCCGAGTCATATGAGATATAATGAGGGCGAAAGGTGTTCTGAATTGATTCAGCAAGCTGTCGAAGAAAGGGACGATGTTTCCGTGAAAAGAAAAGGTGTGATGCAGATTGCAGGGCATGGTAATTAATGGTGTTTGAGGGTTCGGGAAGACGGGTTTTTGACCTGGGAATCGTAGCCATCTGGAAGCTTTATGATGAAGGAATGGGCATTGGCAACCCTAGCGGCTTCTTCTATCTCCACCTGCGTCGCGTCTTCCCTCCCTAGAAGGAGATTCTCTTTAATGGTGGTGGCGAACAGAGCTGGCTCCTGGCTCACCAGACCTATCTGCTGCCTCAGCCATCTCAGTTTCAGGCCCTTTATGTTATTCCCATCAAGCAGCACTTGCCCTGTCATAAATAAACCATCCAGCTAAGGCAAGCAAACAATAGAAAGATAACAGAGCCTTTTTTCATATTTTAAAACAAACAAAAAAATCTAAAATTGACCGAGACAAGATAAACTTTACCAGAATTGGGGTCATAGAATCTCTCAATAAGGGATACGACAGTGCTCTTGCCGGAGCCACTGCTCCCTACAAGCGCCAGTGTCTTGCCGGCGGCGACGCTGAGCGAGAAGTTCCGCAGGACTGAAACTTCGGCCCGGGCAGGGTAGGCGAAGTTGACGCTGCGAAGCTCAATGTGCCCGGCGACGGAGTCCAGCTCTGCTCCGGCCTCCACATTACGGTTGATGTCTGGCCGGTGGTCGATTGTTTTGTATATCTTCGCCGCCGCCACTCTTGCCTTTGCTAGGGCGGATAAGCTTGGAACAGATTGCCCCAGACCACTGAAATAGACGATTCATTGTGCTAGCTGTGGTTATGCTTGAAATTAATAATAAAAGAGTGTTATTTATTTATTGGCTTACAGTCCCCCGATCATGACTGAAAACATGGTGGCAATGGCAAGGCCGCCGTTGGCGTGGTGGTGGCGGACGAGATGGCCGCCGTACCAGAGAAGGAGTGCGTAGCAGCAGAAGACGGTGAAGTAGGTGGCCCCGAGGCCGATGCCCTTTCCGCAGCCGCTCTGGTAGCCAATCCTCTGCGCCACCTTCAGTGCCGCCGAATAAGCCTGCAGAGCCCTGGACTCGCCGCCGAAAGACTGCACTGTTCGGATCTGGGCCAGTGACATCTCCGATATGCTGCTGGCTTTGGACAGTGCATCCTGGCTTTTCGAAGAAAGCTTCGACAGCGTGGCGGCATGGATGCCGCCGATTACAGCAATGAGGGGAACCACGGCGAGGGTGACGAGGGCCAACTGCCAAACGGCGGTGAAGCCGATGACGAAGCCGGAGACGAGCGTCGCCATGTAGTGAATCAGGTTTCCGAGCTTCTCACTGATGGCATCTTGAACAATGACGGCGTCGGCATTGATGGCGAAGATGACGTCGGAGGTGCGAACCTGGGTGTCGAAGTAGCGAATGTCTTGATTCAGCGCCGACTCCAGATATTTTATCCTCATCTTCGTCGACTGCCGCTCCCCCGTCCACATCCAGCAAGAGATCTCTGTTTTTCACACTCTGTTTCATCAGCAGTCATTCGGGAAAAGACCGAGTTTTAAGTGGGGGAAGCTCACCCGCCCATGAAGACGCCCAAATTGCTGCGCCGACCACTAAAAAGTAGAAGGAATACTGCAATTTTTCGAATTAAAGAAACCGTGAATGCCCGCCCATTAATTGGAGTGGATAAGAACTGTGTGATACATAGCCCGAGTGCGTGCTGAGAATGGTGAATACGTACCTTGACGACTTCTCCAACCATGGCATCTGGGTTGGCGGTGTTGGAGCCGAAGGAATCCACTAGATCTGCGAAGAATCGGAGGAACACCGGCAGAGAACAGCCGTGAACAACGGCTCCGGCAGTGCCGATAGCCATTAGCACGCAGTCCAGTCCATCGGCGAACCGGAAGAGCTCGGCGCAGCCCACCGCCGGCAGTGAAGGCGCGGGCTTTTCGTCTCCTGGTACTCGGCCTCCTCTTTCCCCCGCCACCCCCTCTTCTTCCATCTTCCCTTTAGGAAACTCCGTCTCCGGAGCAGCGGATGCTTGGAGCTCTTCCCGGCGGACCTTGCTGTCGGAGACCTCGATGACGAGCAATTCCTCCTTGCTGTTGGGAGAGTGGGTCGGTGAACGCAGCTGGAAACCTTGCATCTCAGGGCGGCTCAAATGTTCCGCCCTCCCCTTCAAGTCGGGAGCTTGCTCCGGCGACATTGAAGCCCAAACACAAAACCTTCTTCCTCTTCCTCCGGCGCTTTAAGCTATACCCCTCTCGGGCAGGGGAGATGCTACACTTTCCGTTGCTCAAAAACAATAATGGGCAGCCCAAGGAAAGTTAACGGTAGAGAGATGAACATGCATCTGTGGAGCCGAGCCTGGGAAAGAGACTTTTGTAGGAAGAGGAATCACCATGCTTGCCTGCCAAACTGTAAATTGTTTTTCATTTTTCTCAGGATCAGTGAAATTACTTTGATTCTCGTCAGCAAGTACCGTGTGAAATCAGACAGGGGGGAAGAACTCTTGGATTTCCCGGACTCCCAAATGTTGACCCAAGGAAAAAATTGTTTTTTTTTTCCTGCAAAGACTTCTATGCTCTTTATTGAATGCTCGCTTCTCCTCCACGCCATGTTCAGTTCAGTATCCAAATTCCTCTGAAATAATTAGATGTAGTCAATCTGAAGTGAACATATTTCATATTAGAGTGTTTTTTTCTATCCAAAAAGAAAAAGAATATTAGATGTAGATCATGTAGTATTCTTTGTTTTTTTTGTTTTCCCTCTAAAATATTAGTATTAATTTTTTGTTTGAAGGGCTGCGAAACTTATTCCGTCCGGGTTCCCGGGATTTCGTGCACGACTGAAAGCGCTCACGCTCAAGTACTGGAACTGGTGAAAGCGTCTTTGCATTATTATTTTTCCCTCTCTCTAAATCGCGACTGTTGATAGCTCCACGCGCTAACTCGCGCTCTCACCCGGACGGAGATTTTCAAACGGAGCCCGATCGTAATAATCTCCCCTTAGTTGAGGGTTATTAGACAATTTATTTCATGCGTCCGACCGATCGGGCACGTGCCCGGGTGTGATTTCACAAATCTCAAACAACTACAACAATCAACAATTCAATATGGTAATGAATGTTGGTATGCATTTTTCTTATTTGTTAATGTTTATCTCTCATTTTTAGAAAAAATATTATTTGTTATCCATTTTTAGGATAAATTTTTTTCGAAAGTAGGCGCACATGTGTTGAAACCGGAAACCGGCCCCTGTGGAGTTCGACCCTTGGGGAAGGGGTGATCTCGCAATTACTTCACTCCTGCAAGAGAAACAACAAGGGAGAGATAAACAAGGGACAGGACCAAGGGCCCGGCTCGGAGGTCCCACCACACACCCGGAAGATCTTAGAGCGCTTCCCCTCCTTAATCAGTTGCCGGGCTAAGGTACCTCAGAAAGCGCTATAAGACTTGAGAAACAAAAGCTTGCCTTCTGAAGTACCCCTTGGGTCCTATTTATAGATTACCTTGGACGGTCTGCGAATAACCCGCCTCTGGCGGTCTGAATTTACTAAAGAGCCCCTCGGATTGGCCTGCCAACAGCCAAACCCCGCTATTCTGGCTGGTTATACGCACCTCTCGTCGGGTCACCCCCTGTCATCTAGAGGGAGGTGGACTGCAGCCGATCCGCCTGAGAGAGGCGGCCGGGGCCCGGCCCGCCTAGGAGAGGCGGCTGGGGCTGGCCCGCCTAGGAGAGGCGGTTGGGGCTCGGCCCGCCTAGGAGAGGCGGCTGGGGCCCGGCCTGCCTAGGAGAGGCGGCGGGGGCTGGCCCGCCTGAGAGAGGCGGCTGGGGCCCGGCCCGCCTAGGAGAGGCGGCTGGGGCTGGCCCGCCTAGGAGAGGCGGCTGGGGCCCGACCCGCCTAGGAGAGGCGGCTGGGGCCCGACCCGCCTAGGAGAGGCGGCTGGGGCTGGCCCGCCTGCTTGCTTGGGCCCCTTCGGCGGACACGGGGTTGTACACAATCCCCGATCTTTGCGTGCTTCGCAGAAGCTCGGAAAGAAATGTCCAACCCTCGTGTCCGGCGACGACCTTGCTGAGCTGGAGGGAATCTTTTGGTGGGACCCACCTTATAACTATAAATAAGCCACCGGGCCTTCGATGACTGGCCCTCTCCTCTTGCTCCCTGCGTGGTTTGAGGCCGGGAGATGCCTGCGTCTGAGGAGATACGTGCTCGGTTGGCTGCCGCAAGGGAGGAGAGTCGGGAGGAGGCCCTCGCGGCCGCCCCGTGGTTGGCGCCCAGATCATCCGGCCCGCAGTTTAAGCCGGCAAAGGGAAAGGTTGTCCGTCGTTCCACGCCGAGTGATGATCGGGGTTCCGGCGGCTCCGAGGTTGAAACTGGGTACGTGGTTTCGCCCTTCGACCTGTGCTTTCCACTAACTTTCCCCTTTGCAGGAGACGCCTCCTGAAGACGCGTTGGAAGGAGGCTCCGGGAACCTCGCGGATCTCGCCGTGGAGATGATCGACCTGGGCGTCAGTCCCCTTTCCCCAGCGTGCAGCCTTCCTGTGACTCCTCCCCCGCTAAGAGTCCAGGGTCTGGGGAAGCCGCTCGTCGCCCCGGGAGGGAAATCATTTCAAGGTCGGCCGGGTTCTTCTCGGCCAGCTGACGACGCGGGAGACGTGCAGACGCCGGGTAACCCCCTGAAACCAATCCGCTCGCCGCTCGTCTGTTTCTGACCTTGCTTCTGCAGGATATCGCGTCGTTTCTTCTGATGTCGAGATGAGCGAGGGGTACTCGCCTCCCGTGGAGCCGGAAGACATTGCGGACTTCTTGGGCGACCCGCATGATAGCGAGAAGATGAAGGCGCAGGTGGCGCGAATGTTCCAGAAGCACACAATGCTGCTCAAAGAGGCCTTCGTGGGGATGGAGAGAGACAGGGTCAGGGCGGAGGAGCGACTCGCTGCTTTGGAGGGGGCAAGGGGCTCGGCTGAGGATGATGGGCCGACATCTCCGGGCGCGCACATTATGCGAGCAGAGGAGCGGCTGACAAACATTTCGAAACAGGCCGATCAGACCAAGCGGGAGCTGGCGGCGGTTCGAGAGTACCATGACTCTCGCGTGCCGCCTCGAACCGGCTCGCAGAGGCGGGGTAGGTGGAAATGGATTGAGTACTAAGCCACCTGCCTCGCCCGCCCGTGCCCGCAGTTGCTCGCGGGGTCTGAATCGTCTCGATGCGATCCCTCCCAGTTTATCGGAGGCGGATATTATCTAAGAACAATTGCTTGTAATAATTCAGGGTTCTTCTCGCTCGTTTCAGGGCGCATGCCTTTTTATTATTTATTATTATTTTTGCTGGGTTCTCCGCTTCAACCTTGGAGAGCCTGCCTGGTTGAGCGGGTAAGCGTCGGCCCGCCTAGAAGAGGCGAGCGAGGGCCGGCCCGCCTAGGAGAGGCGAGCGAGGGCCGACCCGCCTAAGAGAGGCGAGCGAGGGCCGGCCCGCCTAAGAGAGGCGAGCGAGGGCCGGCCCGCCTAGGAGAGGCGAGCGAGGGCCGGCCCGCCTAAGAGAGGCGAGCGAGGGCCGGCCCGCCTAAGAGAGGCGAGCGAGGGCCGGCCCGCCTAGGAGAGGCGGGCGAGGGCCGGCCCGCCTAGGAGAGGCGGGCGAGGGCCGACCCGCCTAGGAGAGGCGAGCGAGGGCCGGCCCGCCTAAGAGAGGCGGGCGGTTCGCCCGTTCCCCCTCGACTGGGCATTCCTCTCAGACTCTGCTCTGTGCGGGAGGGGGAATGGCTCGCGGCCGGGTGATAGGCCAAAAATAGGTATACGTATTACACGCAAGTGCACGTGCCGGATCAAGTAATAAAGAGTGATTAAAGTTCGTTTCCACGGAGAGGTGGTGAATTTAGTGCTCGCAAGTACCAGTTGTTCCTTTTCTTTAAATCCAAGTCAAGTAAAATAGAGAATTGTTCAAAACTACGATTAGCCTACGAATGAAATTAAACTACAAATTGCTAAGAGGAAGTACTTAGATATAGAAGAGATAATCTTGTATTATGATTTCCGAAGTCTAGTGTGACGACTCTTTTAAAGGTTACTTTGTGATAGTGAGTGATGACACGCCTTGCAACGATTTTAAGGTTGAATATCCGTACCTCTCGGTATCGGAAATTCCTAGCCTCTATTTCCCCCTTAGGAGAGACAAGTACCGCTTAAAGATCGAAAACCAAAGTTGCTAATACTAAGGGGAAATCTCTTTCTCCCTTCACATACTATACCGGATCTATAACACACTTACGCAACTCCTCTCTCGAATTATGAAGCGTAGTAAAATGGTGAAACCTTGGCCAAAAGTTTTCAAATAAAGATTATAGATTCGGTAAAGACATACATCAATCATTCATAAAGAAAAGTTTAAGATCTCATCAACACACAAGACAACGTACTTTCACAATACAAGATTAAAAGAGTTTAGTTCATGACGGAGGAGAAATCACACATAACGATTGGAGAGATCTTACAAATCATATTGAAAATTAACACTTAAGTGCTGAAGGAATCCTTCGCTGAAGTCGCTCCCTCGATCGGTCCGGAAAATCTTCTCTTTTTCTTTAGCCGCTTCCTTGAAGGATGATGAACCTTCCAAAACCTAGATGAAGCACTCTCTCTCCTCTCAAGATGATGATCTAATTTCAGAATAATCTCCCATAAAAAACGTCCAGCCCTTTCCCCAAAGGATGCATCTTTCTATTTTTGAAAAAGGCGCAATTTGTCTGAATTTCGAAATTTGAAATTCGTCCAGAGGTTGCAACCTTTTTCGGAGGTTACAACCTTTTCTGCAGGACAGCATGTTTGACAAAATCCTTCTTCCAATTCGTTCTCTTTGGCTTCTCTTGCACAAATACCTAGGAAAAAGGCCAATTTAGACATAAATAAAATAAAAAATGAATTAACTTACGTTTAGACTTTAACTAAACGGTTTTCTTCCGAATCATCGAGTGAAAAGGTCCAAAACTTGGGCTAGATAACTTCTTTTTGAGAAGTTATCACACCTCCACACTTGAACCTTTGCTAGTCCCTAGCAAAGAAGATTCTAGTCTCCGAATTGGGTGAGGCGAGGTCTAGTCCAGAGCACCGATTAAACCATTTGAGGATTTGCCGATCATTCCATGTTCAAAACATTTGAGAATTCGTTAGTTTGATTGAAGAGAAATCTCAATTAAAATTTCTAGTGAGGTGTGTGCTACCCTTTAAAGTCGTTCACTTCCCTCCAACTTTCCTGCCGAACTTCCTTTAATGTCTAAGAAGGGGTGAGAATAACCGAGTCTTTGAGTTAACCTCCACAAAATTTAGTAGTTAGGTATGAAGAGACATCGTAAACGTTGGCTTGGTTAGAATGTGTATGGATGGCAGAAGGTGTCTCCCTAGTCTTCCTAGATGAAAAATTCTTAGCGACTCTTCAAACTATGAAGTGTATTTTCTTTCCTCTTCCTTTTTTTTTTTTTTTTTTTTTTAGTCCATAGTTGGGATCATTCCAAGTAGGTGTACACACACTTGGGCCACATATCACTACGACTCCTCATTCTCATCATTTTTTTTTTTTTTATATAATCACAGTTGGGATCATTCCAGGTATGAATGCACATACCTGGGCCGCATATCACTATGACTCGCACATTTTTATTTTAACAAGCACTCATAAGTGAAGAGCATACTAAGAATCATCAAATAGTTGACTAGAGGAAACATGAATACAAGTTCAACGATCAAACTCAAAGGGTACAATTGGTGGTCAATGCTTTGGTTTACATCTCCAACTCGGTTCTGGCTCACCCTCCATTATTCTTTTTAGAAGTTCATATAGGTCTATTTTTAAGAAGATCCCTTTTTTAAAGGATAATGTGAGAGAATGAAATATTAAAAGAGATGCAACTCATCTTGCTAACTTCAAGTCAAAATGATGTGAACCATGAGTGTCGGCTATCCTCGTGGATTAAAATTAGCATGGAGTGCATGACTCGTTATTGATCTCGAGGACTAGGATCACAATAATTATATTTTCACTCCTCACCCAATTGGTAGGGGTCACACTACCCCCACCTCCACACTGTTGCACTTTGCTAGTCCCTAGCAAAGCGACCTCACTTCGCATAACGATAAATATGAGTGGTTTGATAAAAAAAAACGTGCATAAGGGGAAATATAAGGCAACCAATGAAAGCACAAAATATTGAAAGCTAGAAACTCCCCTGATGTTCGGGTGGCTGAAAAGTAGTCCAAAACTGCATCCTTGTGTTCCTTAATCTCTGTTGATTTATGATGATTCATCACTCCTATCCGTGTGGTGAAACCTATAAGGAACTCAAACCACATGCTAGACAAATATTTAAGAAACAGATAAAGGAGCTCATTTCATACCAACAAATTCAGGATGTCCAAAAAAAAAAATGACACTAAGGTAGTCCAAATGATAATTCAAAACAAGTGATATACAACAGTAGTTATGTAATGAGCATGCAGCATGCTTATCATATCTATGTATAGGGAAAATGATGTAAACAAAAAGTGAAATAATACCCTAAGTAGACAGAGTAATATCCAGAGTGGATTAACCATCCTGTGCGTCAAAATGTCAACAACAATATATCCAGAATGGCACACCTCAAAATATTCAAACAGTCCCACCCATCAAAGCATATCCATCAAAACACCAAATAAAGAAAGGAAAATTAAATCATTTCAGCACCCTAAACATCAAAATGTCTGATCAGAAATGAGGGGAACTACTCTTCGCCTTTGCTATCCCCTGACTCCTCTTTGTCTTCATCTTCCTCATCTTCGGTCTCAGACTCGGACTCTAAATCAGATAAAGTTGTAGCAAATGTGGCTGGGTCGACTCGTGTCCCATCACGCTGAATCAGATATCCCTCGGAATCGAATTGCGACTGAAGCCGGTACGAGGGTGTCGCCACCGAGACTCTGGCTGCATGCATCAGTTTTTCCTGGTTCTGACGGATGTCCTCAAATCGAGATTCAAAGTACACATGTTGGCATCTGAGGTAGGTCTTTATATACTCGGCGTTCTCGGTTGCTAAGCCACGTTCCCCCTCATATTTCGATTTTCCAATCACTATTTTCATGGGGGCAGAAGATGTGGGTTTTGCAGATGTCTTAAGTTCCTCACCTTGCAGCTTGCTCAGCTTTGCTCTTTTTTCGTCTGTTTCAGCGGCCACCTTAATGTTAACCTCTACAACTCTTTCTGTAAGATGTTTTCCAACCTTGGTAATCAAATCACTGTCCCCTTGTTGTACCCCGGCCATGCGACAAAGCTCCGTAATGGTGGCGGGGAACCAAAGAATCCGCACATTCTCTTCTTTAATTTTTTGTACTAATTGGTCGTAAATTAGTTTCCCAACGTTGATCCGTAGCCCTTTTATAATGCTGTAAATCAGTGTGATGCGATCGAACGAAACAAAGTTCAAGTGGCGAGTGGGCAGAATGGTGGCATTGACGAACAGTAACCACACCTTGGCCTCCCTCGATAAACTAGTGGACCTCAAAACATTCTGGGATCGACGAGACCACTCCGGTTGAGAGACACAACACACTGCTGCAGCCAGATCACTGAGTGACACAGAGGTTTGGATCCAATGATAGTTACAATCGGCTGTATCATCCAGGTTAAAAAGGTTATTAATTGCCGCCGAGGAATAATCTACCATTTTTCCTCGAACAGCAACTGTGTCGCCCTCCCCGTGCGCGGCATTGGCGTAGAATTCATAGACCCAAGAGTAGATTGCTTCAGTGCGTGGGTGACAGAAGGCCTCCCATTGTAAACCCTCAATTTGCTCAGCATAGGATCGGCTCCACGCACGCTTCTCCATCAAGAATCCACGCTCACAGATGAACGGGACGGAGTGGATTGCTTGGAAGCGGATGCGGGCTTGTTCATTCAGAAACCTGGCCCTAGGGCAGGTGACTTCCTTCCCCTTCCCCTTCTTCTTCGAAGACATAGCCTACCCTAACAAAAATCGAAAACAACCCGAATTTCGCACCGAACTGAAGCATTCGATATGTTAAACCAGTTTGGATTGAGGGTCAAGGATATACCTCCAGGAAATGTCGCCGTAGGCGATCGGTCACGCACTCGCCGACGTAGATCGTCGGAGTCCACGCTGGTTTCCTCCAAATCGAGGTCAACTAGCGGCGTCGCCGTCTCCAGTCGAAGCAGCCCGCCGGAAATCGTCACGCCTCTCCCGTGCTCTATCGCTCCGCTCGTGCCCTAGCCGAAAAATCATCACGCTTGTTTCTAAAAAAAAAAATTTTTTTTTATATAAGGGAGGAACCAGGGTTATACGTCATTAAGTTAATTAAATCTATTTAATTAGGAAGTTAAGATTGAACCGGTCAGCAATGTCACCAATAACTGCACCGGTTGAGTTGAACCGGTGCAGCACCGATTCGACCAACTATTAAGGGGCGCCGGACAGAACAATAAAGGTAGCAACCTTTATTTTGGGGTTGCAACCTCATAAAAATGACTTGTCCATTTTCATTTCTCGGATTTCTCCTACCGTCGTGAACATTAAAACTAAAGAAAATTTCTCTTCTTTTTTTTTTTTTCGTAAGTGACTACAAAAATAAAAAGAAAGTGGGTTGCCTCCCACCAAGCGCCGAGTTTAAAACGTCTCGGCCGGACGTTCTTCTTCGCATTCGTTTCTATTTCAGCATGATGACCATCGTCTCTCGATGATCGTCTTCTTTAAAGTACTCTTTTAACCGCTGCCCATTAACCTTAAACTTGGATCCGTCCTTCTCATTACAAATTGTGATTACTCCAAACGGATGTACCTCCTCCACCCGAAAAGGTCCGGACCATCGTGACTTCAATTTTCCTGGGAATAATCTCAATCTTGAGTTATACAGTAGAACGAGTTGCCCTTCTTTGAACTCCCTTCTGTGCAATCTCGAATCATGCCATTTCTTCGTCCTTTCCTTGTACAACCTAGCATTTTCATAAGCGTTAAATCTGATTTCCTCCAATTCATTCAAATGAAAAAGTCTTTTCTTGCCCGCTTCTTGGAGATCGAAATTCAATCTTTTTATTGCCCAGTACGCTTTATGCTCCAATTCCACGGGTAAGTGACAAGCTTTTCCATACACCATTTTAAAAGGGGTCACACCTATGGGCGTTTTATAGGCAGTCCTATAGGCCCATAACGCATCGTTCAACCTAAATGCCCAATCCTTCCTAGTTGTACTCACCGTCTTCTCTAAAATAGACTTGATCTCTCTATTAGAGATTTCGGCTAATCCATTGGTTTGCGGGTGATATGCTAAGGCCACTTTATGTGCTACACCGTATTTTTTTAGAAGTGATTTAAATTGTGTATTGCAAAAATGTGAACCTCCATCACTGATTATCGCCCTAGGCGTGCCGAATCTCGTAAAGATGTTTGTTTTTATAAACTTGAGTACAACATTGGCATCGTTTTTCTGTGTGGCAATGGCCTCCACCCACTTTGACACATAATCCACTGCCAACAAAATGTAAACATTTCCTCCCGAGTTCACAAACGGTCCCATGAAGTCAATGCCCCAAACATCAAATACTTCTACCTCCAGAATGTAGGTCATAGGCATACTTGCCCCCCGATGAATATTGCCGGTCTTTTGGCATCTATCACACTTCTTAACAAATAAGTGTGCGTCCCTAAACAGTGTTGGCCAATAGAAACCAGCCTCTAGTACCTTCATAGCAGTTCGTTCTCCCATGAAGTGTCCTCCATAAGGAGATGCATGACACTTTTCTAGGATATCATGAACTTCTATTTCTGGTACACACCGACGAATCACTTGGTCAGCACATATCTTAAATGCATATGGGGCATCCCATAGATAGAACTTAGCCTGATGAAGAAATCTTTTCTTCTGTTGATAATCTATATCTGGGGGCAAAATGTTACTCACAATGAAATTGACAAAATCAGCATACCATGGAATACTCGCCTCAGATATTGCCATCAACCTCTCATCAGGAAAATTCTCTCTAATCTCTATGTCTACAACCTTCTCACGCTCATACTCTAGACGTGATAGGTGGTCTGCTACAGGATTCTCCGCCCCCTTACGATCCTTAATCTCCAAGTCGAACTCTTGTAAGAGGAGAACCCACCTAATCAGTCTAGGTTTAGCGTCTTTTTTTTCTACTAAAAATCGGATAGCTGCATGGTCCGTATAAACAATCACCTTAGAGGATACTAAGTAGGAGCGAAATTTGTCAAAAGCAAAAACGACTGCTAATAACTCCTTCTCGGTAGTTGTGTAGTTTACTTGTGCATCAATAAGCGTCTTGCTAGCGTAGTAGATTGTATAAAAAACCTTGTCGCGCACTTGCCCTAAAACCGCGCCTACAGCGAAGTTGCTAGCATCACACATAATGGTGAATGGTAAAGACCAATCAGGTGAGATAATAATGGGTGAAGAAATCAGATTTTGCTTCAAAGAATGAAAAGCGGCTAGGCATTCCTCATCAAAGTAAAAGTGTGAATCTTTTTCTAATAAATGGCTTAGCGGTTTAGAAATTTTAGAAAAATCTTTAATGAAACGACGATAGAAGCCCGCATGTCCTAGAAAACTACGCACTCCCTTAACATTAGTTGGTGGGGGCAATTTCTCAATAACCTCAGTCTTTGCCCGATCTACTTCCAATCCCTTCTCCGACACCTTGTGTCCTAAAACAATTCCTTCTTTGACCATAAAGTGACATTTTTCCCAATTTAGGATCAAATTGGTTTGAATGCACCTATCCAAAACCTTCTTTAACACTTTCAAACATTCATCAAATGATCTCCCAAATACTGAAAAATCGTCCATAAAGATCTCGATGCCCTCATCAATCAGATCAGAAAAAATAGCGATCATACAGCGCTGGAATGTGGCAGGGGCATTACACAATCCAAATGGCATTTTTCTAAATGCAAATGTCCCAAAAGGACAGGTGAAAGTAGTCTTCTCCTGATCTTCGGGGGCTACCATGATCTGATTATACCCCGAGTAGCCATCTAAAAAACAGAAATACTCATTCCCCGCTAACCTATCAAGAACCTGATCAAGGAATGGAAGTGGGAAATGATCTTTCTTAGTCGCTTTATTTAACCTTCGGTAATCCATACAAATCCGCCATCCAGTTACCGTTCTTGTGGGTATCAACTCATTGCTCTCATTTTTAACTACCGTAATGCCCCCCTTCTTTGGCACACATTGAACAGGACTTACCCACCGGCTATCGGAGATAGGATAAATAATACCCGCATCCAACCATTTGATGATCTCCTTCTTGACCACTTCTTTCATTGGTGGGCTAAGTCTTCGTTGGGGTTCGATTGAGTCTTTTGCTTCTTCCTCTAAACGAATTTTGTGCATACAAATTGAGGGACTTATCCCTCTAATGTCTGCAATGGTCCAACCCATTGCTCCCTTATACTCACGAAGAACCTCAAGCAATTTCTCTTCCTTTTCTTTTACTAAAGATGCATCAATAATAACCGGTAGTGTGTTATTTTCACCTAGAAAAACATACTTTAAATTTTCAGGTAGCGGTTTTAATTCAAGCGAAGGTGGCTCTAAGATAGAAGGCTTAGTGACCTTAGACTCACTTGGTCTACTTATTAATTCAAACATGTTAGCGTTTGGTATATGCTCATAAGTACTTAAAGCTTCTACAGTTTCTGTTAAGTCTGGGTCCTCTTCTATTTCTTTATTTGTTAACACACTTAGGATTTTACTCTCCCAATCATTCTCATCATACATCATATGTATAGGTGCATTCACTTCCTCAATGGATAAACATTCCTCCTTATCATCCGGAAATTTCATAGCTTTGAGGATGTTGAATGTCACATTTTCATCATTAACTCTCATTGTAAGCTCACCCTTTTGGACGTCAATGAGTGTTCGTCCGGTGGCCAAGAATGGTCTACCAAGAATGATGGGGACATCCTTGTCCTCATCCATATCCAGTACCACAAAATCAGCGGGGAAGATGAATTTATCCACCTTAACTAACACATCCTCTACAATTCCCTTGGGAAATGCTAGAGACCTATCAGCCAACTGTAGAGTAAGAGATGTAGGTGTGATCTCCCCTAGACCCAACTTCTTATAAATAGATAATGGCATCAAGTTGATGCTCGCCCCAAGGTCACATAAAGCTCTCCCAACAAACTTTAATCCGATAGAACAAGGAATTGTGAAGCTACCGGGGTCCTTAAGCTTGGGTGGCAACTTCTTCTGTAATATAGCACTGCACTCCTCAGTCAACGCCACTATCTCTTTATCAGCAAACTTCCTCTTCTTTGCCAAGATATCCTTCATAAACTTGACATAACTAGGCATTTGCTCAAGTGCCTCAGCAAATGGGATATTTATAGTTAGTTTTTTGAAAATCTCCATAAACTTTTGGAATTGTATGTCAAGTTTGGATTTAGCAAGTCTAGACGGAAATGGGGGTGGTGGATAGACTACTTCTTTCTTTCTTTCTAATTTCTCTTTTTGTTTCTCTCCCACATCCTTTTTCTCACCCAACTCGTCTTTCTCTAATATACTCGACTCACTTGGCTTCTTACTCGTCTCTTCTTCCCTAACTTTCTCAAGCAACCCCTCCCCACTTGGAATCTCTACACCACTCCTCAGTGCAATGGCTTTGCAATGATTATTATGATTATCTTTTGTTGGATTGGGTGTGGTATCAGAAGGTAGAGTTCCAATGGGTCTTTGGCTTAATGAATTTGCAAGTTGTCCCATAGTCGTTTCTAGTGATCTTAACGATGATTCTATTCCTACCATTTTTGAATCATACTTTTGGAACATGCCTAAGATAAACTCATCTGTCATCTTTCTTTGGTTTACTTGTTGGGGTTGAGAGTTATTATTGATAGGTAGGTGATTTAAATTTTGATTAAATCCTTGTGGTTGATTCATCCCTTGATTATTTTTCCAGGAGAAATTCGGATGATTCCGCCACTCGGGGTGATAATGATTAGCAAATCCAGGTGGAATTTGCCTTTGTGCTCCTCCTACATAATTTGCCTCTTCAGAAATTTGATTCAATTGCTCCACCGTCAATGGAGCACTAGATGGAGGTTGTGATAATGAATCTAATCTCTTATTGATTAGAGTAAACTGTGATGCCATTTGAGCGGCCAAGGATGTGAATTGGTCCACTTGGTGGATACCAACCGGATTGTTGTTCCCTTGACGCTCATAGGCTTGGTAATTATTTGCAGTGAGGTCTTCAAGGATTGCATACGCATCCTCGGGATACTTCTTAAGCAACGATCCTCCTGCAGCGCCGTCTACTAAAATCATGGTTGCAGTTTGCAAACCATTATAGAAGGTGGAGACTTGCTGATGTAGAGCTAACCTATGATGGGGACATTTCCTTAACAGCTCCTTAAAACGCTCCCAAGCGTCGTACAGTGTCTCTCCATTACCCTGTGTGAATGTGGTTATATCCCTTATCAACTTTGCAGTTTTAGATGGCGGAAAATATTTATGCAAGAATTTTTCCACTAACTGCTCCCATGTCGTGATAGAATCGTTAGGCAAAGAGTCTAACCAATCCTTCGCTCTCCCTTCTAAAGAAAATGGAAACAATCTTAACATTATTGCATCTTCTGATGCTCCGTTGAACTTAAACATATCGCAAATTGCTAAGAAGGTACGTAAGTGGGAATTCGCATCTTCATGACCTAGACCCCCAAACTTATTATTTTGCACTTGTTGCATAATTAGCGGGTCCATTTTAAAATTATTAGCAGCAATTGCTGGTCGAGCGATGCTGAAGTGCACACCTCCCCTTAGAGGTGTATTATACTCGTGACAAGTCATACGTGGTGCCGCAGGTTGGCCATTTTGTTCCACCTGACCATCATTATTATTAGCATTATTTGGTGCAGGATTATCCATCGCAGGATGAATAATATTCACGTTTCTAGCTTCTCTTCTGTTTTGTCTACAGGAGCGCTCGATTTCAGAATTCAAAGGCAATAATTCTACTTGCCTATACCTGGACATACACCGTGCCGACTTCTAATGATTTCAAAATGAACAAACAATAAGCAAACAAACACTTGATCTTTAAATACTAAGGATTCACTAATATTGTAAGAAATAACACTAAATCAAAAGCACCTCCCCGGCAACGGCGCCAAAAACTTGATAGGCCAAAAATAGGTATACGTATTACACGCAAGTGCACGTGCCGGATCAAGTAATAAAGAGTGATTAAAGTTCGTTTCCACGGAGAGGTGGTGAATTTAGTGCTCGCAAGTACCAGTTGTTCCTTTTCTTTAAATCCAAGTCAAGTAAAATAGAGAATTGTTCAAAACTACGATTAGCCTACGAATGAAATTAAACTACAAATTGCTAAGAGGAAGTACTTAGATATAGAAGAGATAATCTTGTATTATGATTTCCGAAGTCTAGTGTGACGACTCTTTTAAAGGTTACTTTGTGATAGTGAGTGATGACACGCCTTGCAACGATTTTAAGGTTGAATATCCGTACCTCTCGGTATCGGAAATTCCTAGCCTCTATTTCCCCCTTAGGAGAGACAAGTACCGCTTAAAGATCGAAAACCAAAGTTGCTAATACTAAGGGGAAATCTCTTTCTCCCTTCACATACTATACCGGATCTATAACACACTTACGCAACTCCTCTCTCGAATTATGAAGCGTAGTAAAATGGTGAAACCTTGGCCAAAAGTTTTCAAATAAAGATTATAGATTCGGTAAAGACATACATCAATCATTCATAAAGAAAAGTTTAAGATCTCATCAACACACAAGACAACGTACTTTCACAATACAAGATTAAAAGAGTTTAGTTCATGACGGCGGAGAAATCACACATAACGATTGGAGAGATCTTACAAATCATATTGAAAATTAACACTTAAGTGCTGAAGGAATCCTTCGCTGAAGTCGCTCCCTCGATCGGTCCGGAAAATCTTCTCTTTTTCTTTAGCCGCTTCCTTGAAGGATGATGAACCTTCCAAAACCTAGATGAAGCACTCTCTCTCCTCTCAAGATGATGATCTAATTTCAGAATAATCTCCCATAAAAAACGTCCAGCCCTTTCCCCAAAGGATGCATCTTTCTATTTTTGAAAAAGGCGCAATTTGTCTGAATTTCGAAATTTGAAATTCGTCCAGAGGTTGCAACCTTTTTCGGAGGTTACAACCTTTTCTGCAGGACAGCATGTTTGACAAAATCCTTCTTCCAATTCGTTCTCTTTGGCTTCTCTTGCACAAATACCTAGGAAAAAGGCCAATTTAGACATAAATAAAATAAAAAATGAATTAACTTACGTTTAGACTTTAACTAAACGGTTTTCTTCCGAATCATCGAGTGAAAAGGTCCAAAACTTGGGCTAGATAACTTCTTTTTGAGAAGTTATCACCGGGAGACTCTCGCGGCCGGCCGGCGATTCGACGCGGGCCCGGGCGGGGCTCGGGAATCGAAGCGTCGGGGCTGGCTCTGCTGTCAGTTCACTTTCCCGCCTTTCCCGATTTTTCCCGCTCTTTTCCCGGCCCTATAAATAGGCCCTTATTTATTACTTCACCTACCGTATTCAAGAGTCCTTCCGTCTTTACCTCGCGAGAACCCTCTTTTCTCTCTTTCCTCTCGCTCGGCTCGCTTATCAGTTCCGCGAGATGACGGGCGGCAGCGGCGAAGCGGACGGGAGGGGCAAGTGTGCTTGGGTCTTCGCCGACCACAGCTTCCCTCCCGCCGTTATTTCGGAGAAGGAATTCTTAGACACCGTCGGCAACTTCATCCCGCCGGGTTTCGTGGCGAGGCGGCCCGGGAAGGAGGAACGGATCAACGAGCTCTCGGGAGATGAGCTGGCTCTCCCGACGGCCCACTTTGAGGCGGGGCTCCGGCTACCCCTCTGGCCGGAAGTCCGCCAGGTCTTCAAGTACTATGGGGTTGTCCCAGGGCAGTTGACCCCGAACTCGATCGCCGTTGTCGTCGGGTTCGCCTGCTACCTTCGCGAGGAGAGGATTGAGTTCAGCCTTGCGGTCTTCCGCAAGCTGTTCTCCTTCCGCGCGAACAAGGACGGGACCGCGTGCTTTGCGAGCATGCACGCCAAGGTGCGGGAGACGGTCAACAAGAGCCACAACTGGCTCAAGAAGTTCGTCTTTGTCAAGGGCGACTTCGGCAACGTCCCTTTCTCGCCGGTTCAACTCGGCGAGGCGAGCTATTGGCCCCCTAGCCTGGGGGGCCATGAGGCGAAATTATACGAGTTCTTTGCCGGCAAGAACTTCGAGGTCGCATTCCTCCACCGGAATCTGGATGACCTCGTCCCTGTCCCGCCCGGTGAAGGTAAGCGGCTCACTCGCCTCTGCTTGAATCGCACCTCGGATTTTCCTAACTCTTGTTTCTGCAGGCGAGCGCGACGTCCCCCTCCGCCCGCCTTACGAGAGCGCGCGGTCTACTTTGAGCGAGCTTGGCCGTGCGGAGGCGGCAGCCTTAGCTCACCGCGAGCTCTCGGCTCCCGCTGGCCAGAAGCGATCCGGAGGTGAACTGACCCAGGGCCCTCCCCTTTCTAAGAAGCCGAGTAAAGCGGGGGGTCAGGCTCCTTCAGTCGGCGACAAGGGCAAGGCCCCCGCGGATCGTCCATCCTCTGCTCCCGCCCCTGCGGCTCCCTCGACCGCCGATCCCGCCAGCGGGGCGGCAGGGTCATCGCAGCCGCTCGCGGAGACTCGGCCCGCCGAGAAGCCGGTCCCCCGAGGTCATCCCAACTTTGGCTATGGCGAGGGGCCCACGGACAGATCTGGTGCCCCGTTGCTTCAGTGGGATAAGGAGGCCAACCGCATCTCAGTGTCCTCGCTGCTGCCCAGTTGGGCGGAGCAGGATACCGCCTCCAGGGACGCCTTCAATCTCTCCTTCGGCATGTACGGGCGGGAGGATGCCTCTACCTACGGCGAGGAGGCCACGCGGGTGCTCATTTATGAGAGCGCGCGGGCGCAATTTCAAAGCCTCGCCTTGGCCCACATGGTCGGCCGGCGATGCCTCCGGCTGGACAGGGACGTCCCCTCGCTCAACAAGTTGATTGACGAGAAGGAGGAGGCCCGCAAGCTCGCCCAAGAGGAGGCGGACGACCTGCGAAAGCGGCTCGAAGCGGCTGACGCCGCCCTCGCGCAATATCAGGGGGGCGCGGTAAGCCATCTGACTCGCTTCCGCCTCTGTCCCGCAACTCGTTCTGATAAATTTCTTTGCAGGATGCGGCGACCGCCAGCCGACTTGGTACCGAGATCGCCACCCTCCAGCTGGAGAACCAGACCCTGCAGGCGCGGGTGGGTGCGCTCGAGGCTGCTGCCGCCGCCCCGCCGGCGTCTTCGAGCGGCTGTCAACTCGTCCATCACAGCGAGTACGACCTGGCGGTTCTGATGCAACAGAACGGGGCCGACGCGGTGACGTACCTCTTCAAGACGCTGCAGCGGGCCAGGCTCCTCAAGGACGAGTGTTCTGGCTTGCGGGTGACCGACGTGGTACCGGAGCTGTTCCTCCCAGTACCCAAGTCAGGCGAGTACCACCGCATCTGAAGGGCCCGCCGCCTTGAGACTTTTATCTTTCTTTTTTTTGACATGTATTTTGTATTTATTTTTGTGTAACCGCACCGTGGGCCGCAGCCATACTTTTGTAAAAGATTTTATTTGACAACATATTCACCGCATTCACTTTCTTGATTGTCCATTCTTTCCTGTCTCGCAATCGCTATTGTGCATTGTCCTGTTAATTAATTCTGATTTTTCGTTGCTGCGAGCGAGCGAGTACGGCCGCCCGCCCGTTTGAGGTTCGGGACGTAGATATAGGTCGAGACACTAAAGTTGGCGCGACGCGAGTGGCGAGTCGCACCTTCCGCGACGCGAGTGGGCTGGGCCCGTCTTCCGTACGTAAAGACTTCGTGCGGGCCGGCCTCTCGGGGGGGGGGGGGGGGTCTTGGCGCTTCCGAGCCTTTGCCTCTAATTCACCCTGTGACCCGCCGGGTGGTAGGTTGGGGCCGGCGTTGCGGCCTCATAGGGTCATCTTGACCGGCTCGCCCACCTGATCTCTGGCGACGTGAGTCTAATCTCTCCACTCGCACCCCCTGTTTAGGACTCGCCCCTTTATGCGCCGGGGCCGGCCTTCTTGGCTCGCCGTCTTGCCTGGGCATCTTGGCCGGTCCGCTCGCTCAATCTTTTGCGCCGTGAGAGCCTAACCCCTTCCCTCGCGCGTTGCGCTCAAGGCTCGTCCCTTTATGCGCCGGGGCAAACCTTCTTGGCTCGCCGTCTTGCCCGGGCATTCCTTGGGGATGGTATCCAATTCCTGGTTGCTCGGCGAGAAGTCGCCAGCCCAACCCTGCCCAGAGTCTGGGGTAGACCCCTCCGAGTGACATCCAGCCCTGCCAGCTCGGTGAGAGCCTGGCAGCGGGATCTGCTCGGGGTCCGAGGCGGACTCCTCCGAGTGACATCCAGCCCTGCCAGCTTGGTGAGAGCCTGGCAGCGGGATCTGCTCGGGGTCCGAGGCAGACTCCTCCGAGTGACATCCAGCCCTGCCAGCTTGGTGAGAGCCTGGCAGCGGGATCTGCTCGGGGTCCGAGGCAGACTCCTCCGAGTGACATCCAGCCCTGCCAGCTTGGTGAGGGCCTGGCAGCGGGATCTGCTCGGGGTCCGAGGCAGACTCCTCCGAGTGACATCCAGCCCTGCCAGCTTGGTGAGGGCCTGGCAGCGGGATCTGCTCGGGGTCCGAGGCAGACTCCTCTGAGTGACATCCAGCCCTGCCAGCTTGGTGAGAGCCTGGCAGCGGGATCTGCTCGGGGCCTGAGGCAGACTCCTCCGAGTGACATCCAGCCCTGCCAGCTTGGTGAGAGACTGGCAGCGGGATCTGCTCGGGGTCTGAGGCAGACTCCTCCGAGTGACATCCAGCCCTGCCAGCTTGGTGAGGGCCTGGCAGCGGGATCTGCTCGGGGTCCGAGGCAGACTCCTCTGAGTGACATCCAGCCCTGCCAGCTTGGTGAGAGCCTGGCAGTGGGATCTGCTCGGGGTCTGAGGCAGACTCCTCCGAGTGACATCCAGCCCTGCCAGCTTGGTGAGAGCCTGGCAGCGGGATCTGCTCGGGGTCCGAGGCAGACTCCTCCGAGTGACATCCAGCCCTGCCAGCTTGGTGAGAGCCTGGCAGCGGGATCTGCTCGGGGTCTGAGGCAGACTCCTCCGAGTGACATCCAGCCCTGCCAGCTTGGTGAGAGCCTGGCAGCGGGATCTGCTCGGGGTCCGAGGCAGACTCCTCCGAGTGACATCCAGCCCTGCCAGTTTGGTGAGAGCCTGACAGCGGGATCTGCTCGAGGTCTGAGGCAGACTCCTCCGAGTGACATCCAGCCCTGCCAGCTTGGTGAGAGCCTGGCAGCGGGATCTGCTCGGGGTCCGAGGCAGACTCCTCCGAGTGACATCCAGCCCTGCCAGCTTGGTGAGAGCTTGGCAGCGGGATCTGCTCGGGGTCTGAGGCAGACTCCTCCGAGTGACCTCCAGCCCTGCCAGCTTGGTGAGAGCCTGGCAGCGGGATCCGCTCGGGGTCTGAGGCAGACTCCTCCGAGTGACATCCAGCCCTGCCAGCTTGGTGAGAGCCTGGCAGCGGGATCTGCTCGGGGTCTGAGGCAGACTCCTCCGAGTGACATCCAGCCCTGCCAGCTTGGTGAGAGCCTGGCAGCGGGATCTGCTCGGGGTCTGAGGCAGATTCCTCCGAGTGACATCCAGCCCTGCCAGCTTGGTGAGAGCCTGGCAGCGGGATCTGCTCGGGGTCTGAGGCAATGGCATTCATCTCTCATCGGGGGGGGGGGAACAAGTTTATCGCAAGAAATTCCATTAGAGATTGAACACGGTTTACATAATTTTTAGGGAAAGAAACGCTTCAAATCGTCTCCACTCCAAGTGAGACTTAGGGTCTCGCCCTCCACATTCCGGAGGCGGTGCCCCCCCGACTTCAATGCCTCCTGCACGATGAATGGCCCCTCCCAATTGGGGTGGAGCTTTCCCACTGCGGCTGATCTCCCTGCCGCGTCCACCTTCCTCAAGACCAAGTCTCCTTCGGCAAATTGCTTGACTCTGACGTGCTTGTCGAAATACTTGGCCATTCTTCTCTTTATCTCCTCCTGCCTCACGGCTGAAAGGTCCCGCAGTTCCTCGACCATGTCGAGAGAGAGCCGCAACTCTTCTTCATTATTGGCTCTCCATTCCTCTTTGTGCTCTCCGGCCCCTATTACCCGAGGTGTCCGGACTTCAAACTCCACCGGAAGTACTGCCTCGCACCCGTGGGAGAGTTTGAAAGGCGTCTCCCCTGTCGCTGTGTTGGGTGTGGTTCGAAGGGCCCAGAGAACCGAGGGGAGTTGCTCCACCCAGCTTCCTCTCAAGTTCTCCACCTTTTTCTTGAGGAGGTTCACGATAATCTTGTTTGCCGCTTCCACTTGCTCATTGCTTCGGGGGTGATGAACTGAGGCAAACCTGAGATCGATCCCGAGCTGCTCGCAGAAGCTGGTGAATTCGGCACTGGCGAATTGAGGGCCATTGTCTGTGACAATGGCCTGGGGCAACCCGTGGCGACAGATGATCTCCCCCCATACAAAGTTTCTGACGACCTGGGAGGTCACCTTGGCCAGCGCCTTAACTTCTAGCCACTTGGAGAAGTAGTCAATCATCACGAGCAGGAACCTCCTCTGGCCGCTGGCTTGGGGAAAGGGCCCGACCAAGTCCATTCCCCAGATGGCGAATGGCCAGGGAGCGGTGATACTCCTGAGGCGTTGGGCTGGTTGCAGCTGGAGGGGAGCGAATAGCTGGCACTTATGACACTCCTTTGTGAATTTTGCCGCGTCGAGACCCAGAGTCGGCCAGAAGTATCCCTGCCTGACGATCCGGCCTTCTAAGGTTCGACTTCCGGAGTGACTCCCACACTCCCCGGAGTGGACCTCTTCTAAAATCTTTGGGACCTCCCTCTTGTTCACACAACGCGCCAGCATCCCTGAGAGAGTTTTCCGGTATAACTGGCCATCTCGCATAAGGTAGTATGCCGATTTGTACTTGAGTTTCTTTCCGTCCATCCCCTGGGGATATTCCCCGATGGTCAGGAAAGTGATGAATGGGTCCATCCAGGAGGGGCGCTGTTCCACCTCCATCAGCTCCCCCTCCTCGATGGATGGGCGAAAGAGGTCTGTGATGGTACCCCCCGCCCGGGGTCCACGCTTTGCTAGCTGATCTACCTGCTCGTTATCCTCCCGAGGCACGTGCCGGATGGAGAAAGTCTGGAAGGTGCCGATTACTCCCTTTACCTTCGCCAAGTAACGCTGCAGGGTGGGTTCCCTTGCCTCGAATTCCCCGTTGATCTGGGAGGCCACCACCAGGGAGTCAGTGAGGACCTCCACATCATGCACCCCCAGTTCCCTGGCCAGACGTAGACCCGCAATCACGGCTTCATACTCGGCCTGATTGTTGGTGATGGGAAAATGCACCACCACTGTTTGCTCGATCCTCGCCCCCTGGGGGCTTTCCAAGATGACCCCAGCCCCCAGGGAGTGTCTTCCTGACGCACCATCCACCATGACCTTCCAGGGAACCGGGCGAGTGAGTTCCTCCTCCGCCACCTCGACAACATAGTCAGCCAGGAAATCGGCCATGGCTTGGGCCTTGATCGAGAGGCGAGGTACGAAGGAGATGTCGAACTCGCTCAGCTCCACCGACCACTTGGCCAACCTGCCGGAATGCTCCACCCCCTCGAAGATGTTGCGGAGAGGGTGGTCAGTCACCACTCGTATCGAGTGTGCCTGGAAATAGGGCCGGAGCCTCCGGGCCGAGATGATGAGGGCGAAGGCCAGCTTCTCTAGGATGGGGTACCGGAGCTCGGCCTTCCTCAAGACCCGACTTACATAGTAAACCGGGAGTTGTCTCTTCCCTTCCTCCCGAACTAAAACAGAGCTCAGGGCCTCGGCCCCAGTCCCTAAGTACAGGAATAAGTCCTCCCCCTCCTTTGGCCCTTGGAGCAGGGGGGCCTGAGTCAACTGCTTCTTTAGGGCCTGGAATGCCTCCTCGCACTCCGAGGTCCACTCGAATTTTTTGCCTCCTCTCAAGCTTTTAAAGAACGGAGAGCACTTCTCCCCGGCCCGTGAGAGGAACCTGCTCAGTCCCGCCAGCCTCCCAGTTAATCGCTGCACTTCCTTCGCATTCCGTGGGGACTCCAACTCCAGGATTGCCCTCACCTTGTCGGGGTTGGGCTCTACGCCGGCAGGGGTGAGGAGATGCCCCAGGAATTTTCCTTTGCCTGACCCGAAGGTGCATTTGAGGGGGTTCAACCTCATCTTGCACCCGCGGAGAGTGGCAAAGGTCTCTTCTAGGTCCCGGAGGTGGGAGTCGAGGTCCGGACTCTTGACCATGAGATCGTCTACATATACTTCCAGGTTCCTTCCCCTCTGCCCTTGAAAGACCCTGTCCATCATTCTCTGGTAGGTCGCCCCTGCATTTTTCAGCCCGAAGGGCATCATTTTATAACAATAGCACCCATCTCCTGTGATGAATGATACGTCTTTGACGTCGGGAGGGTGCATCCTGATTTGGTGATAACCTGAAAAGGCATCCAGAAAACTCATCAAAGGGAAACCGACGGCTGAGTCAACCAACGCGTCGATCCGAGGCAAGGGGTAACAATCTTTAGGACATGCTTTATTAAGAAGAGAAAAATCGATACACATCCTCCACCGGCCGTCTCCTTTTTTAACCATTACAACATTGGAGACCCAGCCGGGGTATTGGATTTCGGATACAAAGCCGGCCTTGAGGAGCTTTGCTACCTCCTCCCTGATGGGCTCGGCGAGCTTGTCCGCAACGGGCCTCTTCTTTTGTCGGATGGGGGGAGCCATCGGGTCTAGGTTGAGGCGGTGGCAGGCGATGTTGGAATCGACCCCGGGCATCTCCGCGGCACTCCATGCGAAGATGTCCACGTTCTTCTGGACGCACTCCAACATCCTGCCTTGAGCCTCCGGGGTCAATCCTCCGCTGATGCGGATCTTCTCCACCCTGCCTCCGGTGGTTAGAACCTCCATCTCCGCCACCTCCTCTGCCGCCTCCAGGCGGGACTGTGCCTCCCACTCCTCAGCCTCCCCCTCATCGAAGGCGAGGACCTCCTCCTCAGCTTCTGCTACGGCCATCGCCTCAGCCGGCTCTTGAATCTTCTCAGCGACCTTCTCCTGGGCGCGGCTCTCCTCCACCTCCATCTCATCCCTGCCCGCTTCCGGCTCCACCTCCTTCAGCTTCCGCCCCATCTCCTCGGCTCCCTCCAGCCAAGAGATGGAGTTCACCGCCGTGACATAGCACTCTCTCGCTTCTTTGGGATCTCCGCGGACCCGGACCTGGACCCCATCGACGTTGAACTTTAAGCACTGGTGGAAGGATGAGGGGACGCAGCGGAAGGCACTGATGAGAGGCCTCCCGAAGATGGCGCTGTAGCTGCTGGGGGCGTCCACGATGACGAACTTGCAGTTGCGGGACTGCCCCCCCCCCCCCAGAACGACATGGAGTCCCACTCCTCCCTCAACCTCCTTCCTCTCCCCTGAGAAGCCGAACAGGGGTCCGTCCGAGGCCAACACCCTTCGGGCCTCCACCTTCATTGCATCGAACGCCTTCTTGAAGATGACGTTGACCGAGCTCCCGTTGTCGACGAGGATCCGGGGGACGGTGAAGTCCTCGATGGCTGTCTGGATGACCAGCGCATCGCAGAAGGGGTCCTCGTGACCCGGCATATCCTCCCTGGAAAAGGTGATTTTCTCGTCCGGGGGCGGGGACTGGGACGTGGAGCCAACGCTCCTGCGGTACATAGTGTGGAGGCTCGACTTGCGGGAAGCCTCGACCCCAGCCCCCCCGTGGATCGCTCCGATCCTTCCTCGGGAGCCCACATCTACCCGGTCTTCGCACCGACCCTCCTCCGCCCGAGGCCGGATCTCCTCAATCCGCACTTCCGGACGCTGTTGTGGTTGTTGCTGCTCCCGGTTGCCTCTCATCTCGAGGAACTCCGGACACGTGGCTGTGGCGTGCCCCTCCTCTTGATGGAAGTCGCAGTAAGGCAACTCCACCCTCACTTCCCTTCTCCTTCTCCGTATCGCTCTTCTCCTCTCCCCTAGTGCTATGGCCATAGCCTGCTCCTGGTCGGGAAGGGCCGGCCTCTGGCCCTGCATCCCGCCTGGAGGGTAAAACTGGCCCTGTCCTCCTTGACGGTAGTCCCCTCCACGGAACCCTCTCCTTGCCCCGGGCTCCTGCCACTCGGGTCTCCACCCCAGCCGGAAGTTCGGCTCGTGTCGCCCCTGCCTGGGCTGCTGCTGATGCTGCTGCGGCGGCGGCTGTTCCCTCTGCCGGAGCTCAGCCCTCCTCTCTTCCTGCCCTCGGCCACCCCTTGGCCTCTCTTCCTCCACGGCCCACCTGGCCAACCTTCGGGCAAACTCCGGATGCGCCGCCTCCATATCGGCCTCCCTAGCCGCCCTCTCCAGGAGCGCCTCAAAAGATACTGGGGGGGGGGGGACCTCTTGAGTTCCATTGCAAAGAACCCAGATTGGAGACCTAGGGTAAAGGCCACCATCATGGTGTGCCCTGGTATCTCCTGCACTTGGGACAACTCCTCTTGGAATCTGTCCAGGTAACTCCCCAGGGTCTCTCCCACCCTCTGCTTGACACGGAACAAGGACTCCACCTCCTTCTTCCTCTTCTTGGAAGTGGTGAATCTCAACATGAACCCCCGACGCAGGTCCTCGAAGCAGTAGATGGACCCGGTCAGGAGCTGGTGGAACCATTCTCTCGCCTTCTCTCGGAGGGTGATGGCGAAGAGTCGGCACTTGAAGCCGTCGGACATCTGTCGAATAGAGACCATGTCCTCAAACCACTGGATGTGGTGGACGGGGTCTCCCTTCCCGGAGTAGTAGGTCATCTCCGGCTCACGAAACCCCTCTGGAACTGGGGCGGAGGAGACGAACTCGCTGAAGGGGCTTCCTCCCTCAACGGGGCGAGAGGGGAACTCTCTTCCCGCCGTCTCGCCAAAATGGTATTCTGCGGCCGAGCCGGGGAACAGAACTCGCCCCTGCAACTCGCGCTCGCCTCTCTCGGCGGGTTCCTTCCCAGGTCGCCTGAGCGGCGCGTCGTCGCCGAGTGCGGGAGCGGCGACTACTGGAACTACCGGTGTCGCGCTCTCCGCTCGCATGCCGAGGGCGGTCCTAACGAGCTCGAGGATCTCCTCCCTAAGCTCCGCCGACACGCTCGCCGCTGGGGGTGGGGGAGGGGGTGGCGAGCTGCCCCTGCCTGATCCTTGTCCTTCTTCTCCAGTCATCGAGCCTGCTGAAGGTTTTCCTTGCTGACCACGCTCCACGCTCACCGCACCAAAATGTTGAAACCGGAAACCGGCCCCTGTGGAGTTCGACCCTTGGGGAAGGGGTGATCTCGCAATTACTTCGCTCCTGCAAGAGAAACAACAAGGGAGAGATAAACAAGGGACAGGACCAAGGGCCCGGCTCGGAGGTCCCACCACACACCCGGAAGATCTTAGAGCGCTTCCCCTCCTTAACTAGTTGCCGGGCTAAGGTACCTCAGAAAGCGCTATAAGACTTGAGAAACAAAAGCTTGCCTTCTGAAGTACCCCTTGAGTCCTATTTATAGATTACCTTGGACGGTCTGCGAATAACCCGCCTCTGGCGGTCTGAATTTACTAAAGAGCCCCTCGGATTGGCCTGCCAACAGCCAAACCCCGCTATTCTGGCTGGTTATACGCACCTCTCGTCGGGTCACCCCCTGTCATCTAGAGGGAGGTGGACTGCAGCCGATCCGCCTGAGAGAGGCGGCTGGGGCCCGGCCCGCCTAGGAGAGGCGGCTGGGGCTGGCCCGCCTAGGAGAGGCGGCTGGGGCCCGACCCGCCTAGGAGAGGCGGCTGGGGCCCGGCCTGCCTAGGAGAGGCGGCGGGGGCTGGCCCGCCTGAGAGAGGCGGCTGGGGCCCGGCCCGCCTAGGAGAGGCGGCTGGGGCTGGCCCGCCTAGGAGAGGCGGCTGGGGCCCGGCCCGCCTAGGAGAGGCGGCTGGGGCCCGGCCCGCCTAGGAGAGGCGGCTGGGGCCCGGCCCGCCTAGGAGAGGCGGCTGGGGCTGGCCCGCCTGCTTGCTTGGGCCCCTTCGGCGGACACGGGGTTGTACAACATGAGTCAAAAGTCACAGATAGTAAAAGACTTCGAGTTGATTTCAAGCTTGAAGATTTACCTTCTAATCCGGGTCAGAGACAGCCTATAATATCATACGATGTTAATTTTCATGATTCTATAAGAAGATTTTATCTGCAGAAAGGACATTGTCAACCATTTCTAGAGAGTTTTCCTCAAACTGAATTTGGAAAAAAAGTCCGTCGTTTCAACAAAAATTGGTTTAATGATTTTAAAGACTAGTTAGAATACAGCGTTGAAAAGGATGCAACTTTTTGTCTTTTCTGTTATGTCTTTTCTCAAAGAGATTGTGATCCAATTTTTATTTCTCGTGAATTTCGGTATTGAAAAGATAGGACTATAATCAAAAAACACGTTGGCAATCACACAACTCCACATAGTATTGCTACTAGAATGTGTAAAGCTTTAATGAATCAGAAATATGGAATACAAATTGTTTTTACAAGACAAGAAGAAAGTCAAATCCTTGAATATCGAACTCGTTTAAACGCTTCTATTGATTGTGTCCGCTTTCTACTACGACAATGGCTATCTTTTCGTGGTCATGATGAATCCAGTGAATCAATCAACGGCGAGAATTTTCTTGAACTATTGAATTTTCTAGCTTCACATAATAGTGACATTAAAGCTGTGGTTCTGAAAAATGCTCCACTTAATTGTCAACTAACATCACCAAAAATACAAAAACAGATTGTCTGTACAATAGCAAGTGCAATAACAGACATAATCATTAGTGATATTAGACATGACTGTTTCTCTATTTTGGTGGACGAATCTCGTGATGTAGCAACCAAAAAACAGATGGCTGTTGTTTTGCGTTATGTTGATAAAAAGAGATTAATTGTTGAAAGAATACTTGGTTTTGTCCATATATCTGATACAACTGCTGTATCACTGAAGATTGCTATGGATAAGCTATTTGCCAAGTACAATTTAAGTATTTCAAAATTACGGGGACAGGGTTATGATAGAGCCAGCAATATGAAAGGTGAATTAAAAGGTTTAAAAACTTTGATATCGAAGGAAAATAATCCTGCATTTTAGATTCATTGTTTTGCTCATCAACTACAACTTATATTAGTAGCAGTTGCAGAGGGTCATTCTGAAGTTGCTGAGCTTTTTTTCCATATTAACATGGTGTTGATTGTGGTTGGTGGATCTTGCAAACGACGCGACTGTCTTAAAGTACTAGAAGTCGAAAGAGTCGTACAGGAAATAGGTTGGGGAGAATTGGAGAGTGGCCTGGGATTAAATCAACCACTTGAAATTAAGAAGACAGGAGAAATGCGATGAGGTTCACATTATGGTACTGTTTTAAATTTCATTCGTATGTTTTCATCTATAGTGAATGTTCTTTAAATTATTAGAGTTGATGGAATAGATGCAAATCAAAGAGGAACTGCAAGCGGTCTTTTAAAAAGCATAAAAACTTATGATTTCATCTTTCTTCTCTATTTAATGAAAAATATTTTATCGAGAACAAATCAGTTATCACAGGCGCTACAAAAGGACCAATACATCATCAACGCAATGAATTTCGTAAATTTGTCCAAGAAGTTATTATTTAACATTCGGAATCTTGACATACAATGAGAAATCTTCATAAATGAAGTTTCAAACTTTTGTGATAAACACGACATTGATGTTCCAAATATGAAGGATAAATTTATTCAAGCAGGAAGATCAAGACGTAATGTGAGAGATATTACAAATTATCATCATTTTCGGGTTGAGATCTTTAATACCGTGATTGAATTGATGTTAAACGAGTTAAATGATCGGTTTAATGAAGTAAATACCGAATTACTTCTCTGTGTTTCAAGTCTTGATCCAAGCGACAATTTCATTTCTTTTGATAAAAATAAGTTGATTCGCCTTGGAGAATATTACCCAAGTGATTTTCCTCAATTGTACTTACAGTTACTAGAGGGATAATAAGATACATATATTTTTGATGTTCGTTCTAATGAAAAATTCTCACAAGTTAATGACATAAGTGGGCTTACTGTAAAATTAGTGGAGCTGAAAAAACATGATCATTATCAGTTGGTGTATCGGCTATTGAAATTGAATTGTCTTCTACCGGTTGCAACTGCTACTGTGGAAAGGATGTTCTCTGCTATGAAGATTATAAAGAATCGTTTGAGGAATAAAATGAAAGATGAATGGATGAATGATTGTCTCATAGCATATATTGAGAAAGATATTGCAGACAACATTACAAATGATGAAATTATTCAGCGTTTTCAAAACATGTGCCCAATAAAAGTGTTTTTTTAACACTTTACTATCCAAAAAATTTCATTATGTAATGTTTAGCTTTACTATATTATTTATAGTAATAATGTTTAACTCGGCGCTCCGGTCGATCCGTACTAGCTTGGACCGCCTTAGCTCACGGAGCGGTCGAGCGCGCACACAGTCAGTTGAAGAGGGGAAATGTACACGAGGAGTTTTAACGTGGAAAACCCTTCAACCGGGTGAAAAACCACGTGACCGGTTCGCTGCCAGTCAAAATCCACTAGATCAGGCTGATTACAGTATGTTGAGTGAATTGGGGCGACAGGCCGCTCCCGTTACAACTTGCGGGGAGAGAGGATGACTATAACTGCCGGCGGGCAACAGACTGCTCCGCCAAAAAATGACTTAAACGGTGGAATGCGCGGGATGCTTCTGGCGCGTGCGCCCGGGGGCGGCGCGCTTGCGGGCTTTGACTGTCTTCTTCGCTCGACTTCCTCTGACTTTGGGCGCCTCCTTGCTACCTGTGCGTTGGTGGGGTGCCAATAGCCGATGGCGGGTGCCGATGGCCGCCGGTGGCCACTGGAGGTCGTTGGTGGCCGCTGGTGGCCGCTGGAGGTCGCTGGCGGCCGCTGGTGGATGGCGGCGAGAGGTGGCCGACACGGTGGAGGAGGCGGGAGAGCTCTCACCTGAGGAAGAGGGAGAAGAATCGTAGAAGAGAAAAGGTGAGAAATGAAGAGCCCCTGGGGTCCTTTTATAGCCTCCAGGGGAGGATCATGGCGGGCCCCACCACTAAAGTGGTGGGATAGTGAGTTGTTACCCCCTTAATTGGACGGCGACTAGGCGGTTAGACCGGCTAGGCGGTGGCGGCTAGGCGGCGGCGGCTAGGCCGGCTAGGCGGTGGCCTGGCGAGGCGGCCAGGCGGCGTTCTGGCCGGGCGGCCAGGCGGTTAGGCCGGCGAGGCGGTGGCGGCTAGGCGGCGGCTAGGCGGCGGCTAGGCGGCGGCGGCTAGGCGGCGGCGGCTAGGCCGGCTAGGCGGTGGCCTGGCGAGGCGGCCAGGCGGCGATTTGGCCGGGCGGCCAGGCGGCCAGGCGGTTAGGCCGGCTAGGCGGTGGCGGCTAGGCGGTTTCCTTCCATGAAGTGGGGGAGTGGGTCCCGCCCTCATCATCTCCATGAGAGATCATGGGGGGTGGGGCCCACCCATGATTTTCCCTCATGGAGATCATGGGGGGGCTCCTTTTTCCTTATAAAATGAGGGAGAATCCCATCAAATGCCCCCCAAATCCCTTCGGTTCGGGAACGAAGAGAGCGCAAGGAGGGATTTTCTTCGTTCTTTGTTCTTATGGCGAGTGCCGGTGCGAGTTCCGAGGTTACGGCGGTGGAGCGAGGTTCCAAGGTAACAGGTTGTGCGGAGGCTCGCCGTACGGGCGTAGGACGCAAGCGGACGGAGACCGGGCGTTGAGGTGGCGCATGCGAGGAAGGGCCGCGGGGGCGGGCGCTGGTTTCTCGCGCTGGCGGCGTGCGCTGGCCGTGCGTGTGCTGGACACGCACGCAGGCCGCACAGGCCCCGCACCCTGGCCGCGTGGGCTGGTCGTGCGCGTCGGCCGCGCCTTGGCCGCGCGTGCTGGCCGCGCGCGCAGCCCGCGCCCTGGCCGTGCGGGCCGGCCGCGCGCGCCGGCCGCGCACGCCGGCCGCGCGCGCCGCGTGCGCAGGTTGCGCGGGCTGTGCGGGCCGGATTTTACACTTTGAGGTCTTGTAACTGCAAACTGATTTTATTTCTTTGTCGTGTGCAGGTGGCGAAACGTTCCTCAGGTCCGATGCGCTTGCGCTCTTCCTTGACTGAGGACGGTATAGAGATTTGGAGGGCGAAGTACGGGCTTCCTTCAGACTTGATGGTGAGGATCCCGCGGCCCGAGGAGCGGGTTCAGAACCCCCCTCGTAGGTGGATGACGATTTGCGACATTTCCCTTAGATCCGGCTTCCGGTTTCCGCCTTGCGATGAGGTGATAGAGATTTTGAAGTTCTGTGGAGTCCCCGTTTCCCAGTTTGCCCTGACTGGGGTCGTCCGAATTATGGGCTTGGTTACTTTCTTTCGTGTGCGTGGGAGCTCGCTTTCTTTGGACCAGTTTCGGGACTGGTGCGACGTTCGCCTTGATGGCGGCGAACGGATTGAGGTGCGCAACAACAAAGTCTGGTTGGAGTTTGAGGCCCGTAAAGATCGTCGCCACAGTAATACTTTGTTCGGATATGTGAAGAACTCCTGGGGTCTTCCTGAGGTGTGGAATGCCCTTCCCGATCGTTGCCGTCGTGTGAGAGGGAGGGAGCGTGACTTCTCCCCAGTGCTGGGATTCTCTGAGCCTCGTGAGCTGGCCCATCGTCTCTTCCACATATATATTTATGTAGAGGAAAAGCGACTGTTGGGATGTGATATTTCGGCGGGCACGACTCAGGTGGCGATGTCTTCTCAGGGAGGTGGCCGTAAGAGGAAGACGATGACGGCTCCTGTTGGTGATTCTGATGCTGTGGTGGTGGTTTCTGACGGCCCAGCTCCAGAGGTGCGGTCGTCTGTTTCTCCAGTTCTTCCGGCGCCCGTCAGCACGACGGCTCCTCGAATGTCTTCTTCCTTGAGAGCGATGAGCGAGGCGGTAAGGGGTTGACTGTCTCCTTTTCTTTCTTCTTTTGTTTGAAAGTGGCTGATGGTGTGTCTTTCTTTTGCAGATCAAGACTCAGGCGCAGATTGCGGTGACCTGGAATGATCATTAAGTGAGCTTGAAGGACGGATATCTCGCTTTGCAAGAGAAGCTTCGGTTGTCGATGAGCTCACTTTCCTCCTTGAAGGAGGAGCATGACCGGGATATTGCGCGGCTCCATCGAAATGGCTCAGAGTTGAAGTCTGAGCTAGAAGATTCGCGTGCTGCCCTAGATGTGGAGAGGTCTCTGGTGGAGAGGACTACTCAGATGCTGAAGCATGCAAAGGAGGAGACATCTGGCTTGGGATCCCAACTGCAAGCAGCGCGAGAGGAGATTTCAGGCCTTGAGACTCAGCTTCGGGCGGCGAAGGCGCAGGTGGTGGTTCTGTCTTCTGATGACCATGCATTGGAGCTGAAGGCTGCAGGTCTTGCTGAGTACCTAGAGTCCCTGGACTACATGTGGGATCGTACCCTGATTGCGGAGGAGGTTCGTGATGATATTTGGTCCAAGGAAGTGGAGCCTCACATGGATGATATACGCGAGCTAGCGCTCCGCCGCGGCATCTCGAAGGCCTTTCGCTTCGTAGGGAAGCGTCTTGGGTGCGACACCTTCAGTTTCAGCTTTGTGGACGTTTCAGGGGATGAGTGCTCTGGCTCAGATGCTGATGAAGAGTAGCTGTAGTGCTTGTCCGTTGTTGTATGTTTTGTCATATATTTGTCGTCATTTTGCTTTCGTTGTAGCTTTTTGAGATTGTTGCCGCTTAGAGTTCGACTTCATTGTTTTTTATGATAGCTTTATTTGTACGTCATTGCCATATGGCCTGCGCGGATATGTGTTTTTCCACGTTGGTGGCGCCCTCTCAAGTGTTTGAGATTTTGATTGAATCGTCTTTGATTTTATAAAAATAGAGAGGGAGTAGACTCCTGCGGAGGTGCTCATGTGTAGCGGGTTCATGATTTCGTGCGCAAAGCTAACTTGTGGTTTGGTTGCGTGGAACTGGTCCACGGCTTTGTGCGCAGCGCTGGCCTGCGGCTGAGTTGCGTGGAACTGGTCCACGACTTTGTGCGCAGGGCTGGCCTGCGGCTTTGTTGCGTGGAACTGGTCCACGGCTTTGTGCGCAGGGCTGGCCTGCGGCTTTGTTGCGTGGAACTGGTCCACGGCTTTGTGCGCAGGGCTGGCTTGCAACTTTGTTGCGTGGAATTAGTCCACGGCTTTGTGCGCAGGGCTGGCCTGCGGCTTTGTTACGTGGAACTGGTCCACGGCTTTGTACGCAAGGCTGGCCTGCGGCTTTGTTGCGTGGAACTGGTCCACGGCTTTGTCCGCAGGTCTGGCCTGCGGCTTTGTTGCGTGGAACTGGTCCACGGCTTTGTGCGCAAGGATGGCCTGTGGCTTTGTTGCGTGGAACTGGTCCACGGCCTTGTGCGCAGGGCTGGTCTGCGGCTTTGTTGCGTGGAACTGGTCCACGACCTTGTGCGCAGGGCTGTCCTGCGGCTTTGTTGCGTGGAACTGGTCCACGGCTTTGTGCGCAGGGCTGGCCTGCGGCTTTGTTGCGTAGAACTGGTCCACGGCTTTGTGCGCAAGGCTGGCTTGCAGCTTAGTTGCGTGGAACTGGTCCACGGCTTTGTGCGCAAGGCTGGCTTGCGGCTTAGTTGCGTGGAACTGGTCCACGGCTTTGTGCGTAAGGCTGGCTTGCGGCTTAGTTGCGTGGAACTGGTCCACGGCTTTGTGCGCAAGGCTGGCTTGTGGCTTAGTTGCGTGGAACTGGTCCATGGCTTTGTGCGCAAGGCTGGCTTGCGACTTAGTTGCGTGGAACTAGTCCACGGCTTTAGTTGCACGAGGGATGCTCGCGGCTTCTTCGTGAGGGGGGCATGCCCCCACGGTATTGCGTGGAACTGGTCCACGACTTTAGTTGCACGAGGGATGCTCGCGGCTTCTTCGTGAGGGGGGCAGGCCCCCACGGTGTTGCGTGGAACTGGTCCACGGCTTTAGTTGCACGAGGGATGCTCGCAGCTTCTTCGTGAGGGGGCAGGCCCCCATGGTGTTGCGTGGAACTGGTCCACGACTTTAGTTGCACGAGGGATGCTCGCGGCTTCTTCGTGAGGGGGGCAGGCCCCCACGGTGTTGCGTGGAACTGTCCACGACTTTAGTTGCACGAGGGATGCTCGCGGCTTCTTCGTGAGGGAGGCAGGCCCCCACGGTGTTGCGTGGAACTGGTCCACGGCTTTAGTTGCACGAGGGATGCTCGCAACTTCTTCGTGAGAGGGGCAGGCCCCCACGGTGTTGCGTGGAACTGGTCCACGGCTTTAGTTTCACGAGGGATGCTCGCGGCTTCTTCGTGAGGGGGGCAGGCCCCCACGGTGTTGTTCTGATTAGCGCCATACGTTTTATTTGATTGCATGATCTCCAAGTGGGGAAGCTATTTTTCTTGATTCTTGTATATCAAGGTAGGTGAGGAGAACGGTGGTAACATTAACAATATGACATAAAATGTATGAATGAAGTAATTCAAGAATGGTGGTAGCATGTCCGGGGTTGATCCTGCGGTTTAAATAGTTCAAAGCAAGATGTATGCCATTAGGACAGTTCTTACTAGCCCAGGCTGACGGTTTTTATAATGTTTGGTAAACACAATAATCGAATAAATGAAACGACTTAAGGATAGAGGTGGCGTGAGCAGGATTGGAAGACATCCCAGAACGACCGTTGGAGTATTGCTGTGTAGTCGGAATCAGCTTGGATGACGACGAATTGTACGTCATAGGATGTCTGTCGGTGTGCGTCTTTGAGGGTAACTGGGAGAGTGATGGTGCCAATGACTAGTACTGGGAGATCCCCGAGAATATGAGCGCTTGCAGATGTTAGTTTGAGGTATCTGGCGGTGAGCTTGAGCCGAAGCAGAGTTGATAGAAATAGTATATTGGTGGTGACCTCATCGTCAACTAGAACTTGATTCAGTTCGGTAGGTGGTTCGCCAATTTTGACTGTCGTGCATCTTATGCTCTGGTTGTTAGGTGGTCTTCTTCTTGATAGGAATTGATCAACTGCTCCTAAGCTGGCTAGTCGTTGAATTTCCTCCTTCAATCCATTGCATTCGTTAGTGCTGTGGCCGTGACCCCGATGATATTCGCAGTATCTTGTCTGGTCTGTCTTGGGGTTTGACCGCGGCGCTCTTGGTCGTTGAAATGACGGATTATTCTGAATTGCATGCATCACATTAGTGCGGGTGGTATTCAGAGAGATATATTCCTGGAGCGGATGTTGTCTCCCATTCCTTGGAGGATCGCGTTGACGGCTATCGTGACGACGCCGATTCTGGCATCATTCTTTTTGCGTCGTGTGAGTGGGTTCATCTTCTTTCTTCCTTTTATGTCTTCCACTCGGTCTCGAATTTTCTGGTGAGGGCTTTTTGACCGTCATGAACCTTTTGATGAAGAGGGCGGCGAGCTCGATGTAGTTGTCAATATCTTCTCTTTGTAGGGATTGAAGCCAGGTCTGAGCTTCTCCTTTTAGTGTTGTTGGAAATGCTCGGATCATAAGTTGATCTGAGGCGTTACGAGCGTTCATGATGGCTTCGAAATATTCCAGGTGTGTCAGTGGGTTGCCTGTTCCGCTGAAACTATGGATTTCTGTGCCGATGGTTGCCCAGGAGCCGGGTGAGTTATTGTTGGGTAGATCTTCATCTAGTCCTTGCTTTGTGGCAGAGGTGCCGGGGCCTATTGTGTTTCCAGCGCTTTCTTCATAACGAGAATGTGCGAGGTAGTGATCGTACATCTCTTGGAGTGATGTTGCGGGCACGGGGGAGCTACTTGTGCTTGAGAATTCCTTCTCTATGTCGTACTCCCTGTGTAGGCAAAGTCTGGTGGAGGCAGGGAGTTCTTCTGACGGCATTAAAGCAACTTGTTCGAATGGCTGAGGAGTCTTTAGGCGGTGGAATGTCGGCTTATTTTGCGCTGCGCGGGTTGTCACGGCGTGGTTAGTGTTCGGAGGGGAGTATCTTTGAGGTTGATGTTGCCCCCCATTCCTTGAAGGATCACTTTGACGAGGTACATCCTGACGCCACTCTTTTTGTTCTGTGATAGTTTGCCCTTTTCTTAGCGGAGATTCTGGCGTCGAGTCCTGATTTGGCCGTGACGGGGAAATGGCTAGTGCTCCCAAGTGTCGGAGCCAGGTGAGTATTTTGATTTGTAGTTCTTCCATCCGGCAGATATGTCCTTCCAAGGCGGTGACGGGGGCGACAGCTGCTTCAGCGGTCAGAGGTACGTCCTCCAGAGGATGTGATTGCCCAGGCTTGGGATGCCTGCCAAGGGTGGAGCCTTCAGCGGTATGAGTGCTTCTTTTCGCCATTGCGGTAATAGGGATGATAAACTTGTTCTGCAAAGGAGTTTGGGAATGCTTCCCACAGACGGCGCCAAACTGTTGCGGCCAAACTCGGCGCTCCGGTCGATCCGTACTAGCTTGGACCGCCTTAGCTCACGGAGCGGTCGAGCGCGCACACAGTTAGTTGAAGAGGGGAAATGTACACGAGGAGTTTTAACATGGAAAACCCTTCAACCGGGTGAAAAACCACGTGACCGGTTCGCTGCCAGTCAAAATCCACTAGATCAGGCTGATTGCAGTATGTTGAGTGAATCAGAGCGACAGGCCGCTCCCGTTACAACTTGCGGGGAGAGAGGATGACTATAACTGCCGGCGGGCAACAGACTGCTCCGCCAAAAAATGACTTAAACGGTGGAATGCGCGGGATGCTTCTGGCGCGTGCGCCCGGGGGTGGCGCCCTTGCGGGCTTTGACTGTCTTCTTCGCTCGACTTCCTCTGACTTTGGGTGCCTCTTTGCTACCTGCGCGTTGGTGGGGTGCCAATAGCCGATGACGGGTGCCGATGGCCGCTGGTGGCCGATGGAGGTCGTTGGTGGCCGCTGGAGGTCGCTGGCGGCCGCTGGTGGCCGCTGGTGGATGGCGGCGAGAGGTGGCCGACACGGTGGAGGAGGCGGGAGAGCTCTCACCTGAGGAAGAGGGAGAAGAATCGTAGAAGAGAAAAGGTGAGAAATGAAGAGCCCCTGGGGTCCTTTTATAGCCTCCAGGGGAGGATCATGGCGGGCCCCACCACTAAAGTGGTGGGATAGTGGGTGGTTACCCCCTTAATCGGACGGCGACTAGGCGGTTAGACCGGCTAGGCGGTGGCGGCTAGGCCGGCTAGGCGGTGGCCTGGCGAGGCGGCCAGGCGGCGTTCTGGCCGGGCGGCCAGGCGGTTAGGCCGGCTAGGCGGTGGCGGCTAGGCGGCGGCTAGGTGGCGGCTAGGCGACGGCGGCTAGGCCGGCTAGGCGGTGGCCTGGCGAGGCGGCCAGGCGGCGATCTGGCCGGGCGGTTAGGCGGTTAGGCCGGCTAGGCGGTTTCCTTCCATGAAGCGGGGGAGTGGGTCCCGCCCCCATCATCTCCATGAGAAATCATGGGGGGTGGGGCCCACCCATGATTTTCCCTCATGGAGATCATGGGGGGGCTCCTTTTTCCTTATAAAATGAGGGAGAATCCCATCAGTTACAAATTTCTCGTTTGTGCAATGTTATGATTTTGTTAACAATATTAAGTGCATTAGTTTCTGGATTTCATTTTTATTACTGTCATTTGCAATATTTCCTCTGAATTTTGAATTAAAAGTTATCATAAATTAATATTGTTGATATGATGCACGGGTCTGATTTAAATCATAGTTCCGCCACTGCGTGTTCATCACTATTTTTTTTTCTAAACTTTTTTTAAATTCCACTTTTTGGGAATCGTTGGATAACAAATCGGACGAACCACCAATGACTCTGCGCACGACGAGCTATGTCCTCACAACCATCTGCTTATTTCTAATTTGTAGGTAGACAAAAGGATCACCGGGAATGACCTCGATGGATAGGTTATCAACATCAGTGAGTGGACCAACACAATGTTTGTCAAAATCATTATACATGAGTGTGTTTGTTGCGGATTAACTCGGCGTCCCAGGTCGGACCGGAATAACCTAGACCACATTAGCTCTCGGGACGGTCGAGCGCGCACACAGTCAATGAAAGGAGAGAGTTGACACAAGATATTTTAACGTGGAAAAACCCTCAACTGGGTAAAAAACCACATGACCGGATCTATGCCGGTCAAAGTCCACTATCAGGTTGCGGTTACAATGTGTTCGAAGAATCGAGGGCAACAAGCCACTCCTCGTTAAAACTTAGAGGTGTGAGAGAATTTCTGACTCGCAACGGGCAACAGGCTGCGTCGAGGGAGTACTGGGTACTAACTTAGTGGCTGGTATGCTTGAACGCTGGCAGTGGTCGTCTTCTTCCCTTCTCCCCGCACTTGGGGACTTGGCTCGTAGGCGACTTTAATATGACCCGAGGGATGAGTTCAGCAGAGCTCTGGCCTGAGGAAGAATAAGGCTCCAGAACAAAAAAGGTCCGAAATGAGGAGGCCTGAGGCGCCGACGGTAGGTGGCGGCGGGCAATGGCGACGATAATTGTTGAATTGGAGGCCCTCCATGATTTCTCCTATTATGGTGGAGTTCATGGGGAGTGGGTTGACCGGTCAAACCCATGATTGTACAACCCCGTATTCGCGGAGTGAGGGTCCCCCAGCAGGCGCAAGGCTTGCTGTGCAGTTGTAAGATTTTTTGAGGGTTTTGCACTCTTGGAGGCCAATTTAGTATGAATTTGTGTTTTATACTAGTAGAGAGATAAAATATTTTTCTCCCCTCGGCCCCCTCGGGGGGTCACCCAGCCTTGAGCTCGCTCAGCTCGTCCCAGGCCGCTGAGCTCGCCACCAGGCCGTCGTCTCGCCCAGGCCACCGCCGCACTCGCCTTGTCGCGCCCTCGCCTAGGCCGCCAGCTTGCTCTCACCCCAAGTCGCCGTCTTGCCCAGACCGCCAGCTCGCCCAGGCCGCCGCCGTCTCGCCTAGCCACCTACTCGCCCAGCCTCAGCCCGCCTTGTTGCTTGCTCGCCCGACTTGAGGGGCTGCCCCTGGTGGACTGCATTTAGTTGTTTAGAATAGCAGAATTTGGCTGTTGGCAGACCAATTTGGGGTCATTTCAGTAATGTTAGGGTAACAGGATTTGGTTATTGGCAGGTCATTCCCAGAAAACTATAAATATACCCTTGAGGGTGCCTTGGAGAGCATCACATCTTCATCACTTCAATCCCCTTGCTTTCTTCCTTCAAGACACCTAGCTCAACATTGGCTAGGGAGGGGTAGACCTCGAAGGTCTTCCGGGTGTGAGGTAGGACCTCCACGCTAGAGCTGAGGGTCTGTTCCTAGTTTCTTGAGTCTTTGGCCTGTGACATTCTTCTGAGTGTAGTAGGTGTGAGGTCACCCCTTTCTTAGGACCCTGAACTCTACGAGAGACCAAGTTTTTGGTTTCAATATTTTAGTGCGGTAAGCGTGGAGAGTGACCAACACAGAAGATCTCGGGAGAGTGTCATGGCTAGAGATCACGGAGGTAGTGATGATCTCGGCGAGCTCCCTAACCCATCACCCTTCGTAGGAAGAGAGGAGTTCATGGCTTCCATCCAAGGCATCATGGAGATGCTGCGAGGTATCACCCTTCGGGCTGATAGCTCAAATCCGACCCCCAGGGACTAGCGCCCAGGGGTCTCGACGAGGTGGTCCCGAGTGGTCTCGGCGAGGTGGCTCTGAGTGGTCTCGACGAGCTGCCTCCCAGGGACCTAGGCGAGATGACCCCCATAGAGGGGGAAGGAAGTACACCAGGGAGAAGGCATGGGAAGGAAAGAATGTGAGAGGGGGTAGAGCGAGACCTCCCCGGCTGGGAGCTATTCCCCAGCTCGGCGAGTGCTCGCCTCCTAGGCGACCAGGTCGCGCGAGTAGAGCTCGCGAGACCACCAATGAGGGGGTCACCCTTCAGCGAGCTGATCATCTCGGCTTCCGTTCCCTAGGGGTTCAGAGAGCCTGACATGGCCTACTATACTGGGAAGGATGACCCCGTCCAGCACCTACAGTGGTTCGAGGATGCCGTCTCCATTAGGCCGATGACAGATGCCTTCAAGTGTCGCCTCTTCGCGATCACGTTGAAGGACAAGGCAAAGGACTGGTTTCATCAACTCCCAGTGAGGTCCATCTACGGGTTCGAGGACTTGAGCCGGAGCTTTCAGCTTCGCTTCTCCACCTCCAAGAAGAGGAAGAAGAATCCTGAGTCCATCTTCCTGATAAGACAAAGGGCCGAGGAGTCGCTGACCCATTACGTTGACAGGTTCCAAGAGGAGATCCTGGACATCCAAGAGATGCCGGGGTATGAAGGATTTGTGTTTTGAAAGTTGTCTTTAATTTTATTAAAGTTCATGTTTTTGATGAATGTTTAATCTCATTCTGTCCCTAGATCATATGATGATGTTTCATGATAGCTCAGGAAGATGCCCTTGGTCTTGAGCTGTAGAACACTTGAGTTTCATCATGTGATCTTAGTTTTATTTGCTCTCGATCCTGGTAGTCAAAGAGGGACATTGACCGCCACGTTGGATTGTCGTGTGAATTAAAGTACATTGTAGTTCTACAAATGTTGATAATAGTTATCGCTTAATCACATGAGTATGTATGCGTATGGTTTCATACATATTGAGATTGACCTATCTTAAGTTGTAACATTGAAATGGAATGTGTTAAGTGTCGTTAGTGTTTACAACGTGTCTAGTGATTTGGAGATATAAGATATGTAGATTAAGCACGTCGGTGTGAACAATGTGATTGTAGTTGAAGACTATCTTCTGATGGTGATAAATACTATGATTCGTTGTTCATACTTGCGCGCAAGGGATGTACATATCGAAATATCGTTTTGTCCCCAGACTTGTTTGGGTTATGATATAGTCGGGCCCCTTGGCAAAGCGGGTTTGTAAAGCATGCATTATAACTGATGTAGTTATAAAGACACACTTGCTTATGAGACCAAGAAAGACAAATATGGTGCGAGAATGACACGGTCCCAATTCGCACAATATTTATGATATCATGTGACAAAAGTTAGACACTGGTCATTTGTTTCTAACGTGTTGTTTTGGCGAATACAATGCCTTGATAAAGCCTCTTGTAATCGATAATACAAATCGCTGTATTGTTGCTTTGACGACACGTTTCCTCTGTGAGGTCACACCAAATGAACGGGAACAGTATCAGTTCGACTTACTATGGTAAGTACGAACATGTTATGTCGTGACTCGACATGCTTAGACAATATTTTGTGCAACTATTGAAAGAGAAAATTATGACGAGGCGAGTCGTCGTAATTATTTTGGTAGAGGAGCACAATTTTTGTTATCTGAAATCATTCGAGCTTGGTTTAGGAGTCGTTTGTAATTTTGTTTACAAGCTCTCATTATGTACATTTATTTATATATATATATATATATATATATATATATATATATATATAGTTTTTTTTAAGTGTATTTAGATATATATATATATATATATGTATAATATATGATATATAATATTATATATAAAACTAAAAGGAGGGTTCGGCTTTTGGTTTTAAGATGCAAATGAGAGAGGAGGGGCAGGCGGGTATTTTTTTTTATAGGGTTTAGGCTAGGGCAAGGATTGCTCCTGACGGCGGAAACATCCATCGCCTCTTGCTCGGCGATCCGGACTCGCGCCTCCTTCCCCCTCCTCACCGGCACCTCTCTCGGCGCCCCTTCTCATTTCCGCTTCTCTCCTCACCGGCGCAAGCTCGTCAGCCCTTTTTTCTTCTTCGTTACCGTTGGTCGGCTCCCGAGAAGATCGCTAACGGCTTGTGGAGGAGCAGTCCGCCGTCCCCTCTTTCAGTTTGTACTCGTGCTGAGAGCTTCGGCTAGGGCAAGAGATTTTCCTTGATAATCCACTTCTCAACGCCGACAACTAGTGTGGTCGACCACTTGGAGTCCTCAGTGTTCTTAACGGAGTTGGTTTAAGCAAGTGCCCCTTTCTTCTATCAACGGACAAGGGCCGCTGTTCGGGTTCAAGGTGAACCAAGAGGCGAGGAAATCAGCCTCATTGTTACGGTGAAATCGCGATTAATCTCATCAGCAAATTACCTCTTCCGCCTAGAGATCTTGTTTTCTAGAGGTACATATCTAACTCTTTGCAATGTTTAGATGTGATGAGTTAGGGTTTTTCTTTTGCTTCGCTAGTAGGGCGTACACATTGGATATCCGATCCCATGCTTCGTATGGATGTGGCGAATTTTTTTTTATTTTTCCGCACCGCCTTGGCACATGAAATCCTTCAGTGGTATCAGAGCCAGGTTGATATCCATTGTTTATGTGGCCCCTTTTGCTAGTTAGTTTTTCCTATTGTTTTGAATTGCTATGTCACAACCTCGTTTCAAGTTTCCATAATCCGCCTTGAATGGATTATGAGGAGATTTTTTTTTTGGATTTAAAATAATCTAGGTGAAACACGTTGGGTTGTGCACATAGTCCATTCATTGTTAGGATCCCGTCTGGCAGTTCCTTATTTGTTTTTATTAAAACTCTGGAATGTATTTGGTTTGGAATGGATGTAATATTTTTTTTAGAATGCCGTGAGTTAGGTATTTTGTATATCCACCATTCTTTAGGGAATGTGAAAAGAAAAATTTAAGATTGTCTTTCCTCCTCATCGTGCCCATCTAAGCTAGTGATATTGGATGAACATGAGTGTGATTTCAATCACTAGACATGGTGGCACTTATGCGAGTCGACATTAGGCCACAAGTGAGTAGGTTGTGTGAGGCACTTCTTGCTGATTTTGTTGGAATGTCACTCGCATGAGTTTTCCTATATGATGAGTTTTCTTAATCAAATCACCAAGATCTAGGCTTGGTCCTTTGGGAAAGTGTTATGTTCTTAAAATAGTTGTTTGTATATTACTATCAAGAATCATAAGTGTTTAAGGTTGTCTTAAAAGGTTATGATTGGTGATTGGTACCTGCCTGATAATCTTGTGGATGAGTCCATTAGGCTAAAAGGATCTTGATTCTCTATTTTAAAAGCATTTTTTTTTGGATCTCTTTGATCCAATTTTTTTTCTTAAAGGGAAATTTTGCTAAACATGAACCTTTTTTTTTTAATAATAGAGCTATGTCTACATTGCCAAATTTTCTGTGTTCCATGATTGATAAAAGCCCGCTTGCTAACGACGGGTCAAACTACTCTAACTGGATACTCAAGCTTAACATCGTGTTGCGCTTGGAGAATCTCTTACCTATACTGGAGGGTAAATGCCCAGTAGAGAAGGAGATTGGCAAGCCAACTGATGCTGAGAAAGAGGAACAGAAGAGATGGGATGACAGTCAACGTGTCGTGCAGACTCTGATGCTGGCCAGCATAGGCGATCAGCTGCAAAGGAAATTTCTCGATACTCCTGCAAAGGAAATTGTAGCACAATTGGAGAAAATGTTCACTGATAGTGCTCGTAAAGAGCGCTATAAGACCAGCATCGCACTCACAAGGTGCAAAATGATGGAGGGTGAGTCTGTCTCAGTGCACTTCCTTAAGGTGCAAGGCTATTTGGAGAAATTGGAGAAACTGAAGTCTCCAATTCTTGAAGACATTGCAGAAGATATCATTTTGGGGTCACTGCCTTACTCGTTTAAGGATTTCATCATGCATTATCATATGCGTGAGAAACAAATGATCATAAATGAACTTCATAACGCACTCAAAACAGCTGAGGTTGACATGGGCAAGACAAAGGGAAATGTTGTCTTAGCTGTGGCGTCTGATAGCAAGAAGATAGTCAAAAACAAGGTTAAGTCCAAAGGCCAGACCTCGAAAGGAAATTATCATCTCAAGGGCAAAAAGGGAGGTACTCAGGAAAGTACCTCCAAGGGAGGCAAAGTGAAGAATTCTCCTAACTCTCTCACTGAATGCTTCCATTGTCATGAGAAGGGACACTTCAAGATGAATTGCCCCAAGTACAAGAGAGACTTGGATGAAGGCAAAATCGAGAGGAAGCGTCCTAAAGGTACTTTTGTTATTGAGTTGAGTTTGAATTTAACCACTACTATCCTTGATTGGGTTCTTGATACCGGATCATGTGCTCACTTAATCTCTAATGTGCAGTCACTAAGGGATAGGAGATCTCTCCCCAAAGGAGAGGTGGTGCTGAAGGTGGGAAACGGTGCTAGTATTTCTGCAGTTGCGGTGGGCACTTTGGAACTCCCCTTACCTAGTGGTTTATGTCTAACTTTATTTAACGTTTATCATGTCCCTTCTATTTTAAGAAACATTATTTCTGTATCATGTTTGGATGCAGAAGGTTTGAGTTTTATCATTGGGAACTCCCAAATGAGGATTGAGAAGGATGGCTTATTTTATGCAAGTGCTTTCATTTTGAATGGATTGTATTTGCTTAACATTGTTGATGATAAACAAGTTTTAAATATTAATAACAAACGACTCAAAATATCTCACTTGAATGAGACTCTCTTATGGCACCATCGTCTTGGTCACATTAATGAAAAATGCATAAGAAAATTACATCAGGCTAATCTTTTAGGCTCTTTTGATCCTGATGCAATTGGGACATGCGAGTCATGCCTAACTGGAAAAATGACCAAGACACCTTTTAAAAAGAAGGGTGCAAGAGCAAACAACTTATTGGAACTGATACACTCTGATGTATGTGGTCCAATGAGTGTGTGTGCAAGAGATAGTTTTAGGTACTTCATCACTTTTACGGATGATTATAGTCGATATGGCTATGTTTATCTAATGAAGCATAAGAGTGATTCCCTTGCCAAGTTCAAGGAATATAAAAATGAAGTGGAAAACCAACTGGATAAGAGAATCAAAGTTCTGAGATCAGATCGTGGAGGTGAGTACTTGAGCAATGATTTCAATACTTACCTAAAGGAGTGTGGTATTATACCACAACTAACTCCTCCTGGGACACCGCAGTGGAATGGTGTCTCCGAAAGGAGAAACCGGACTCTGCTAGACATGGTTAGACCCATGATGTGCCAATCCGATCTACCTTTATATTTTTGGGGCCATGCACTTTTAACGGCAGCTTACACTTTAAACTTCGTTCCAACTAAAGCCATAGAAAAAACTCCTCATGAGATATGGTTTGGGAAACCACCCATCACTTCTTTCTTCAAGATTTGGGGCTGTGAGGCATATGTCAAACGTATGCAGTCATCCAAACTAGACCCCAAAGCCGATAAGTGTTTCTTTATTGGATACCCAAGAGAAACAAAAGGGTATAACTTTTGGCACAAGTCAACAAATACTATTTTTGTTAAGAAGGGTGCTACATTCTTAGAGAAAGAGTTTCTTGAAAGAATCAAAAGCGGTGACCGTAGGGTGACACTTGAGGAAACTCAAGAAAACCTACAAGAGAGTGATCATGAGATGAGCATTGATGTTCAAAATGATCACCAAGAGTCACAAGAAGTTCCTTTAGTCAGTGGGAGCATGAGTGTTCCACCTCCGCAAATGATTACGGAGGAAACTCTTGCTTTACCACCACCTGTTAGTCTTACTCGTGTTGAGCATGGATTGACTCCACCAGAAATAGTGGAGGAAATTCAAGAATCTCAGATTGAGCTAGACAAACCAAAGGAGCTTAGAAGGTCGATCAGGGAAAAGAAAAGGCCTGCCATTTACATGGGTCTTCATGAGGTGTTTATCCTAGACACAGAAGACCCATTGACCTATGAAGAAGCAATGGAAAGAAATAATTCTGTAGCATGGCTTGAAGCCATGAAGTCCGAGATGCAGTCCATGTATGACAACCAAGTATGGAACTTGGTTGACCTTCCTGATGGAAAGAAATCCATCCCCTGTAAATGGATTTTTAAGAGGAAGATGGACATGAATGGAAGCATGACAACCTACAAGGCAAGACTTGTAGCGAAAGGTTTCAGTCAAATCCAAGGGATTGACTATGATGAAACCTTCTCACCCGTTGTGATGTTTAAGACTATTCAGATCATGTTGGCGATTGCTGCATTTCATGATTATGAAATCTGACAATTGGATGTCAAAACGGCCTTCCTAAATGGAAAGCTAGATGAGGATGTATTCATGAAGCAACCTCAAGGTTTTGAAGATTCTCACCATAGCGGCAAAGTATGCAAGCTTCAAAGAGCCATTTATGGGTTGAAGCAAGCGTCAATGAGTTGGAACAAACGCTTTGATGAAGAAGTTAAAACCCTTGAGTTCGTTCAAAGCAAGGAAGAGCCTTGTGTATACAAGAAGGTTAGTGGGAGCAACGTTATATTTTTAATCTTATATGTTGACGATATTCTCCTAATGGGCAACAACTTATCATTAATGGAACAAGTAAGAATCTCATTGAAAATAATCTTTTCAATGAAGGACTTGGGTGAAGCCCAATATATATTAGGGATAAAGATATATAGAGACAGATCACGTAGACTTATTGGCCTAAGTCAAAGTATCTACATTGACAAAGTCTTAGAAAGGTTCCATATGGAAAACTCTAAGAAAGGAAATGTGCCAATGAAGGCGTCTACTCAGCTAGGCAAGTCTCAATGTGCCTCATCACATAAAGACATTGAATACATGATGAATGTGCCCTATGCTTCTGCCATAGGTTCCATCATGTATGCCATGATCTGTACGAGACCTGATGTCGCATATGCTCTCAGCATGACGAGTCAATATCAAGCTTCACCTGGTCCAATTCATTGGACGGCGGTCAAGAATATTCTTAGGTACCTTAAAATGACCAAGAATAAGTTTCTTGTATTTGGTGGACATAAAGAGCTCCATGTAGAAGGTTACACGGATGCTAGCTTTATGACAGATCCGGACGACAGGAGATCTCAATCTGGGTTCGTTTTTCTTCTGAATGGTAGAGCTGTGAGTTGGCGTAGTTGGAAACAATCTACTACTGCTGATTCAACCACCGCAGCGGAAGTCATGGCAGCCGCAGAGGCAAGCAAAGAAGCAGTCTGGATAAAGAAATTCCTTGAGGAATTGGGATTCGTAACATCTAGTGAAGGGCCCTTGAAATTGTTTTGTGATAATAGTGCTTCCATTTCACAAATCAAGGAGCCGAAATCACATCACAAGACAAAATACATGGATAGGAAGTATTTTGTCACTCGCGACTTCATTGAAGAAGGCAAGATTGCACTTTTATGGATTGACACAAATAGCAACACAGCTGATCCCTTCACCAAGCCTCTGTCTCAAGCCAAAGGAGAAGTTCACTTCGAGTCCATGGGGTTGCAAGACCATGGAGAATGGCTTGATGTTTAAATGACGGGGATTCCTATGTTTTGTATTTCTTTTATTAGAAACTTTAAAAACAAGTGGGAGATTGAAGGATTTGTGTTTTGAAAGTTGTCTTTAATTTTATTAAAGTTCATGTTTTTGATGAATGTTTAATCTCATTCTGTCCCTAGATCATATGATGATGTTTCATGATAGCTCAGGAAGATGCCCTTGGTCTTGAGCTGTAGAACACTTGAGTTCCATCATGTGATCTTAGTTTTATTTGCTCTCGGTCCTGGTAGTCAAAGAGGGACATTGACCGCCACGTTGGATTGTCGTGTGAATTAAAGTACATTGTAGTTCTACAAATGTTGATAATAGTTTTCGCTTAATCACATGAGTATGTATGCGTATGGTTTCATACATATTGAGATTGACCTGTCTTAAGTTGTAACATTGAAATGGAATGTGTTAAGTGTCGTTAGTGTTTACAACGTGTCTAGTGATTTGGAGATATAAGATATGTAGATTAAGCACGTCGGTGTGAACAATGTGATTGTAGTTGATGACTATCTTCTGATGGTGATAAATACTATGATTCGTTGTTCATACTTGCGCGCAAGGGATGTACATATCGAAATATCGTTTTGTCCCCAGACTTGTTTGGGTTATGATATAGTCGGGCCCCTTGGCAAAGCGGGTTTGTAAAGCATGCATTATAACTGATGTAGTTATAAAGACACACTTGCTTATGAGACCAAGAAAGACAAATATGGTGCGAGAATGACACGGTCCCAATTCACACAATATTTATGATATCATGTGACAAAAGTTAGACACTGGCCATTTGTTTCTAACGTGTTGTTTTGGCGAATACAATGCCTTGATAAAGCCTCTTGTAATCGATAATACAAATCGCTGTATTGTTGCTTTGACGACACGTTCCCTCTGTGAGGTCACACCAAATGAACGAGAACAGTATCAGTTCGACTTACTATGGTAAGTGCGAACATGTTATGTCGTGACTCGACATGCTTAGATAATATTTTGTGAAACTATTGAAAGAGAAAATTATGACGAGGCGAGTCGTCGTAATTATTTTGGTAGAGGAGCACAATTTTGGTTATCTGAAACCATTCGAGCTTGGTTTAGGAGTCGTTTGTAATTTTGTTTACAAGCTCTCATTATGTACATTTATATATATTTATATTAATATATATATATATATATATATATATATATATATATATAGTTTTTTTAAGTGTATTTAGATATATATATATGTATAATATATGATATATAATATTATATATAAAACTAAAAGGAGGGTTCGGCTTTTGGTTTTAAGATGCAAATGAGAGAGGAGGGGCAGGCGGGTATTTTTTTTATAGGGTTTCGGCTAGGGCAAGGATTGCTCCCGACGGCGGAAACATCCATCGCCTCTTGCTCGGCGATCCGGAGTCGCGCCTCCTTCCCCTCCTCACCGGCACCTCTCTCGGCGCCCCTTCTCATTTCCGCTTCTCTCCTCACCGGCGCAAGCTCGTCAGCCCTTTTTTCTTCTTCGTTGCCGTTGGTCGGCTCCCGAGAAGATCGCTAACGGCTTGTGGAGGAGCAGTCCGCCGTCCCCTCTTTCAGTTTGTACTTGTGCTGAGAGCTTCCGCTAGGGCAAGAGATTTGCCTTGATAATCCACTTCTCAACGCCGACAACTAGTGTGGTCGACCACTTGGAGTCCTCGGTGTTCTTAACGGAGTTGGTCTAAGCAAGTGCCCCTTTCTTCTATCAACGGACAAGGGCCGCTTATCGGGTTCAAGGTGAACCAAGAGGCGAGGAAATCAGCCTCATTATTACGGTGAAATCGCGATTAATCTCATCGGCAAATTACCTCTTCCGCCTAGAGATCTTGTTCTCTAGATGTACATATCTAACTCTTTGCAATGTTTAGATGTGATGAGTTAGGGTTTTTCTTTTGCTTCGCTAGTAGGGCGTACACATTGGATATCTGATCCCGTGCTTCGTATGGATGTGGCGAAATTTTTTTTATTTTTTCGCACCGCCTTGGCACATGAAATCCTTCAGGGTATGCCCTCCAGATGGCGTTCACGGTGGAGTTGCGCGAGGGGTTCTTCAAGATGAGCCTGAATCGAAAGTCCCCCCTTTCTTTCGAGGAGTTGATGGAAAGAGCGACAGAGGAGATAGAGCCTTTCAAGGGAATGTTGAGAGTTTAATGCTTGAAAAAGCTGAGTCCGAGGTATTTAGGGCCATTCAGAATCACCGAGCGTATCAGCGAGACAGCTTATCAGCTTGCTTTGTTGACGAAGCTGAGTGAGTTGCACAACGTCTTCTATATTTCTGTGTTAAAGAAGGCAATGCGGAGCTCGATTCTGTGTTGGTGGCCGATAGTATACAAGTAGATAGTAGCCTATCTACCAAGGTGGCGTCGACTTTTATTATTGATGTCGACTTTCAGCAGTTGTGAAGAAAGGCCATCAAGATGGTGTGAGTCTATTGGAATAATTTTGGCCACGAGGAGCTCTCTTGGGAGACAGAAGAGATCAAGTGCAAGGAGTACATTGTTCTGTTTACTCAGGTATAAAAAATTTCATTTTGTTGTTCGTGCTTTAAATTTTGGGACAAAATTTTGTTAAGGAGGAGAGAATTATAAGGCCTAAATTTTAAATAAAATCCACAATGAGGTGCGGATTTCAAATCAAGTTAGTGTTTGTTAAAACCCCAAACCTTCCCCCTCTCCCTATCTCAGTCTCTCCCTCTCTCTTGCACTCATTTGTGCAGGTCAGCCGCAAGTCCCCCCTCTATCCCAATCTCTCCCTCTCTCTTGCTCTCATTTGCACATGATAATTGTAAGTCTGTGTTCTGCTTGGAAGGAGGAAGGGGAGATCTCCACTTCGATCTTCCTCTCGATCGCTCGGCTAGGGCAGCTGCTGAAGGTACCCCTTTTTCCGACCTCCCTCTTCGGTTTGTTTCTCCTGCTCTCGCACTGATCTTGGTTAGTACTTCTACAAAGCTTGACCCGCGACCCTCTTCTCCCATTTCTTGGCCGACCAAGAGGAAGGAAACTTCTAGCGTTGAGGCTTAGGTTTCACCACCGTTTCTTATTGTGGATTGTTGCAGGAGGGCTTTTTTGAAGCTCAAATCATCGTGTGAAGACAGTATTCGCGTAGGGGCAGCCGTTACGACCTTTCACTGTCAAATCCATGCATGTTCATATTGCTCAGCAACACTCTTTGAGGGTAACGACCCTTTTCCTTGATCTCAGGACCGTTATTTTTTATGCTTTGAACATGTGTTTATTTTCGTGCATTGAGAGTCCCCTCATGCCATTTTGGTTGAGGACGGGGACTTTTCTAGGGCATGATATTGCGTCCCTGGCGTATGTTTGTGTGAGATGCACATAGAGTCCCTCTTCCGCTATGCGGTGAAGAGCTGGGACTTTGCTAGGGCATAGGATTGTGGCCCCGACATAGCTTCTCTGTTTGATTATATAAGAGGGCCACCCGTCACTAATTATTGGCGGTGCGTGTTTCCCTTCAGCTTATTGTGAGCCTTCAGGCCGATTGAGCCTGTCCCCGACATGAATGTGCATTAGAGATTTGACACGCAAGTCTGGATTTAGGCATGCTGTGTGAAGCCTACCCATTGCGATATGCCCGGACCGATGATTTTTTTTCATTGTGCGTTGCGATTAACCATAAGTGCGCAAACAGGAATGTCCCATGCCTTTCGTCGTAGTGATTGCATGAATTTATGGGCTTTATTCATGAATGCCACGCCTTAGACGAGCCTGTGTTTGGCCCGATAGAATGGCGACCTTGCAGGTTTTGTGGCCGGGTGGATTTTCCCGTCCTCGTGTAGATTATATCTTCTGATCAGTCCTCCGTCGCGTCAAAAAGACAGTTGTAGGTCGTATATCTTATGACCAGTCCTCTATCACATCAAAAAGGCAATAAAAGGTTGTATATCTTCTAACCGGTCCCCTATCACGTCAAAAAGCAGTTGTAGGTCATATATCTCCTAACCAGTCCTCTGTCGCTTCAAAAGGGTAGTTGTAGGTCGTTATTTCCAAATCGGTCCTATGTCCCTTTGTAGGGCAGTCATATTTATTGTTCTTTGTTCTTTGGTTGCATATATTTTTGGTTTACATGCGTACTTGAAGGAGGGCGATGTACTCGCCCCGGAGTCTGCTAGGATGGCCGAGAGAGGGGTCGTTACGTGTGTTGGTCAGCCTCATGCTGACCTTTGTTTTGCCGCCTGTTTGTTCTTGGTTTCAGGTGGCGTAGCTCATAGCGGTGTGTAGTGGGCCAGAGCCCCTGAGTTGCTGAGGAGTTGCAGGTTGTGGTCTCCTTTTTTTGGTTTTCTTGTAGCCTTACTTCTGTACTATTTTGAAAGCCATGTTAAGCCCTAAGGTTGTGACTTTTAATACCGTTTCTTATTAGCTGTGGAAATTTGGGCCTTTGTTTGTTTGGACGTTTCTAAGTTTTTATTGTAGTCTTTTGTATGAAATATTTAAGTGGTTGGTTAGTTTCCTATTATCAATTAATAGTATTTTAGGTTTGTGGATGTTATATACTATGGGAGCCCCAACCAGACCCATGCTATATTATATTTGCAGGCCTGGGATGTTACACATCTCTTCTTTGAACATTATGTAATTCTCTAAAAAACTAATAATTATAAGCAATATGTGTAGCTGTCTTGCATGTGTCGGCACGCAAAAGCAGTTACATAATCTAATAATCCACAACCCATTGATATACTGCTCATGCCTGAAGCAACGATGTTTCACACCCTTAGTTATAGATCCAACCCACTGATAACTCGAGCCTAAAACCAACAGTTGTATACTTGTATCGACACCATCCACTACACATTCACACATTTCGCTCTCACGACCTTTGCTGCTACCACACCAGTCATAATTCCTCTCGTGATCTCTGTGACAACCATTGCTTTCATCGCACTATCAGAGTCCACGTTGCATCTCTTGTCACCCCCATAACAACCCGCGTACTAGCTACACCACCACAATATGCACTGCTACCACGTGATTATCTATATTTTCCGACGCCACCAGTTAGGATTTGGTTTTTTGTTCGGATCCAGATCTGATTAGAATTTCTTTCTTTAGGTCTTTTTGCAACCTAATGGTGTATCTCCCCGATCCTTTATTCACAAAACCAAAAAGTTGCAGAAGAGCCGCCACCCTTTTTGCGATAAAGGAACCAAAAGTGAAGGAGAGTAGGAGTACCGTTCTTTTCACCACTGTTCTTCCTCGATGACAACCCTTCTACCATCATGATGGAAGGAGTATCGGCCCTTGGTGGCGACAGACGCAGAGCTTTGGAGGAGGTGCAGAGGTGAGGGGGGTGGATACTAAGATTTGCAGCGACGACCTAGGTTCATCTGGGTGTTTGTGGATAGGATGTTAGATCCAAATTTTCCACTTTAAACTTTTAACACTCGGTCTTAAAATGAAAATATGATACTAGTCCGAGCAGCAAGCAAAAACGCTCCAACGGCCCCTTAAATAGACACTCCAAATGTATTCCACGACAAGTGATCTATCAAGTATCTTCTTGCATACAAAGTGATGTTCGATATCAATATATTTTTCTCACACACGACAAACATGATTGGTAAAAGTTTAAACAAAATTTTGTTATCGTCGCAGATCAAAGCAGAATTATCGATCACGAACAGGGGCAGATTTAAAAGGGGACCCTGGGGACACTGGCACCCCCATTTTGTGTTCTTTCATTATGGATATGAGAAGCGATGAGAGGTTTTTTGACTTGAAGGACTTTGATCATCTCTCTATGAAACTTGTTGAAACTGGGAAACATATTGCTTATCAACAATTATACAAGCTATTGAAGTTTGTACTGATTCTTCCGGTGACTATTGCAAGTGTCAAAAGAGTCTTTTTGGGCATGAATTATGTCAAGAACATATTACACAATAGTTTGGGTGATCAAATATTGAATGACTGTCTCGTTATTATCGCAACCTGCATTTTTTCAGCATTTAATAATGTATCAGAGTAAGAGAAAATAAGCGTCGTGATGTCACGCTGTGTAGGAGAACCTACCCCTAACACTTTTCATTAAATTTCTCAAGTTTGCTATAATGAAGATATAGTTGAGTTTAAGTTTTTATGACTGTGTCCCTCGACTCAGTGGATCAACCAGTCCACGGGTGAACATATATATATATATACACACACACACACACACACACACACACACACACACACACACACACACACGCAGCAAAAAATACTTGGTTTATTCATTTATTATCTTATATGAGTATGAAGATCCAACATGACTATTTATGATATGCACACCTCTAGATTTTGTATAAGTATGAAAAGAGCTTTTACGTTCATTAAAATAGAGTGATATTTGATTTAAAGAGATGTTATGAGTACGAGATAAAAATATTTATATTTTTTATAATTTGAAAATAACTAACATGCAATCCTAACATAAAACCATCCCAATGAGCAAATAAGTAAGACAAACAACAAGAATTAGCATAACATCTAGTACATAGTCTATCATCTACAACAATTTACTGTGAGCGCCAACAACCTGACACGAACTCACAGAACAAAGTATATGCATGAACTAAAACAAGAAGAACAATACCACCTCACGAAGGTGAGGGGAGAAAACCACAACTACTAAGCCCACGCCAAAAACCACCAACTCTAGCTGCTCGGACCGCTACTACTCCGAGCTTGATGCATTCAAAAGAAAGAACACATTAGCAAGAAATAAACAAGTGGCAATAAATATCAAAAGCAAATAAACAAGAGGAGTCAATGGGTTACCAACCCAAGACATAAATAGCTGTCAAACCACAACATAAATCCTAAAATAATAAGTAATGAAAAATTTATAGAGGTTTAAGTATGAGAAGGTGCACAAAGTGCGATACAAAGTCATGCTTCAATAATATCTGCAAGAGTATGCATATGAACATATGTATGTATATTAAAAGAAAGAGACTGATCAGCTCAAACACGTGAATCATTAACACTGGTAAAAACAGTATTGAGTCGGTGACCACATTGTCCAACACAAACCATCAGACCAAACATCTCGAAAAGGCACTGCGGTGGTGGTCACATTGTCCAACACAACTTGACAGTCCGTAAGAAGAGAAGTAAAACCCACCAGACGTAATAATTCACAAACCGACATTGGGGTGGTGGTCCTTTATCCATTGCCACCCCAAGTCCACAATTAAAACACTGATAAAACTCAAAACTTAAGATCGAAATTCCTCAACAACGAAGAGGAAGGAAAAGTCCCAAAATTTCTCTAAGGCATAATCGACGAATTGGAAAATCACTGGTCGAAAAGTTTCTAAGTTCACACAGATTCGTCGAAAGCACTCGACGATTCCGCGGTTCACTCAACGAATATGACTCGGTTCGACGGATAAAATCGACGATTAAGGCTTGGCAAACTTCAATGCATTCAATGATACTCGACGAATTCAAGACAGACTCGACGAAATCAAACAAAATCTAGCGATACTCGACGAATCTTACTCAGCGAAAAGGGCTTGACACACATCGAATTTTACTTAGAAGCTTCCTATGAATTCTACTCAACGAATTTAACTTTATGAATTCAAGAAAAACCCAAGGATACTCGACAAATTCGTCGAGAATACTCGACGAATTGGACTTGGCCTCTCATGAACACTCGACACATTCACTGGATACTCGATGAATTCGTCGAGAATACTCGACGAATACACTTGGCGAAATCAACACACTCGACAACAAACACGGTGACCACTTGACGAATTCGTCGAGAATACTCGACGAATTTAACTCGGCAAAAAGGACTCAGTCTCACAGGATCACTCGACGGCTTCACTCGACGAATTCACTCGACGAATTCGTCGAGACTACTCGACGAATCTCATTCGACGAAAAGAACTTGGTCTCAGATCGAATTCTATCCTATTCGACGAAACAGACTCAGTTGAAATTCTACCCTACTCGACGGTTTCGGGCTTGGCTGAACTCTACACTACTCCTACACTTTATGAAGGAAAAAAAAGAGAGGAAACAAGTACAAAGGAACTAACAAGAGGGGACGAATCACCACTTGCCTCAAAATATTCCAAAAACCGGCCTCTCAAGCGCTCCGCCGCAAGGATCGACAGCAAGAACTCTTCGTTTACGATTCCTGAAACTTTTCGGGCAAAACAAGGGTTAAGGTCGCATACCCTAACGCCCAAAAATTCATGAAACGGGAAAAACGCACCATGCACGCGAAGATCTTAGCGAGAGCTTTTTGAATCTATGCTCCGTCAAAGATTTCGTGCTCCGGATCTCTGATAAGCGGCGGCCGGAAGACTTTGCGAAAGCCGACTCGTCACTTCTTCTTCCGCACTTCGGGCCGACGGTTTGAGAATATGATGAATAGGGTTTCATTTTAAACGTGTATATATATATATATATATATATATATATATATATATATATATATATATATATATATATATATATAATATTATTAATCTAATTTCAAGAAAACTCAAACGACTGGAAATACTGAAACACCTTGATTTTCGATGAAATTCACACCAAAATTAAATGGCGGTGCTATGAATCCAACGACGAAGTCAAAATCAGGATCCGACCAACCAAACTCGGATTAAAATTTTCCAAAGTTAAAACAACAATAATCCTTACAAAATTCATCGAGATCCCAATTTAGCCCGGATCGCCCCCACACTTCACAAACACGCTTAAAATTTTCCAAGTCAAAACTCTATTACCGATGGACAAAATTTCGTACTAACGACGGCGTCCCGCTAATTACGCGTCAACGTAACGCCCTTACGTCAGTATTACGCCACAAAAGGGATTAAAACAATTAGCAAAAAAAAATTCAAGGGTGTTACAACTATCTTCATTGAAAGAGACACATTATTGAAAGTTTCCGATGATGATGTGATTGTTCGTTTTCAAAAAATGCAGACTCGTTGTGAACAATTGTAATTTCTTTTGGTATTTGATAATTTTCAATTAATTTATTTATATGTAATTGTGTATGATTTTATAATGACAAACATTTTTCATTTTCTATATCATGTTATTTAATTTTTTTGTGCACCCTCATTCTAAATTCCTTGAACCGCCACTGATTACGAACCTTCTTATGAATGTCCTCCACAAACCTACGCAAACCAAATGCATTCCCGAGCCATTAAGGAAGACACATTGTACTCTGCCTCATTGGTGGAGATGGAAAAAGTCTTGGTTATGTTGTAGTTATTAAGCCCTCTAATAAGGTTGTTGGCATGTCCAAATTAATCTCGTGTGTTGTTAGGTTGTGATAAAAGTGGTTACTATTCAAACAATCAAAACAAAAAATGGTGGGTTAAGAAATGACTTCATAGATGGACCTCCAAATGTTGTGGTTATTTTTTTGCTCTGAATGGACACAGGTAGCAAATTTAGATTAATGGAGATCTAGTTGATGTGCTTCGTGGAGTGCACAATTATGAAAAAAATACATTTATAAACATTAAAATGTATAGAAATTCCGGCTTTATTAGGTAAATGGATGACATTATCGGATATAAGACTTGTCATATCTCTTTGTGCTACAACTAAGCTTTGGTCCAATTGCCTAAAGTACAAAGATTGACAATCCTTCCACTACATTCATCCATTCCGGATGTACTGACACTTATTAATTTGCATGAGATTTCTAAATGATAATCACTTTATTCGATTGCATTTGTACTCCTGCTCTTTTATTCCGAATATTATTCCAATTTGGGGAGATGTCATCAACATTCTCGAAAAATTCGGGAAGACACTACACTCAACGCTTACGAGAAACACAGCTGATTACAGAATAACCGTTTTCGGTAGACTTGGATGTTCTAAAATGAATAAAGGTCTACAATTATTTAATTAAAAAAAACAAACTCTAACATTTTAAAAACAAAAATATTGTTGCGGTCTAACTCGGCATAAACTGGTCTAAATTCGGCCGTCTTAACCCGAGAGCGGTCGAGCGCGCAATCAGTCAAAAAGTCAAAGAGTAGGTACACAAAGCGATTTTGACGTGGAAAAACCCTCAACTGGGTAAAAGACTGCGTGATCGGGTCTGTGCTGATCGAACTTCACTATCTGCGGGCGGTTACAACTTTCACGGAGAATCGAGAGCGACATGCCGCTTCTCCTAGGTGAGAGAGAATTGCTGGCTCACAACGAGCAACAGGCTGCTCCACACGATGCTTGTTTGCAGGTGGACGTGGACGGACGAAATGCTGGTTGTAGCGGGATGCTTGTTGTAGCGGGATGCCTGAAGACGACTTATAGGTGACTTGAACGCGGCTTGATGACAACTTGAAGTTGTCCTGGATGGTACGGCTTGAAGATGGCTTGGATGGCTCGAAGGTGGCTTAAAGATGGCTCAAAGATGGCTTGAAGGTGGCTCGAAGCTGGCTTCGCAGGAAGATTCCGGAAGAGCTCTGGCCTGAGGATGAAGAAAGCTACAAAGCCAAAAGGTGAGAAATGAGGAGGCTTAAGGCTCCTTTTATAGCCTTCAGTGGGTGGTTACGGTGGTTATGCTGCTATCTGCACACTGTAACCACCCACATAATCATTTTCTAATATTATAATTAAAATATTCCTCCACAACCATGATGGTTAGTGTGTGGTTACACACGAAACGGGCGGCGACGATCACGCCAGAGAGATCAAACGGCGGGGAAGGACCGCCATGGGAGAATGGTCAAACCGTCGGCGATGTTTGCCTGCGAAGGGGGTTGCGCCGCCCGAGCGATGGCTCGCGACCTCGGGAGGCGGCCGCGAGAGGAGGGGCGGCCGGGAGCGGCCGACCTCCCGAGGGGCGCCTCGCGGCTGCGAGAGGCGGGGCGCCGGGTGCTGCCGGCCGCCGCTTGGCGTGACGATGCCGGTTGTCGAAGCGTGCACGTAGCGGGATCGCGCGCCGATCAGGTGCGCCGATCGCGCGCGTGACGGTCAAACCCATGATCTCCACTATTTTGTGAAGATAATGAATGAGTGGGCTATGTGCACACCAACTTCTCCATCTTCATCATCTTTCGACATAATTTGGATAATCTGGTACGTATGCGTGCCTTACGGAGGTGCGCGAGCAGATCCGATCGTATATTTGATCGCGTGGATTTTAATGAACGGCGCAAATTTATTTGGTTCGTAATACTATCGCTTTCTGATACGGCCGTATTCGAGAAATGCGTTTGTATTTTGTCTGGATTGATCTGCACCGTTAATTAGCTACGTCATCAACTCCTACAGCCGGATCTTCTCGCACGCCTTAAAAATTAGGTACGTACGGATCCTAATTTTGCTTGTTCAGCAAGGTATAACATTCATGCAAAAGTTGCCATTTGATAACTCCCTTCATTCAGCCTATGTTTTGCAAGTTGTCATCCACGTGTCTCTTATCATTTTCCACGTATAAGGGTCTGTTTGACTGAGCTGTGGCGGTGCAGGAAGTAGTGGTGGGAAATAGTGGTGCAGGAATATGCTGCTTTGCAGTGATGAAAAAATTTATGAAACTGTTTGAAAAACTGTATTTGCATTACTGTATGAAACAGTGGTGCAGAATTAAACAGTATAGTAATAATTAAACAACCCGAAAAATTTACGAAATCTAAAAATAAATAAACAATTTGCTCGATATTAATTTTATTTAATTAAAAAAAAAATTAAAATTGATGGGGTTCCCCAAAATATGTTCGGAGGAGCTCGACTCGAGTGACCCGCTCCGCTCGACTCACGTATGCGCGCTCGACTCGCTCACGAGGTAAAACGATTCATTTTTGACCGATTTACGAACGTCTCGAGTGACCTACAACAAAAATTATTAAACATTAAAATATTAATTAATTATTGTATATAAGGTTTATTTATTAAATGACGTGGGTCTCCCTAGAGATTTTCAAACTAAACATGCTCTGACTCGGGATTACGGCGATCCGATTTTCAAGTCGGGCGTCCATCAACATTAATAATAAAATATTAATATATATTAATTAAAACCTTAATACATAAATCATTTAATTATAAAATTTATTTATGATTAAAACGTTAATACATGAATAACTATTAATATTTTAATATTATAAAAGTTAATTATTTAATTAAAATTAATATATTAAAACTTAATTATATAAATTAATATATCAATTAAAATTAATTATATTATTAACGTTAATAATATATTTATTTTGCCACTCTCATAATATATTATTAATTTATTAATTATATATATATATTAATTTTAATATGTTAATTATATAATTTTAATATAATATATTAATTATATATATATTATAAATTTAAATATTATTTTTTTAAAAAAAATTGCAGCGCTGCAGCCTTTTCAATGGCTGCAGCGCTGCTGCGGGCGGTGGCAAGAATCTTGCCACCGCCCGTATGCTTTTCCTGTTTGGCGGGGCGGCAGCAAAATCAGCGGCATGCCGCTGTGCTGCCGCTCCGCCAAACAGGCCCTAAGCCTACAACTTCTTCATCAAGAAAGTCATGCAAACCAGCTTACTCTTGATCCTAAACCCTAAAATCTTGGCTCCCTTTGGCGGGGCTGATGATTTCCGCGGAAATCATCCGCGCCGATGGACTGTTATTGCGGTTCCCGCGGCGGCGCGGATGATTTTTGCGGGAAATCCGCGATTTCGCGCGGCGGCCGGGGCGGAACCCTGCCTTCCGACCTTGGCCCTGTCAAACAGACGAAAACTACGGTGGTATGGTTTCGTCCGTCTGACCGGCGCGGATCTCCCCGCCAAAGGGACCCCTTGAGGCTTGAGCTGCCGCATCCCTGAGAGGTGATGTGGGTCTGGGAACAAGCCCAGAAGCTCTAAGTCATGACTTCGGCCTTCATCTCTCACAGCTGGAACAAAGAGCAAAGGGGGTGGAAAGGGAGACCTTCGAAGGCCGAGGGTGGAGATGGCCTATGTAAATCTCAGATTTTCGGCCTGCTTTTGACGGTAAAATCTTAAAAATGGTGTGCACATAATCAATTTTGATGGCTCTAAATCAATGATTAGAGGACGCCTACACGCATCGTCAGATGGATCCTCCACACACTGCTGCCAGCAATTTTTTGGTACGTGCATGTAACACACCGTGTTCTACCGGGCAGAATTAAGTTCGGCCAAAAGATTCGCGATCCAACAGCGCAGATTTTTGCACGAAAATATGAGATGATAAAATCCATTCATATTTGAAATTCAAAAATTAGCTCATTCAAAAATACGTGATATACTGCACTTAATACAGTGCAGTATATCACGATGGGTCGCCCATACCAACATTTTTGTCCGGTGCCGGACAGCGTACCCTAAACTCCTCAAAAATTAATAAATAAATATTTACACTACTCACGCCGTGTCCGAGGATCACATAAATTTCTCACGTGATTTTATTTGGATTTTCACTGTATTTATTGGGAATGTGTAGAAGTACAAATTTGGATTTGAATAGGGCTCAATGGAATTTTTTTTTGAATATATTAGTATATATCAGCTTCATTAGTTTAGGGCACAACTATGGCTACGCTCCATTTGACACGGTTGTGGTGGTCGTAAATGCATGAGTTATGTCGTCATTCTTGAATGACCAACTTACAAATATCATATGTTTGAACATGAAAGTGGATGAAGTTTCTTAGGTGGCGTTAACAAATGACATCGCATGGCCGCGCGTGGCCGGGCTGCCACCGCATGGCCCGCGCGGCAACATGCTGCCAGGCCCGCGCGCTGTCGGCGGCCCTTGCGATTTTCTTTAACTGATTGCGCGTCCGGCTCGACTCCAAGCTAAGGCGGTCCGATTTTCCTGACCGAGGAAAAAACCGGGCGACCCGTAACCCCTGCCTTACTTTTGAAATTATAAAAATCTCTATTATAAGTTTATATTTCATAACATTCATGCAAAAAAAACCTTCTTTTAAAATTTATTGCAAGGGAAGTATCTTTGTTCGTAAATGCTACGAAGCAAAATTTTACAGAGAAAAATGTTGTAATTTCAAAAGTAGAAGGGTGCAACCTGTAATTATTCAAACTTCTAAGAAAAGTTTGGTAATTAATTATGCATAATAGGATATTGAAAGTATTTTCTTCTTCTCCGTCATAAATTAAGGGGATTGTTATACGCAGATTGAAAATGACTATTCACAGATTATTACTATTCGCAGATCCAAAGATATTTAAAATGATTATTCACAAAAATTATTGTTATTCACAGACCAACATTAAAAGTAAAAAAATTATCAAGAAATGCACCAGCACCACAAGTACCAGCAAAGACATAGTTCATTACCACCAAAATTGAAGCATACACCAAAATATATATAACCTGCATCAAAATATATATAACCTGCATCGAAAAATATGAAGCATCAACATCACAAGTGCTCAAAAAATATCAAGTACATCAAAATATACATAACCTGCATCAAAAAATATGAAGCACCAACACCACAAGTGCTCAAAAAATATCAAGTCTACATCACATATTATATATGAAGAATGAGGCAAAGCTACATATAAATTAGCTTACAGGAGGCACTGCATAAAAATTTACTCCTAACTTACATAAAAATTTGGAGAATGAGGTTCAGCTACATAGAAATACATAAAAATTTACTCCTAAATCACAAAATATGGATAATGAGGCACTGCATTCTCGACGGGTAAGGACGGGGACTTTGAACATGAGGCACGACTTGACAACCATTCACTGCATTCTCGACGGGTAAGGACGGGGTCTTCGAACATGAGGCACTGCTAAAGACGCTCCATGTCTCTGTATTAGAGAATGTTATTTACTTACAGGTGGCTCAGATTAGGAATGGATTCGGGGAGGCGCAGCGGACGGTTGGCTCTTTCGAACAAAGTGAAGAAGCGAAGGATCGGGGGCTTCGAACAGGAGGATTCTTCTTCGCCGGCTACCTAGAGGGCTCCTGATTTGCCGGCGAACGCCTGCGCTAAAGGCTGCGATTTACGGGCGAGCGGTAGAGGGCGCATGTGTCGGGGAAGAAGCATTTAGGGTTTTTGGTTTGAGAATAAAGAAAATGGATTTGAGGTTGTGAATTTAAATCTAAAAAAACCTCTTTTGGGGCTGCGAAGAGCCATTTAAGGTCTGCGGATAACAATCCCCTAAAATAATTGTGATGTGTATTTTAACTGTAAGAGTGAATATGAGACTGACCTGATTTAGCTAGCTGCAAGTAGTCGTGTACAAAAGGACCGGGCCCAGTGGGCCAGCCCGAGCCTATTTAGGTAAAAGCCCGACTAGGCCCAGCCCGACAAAAGACTGACCTGGGCTGAGGCCGGGCCCATGGCCCATATTTAGAGAAACGGCCCGGGCCGATAGCCAGGCCGGGCAAAGCCCGATTTTCGGCCCAGCCTGGGGGAAGCCCGGGCCCAGCAAGGGCCGGACAAAGCCCGACCCAAAACAAGAGCTGTTAACGGCTCTTATAAGATCCGTTTAATTAACGGCTCTAATAAGAGCCGTTAGCAGCTGGCCCCGCTGGCCGTTGTTGTACAGGAGTACAACAGCTGCAGCACAGCAGTACAGCAGCTGCAGCACAGCAGTACAGCAGCAGCTGTACAGAGCGGCAGAGCCTACGACCTAGGCTCAAAATAATAAAAAAATTATTATTTTTATAAACCCCCCTCCTGCCCCCTCTCCCTCACTTTCTCTCACTCCCGATTCCCGAACCCGCCCCCTCTCTCACTCTCTCTCACTCTCATTCTCTCTCCTACTCACTCTCTCTCATTCCCCCCAACCCCAACCCGAGCAGCCCCCCTCTCTCTCTCTCTCCCACTCACTCTTCCTCTAACTCTCCAAGGCTCCCACTCCCTTAATGATAGCATGACGTCCTCCTCCTCAACACCAGGGTCGTCTACTCAAAGTACGCCTGTAGTGGTGGAGCACAATCGTAAGGCGGCAGTTTAGGGGCACTTTGATAAGGTTCAAGTTAGCGCCGAATTCAAGGTGCGATGCAAATTATGCTCGAAGCTGCTGATTCTTACCGGCAACTCGACACTATCAAGACACCTTAAGTCTTGCGTGACGAAACAAGCTTCTGAGTCAAGTAAGACCCAAATTTCAGGAGCAGGACAAATTTGGACATACGATCAACTTCGCCAACAAGTCCTGCAGCTGAAACATGTCATCAAACGTGGGTTGTCATTCAGTTAATATGACAACGAAGATGCGACGGAATACATACATGGAGGCCTTCAACCCAAATATTAACAGGTAAGTAGTGCTTTTCTTAGGCGCGATACCATTAAAGCATATTTAGAATCAAAACATTTGTTAATAATTTTTTTTGAAAATTTCGAGGGTCGTGTAAGTTTAACGAGTGACGTTTGGAGCAGTAGCATAAAAGTAGAATTATCGTATATATGTATCACGTATCATTGGATCGATCCCGTTTCATGGAAGTTAAATAAGCGCATAATTTGTTTTGAAGATTTCGAATATCCGCACACTAGTAAAGCTATATATAATGTAATTATGAAATGTGTGCTGAAATTTAAATTAAAAGATAAAATAATGAGTATTTCTTTTGATAACGTCTCTAACAATAACATAGCTATTGATTGGTTAAAACGCGATTTAAAACCAATGCTAAACGGTGTATTTTTTCACACTTGCTGTGTTTGTCACGTTTTAAATTTAGTGGTACAAGACAGTTAAACCGCTATGAAACCCGATATTGAAAAAATCTGTCTAATGCTTAGAGTCATTTATAGTTCTAGACAACGATCTCAGTATTTTAAACATTTTGTAAACGCACAAGGTAAATAAATATTTGAAACCTCAATTTGATATGCCTATTAGATGAAACTCAACATATAAAATGTTAAAAGATCGTTTCAACAAAAATAACTTCTTATGAAATATTATAATATGCTAAATAGTCATGATTTGACCGATGTCGATTGGGATGTATTAGCAAATTACATGAATTTATTAAAATATTTTTATAGGGCGATAGTTTTTTTATCCGGCGTGTACTATCCGACCAGCTCACTAGTAATTGAAAATTTTGTAAATATTGCACAAAAATTTAATTATTATAATGGATGACATACATTAATTGAAATAATGGAAGATTTTTTTTTTAAAATATTATAGAGAAATGCCTGCAATGTTTTTATGCGGCGCCGCTTTAAATCCGTTATTCGGCGTAAACGGTGTAGAAAATTTGATAGAAGAAATCAATACAAACTTAAGTTTAAATTTAAATTTCGATGATTGTGATGCCGTTAATATTACAAAATTTAATTCTCTTTTTACCGAGTGTTACAATTATTATGATAACTTATACGGCTCCCTGCCTCGGGAAGAAATATCGCAACAAAAAACAAAGGATACTTTAAAAATAAAATTTTAGAATTAGTAGCTAGGAAAAAAGCGCGCACATCTAGTAGTTTAAATGAATTAGGATTGTACACTAAAACATAATTCCGTGATTTTATGAGCACAGAGGAGATTGAAAACTTCGATCTCTTAAAATTGTGGAAAGGTAAAGTTTATATGTATCCTATTTTGGCCTATATGAACCTTGATTTACTAACAATCCAAGCTAGTACGATAGCTTCAGAGTCCGTTTTTTCAGGCAGAGTTTTGAACGAGTAGAGGAGCCGGTTCAACGAAGAATCTCTAGAAATGTGCATCTGCTATAAACTTGGATGCCACAAAGGGGAAATAACACATTACAATATTAGAGGATAGCTCAGATGAGATTGAAGACGAGATGAAAACAATGAATTTACAAGATGATTGAAGAGCAAACACACATCTAGTAGCTGGCTAGGCAGGCTAGCTGCCTTAAACTGTATTTTTGTGTTTTGTTAAATTAATAAATGTTATAGTTTTTTTTATCTAAATTAAAAATGATAATAAATCTCAATTTTTTTAATTAATGTAAATTCTAAATGTTATTTAATATTAATAAAATTGAATTTTTCTTGTCCATGTGAGCAATTTTTTTTTATTATCATAATCAAATAATAATTATAATATTTTAATATATATATATTTTTAAAAATAATTTAATAATTATTAATTTTTTGAAAATAATTTTTTTTTAAAAAAATAGCCCGGCCCGGCCCAAAGGGCTGGATCAGGCCCTTTCCCGAGGCAGGGGCCCGAGCCCGATTTAATAAAAGGCCTGGCCGAACCCGGTTGACTAAATCCCGGGCCCGTTGGGCCTGGTACCGGGCCGGCCCGATCGGGCTTTATGCCCATGACTAGCTGCAAGATGCGACAAGGGAAGCTAAGACTCCACATATATATTGAAGCTTGAGTTTGGGTTCAACCTCTGGTCCGTTGCAAGAGCTCGAGAGTCGAGATAGTGCACCACATGATTATACTTCTTGATCTGTTATGAGTAGTTGGCCATAGTGCCCAAACTACAACTTAATTCTTCATCACATTGTGGGAGAGCTCAATCACAATTTTGTTGTGCATGCATCTTTTGAGGATTTTTTTGTATATTTTTTATTTTAGCTACGTACAAGTTTTAAGGTTGCATTAGCTTGATGCATATATTTCAATGGATTATTTGGAAGTTAAATTATGGTAATTAATAGAGTTTGGAGGGGTTAATTAGAAAAAGATGGATGGTGGAAGAAAGATAGAAAAGATTCAATGGATAGTGGAGGCTTATTGGTCCACATTGGAGTTGTTCACCAAGTTGATGTCTGCCATCACCTTTGCCACCTTTCAAGTCCACTTTATTGTTTATCCTACATGTGATGTGTTTGCTAATTATTATAATTTTTTTCTCTTTCTCAACTCTAGCTAGATCTTGAGTTGTCCCTATTTTCTCAATTATTTTTGGTATTTTTGCGTGTATGTATACATAATATGTATGCCTCGTTGAATCATTAAGCCGTTTGATTGCGAATAAGTAAATGTATTTGGCTTAAAACTATTCAAATATACAAGTTTTTTTTAATTGTTATGCATTTCACTCTTTCTCAACCCTAACTAGATCTTGAGTTGTCCCTATTTTCTCAATTATTTTTGGCATTTTTGCGCGTGTGTGCATACATAATATGAATGCCCCGTTGAATCATTAGACTGATTACAACTGTTTGATTGAGAATGATTAAAAGTATTTGGAGTAAAACTATTCATACATACAAGTTTTTTTTTAATTATTATACATTTCTCTCTTTCTCAACCCTATCTAGATCTTGAGTTGTCCCTATTTTCTCAATTATTTTTGGTATTTTTGCGGTTGTGTATACATTATATGTATGCCCCATTGAATCATTAGACTGAATATGACCGTTTGATTGCGAACAATTAAAAGTATTTGGATTAAAACTATTCATACATATAAGTTTTTTTTTAATTATTATACATTTCAATCTTTCTCAACCCTAGCTAGATTTGGAGTTGTCCCTATTTTCTCAATTATTTTTGGTATTTTTGCGCGTGCGTGTATACATAATATGTATGCCCCGTTGAATCATTAGACTGATTACAACCATTAGATTGAGAATAATTAAAATTATTTGGATTAAAACTATTCATACATACAAGTTTTTTTTAATTATTATACATTTCACTCTTTCTCAACCCTAACTGGATCTGGAATTGTTCCTATTTTCTCAATTATTTTTGGTATTTTTGCGTGTGTGTATACATAATATGTATGTCCTGTTGAATCATTAGACTGATTACGATCGTTTGATTGAGAATAATTAAAATTATCTGGATTAAAACTGTTGTCGGCCGTCCGATCTTTCCCCGGCCCGGGGAAATCGAACTGCCTTAGCTCGGAATCAGATCAGACGTGCAAACAGTAAAGTAAACAACAACAAATGACAAAAGACTTTTTTGATGTGAAAATTCCGAAAAGAGTGAAAGACCACGTCGTTGGATCTGTGTCGAACCAAAATTCACTAGATCCTTAGAGTTTTACAGGGAACCAGCTTGGTGGAAGCGTTCCGGCCTAGAAATTTGGGATGGAGACCAAAATTCACTGGATCTGTGTCGGCCCACCGTTTGGGATGGAGACCGGAGTGGCAGGATCAGGCACCACGGAGGGGTTATCAGGGAAGAGATAACCGCCAGGGTGGCCGGGGGCAGTTCAACCCCCAGGGAGGTAGGCAGGGCCAGAGACTCCCTCTCCCCGACCAGGAGGAGGCAATGGCAATTGCCATGAGGGGTAGGAGGAGAGGACAGTGGAGAAGAAGGAGGGAGGTCAGGGTTGACCTGCCCTATTGTGATTTCCATCAAGAGGAAGGGCACCTCACATCCACGTGCCCGGAGTTCCTCGAGATGAGAGGAAACAGGGGGCAACAACAGCAAAACTAACAGGAAGTGCGGATAGAGGAGATCCAGCCTCGGATGGAGGAAGATCGGTGTGAAGACCGGGTTGATTTGGGAACCCGAGGAAGGATCAGAGCGATCCACGGGGGGGGGGGGGGGGGGGGGGGGGGCTGGGATCGAGGCTTCCCGTAAGTCAAGCCTCCACACCATGTACCGAAGGAGCATTGGCTCCACATCCCAGTCCCCGCCCCGGATGAGAAAATCACCTTCTCTAGGGAGGATATGCCGGGTCACGAGGACCCCTTTTGCGATGCGCTGGTCATCCAGACAGCCATCGAGGATTTTACCGTCTCCTGGATCCTCGTCGACAACGGGAGCTCGGTCAACGTCATCTTCAAGAGGGCGTTCGACGCGATGAAAGTAGTGGCCAGAAGGGTGTTGTCCTCGGACGGGCCCCTCTTCGGCTTCTCGGGAGAGAGGAAAGAAGTTGAGGGAGGAGTGGGACTCAATGTCACTCTGGGGGGGGGGGGCGGCAGACACGTAACTGCAAGTTCGTCATCGTAGACGCCCCCAGCAGCTACAGCACCATCTTCGGAAGACCCCCCATCAGCGCCTTCCACTGCATCCCCTCGTCCTTCCACCAGTGCCTAAAGTTCAACGTCGAGGGGGTCCAGATCCGGGTCCGAGGAGATCCTAAGGAAGCAAGGGAGTGCAACGTTTCGGCAGTGAACTCCGTCTCTTGGCTGAAGGGGGCCGAGGAGATGGAGCGGAGGTTGGAGGAGCTGGAGCGGGAAGCTGGCAGAGAAGAGATGAAGGTGGATGAGTGTGGCGTCCAGGCGGAGGTCGCGGAAGAGGCCCGAGAACCGGCCGAGGCAATGGACGTAGAGGAAGCTGAGGAAGAGATCCTCGCCCACGGAGGGGGGGGGGGTATTGAGGAATGGGGGGAGCAGTCTCGTCTGGAGGCAGCAGAGGAGGTGGTGGAGATAGAGGTTCTCACCATCGGAGGCCGGGTGGAGAAGGTCCGCATCAGCGGAGGGCTGACCCCGGAGGCTCAAGGCAGGATGCTGGAGTGCATCCAGAAGAATGTGGACGTCTTCGCCTGGAGCGCCGCATAGATGTCGGGGATCGACCCCAACGTGGCCTGCCATCGCCTCAACCTGGACCCGGAGGCTCGCCCCATCCAGCAGAAGAAGAGGTCCATCACGGACAAGCTCGCCGAGCCCATCAGGGAGGAAGTCGCCAAGCTCCTCAAGGCTGGTTTTGTATCCGAAATCCAATACCCCGACTGGGTCTCCAACGTTGTAATGGTTTAAAAAGGAGATGGCCGGTGGAGGATGTGTATTGACTTTTCTCTTCTTAATAAATCATGCCCGAAAGATTGTTATCCCTTGCCTCGGATCGACGCGCTGGTTGACTCAGCCATCGGTTTCCCTGTAATGAGCTTTCTGGATGCTTTTTCAGGTTATCACCAAATTAGAATGCACCCCCCCCCCCCGACGTCAAAGATGTCTCGTTCATCACAGGGGATGGATGTTATTGCTATAAAATGATGCCCTTCGGGCTAAAAAATGCGGGGGCGACCTACCAAAAAATGATGGACAGGGTCTTCCGAGAGCAGAAGGGGAGAAATCTGGAGGTGTACGTGGACGACCTCATGATCAAAATTTTGGACGTCGATTCCCACCTCCGGGACTTGGAAGAGACTTTCGCCACTCTCCGCAAATATAAGATGAGATTGAATTCCCTGAAGTGTATCTTCGGGGCAAGCAGGGGGAAGTTCCTGGGGCATCTCCTCACCCCTGCCGGTGTGGAGCCTAATCTGGATAAGGTAAGGGCAATCGTGGAACTGAGGTCACCGCAAAATGCTAAGGAGGTACAGCGGTTGACAGGGAAGTTGACGGGGTTGAGCAGGTTCCTCTCCCGGGCCGGGGATAGGTGCTACTCATTTTTCAAAACCTTGAGAGGGGGTCGGAAGTTTGAATGGGCCTCGGAGTGCGAGGAGGCATTCCAGGCCTTAAAGAAACAGCTAACCCAGGCCCCCCTACTCCAAGAGCCCAAAGGGGGGAGGACCTATTTTTGTATCTGGGGGTCGGGGCAGAGGCCCTGAGCTCGGTTTTGATCCGGGAAGAAGGGAAGAAGCAACTCCCCATTTATTATGTGAGCCGGGTACTGAGGAAGGCTGAGCTTCGGTATCCCATCTTAGAGAAGCTGGCCTTCGCGCTAATCATCTCGGCCCGGATGCTCTGACCTTATTTCCAGGCACACTCGAACCGAGTGGTGACTGAACACCCCCTCCGCAACATCTTCGAGGGGGTAGAGCATTCAGGCAGGTTGGCCAAATGGTCGGTGGAACTGAGCGAGTTCGACATCTCATTCGTTCCCCGCCTCTCGATCAAGGCCCAGGCTATGGCTGATTTCCTAGCAGATTACGTGGTCGAGGTGGCGGAGGAGCAACTCACTCGCCCGGTCCCTTGGAAAGTCATGGTGGACGGTGCCTTAGGGAGACATTCTTTGGGGATTGGAGTCATCATGGAAAGCCCCCAGGGGACAAGAATTGAGCAAACCGTGATAATACATTTCCCTATCACTAATAATTAGGCCGAATACGAAGCTGTAATCGCAGGTCTGCGCCTGGCAAGGGAGTTGGGGGTGCACGACGTGGATTTCCTCACTGACTCCATGGTAGTGGCTTCCCAGATCAATGGGGAGTTTGAGGCTAGGGAGCCCACCTTGTAGGTCTATCTGACAAAGGTGAAAGGAATTATCGGGACCTTCCAGACCTTCTCCATCAAACACGTGCCTCGAGAGGAAAATGAGCAGGTAGACCAGCTGGCAAAGCACGGCCCCCGAGTGGGGGGCACCATCACAGATCTCTTCCAACCTTCCATCAAAGAGGGGTAACTAATGGAAGTGGAGCAGCACCCCTCATGGATGGACCCCCTCGTCGCCTTTCTGTCAACAGGAGAGTACCCGGAGAGGATGGACCGAAGAGGGCTCAAACACAAGGCATCGTACTACCTCCTGCGCGATGGGCAGCTGTACCGCAAGACCTTCTCGGGGATGCTAGCTCGTTGCGTGGCCGAACAGGAGGTGCATAGAATTTTGAAGGAGGTCCATTCTGGCGAATGTGGAAGTCATTCGGGGAGTCGGACCCTGGAAGGGAGAATCATCAGGCAGGGGTACTTCTGGCCCACCCTCGGTCAGGATACAGCCGAGTTCACAAAAAATGTCATAAGTGCCAGCTCTATGCCCCGCTCCAACTACAGCCGGCTCAGAGACTAAGAAGCATCATGGCACCATGGCCCTTCGCCATATGAGGGTTGGACCTCGTAGGGCCTTTTCCTCAGGCCAGCGGGCAGAGAAGGTTTCTGTTGGTCATGATCGATTACTTTTCTAAGTGGCTGGAGGTGAAGACCCTAGCCAAGGTAACCTCCTCGGTGATCAGGAATTTTATTTGGGGGGAGATCATCTGTAGGCACGGGCTACCACAGGCTATCGTCACGGATAACTGACCTCAGTTTGCCAGCACGGAGTTCATTTGCTTCTGCGAACAGCTGGGGATTGACCTTCGGTTCGCCTCGGTCCACCATCCCAGGAGCAACGGGCAGGTGGAGGCGGCCAACAAAATAATATTGAACCTCTTAAAAAAGAAAGTGGAAAATCTGAGGGGGTGTTGGGTGGAACAACTCCCTTCAGTCCTTTAGGCCCTGAGGACCACTCCCAATACGGCCACGGGAGAGATGCCTTTTAAACTCTCTCACGGCTGCGAAGCCGTTCTACCCGTCGAGTTTGAGGTCCAGACACCCCGGGTCACCGAGGCGGAGGCTGGAAGGGAAGAGTGGAGATCATAAAATGAGGAGGAGCTTCGTCTCTCCCTTGACATGGTGGAGGAGCTGCGTAACTTGTCCACCGTTAGGCAGGATAAGGCCAAGCGAAGGATGGCCAAGCACTTCGACAAGCACGTCCGTGTCAAGCAATTCGCGGAGAGGGATCTTGTCCTGAAGAAAGTGGACGCGGCAGGAAGATCGGCCGCTGTGGGAAAACTCCATCCCAATTGGGAGGGACCCTACATTGTACATGAGGTCTTGAAATCAGGGGGGTATCGCCTCCAGGATATGAAAGGGGACACCCTCAGCCACACTTGGAGTGGCGATGATCTGAAACATTTTTATCCTTGAAAATATTGTAGGTACTCTTGTTCCATGAATAAAAACGAATCTCATTATCGTATCTTGTGCTTTTGCAAAACTATGATGGCAGGAGGGCTCGCAAATATTTCTAAGTCTTCTCGCTCTGGGGTTAGGTCTCGGGCTGAGCCCGGAGGATGTTCAAGACCCGCCCTCAGGCTCTCACCTAGCTGATTGGCCCGGTGGTAGCACCCAGGAAAGGCAAATGTTTCTAAGTCTTCTCGCTCTGGGGTTAGGTCTCGTCACTCCCCTGCCAGGCTTCCACTCAGTTGGCACGACTGAGTTTCGATGGACATCTCTATGACCCTGGGGCTTATCCCGGAGGATGTTCAACACCCGCCCTTAGGCTCTCACCTAGCTGATTGGCCCGGTGGTAGCACCCGGGAAAGGCAAATGTTTCTAAGTCTTCTCGCTATGGGGTTAGGTCTCGTCACTCCCCTTCCAGGCTTCCACCTAGTTGGCACGGCTGAGTTTTGATGGACATCGCTATGACCCTGGGGCTGAGCCCGGAGGATGTTCAACACCCGCCCTCAGGCTCTCACCTAGCTGATTGGCCCGGTGGTAGCACCCAGGAAAGGCAAATGTTTTTAAGTCTTCTCGCTCTAGGGTTAGGTCTCGTCACTCCCCTATTAGGCTTCCACCCAGTTGGCACGGCTGAGTTTCGATGGACATCGCTATGACCCTGGGGCTGAGCCCGGAGGATATTCAACACTCGCCCTCAGGCTCTCACCTAGCTTATTGGCCCGGTGGTAGCACCCGGGAAAGACAAATGTTTCTAAGTCTTCTCGCTCTAGGGTTAGGTCTCGTCACTCCCCTGCCAGGCTTCCACCTAGTTGGCATGGCTGAGTTTCGATGGACATCGCTATGACCCTAGGGATGAGCCCGGAGGATATTCAACACCCGCCCTCAGGCTCTCACCTAGCTGATTGGCCCGGTGGTAGCACCCGGGAAAGGCAAATGTTTCTAAGTATTCTCGCTCTGGGGTTAGGTCTCGTCACTCCCCTGCCAGGCTTCCACCCAGTTGGCACGGCTGAGTTTCGATGGACATCGCTATGACCCTGGGGCTGAGCCCGGAGGATGTTCAACACCCGCCCGCAGGCTCTCACCTAGCTGATTGGCCCGGTGGTAGCACCCGGGAAAGGCAAATGTTTCTAAGTCTTCTCGCTCTGGGGTTAGGTCTCGTCACTCCCCTGCCAGGCTTCTACCCAGTTGGCACGGCTGAGTTTCGATGGACATCGCTATGACCCTGGGGCTGAGCCCAGAGGATGTTCAACACCCGCCCTCAGGCTCTCACCTAGCTGATTGGCCCGGTGGTAGCACCCGGGAAAGGCAAATGTTTCTAAGTCTTCTCGCTATGGGGTTAGGTCTCGTCACTCCCCTTCTAGGCTTCCACCCAGCTGGCACGACTGAGTTTTGATAGACATCGCTATGACCCTGGGGCTGAGCCCGGAGGATGTTCAACACCCGCCCTCAGGCTCTCACCTAGCTGATTGGCCCGGTGGTAGCACCCGGGAAAGGCAAATGTTTCTAAGTCTTCTCGCTCTGGGGTTAGGTCTCGTCACTCCCCTGCCAGGCTTCCACCCATTGGCACGGCTGAGTTTCGATGGACATCGCTATGACCCTGGGGCTGAGCCCGGAGGATGTTCAACACTCGCCCTCAGGCTCTCACCTAGCTGATTGGCCCGGTGGTAGCACCCGGGAAAGACAAATGTTTCTAAGTCTTCTCGCTCTGGGGTTAGGTCTTGTCACTCCCCTGCCAGGCTTCCACCCAGTTGGCATGGCTGAGTTTCGATGGACATCGCTATGACCCTAGGGCTGAGCCCGGAGGATGTTCAACACCCGCCCTCAGGCTCTCACCTAGCTGATTGGCCCGGTGGTAGCACCCGGGAAAGGCAAATGTTTCTAAGTCTTCTCGCTCTGGGGTTAGGTCTCGTCACTCCCCTGCCAGGCTTCCACCCAGTTGGCACGGCTGAGTTTCGATGGACATCGCTATGACCTTGGGGCTGAGCCCGGAGGATGTTCAACACCCGCCCTCAGGCTCTCACCTAGCTGATTGGCCCGGTGGTAGCACCCGGGAAAGGCAAATGTTTCTAAGTCTTCTCGCTCTGGGGTTAGGTATCGTCACTCCCCTGCCAGGCTTCCACCCAATTGACACGACTGAGTTTCGATGGACATCGCTATGACCCTGGGGCTGAGCCCGGAGGATGTTCAACACCCGCCCTCAGGCTCTTACCTAGCTGATTGGCCCGGTGGTAACACCCGGGAAAGACAAATGTTTTTAAGTCTTCTCGCTCTGGGGTTAGATCTCGTCACTCTCCTGCCAGGCTTCCACCCAGTTGGCATGACTGAGTTTCAATGGAAATCGCTATGACCCTTGGGCTGAGCCCGGAGGATGTTCAACACCCGCCCTCAGGCTCTCACCTAGCTGATTGGCCCGGTGGTAGCACCCGGGAAAGGCAAATGTTTCTAAGTCTTCTCGCTCTAGGGTTAGGTCTCGTCACTCCCCTGCCAGGCTTCCACCTAGTTGGCACGGCTGAGTTTCGATGGACATTGCTATGACCCCGGGGTTGAGCCCGGAGGATGTTCAACACCCGCCCTTAGGCTCTCACCTAGCTGATTGGCCCAGTGGTAGCACCCGGGAAAGACAAATGTTTCTAAGTCTTCTCGCTTTGGGGTTAGGTCTCGTCACTCTCCTGCCAGGCTTCCACCCAGTTGGCACGGCTGAGTTTCGATGGACATCGCTATGACCCTGGGGCTGAGCCCGAAGGATGTTCAACACCCGCCCTCAGGCTCTCACCTAGCTGATTGGCCCGGTGGTATCACCCGGGAAAGGCAAATGTTTCTAAGTCTTCTCGCTCTGGGGTTAGGTCCCGTCACTCCCCTACCAAGCTTCCACCCAGTTGGCACGGCTAAGTTTCGATGGACATCGCTATGACCCTGGGGCTGAGCCCGAAGGATGTTTAACACCCGCCCTCAGGCTCTCACCTAGCTGATTGGCCCGGTGGTAACACCCGGGAAAGGCAAATGTTTCTAAGTCTTCTCACTCTGAGGTTAGGTCTCCTCACTCCCCTGCCAGGCTTCCACCCAGTTGGCACGGCTGAGTTTTGATGGACATTGTTATGACCCTGGGGCTGAGCCTGGAGGATGTTCAACACCCGCCCTCAGGCTCTCACCTAGCTGATTGCCCGGTGGTAGCACCCGGGAATGGCAAATGTTTCTAAGTCTTCTCGCTCTGGGGTTAGGTCTCGTCACTCCCCTGCCAGGCTTCCATCCAGTTGGCACGGCTGAGTTTTAATGGACATCGCTATGACCCTGGGGCTGAGCCCAGAGGATGTTCAACACCCTCCCTCAGGCTCTCACCTCGCTGATTGGCCCGGTGGTAGCACCCGGGAAGGCAAATGTTTCTAAGTCTTCTCGCTCTGGGGTTAGGTCTCGTCACTCCCCTTCCAGACTTCCACCTAGCTGACGCGACCGAACTTTGGTGGATGTCGTGACGACCTTAGAGCTGAGCCCGAGAGTTGTCCCGAGAAAGCACCCAGGGGCGAGCTCACCAGCCAAGACGGCAAGCTCGGGATACCCTGCCCACTCCGGCTCGTTACTAAGGAATTCCTTGTCCCGCTTCAGACCAGAAGGGGGGGGGGAACAGTTCTCCCAAGCATTCTATAGGCGAGGTCGGAATCAGCAGGACCGCCTAAGGAGATATCACACGTGTGGGTACAACGTCGCAAGTAAGCGTAAAAAGGAGACGGAAAAATTATACAAAAATTGTTTCTTTTTTATTACAGTTATAAGGTGAGGCTTGCCTAGGCAAGATACAAGCGAAAAAGAAAAAAAAAGTAAAAGTAAGTAAAACGGAGGAGCCCGGTCAGCTCGCATCTTCCTCCTCTGAACGACGATCCTCCTCGCCACCCTCGCGAAGAGCGAGCCGAAGCTTTCTTCCTTCTCGCTGTGCGGGCTGGGTGGGAACAAGGTCGGCAGAAGATCCCGGACGGGGACCTCTTCGCAGCCTTTAGCCAGAATCCCTGTCCCCCTCATGGCCTTTAGGAGGCATTCGACAGACTCGATGGAGTTGACTCGCAGCCGCTCCGAGACATCAGCCTTGCCAAAGACCCGAGGCCTCCTGAAGGGGACGGATAGCTCGCTGATGCCCGGAGGAAGAAGAGCTTCGGCCTGGCGGAGGAACTCGTTGTGGAGCCCTTTGTTCTTCTCCTTCAACACCTCCACCTCCGCCCTCAGCTGGGCAGCAACAGCCTCTTGCTCGCAAGAGCGCATCTCCTGCTCGATAAGCTGAGCTTCCCGCTCGGCGAGTCGAGCTTGCAGCTGAGCCACCTCGCCTCGCAGCACGTTGACAGCTTCAGCATCCCGCGAAACCAGAGTTCAGAGCAAGCGAAAGAAGAATCTCTTCTAAGTGAGATGAGCATGGGTATCCAGTGATTAGCAAGCCGCCGACAGCTTTGGTGAGTAGAGCGTCGGCAACGCCGGACCGTCTTTCCGCGTCGGCTGCACTCTCCTTCGCCAGGTCGCGCTCCTGCTCGGCGGTCAGCAGGGCGTTGCTAAGCTGGAAGCCGCGGCGGACCATCATATGATGAAGCTCAAAGGCCCGCAGGTGGGCTTGCAACCCCTCATGGCCGAGCTGGCTGGGGGTTAGCTTCTTGTACGACTCGGTGTTGGGTACATTGGAAAATGTGTACCTGATTTGAAGAAGCCCAACCTAGCTCAATGATATACATCATGTTGTATTTGATGTAGTTTTGAGTTGACATGTGCAGGTAAAGAAATGTTAAAGTTTACAGAAAAATTCTAAGTCCAAGTGTCGACACAAAGGAAAATGTGTCGACACATAGAAGAAAGTTGTCGACACAACACTGGGAAAATGTGTCGACACAGAAGAAGTAAGTCGACACTACTCTGGGAAAAAGTGTCGACACATAACATAGTCGATCTCAACACTGGGAAAATGTGTCGACACAGAAGAAGTAAGTCGACACTACTCTGGGAAAAAGTGTCGACACAGAAGGAAAGCGTCGACCTCAACATTGAAAAAAAAATGTCGACACAGAAGAACATAGTCGACCTCAAGGAATATAGTCGACCACAAGTTTGTCTACAACAGCAGAATGTGTCGACACATTGTGATTGAGTCGACACATTGAAGCAGAGTTAAAAGAAGACTGTGTCGACACCTGAAGGCTAAGTCGACACTTACTGAAGTTAAGATTCTACAACAACTGTGTCGACACACAGGACTTGTGTCGACACACTGAAGAGTCAAGATCAAATTGTTTGCAGAAGAAGCTGTGTCGACTCAAAGGCAACTTAGTCGACATCACTGAAGGCAGTGTCGACACCAAAGTCAATTGTGTCGACACAAATAGACAGATGGTCTCGACACTTTCTGACAGACTGTCTCGACACACTGTGGTTCAAGACTAAGGCACAGGACTTGTTGAAGACTTGACAGCTGTGGGTTGCCACCGGTTAACTGAAGCTGTCAGACTTGTCAGAGAACTGTTAGAAACCGGATCAGCCGGTTACCATGAAGGAAGTCTATAAATAGACATATTCAGAAGAAGGAAATAACCTTCTAAACATTGAAGAAATTCTTAACTCCAGAACTTTTGAAGAAGGATTCCGATCCAAATCATTTCAAGAAAGTGCAAGGCACTTAAGAAGATCTTCTCAAGAAGATCTAAGAAGACTATCTAAGGATAGATCTAAGAAGAGTTCTAACCAGAATTCTGAAGAATCATTCAAGTGCTGATAGAGAGAGATCAAGTCAGAATTTGAAGAAGAAGAAAGAATCCACCAGTGGATTATCAAGAAGCTGTTTGGAATCAACTCAGCTAAGTACATTTTCAAGAAGCTTTGAAGAAGGCTAAGAAACAGTTGATTGCATCAGCTGATTAAGAATTGTCATTGCCTTTTCTCTCTCAATTTGGCAAGACAAATTTAAAAACAATCTTTTCTATATTTCTGTAGGATCTGTTTATACAGATCTGAGTTGTAAGCCTATGTTATAAAGGCTGAGTGTAGGAGTGTTGAACTCTGAGTGGTAGGGCTGATTGCCTGAGTGTAGGAGAAGGATATTCTCTGAGTTGTAGGCCTTGGGGCAAGGCTGAGGTAGGGCAGTTGTGCCTGAGTTGTAGGAACCAGTTGGGTTCTGAGTTGTAAGATCTATTGATCTGAGATAAGTGGAAGTTTGGCCGAATCTAGCATACAGCTAGATAGGTGAAGGGGGAAAGTGGATGTACCCAGACCTTGGGGAACCACTATAAAACATAGTGCAATCTGTGATGTGTTGTTTTCTGTGATTGCTGTGTTTTTGTATTAGTTAATAAATTGAATTCTGTCTAGAAGTTTTAGAAAAAGAAGCAGGACCTATTCACCCCCCCCCCTCTAGGTGTTTAGGCTGCCTTGAAAGTTAAACTATCAAGTGGTATCAGAGGGAGGTTCCTCAAAAAGGACTTAACAGTCTGAGGTAGATCTGATAGGCAGAATCAAGAATCAAGAAGATGGGTTCTGGAGAGAATCATAAGGAGCTAGGGTCAATGAAATTACCCATATGCAAGAAGGAAATCTTTGGGATCTGGAAAGAAAGAGTCAGATTGTTTATGGAAGCATCTGACCCAAGGATTTACATCACAGTACAGGAAGGCCCCTTCATACCAATGAAGATATCTGTTCTTGATGCAAATATCCAAACACCAAAGACTTATTCTGAAATGACCAAGGATGAAATCATCTTGGCAACCATGGACAAAAGGGCACAGAACATAATTGTCAGTGCCATAGATGATTCAACATTTCAGAATCTGATTCACTGCAAGACCTCCAAGGAGATGTGGGACACATTGATTGTCTACATGGAAGGATCAGAAGAAGTAAGGCTGGACAGAAAATCTATGCTAAATCAGGAGTATGAAAGTTTTAGACAAGGAAAATCTGATAGCATAACTGAGTGCTATAAGAAATTCTATAGAATTGTGAATGAGCTAATTTCCTATGGAAGAGTCTTCAGTACCTATGAACTGAATGACAAATTCTTAAGATCCTTATCAAAGGATTGGGATACAAAGATCTGTGCCATAAGAGAAGTGGCAAAATTGGCAGAGATATCTCCTCCAACTCTGTTTGGAAAGTTGCTATCCTATGAAATGCAACTTATGGTAAGGAAGGAGGAGGAAAGAAACTCAAGAGGAGAGCATAGAGAAAAGACTGTGGCATTTAATGCTGAAGCCACCAGAAAGAATAGGAGGAAATCACCATCTCCTCCTAAGGAAGTTGAAGAAGGTAGTTCTGAAAATTCAGATAGGGGTTCAGTCAGCAGTGATTCAGATGCAGACTTTGCTGCATTCACTAGGCAATTTCAAAGGTTCTTGAAAAAGAAGCAATGGAAGTCTAGGCCTTCCTCATCACAGCAAGTAGATGACTATTATCAGAAAAGAAGGTCATCTAGGAAAGAGAAAAGCAGGTCAAAGCCCAGCAAAGCCACTACTTCAAAGATTGTCTGCTATTGTTGCAATAGGCCTGGACATGTAGTGGCTGAGTGTCCTGACAAAAGGAAGGAATCTTCAGAAAAGAAGAAGACTTATCAGAAAGGCAAGAAGGAGAAATCCTTTGTAGCAAAGAAAGATAAAAGTCTGTCAGACCAGTCAACTTCAGAATCAGGATCTGAAGCTGAAGCATATATTGGACTATATGCTGCATCTGAGGAAGAGGAGTTTATGCAGTTGCTAGACTCCATCAATGAACATCAATGCATGGGTTTGATGACTAGATCAGAAGAGGACCTATGCCAGAATCAGTCTGGTCCTAATGAGGTAAACAGTCCTTCCAGTACATTTGTTTGTAGTACAAGTGAAGAATCAGCTACATCTGCATCAAGTGATGAAGATGCATCTGGATCTGAAGGAGATGTCTATCAATTGATAGACAAGTATGGGGACTTGTTGCAGGCCCTTAAGAAAAGCAAGAACCTGGTTAAATCACAGGCTCAGGAAATTGCTGATCTAAGGGTTACAACAGCTGAGTTAGAAAAAGTCCTTGATCAAAAGTTAGCTGAAATTGCCAAGCTGAAAAATATAACTATTATTCAGATGGGCACAATTAATTATACTAATGATCAAGTAAAGAGTCTGGAGGACAGACTTAGAATTGAAAGGGAGTTAGTGGCTAGTTACTCTAAGCCAAAATCTGTCTTACCCTTGATAGATGAATTTGTCACTCAGAAGGGTAAGGCTGGATTAGGATTTAAGGGTAACTCCAGGGCTAGCAGATTCAAAAAGAAAGGCAAAGCCCCTATTCAGCCACTAAACCTTTCAGTCCCCATAAGGTTTGGTAAGAAGAAAGTGCCTTCTAACATATATGATCATGAAGACATTCAGGATCATATCAAGACAAATGTTCTGAAGAACAAGGGTGTTAAGGCAAGCAGGCCTACCTATGGTCATAAGCCCTATGGTTTTAAGAAACCAGCAGGAGAAGTTGCAACAGCACCAGCAGTGAACAGAAATGCTTCTGACAAGGATGTATCTAGATCTAGATACAATAAGTTTGAATGTTGGTGCTGTGGCAAGAGGGGTCATTTTGCATTGGACTGCTGGTATAACACAAGTGTTATAAAGAATAAGAGTCTACCTGTTAGAAGAGGTTATGATAACTTTATTAAGGCTAACCTGAACCAAGGACCCAAGACTTACTTGGGTTCTAAGGGTAAGTAATTCTGTATTGCAGGTGAATCCAAGTTACCATGCCCCTATATGGTACTTGGATAGTGGTTGTTCCAGGCACATGACTGGAACAAAGGGGCTGCTGAAGGAGTATTCATCTGTCAAAGATGGACATAAAGTGATCTTTGGTGGATCTGAAAAAGGAGTCATCAAAGGATTTGGTAACATCTCTTCAAACCTAATTACTATCACCCAAGTGGCCTATGTAAAAGGTTTGAAACATAATCTAATAAGCATAAGCCAGCTGAGTGATCTAGGATATGACATTTCATTTAGTAAGGATGGATGTCATATCAAAAGGTCAAGTGATCAAGAGATCATATTGACTGGGTATAGGAAGAGAAATGTGTATTGCTTTAATTTTGAATGTGAGAATAAGGCATCCCCCATTTGTCTTGTAGCTGATGACAATGCTTCTCATTGTGTTAAGTGGCACAAGAGATTGGCTCATCTAAACTACAAGACAATTGGCCAACTCTTTAGTAAAGAACTAGTGAGGAATGGGCCTCAAGTTAAGTGTATAAAGGAAGGGGTATGCTCAGCTTGTCAAAAGGGCAAGCAGACAAAAACCTCATTTCAAAGCCTTGAAAACAAGGATTCTGTGAGGTGCTTATACCTCTTGCATATGGATCTTTTTGGTCCTATGCCAGTTCACAGTCTAGGAAGGAAGATCTACACACTAGTGGTGGTAGATGACTATTCTAGATTTACATGGGTGTTCTTTCTGAGACAAAAATCTGAAACCCCAAGTGTATTATTTAAGTTTGTAAAGCAAATTCAGAATGAACTGAACAGTACAGTGGTCAAAATCAGAAGTGACCATGGTACTGAGTTTCAATCTGAAAGCATGACAAACTTGTGTATAGACTTTGGGATTTTCCAAGAGTTCTCCTCACCTAGAACACCTCAGCAAAATGGAATTGCTGAAAGAAAGAATAGATCATTAATTGAAGCTGGTAGAACTCTATTGAGTGACACCTCTCTCCCAGAATATTTTTGGGCTGAGGCAGTTAACACTGCTTGTCATGTCATCAATAGGGCTTCTATCACCAAAAGCCACAGAAAGACTCCCTATGAGATTGTGAAAGGCAGAAAACCAAATCTATCCTATTTTAGGATCTTTGGCTGCAAGTGCTATATACTTAACAATGGTAAGTCTTATTTGACTAAGTTTGCTGCCAAATCCCAGGATGGGATATTTGTTGGGTACAGCACAAATAGTAAGGCCTATAGAGTCTTCAACTTAACTACTCAAGTTGTTGAAGAATCTGTGCATATTGTATTTGATGAAACAAGATTAATCAATTGTGAATTGTCTTGTAGATCAAATGACTCAACAGGTATAAGCAAGAAGATGGACAAGCTCTCCATTGCTGAAGCTTCAAAGGAAGAGGGAGCATTGGAAAATGAAGGCTGCTGTCCAGGGGGAGTACAAGAGATAATGGAAGCTGATGAAAACCAAGAGGAGCAGCAGAATGAAGAAGCTGGAGATGCTCAACCTGAAGGGAATCTACCTCCAGCTATAAGATATCTAAGAGATCATCCTACTGATCAGATAATTGGTGATCCAAGACAAGGAGTGCAAACTAGAAGCAGAAATCAAAGCACAGTTTTGCATTCTAGTTTCTTGTCTCAAATGGAACCTAAGAAGTTTGAAGAAGCTATCCAAGACCAGTACTGGATTGATGCTATGCAAGAGGAGCTGAATCAGTTCAGAAGGTGCAAGGTCTGGGAGCTTGTTCCTAAACCAAGAGGCCACAACATAATTGGGACTAAGTGGATCTATAGGAACAAGCTAGATGAAAGTGGAATAATAATAAAGAATAAAGCAAGATTGGTTGCAAAAGGATACAGGCAGGAAGAAGGGATTGACTTTGATCAAACCTTTGCTCCAGTAGCAAGGCTGGAGGCAATCAGAATGTTCCTTGCCTTTGCAGCCTACCAAGACTTCAAAGTATACCAGATGGATGTAAAGTCAGCATTTCTGAATGGTGATCTTAAAGAAGAAGTATATGTAGAGCAGCCATCAGGTTTTGTAGATCCTCTTAAACCTGATTCTGTGTACAAGCTTAGGAAAGCTTTGTATGGGTTAAAACAAGCTCCAAGGGCTTGGTATGAAACCCTGTCTACCTTCCTCATTGAGAATAAATTCTCAAGAGGAAAGATAGACAAAACTCTATTCCTTAGGGAATCCAAAGGAAAGATCATCTTAGTCCAGATCTATGTTGATGACATAATCTTTGGATCTACTGAAAACAACCTTTGTAAAAAGTTTGCCAAACTTATGCAAGGGAAGTTTGAGATGAGCAGTATGGGAGAACTTAAGTTCTTCTTGGGACTCCAAGTAAGACAGACTGATGATGGATTGTCCATATCCCAGTCTAAGTTCACCAAGGAATTAATTAAAAAATATGGTATGGAGTCATCCTCCTCCATGAGAACTCCTATGGGCACAAGTATGCCAATATGCAAAGATGAGGCAGGTAAACCTGTTGATGAATCATTGTATAGAGGAATAGTTGGGTCACTACTATATCTCACTGCTAGTAGACCTGACATTATGTATGCAACATGTGTCTGTGCTAGGTACCAAGCCTGCCCTAAAGAATCTCATTATACTGCAGTAAAAAGGATTCTGAGATATCTAAAGGGCACTCCTACTCTAGGTCTTTGGTACCCTAAGAATAGAGATTTTCAACTAACAGGCTATTCAGATGCAGATTTTGCAGGATGTAGAGAGGATAGAAAGAGTACTACAGGTACTTGTCAATTCCTGGGAGGAAGACTAATATCTTGGAGTAGTAAAAAACAGACTAGTGTGGCAATTTCCACAGCTGAGTCAGAGTATATTGCTGCAGGAAGCTGCTGTGCACAGCTATTATGGATGCAGCACCAGCTTAAAGATTATGGTATTCAGGTAAGTAGAACACCCCTTTTATGTGATTCTAAGAGTGCTATTTCTATTGCTAATAATCCAGTTTCTCATAGTAGAACTAAGCATATAGAAATCAAATATCATTTTCTTAGAGAACATGTAGAAAAAGGTGACATCTCATTGGAATTTGTAAAAACAGATTATCAAATAGCAGATGTATTTACTAAGCCTTTAGATGAAACCAAATTCAATAAATTCAAAATTGAATTAGGTATGTTAACCATTGATTAATGTATTAAACAAAATCATTAACAATGCTATTGAAATGGTTAATAAGTAAGTAAAAGTAGTAACAACAATAATCAAGTGTTAAAAAGGACACATTGAAGTTACAGAAATTGGCTAAGTAAGAATGTGTCGACACATTCAGTAATAATGTGTCGACTCAGAGAAATTATGTCGACAAGTCAGAAATATTGTGTCGACACAGAGAATATGTGTCGACACTTAAGAGTTTTATTGTCGACTTAACCAGGAATGTAATGTCGACTCAACCAGAATTATGGTGTCGACACTTACAAAATATGTGTCGACACTTGTCTTAGTGTCGACACAGAATTTCTGTCTTTCTACTATATATCCAAGGTGTCGACATAACCACAAATTGGTGTCGACACATAGTAGACTGAAGAAATGTCGAGTTAATAGAAGCTTGTGTCGACACATTCCGTCTGTGTCGACACATTTAGACTGTCTTTGGCGCCTTTTGAACTTCTTTCAACAGAAGCTATAAATAGGTCAAAAAGCTCTTTGTGTCGACACGCTTTCAAGGTTTTCGAAACTCAAACCCTGTGTCGACAGTCTTTCTTTCTCTCTTCTCTCAAGCTTTCTCGACACAACAATGGCGCCAAGGATTGAAGATAACATCAATGAAGGCTATGAGTTGGTGCGCCAGGCGTTTGCAGATGCGCCGCCCGATGTTCAAGGGGTTATCACCCTTCTCTCCAACTCAGGGTTAGAATTTCTGGTCTCTGAACCGTCCAAGATCTGGAAGAAGGAGGTGCATGAGTTCTTTATCTCAGCATCAGTCCATTCTACTGAACTCAAGATTAAGTCCACTGTTCAAGGGACTAAGATTAAGATTACCCACAGGGGTTTGAGAAAGATATTCCAATTACAAGTAGTTGAGAATGAAGAAGAGGTTCCCAGTTCTAAGACAAGGGAAGCCCTACAATGGTGTGGCCTGGACTCAAGCATGAAGATTGGAGCTGCATTCAATAGAAAGGGTATGAATCAGCAAGGGAAGTTCTTGTCTGAAGTTGTTGGCAAGGTAATTCTCTGCAAGTCAGGTGGACATGATAGGATTTCTGCCTATATGTTCAGCCTTATGACCAGGATTGTCTTTACAATCCCTACTGATTGGTCAGCAGTCCTCTTTGACAAGATTAAAGAAGGGATCAAGAAGCCTAACATGGCTAGGATCATAAGTCTATATCTCAATGGAGCAATCCCTGAAGTGATGCAGCAACTGCCAGGATCTAAAATCAATCATATGAGAAGGATGGACATGAGACTATTCTCCAGGTGGGAAAGGGTGCTGTCTAAGGATGTGCCTGAAGAGAGCAGGCCAGACACCCCTGTGAAATCCCCTTCTCCAGCTCATGAGACTGAGCAACAACAAGAGGACCCACTAAGGATACAGAGTGAAGAACAACCTGCCTCCTCTATAGTTCATCAAGTAGATACATCTGCACAGATGCAGGGGGAGCCAGTTCAATCTCCTGCTCAAAATGTTTCTACCCCTACTCAGGTACAAGTGGTACAGGTGTAGGGGGAGCAAATGTATTTTACTATAAAAGACTTTCTAAAAGTTTTTTTTTTCTCACTGCACAGGTTCAGGGGGAGCATGTGTCTTCTCCTACTCCAGATATGCAGCTGCCTGAAAATGTGCACAAGGATGCACCTAATGACTTATCTTCAGATGCTCCAGTTCAAAAGGAATACACTCTGGATGAGTTGTTTCCAAATGATGACATAGCTACTGATAGAATAGAAGAGGACCAAGATGTTGAGCAGCCTCTTGACATAGAGCTAGAACAAGGAGTGGAGAAAGTTCAAGAGATTGAAAAAGTTCAAGAAATAGAGGAGGAGCAAAGAATTGAGGGGGAGCCAGTACATGTTGAAACTGAGCAACATGGCACTGAAGCAGATAGAGTTCACATTGAGAGTACTTCTGAATCTGAGACTGAAGAAGCCAGGTTGGCTAAGAGAAGAAAACTGGTTGTATTTAAAAGAAGAAGCAAAACTTATAAGCAGGCTTTACAGACAACACCTCCACCTCCACCTCCTGAAGTTGATTATAACAAGTTCTTGGTGGATTTACAGGTGAAATTGGATGACCACAGGGTGGCCATTGAGAAATATGTTGATGAAAGAAACAAAACTCTGCAGTTTGACTTAGCCCAAGATATCAAATCTATCCAATTTCAAGTCAACTTGAATAAAACTGAAATGACAGATTGCTTCCACAAGGGTGGCAATGCTGTAGTTTATCTGGCTAAACAACAGCAGGATATCTCTACAAAGGTGGATGATATTGCTTTGAAGCAAGGTTATGTTCTGGAAAATCAAATAAGAATGAATGACAATTTAACTGAATCTCATAATGAGATTATTCAAGAGGTGAAGAAGATTGTTCCAGGGATGCCTGCAGATAAAGCCAAAGAAATGGCAGAGTTTGATAAGAATTTTCAGGCTGCAATTGCATCTGTTAAGACTGCCATCACAACCTCTCAACAGGAAATATCTGAAAAGCTTCAAAGATTAAGACCATTTTTCAAGGAGGGAGTGAATTATTTGGATGGCCAAATAAGATTTCAGAAAGAAGATCTTAGAGATCATGTATCAAGAGAAGCCATAAAGGGGGAGAGGATGCTAATTCATGCAGGCTCTGAGCATGCCAAATGGGTGACCAATAGCATAAGAGCCACATTGGGATATCCACCATTGTGTGATGATAACATGGTGGCTGAGTCAGGATTACAAACAGGACTACTTGAAGGTGACCAACCTGAGGTTGCCCAAGTCATATACCCCCCTCCAGATTTTGATATATTGGATCAGCAAGTGCAATATATGTATAGTCCTTCAAAGGAAGTTGTAAATGTTATCTTTGAAAAGGTTGATAAGCCTGAGGTAAATTTGCAAGAACAGCAAGATGCTCTACTGTCAAAGAAAAGATTTAGAGAGCAGGCTGAGCTGAAGCCAGATTTTGAGCAGTGGAGTCCTACTTCCAGAAATATAATACTCACTGCATGGAAAGCTGTCAAAGATAAAGTTCATGAGAGGGGCAAGTGGTACAATGAGCAGGAATGGCAGAAGTATGAGGCAAGACAAGAAGCCATTGTACAATTCAGAAGGAAAGCTAAGATGGGAAGACTTCCAACTGATGCTATGGAGCCAAGCAAATACTTCCCAAAGCCTTTTCACTATTTTGAAAGGCAAAGGCTCAAGGAAGAAGCTAAGAAGAAAGCTGATCTTAAAGGAAAAAAGATGGCTGAAGAATCAGAAGCTCCTGTGACAGCTAAAATTAAATCTGGCCAAGGGATTGTTATTAGAGAGCCTAATCAATCCTGATAATGTTTAGTTCTTTCATAATGTTTTGTAATGATGTAATCTGTCAAAGAAAAACCATGTAATCAAACATTACCCAGTAATAAACAAAATTTTGTTAAATCTGTGATAGATTGTTTTATCCATGATGTTCTTATTATTTTGTTTATAATTAAGTATCCCTGTGTATTGTCATATATCATCATTTTATACTATTTATAAATGGTGTATATCATTGGCTATAAGGGTTATGACTTCTCCAAATAGGGGGAGATTGTTGGGTACATTGGAAAATGTGTACCTGATTTGAAGAAGCCCAACCTAGCTCAATGATATACATCATGTTGTATTTGATGTAGTTTTGAGTTGACATGTGCAGGTAAAGAAATGTTAAAGTTTACAGAAAAATTCTAAGTCCAAGTGTCGACACAAAGGAAAATGTGTCGACACATAGAAGAAAGTTGTCGACACAACACTGGGAAAATGTGTCGACACAGAAGAAGTAAGTCGACACTACTCTGGGAAAAAGTGTCGACACATAACATAGTCGATCTCAACACTGGGAAAATGTGTCGACACAGAAGAAGTAAGTCGACACTACTCTGGGAAAAAGTGTCGACACAGAAGGAAAGCGTCGACCTCAACATTGAAAAAAAAAATGTCGACACAGAAGAACATAGTCGACCTCAAGGAATATAGTCGACCACAAGTTTGTCTACAACAGCAGAATGTGTCGACACATTGTGATTGAGTCGACACATTGAAGCAGAGTTAAAAGAAGACTGTGTCGACACCTGAAGGCTAAGTCGACACTTACTGAAGTTAAGATTCTACAACAACTGTGTCGACACACAGGACTTGTGTCGACACACTGAAGAGTCAAGATCAAATTGTTTGCAGAAGAAGCTGTGTCGACTCAAAGGCAACTTAGTCGACATCACTGAAGGCAGTGTCGACACCAAAGTCAATTGTGTCGACACAAATAGACAGATGGTCTCGACACTTTCTGACAGACTGTCTCGACACACTGTGGTTCAAGACTAAGGCACAGTACTTGTTGAAGACTTGACAGCTGTGGGTTGCCACCGGTTAACTGAAGCTGTCAGACTTGTCAGAGAACTGTTAGAAACCGGATCAGCCGGTTACCATGAAGGAAGTCTATAAATAGACATATTCAGAAGAAGGAAATAACCTTCTAAACATTGAAGAAATTCTTAACTCCAGAACTTTTGAAGAAGGATTCCGATCCAAATCATTTCAAGAAAGTGCAAGGCACTTAAGAAGATCTTCTCAAGAAGATCTAAGAAGACTATCTAAGGATAGATCTAAGAAGAGTTCTAACCAGAATTCTGAAGAATCATTCAAGTGCTGATAGAGAGAGATCAAGTCAGAATTTGAAGAAGAAGAAAGAATCCACCAGTGGATTATCAAGAAGCTGTTTGGAATCAACTCAGCTAAGTACATTTTCAAGAAGCTTTGAAGAAGGCTAAGAAACAGTTGATTGCATCAGCTGATTAAGAATTGTCATTGCCTTTTCTCTCTCAATTTGGCAAGACAAATTTAAAAACAATCTTTTCTATATTTCTGTAGGATCTGTTTATACAGATCTGAGTTGTAAGCCTATGTTATAAAGGCTGAGTGTAGGAGTGTTGAACTCTGAGTGGTAGGGCTGATTGCCTGAGTGTAGGAGAAGGATATTCTCTGAGTTGTAGGCCTTGGGGCAAGGCTGAGGTAGGGCAGTTGTGCCTGAGTTGTAGGAACCAGTTGGGTTCTGAGTTGTAAGATCTATTGATCTGAGATAAGTGGAAGTTTGGCCGAATCTAGCATACAGCTAGATAGGTGAAGGGGGAAAGTGGATGTACCCAGACCTTGGGGAACCACTATAAAACATAGTGCAATCTGTGATGTGTTGTTTTCTGTGATTGCTGTGTTTTTGTATTAGTTAATAAATTGAATTCTGTCTAGAAGTTTTAGAAAAAGAAGCAGGACCTATTCACCCCCCCCTCTAGGTGTTTAGGCTGCCTTGAAAGTTAAACTATCACTCGGCGCTGTCGCGGCCGTAGAGGCTGAAGCCGAGGGCAAAGGCATGACCAGTGGGAGGCCGACGAGCTCCCTAGGAGGGGCGCGAGTAGAGATGGAGACTCCTTAGGCCCCCTCATCCCACCTCAGAATAGGCTCGCCGCCCATGTCCTTGCTTCTTCCTCCCTTACCGAAGTGGGGGTGATCCTTTGGCAGGCCGGGCTCGCGAACGACGACCTCCTCGATGGAATCTGAGGGGGAAGGACCTTTTTTGTTCTTTGTCTCCCCGCGGGGGGAGGACACTTCTTTCAGCGGACTCATCGGAGGCTCGTCGGAAAAAGCCTCCGGTGAGCTCATAAATCGGACGGGCGACAAAGGGTGTTGCAGCCGCGCCCGCGAGACCACCTTAGCCTTCTTCCTCAGGGGTGAAGGATCAGGGCGCGAGCTTGACCACCCGAGCTCCAAGCGCTTCCTGCCGGGGGGTTGACCTCGCGCTTGTTCATCTCGGCAGGCCGCTGCCGCTGCCCGGGCCAGCTCCAGGGGATCTGAAGATATGCCCGGCGCCTTCCCCCACGACTATGGAATCAGGGGATGGTTGCCGAGAAAGGAGGCGACTCGGCGACGCTAACTTCTGCGAGTCCGGTTCCTTGGCCTCGGAACCCCTTTTCTACGAGCTGTCAAGAGTACTCTTAGCCCGCGGAGTGGATGCCTCGCCACCATCCACCCGGTCGGAAGAAAGCGTCACAAGGTTTTTGTCAGGGGAACCGGAAGCCGGCTGATTGGATTAGCCAGCCCCGTCCCCCAAGGCCACCGTAAGATCGACTAGAATAGGTTCGGCCCCCGGAGGAAAGGGTTTCGCCCGCTTGGCCGAGCCGAAATCAGCAAATCGGCGAGCAGGAACCTCTAGGCTGGTCAAGCCCGCAACTTGAGCTGCGATCTCCTCGCGGGAGCGTGCGACTCGCTCTAGGACTTCCTTGGTAAGCGGCATCTTAACAGAACTCAAGGAAGGGCAAAGGTCAGTCAGGTGCGCAGGGGTACATATATATAGCTATCCGTGGGACCTACCAGAAGATTCCTTTCCAACGAATGCCCCCACTCGCCGAATCCTGCGGGGTTGGATGTATCTTTCCGAGCTTGTCCCAACCTCGCAAAGAGCGGGGATTGTGTACAACCCCGTATCCGGCGAGTGGGTCCACGAAAGCCAGACCGGCCGGTCCATACCGCCTCATGGTCCGTACAGGGTCCTTTGCCGAGCCCGAGCTCGGCAATCGTCGTGCCGAGCTCGGCGATCGTCGGGCCGAGCTCAGGGTTTTTGGAGCTAAGCCCGGTCGCTGACTCGCCAGGGGCAAGAGACGAGCCTGCACTCGCCAAAGCGGGGTACTCGCCCGGCGAACTCGCATTCGCCGCCCTTGCCGAGTAGAGGATCCAATGGCCATCCCGCCCCCAGTGGTCTGCCCCTAGCCTCTCTAAACAGTGGAGCTTTGTTGTTGGCAGGCCAGCCCAAGAGGTCTTCAGTAATTTCAGACCAGCATAGGTAGGCTATTCGCAGGCCGTTTTTAGTTTCTTATAAATAGGACCCAAGGGGTACCTCAGAAAGGGTCACTTGTCTCCAAGTCTTCTCATGCTTTCTGAGGTACCTTAGCCCGGCCTTTTGGCTAAGGAGGGGAAGCGCTCTGAGATATTCCGGGATTGTGGTGGGACCTCCGCGCCGGGCCCTTGGTCTAGTCCTTTGTTCTTCACCTTCTTGTTGTTTTCTTGCAGGAGCGGAGTAGGTGCGCGACCACCCCCTTCCCCAAGGGTCGAACTCCACAGAGACCGATTTTTAGGTTTCAACACGTAGGGCAACCCGCATCTGTGGTCTGGTGGCAAGCTGCAGTTGTGCTCTGATGGCAACATGCAACTGCGACCTGGTGGCAACTCGCAGTTGTGGTCTGATGGCAACCTGCAATTACGGTCTAGTGGCAATCTGCAGTTGCGGTCTGACAGCTGTCCTTTGTTGTAGTTCGATGGCACCCCAGAACTAACCATATTAGTATCATTCTGTATCCTTGTGGTTTGACGCCGTAAAACCACATAGCCCACGCGGATTGTAAATAGTCACACATCGCTTGCTGTATTCTCCTCTCTCTCCCATCTTCTATAAATAGGGGCATAACTTTGTATTATTTAACTTTTGTAGTAATAAAATTTGCATTTTATTTATCTTTTTTTTACTTGGTATTAGAGCTAACCGATTCTTTGCTTCAGATTGATTTTTCGGCTTCAGGCAATCCAAGCGGGCTCTTGTTTTCCACCCGCTTGCTCTTCTTTCTTCTCTTCGCGGTTTTCTCTCTTAAATCACGGTCTTCTCTTTTCGCGTCATATTTTCGTTTAACTGTGGTCTCTTCTCCTTTGCTCCGGTTTGCTATTCGGCTTCTTGATTCGAGCTCATGGTATTTTTTTAACCAGTTGCGGTCTCTATCCTGCCCTCCCTTGGCCGGTCACTCTTCTTGCGATTTGTTCTTTGCTTTAGCCTCTTTTGTGTTCTTGCGGTCTTGCTGTGATCGCGTGGCCTTGCTTTGTTCGCACGACCTCTTTTGCGATCATGCGTTCTCCTACTTTGCTCTCTTTCTTCGACAAGTTCTTTTTTGTCTTCTCACTCAGCCGTGCGGTTTGAGTCTTTCTGTCGGCCTTTTTCCTTTGTCACGGTCTTCTCTCTCTTCGTTATTCACTCCTCCTGCGGCTAGCGCCCTTCTGGTCTTCTTTTGGGGTTTCCTCGTAATAGCTTTGTTCGCTCAGTCTCCCTGTCTTCTTTTACGCGACTCTCTTCGTGTCTTTTGCGGTCTTGCTGTCTAACCATGCTGTTAGAGATTTTCTGTCAGTTTTTCTCTCTTTTTATAGAGGGTTCTTCTTTTTCTCTCTAGGAGGTGACTTTTCTTGTCTCCTCTTCAGGAAGTGCTCATTTGACCACTGAGGATAAGTTGCTTATTGACTCTGGAGCCACTAATCACATAACTGACAATTCTCGTTTGTTATCCTGCTTGAACAAGCATAATCGGGTATCTCTAATCATTATTGCAGATGGTACTTCATATCCTGTATGTGGTAGTGGCACTGTGCAACTCACTCCGTCTTTGCGCTTTGAGGACACTCTATATGTTCCCACTTTTTTGTGTAATTTACTGTCTGTTCATTTTCTCTACAAATAGTTAAATTGCACGGTTACTTTAACTTCTCATACTTGTTCTTTTCGGGATTCTATCTCCAAGGGCACGATTATTACTGGGACTGCGAGTGGTGGTCTCTTCTTTCTTGACAATGTTAGTGCTCTTTCTGCTTCTACTTCTCTTCTACAATGACATCTTCGTCTTGGCCATCCCCCTCCTCGCCTCATCTACCAACTTCTCTCAAATCTACCTCAAGGGGAATCCTCTTTGAATTGTGAAGCCTGCCAGTATGGCAAACATCACCGCTCTTCCTTTCCAGTAAGACAAGGACGTAGTTCTTCGTATCCTTTTGAACTAGTTCACTCTGATATCTGGGGTCCCTCTCCTACTGGCATTGTTGGTAGAGGTAGCTTTTACTTTGTTACCTTCATTGATGATTTCTCGAGGCGTACTTGGTTATATCTCTTAAAAGAGCATTCTGAACTTTACTATGTGCTTACTACCTATTATAATGAGATCCGGACACAGTTTAATGTGCATATTAAAGTTCTTCATATTGATAATGCCAAAGAATATATTAGCTGTCAGTTTTTGATTTTTGCGCAAGTCATGGTTTACTTCATCAAAATACTTGTGCATATACTTCGAAACAGAATGGCGTTGCTGAACGCAAGAATCGTCATCTCCTAAATGTTGCTCGCAGCTTTCTCCTACAAATGCATGTTCATAGGTTGTATTGGGGTCATGCTATGCTCCTCTCCTATTACCTCATCAACCATATTCCCTCATTGGTTCTTCAGAGCAAAACCCCATTCTCCATTTTGTATCCAAGAGCCATGTTATTTTTTTTACCTCTACGAGTTTGGTTATACGGCGTTTGTTCACATACCTTCTCCTGATCATGACAAACTTTCTCCTCGTTCTGTTAAGTGCATATTTCTTGGTTATTGTCCGACTCAGAAAGGGTATTGCCATTTTGACCCTCTTCTTCGCAAACAGTATGCTTCAGTTGATGTCACCTTATTTGAAGATGCACCATATTTTTCTCCTACTCTTCTCTCTTGTCATTTGATGCTTCCTCTTCTACCCTTATTGTCTCGGCACCTTTGCCCAAACCAATTCTTTCCACACATGTTTCTGTTACTCCATCTCTTTCTCTCGATACTGATTATTTGTCTTTGGAGCCATCCCTGCCAGTTCTCGAGCCAGCCGAGTCTCCAGAAGGTAGATCTGCTACTGAAGAAAAGACAAATCGTGATCTTCTCATTGCCCTATAAAAAGGAGTTCAGACATGCAATAAACAATCTATTGATGATGCTATGTCATATGCTTTTCTTTCCCCAGCTGGAAAGCATTTTGCTCTTGCTATCTTACTAATGTCACCCCGACAACATATCAAGAGGCTCTGACCATTCCACATTGGAAAGTTGCTATGGATAAAGAGATGAAGATCTTAACCGAGAGGGGTACTTGGACTCTTGTTCCTACTCCTTTAGGTGTGGATCCCATTGGTTGTCAGTGAGTCTTTGTCATCAAGTTTCATCCGGATGGAACAATTGACCGATATAATGCTAGGATTGTTGCCAAAGGCTTTACTCCGACATATGATATGTACTTTTTTAATACCTTCTCCCCAGTTGTTCGTATCAACATGATCCGCGTTCTTTTTTTTTGTATCGGTTAACAAAGGTTGGGAGATGTCTCAACTAGATGTTAAGAATATCTTCCTGTATGGTTATCTGCAAGAGGTGGTATACATTGAGTAACCTTTTAGGTATGTTGCTCAGGGGGAGTCTCAGGTATGTAAACTACGGAAGACGGTTTACGACATCAAGTAGAGTCCTCGGGCTTGGTTCGACAAGTTCAGCAAAGATGTCTCTCTTATTGGATTCACTCGGGATTCTACTGATCATTTTTTTTCATACGCAAGACAATTAAAGGGCTCGTGGTTCTTATTGTCTACGTGGATGGCATTCTCCTTACTGGTGATGATAAGGAGAGAATTGATCTGGCAAAAAGACACATTCGATAACATTTTGTTATAAAGGATATGAGAACTCCTAAGTACTTTCTGAGAATTGAGATCTTGCGTAAATACAACTCTGTGGTGCTCTTAAAGCGGAAATATGCTCTAGATCTCTTAAAAGAAACTAGTCTTCTTGGGGCGAGACCTGCTCGTTGTCCAATGACCATTGGTTATGATTAAGGTTGGACTGAGGATTCTCCTCTTCTTCTAGATAACACTGTGTACAGACGATTAGTGGAAAAGCTCATCTATCTATCTGTCACCATACTAGATATTTGTTATGCAGTAGGAAAGATCAGTCAGTTTATGCAAACTCTCAGAGAGTTTCATCTTCGTTCAACCATGAAAATTTCGGAATATGTGAAAGGATTTCTAGAAAAGGGGTTATTATTTCAAAAGTATAACCATTTAAAGATTGTAGCGTATTCTGTTGTTAGCTATGCAGATAACAAATAAGGCTTTGTTTGGCGCTCAGCTGGCGGGACAAAGCTGTGGGTCCAGACGTCGTATTCGAACTGAAGGGGCGGAGGATCGGATCAAAGCGGTGCTTTCTGCCTCATTTTTCAAGGCGCGGTGGGTCCAGTCGGAGCAAATGCCGCCGGAGGGCGTTTGTTTAACCGCCGTCCGGCGGCATTTGCCCCAAATGGCCAGCCGAAACGCCGAGCCAAACGAACTCAAAGATAGAAAATCTACATCAGATTTTTGCATCTTTGTAGAAGGAAATCTTGTTAGTTGGAAAAGCAAAAAGTAGCTTGTGATTTCCAAGTTAAGTGCTGAAGCTGAGTACATGAGCATGATTTCAATAACTTACGAGTTGAAATTGTTATTGCTTGACTTGGGAAAGTCTATGATCATCCTCATTCTATGTTCTATGATAACAAAGCCGTTATTTACATATCCAAGAATTCAGTTTTTTATGAGAGGATAAAACACATTGAAGTTGATTGTTATTTCATTAGAGAAGAGATATTAAAGAATCAAATCTGCACTCCATTCATCACTTTTGACAAAAAACTGGCATATATCTTTACAAAACTAGTTTTCGCTTCTCTTTTAGATGTTTGTATCAAGCTGGGTATGATTGACATATATGCTCCATCTTGAGGTAGAGTGTTAGGGCTTGGCGGTTTGGCGGACTGGTATCAACGATTTGTTGGTTTGGCGGTCTGGCTTGGCGGACAGAGAGCTTGGCGGTATGGCTTGGTGGATAGAGGTAGCAGTCAAGTCTAGCGGCTTGTCTTGGCGGACTGGCGGTTTAGTAAGTCCTGACGGTTTGACAAATTCGCAGTTCAGTCTTGGTGGTTTGGCAAACCGTTGTTGACGACCAGCATCCCGCAGTGCTGTCCGGAAGGTTTGCCTACTTGAGTTGTAGTCCGAAGGGCAACCCACAACTGTGGTTTGGTGGCAATCCGCAGCTGCGGTCTGATGGTAACATACAACTACGGCTTGATGGCAACCCGCAGTTGCAGTCTGATGGCAACCCCCAATTGCGGTCTAGTGGTAATCCGCAGTGGCGATCTGGCAGCTTTCCTCTGTTGCAATTCGGTGGCATCCTAGGACTAACCACATTAGTCTCAAACCGCATAGCCCACGCGGCTTGTAAATAGTCTCATATCGCTTGTTGTATTTTCCTCTCCCCCCATCTTCTATAAATAGGAGACATATCTTTGTATTATTTACCTTTTGGAGCAATAAAATTTACCTTTTATTTAGCTCTTCTTACAAGCCGCCCGACGCGTCCGAGGCGCGGCCGGCACCGCCCGTGGCTGGCCCTGCAAGGTGTCGGCTGGCCTCGACCGTGGCCGCCCTCAAGGGGGCGGCCACCCCTTGGTCGCCCGGGTTGGGGGCGTGCTTGGCCGACCTCATTAAGGTCATCCGCCCCCTCCCTGCCGCTCGCCGGGCCGCCTTGGCTGCCGGCCACGTGCCGCCGTTCTTTGTGGGCAGGGCCCTCTCTCGACCCGGGAGCAGGATTGCCAATTCCCAAAAGTGGCGATCCATGTGTACAAATTTGAGTGCTCCTATTCGCCGGTCCGGTAGCTATTGCGCAAAATATCGGACCGTCCCGTAAAAAATCTATAAATAGACTTTATTTCTACTTTCATTTGGATCTTTCCAGATTTTCCTTAACCCATTCACTGTTCTCTCTCTCTACACTCCCTCTCCTTTCTCTCTCTACATGACTTCCATCCAAGAACGCTCCCAAGCACTGTTCAGTGGAACGAAGTTTGCCTTGAGACAAGACGAGCACAGGGAAGCACACAGACTCACGTTTGTCATACACGTTCCCTCGTCGTCAAGGCACGGAAGTTAGCGACGAGTTCATACATCACCATCACGCGAGACAACCACGTTTGCTCACTCCCCTCTGAGCAAAGGGAGCGAGATCGCCAGAAGAAGCATGGAAGCCTGCCACCCCCAGAATTTTTCTCCTCTCATCTAAGTATAATGAGCAGCAGTCCGTCGCCCTCACCTTCACCCGAAAAGCCCTGTAATAAATTCAGAAATGATGGAAGTTTGGTCGTCCCCGAACCGACCGCATGACTTTCCACCTCGATTGCGGATTTTTCACGTAATCAAGTCTCTCTCTCACAATCTTGTGAAACTTTGATTATTTGCACGCTTGACTGCTCGACGCACTAAGACAATTTAGAAAATCCGATTTATCAGGAGTCTCGAGCCATCCATTAACATGTAATTTTGAATAACTTTATAATGGAAGCATTTTTTTTATGTTGTCATTTAAAAATTTTTTTTTATTGCTGCAGCACAATTACAAAATTCATAGATCCGCCGAAAAAAATATTAAAGAATAATTATATAATAATGACGAATCTACCGAACACAAGTATTATATTATTTTATAATTTGAGTTTGTGTGATTGGTCGGCTGGTCGCTAATCAATGTGCTCTCTATTGAGTATTCATCCTATCCAGTGTCTATTCTGTAATCTGTAGTTATAATTTATAAATGTGTGTAAATTAGCGTTGACTTCTAATAAATTAGCAACCAATAATTTAATCATTAATAAAAAAATTACATATTTACAATCCCTACCAAAGAAAGTGGGTGGGTGGGTTAACCCATAATATCTGTGTTTTTTTATTTAAAAAAATTATTAAATTTTACCCCATCATTTAATTAGTTACACACTTATCCAATTTGATAGCATACATACTTAACTATTAAATTAAATTTCTATTTGTTGTTAGTCATTTAGTACTGTGCTTATCCTATCTTGATAGATGTACTCCTTGAAATATATAATTACTATTTCCACTGTGAAGCGTGTGATTCAACCAGTTAAGGAAACTTCAATGCAGCCCGTTCTCTGTTTTTTCAATAACTATAACTATATACATACTATATAGTACACACACTAGTGACAGTACACGGGAACCTCCGTGTCTCATGAGTCAGTTTCCCGGCCAGGAAATTGCCCCGTGCGACACTCCACCGCTCGCAAATCCCCGTTTAATGTGCTCCGCGCGTTGCTCGATTTTGTCATGTGCATGGGAATTTGCGAGGGGGTGGTGCGTCGTTGTGTCAGAGCAATGTTGTGACATGGGTATTGTCACACGGGGCATTGGGGGACCTGGGCATTCCGACAATTAATCATTTGTGAAAGTTGAAGGGGTGTTTTGGCAAACCAATTGAGGTATTGTCGTGTGACTTTGAGGTTACAGGTTCTTGTTCTGGAAGCAGCCTTTTGCAATAATGCAGAGTAGGTGTTGTCTATATTTCAGCCTTGTAGTGGGATCCATCACCAAACTCACGGAGCCGATATGCTTTGTGCACTAGACTGCCCATTTTATTATTTGTGAAAGTTGTAATATAACAAATAAGAAAATAAAGTTAAATATGATTTATAGTTGTTGTGGGTCGCCCGTTTTTCCCCGCTCCAGAGAATCAGACCGCCTTACCTCGGAATCGGACCGGGCGCAAAGAGTCAAAGAAAAACAGTAGCAAATGACAAAAAGCTTTTTTTGATGTGGAAAATCTGGAAAGGGTGAAAATCACGTGGTTGGATCTGTGTCGACCCAAAATCCACTATTTCCTTGGAGATTACAAGAGATTGAGATGATTCTCGGAGGGTGACAGACCACCTCTCTGTTTCAAGTATAAGTTGTGAAAATGTTGAAAAGAAACTAAATCCCCGGAGCCTTGATGGAAGCTCTCCGACAAAGAAAATGTCCAAGTCCACGGAACCTCGGTGGAAGAGTTCCGGCTAGGAGAAATCTCTAAGTTTACATAGCCTCGATGGTAGCGCTCCCACTAAAGAGGAGCTTTCGTGGGAGCGCTCTCACCGAGACGAACGCCGTGTCATGGAAGCTTGATGGAACCTTTGCGCTAGAAGGGGAGTGAAGCGACTTCCTAAGCGAAGGATCGGCCTATGTCCATGACCTCGCTAGAAAATCTTAGAGCTCTTTCTAGCCTGTGGAGTTGCTGGCCTTCGAATGAAAGCATGAGGCATATTTATAGTTTTCTGGAGGGAACGTCGGTAATTACGTCGAGGCGGAATATGTTCTAACGAATCACGTCGCACCATTTCGGTCACCTGGATTACCAAAATTATTGAAATGACAAAAGTACCCCCCGGGAGGTCCAGACAAGGCTCCAAATGACAGTGGCGGCTGGTGGCGGACAGAGGCAGAGGCGACGGGGGCCATCGGTAGGGCGCGCAGCAGGTGCGGGGCGCACGTGGCGGGTGCGGCGCACGCGCAAGCCTCGCATGCACGAGCGGATGCTCTGCCTGTGCGTGGGTTTTTGCCCTCCCCTCGGTTGTTTTTGAGCCTTAAAGGAATGTGGTCTGTCACGTGCATCTTGTCCTGCCGGGTTGGCTTTCCTCACACGTTCTTGGTCCGAGTCATTCTGGTTTAACTTAGAAATTTTAGGGGAAACCCCATCAAGAGTTTATAGTAGTGACTACGGTAGGATTTTAGCGGAGCTACAACATTGTAAATTTAAACTAAAAAATTATGGGGGGGAATTGTCATGTGCACTATATTTTTGACTATGTGCACTTTTTTGTTCGAAGTATCACACCACGTTAAGTGCACACAAAACTGTTAGATACATCACAAATGTTTTTAACAACAAATCATTCTCAATATCAAACATATCATTTCACCGTCGTATCATTTCATCCAAAAAACGAGTAATATGCGACCAAAATATAAATTACATCAAGATTGATGGTGCTAACAACTAAAGTTGGCATTAATGTCCATCATGGCCGCCAAGTCATGAGGTCCATTTGCATCAAGAAATCTCTGGCAAGCATATTGAACAAAAATCTTGTTGAATCCATGTGTCCCGCTTTCACATACCCGCCAATCATCGATGTAAAAGAAATCTCATTTCTCTCCGGCATTTCTTCGAATAGCTTCCTCGCGTTCCCTTAATCCCCCGCCTTTACATACCCGTCGATCATGACATTCCAAGTAATCAAATTCCTGAGGCATTTTGTCAAACATGGCGGTTAAGAAGGCCTCGTTCGTGTTTAACATCGTGTCCAACAACCTCTCCGAGGCATCAACATGACCTCATTTCCCATAGAAGTTGACGAGGGAGGTGCGGAAGAAGTTACCGGCCCCGCTTCCTGCGGTGCCGGAAACGGCCAAAGAGGCAGTGGCGTCTTGGTCGGCAGCAGCGGCAGCGGGTTGGACGACGGAAGAGGCAGCAGCTTGAGAGGAGGACACCATTCGCATGGACCGCCTATCTCCTGTTGTGCGCGTAAAGAAAAAGGAAACCCAAAAATGACCCAATATTTTCTGCTATTGCTGTCCACATAGCAAAATGTGATATGCACATAACAAATATATATTTTTTTTGCTCTTAGATCAATGTAAAACTAAAATATCGTATTTGGAGAATAATCGAACACTGGACGTATACAAATTATTGGCATTATATAAAATTTTGCTGGGCCTAAATGTATCATTTTGAAACCTCATAAATATTATGTTTTAAAGCTCCTTTGTGAGGGGAGTCTATGGCTTGCCGGGCCGCGTTTTAAGAATGAATTATAATTGAGACCTGGCCCAAAGATTTAGTAAAAGACATAGCTTTGTGGGCTTAAATTAATAGCCCTTTTAGGCTTTGCTCGGGCAATTAATTAATACAGCCCAAAATAACTTTATAGGAGAGAAGCCTAGTGTGGGATGTGTAAAGAGAATGCGGAGAAAACAGAGCAGCAAGTGGGGGGAATACATATGAGGTATGAAGGAAAAGGTAAGAGGGGAGAAAGAGATTTTTTTTTGAAATTGAGCTCTAGATCTAAATTTTGTGAGGGTGAGCGATTTGGGGGATCAAAAGGATCTCCTATGAGATCAATTAGGAGATCAAAACAATCTCCTAGGAGAGGGTTTTGGAGATTGAAAACACATTTCTCTTTTTTGGGTTTTGGAGATTGAAAAGATGTTTCTCATTTTTCATTTTCACGTTGATAGCCAATGTTTTCAGAATCGGACCGGACCGGCCGGTCTGACTGGTCGGACCATGAACCGGTCCCGCGTCCGGGCAGGTTAGCCCTGCAAAACCGTTCCAGCCATGAACCGTCCAGGAACCGCTCAGTCGCTCGGTTGGACCGGCCAACCGGAAACCGGGGTGGTTTTCTTGTAACCGTCCGGTTCTACGAGGCACCATCCATTAAGATCCAATGGTTTAGAATCTTCAGTTTTTCTCTTAGCATTAGGGTTTTAACAATTTCGAGTGGTTCTCCTCCTCGCCAGATTGATTTTCGCGTGGATATCATCCTCTTCTCTAGATCATTGCTTGCCGGCTGATTTTCCCATGCATCGTCTCCAGATCGATGTCGTCTTGCCCTGTCGTGCATCGTCTCTAAATCGCTACCGCCTAGCCCTGTCGTGCATCACTGCATCGTCTATTCGTCTCAATTCTCCAGATCACCGCTAGTCTTATTGTGCATCGTCTCCTTCATATCGCTGATAGGTATCGTGCACGCTCTTCCAAATCATTGCTATGGAATCTGCATCTTCTCCACCAGAATGCTACTAATTATTGTGCATCGTCTCCTCCAGCATCTTCTCTTCCAGATCGTGCCCTTGAGATCCAGATCGTGTCCTTGATAGGTTTGAGTCTTTGAAATATCTCGCAACTCCAGATCGTGTCCTCCAAATCCCACATCTTCTCTTCCAGGTTGCTTCTGTAAGAATAGGTGCTCGAAACATCCGGAGGAGGGTCTAAGTGGAACTCTCTCTCCGTTGCCCCCAGCTAGGAATATATAGTGAAAACCTAGGGTTATGACCCGCAAAGCCCCCAAACCCGTTATTCGTCCGAATATACACTTGCAATCTCCTCCTATATTCGTGACAAATAACGGTGACGTTTCGGGGGTGCTGGAGTGTAGACAACATAATAATCCAAACTAAGCGGAATAATCAAGACAGATCATACTAATAAATCAAAATAAAAGTTTTGCCTATACGACAAACCACCACACAGATGCTATCTCAAACATAGTCTGAATTATTACAAAACAAAAAACAAAGACATGAATTAAACGTTTGATGATTCTACTCATCTAGTAGATCATCATCATCTATGTCCAAGTCTACAGCTCCTCCATAATCTCCATCGTAGCCTGCAAGGAATTTCATGAGTCAGACTCAATGAATTCATAAACATATGCAGTAGCATTTAAAGTAAACTAGCTCTTACTAAATGAGCTTAGCACTTCTAGTAACGGTGAAGTAACTCTGTCAGCATCTTATCCAGTCTAACTAGGACTAGTCACGTTATCTTACTCATTACTGATCACTATGTGCCTCACCAACACACGTGGGCACACATCACGTGCAACATTATCAAATGTGGAATAATGTGTTGTGACCAATAATGTTTAGATTAACATATACAACGACTTTCAATTCCCAGTTGAATAACTCTTGAATCAACTTACAATGAGAGAACGTTAGGTTATCAAATGTGGAATAACCCGCATCCAACCATCTTGGGTTTTCATCAAGAAATTATTTGGGGTTTTCAGTCTGTCACTTATTAGATGCTTGAATGTTGACAGCTATAGGCTCATGCATATCAAAACATAAACGTTGAAGGAAAGTTTCATATTTCTATGAACTTTAATCTCATTGCCCCCGATGTTTTGATTGTGAGAACTCTATTTAATCCTTTAGTAAGGGCGTCTGCAACATTATCTTTCGTTCTCACATCAACCAGGGTCAGGATCCCTTGACTTGTGAGAGAGGTCAACCAGGCCTGCTTCATCCTGAGTTGCCTTCTTTTGCCATTGAACAAGGTGTTCGTGGCAACCGTTTTAGTAGCCTGATTATCGTAGTAAACTGCAACAGAACTCAGTTTCAGGCCCGACAATGGAATGTCCATCACTAAATCTCTTAACCACTCTGCTTCTTCACCAGCCGAAGCTAGAGCATATATAGAGTTCGGATTCCATAGATGAGAGTGCAATGCACGACTGTCTCTTGGACTTCCAGGCTACAGCTGCTACTCCTAGTGTAAAGAGGAATCCACTAGTGGACTTGCTGTCGTTTATTTCTGAGCACCATGATGCATCAGAATATCCTTCCAGAACTGGAGGATGATCACTATAACATAGAGCATACTTTCGGGTGTGCTTTAAGTAACGCATCAGTCTATCGAGGGCATCCCAGTGGTCTTGGCCAGGATTGCTAGTGAACCTACTTAACATGCTGACCGTGAAAGCTATGTCAGGTCTCGTACAGACCATAGCGTACATGAGGCTACCAAGCAGTTTAGAATAATCTAACTGTCGAACCGCGGCCCCTTCATTGGGCTTTAAGCGGTTAGAATAGTAGTATTGTGTCTCAGCCACTTTTCGTTCACTGTATCCTCACGTGTCCAACAAGGACTGGATGTAGTGGCTTTGACTTAGGGAAATGTCATATTTCCCAAAGCTCACTTGCATGCCTAGTATAGTATCAGCTATACCTAGGTCCGTCACGCTAAATTCTTTAATTAGACCTGACTTTACGTCATCCACTTCGGATTGATCAGATCCAAGAATAAGCATATCATCCACATACAAGCATATTATGGCGACGTTGTCTGATCTATGACGTATGTAAAGACATTTATCCGAGAGACTCGACATGAATCCCATGTTCTTTACAGTATAGTCAAACTTCTCATGCCATAATTTCGGCGCTTGCTTCAATCCGTATAGCGACTTTAAAAGCTTACAGACCTTATTTTCGTGACCGTCTACAATGAAACCTTCAGGTTGACTCATGTAGATCTCTTCAAGCAGATCTCCGTTCAAGAACGCAGTCTTAACATCCATTTGATGAACAACAAAGTTCTCAATGGCCGAAATAGCAAGAAGAACCCTAATGGTTGCTAAGTGACACACAGGTGAGTATACGTCAAAATAGTCTACTCCGCTTACTTGTGTGAAACCTTTAGCCACCAAGCGTGCTTTATACTTTGCTACGCTACCATCGGGATTTAACTTCCTTTTTAGAACCCACTTACACCCTATAGTTTTAGCCCCTATTGGCTTATCAACTAACATCCAGGTGTCGTTCTGAAGGAGAGAGTTCATCTCATCCTCAATTGCTTCTTTCCAAAGTAGGGAATCCCTTGATCTCATCGCTTCTTTAAAATTAGATGGATCGGCCTCGACGAGGTAAGTGACAAAATCACTACCGAAGGTTCTAGGGGTTCACTCTCTTACTGAAGTCCTCCTAGACTCTAGGCCAGAGTTGTCTACTGGAACGGAATAGGAGGTGCTCAGTACATATTCAGGATCTTCCTCAGTAATAGTTGCTTGCATACCTGAGATAGTTAAGTTTTTATCTTTGAGGAACTTGTCCTCGAAGAACACCGCATCCCTAGATTCTATTATGATATTATTAGAAATATCAAGGAACCTATCTGCAGCACTATCTTCAGCACAACCTAGGTAGACACACGTATTGGTCCTAGGTCCAACCTTAGACCGTCTAGGGTCAGGAACCCTGACATAGGCTAAACAGCCCCAGGTCTTAAGTCTAGTTAAAGACGGCGGTCGCTTAAACCAAAGCTCGTAGGGTGTAACCTCTAACTTAGCATGAGGAACTCTGTTCAGAATGTGATTTGCAGTCAAGACTGTTTCTCTCTAATAAGCGGGAGGCATGCCTGCAATGAGCAGCATAGAGTTCAACATCTCTGTTAACGTTCTATTCTTGCGCTCGGCTATGCCGTTAGATTGGGGGGAGTAAAGAGCAGTGGTTTCTGCTATGATGCCCTGCGAAGCAAGGAAGCATCTGAACTCACTGCACATATATTCTCCTCCTCTATCACTTCTAAACCTCTTAATTTTCATGTTTAACTGGTTTTCTACCCTGGTTTTGAAAAGACAAAACTTTTCAAACGCTTCATCTTTAGTTTTAAGCAACGAAATGTGACAGTATCTAGTGCAATCATCTATGAACGTGATCATATACTTCCTCCCATCTCTTGTGACAAAACTTTTAAAGTCATAAATATCAGAATGTATAAGCTCAAGAGATGTTGTGCTCCTAGTAACCGAACCAAAAGGTTTCCTAGTGATCTTGGTCTGAGCACACACTTCACATTTTCCAAGAGGAGACTTAGTGTCTAGTGTGATCTTATGTGTTCTAGCTACTTGGAATGTTTTTCTATAGTTTACGTGGCCTAGTCTCTCATGTAGAGTTCTAGGGCTAACTAAGTTCAATTGAACTTGTTGTACTATCTCATTTGCTAGACTCAAACGGTACATCCTATTCTGGATGTAAGCACATCCAAAGTAATGTGAGTTGACTGACAGAGTCACTCTACCGCTACAGAAGTTAATGGACATACCAACATCACACAATAAACTAATAGACACTAAGTTAGCAGATAACGAAGGAATAAATTTTACGTTCTTTAAAATTAAAGACTTACCTGAGGAGAGCATCAGAGTTGCGTTCCCCACCTTTAGTACGTCAGCTGTGCCGCCATCTGTTACAGTTACTGATTCCTTTGTGTCCTTCAGCTCTGTCAGAAGATTAGCGTTGGTGCAAACATGACACGTTGGTACGCCAAAAATGGTATACGCAATTAACCGCAAGTGTACGTGCCGTGTCAAGTAATAAATAGTAAGTAAAGATCGTTCCCTCGAGGAGATGATGAATTCAGTGCTTGCAATTACTAGATGTGCCTTTTCTTTAAATTCAAGAAGAATACTATGATGGTTTCAGAATACGAGAATCTTAAAATAAACTTCTAATTACCAGAAAGAAACTAAAGATCCGGGAGATAAATACTTGGTTACAAGTTTTGAAAAGATAACCTTGCATCATAATTTCCTAAGTCTAATGTGATAACCCATGAAAATAGTTTTTTTGTGAAGATGAGTGGTGAAACGTTTGGCAACGATTTTAGAGAAGAAATCCGTACCTCTCGATATCGGAAGTCCCTAGTTCTCTGTTACCCCGTAGGTGAAACAAGAACCGCATAAAGACCGAAAACTAAAGTTGCTAGCACCAAGGGGAAATCTCTTTCTCCCTTCAATTGCTATGCCGACTCTACGATATACTTACGCGACTCCTCTCTTGATTTATGAAGTGCAGTAAAAAGACGAAGTCTTGGCCAAAGATTTCAAATTAAAGATCATAGATTCATTACAAACAATCACCAAACATTCACAACTAAGAATAATTAAGAAATTGTCATCACGAAAGACATAGTACTCTCACAATACAAGGTTAAAACAAGTTAGTTCATCATGATGGAGATAATACACCACCAAACAAGAAAGATCTTACAGCACATGGTAGGAGAAATGCAAAATAAAGCAGGAATTCGCTCTCCAAAGTGTGCAAAACCAGTTTTCCTCCAAGATCCGGCGTGCCCTCGGTCTTCTTCTTCTCCAAGATAAGCCCCCTCTTCCCTTAGGATTTTTCTGAATTAATTATCAAGATCTCTCCTTTTTCCTCCTTAAAATCTTGCTAAATACGGCCCACACGTTTCCCAAGAGACGCCCCCTTCCAAATTTGGAAATGACGATTACTTTTTAAATTTCGAAATTTTAAATTCGCCAAAAGGTTGCAACCTTTATTTTCTGAGTGTTGCAACGCCCGCGCTGTGCTTGCTCCTGTATTGCCAAACAACAAGTGAGACGTTGCAACTATTTATTTTTTTGTGCGTTGCAACCTTTTTCCAGGATATGAGATTTTTAGCAGATTTCCTTTCCCAATCCGATTCTTTTTGCACACCTGTCAAGAATACAATAGAAAGAGACCAAATTAGCCTTGAATTTAATAACAAAACATTTACTCCCATTTTTTATAATATTTAGATTTATTTATGCCAGATTAGCCGAGTATTTCGTCAGAACTAATGGCCTAGATAACTTCTTTTTAGAAGTTATCACACCCCCACACTTGAACCTTTGCTAGACCCGAGCAAAGAGAAATAACATCCATAATTAGGTGTCTGATAATTATCACACCACAAATTAAAATACTTCTTTACTTAACCGGAATTTAATCAAAGATACTCAAGAAGTTCGCTTTACTCAACTGATAGGCTTGTAAATCATTAAGAGTTCAAACATCACAAATCCATTACCTTGATAAAAGATAAAGCACCATTAAGAATTTTAATGTTGTGTGTGTGTGCCTTCTCCAAAATTATTTACTCCCCGCACTTTTTCATTGAACCTCCACAATAATCTGGAAGGGTAAGAATAAGCTAAGTCTTTGTGCTAGCCTCGACAAAAATTAGCAGCTTACGTGAATGTAGGTTTAACTTTGGCTTAGTTAGTAATTCATGAACAGGCTTTGATAGTAGTGACATGGTAATTCCCTAGTTAAAACTCTTAATCTTTGACCAAGTTACGAGGTTCAATTCTTAAGCCTTGAATATATAAAATTGTCAATAGTTGGGATCATTCCAAGTATGTAATTGCCTACCTAGGCCACATATCACTATGACAAAATTTTCTTTTGTTTTCTTCTTTTTTTTAATGGTCACAGTTGGGATCATTCTAAATAGGCATATACATACTTAGGCCGTATATCACCATGATATTTCACATTTTTTTTATATATGTTGAATTGAATCACCCGTAAATGGATAAAGAATTAAGATAAAACTAGTAGAAATAAAGGGAATTTGGGCATTCAGAAGTGGATAGCAAAATGATACAGAACCAGTCAAAGAATCTCATGAAAGATCAAAATGGTTTAGCTACTAAAATATTATCTTGGCTCACCACATTAACTCAGTTCTTGCTCACCCCCTTCTTATTTTTAGAAGTCAATATCAAAAGATTTCAGGGAAGTACAAGAAAATTGAAGAAAGTTGTGCATGAATCAGACGCTTAAGAGTGCTTTACCAAAAAAATCTTACTACTTTTGAATTCAAAATCTGAACTCCTAGGATTTTTTTTTAGCCGTACCAATTAATTATCATTGAACATCAAAAATAACTTATTGACTAAGTACGGTCAACCTTCGGATCATTAAAATCACGAGCCATCAAATTACTTAACACCACAATTGTAGGGGCAATTCTAGCCCTCACCCCCACACTTAAGGACTTGCTAGACCCTAGCAAGATGACTACTCAACATTGTCAAAAATTAAAGAAAATATAAGTGAAACAGTAGTGCTTCCCTGGTATGGAAGCGGTTGCCCTTGTGTCTTTTGGTCTTCATTAATGTGCACCCCACGGATTTCAGTCCAAATTTCTTTTTCAACAGAACAACATTTTACCTCATTCTATTCCTGCAACCTTTATCCATGATAGAGATCATAATAACAATATATATAAAAAACAATGCAGGCAACATGATTATCACATTATAGAATTCAACTAGCAGCAACCACCCTATTTACCGGGATAACTAGCATGAAAAATCACAAATGTTTATCCATGATATAGATCATAACAATCCATACAAAACAATCCAAAACAACAAAAACAAAAAACAAAAGAATACTATCATGAAGCATTCCACGCAAAAGGTAAAGTAGTACTGCTGCTACATTAAACAAACTGCTGGAGAAATCGTGCTACTCGTCTTCATCCTTGGGTTCCTCCATGTCCTGGTCTGCATCACCCTGATCTGCATCGCCCTGATCCGCATCACCCTGATCTGCATCATCGTCTTCAAACTCAGTAGGGTTTAGGGAGCTTCTATCGGCGGCCAGCAACTCCCCTCTCTCATCGAACTGCCATTGGTATAAAAAATGCTCTTCATCCACCTGAAGCTTCGCTTTCTTCACCAGACTATCTATTTTCCTTTCCATGATATCGAGTCTAGAACGGAAGTAACAATGCTGACATCTCAGATACACTTTAATAAACTCAATGCTATCCATAACCTCGGATAATGTTGCCCCTTCCCCAGATGGGACTGCAACTTTCTCAGGTTTTCCTGCTGAAGAAGATGATGCCACACCTTTTATACTCTTATACGGCGTTTTGAACCCACTGTCAATCTCAGCCCCCACCTTGATGTTCACCTGCACTACTCGTTCAGTAATCTCCCGTCGCACTTGTGTAATCAGGTCCGCTGTGGCACATGCCACACCTGCCCGTCTACAAAGCTCAGTAATCAGTATAGGGAACCATAACAGCCGGCTCTTGTCCTCCTTGATCTTCATCTTCAAATGACTGCTAATGATTTCTCCTACATTAATTCTATTGCCCTTTACTATGTTATAGATTAGCACAGCACGATCTAAGGTGACATTGTTCAAGTGGCGGGTTGGCATAATGCCTGCGTTGATGAATAAGAGCCAGACCTTGGCTTCTCTAGACAACGATGTCGACTTGAGTGCCTTCATGGACCCTTTTGACCATTCGGGCACAGAAGAATTGCAGATTTCAGCTACCACCTCCTCCGGCTCGACTTGGTGATTGAGACTCTCCAACTCGTCCTCATTACCTATGTCATAAAGTTCGTTGATGGCCCTAGCGGAGATGTCAATCAGCTTTCCACGCACCATCACCAATTCTCCCTCCATCTGTCTCGCATTCGCATAGAACTCGTAAACCCATGGGAGTAGGGCCTCAGATCGTGGGTGACAAAGTGTTTCCCAGCGGAGCTCACGTATCTGGAGGGCATAGGTCAAGCTCCAAGCCCGTTTCTCCATTTTGAACCCTCTCTCATAAATCAGAGGTGTGGACTTGAGGTTTTCAAAACGGTGCTCAGCGGCTTCACTCACGAATTTGTTGGATATCCTGGCTACAGATTTTCCTTTCTTCCTTGAAGACATTATCTACACTAGAGGGATTGTGTGGCTAGGTTTAGAACCAAAAACTCCTCATCTCTAAGCATTGTTGAATAAGAATAGGTTTTAGAAGTAAATGATCATTACCTAGGTCGTCGGGATATTGTCGAAGGGGATGCCGCCTAGAAGATGGAGCACTTCCCGCCGGTGGTCGAGTGACGAGGCACTAGGCATCGTCTTCCTCTGGGAGATCGCCGCACCTCCCGCCTGGTTCAAGATCAGCGGCTCCGGGTCGCGCGATTAGGGCACGGCGATGGAGATCAACTGGACCGGAACCAAGTCGTCGTGCTGTTATAAAGAGGCTGCCCGGTTCAGCTGGACCGGGTTTATGGAATGGCGCAGCAGTGTTGCCCGAAACATGGAGTTTGCAACGATTTATTTTCTTGGACGTTGCAACCTCAGCGCCTATTTTCTTTACTGCTCAAACAGCAAACTAAAGGTGGCAACTATTTATTTTTTTGGACGTTGCAACACCGGACACTGCACCTACAGAACTTCCCATACAGCGATTTCTCTCTTCCAACGTGACTCAACTAGCAAAGAACTAACTAAAATAGATCTAGCATGAGCTTTATATATATATATATATATATATATATATATATATATATATATATATATATATATATATAATAACTGATGGGTTGCCTCCCATCTAGTGCCTAATTTCTAGTCCCGGCAGGACTTTTCGTCTAGTGATCTATGTCAACGTAATGAACGACACCAGTCGTTCGTCGTCTCCGCCTCGAAATATCTTCAAACGTTCACCGTTAACCTTAAATTCTGTCCCGTCTGTGTCATTACTAATCGTCACTGCTCCATAAGGATGCACCTCCTTGACTCTAAATGGGCCCGACCACCGCGATTTAAGCTTTCCGGGAAATAGGCGTAAGCGGGAATTAAACAACAAGACCAACTGCCCCGGCTCAAAGTGTTTTTCTTTTAACTGTCGATCATGCCACCTCTTTGTCCGCTCCTTATAGATTTTTGAATTCTCATATGCTTGCATTCTAATCTCTTCCAATTCATTTAGTTGCAGGAGCCTCTTCTTACTTGCGTCCCTAAAGTCGTAATTGATCTTCTTTATTGCCCAAAATGCCCGGTGCTCAAGCTCTAGGGGTAGATGACACGATTTTCCATAAACTAGTCTATACGGAGTCAATCCGATGGGCGTTTTAAATGCAGTCTGATATGCCCACAGGGCATCACTCAGCTTTTGAGACCAGTCTCTACGGTTAACACTCACCGTCTTCTCTAGAATTTTCTTAATTTATCTGTTCGAAACCTCGGCTAGCCCGTTCGTTTGGGGGTGATAAGTTAATGCTACCTTATGAGTCACCCCGTATTTTCTTTGTAGTGAAGCAAATTGATTATTACAAAAATGGCTCCCTCCATCGCTAATTATTGCTCTCGGCACCCCAAATCGATTGAATATGTAATTCCGTAAAAAGTTCAGGACGACCTTAGCATCGTTTTTAGATGTGGCGATGGCTTCTACCCACTTTGATACGTAATCAACAGCTAACAGAATATAAATATTTCCATTTGAGTTTACGAAGGGGCCCATAAAATCTATTCCCCACACATCAAATAACTCCACTTCTAGCATTATGTTCATGGGCATTGCGTCATTTCTTTGTATATTTCCAGTTCTTTGACATCTGTCACACCCTTTAACAAAAGAATTTGAGTCCCGAAATAAGTTAGGCCAATAGAATCCAGCCTCTAACACCTTCATGACTGTCTTAGTTCCCATGAAGTGGCCTCCATACGGTGAATTATGACATTTTTCTAGAATAGCTCTCATTTCATTCTCGGGTATACAACGTCTCAATACTCCATCGACTCCAATCTTAAACAGATAAGGGTCGTCCCATAAATATGACCGCACTTGGTGTAGGAATCTTTTTCTTTGATGATATGTAAGATCGGAAGGCATGATGTTGCTCACTAGGTAGTTTACAAAGTCTGCGTACCAAGGTGCTACACTGTTAGAGATCGCTAATAGACACTCGTCGGGGAACCTCTCATCAACTTTCGAACGTAACGACGGATGGGTAAACTCAATCCTAGATAAATGGTCTGCTACGGGATTCTCTGATCCTTTCCTGTCCTTTATCTCGACATCGAACTCTTGCAAAAGGAGCACCCAACGGATCAACCGTGGTTTTGCATCTCGTTTTACCATCAGATAGCGGATTACAGCATGGTCGGTATACACGATAACTTTCGTGCATAAGAGATAAGATCTAAATTTCTCGAACGCGAAAACGACTGCGAGTAGTTCCTTCTCGGTGGTTATGTAATTGACTTGGGCTTCAACGAGGGTTTTACTTGCATAAGCTATCGTGTGAAATATCTTCCCCCTCACTTGCCCCAAGGCAACTCCCACTGCGTAATCACTAGCATCGCACATCAGAATAAAAGGTTCTTCCCAATCAGGCGTCACTACGATGGGTGCCGTTGTTAAACGCTTTTTAAGTTCATCAAAAGCTGTTATACACTCATCATTAAACTGAAATTTCACGTCTTTTTCCAACAAACTACTCAATGGTTTTGCTATTTTCGCAAAGTCCTTGATAAACCTACGGTAGAAACCTGCGTGTCCTAGGAAACTTTGCAGCGTCTTAACATTCTTAGGTGGTGGTAATTGTTCGATCACATCTAACTTTGCCTTGTCCACCCTTAGTCCGTATCTAGAAACATGGTGACCAAGCACAATCCCCTCACGCACCATGAAGTGACATTTCTCCCAGTTTAGGACAAGATTTGTCTCCACACAGCGAGTAAGTACCTTCTCCAAACACTCTAAGCAATCATCAAACGATTTCCCAAAGATGGAAAAATCATCCATGAATATCTCAATACCCTGGTCCATGATATCAGAGAAAATGGCAATCATGCAACGCTGGAAAGTGGTCGGTGCGTTGCATAGACCAAAGGGCATTCTCCTAAACGCGAAGGTTCCATAAGGACATGTGAATGTAGTCTTTTCTTGATCTACGGGATCTACGGTAATTTGGTTGTAGTCAGAGTACCCATCTAGAAAACAGAAAAAGTCATTCCCTGCCAACCTATCTAAAACCTGGTCAAGGAAAGGCAAGGGATAATGATCCTTCCTGGTGGCTTTATTCAACTTCCTATAATCAATGCAGATTCGCCACCCTGTGACCGTTCTAGTGGAAACCGACTCACCTTTCTCATTTCTTACGACCGTCATTCCTCCCTTCTTGGGCACACATTGCACAGGTAAAACCCATGGACTATCCGAGATGGGGTATATGATTCCCGCGTCTAACCATTTTATAATTTCCTTTTTGACCACCTCTTTCATAGGTGGACTTAGACGACGTTGATGCTCGATTGATCCCGTAAATGATTCTTCCAAAAGAATCTTGTGCATGCATAATGAGGGGCTTATTCCTTGGATGTCGTTTATGGTCCACCCTATGGCCCTTTTAAATTGCTTAAGTAAATAAATTAACTTCTGATGTTGATCAAATGATAAATGTGAGTTGACGATGACCGGCAAGGTGTCATTATCTCCTAAGTACGCGTAAGTGAGATAGTCCGGGAGGGGTTTCAACGTCAATAATGGCGGGTCGAAGATAGACGGTTTTACTGATAAAGATCTTTCGGGCATCTCTAATGGTTCCGGCTTACGAAACCAAACAGCCTGCTTCTCAAATGCTTGCAAGCACTCTTGAATGTCTTCTTCTTCCTCGGATAGCTCACCCTCAGTCAACACACGAGTCAATAGGGAATCCTGTTCATCCAGCGATACACCAGGCTTATAGTCACCTATAGATATATAGTTGACCACCTCCATATTGTCCTCTTCTCGATGGGGAAATTTTAATGCCTTTAGTACATTAAATGTAACTTGCTCGTCATTCACTCTCATAGTCAGTTCTCCTTTCTGAACATCTATCAGTGTCCTACCCGTGGCTAGGAATGGTCTTCCTACAATGATGGGGACTTCCTTGTCCTCCTCCATATCTAAAACCACAAAGTCAGCCGGAAAAATAAACTTATCTACTTTCACCAACACATCCTCAACTATCCCTTTTGGGAATGCCAGGGTCCTATCGGCCAACTGCAAGGTTATGGAAGTTTTTGATATTTCTCCCAAACCTAGCTTTCTATAAATCGAAAACGGCATTAGGTTTATACTTGCTGCTAAGTCACATAGCGCTTTACCCTCAAATTTATATCCTATAGAGCACGGAATAGTAAAACTCCCCGGATCTTTCAACTTAGGTGGGAGTCTTTTTTGAAGAATAGCGCTACACTTTTGAGTGAGTGCTACCGTCTCATTTGTTCCAAATTTTCTCTTTTTTGATAGGATATCTTTCATGAATTTAACGTAACTCGGCATTTGCTCTAAGGCTTCAGCGAAAGGGATGTTAATTTGTAATTTCTTAAATATCTCGACGAACTTTTGGAATTGTTGGTCGAGCTTACTCTTCTTTAACCGCTGAGGAAACGGTGGCGGTGGGTAGACTTTCACATTATCTTTCTTCTTAACGTAGTCGGTGATCGGTTCTCTCTTCTTTTCTCCTAAAACTTCCACTTCCTTCTCAGAAAAGTCATCTAGTCTCACTTCTTCCTCGGGAATACAAGGGGTTCCCTCCACCAACTCTTTTTCTTCATCCCTCTTCCTACCCAGTTCATGTGTAGGTGCACTCACTAATTCCTTACCACTTCGTAACTCGATTGCTTTACAATGTTGGTTATCTCCCTTTGGATTTGGAGTGGTATCCGTTGGAAGTGTGCCCGGTGGCCTAAGACTCAAGGCATTAGCAATTTGACCTAACTGGGATTCTATCATGCGTAGTGACCCCTCTAGATTAGAAATGCGTACATCTCTCTTTTGCATCGACTCCACAATCATCTCATCAGTCAGTTTCCTAGAAATACCAGGTTGATTAAAGGCATTGTTATGCTGTGGATGTGGGTTGTTCAGATTAAATCCAGGTGGATGGGTCGCTCCCGCATTATTCTTCCAAGAGAAATTTGAATGATTTCTCCACTCGGGATGGTAGTGGTTTGCAAAACCTGGTGGTACTTGCCTTGGTTGGCCTCCTACATAGTTCGCCTCCTCTGTCATTTGATTAAGTTGTTCAACTGTTAGGGGTGCATTAGGTGTAGAGGTAGACAACAAATCTAACCTCTTATTAATTAGATTAAACTGAGATGACATTTGTGCAGCTAACGATGTAATCTGGTCTACTTGATGGACTCCAGCCGGTTGAGTATTACCTTGTCTCTCATAAGCCTGATAATTATTAGAAGTAAGATCTTCTAATATTGCGTAGGCGTCTTCGGGATATTTCTTCATTAAGGAACCGCCTGCGGCTCCGTCAACTAAAATCATGGTTGTCGTTTGCAAACCATTGTAAAATATAGAAACTTGTTGGTGTTGATGCAACCCGTGGTGTGGACATTTTCGTAATAACTCTTTAAAACGCTCCCACGCATCATAAAGAGTCTCCCCATGATTTTGCATGAAAGTCGTTATGTCTCTAATGAGTTTTGCAGTCTTTGAGGGTGGGAAATACTTGTTTAGAAATTTTTCTACCAGTTGATCCCATGTGGTAATAGAGTCATTGGGTAATGAGTCTAACCAGTCCTTCGCTCGTCCCTCCAACGAAAATGGAAATAGCCTCAACAAAATTGCATCTTCGGATGCTCCATTAAATTTGAACATGTCACAGATCGCTAAGAATGTACGTAAGTGAGAGTTCGCATCTTCGTGACTGAGACCCCCAAATTTATTATGTTGCACTTGTTGCATAATTAGTGGGTCCATTTTAAAGTTGTTTGCCGCAATTGCAGGTCGCGCGATACTAAAATGTAAACCTCCTCTTAAGGGTGTATTATAATCGCGACACGTCATTCGTGGCGCAGCATCTTGACCATTATGGTCCACTTGTCCTTCATGATTATTCATGTTCTCGTGATCGTTATTATCCATCTCTTGATGAATAATATTCAGCGTTCTACCAAGTTTTCTGTTTTGCCTACACGTACGCTCTATTTCTGAATTGAAAGGCAATAGTTCAGAAGTTCGATGTCTGGACATGCACAAACAAAATTACAGATAGCAGTAACAATACAAACAATACAAGATTAAAAAAACAAAACAAGAACTTGAGCTCTAAATACTCGGGTTTAACTAATATTGCAAGAAATAAAACACTAAATACGTCGCACCTCCCCGGCAACGGCGCCAAAAACTTGGTACGCCAAAAATGGTATACACAATTAACCTCAAGTGTACGTGCCGTGTCAAGTAATAAATAGTAAGTAAAGATCGTTTCCTCGAGGAGATGGTGAATTCAGTGCTTGCAATTACTAGATGTGCCTTTTCTTTAAATTCAAGAAGAATACTATGATGGTTTCAGAATACGAGAATCTTAAAATAAACTTCTAATTACCAGAAAGAAACTAAAGATCCGGGAGATAAATACTTGGTTACAAGTTTTGAAAAGATAACCTTGCATCATGATTTCCTAAGTCTAATGTGATAACCCATGAAAATAGTTTTTTGTGAAGATGAGTGGTGAAACGTTTGACAATGATTTTAGAGAAGAAATCCGTACCTCTCGATATCGGAAGTCCCTAGTTCTCTGTTACCCCGTAGGTGAAACAAGAACCGCATAAAGACCGAAAACCAAAGTTGCTAGCACCAAGGGGAAATCTCTTTCTCCCTTCAAATGCTATGCCGACTCTACGATATACTTACGCGACTCCTCTCTCGATTTATGAAGCGCAGTAAAAAGACGAAGTCTTGGCCAAAGATTTCAAATTAAAGATCATAGATTCATTACAAACAATCACCAAACATTCACAACTAAGAATAATTAAGAAATTGTCATCACGAAAGACATAGTACTCTCACAATACAAGGTTAAAACAAGTTAGTTCATCATGATGGAGAGAATACACCACCAAACAAGAAAGATCTTACAGCACATGGTAGGAGAAATGCAAAATAAAGCAGGAATTCGCTCTCCAAAGTGTGCAAAACCAGTTTTCCTCCAAGATCCGGCGTGCCCTCGGTCTTCTTCTTCTCCAAGATAAGCCCCCTCTTCCCTTAGGATTTTTCTGAATTAATTATCCAGATCTCTCCTTTTTCCTCCTTAAAATCTTGCTAAATACGGCCCACACGTTTCCCAAGAGACGCCCCCTTCCAAATCTGGAAATGACGGTTACTTTTTAAATTTTGAAATTTTAAATTCGCCAAAAGGTTGCAACCTTTATTTTCTGAGTGTTGCAACGCCCGCGCTGTGCCTGCTCCTGCATTGCCAAACAGCAAGTGAGACGTTGCAACTATTTATTTTTTTGTGCGTTGCAACCTTTTTCCAGGATATGAGATTTTTAGCAGATTTCCTTTCCCAATCCGATTCCTTTTGCACACCTGTCAAAAATACAATAGAAAGAGACCAAATTAGCCTTGAATTTAATAACAAAACATTTACTCCCATTTTTTATAATATTTAGATTTATTTATGCCAGATTAGCCGAGTATTTCGTCAGAACTAATGGCCTAGATAACTTCTTTTTAGAAGTTATCACACGTTGCCCCAGAATCTAGGAACCACTCCGTGCTGGCCTGCGCGTGCCCGATCATGGCAACAAAATCGGATGGCTCAGCGTGACTAACCAAATGAGCCTGGTTGCCTTCTTGCGGTGCTCTAGTTCTTTCTTTCTTCGGAAGCTTGCAGTCAGATGCACAGTGTCCCCACTTGTTGCAGTTGAAGCATTTACCCTTAAACTTTTAGAGGGTCTACTCGGTCCTGCAACCTGAGGGCTACTGCGAGACGTTTTGGTCTTATGAGGGGGAGGAGCGCGCTTGGAGCTTGTAATCATGTTGGCAGCAGCTTTCTGCTTCCAAAGCGTGCTTCGTCCGGTTCTCGTCCTCAATGCGTATGAAGTGCTTGAGGTCGTTCAGACCAACTTGCATCTTCTTGCGGTACATTTCCGTTTTGAAATTGTACCACGAGGAGGGCAACTTATACACAATTGTGCCAGCAACAAAACTTTCGGGCAGGCTAATTCCTCATTGGAAATCTGCCATGGATGAGAAAATCGCCACTCTTAATGAAAGGGGTACCTGGACCCTTGTTCCTCCACCGATCGGTACTGATGTGGTTGGCTGTCGCTGGGTGTTCGTTGTGAAGTTTCGCCCCGACGGCACTGTGGATCGTTACAAAGCCCGGCTAGTGGCCAAAGGCTTTACTCAGACTTATGGAGTTGACTACTTTGATACTTTCTCCCCGGTTGCTCGCCTCAGCACCATCCGGGTTCTTCTTTCAGTGGCCGTCAACAGGGAGTGGGCTATTTCCCAGCTTGATGTCAAGAATGCTTTTCTGTATGGGGATCTTCAGGAGGATGTCTATATGGAGCAACCTCCTGGGTATGTTGCTCAGGGGGAGACACGAGTATGTCAGTTGAAGAAGGTCATCTACGGCCTAAAACAAAGCCCTCGGGCATGGTTCGACAAGTTTAGTGGCATTGTGGCTGCCATTGGCTTTACAAGAAGTTCAGCCGATCACTCATTGTTTATTCGCAAAACCGCATCGGGCCTTGTGGTTTTGGCGGTGTATGTGGATGATATTCTTCTTACGGGCGATGACCAGGCTGGGGTGGACTTGACAAAGAAACACCTCCGTCAACACTTAGTCACGAAGGATATGGGCTCCCCGAAATATTTTTTGGGGATAGAAATCTCTCGGAAGCCTGACTCGTTGGTTCTCTCCCAACGGAAGTATGCTCTTGATCTTCTACAAGAGGCAGGATTGACCGGTGCCAAACCGGCCAGGTATCCCATGGCCACTGGAGAGGACAAAACGTGGACAGATGACTCACCTCTTATATTCGATGCCACCAGGTATAGACGTCTGGTGGGCAAACTCATTTATCTCACGGTGACCAGACCTGACATCGCCTATGTTGTAGGCAAGGTCAGTCAGTTCATGCAAGCTCCCAGGGAATGTCATCTTCAGTCTGCCTTGAAGATACTAGAGTATGTCAAAGCAGCACCAGGAAAAGGGCTACTCTTTCATAAGCGTGGACATCTGAGAGTTGAATCCTACTCAGACTCAAGCTATGCGGATGATAAAGGTGACCGTAAATCTACATCGGGTTTTTGCACATTTGTTGGAGGTAATCTTGTGAGCTGGAAGAGCAAGAAGCAGTCTGTTGTCTCAAGGTCCAGTGCAGAAGCCGAATACCGGAGTATGGCATCAATCACGTGTGAGTTAAAATGGTTGCGGGCTCTCATGCTTGACCTAGGAGAGGTCTACGACTATCCTCTGTCTATGTTCTGTGACAACAAGGCCGCTATATACATATCCAAAAATCCGGTCTTCCATGAGAGAACGAAACATATAGAGGTCGACTGCCATTTCATCCGAGAAGAGGTCTTGAAGAAACAGATTTGCACTCCGTTCGTCACCTCCGACAAAGAGTTGGCAGATATCTTCACCAAGCCGGTTTCTACTTCCTTCTTCCATATCTGTGACAACCTGGGCATGATCGATATATATGCTCCAGCTTGAGGGGGAGTGTCGAAGTATGAGACCGGGCGGTCTGGCGGTTTGAGCCTGGCGGGTTGTAGACCGGGCGGTCTGGCGGTTTGTGTCCGGCGGGTTGATATCCAGACTGTTGCTGTGGTGTCTAGCGGTCTGACGGTTCATCTCCGGCGGCTTGGAAACCGGGCGGTCTAGCGGTCTCCAACCGCATCTCTCTCCTGCTTCTGGTATTGCCGGGCGGTTAGAATATTGTCTAACCGCGCGGCTTGTTCCGGTCTGTTGTTCTAGCCGCTCGGAACTGTTGTATAGCTTTAGTCCAACATTGTTAGTTTGTATTCTATCCTTTCTCCTCCATTCTATAAAAGGGAGGTCATATCTTTGTAAATGATATCTTTTTTGGATAATAAAATTTCAATTATTCAAAGTTCTGGCTTGTTTTCTAGTTGTTTGTTCGCTACTCTAGTTGTTTGTTCGCTACTTTTAACACTCATCATCCAGACATAATTGAAGGTGAAGCTCCATAGGGGTGTCTACTGTGCGAGAGTCGGAGAGAGCAGCCCGAGCTAGTAAATCTGATGTGTAACCAGGGGTGCAAACGAGTCGAGCTCGAGTCGAGCTTGGCAAAATTTCCAAGCTCGAGCTCGACGAGCTCATTTATCCTAGCTCGAGCTCGACGAGCTCATTTATCCTAACTCGAGCTCGAGCTCAATGCCAACTTATCGAGCTTGAGCTCTAGTTTCGAACTCGAGTTGCTCGCGAGCTTTTTAGCTCATGAGCTTTATTTTCTTGTTTTTTTTATTTATTTTTTATTTTTTATTTTAAATGTATAAATAAAAAGCTCGCGAGCCGGCTCGCGAGCTCATGAATAGCATTAGATGAGCTCGAGCTCGACTCGTAATCGAGCTCGACCTCGTCGAGCTCGAGCGCGAGCTCCACAGGCTCGAGCTCGTCGAGCTCGAGCGCGAGCTCCACAGGCTCGAGCTCGAGTCGAGCTTTTTTCGAGCTGGCTCAACGTGCTTTCGAGCCAGCTCAACTCAACTTGCACCCCTATGTGTAATACTGCTGAGAGAGGTGAAAACCACATTCTGTAGAACTGACCTTAAGGCCCAAAAAGAAGCCCAGCTGTCCAAGGTCAGTTATCTGAAACTGCTGCTGAAGGTGATGTTTGACGAAGGCCACATGAGAAGGATTATCACCAGTAATGATCATATCATCCACATAAGTAACAACAAAGTCCGACCACGAGAAGAGGAGTGCACAAACAGAGTTGGATCATGTGGACTTGGCTGAAAACCAGTGGCTGTAGCGGCGGTAACGACTGAGATGAAACGTGCAAACTACGCGCAGGGTTTCTTCTTGAGCCCATAAAGAGCTTGCCTCAAACGACAGACAAGGATAGACCAGGAGGAAGCATGTAAACCTCCTGCTAAAGATCATCATGAAGAAAGACATTCTTCACGTCGAGCTGAGACAGAGACCAATGACGAACAGCTGCAACTGCAATAAGAGTCCGAACAGTAGTCATATGCGCGACTGGAGCAAAGGTCTCGTCATAATCTCTCTCCTGCTTCTACTGAAAACCATGAGCAACTAGTTGAGCATTGTACCACTCCACAAAATCATTAGAGTTAGTCTTGACCTTGAAAACCTACTTGCAAGTAATAGGAACAACATCATGCGGAAGAGGAACAAGATCCCATGTATGAGTGTACTCAAGCTCCGCCAACTCAGCAGACATAACAACCTTATCTGAATAGCCTCACAATAGGAAGTCGGCTCTGAAGTAGTACAAACAGTAACAGGAAGGGCAGGTAGGTCCAGCGCTAGTATAACAAGGCTAAGGCGGTCGGGAGGACGTCGTTCACGAGGTGGGTTACGACGCACTGGTGGATCATCCACAGGGCACTCGGTGGAGGAGGCAGGCACTAAGTCTGGGGGCATTGGAGGCGAGGGAGAAGGAGGAGGATAACGAGTGTAGTGATATGGAAGGGGGGCGACGAGTGCATCAAAGGGATATGCAGGTGGCGAAGGGGAGTGAGAAGATGACGGAGTATGCTGCGATAATGGAGGAGAAGAAGGTGACGGAGTAGATTGTGGCAAGGGAAGAGGAGGTGGGCATACCAGAGGGGAGGATACATGAGGCGGGGAGATAGGAAGAGTGAGAAACTGCACATCAGAGAGAGTAACAAATGAGTTTGAGGTCGAGGGAACAGAGGACACGAAAAAAGGGTGAGACTCGTCAAAAGTGACATCACGTGAGATGCGAAGTTGACGTGCAACAGGGAGAAGAACATAACGCCGACAGCCAAAAACACGAAGATGAGTGTGACGCGGGGGTCTAGAGTATAAACATTCACCTGAACATTGGCCTTGAAGGAAAGTGGAAGGCTGCAGGTTAATAAGATAGGCAGCGGTGGAAACAGCCTGAGCCCAAAAGTGAAGAGGAACATGATAGGAGATAAGAAGGGTGCGAGTTGTCTCAATAATATGATGATGCTTCCTTTCAGCGGTGTCATTTTGAGCGTGAGCACCGGGACAGGCAACCTGAGGGAGAGTGGAATTTCTGCATGGACGTGGCAAGGACCTGCGCCACTTCTCTCCTCGCGTCAACCCGGAGGAGCCAGGCTCGCGCGGTAAGTCTTCAACTCTATACTCTTCTGTTCTGGGGATGCCTACTCTTCTAACTGTCTTTCAATTCTTCATGCAGACCCTCTCGGTCGGACTGAGGACGGCGAGTCCGTGGATCGACCTACTTACTCGCCTCTCCCTTCTCCAAGCGCCCTAGACGCCTTCCTGGACTCCGAACTGGGCAGCCCTGAGCGTGCAAAACGGGAGCGGAAGGTTCTCAAGAAACTGGTACGCGAGCTCCACGACCTGCGGAAGGACAACAACAGGCTGCAGTGGGAGTGCTCGCGGCTTGCAGATGGGGCGGGGGTCAGCTTGGCGTTCGAGGAGGCGTCTCCCTTAGTGCTGATGGAAGAGATTGATGAGAACTTGCGGGTGGTGAATAGGAACATGGGGCGGCTTCGCGAGCTTCACGCGCGGCGATCTGCGATGGCGGGCCGGCGAGACCGGGGAGAATAGAACGGCTCTTCTGTCAGCCGACCAGTACTCGCCCTCGCCCTCGCAAGATCCTCCCGTCTTCATTTTTCCTTACTTGGAACGATTTATCTGTCTGTAATAATTTAAACTAATTTTATGCGACCTCGCATATATGTAGATGCATTTTCAATATCCTAGTAAGTGCCTTTTCGGATTCCCCCTTCTGGGGCCGGGCTAACTCGCGGGATTCAGCGAGTAGGAGGTGGCGAGGCGGCGTGAAGGGACCGGGCTGATCGGCCGGCTCGCCCTCGCCCTTGCCCTCGCCCTTCTCTGTCTTTCTTTCTTTTTCTATAAATAGGCCCTTTACCTACCCCTGGGTACGCTTTTATTGCTTCTGAATCCTTGCCTTCTTTCTGTCATCCCGAGCTCTTGTCTTCCTTTCGTTTGCGAGAATGGTTAAGACTAACCCTGATGCGGATGGCCGGTCCAAGTGCGCTCAGCACTTCATCGACCACTGCTTCTTCGAGGGGAATATCACCGAGGAGGACCTCGCCGAATTCACGGCTGAATTCGTCCCTCCCGGCTTCCAGGCTCGTAGGCCCGCCGAGCACGAAGCCATTAACTCCTTCCCGGAGGGTGAGCTCGCCTTCCCCATCTCGCACTTTGAGGTGGGGCTGCGCCTCCCCCTCTGGCCAGAGATCCGCCAAATCTTGAAATACTACGGCGCAGTGCCCGCGCAGCTGAATTCTAACGTCATCGCTATGATGGTGGCGTTCGCCTGTTTCCTCTGCCGTGAGCGGATTGAGTTCAACCTTATGGTTTTCCGTAAGTTGTTCTCCTACAAGGCGACCCCCGATGGGGTCGGCTACTTCGGCGGATCCCTCATCAAGGTTCGCGAGCTCGCGAACAAGAACCACCACTGGATGACTCGGCTCGTCTTTATCAAGGGCGAGCTTGGAAACATCCCCTTCTGTCCCCTACAGAAAAGCGAGGACATATACCATCCTCCTTCCCTGTCCGACAGCGACGCCGACCTCCATAAATTTTTCCTCCACCAAGACTTTGAGGTCGCTTACCTCCGCTGCGGCCTCGACTCGCTCCAACCCGTTCTCCCTGGTGAAGATATACCTCGCCTTGTCTCCTCGCGAACTTTGTCAAAGTAAACAACATTTCTGATCAAGCTTTTTTTCTGCAGGGGAGCGGCTTCTGCCGCAGCACCCTGATACCTGAGGGAGAATGACTTTCTCCTCATCAAAGCTGAAAGAGTGGAATTTATCCACCAGATGAGCCTTGGAGAGGTCCTCCTCTTGCTTGAAATGCTCCTCCAATGCATCCCAGATCTCCTCGGCAGACTGCAACTTGATGTAGTTCTTGGACAGGCTGGAGGAAAGGCAGTTCAGCAGGTAATCCCTACAGAAATCCTCATCTTCAACCCACTGAGCCTCATCTTCTGTCCCAGCAACATCAGCACGAACAGATTTGATAGTGTAGAAGACATTCAGGTATTTAATCCCGAAGTACGTGTTCAACTTTCAGTCGTTGAACTCGGAGGCCGTGAACTTCTCAAGCTTGATCATGGGCACCAGAGAGGACAAGGAAGAGTTCCTCATCGCTCTCTTGGTGCAAGCCCTAACACAGAAACAGAGGCTTGGATCGGCTGAGGCAGCAGCTGGATCAGCTCCCAGGAAATCGTCGAGCAAAGAAGTCGTCGATCGTCGATCGGGAAAACGTCGACTGAAAGACGTCGATCGCTGATCGTCGAGCGGAGCAGGACGATCGTTGACCGGCTTCAGGAGAGGAGCCGCACGGATCGTCAAACGGGACGATCGTCGAGCGCGAAAAGCACAGATCGTCGAACGTCGAACGGAAACGATCGTCGAGCTGATCGATCGTCGACCGAAGCGGCGGAGTAGATCGTCGAGCGCTGCGGGATGATCATCGAACGTCGAATGAAAGGAGCCGCCCGGATCGTCAAACGTCTAACAAAGGGAGAACGACGAACGGAAGCCCTAGATATGCGAACGGGAGGGCTCCAGCGACGGGTCGGGCGCCGTGAGGCGGGGCTCCACTGGTTCTAGGCCAGCCTGGAACGAGCGGCGGGAGGCGGCGTCCGAGCTCCTTCACCTTTTGATCGGCGAGAAAGAACGACGCAACAAACTGATGGAACTCCTCCTTCGAGCGGCGACAGCGACCGGGAAGAAGGGATCGGCGAGTCCTAACTTCGCGAGCGAAAGGCACCGACGTCGATGGCTCTGGGGAAGGCACGATCGGCGAGACGGCTGGAGCGTAGTCAAGCGGCGACTAGCACTAAAACCACGCACCGGAGACGAGCACCGGGGAAGGGAAAGGTAGTTTCGAGAATGTAAGAATAGGTGCTCGAAACATCCGGAGGAGGGTCGAAGTGGAACTCTCTCTCTGTTGCCCCCAGCTAGGAATATATAGTGAAAACCTAGGGTTATGACCTGCAAAGCCCCCAAACCCGTTATTCGTCCGAATATATACTTACAGCTTCTTCTTAAGGTAATACCGTAATATAGTTATTTGGGAAAAACTCAAAAACCCCATGAATCCATTCAGTTCTTAGAAATTCTTGCTGCAATTCCTAAACTGTTGTTGGAGTAGTTCGGTGAAGTGATGTTATTTATAACAGTTCAGTGAAGTGTTGTTAGAGCAGTCGAATCCACTCCTCTAATGCAGTTCAACAAGTCCACTGCACTATTGTTAGAGCAGTCCACTGTGTTGTTGTTAGCGCAGTCCACTACACTATTGTTAGTTCAGTAAAGTGTTGTCTGTATGAATTATGGCCGTTTGGTTAGTTTGATATAGTTAATAAACTCTTTCAATAAATTTTCTGATGCATATATGAATACCACTAATTTATGATCTTGATTTTGCGGGCTCTTAGTATTAGTTATAACAACTCTGATGTTGACCAGACAGATTAATGCATTTGTTACGGTTCTAGTAAATTACTTCCTTAACGCTAAGGTGGCTTCCATGGATCAATTTTAGTGATTTCATACGGACTTTCACCCCGTGTTTTGCTATGTGTCGCCCATTCTACTTGAAAAATAAAATTTCACAATGATCTACAACCTCCACAATTGATAGCTTATTGCAATTACATGATACTAATTACATGATGTTAATTTTGTTGGGTTGGCTCATATCCAGTTCAAATGGACCGGACGCATTAGGAGCAGAAAAACAGGTTGCAACGCAGTATTTGAGGTTGCAACCTTTTTTATGCTGTCTTGAAAGCTGTCCAAATTAAAAAAAGCTGTTTTCAAATCTGTCCAAATTAAACATGTTTTAATTTTGGAATGTGACCGAGTGGTTTTAATTGGGAGGTGGTAATGAGAATATAATATACCCATTATTATATTCATTTATCTCTCTCCCATGAATGGTAACCGCAACCCCCTTCCCTGCATTAAAAATCGCAGCCCGCCACCCGCTCTCAAACCGCAACAGCTCTCTCTCTCTCGACTTGGTGCAGGAGGCTGCTGCCTTGGGATCTCATGCCGGAGTCGTCGCTGGAGGAAGGCAGCCGCCGGTGTTTGCCGTCGCTGATGTGAAGAGGACGGTAGCCCGCCGTCGCCGTCGCCGTCCGAGTCCAGTCGGCCGTTGCCATGGAAGGAAGGCGGAGATGGGGCTATTTTAACCCGGCTATTTGTAGAGGCTGTGGAGAGGAAAAGTTTGCGTTAAGGACGGGCTACACATTCGTGGCAAGGTCCGGGTCCGAACTAGGAGTTTCTCTCCGGTGGTGGCGGTGGTTGTGATTGAACGTCGTAAGTTGACGTTGAAAGTTCGGTGAACCTTGTGCGTCCGTTAGTCGGATTGCAGTCCCAGATCTTCCATTTCCTGCGAATCATGCGTGTCCGACGCACCCGCGTGCGTTTCACCGGACGGTTATTTCTTCACTTGTTTCTTCATTGTAATTGATTTATAAATTATATTATAAATTGACATTGTCTGTGTTCGTGATTTCTCCTGCAATTATTGGCTATCCCATCAAGTGGTATCAGAGCTAGGTTCGGTAGACGACCGTGATTGGACGTTCTAGGAAGGGTTTGACTGCGGTGGTGAACGACTAGGTCCTCTTCCCACTCTTTCAGATCCGACCTTTGAACAAATCAGGTCTTCTAGTTTGTCGGGGACAATCATGGCAAGGAAGAACGCAGTTTTGGATAGATTTTCAGTGGAGAAGTTCGATGGTAGTGGGAATTTTAGCCTATGGCAGATTCGAGTCAAGGATATGTTGATTCAACAAGGTTTGATTCAAGTCTTGCGGGGGTGCGAAAAATTATCCACGACGGTGAAAGATGAGGAATGGAAGGATCTTGATGAAAAGGCCACGAGCACAATCAAGGTGTGTGTTGCTGACCAGGTGCTCTTCAACATCGGGACTAAAGAGACGACAGTCGGGCTTTGGGAAAAGCTTGAGCAACTGTACTTGGATAAATCTGTGACGACAAGATTGTTGTTGAAGCAGCGCCTCTATGCGCTGAAGATGCAGGAAGGTGGCAACGACCTGCAGGGACACTTCAATGTGTTCAACGGTCTCCTGAGCAAATTGCATATGGTTAGCTCGAAGGTAGAGGAAGAAGATAAAGCCCTCTTGCTTCTTACCTCGCTCCCAGCGTCATACAAGCACATGGTGACTACGCTCCTGTATGGGAAGGATACGGTGGGGCTGGAAGAAGTCATATCGGCGCTGTTATCCAGTCAGATGTTAAAGGACCCCACTCCTAGGGGTGACCAGATCTTGGTAGCGCATGAACGTGGGAGGAGTTTTAACAGAGGATCGAGCAATGCACGAGATCGGTCGGCATCGAAGAAGGTAGTGACGTGTTACCACTGCAGACAGGTTGGTCACATTAGGAGAAATTATCCGCAGCGTGCAGGAAGTTCTGGAACTTCGAAGGATGTCCAAGATGCGGGCATGGTGACACTCGACTTGGAAGGTGATGACGGATTTTATTGCGTCACTGAGAGTCAGAGTGACTCTGATAGCTGGATTTTGGATTCTGGTGCCTCGCAGCACATTTGCTAAGATGCGGCGATGTTCAGTTCACTGGAGGTGACGTCTGGATCGGTCTTTCTGGGTGATGGCTCAGTATGAGAGGTCACAGGGATTGGGACGGTGAACTTGCGGATGCATGGTGGAGCTGTGCGTAGACTTGAGCAGGTACACTTAGTACCGAAGTTACGCATGAATCTGATTTCGTTGGGCAGATTGGACACCGGTGGGTGCAGGTTTGCATCGAGAGGTGGAGTTCTGACGGTTAGGCGAGGGCGCACCGTGCTCATGCGAGCTATGCAGCGCGGTAGTCTGTACCGGCTGATGGGGACCACGATGCGAGGTGGTGCGCCCATGATTTCTGCGGCCGACGGTGTGGATGGTCGAGGTGGTGCAGGGGATCGCCCTTCTGGTAGTCTGACTAGGCGAGTCAGATTCAGCGATTCAGTTGCGTTGACATTCAGGGGTTAAGCCCGAGCAGAGATGATTCGACAGGAGCAGGTCAGCTGACGCCTCAAGTTCTTGAGGTGGTGCTTCGTGCAGACTGGTGCTTCGTACAGAACGGTTGCTTCGCGCAGTTGGTGTCCAGTGCAGATGATGCTTCGTGCAGGTGGTGGAGGAACTAGGATATGAGCCAAGGTGGTGTTTGTTGGGTTGGATCATACCCGGTTCAAATGGACCGGGCGCATTAGGAGCAAAAAAATAGGTTGCAACGCAGTATTTGAGGTTGCAACCTTTTTTGTGCTGTCTTGAAAGCTGTCCAAATTAAAAAAAGCTATTTTCAAATCTGTCCAAATTAAACATGTTTTAATTTTGGAATGTGACCCGGTGGTTTTAATTGGGAGGTGGTAATGGGAATATAATATATCCATTATTATATTCTTTTCTCTCTCTCTCTCTCATGAATGGTAACCGCAACCCCCTTCCCTGCATTAAAAATCGCAGCCCGCCACCCGCTCTCCAACCGCAACCGCTCTCTCTCTCGGCTTGGTGTAGGAGGCTGCTGCCTTGGGATCTCTTGCCGGAGTCGCCGCTGGAGGAAGGCAGCCGCCGGTGTTTGCCGTTACTAACGTGAAGAGGAGGGAAGCCCGTCGTAGCCGTCGTCGTCGTCGTCCGAGTCCAGTCGGCCGTTTCCGTGGAAGGAAGGCGGAGACGGGGCTGTTTTAACCCGGCTGTTTGTGGAGGCTGTGGAGAGGAAAAGTTTGCGTTGAGGACGGGCTACGCGTTCGTGGCAAGGTCCGGGTCCGAACTTGGAGTTTATCTCCGGTGGTGGCGGTGGTTGCGGTTGAACGTCGGAAGTTGACGTTGAAGGTTCGGTGAACCTTGTGCGTCCGTTAGTCGGATTGCAGTCCCAGATCTTCCATTTCCTGCGGATCGTGCGTGTCCGGCGCACCCGCGTGCGTTTCACCGGACGATTATTTCTTCACTTGTTTCTTCATTGTAATTGATTTATAAATTATATTATAAATTGGCATTGTCTGTGTTCGTGATTTCTCCTGCAATTTTTGGCTATCCCATCAAGTTCTCCTGCAATTAATTTATCTACAAATTCACTATAGAATTTGAGAATGTAATTTATTTAGGATATTACATCATGCAGCTTATTGTTTTCCTCAATTTTATTTCATAATTAGGAATTAACTGTTTGTCTTATCAGAAAATGGAAGCTTCTGCTGAGCCATCTAATGTATCTTCACAAGCTGTGCGTGAAAAAATGATCCTGGTTGGAATCATTTTAGCCTACTTCAGAGTTCTGATGGTAAAAAACACTATAAGTGTTTACATTGTGGAGTAGTTTATAAGGATGGAAGAATTAATAGAATAAAACATCTAGCTGGTGTAAAAGGAAATATCAGTGCCTGCAAAAAAGTTCTACATGATATTCGAAAACAGATGCAAGAGAATTGAAAAGTGATTACTAACAAAAAACAAGACGCACAAAAATCATTAGATAGCATAAATCCATATGGTGATCATGTGAATGATGAAAGAACTTCTATTGCTAAGTCTCAAAACTCTATCGTACAGGATAAAGGAAAAAAGAAAATAAATCAAGTTGAAAATTACTTTACTCCTCGAACATTCGCAGGATCACAACCATCCCTGAAAAGTGTCTTGACATCAAAAGAAGTGGTACATCGTGCTGATATAGCAGTAGCAAGATGGTTCTTTGACAGTTGCATTCTTATAAATACTTTGAATTCGGCATTTGCACAAAAAGCTATTGATGTTATTGCCTCTATTGGACCTGGCTGTAAGTTGTCTTCCTATCATATGATGAGAATTAATTTGCTTAGAGCCTGCAAAGAAGAATGTCGTCTTCTTATATATTCATATAGAGAGCATTGGAGAGTAAGTGGATGTACATTGATGGCAGATGGTTGGACAGATAGAAGAAGTAGAACATTGATTAATTTCTTAGTTTATTCTCACCGTGATGTCTCTTTTTGTAAATCAGTTGATGCTTCTGATATCACAACGAATGCAACAACCATATGCAATTTATTTTCAGAAGTTGTTGAATGGATTGGTCCAACTAGTGTGGTTCAACTTGTTACTGATAATGCGACAAACTACAAAAAGGCAAGTGAGCTCCTACATGAAAGATATGACAATATTTATTGGTCACCGTGTGCAGCTTATTGTATAAATTTGATTTTAAAAGATATTGGAAATCTTAGTCACGTGATGGATATTACAAGAAATGCTTCAAAAATTACAGTATTTATATCTACAATCATATATTTCTTTTAGCTTGGTTGAGGAAAAGAGAAGAATGGAGAGAGATCATTCGTCTGGGGGCAACACGATTTGCCACAACATTTATTACATTGAAAAGTGTATTTGAACACAAACATGATTTGCAAGCTTTGGTAACAAGTAAATACTATACTGATTCGAAACTTTTTAATACAAACAAAAGGTCAGGATGCTGTAAGAACTATTTTCGATAATCACCTTTGGAATATGTGTTTGGCGATGACAAAAGTTGCAGGTCCACTGATAAGATTATTGCACATTGTTGATTCTGATGAGAAGCCATCACTTAGCTATGTCTATGATGGAATGTATCGAACAAGAAAGTGCATTAAGTTTATTTTCAAAAACGTTAAGAGATTGTATAAGTCATATACACTTATTATCAAAGATAGGTGGGATCGCAGCTTCGGCAAAGACTTTATTCTGCAACTTATTTTTTGAACCATTCATTCCAATATGATCAAGTGAACTACTCTAATAAACTCGAAGTTGTGCATGGTTTAATTGATATTATTGGTAATAAAGACATTTGTAATAAATCATCAGTTGCAATGAATGAGGTTAGACTATATCGTGATCAACTTGAGAGTTTTGGGAAACCAATCGCAGTCATAATGGTAAAAGAAATGAAACCTGGTTAGTAAAACATAAAGTTAATTTGATTATTAGCTTTTAACTTTACTATTGCTTTTAAACTTTTATCTTTATTTCTTAGATGAATGGTGGATGATGTTCGGTTCTAGTGCTCCACAATTACAAAAACTGGTTATTCGTATACTTAGTCAATCTTCATCCTCCTCTGGTTGCGAAAGGAATTGGAATGTCTTTGAACAAATTCATACAACTCGAAGAAATCACCTCGAGCATCAAAGACTAAATGATCTTGTGCATGTTTGCTACAACCTTAATATGAGAGATAAGTATGAAAATGCATGTGAAATTTTATTGTTTTATGTTATAAAATATTAAATATAAAATTTTGACTTATGCAAAATACTTTGTAATTTTTTGTAGGACTTACTTTAAGAGAAGAAGTTATGATTCTCTTGATTACACGAGTATTGATTCTGTGGATTTTTGAAGAGTTGAGGAAGACCCGGCTCCAGAGCTTAATTATAATGAATTGGAGAGTGAAATCTATGAGGAAAATGCAATGTCAATTGTGGGAGACGTTCAAGCTAATAATCAACAAAATAAACAAACTAATGGTAATACATATATATGCTCAACATATTTATATATAAGTCCACATGTATGCGAAATAATTGATTTTTATCAAATTTAATTATGTAGATGATGAATGTGAAGATAATATTCTGGAGCATGTCGATCTTGAAGAATTTGGGGCAGACTCATTTGATAGACTAAATTTTGATTTTTGATAATATATTTTGGTGGACAATATTAGTTTTGGATAATATTTGATTATTTGTTGTTTTTGATTTAATGCTTGAAACAAGTAGCTTGTGATTTATTTTTAATTTTTTTGGTTGTTTATTATTATGATCTTATCGCAGTAGCTCATATGTAGTTAGATCCAGTTCAACCCCGGTTCAACAGGCTCAACCGGTTAGATCTTGAACCTCTGATTCATCCGGTTCAATGTCTGGTCAAGTTCTGAAAACCTTGTTGATGGCAAGCTAAGAGATGACTCGAATATATTAGATATTTATCCTATTTTTAAAATAAATGAGAGATGACTTAAATATCTCAACTATTTTAAAATATCTAAGAGATGATCTGAATATCTAAGTTAATAGTGTGAAACGAAAAGAAGATACATTTTTCGCATGTCAACATTTTGTGAGCCCCGAACAAAAATTTATGTCTTGGGCTCGGACCAAAAAAATTCGCAAAAACCTCATGAATAATAACAACCCCACCTGTTCCCCGTGATTTTTACCTTGCTTTGGGGTTTCCACGTGTACGTCTTTGTGTTTAACTAAGATTGATTTTTTCTTATATTTTCATTGACAATTTTTCGATGTATCGCGGCTCATATTCTCACATGCACTAAAATCCTTTGTAACGTGTTTCCTACAACAAAATGTAGGTCAAACTGTGCAACAATAGAGATGTCCAGACATAAGTTAAGCCCTATCAAAAAGGCTAGTCGGAATCCCCTTTCAAAGAGGGCTTATGCCCAACCTAAGCTCGCCATTAAGAAAGCGTAGACCAAACATCCCTCTTTGCGGTTAGCAATTTAAGAGGATATATATTTACATAAATATTTAAGAGGACAGACACACAGACACAGACACACACAAACATAGACACACACAGACACAAACACAGACACATACACACACACACACAAACACAAATGATAGACACGGGATTTCGGCCCTGGGGGAATTCGGCGGGGGAGCAACATTTGTCGTGGTGGTGATAATTGTCGTGGGGGCGACATTTGTCGTGGGGGCACCGTTTGTCGTGGTGACGACATTTGTCATGGGGGGCGATATTTGTCGTGGTGGCGACAAATATCGTAAGAGCGATATTTGTCGCGGTGGCGACATTTGTCGAACGGGCGACATTTGTCGTTGAGGCGATATTTGGCGTGAGAGCGACATTTGTTGTGGGGTGACATTTATCGTGGTGGCAATATTTGCAGTGAGGGTGACATTTGTAGTGATGACGACATTTGTCGTGGGAGTGACATATGTTTTGGGGGCAACATTTGTTGTGATGGCGACAAATTTCGTGAGGATGACATTTATCGTGGCGTCGACACTTGTCGTGGGCGCGGCACTTGTCGTGGGCGCGACACTTGTCGTGGGCGCGGCACTTGTCGTGGGCGCTTGTCGTGGGCGCGGCACTTGTCGTGGGCGCGACACTTGCCGTGGGCGCGGCACTTGTCGTGGGCGCGGCACTTGTGGTGGGTACGACGCAGGTCATGGGGGCAACACATGTCGTGGGGGCAACATTTGTCGTGGGCGGCGACATTTGTCGTGGGGGCGACATTTGTCGTGGGGGCGACATTTGTCGTGGGGGCGACATTTGTCGTGGGCGGCGACATTTGTCGTGGGGGCGACATTTGTCGTGGGCGGCGACATTTGTCGTGGGCGACGACATTTGTCGTGCGCGGCGACATTTGTAATTTATATATACACTCGTAAACTATGCACTCCAGTATTCAATTTATGTAGATTCAATTTTAAACATGAAAATCCATGCCACTAAAAAGAACACAAAAGAAAGTCGCACAATATTTACTAATAATATTTCAAATTTCTGCCAATTTTTACTGATTCTCTTAAGTACTGAAGTTAGATTGTAGGATAACATATGTTGTCTCCTAACTGATCCAAACACTCACAGTTGTTTTTTGTTTCCCGAAGATTCTTTCTTCCAAGCTCTAAGGCTCTGTTTGGCGCGGCGTTTTTGAAGCAGCACACCATCGATTTTGCCACCGCCGCGCCAAACAGATTTAGAGGGGGGGGGGGGAGGGGGGGGGGGGGGGTACGGTGGCATCAGCCACCGCTCTTTTGAGCGGTGGCCGGCGTTTTCTGAGTCGCGGAAGGCCTTCCGCGACTCAGAAAACGCAGCAGCGCTGCAGCCTTTTGGCTGCAGCAGCAGGCTGCAGCGCTGCTGCCTTTTTTTTAATTTTAATATTAAATTATTATTATAATTATATATTAAGTTATATATATTATTAATATTATTATTATATATTATTATATTAAATATATTAAATATTATAAGTTATATAATGTATATAAACAGCACTGCAAACGCTGCTCTTCCAAACAGATTCACAGATTTTGCCACCACTCTGCAAAACAGCTGATTATTTCACCACTGCTTCCCACCACTGCTTCTCCAGTCGCTGCAGCCGCGCCAAACAGAGCCTAAAGATATTTAAATACTCGAACATTTGATGATGTAAGCTTCTTGTAATATCAACAATCCAGAGATTATGAGGCTGAGGCATGTTGTCATCATCAATGAAACTCATGGTGCTCCATCATAACCAATTCAGTAATTGCATGCATTTTACCCCGGTAAGTTGAACTGCATGAGTAAAACAATTGACTAGAAATAATGTGTTAGCTTGTCATGAAAAATATTTCAAAAAAAAAATGTAAAAGACACTAAAAGTGAAAATCTAAAATCATTTATGTTAACTGTGTGTCCTTATATCTTCATTAGTGTCAATGATATTAGTGAATGTATAGTTTTGAGCTTTTGAGTGATATCAAGCCTGAGAAATCATTGATATAGGTTAAGATATTAATAATTAGACTTGAACTAAGATCTTGCTCGGTTGTAGTTGATGTCATGCCTACTTCTTGTCGATGTCGAATTAACCCGATCAAAAATTTCTTTGAAGACCACATTTTTGGTATAGACACTCTCATGACCCTCAATATCATAGTTCTTGACTGAAATTTTTGTGGATTGTGCTGAAACCCCTCGTGATAAAACAATGTACAGTTGGTCATGACCGAAGATGTGATTTGGAAGGTAGATTCCGACAATTTCAATTGTCTAGCCTTGGACTTGTTAATTGTCAATGCAAAACACAATCTGACTGGGAATTGTTTCATCGTCAGTTCAAACAGCTTCTTGTAATCTTCTGCAATCTTAAGCGGTATGTGTGAAATAAAAACTCTAAGTCTCTTGAAACATCCTACCAATATAGTTGCCTCAATGACATTTCTTTTAAATCTACGACATATTAGTCTTGTCCCGTTGCATAATCCAATTTTTGAATCTATATTTCAGATAAGCATAATTGGACAATCATGTTTTAATGTTAGTTTGTGTGTTGGTAGATTATCAGGATTAAAAAAATTTAAAAATTTCGGGAGATATAAGTTATGGCTATCATTTGAGGCCGAGTCAAAAGAGTAGTAAGTTGCGCTATCTCCTCGGAACATGTCCATGCATTTTTTGTTCAACTTGTTAACGTCTTCATTTAATGGAGTTATTAAAGCCCTTATCTCCACATACTCAACATCTGTATTGCTGGCATCGTAAATTTGCATATTTAGAAAAAACAAAATTTATTAAATTACCGATTGACTGCTCTCCTTTTCAAGACATTACAATTGAGTCTAGAAGTCGAATCATGTAATTTTTTTAGTGTTGGTTTTTCACCATCTCCGACACCGAGCAAAAATTCTGCAAATTCGACGTCATTGCATGCCCTCATATTTTCTTTAAGTTTAAGTAACTTTACATATGATCATAAATAAGATTCGACGTTGTTTAACCAAATTATTTTCAATCTTGTGGCATTCAAAACAACGGGTGTCACCTGTCTGAAACCGCCTCCTATGATAAGAACCTTTCCACCAAATGACTTGTCTATTTGTAACACGTCTCGCAATGTACAGTCCAGAATTTTGAATTTCTTCTTGTGATCCATGGGTGCCTCGTCCTAAATAATTGCGGAAGCAATTTCAACCAATTTATGCATATCAAATTGTTTATTGAAACACAATATGCAGTAAACGAAAGATATTTACTGAGTTTATTGTCCCTCCAACACGACTTATTCAGAAATTTAAAAATTTTAAATTATTGGATGATGAAATGAAAAATGAACATGTAATTGTTCTAATATCCATATCGGTAGCTGATACCGATATCCCAATAAAGCAGCTACCCCTCTACATAAATAATAATACGTGCACAACATAGTAGAAGGAACAAAAAGTAAGAAGAGTAGGAGTGCTTCTCATTCACCTCACCCAAATATATATTTTTGCCCAACAAGATATCATCGTCAACATGAAGGCTGCAAGGAGAGAAGAGAATGTACGGGTCTTCCCCGATGAAGGAGGAATAAAACTCATCACATAAAGAGATATTTTCCTCATTGACTTGAATAGAATGGTCCATGCCCTCCTGGAGTACTCGTGACAAATCAACACTCGCAAGCTTAGACAATGGAATGAGGTTAGGATATAAGATTGAGGGAAGACATAAATGGTCTCTAATCATGCTAGTGATCCCGGTTTCACTCCCAGTAGGTTTTGAAGCTTAATCGATGTCGGTATCATAAGCATCATAACAAGGGGGACCCGAGAACTCAAGGGTCTCGGTGGTGAGTTGGACCTCCTCGTCCAATGAAGAAATGTAAACCTCCTCATCAAAAAAGGCATCCTCTTCATCCCACCTTGGCGCGTCATCATGTTCTGATACGCCCAAAATAGGTATGCGTATTACACACAAGTACACGTATTGGTTCAAGTAATAAAGAGTGAATAAAGATCGTTCCCACGGAGAGGTATTAGATTTAGTGTTTGCAAATACCAGTTACGCATGTTCTTTAAATTCAAGTGAATCAAAGTGATGATTTTAAAATATTAAAGACTGTAAAGAAAACTACTAATTAAAATAAACTATGAATCCTAGAGAAAATATTTGTGTTATCAGTTATGAGAGATAATATTATAATGTGATTTTCTATGTCTAGTGAGATGGAGTTAAAAAGTGTCTTCATGAATATGTGAGGTGAAACATCTTACAGTAATTTTAGGGTAGAAGATCTGTACCTCACGATATCGGAAATCCCTAATCTCTATTTTCCTTTAGGTGAAACAAGTACTGCATAAAGATCAAAAACCAAAGTTGCTAACATTAAGAAGAAATCTCTTTCTCCCTTCAAATGTTATACCAAAATTATGACGCACTTGCGCAACTCCTCTATAGATTTATGAAGCGCAGTAGAAAAATAAAACCTCGGCCAAAAATTTCAAAATATAAATCACAATTTCAATAAAGACATTCACCAAACAATCATAAATAAAATATTATAATTTCATCATCACACAAGCCATAGTACTTTCACAATACAAGATTAAAAGGAATTAGTTCATGACAATAGAGGAAACCCGCGAAACATTTGGAAAGAATTTACAATACATGATGGAATTGATAAACAAACGCTGCAGGATTCTCCTTCCGAAGTCGCTCGCTCGATCAGCCCGAAGATCCGTCGTCTTCCTTGCTCGAGCCGCCCCTTCTTCAATGGAGGATTTTTGAAACCCTAGATGAAAAAGTCCCTCTATTCCCTTCTCTCTTCTCTCTTCAAGATGATGAATAATCAATAATTCCTGAATAATCTTCCATAAAAAAACGTCCAACCCTTTCTCCAAAGGATGCCTATTTCCAAAATTGCAAATGAAGCAATTTTTGAATTTTGAATTTTGAAATTCGTCCAGACATTGCAATATTTTTTTCCAGAGATTGCAACTTTTTTCCAGCAAATGATATTTGGCGTGATTTTGATTCCCCAAGCAGATTTCTTTTACGTTTCTTGCGCTAATACATAGGAAAAAGACCAGATTAGTCTCAAATCAAATAAATATGAGTTTACTTTTATTTATAATCCAATATAACTCGTTTTGAGCATTTAGAATGGCTATTAAGTCTAAAAATTGGGCTAGATAATTTCTTTGTGAGAAGTTATCATGCTCCAAAGAATCATTCCCTCCATCAGAGAGAGTAATATTTTATCTCATTTTGGCGCTACCTCGGGTTCTAGATCATCACCATACACAATATCTTCAATAGGATCGACAAAAATAGATGTAGAAAAGTTTTGCAAAAAAATTGAGGAACACATTAGTATCTAATTCAGAAAGTGTATATTCAGGTTCCTCCATAGGTGAATCACAAATAGGTGATGAATGTGAATGGGGAGGTAGCTCCTACACGTCATCGCATCGATCACCAATGATAATGATAGGTATATCCGCAATAATCCCGCACAGACAAGATGGTAATGCGCATATATCATGAGAACCATAAGGAATGTCAGATTAAGAAGAGGATGTGATTATTTGGATAATTGGTTTGTTATCCACCTCTCTTTGACGCTGAAATGCAATGTAATCTTTCAAAATGTGTTCGGTACTATGACAAAACAAACACTTCCTAACATTACTGCTCGATAAACAAGGAGTCGGGTCATAAGGTCGGGGAACTATTTGATGTGTGGACAAAAGGTTATAATGATTTGCCGTACAATTTTTGGAGCCTAAATATTTGCTGTATTTTGCAAGCCACGAATGATACTCAACAGTCTCATTATAACACACATCAGTGGTATCACTAAACAAATCACATCACTCGCATCTCACATGTGTATACATTTTATTTTTTTTGGAATGGATGCGGATAGAATAAAATTAACTTTTCTTTACAAAAACAAATTAAACACGAAAATTATTTCAGACATGAATAATCTACTTTATAAACTTTAAAATATATGAGGATAAAATAAAACTAAAAAAATACTATTTAATTTTTAAAAAAATATGGACATGCAATTAATAACATTACAAATAAAAATAAAAGAAAAACTTGAGCTCTAAATACTCAGACTTCTCTAATATTACAAGAAAAAAAAACTAAATTAGTTTCATCTCCCCGGCAACAACGTCAAAAACTTAATACATTCGAAAACAATTGTGTATTTTAAACGCAAGTACACGTGTCGGGTCAAGCAAATAGCAGTTGAGATTTTTCTTTAAATCAAAGTAAATCTAAACAATGATTTTGAAATATTTAAAATTATAAATGAAAATTCCTAATTAAAATAAACTACAGATCTTTGGAGGAATACCTTGTTAATAGTTATGAAAAATAATCTTGTATCGTGATTTTTCTAAGTCTAGTGCGATGAATCTATGAATGTGACTTTTTAAAAAGTGCACGATGAGATATCTTACAATGATTTTAGAATATAAATCTGTATATCTCGATATTGGAAATCTCTAATCTCTTATCTCCCTTGTTATCTCTAACTCAAGCGAAATAAAAAACCGCATAAAAAATAAAATTCTATGTTGCTAACACCAAAAATAAATATCTCTCCCTTCAAATGCTATATCATAAATCCAATAAAAAAAACATTCACCAAACAATCACAAAGAGATTAAAACTAAAAAATATTCATCACACAAGACCAAGTACTCTCACAATACAAGATTAAAGAGATTTATTTCATAGCGATAGAAAAAAAACACAAAACGTTTGGAGAGATCTTACAATACATAATGATTTAACGTTTAATCGCTGCATGATTCTCTTCCCGACGTTGCTCGCTCGGTCAGCCCGAAGATCCTGCTTATTCCTTGCTCTAGCCGCCTCCTTCAAGATATTCTCCAAATTCTCGATGAAGATCCCTCTTGAAATTTGTTTTTTCTCCTCCCAAGAATGATGGATTCTGTAGAGATTTTCTACTCTTAAAAGTTATCCCCTCTTTGGAGAGAAGCATCCTTCCATTTTTGAAAACGACGTCAATTTTAAAATTCAAAATTTGAAATTCGTCCAGGCTATGTTGCAGTCATTTTTTCTGAGCTTGCAACTTTTTTTCCTGGTCATAATATTTGGGCAGTTTTCTTTCAGCAAGTATATTTATTTGACTTTTCTAATAAACATATATTGAAAAAATTGAATGAACTACAAATCAAATAAATATGAATTTACTTTAATTTCTACTTCATTTAAACTTATTTTCTTTATTTATGATGAATATTAAGTCCGAAAAATAGGCTAGATAACTTCTTTTGAGAAGTTATCAGCAATCCCTCATTTCGTCAGTCCCTTATTTTTTGTGCATTCCACAACCCAAACTCATCTTTGCGGCGCCGCAAGGGAGAAGAAGAGGAATCACTTCGCTTCAACGATCCTGCTGGCCAGCGAACTATCATACATCGCCTTGGAGATTCAATCTGTTAGTCTGTTCTTTTACCTACCTCTCATCTTCATCCGTTCCGATTTTTTTCTTCTCGCACTTTATTTGTCACTCCACACTTCAACACGGTATTCAAGCGTATTCACCTCCATAATGTTTCTCTTCCACAATAAGAAGGCATCCGATCTCTTCAACTTCCCATATGCATCATGCATACCAATTCTTCCCTAGCATATCAACCCAACCCAAGGTACCCATCACTTCGTACAATACATGATTTAACGTTGCATGATTCTCTTCCCGACGTTGCTCTCTCGATCAGCCTGAAGATCCTCCTTCTTCCTTGCTTTAGCCGCCTCTTTCAAGATATTCTCCAAATTCTAGATGAAGATCGCTCTTGAAATTTTTTTCCTCTCAAGAATCATAGATTCTGTAAACATTTCATACTCTTAAAAGTTATCTCCTTTTGGAGAGAATCATTCTTCCATTTTTTAAAACGGCGTCAATTTTAAAATTTAGAATTTGAAATTCGTCCAGACTATGTTGCAATCATTTTTTCTGAGGTTGCAACATTTTTTTCTTGATCATAATATTTGAACAGTTTTCTTTCATCAAACATATTTCTTTGACGTTTCTAACAAAAATACATTGAAAAAAGACATAATTAGCCACAGATCAAAATAAATATGAGTTTACTTTAATTTTTACTTCATTTAAACTTATCTTCTCCATTTATGACAAATATTAAATCCGAAAAATGAGCTAGATAACTTCTTTTTGAGAATTTATCAGCAATCCCTCATTTCGTCAGTCCCCTCTTTTTGCGCATTCCACAACCCAACCTCATCTTTGCGGCGCCGCAAGGGAGAAGAAGAGGAATCACTTCGCCTCAACGATCCCGTTGGCCGACGAACTACCACCCATCACATTGAAGATTCAATCCGTTAGTCTATTCTTCTACCTACCTCTCATCTTCATCCGTTCCGATTTTTTTCCTCTTCTCACACTTTAATTGTTACTCCACACTTCAACATAGTATTCAAGCGTAATCACCTCCATGTTGTTTCTCTTCCACCACAAGAAGGCACCATGCATACCTAATCTTCCCCAGCATGTCCACCCAGCCCAAGGAACCCACCAGTTCGTAGTATAAAATTTTGCAAAAAAAAAAGAACACGCACATATTTTGTGTTAATTAACATGGATTTATGGATGAATGCACAATTCTATATGCATGATTGATATGCACCTAACTTTTGATTTTGCACTTCAAAATTTTAAATCACACATTATCAAAATAGATTTGCACTTATAAATTATAATTACCGTAAATAAAGAGTGGTGTTAAGTTCAAATCAATTTTAGATAAGTGCAAATTAATTTCGTTAAGTGCAAATCAATTTTAGATAAATGTACCTAAAAATCTTCACTTTGCACATAACCGTAATTGATTTGCACATAAAATTACTCTAAATAAATTGGCTGATTTCAAAGTTGCTGGGATAGTTTTATGCGCAACGTCTTCTTCGTGGGAATTAAAAAAGGGTAAGCAGCGGTGTTGAGGGCGAGAAAAGTGTGTGCTCCTCCAACCCCCACATTTCCGGCCAACCCAGCCCTCTCCACCACCGTTTGTCACACCTACCTCACCACCCCCCTTCGTTTTCATCTCTCTCTCTCTGTTTCCCTCTTCCTCTCTCTCTCTCTAGTTCCCTCTGTTTTCTTCTCTCGTGTCTGCCCATTAAATTAAACAATAAATTGTAGCTCTGACGTTTCCTCCACATCTTTGTCCTTGTCTCCGGGGCAGCTGCTTCGGTGCACAGTTTTGCACTTCTCCATTCACGAATCAGAGCAGATTCCCCACTTGGCCTCACTTCCTCTTCTTCTTCTTCTTCTTCACCGCGACTCGCTCCGCAGATCAAAATCTTTCCTTTTCAATCCAAACAACATGATGTCGGTAGCTTCGCCGGAGATTCATTCACTGGAGAACTCTGTGCCGGTGGAAGCAGAACCGTCGCCGGAAACCATCATTTTCCGATCAAGATTTCCTGACATTCCCATCAACAGCAGCCTCCCGCTTCACGCGTACTGCTTCGAGAAGCTTGTGGAGTTCGCCGACAACCCCTGTCTCATCGGCTGCGGCCGGACTGAACCGGTTTACACTTTCGCCGAGACTCACCTGCTCTCCCGCCGGGCAGCAGCAGGGCTCGCATCTCTCGGCGTTAAGCAAGGCGACGTGATCCTCCTCCTCCTCCAAAACTGCCCGGAATTCGCATTTGCCTTCATCTCTGTTTCCTTTCTCGGCGCCGCCGCCACCGCCGCCAATCCGTTCTGCACCCCTGCAGAAATCCACAAGCAATTCAAATCCTCCGGCGCGAAGCTCGTGATCACTCAATCTGCGTACGTCGACAAACTCCGCGGCTTGGAAGACTTCCGTTCAAGGCTCACGGCCGCGATCATCACCGTCGACGATCCGCCGGCGGGATGCCTGCCATTCTCCGTGCTCGCCGCCGCGGACGAGACGATGATCCCCGAGGTGTCCATAAATGCCGACGACACGGTGGCTCTGCCGTTCTCGTCGGGGACGACGGGGCTGCCGAAAGGAGTGGAGCTGACGCACAGAAACCTGATAACCAGCATCGCGCAGCAAGTCGACGGCGAGAACCCGAACCTTCACCTGAGAAGCCGCGATGTGGTGCTCTGCTTGCTTCCCCTGTTTCACATATATTCGCTCAACTCTGTTTTGCTGTGCTCGATGAGGGCGGGGGCGGCGGTGCTTCTAATGCCGAAATTTGAGATGGGTGCGATGCTGGGGTTGATAGAGAGGCACAGGGTGACGGTGGCGCCGGTGGTGCCGCCGTTGGTCCTGGCTCTGGCGAAGAATCCGGTGGTGGAGAACTACGATTTGAGCTCCATTAGGATTGTCATCTCCGGCGCAGCGCCGCTGGGGAAGGAGCTCGAGGCCGCCCTCAGCGGTCGGCTGCCGCATGCAATCATCGGCCAGGTAATTCTTTGCTGTTTGCTCCTCATTTCTTCTTAAAACTTTTGAAATTCGTTGACTGTGTCGTGCACTTGTGCTCTAATTTACAAAATGGGATTTTTATTGGGTGGTGTTAAAGCCACACCATCTTCGATTTTGTGCACATCAATATTATGTCCACTCATTGAAATTTTATGTGCACACCATCTTCGGCTTTGTGCACACCAATACTATGTGCATAGTCTGAGCAAACATGCTGCAATGTATGTGGACTCGTTGGACGCCGTTGTCGTCTCCTTCATCAGAGCAAACAGATCGACGGCAAGGCGGCCATGACCGTGCATCGCGAGCCCTCCGATCATCACGTTCTAAAGCACGACGTCTTTGCTCGAAACCCGACGGAACACCTCCAAAGCTGCTTCAACGCACCTGCATCTGTAGTACATGTCCGCAAGAGCTGTGGGGAGGATGACGTTGCCGTGATTGCATAGTTTTTTTTTAAATGAAATACGCGCATTTTTGAACCGCGTCTTCTACGTACATTTTTATGTAACGTGTTCAACATGAAAGTTGTATATCTCGACGATATCTACAACTTTTATGTTGAACACTTTTTGATTTAAAGCCGTTTAGGCCCTCGATTTGAATCTCGAAAAAAATCACGCGTGATTTTTCAAATCAAAGTGTTCCGCATGATTTCTTCAGGGGCCAAATCGGGAGTCTAAACGGCTTTAAATCAAAAGGTGTTCAACATAAAAGTTGTAGATATCGTCGAGATCTACAACTTTCATGTTGAACACATTTCATAAAAATGCACGTAGAAGACGCAGTTCAAAAAGGCGCGTATCGGAAAGGGGGAGGCGGGCTGCTTCGGCTTTAGTTGGGTGAGATTTAGAAAACCTAAATTATTAAGGATTATATTTTTGATGGGTGTGCACATAGCCGAAAATGATGTGCCTTTAACACCACCCTTTTTATTTTGTCTTTTTGCATCTTTAAAGTTGCAGGTTTTAAATCTTTAAAATTGGCATTTTGTTTGCACCCTTAATTATCATTGATTTATGACACTTTGCACCTTTTTGAGACAAAATTTCAAGATTATTTAGATACAGACAACACAAAACATACTTATTTAAGGATATTTTGGTTCGAATAACACTAATAATTTGAGATGCATAGTGTCAAAATGAGCCTTTTTTTTATTGTGCCTGAGCCTAAATACCTTTAAAATATTAACTTGGGGAGTTGGGGTGCAGAATGCCTAAAATCGATATAAAGCGCCAATTATTCAGTTGGCTATGTTCACAGCTATACTCCAGTACTGCAGTTTTGGTTATTCGCAAATATTTTTTTCCTAATTTTTTGCGCCTTTTGGAAATACGTCTTGTACATGCATTTTCAGGAAAAGTGTTCAACACGAAAGTTGTAGATCTCGATTTCGTGTTGAACACTTTTCCTGAAAATGCATGTACAAGACGTACTTTGGAAATACACCCAGATTTCGCGCCTTTTAGAAATACGTCTTGTACATGCATTTTCAGGAAAAGTGTTTAACACGAAAGTTGTAGATCTCGATGAGATCTACAACTTTGGTGTTGAACACTTTTCGTAAAAATGCATGTACAAGACGTATTTCTAAAAGACGCGAAAAATTGGGAAAAAAAGTGCGGATAACCAAAACTGTAGTGCGGATAACACTCACCTTAAAATACAATTTTTTTGAGGTGCTGATCTCGAGGAGGCCATTTTGCGTCCAGGATCTGATTATAACGCAGGCCTATCACAGCCGTTAAGATTTATATGGAATATCAATAAATCTAAGTAGTTTAAAAGCACGCGGTATGCATTTAAATATTTTATTTGGGATTGATAAATATATGCAGATAGGTAGATAGCCAATGCGTTCCTTGATTAAAGAGAAAATACTATTGTTTTATTTAAAGTTGAGATTTCAGTCTCTCAAGTTTGATGATATTTGAAAGAAAATCAGTCCTTAAAAGTTTTATTTAAAAGAATTCAGTCAATTTATTTTAGTAAAGACTTGAAATCAGTCCCCACTCCCTACTTCTAAGTTCTAACACCCTTAAATACAATAAGGGTACGTTTGCACGGAATAAGACACGGTTGATGTTGAAATTGAAATTTTAATGAATTTCATGAAATTCATTTTAAATTAAAAATAATTTTTTTCAATCTATATAAAAATTAGACAATTCCGATCGAGACATGTTTTTCGCCCGAGCATGCGTTTTTCGACACGGCATGTGTTTTTCGACCGAGCGTGTAAGGATCAAGAGACACGTGCCTGCATCATGAGCAGTCAATAGGCTGTATGGAGAAGCAATCAAATGACACTTGGCAGCATCTTGGAGCTGTTCACGTTTCCCAGCGCCAACTAGAGGCCGTAGGATATTGAGCCGTTGGAATAAGTAATTGTAACAGGTCAATCTATTCCTATAAATAGATTAGTATTGTAATAAGTGTTTAAGTTGGATTAAGGAATAAGATGATAACCGTTGATTCTGCTTCTTTCCCTCCTGACTTCTCTCACTCTCTCTCTCTCTCCCTCTCTCTCTCTCTCTTCCCTCGTCTGAACCATTTCAATTCATTTTCCGGCGGCCTTCCGGCGACGCCGTGCTTCTGAATCGCCCGCCACCTGCAACGACTGAAGGCTCAAAGGTTCATATCAATCTTGAACCTAACAGAGCGGGTGTTTTTCTCCTGAGAGCGTGTTTTGTCGCCCTGGAGCTCGTTTTTCGCACGGGAGCACGTTTTCACCAGGACGCGAGTTTTTTTCGCCCGGACGCACATTTTTCGCGCGCGGAGCGCGGGTTTCTCGCGGGCACCCGTTTATCCCCCGGGCGTGTGTTTTTTGCCCGGGAGCGCATTTTTCGCGCGGGCGTGTGTACATTTTTCCTCCGGACGGGCGTTTTTGGCGAGCACGTATTCTTTTTTGGGCAAGCTTTTATACCCGAGTGCGTATTTTTTTGTTTGTATGCACATTTTTATGTAATATATGTGAAAAAAATATTAGCATCTTCATAATATTTTTCCATTTTTATATTAAATTTTATTTAATAAACGAATAAATGAATTGATCAATTACACAATATTCATTAATATTGTTTATTAGGTGAATGCTGGAATTGAAATTCGTCACAAATATTAAATTCTATAATATTCACCAATATTCAATTGTGATGGAGCCAAACATATTTGTAATTTATGTAGGGAAGCGAATAGCTCATTCCTCCATGATCTCACCATCTAAGTGAGGATCATGGGGAAACCGCCGCGCATGCGATCATCGCACACAATCGTGCGTGATCCACGCGTGTGGGATCGTCTTCCCCAAACCGTCCGGGGGCTGGTCATCGGGCCTGACCCCTCTCTCTCGCCGTCGCCGGACCGGCTCTGGCCGGCCGCCGGGGCCAGCCACTCTCTCCTGCCGCCTGCAGGCCGGCTCAGGCCGGACGCCGGGGCCGGCCCCTCTCTCCTGCCGCCGCCGGGCCGCCTCAAGCGGTCCCAGTTTCCGGCCGGCCAAGCGGCCGCACCTCGCGATCGCGCGCCCACGGGCGCGAGGCGCGGTGCTCCCGCCGTCCGCCCCGACCGGCGAGGAGCATTCCCTCCCGTGGCCACAACGGAGGGTCCCAGTAACTGACGATCACGCCCCGCCCGTTGTTCGGGTAGGCATGGTCGACAACCCCCTCTCGGTCGGCTCCAGCCGACCGCGCCCTGCGGCCGATCGTTGTCGCACCTTGCGGCCAGCACCGGTGCCGCGCCCGGAGGCCGCTGCTTGAGCCGTGCCCGGGGTGCCTCCAGGGGTGCCGCCCGGGGTGGCCAGCCGGCCGCCTTTGGCCGCGCCCCGGTCGGACCCACGCTGGCGGTCTGCCGCCTTCTCCAAGGCCGGCAGACCGCGTGGTGGTAGCTGGTCGCCTCTCTTGCCCTCCTTGGATGCCTTCCCCGCCCTCTGATTGTCTCGCCACGATCATCATCGTCTATTTCGGGCGCAACCACTCACTAATCACCATGGTTAGTTGGGGATCTCATTAATTAAATAGTGAGTTTGCATTTAGCATAATATCATGCAAATAATATTCGCATATCATTATACTTGGAAATATAATATTTGTGGTTACTACGTGTTGATAGGCGTATAACCACTGTAATCATTTCCTAGATGCTATAAAAAGGTCATCAGACCTCATCATTTTTCATCTTTCTCTCTTCTGCTTTCTTCCTCCTCATGCTAGAGTTCTGTCGGATTCCTCTTACGAGTCACCTTCGAGCCACCTCCTCTCCACCAGAAATTCGCCTTATTCCACAAGTGTGCGGCATGAGCTCAAGAATCTCTCTCACTCTCGTCCCCAATGTGTAACGAGGAGTGACATATCGCCCTTGATTCTTCAAACAAGTTGTAACCGCAAGCAGAAAGTGGATTTTGATTGACTCAGACCCGGTCGCGTGATTTTTTACCCAATTAAGGGATTTTTCCACGTCAAAACATAGTGTGTACATTTTCTCTCATTGACTGTGTGCGCGCTCAACCGCTCCGTAAACTAAGATGGTTCAAGTTACTCCGGTCCGACCGGAGTGTCGAGTTTGACCGCAATAAATTCCAATATTGAATTCCAATTCCGTCCAAACAAAATGGGTCCAACGGAATAAGATAAAACTTACTTTTTTTTAATTGGATAAATAACAAATTAGTGTTCTTCTTCCTCCTTGAACACCAATCTTCATCTTCCGACATGCATCTGGCCTAATCTTCCTCCATGACCAAATTAAATCATCCCTTTTAACGAGTTGCGGCACACGTTCGGACATCACCGTTCATTCCACATGGCGCACTCAACATGAACACCATTTTTTTCCGCCAGCCCGCCTTCTGGTGTACTCCATCGCCAGATATCCCATTACCGCGGTGTTTTTAAGAGTGGAAAAGACGACATCGACTCCGTTTTGCACGGTGGTGGCGCTCATAAATGCATGTGTTAAAATTTCATTCGTTAATGATCACCTATGACCTAACAAATATCATTCGTTTGAACATAAAAATGGATGAAGTTGTTTAGGTGGGCGTTAACAAATGACAATTTAACTTTCATCTTCTTGACCACCACCACCGTGCTAAACGGAGTCACCGTCTGCGAGCCGCCGGTGCAAATCACAATATGAGAACAAAGGAGTAATTTGTTATTTATACAATAAAAATAGCAGAGTTTTCTCTTATTCCGTTAATGCTTTTGAAGGTGTTATTAGTTAGATGGGATCCTCTTCGTTTCTGATGAAATGGCGGGGATTCATTTCGCGGATCAGGGAGGATCAAACGAGTTCACTAATTCCCAATCTTTTATATATGTAGGAACTAATTTCATGTGTTTATTAAAGTAGAGAGACTGAATTGCTTTAAATAAAACTTTAAAACTGATTTCCAAAAGCCATCAAAATTGAGGGACTTAACTCTCAATTTTGCCACAAATATGTTTGCCGGACTCTGAATTGTCCGCAGCCTGGATTGATCTACTGATTGTTCGCGGTCGGGCCTGATGATGCCGCTTACAGAACTGCACTGTCGTGCCAAATTAGTTATGAACTATCGTTCGTGAACACCTAAACTCACATAAAGAACTTCATCCACTTTTATAGCTCCAAACATATATTTTATGATGCTGGCGTGGCGTTTTTGTCGAAACTCACGGGAGCAAGAACGTCATGCCAAACTGAGCCTTCATATGGAAGAAAGATTTATAGGTCTAAGTGTCTAACCCCAACTGAAATGGTTTTAATGATGTAGGGTTATGGCATGACCGAGGCCGGGCCGGTGCTATCGATGTGCCCGGCGTTCGCGAAGAGGCCTGTGGCGGCCAAATCCGGCAGCTGCGGCACCATCGTCCGCAACGCCGATGTGAAGGTGATCGACCTGGAGACCGGCCTCTCACTCTGCCGGAATAAATGCGGCGAGATCTGCATTCGTGGCCCCCAGGTCATGAAAGGTAGGTGCCAATTTGGCAAGCCTAATTTCAACTACTAATTCTCACCCAACAAGAACTTTATTGTCAAATAGAGCTGAAAGCAGTCTTTTGGTTTTAAGTGTTATTAATTTAATAATTTCGTGGCGCGCGCGCGACAGGCTACCTCAATGACCCGGACGCCACATCTGCGACGATCGATGTCGAGGGCTGGCTTCACACGGGCGACATCGGCTACGTGGACGACGATGATGAGGTGTTCATTGTCGATAGGGTGAAGGAGCTCATTAAGTTCAAGGGATTTCAGGTTATGCCTCTTTGCTAATTTGGTATACATGTTTTAAGCATGGATTTTATTACAGTTTTATTCCCCTTGGATTATCTCCCTTAATCTCTTTAATTCCAATTTGATTAATCTAATGGTGTTTCATAATTAATTATTATTTTAGCATATATGTATATATAGTGTTTATTTCATAAATAATTATTCTAGTGTTTATATGCACCTTTTTAAAAATATATATATGTTTGGACTTTGCCCCCGTCTTCTAGAATTGCAAATCCTTAGGCTTGGGCTCCTTTTGGCATCGGTCATAAACACATGAGTTAAAACGTCATTCGTTAATGATCATCTAACAAACATCATCCATTTGAACATAAAAACGGATGAAATATCATCCCATTTGGAGAAGATTTGGTTTGAAATTTGGCAAATCCTAGCCTAGGCCAAAAGAGGTTAATTAGGTTAAAATATTCCTTGTGGTATTGAGTGATCAAATCACCTCAACAGTGGTTGAAGGTTGAGTCACTGATTTGTTATGACATTAAACACCCTCACATGGAGTTTGGGGTGGATTGAGATGGATTTGCCCTCAGACCCTAGTTCAAATTCTAAGGTTGAACTTTGGGGGTTTGTGAAGGACATGGGGTGATATATCCTTGTATGGACATGGTGTTTAGTCCATGTGATCTTAGGATGGTGAAATGTCCTAGGAAGGAATTTGGTAGTATTTGGACACGCACCCGACTTTAATCACTTGAAAATTATTTAGGTCAATACATCTTATGTAATAAATAAGGGGTCATATGACTTTGGACATTCATGAGATTTTGAGTATGAGTAATTTTATAGTATTATTAATCTCTGAAATTTATTATAAGATATTTAGAAAACAGTATCTCATACTTGTAGGTATAATCTTCACCTTGCCCTTTTTGATGATATTGGAGTAACTGTGGTTTAATTGTCTTATAATGATATGAAACTCTGACAAAGTTAATCAAATACCATTTGTATGCACTGATAGATTATTTGGAATAATTGGGTATCTCATCTTAGTATTTCATGTGTAAAGTGAACTAGTGCACCTTATTTTGATAAATAGATAATAAATATTATATCTTACTGGAAAATTGTGTTACTTTGCCAGAGAATCTTTTAGGTCATAATAAAGACTAGAAACTTATTACATGTTATTTGGATGGGTTTATAAGAATGTTTCTTCTCAAAGTGCACTTTAATGGATTTATTTGAAGTATTTGTAAACACTTCTTCCTCCCACCTAAGATATTTGAAATATCTTTGGCCAGAGCAATATCCAGTAGTAGACTTTTTATCGTCATGACTACTAGCCCAATCAGCATTTGTAAACACTTCAATTTCCAAAGTTTGGTTTGCAAAGAACAGAATCCCACGTCCTGGAGACCTCTTGAGGTATCTCAATACCCGATATGCAGTCTGCTGATGACGAATTATGGGAGCATGCATAAACCTACTTAGGACATCCACGACATACGTAATATCAGGACGATTATGAGATAAGTATACGAGTCTCTCAATCAATCGTTGGTACCTTGAAACATCAACTTTCTCCCCATTAATATCAACATCAATCTTGTGATTAGCATCAATAGGTGTATCCATGGGAGCACACCCAAGCATACCAGTTTTCTCTAGAAGATCAAGGGTATACTTTCTCTGAGAAATGAAGATCCCCCGACGAGACATCACAACTTCAATTCTCAATAAGTATTTCAACTTTCCTAGACCTTTAACTACAAATTATTTGTCCAATTGTTCTTTCAAGTGCATGATCTCTTCTAGGTTATCTCATATAATGATAATGCCATCCACATATACAATACGTATCGATATTTGAGCTCCTCTACTCTTGATAAAGAGAGTATGATCGGTCTGTCCTTGAGCATAGCCTAGTTGAAGCATGATTTTGTTAAACCGTCCAAATCAGGCTCTAGGGGACTGTTTCAGGTCATATAGGAATTTCTGCAGACGGGAGACCTTTTCATTGAACCCTTCTTTGGTAAAGTCAGGAGAGATAGTCATGTAGGCTTCTTCTTCAAGATCACCATGCAAGAACGCATTTTTGACATCAAGCTGTTGTAACTCCCACCCAAGACAAGCATCACAAGAGAGAATCACATGAATAAAATTCGTTTTTGTCATAGGAGAAAAGGTTTCTTGGTAGTCAATTACTTGAATTTGGGAATACCCTTGAGCGACCAAGCGTGCTTTATGCTGCTCCACTACCCCATTTTGATTCTACTTAACAGAGAAAATCCAGTGTGATCCAACTGTTCGCTTCCCAGGAGAAGACTTGCAAGGCGTCATGTTCCAATTTTTTTCTAAGGCACACATCTCTTCTTCCATAGCCTGTTTCCACTCAGGTATCTGAACAGTCTCTTGTCAGGTCTTAAGAATCACAATAGAGAAAAAAATGAGATAAAAGCTCTGTGAGCCTGAAAGAGGTGATGGTAAGAGATGTAATTAACAAATGGGTGTTTAGTTCCACCAGCATTACCTTTAAGACGAGCGAGGGGAACATGGAATCATCATCTGAATCTGGAGCAGAGGCAGGCACCGACACAGGTGGAACATCCACGGACGGTACTTGCTCAGTGATCCAAGGTCTGCGAGAGTATGTATATAAATAGGAGGAATAGACGTGGGAGGAATAGAAGCAGTACTGGATGATGAACTGGGAGAAGGAGGAGGGGGAATATGAGGAGAAGCAACAATCGAGAGTGGAGAGTCGATGGTCCCATCACTGTTACTACTTGTCTCGTCCTGACGAGGACCAAAATATGACTCCCCCTCACGAAAGGTAACAACAACAGTGCTATAATAACGACGTGTAGGATGGTGATAATACGCATACCTTCAAAAAACACATCTAAGGAAGCGAGCATCCAGTTTATCGCGATGCGGGGTATGAACAAGAACAAAACAAATGGAATCAAAGATGCAAGGAGCGATGTGAGAGGTGTGTACAATGTATTTTTTTGCTAAACAGAAGAGGGGTGTGAGAGGACACAGCGCAACCAACTCGACCAAAAGACCGGTCTGTTAGAAGACGGCGCAACTATTCTTTATATCAACGGTCCTCGGGCGGATCCACGGGGCAGCCAGTTAGGCCCGCAGGGAACACGTCCTTCTGCTTCGAATAGTACCACAGCACCGGGGCGATTCTGAACCGCAGTTCCAACAATCCCCCCCCAGAAACGACCCCGGGGTTTCGAACCCGCGACCCCCTCTGATACCAATTGAGAGGACACAGCGCAACCAACTCGACCAAAAGACCGGTCTGTTAGAAGACGGCGCAACTATTCTTTATATCAACGGTCCTCGGGCGGATCCACGGGGCAGCCAGTTAGGCCCGCAGAGACACGTCCTTCTGCTTCGAATAGTACCGTAGCACCGGGGCGATTCTGAACCGCAGTTCCAACAGGGTGTATCATAAGAAAGGGAGCATGACGGTAGACGATTAATGAGATGAGCGGCAGTCAAAACCACATCACCCCAATAGGACTTGGGAAGGTTCATGGCAAGTAACAAACACCGAGCAACCTCCAGTAAGTGTCTATTTTTTCGTTTGGCGACACCATTTTGAGCAGAAGTGAGGACACATGTGGTTTGGTGAATAATGTCATGTTCGGCAAGATAGGCACCAAACGCGCCCCAATCATCAAACTCCATACCACCATCACTACGAAACGCACGAATTGTGTCGTTGAACTGCGTCACAACCATTTGATGAAATGATCGAAAGCAGTAAGCACGTCACTCTTCCTTTTTAACAAATACAACCAAGTAGTACGAGAATGACAATCAATAAATATAACAAATCATTAATAATCGAATAAAGATAACACAGGAGAGGGACCCAAAACATCACAATGTATAACATTAAAGGATAGGAACTAGGAAAAGAAACATGACTGAGACTACGACGAACATGTTTTGAGAGTTCACAGGTGTCACAATTAAACGATTTAATTAAACAACTAAAAGCAGGAAACTGTTTGGTAAGATATAACGCAAAAGGGTGGCCAAGACGCAGATGCTAGCGCCGGATGTCATGTAAAGTTGGAGCACTTGTGGAGGAGAGAACACTGGGAGACAATAATCGGTTCAGCAAGTACTATCCCGCCAACGTTCCTACCACTGCCAAGCATCTGCTTCGTATCTAGATCCTGAAACACACAAACGTCAGGAAAAAAGGTTACCTAGCAATTTAAAGCAGTTAAGTGGCTAATGAAGAGAAGATTGCGAGTAAATGAAAGGACATGCAACACCGAAGAAAGAGATAGGTCAAGAGAACAGGCAATGGTTCCTTTGCCAGCAAAAGAAAAGAGGGAACCATTGCCATCAATAACCTTATCGCGACCAGAGAGAGGAGTATAGGAGGTAAAACCTGAGGCAGATCCAGTCATGTGATCCGTCGCACCCGAGTCGATGATCCACTCTGAAGTGGATGAAGACACAACATGAGCACTGGAGATACCTGAAGTCGCAAATGCAGCAGTGACATCAGTCGATGTAGTCTCAGAATGAAAACGCAACAGGTGGCGAAAGACCTCTAACTCTATAGCAGAACGGCCCCCGGAGTTGTCCTCATAAACCTCAGTAAAATGCGCAGAATATGGTGTGCGGGCACCAGCCTGACGACCATGCCAAACTAGTCATTGGACACAGACTATGCCAAAGGGAACATTGATCAGTTAATTGACTTCTTCCTCCCAGGCCTTCAAGTTGTCTTATATTTAAAAAAAATTAAACGAGACAATGATTCAACTGAAAAATCTAAGAAAAAAAGTTAAACTGTGCGATGATTGGGAAACCCTCGCCGCATAACCGCCTGGAGCAGGCGGCCTTCGTCGGAGCCTCGGCGTCGGGGCAGGGCTGCCCAGATCGGGAGGCCCTCTGGCCGCCCCGTCTGGTGGTCGCTTCTCCGTCAGGAGCAGGAGACCGCCCGCCCCTTCACCTCTACCCTAACCAGGGCATGAGGGCAGGTGGCGTTCACTCCACCTGGGCTACTCGTCCCCCTTTGCCTCAGCCCTAACCAGGGCATGTGGTCGCCCTGCCTGGACGACCCTTTGGCTACCCAGGGCAGGCGGCATCCTCTCCGCCTGGGACGGGCAGCCTTATGGCCGCCCGTCCCTCTGTTTCGCTGCAGCCCAGTCCAGGGCAACCCTTTGGCCAGGGCAGGTAGCCACCCTTCATCGGCCACCCCGTAGAGGGGGCGAGTCCGTCGGACCCGGTCAGGGTTGCCATGCCCCGGCAGCCGGCCTCCTCCGTCCACAAGCCTTGCCGGAGTGCCCCTCCCCTCACAGGAGGGGTGGTTGTTTTTCCATTGGGGGTTAAAATTGCCTGGGGGCGGTCTCGTCATTTTCATAAAAATGGTGATCTGTGTGCTCTATTTCGGGTGATTCTATTCGTGCGTCTGGTAATTACAACATAAATGTGTTGGTTTGTCACTCTTAAAATCTATAAATAGACGCTTATTCCTTTTCATTTGGATATTCACTTCCGGACCAGAAAATTCTCCTATGGATTTTCTCTCTCCTCCTCATGCAACTTTCTCTTTCTTCCTTTCTCTTTTGTGTGTGCTCGCGTGCACGCCTCTTCCTCTTGCCCTCGTGCGCACACCGCTCCTTGCGCGCTCGTGCGCGTGCCTCTCCCTTTCGCCCACGTGCGCGCGCCGCCTCCTTGCGCGCTCGTGTGTGCGCATCTTCCTTACGCACTCGTGCACGTGCTTCTTCCTTGCGCACTCGTGCACGCGCCGCCTTCTTGTGCGCTTGTGCGTGCGCCGCTTCCTTGCGCGCTCGTGTGCTTCCTTGCATGCTGCGCCGCTTCCTTGCACGCTTGTGTGCGCTTCGCGCGCTCTTCACCAACAAGCGCTCCGTGCGCTCCCCTCCAACAAACGCTCCGTTGTCAAGACCACTCCAAGCGCGCCCCCATGCACTCCACTCTCAAGACCACCATAAGAGCCCAACGTCCTCAACTCAACAACAGGCTCCTCAATCTACAACAAGTCAACTGCTTCGAACTACTCTATACAAAACAGCAGACAAGCCACATAAGATAAATAGCGCCGAACGCGACACTCGAGCTTCCAAGCCCCGGATATCATCAGAACGAGCACAACATGTTACTCTCAAGCACCAGTAGAGGACTTCAAGGCGCAACAAGCGTGCCGCTTTCGATAACTCACAAAGAAACATTTAGCTCCTCAAGTGATGAATTGTAACCATCTAAGCTCTCCCTCCACTCTCTCTCTTAACAATTGTAACAAGAGGCGCTCTGTCGCGCTCGAGTTATTCAAGAAAGCCCTGTACACCAACCAACAAATAGTGGAGGTTTGACTGACACAGATTCAACCACGTGATTTTTCACCAAGTTGACGGGTTTTCCACGTTAAAAAAATTCTCTTCCCAACTTTCTACTTACTGTGACTGTGTACGCGCTCGACCGCTCCCGGGCTAAGGCGATTCAATATAGTCCGATCTACAGGAGCCTCGTGCAATCCGCAACAGATAAGAATACAAAGGCCCTTTGAGTTAATTACACTGTATATTGGGTTAATTTCAGGGGCCTCTCCCGGGGGTTTGCATAATTACAAGTTGCACCCCACTAACTTTCAAAATTGCATTTACCTCCCCCACCCTCAATGTTTTCCCAATTTACAAAAATGTTTCTTTGAAAAATTATAAAATTAGCAAAATTATTTTATGATATTCAATTTTATCCTTTATAATAATTCTACATTGACAATTGTGATCTTCTCTTTTATAAATATAGATGTAAAGTGATAAAATATGTCCAAATTATTTTATGATATTTTAATTTTACCCTCTTTACATTGAAAAAGATATCTTACGTTTTATCTCTTTTAATGAATCTAGAATCACCAAAAGAATAAAATTGAAATATCATAACATAATTTGACATATTTTATCATTTTCATTCATATTTCTTTCGAAATAGGCATTTGTGTAAACTTGAAAAACTTAAAAGAGGAGGTAAATGCAATTTCGAAAGATAGAGCAGTGCAAACCCTGTAATTATGCAAGCCAGTAATAAAGATAGTTCCCTCATCCCTCAATAGTAAAATCCATCTGAGACAAAATTTCTTAAATGAGACAGTCAGCCTGAATCAGTACTTTGTCTAGACAAGAATTGTGGAGAAAACACATACGGGTCCGGACTTCAGCAGGCGTCCCCGAACGATGACAATGCACGTTCCGATGCGCTGCAGCCGGGTCTGCCATACATAGTCAAAAGTTAACCGGCGACAACGAAATTTTATTGTTCTTGTTTCTCTACGAGAAGCAAAGAGAGAAATTTCACCTCATAACAACATCATTCTCTGCCTAAAACCTTCAATTTCTTTCAAATCTACATTAATTGCTACCATTGTGGTTGCAGGTGCCTCCGGCCGAGCTCGAATCGCTTCTACTGAGCCATCCTTGTATCGCCGATGCCGCCGTTGTCTCGTACTGCTCTCTTTTCACTGATTTTTTTTCATCAAATTTGAGATTTTTTCTAACAAAAAAGCAAATTCAAGATCTCTCATGTTAAGTGGTGTGATTTGGCAGCCAGAAAGATGAAGCTGTTGGCGAGGTCCCGGTCGCCTTTGTTGTTCGATCCAACGGCGGAGACCCGTCCGAGAATGAAGTGAAGGAGTTCATAGCCAAGCAGGTGACAACAGCTGCCAACTTATATGTAGCTTTAAGATTGTAAATATTCATTAGTGCATTAGTCTTAGATAGCCATGATGGCACGGTGTCCCTCTCATAATTCGTCCTCAGTTTCGCCAAACTTCGGCGAGGAAGCCACATCGGAGTCTTCTTCCCACTTCCCCGTCGTATTCCATCGCTTCGCGACCATGACGGTTCTCTTTGCGGCCGTCCTCCCACACCGAGTCTGTCGACAATATGCCAAAGATATCATACATAGATAACACCACACATCATTCAGAGTTTGAGTATTTCTTTATATAGTAGTAAAGATTTATGCCTTAGCAGCTCATCTTCAGGCTATTAAATAGTGAAGGAAAGAGGGCAGGATACACTTTAGGCTCTGTTTGGCACGGTGGTGGCTATCGTAAATGTAGTTGTTATGAGTTATTGTTCGTGAACTTCCGACCTCGCCTAAGGAACTCCATCCAATATTTTGTTCAAAATTAGTTTTTTTTCCTGGTAGCAATCATGATCGTTGTCATGACTGTTGAAGTTGGTAAATACGTCTGGTCTTCTTGTTTCTCACACCAGGTTAGCCCACGTGAGCTTAGGGGAATCGAAGTATGAACCACTTAGAAATCTCTGAGGTTGACGACAACGGGGGTACGGGAGCCAAAAATTGTTTTGGGCTCAACTGGACCTGGGATCATCTTGATACCTGATTGGAGTCATGGCTTTTTGTCGGGTCGAGTTTTCCCCCGACCCGTGTTTTTGTTGTTTCACTATGTTAAGTGTATAACCCGTAATTCATCGAAATCAAATGCGATCGATGATGGCCTAGAGGATCTCGCCTACCTAGGATGAGTGCAGAAGAAGTCACCTCCCAGGGGCGAGATCTAGGCTCCCTAGGGCGAGTGCAGCCCCCCCAGGGGGAGATCCAGGCTCCCTGGGGCGAGTGCAGCCCCCCAGGGGCGAGATCCAGGCACCCTGGGGGGGGGGGAGTGCACCTCACTAGGGGCGAGATCCAGGCTCCCTGGGGCGAGTGCAGCCTCCGAGAGGCGTCTTCCAAGTTTTGGGCGAGTGGCGAGTCCCAGCTTCATCGGGCACTCGCCAACCCCAGGATACCTCTTTAGGTTTGCTAATAGCCCCTCCAAACAGCGGAGTTACGTTGTTGGCAGACCGTTTTGAGCTGCGTATAGTAAAACAAAAAGGCGTGATTCCTTTATTTGCAGGCAAAACATTGAAAAACTATAAATAGACTCTCATGGGCACTATGGAGGGGGCTTCTTCTTCTTGCTTCCCCTTCTCCCAAAGCTGACTCTGGTCGGCAAGTGCTATTAAGCCCCTCCAAGGTGCGCGTTAGTGAGGGAGGGGAATCTCTCTTTGAACTTCCGGGTGTGTGGCGAGACCTCCTCGCTGCAGCGCATGGTCTGTCTCTTAGTTTCAAGCAGCTAGTCAAGTGTTCTCGCTTGAGAGTAGGTGCAAGCTACCCCCCTTGGGTCCGAACTACTCAAGGAACTGAGTTCCAGTTTCAACATTATGATGCGGTGAGCGTGGACTGTAGCCTGCACAAGAAAATCCTGAGCGAGCCCGTTGGTCGGAAGCATGGGGCAGAGAGGCGAGCCCAGCTAGGCTAGTGCTGAAAGAGATGAGTTCTAGCTAGGCGAGTGCTGGAAGAGACGAGATCCAGCCGGACGAGTGCTAGAAGAGGCGAATTTTTGTTGGGTCGGATCCAACTTAGGGAAGTTTCAGCTCAGTCAACTTGCACGTACCAACTCACTTAGGTCCTACTCTTATGAGCTTTACTCGCAAGATGCGAGATGAGTCCTAACTAGATTTTGCACAATCTTGGGACCGGGAAAGCACTGCGAGTGCCAGGCGAGTCCTCCTCAGCCTATGCCAAATGAGTGCCAGGTGAGTCCCCCTCGACCTGTGCTAGGCGATTGCCAGGTGAGTCCCACTTGGCCTGTGCTAGGCGAGTGCCAGGCGATTTCCCTTTTTTTTCTTGTGTCAGGAGGGTGCCAGGCAATAGCTCCTTGGCGAGTGCCCGGAGAGTGCTAGGAGAGTGCTCAGGGTTTCAGTGAGATGAAATTAGGCTCGAGTCTAGGTGCAGAAAATAAAAATTTTCCTGGGGCACTGCCCTCGGACCCCGCAAGGTGAAACCCATAAGTATTTTTTGGGTCGCTGCCCCCGGACCCCGCCAGATCCCCCCCCCCCCATTTTGGTAGAACTATCACCTTGTCATACAAGATGCATGCTAGCACCTACGGGAACTTAGGTGAAAGCCACAAGTATTTTCATATGACAAGCTATGGTATTGCCTTAAATGTTTAAGTCTTAGGTGCGAACACCACAGAGGGATGGACATAAGGCATATTTTTGACAAGTGTTGGCATCGACCTGCGAGGGTGTTGACAATATATACTCAACGAGTTCATGTTCATGTGTCATCTTCAAAACTTATCTATTTCAAGGCTTCACGCCCACGAGGTGCTCCTCCACTCCTCTTTTTCACAAGTGCTCTTCTCGCAAGTTTTCAGCTTGCGACTCCTTTTGTACTCTATCCCACGAGTTCTCTTCTCGAGGTGTCACAAACATACACACCTAGGAAAATCATGTGTAGCGGCTCGTTATTAAGTTAGGGGTTCAATGGGCTATTGTTCATAAACCACTTTGACAAGAACCTCATCAAAGTCATCCCAGATAAAACTCACGAGAACTACATCCAGCTTCCCTCGAGGGTGTGGGCTCTAAAAAAGGTAGATAGCCTAGGGAGTAGCCACCTGGAGCATCTCCTCTCGGTCCTTAGGTCCCTTAGGTCTACACACAATACAACCACAGGGGAGACCCCCTTCAAGCTTTCCCAGGGCCACGAGGCCGTACTTTCGGTGGATTTCGAGGTCAAGTCACCGCGGGTGGTAGCCGCCAAAGAGGGAGATGAAAAATGGAGAGTAGAGAATGAAGGTGAGCTGCAGATCTCACTGGACTTGGTAGAGGATCTCTGCGACTTGACCGTCGTTAGGCAGGAGGAAGTCAAGCAGCGGATGGTCAAGTTCTTCGACAAGCATATCAGAGTCAAACAGTTCGTGAAAGGAAATCTATTTCTAAAGAAAGTTGACGTGGCAGGGAGGTGGGCAGTTGTTGGGAAGCTCAATCCTAACTGGGTGGGCCCCTATATAGTTGAAGAGGCACTGAAGTCTGTAGGGTACCGTCTCGAGAATGTGGAGGGAGAGTCCCTAGGTCACACTTGGAGTTGAGATGATATGAAAAACTTTTATCTCTAAACTCTTATAAATAAAAGAAAATTGTCTTTGTTTATTATTGTCTCTCGTCCAAAGTATTTTTGTTTATTGTTGTATAATGTATGTGATTTAGGAAAATTTGGTCCCGATCAGATCCCGCTGACCATGCTCTCACTAGTTGACAGGTTTGGAAGTCACTTGGTGGTGGAAAATTTTTTTTGGCTCGGAGCAGATCCCGTTGACCAGGCTCTTACTAACTGACAGGTCTGGAAGTCACTCGGTGGCAGAGGGAAAATTTGGACCCGAGCAGATCCCACTGATCAAGCTCTCACTAGCTGGAAGGTCTGGAAGTCACTCGATGGCAAAAGGAAAACTTGGTCCCGAGCTGATCCCGCTGACCAGGCTCTCACTAGCTGGCAGGTCTGGAAGTCACTCAATGGTAGAAGGAAAATTTGGTCCCGAGCAGATCCGGCTGACCAGACTCCCACTAGCTAGCAGGGCTAGAAGTCACTCGGTGGTAGGATATAATGATATGTTTGTGGAAAGATATCCCCGAGCAGATCTCGCTGACCAGGCTCCACTAGTTGGCAGGGTTGGAAGTCACTCGGAGGCAGGTTGAAATGAGGTGTTCCTGGAAAGATAGCCCAGAGCAGATCCTGCTTACCTGTCTTTCACAAGCTGGTAGGGCTGGAAATCACTCGGTGGCAGGATGAAATGATATGTTCGTGGAATGATAGCCCAGAGTAGATCTCGCTGACCAGGCTCTTACAAGCTGGCAAGGCTAGAATTAACTCAGAGGCAGGTTGAAATGAGTTGTTTCTGGAAAGATAGCCCCGAGCAGATCCTGCTGGCCAGACTCCCACAAGTTGGCAGGGTTGGAAGTCACTTGGAGGCAGGTTGAAATGAAGTATTCCTGGAAAGATAGCCTTGAGCATATCCCGCTGATCAGGCTTTCACAAGCTGACAGGGCTGAAAGTCACTCGGAGACAGGTTGAAAAAAGATATTTTGGAAACTTGCCCCCAAGACGGTTGGCTCCCACTAGCCGACAGGGTGGATAGACCTCTCGGGAGGTAGGTTAAAGAAAGATGTTTTGGAAAGTTGACCCAGAGACGGTTTCACTGACCCGACTCACACTAGCTGGCAGAGTGGGTAGACCTCTCGGGAGATAGGTTAAAGAAAGATGTTTTGGAAAGTTGTCCCAGACACGGTTTCACTGACCGGACTCCCACTAGTCGGCATGGTGGGTAGACCTCTAGGGAGACAGTTGAAAAAAGATGTTGTGGAAAGGAGTCCCTGAGGCGATTCTGCCGACCATGCTCCACCTAGCTGGCGGGGCAGGTTGATCTTTTGAGCGACATAATAAGGAACAAGTTGTCTAGGTAAGCGAAGTCCCTCGAGAAGTTTTCTCCACCTCTAGTTGAGTCGGGCTCCTGGGAGGAGTCGAGTTTCCTCCACCTCCAGTTGAGTCAGGTTCCTGGGTAGTGTTGATTTTCCTCCACCTCCAGTTGTGTTGGGCTCCTGGGAGGTGTCGAATTTCCTCTACCTCCAGTTAAGCCGGACTCTTGGAACGTGCCGAGTTTCCTCCACCTCCAATTGAGCCGGGCGCCTAGGAGGTGTTGAGTTTCCTCCACCTCCAGTTGAGCCAGCCTTCTGAGAGGTGTCGAGTTTCCTCCACCTCCAATTGAGACGGACTCCTAGGAGGTGTCGAGTTTCCTCTACCTCCAGTTGAGCCAGCCTCCGTGGAGGTGTTGAGTTTCCTCTACCTCCAGTTGAGTCGGGCTCCTCGGAGGTGTTGAGTTTCCTCCACCTCCAGTTGAGTCAGGCTCTGGGAAGGTGTCGAGTTTCTTCCACCTCCAGTTGAGTCGAGATCCTAGGAGGTGTCGAGTTTTCTTCACCTCCAGTTGAGCTGGGCTCTTGGGAGGTGTCAATTTTTTTTTCGCCTCTAGATAGGCATGAATTTTGGATGGTATCAAGCTTTTGAGTGACTTTTTGTCTAGTGTCAATCTCTCCGAACCACAGGTTCTACATTGTTTTTTCCGGACTCGTGCCGAGCTCGAAAAAAAAGGGATTGTGTATAACCCGTAATTTGTCGAGATCAGATGCGACTGATTATGGCCTAGAGGATCTCACCCACCTAGAACAAGTGTAAAAGATGTCACCTCCTATGGTGAGATCCAGGCTCTCTGGGGCAAGTGCAGCCCCCAGGGGAGAGATCCAAGCTCCATGGCGCGAGTGCAGCCCCTAGGGGCGATATCCCCTTGGGGCGAGTGCAACTCCCCAGGGGTGAGATTCAGGCTCCCTAGGGCGAGTGAAACCCCACAGGGGTGAGATCTAGGCTCCTTGGGGCGACTACAGCCCGCCAGGGGCGAGTTCCAAGCTCCTTGGGGCGAGTGCAGCCCCCCAGGGCGAGTTCCAGGCTCCCTGGGGTGAGTGCAGCCCCCCAGGGGTTAGTTCCAGGTTCGGTGAGAGCTACGAGTCCAAGCTTCACCGGGCACTCCCCAACCCCAGGATACTTGCTAATAGCCCCTCCAAACAGTGGAGTTACGTTGTTGGCAGATCATTTTGGGCTGCACGTAGTAAAACCAAAAGGCGGAATTCTGGTATTTGCAGGCCAAACTTGAAAAACTATAAATAGACCTTCATGGGCACCATGGAGGGAGGACTTCTTCTTCTTGCTTCCCCCTCCCTCAAGGCTCTCAAGACCCTCCAAGGTGCCCAAATCAACATTGGTGAGGGAGGGGAAGCTCTCTTTGATCTTCCGGGTGTGTGGCGGGACCTCTTCGCTGTAGCTCGGGGTCTGTCTCTTAGTTCCCAGCAGTTGGTCAGGTGCTCTATTTTGAGTGAAATATGTGCAAGCTACCATCCTTGGGACCGAACTTCTCGAGGAATCGAGTTCTGGTTTCAACATTAAGAGATTTGATCTCTTAGGGTTAGTTTAGTGATACACAACAAATGACGGAAAACCTATTCGTGAAATCACGATCTGGAGAAACCATCGGAAGGAAGGGGAGAGTTCGTCATTCTTTTAAGAGAACGAGGAGAGATTCTTGAGAGAATGTGAGAGGTTGTTCTCACTGTAAGTCTAACATGTAAACTTGTTATGAAATTATCTGTGATCTCTCGTCACCGCGGAACGCGCAACAGATTAACAATGACGAAAATTAAAGCCACAAAAGTTTAAGTAAAGGCAAGAAAAATAAATCAAGCACACACAATCACAGACGACACAAAATATACGTGGTTCAGAGAGAAGTTCTTACATCCACAAGGAGAGCACCAGAGAAGATCCAATATAATTAGAGATTTTAGCGTACATGTAGGTAAGCAATAAAATGATAGAACCTAAAGCGTGAAGAATTTCACAGTCAGCTTTAGTAATCGTCGACGTCCAAGACGCCACAGTCAACTTTGCTAATCAGAGAGTTTAGCAGAACCCTCCTTTGTCTCGGTTCTACCGAACCCCTGGATGAGAGGATTCAACCGAGAGCAACCAAAGAAAAAAAGAGGGGGTTGGCCTGCAGCATCAGCAGATCCTTCGGCGGACGATCTTCAAACGGAGGCGAGACTCCTCCAGGTGGGAACAGAAGACAACGCCTCCACCTCCTCCGCTATTTCCCCAGGCAGCGCCGACCTCCTCTGTCGCTATTTCTCCAGGCAGTACCGATCTCAATCTACCGCGATTTCTCCAGCTAACGCCGATCTCTATCCGCCGCACCTCTCTGATTCGCCAATCTGCCCTAGGTCATTGAACCTATGAAATATATAAGACTATATATGTATGGCTTGCTGAACCGCCCGGTTCAGCCCAGAAAGGGCGCCCTAAACCCAACATAAACTTGTCTTTTTTCTTTGATAATATAAGTGGAAGAGGCAAGGGAGAGAGGACGTAGCCCAAAGTTGAATAAACCTCTGTAAATCTAGTTTTATTGTTTGTTGTTGTTCTTCTCTTCTGTGCATTATTCTTTACAATGACACACATATTTCATGATAGTGACATTTTTGTCCAAACTCACCGGAGCAAAAACTCCACGCCAATCCCGACCGCCGCCTCCGTGCCAAACGAAGCCTTAGGCCCCGTTTGGGGGGACTTATTTTCACCGGTCAAGCGGTTACGACCGCATGAACCGGGCCTTAATTAAGGCCCGGTTCATGCGGTCGTAACCGCTTGACCGGTGAAAATAAGTCCCCCCAAACGGGGCCTAAATCTCCTTACATTTAGCGCATATTTCCCTCTAGTGCTAAGGAACTAGACAGATTAAAGCAAAGGGAGGTAATGTGCGCGTTGTTAAAGCAAATGGGAGGTGCAGCGCAATTTTGCCGAGCAAAATATTGTGGGATTTTAGTAGAATTGGTGAATTCATGAAGCATTTGCTATCTGAATTTTTACACTGGTCTATTTTCAGGTGGTCTTCTACAAGAGATTGCACAGGGTCTATTTTGTCCATGCCATTCCAAAATCACCTGCAGGGAAGATTTTAAGGAAGGAGCTCAGAGCCAAATTAGCTCATTCGGCAGCTAATCACTCAGGAATATCACCACAATGAGAAATGTCAGTAAAATTAAAGCTAAGACAGTAATTTCTCCTCAACAGTAACACTTGTGTTGGATTAGTGATAATGTAAGGATGATTTTACAATTACACTTTGGCTCCGTTTAGGGGGGGGGGGGGGACTTATTTTCACCGGTCAAGCGGCTACGACCGCATGAACCGAACCTTACCTTAATTAAGGTTCGGTCGTAACCGCTTGACCGGTAATTAAGATTCGGTTCATGTGGTTGTAACCGCTTGACCGGTGAAAATAAGTGCCCCCAAACGGAGCCTTCATCTTCTATGTGTTGGAGAATTTATAACAGTTCATGTTCATTTTTTTATAAAACCAATTTAGCTTATTAGTGACCATCTCCTTCCTCTTCTTTTCCTGACATTACTTATTTGTTTTGGACATGCTTTCATAGTCGCAGTTGCATCTAATGTTGTGAATGGGTTTTTAGTGTGTAGAAAATAAAAGGTTGGGAGAGAAGAGCAAAATAAAATCACGAGAGCACAACAGAATAGGAAAAAAGAACTCAAAATATTTCTGAAAAAAATCTTTCAGTGCTTGTCCCCTTTCCTTAGGTGTCATAGCTAACTTAAGAATTGCTAACTTCATCTCCTTCTCCTTACATTACTTTTTTATTTATTTTTGGATATACTTTTATAATTATTGAGGTATATTTATATAATTGGTAGCAGGTCCTTATTGAGTTTTGTTAGGATCTGGTAGGAATCCAATAACCCGTCAGGAATTTATGGTTACGCCAATAAATATCCCAGTTTGGGGCAATGTGGAGGTCGTTCCAAATTTGACGGCCACACGGGATGCTTCGAGCATTCTAACATTCTCAAAGTTGTTTTCGTTTGAGTGCGCTAGCCCCCTCTCCCGGTGTTCCCGTCGTTCTCCTGTCTTCCAAAAAAAGGACATGCGCCACCACTCGCGATTTCTCAATCCCGCGGCTAGTTCTTGCAAAGTAATTACCGCCGCTCTCCATTGCCAGTGAAAGAAATCGGAAATTTTTAGCGATTTCTGTCCGGATGCCGCCGCTCTCGCTTTTCTCCGGATTTTGCGATCTCCAGTCGCCGCCGTTCCAGATCACAAAAGGCTCGCAAGTTTTCTGTGGCTGATCGGGAAGAAGGAAGGAGGAGAAGTTTCCCGACGCCATTTGATCGCAAGATTGAAGCCCGATCTCTACGCCGACCCTCGCCCCTCTAGCGTGCAACCGCCGTTCAGATCGCAAAGTTGAAGGAGGGCTCTGTTAGTCCCTATCGCCGCTTGTTGATTGCAGGCCAAGGAGCAGTCGCCACTCTAGTTTTTCCGTTGCAGATCTCCTGTGCGCCGCTCGTCTGAGTTCGAGGAATTGTGATCTTGTTGCTGATTTTTTGTCGATTAAAGCTTTTGTCGTAGATCGCAGACTTTCGTTGCAGTTCAATCGCAAGGGTTTTCTTATATGTTAAGGATCGATGTTAGTTTGTAAGGAACGTGGAGAGATAAGTGGTAACTCTACTCGCTGGAATAGCAACGTCACGCACTGTCCCAAATAAGAGCAGATCTCATCTGAGACGCTTTTGGATTGTGCATGCCTCTAGTGTAAAGCTCGTGGATCTAGCGATTTCCTGGCGTTGCTCTCAATTTCCGCCGCTCATATCGCTAGATCTCTCCGCGCTACTGAGTTTATTGTCGGATTCCCAGTTCTTGTCGTCGGAACTTGATACTTGTCTCAATATCGAGGCAGCCTACCTCTTGTTGCCGGATCTAGTGAGGCAGGGCACCTTTTAGTGCCGCACGTTGTTTGTTGCCGGCAGATCCAAGCACTTTGGCCTCTCACAGTTGTTGTTAGATCTTGGATCTTTGTAAATTGAGGAAGTTGATCGTCGATTCTAGTTTTCCGTGTGTTCAAAGTTGAGGGCTCGCCTGGAGATTATCGGACCTTTATTCATATTCAAGATTGACTCTGATGCAGCCTCTTGATCGAGATCTGAACTTTGTCGCATAATCATTTACCTGCACTAAGCTTTGTTGTGGAAGTCTGTTGATCGAGATCTAGTCTTCGGCGATTGCGTTCAGGCAGAGAGGAGGAGCAAACAAAATTTTCTGTATTGGATCCGAAGACTTTGTCGTCTCCGCACGGATCAGGTGATTTTGTTTTAGTTTTCTATTTTAAATCAAAACGGAGATGTATCGGAAAAAGACACAGATTAGTCTTAAAGAGCTCAAGCGATTCATCTGTATTGAGGATGAGAACCAAACTAGACACGCCTTAGAAACGGTTAGTAAGCAGAACTTTGTTGCTAACATGGTCACGCTTCCTAAGCGTAAAACTAAGCTTGGGAAGGCTAGACCGTCGACCAGTGCACTTGCAGTTGCTAACAGCAGCAAGAAATTTAAGAAATTTAAAGGCAAGTGCTACAACTGAAACAAGTGAGATCACTGTGGTTCTGAGTGAAAGTAACCTAAAAGAGGCGAATCAAGCACACATAAGACTGATAACAAAACAAACATACTTTATCTGACCGCGTTTGGTAAATTTGTTGTCATGGTTTGAAAAGGGAAGACCAATACAAAATAATGGCTAGATTCAGGTGGTACATGCCACATATGCAACAATTTTACGCTTTTGAAGGATGTCACTGCAACAGAAGAAACTGTTACTGTTGTGAATGGAAACACTGCTCATGTACTCCAGACTGAGACTGTGAATTTTCTACTCCCTTTAGGTACGCATTTAATTTTGAAAAATATTAAATTTATATCTACATTAACTGTTAATTTAATTTTAATTAGTTTATTATGCGATGCTTGTATGTCTTTTAACGTGGTGGTAGAGTAACTTTAATGGTTAACTCGCATTATTGTTGTTGTGCTTATGTCGTAAATGAGATGTAAATGTTAATTCTAGCAAACAAGGTAGTAACTTTAATGGTTAACTCGCATTATTTTTGTTTTCTTGTATGTCTTTTAAGATTTTACATGCAAGTTTAGGACACGTGAAATATAAAAAACTACTCTTGCTAGCTAAAACTCACAATATTCCCTTAAACACAACAATAAAATTTGACAAATGTGAAATTTATGCTCAAACCAAGAAAACTAGAATAACGTTTAGTCAGGTTTCTAGGAGCACACAATTGCTAGAGTTAATATATTCCGACATTTATGACTACAAAAGTTTTTTCACTAAACGAGATCAGAAATATCTGATAACTTTTATCCATGACTACTCTATATTTAGGCACATATATCTCTTTAAATACAAAAATGAAGCTTTTGAGAAATTTTATATTTTCCAAAATAGAGTAGAAAATCAACTTAACATGAAAATAAAAAGGCTAAGAAGTGATAGAAGATGAGAATATGTCTCGGGGGAGTTTAGAGATTTTCTTGCTAACAATGACATTATCCCTGAAATCACTGCTCCGTATTCACCACAATCCAACGGTATCGCTGAGAGGAAAAGTAGAACTTTAACAGAAATATTGAATTCTATATTGTTGACTGCTAACATGCATACGAGCTATTAGGGTGAAGTTGTGCTCACTTTAAATCATATGAGCTTTGGTATAAGAGACCTACTAGATTTGACAATCTTTAGATTTGTGGTTGTATCGCTTATGTTAGAATTCCTAGCTCTAGGAGATCAAAAGATTAGACCTAGGACAAACACATGTGTATATCTTGGATGTGCAGAGGATAGTGCTGCAGACAAATTTCTAGATGTCTCCACAAAAACTGTCATAGAATCTAGAGATGCTATTTTCTTTGATGATAAGTTCTTTAAGGATAAAAACCTGACACTGAGCCCATAGACATTGAGGATCTCTAACACTTAACACTGAAGATAAAAACCTAAGAGCCAAAACTAAGGATCTCTGATACTGAGCCCATAGAGACCAGTGGTTTAGAATCGAAAAGGCCATCTAATAGAGAAAGAGTGCCTAAAAGCTTCGATACAGACTTCATGACTTATTAAGTTGAAGTTGATTCATCTACTTATAATGAAACGATGTGATCTACAAATTCTCTATAACAAAAAAAGTTCATAGATGATGAGATGTGTTGGGTCCATTGATCTCAATGTCCTAAATTTGAAGAAGGAGTAGCAAAATAATGTATACACATGTTGTGATCTAACTTGTGTTTAAGGTGAATGATTGCAGTTTGTCTTGATAAGCTATGATGGGACAGGTAGCCTAAGTGGCTAAGTCAGGTAAGTTCTTACCTAAGTAGTCGAAAGATAGATAATTGTCTAAGTCCACAGGCGTTGAGTGAAGATCAGTCACTCAACGCCAGATGGCTTATAGCACTGAGTGAAGCCTATCCAGTCAAAGCCAAGGCAGTGGCAAGCTGAGAAAATGGCCAAGTCCACAGGCGTTGAGTGAAGTCAACTCACTCAATGCCATATAGCAAAAGACTGTGAGATAGGCTAAAACAGTAAAAACCTAAAGTTAGAATGAGCTGAAATGTGGCCAAGTCCACGGGCGTTGAGTGAAGTCAACTCACTCAACACCATGCTACTAAACAGAAAATTGGCTAAGGCAGAAAACGTTGAGTGAGGTGTATTCACTCAACGCTCTCAACGCTTAATTTGCTGAAGGAGCGGAAATTTGGTTAAGGCAAAAAATATTGAGTGGAGGTTACTGACTCAACGCTGTCAACGCCTAGTGAAGATAGAATTTTGTCTAAGGGGTTTGGCGTTGAGTGATGCTTACTCACTCAACGCCATGCAGCAGAAGCTGATAAAGTAAGTTTGGCGTTGAGTGAAGCTGACTCACTCAAGGCCTAGTAACATATTGATATTCTAAGTAGTTTGGTGTTGAGTGAAGGTTACTCACTCAACGCCAAGAGACAATAAATCTGTCTAAGTGTTTTGGCATTGTGTGAAGCTTACTCACTCAACGCTTATGTTAATGTTACTTGATTTGTGGCTGAGTCCACAGCTGGTGTCGTCAGCAAGTCAACATATTTCAAATAAATGGTGGGATGACTACAGTACGCGACAAAGGTTGCTGCAGACTTACTGTACGATAGTTGGCGTTAAAGCAAATTTGCAACCAGCATTAAAAGTGTGAGACTCATTGCTAAAAGAGTCGTTGGGCCTCAATAAATAAAAAAAGTAACAGTTGTTCTTCTCCTCTGCCATTCTTGTGGAGCTATAGAACAGGAAGCTCAAGCTGAGAAAGAAAAAGAGCAAGTCAGCTGTTGAGATAAACATCTTCAACGACAAGTTTGTTGGTGCCATCTTCATCTGCACCAATAAGAAAGCTCAGGGTGATTCCCTGAGAATGAGATAGCTGCAAGAGCCAACCCTTGCTGCAGGAGCTTCACAGATCCATCCAATACTTTCTAAAAAGAACATACACTTGAGGAGCTGTGAAGAAGAAGTTGAAGCTGAGCAGTCTGCTCAGTTCAAAAAGGAGCAGAGAAATAGATCTGCTAGTTGCTTCCAGCATAAGTCAAAGCTTCTATATCATTGTTGCTATGAAGAAGAGAGGGTTGAACTTCTGTCTCAGTTCAGGGAGAGGCAGAACATTGCTCTGCAAGTAACTTCCAGCACAAGTAATTATTTGTTGCTGTGGAAGTAGTTTGGACTAAGTATATCTTAGTTCAGTAAAGGTAGACTCAGGAAATAAACTCCTGTAGTCATTGTTGGGCTGAGTCTATCTCAGTCAAGAAACTTGACACAAAGAAATATCCATTAACCCACTTTCATCATGTAGGATTCAGTTTACCTGGATCTAAGCTATAGGTACCTGAAAGAGTACTGAGTTATAGGAGTGCTGCAGTACTCTGAGAGTAGGGTTGAAGCTGTAGAGCTGAAGAGCCTGAGTTGTAGGCCTTAGAAATAAGGCTGAGGTAGGTGATCAGTGGATCACTGAGCTGTAGGAGCTCTGTAGGGCTCTGAGGTAGGAACCCTTGTGGTTTTGATCTTGGATTCTGTGAAGAATCTGTGTATAAGGCTGAGGGTCTGGGGTGTAAGCTTCTTAGACTATTTTGGAGAAGTGAATAGTCTAACAAGACAGTTGGATATGTAGGAGGGAAAGTGGATGTACCCAGTTGGGGAACCACTATAAATATCTGTGTGCTTTGCTATGTTGTTTTCTTTGTACAGGGTAAATCATCTTGAAAACATAAATTAATCAACCACTCAAGCAGCAAACTAAAAGAAAAGAATAGAATTTATAAAGAGACCAATAACTTATTCACCCCCCCCCCTCTATGTGATTTAGCTATCCTTGAAATTAAAGACTTTCAAGTGGTATCAGAGGGAGGTTACTCAAAAAAGACCTAACAGTCTGAGTTGACCTCTAAGGATAGCTAAAAGGTTAAACTTAGGTGTTCAAGGATGAACCATAAGATGTGAAACTATTTGGAACAGCAAATCTGCAGAGAGGATAAGATCGGCATTGGGCTATTGGCTGCTCTTGGTGATGACAAAGTCCTTCCAGATGCAAGAGCAAGAATCAGAGCCGCTCTGTCATATTCAGAGAGTGACATAGAGGTGGATGAAGCTAAAGAAGGGGAATGCAGATGCCATGGACAAATAACTACCCCAGAAGTATAATCTTCCCAGGATCAGCCTGGTCAAAATAAGGTACATTCCCCATCTAGCTCATCCTCAGAGTCTAGATATGAATCTTGTACAGACTCTGATGCCTCCTCATCTAGTGATGATGAAGGTCCTTTGACAGATGAGGATATCAATCAATTGATTGACAATCATGCTGCCCTTCTAAAAGCTTTCAAGGAAAGCAAGCTGCTTATTAAGAAACAAGCAGATGAAATAGCCTCCCTACAGAAGACTGCTTCCCAGCTGGATGAAGCTTCATCCTTCCTATATGTAAAAGAGAGGGAAGCAGCTCATCTAAAAATCATGGTAGATATCCATGTTGAGTCCTTAAAATATAAGGACTCTATTATCAAGAATCTTGAGGAGAAACTTGATAGGGGGAGAATTATGGCTAATTTCTTTAAGATAGATTCTATCAAGAGAAGATCTGAATCTGAGTGGATTTCTAAAGTAATCAAATCTCAGAAAAGAGGTCAAGTTCCTGTCAGGCCTCAGCCTACCTTTCACAAGGTAATTCTCCCTTCCAACAGGTATGACCAAGACCTCAGGGATGGACACAAGAGGAATGAGAATCTTCCTTGTAAGACTACAAATGTCTCTTACAATGGAAAAAGAAAGGACATGGTTCTTAGTGCTCAGAAGGCTCCCCATGAAGAAGTGTAAAAGGCCCATCCTGGACCTTTTGTATTTAATGCACCAGCTTCATCTCTCTTGAGCAAGGCAGTGGACTTTTCTCAAAATCTCCCTGCTCACACTCTGACCAAGGGTAAATCTGCTAGGATGCAAGACTTGGAATCTTCCAAGGACACCAACAGTATGTCCTCTGCAAGGAGAACTGCGGTTGATAGACCTTGTGAAAATCCAAGTTCTTATCATGTCAGACCTACTCTCAGTCAGACTGTGGCTAAGAGAATTTGGAACAAGGAAGCTTCTTCTTCTTCTGTTCAGTCTGCTGTCAACCATGCTGTCAGACCTGCTCAGAAAAAAAGATACAATATTCATGAGTGCTAGTGTTGTGGCAAAGTAGGCCACTGTTGGGTATTGTATCCACACTCACCTAGATTTGCATGAAGTCACCCATGAACTAAGTTGAATCCAGTTGTATTTGATATTTCTCTTTAGCCATATGCTTGCAGGTGTACACTTTAAGTATAGACCAATGTCAGTCTGCAATGGGTCATCAAACACAGGACTTCACAGTGTAATCCCTCACTGTGTAATCCAAGGTGTTGACTCATGTGTAGCCTCTCTATTGGAATATACTTAACCTCAAATCACTTGGAGAAAAGGACAAAAGCTGAAGCTGAAGAAGTTTTATTTGAAAATATTTTTCTGTAACTTAGAATTTTTGCTAAGTCATTTTTGCTCGAGAAGTACAATAGTGTTCGAGTAAATTACAACTCTAGGTCTCGAGAAGTTTTTAAAGTGCTCGAGAAAAAGCTCAGCTTGCTCGAGAACTTTTTCTTTCAAATCTGGCTAAGTCATTAATGCTCGAGAGAAAGTTTTCCTTTCTCGAGAAAATGACTTTGCTGCTCGAGAACTAGAATGCTGTGCAAAAATATTTCTAAGGAAAAGTACTCGAGAAATATAACTCTTCCTTTCGAAAAAAAAAAGTCTACCTTTCTCGAGAACTATTTCTCTGTCGTTATTTTTCTAAGTTCCTGTGCTCGAGAACAGCTTTAGCTTCTCGAGTACTTTCCTCCAGATTTTCCTCTATGTTCAAGTGCTCGAGAAATAATCCAGATATACTTTTTCTTCTAAGTATAAGTGCTCGAGTAGTACAATTAGTGCTCGAGAAAGTTATTTTTGACAGTATATTTTTCTAAGTCTCAGATCTCGAGACAATCATTTCTATTCTCGAGAACTCCTTGATTCAGTGCTCGAGAACAACCTTCAGTTCTCGAGTACTTCTGACTTAATCTTTTTCTAATTCTGAAATTGTCAAAATCGTTGACCCACTATTCGTTCTATTTTTCCAATCCTTAATCTGTCATCATCTAATTGGCCCACGTGGCATTACTTTCAATACGATTTGATTTCTGACCGATTAGGCTCCCTATAAAAGGTCTAATCAGTCTCTCTTTTCATTAAGAACTTTTATCATCGTTTATCTTTTCTCTCTCTTCAAGAACGTGAAACGAAAAAGGGCCGAAAAACCCTAAGTTCTCGATTCGTCTTCCCGGTCGCCGCCGCTCACTGTTTCCATCTGGAAGGCCGCCGACGAAGAAAGATCGACGAAGTGACACATAGAATCGAGATCGACCTCGACTTCTTTCGAATCTCTTGATTCCGTGTGTTCCGAAGAACCAGATCTCAAGATCGACGACAGTATCTTCTCCGACTGATTCCTGACAGAGCCGCCATTGTTGAAGGAAGAAGAGACGTCAAGATTTTCTAGATCTGTCACAGTTTTATCATTTTCTGTAAATCTTTATTCTGTAGGAGATTCTTCTCCGAGTTGTAGGAGTTTTCATTCCGAGTATTTGTTGTAGGAAGATTGTGCTTCCGAGTGTAGATCCGGGTTGGATCGAGTTGTAAGATTTCTTTAATCTGAGATAAGTGGAGTAGCCGAGTCTAGTGCGTTACTAGATCGGTGAGAGGGAAAGTGGAGTACCCAAGATCGGGGAACCACTATAAATCTTGTGTCGTCTGTGCTTGTGTTCTTTTTGTGTGTGCTGCGATTTGTTTTATTTTATTCCGCAAAAGACGTCGCAATCACCTATTCACCCCCCTCTAGGTGATAATTTAGACAACTAGTCAACTTTCAATTGGTATCAGAGGGTCGTTGATCATATAAAGGTTAACACCTTGATCAGATCTGCCCTAAGTTGTCTAAGAAGTTAGCCAAGCATGGATAAGGCAAAAGATTTTGCAAAGCTTCCACTGTGCACCAAGACAAACTTTCCCATGTGGAAAGAAAGAATTAAATTCTTTATGGAAGCTGTGGATCCAAGGATCTTTATGATAGTTGAAGAAGGTCCCTATGTTCCCATGACAACCTCCACAATAGATCCTACTCTAAAGGTACCAAAGAAACTGATGGATCTTGACAAAGATGAGATTGCACTTGTCTCGTTGGACAAGAAAGCTAAAAACATCATAGCAAGTGCAGTTGATGACTCTATGCTACTGAATCTGATACATTGCCAAAGTGCTAAGGAAATGTGGCAGTGTCTGTTAGTCCTGATGGAAGGCACTGAAGAAGTAAGGGATGACAGAAGATCCCTTCTGAATCAAAAATATGAAGCCTTCAGACAAGGACCAAAGGATTCAATCACAGATACTTTTGAGAACTTCAGCAAAATTGTTAATGGTCTGAAGGGGTATGGCAGGAAGTTCACTAATGGTGACCTGAATGACAAATTCCTCAGATCCCTGACGAAAGAGTGGGATACCAAAGTATGTGCCATTCGGGAGTTTGGCAGACTAGCAGAGACTGACCCACAGAATCTCTTCGGAAAGCTGATGTCTTATGAGATGCAAATAAATACAAGAAAAGCCGAAGAAGAGAAGAGCAGATCCTCTTCAAAGGATAAGACTGTTGCCTTGAAGGCAGAAAGCACAAAAAAAGGTCAAAGCTCAATCATCTACTCCTGCTCAGGAAACAATTGAGAGTGAAGAAAGTTCAGAGCCCAGTTCATCAGGCTCAGAGTTGTCTGAAGGAGAGTTCTCTCTCTTATCAAGACAGTTCAAGAAGTTTCTGAACAAAAAGAAGAATTGGAGAGGCAAGGATGCCTCACATAGACGATCACATTATGAAAGTGATCGAAGAAAGAAAGGCTCAAGCAGCCATGACAGGTATGTTCCTAAACAGAACAAACATGTTTCATCTGACATAGTTTGCTATTGTTGCAACAAGCCAGGTCATATGATTGCTGAATGCCCTCATAAGAAAAGAGAAGGAGGAAAGAAGGAAAGCAAGAAACCCTTTCACCAAAAGAAGAATGAAAGGAGCTTCGTGGCTAAGAAAACAAAGACCCTCAGCGACTCAGACTCCTCGGAGTCAAGTGAGGAAGAAGAAGCATATTTTGGGCTGATGGCTCAAACTGATGAGGAGACAGAACCCCAGTACACTGGGAAGGTAAACTCTCACGCACCTCTTTCTGAATCTGAGAGTTCTGAACATGAGAATGAGGACAGCTTTTCTGACGATGAGTCTGAACTCATGGTTCAGTACAGAGAGCTGATCAAGGCCTACGACAAATGTCGAAAGGTCGTGAAAGCTCAAGCCAAAGAGATTAAGTCTCTTAAGGCAAGTGAAAGCTCTTTGAGAGAAGAAGTTCTTGAGATGGAATCACTCAAAGGTAAGCTTAACTCTGCCATAAAAGAATTGAATGAGACACTTAGTCTCGTCAGTCTGAAAGAAAAAGTCATTGAGAAACTGGAAGAGCAGTTTGAGGCTGAGAAGAAGCTTATTGAGAGCTTCTCCAAGCCTAAGACAGTTCTTCCACTGATTGCTGAATTTTCAGCACAGACTGATGGTGCTGGACTAGGCCATGTAGCCACTTCTAGTAAGACTTCTAGAAGGAATAAGACTCAACGAAAGAATAAGGCAGCCAAGAAAGCCTTAGCCAAAGAAAAAGGGAAAGCCCCTCAAGAACAGACTACCTTTAATAAGGTAATCTACCCGACAAACAAGTTTGATCTTGAGTCCTCCTATGGACACTGGTCTAGGCCTACTTATGTAGAGCCAAAGTCTAGATACCAAGGATGGGCACGTCCTAGAAACTTTGGCGAAAGTGTTTTTAAAGCACCTTATGAAGAAATCAGTCTTCAGAGCTATGGTCCATATAATCATGGTCATAACTTTAAGAGAGCACCGAAAGTGAAAGAAGTTGAAGTCTTGTCCACCAAAGAGAGGAAAGCATGTTCATGTCATCAACATGAAGCATCCACCTCCAGGGCAGCTCCTCCTGCTAGACCTCATGTCAAGATGGTCAAGCAAGAGAAGAATGGACAAAGATACAATAGATTTCATTGTTGGTGTTGTGGCAAGATTGGTCACTTCGCCATCGATTGTTGGTTCAACAAAAGTGTTTATGCTGCCCCAAGAGTTATCAATGTGAGAAAGACCGCTCACGATGCTAACATCGGTAGGGGGAGCAATCTAACAAGAGACCAAGGACCCAAACAAATTTGGGTTCCTAAGGAAAAATGATTTTGTGTTTGCAGGTATGTCCAAAGGCCAATAGAACGCCAATATGGTACTTGGACAGTGGATGTTCTCGGCACATGACCGGAACAAAAAGTTTACTTCAAAATTACTCTCCAATCGAGAACGGACCAAAGGTCATCTTTGGAGGCTCCGACCGGGGAGTTACAAAAGGATATGGTACAATTTCTAACGGTAGCGTATCCTTCTCGGATGTTGCTTATGTTGAGGGATTAGAACATAATCTCATAAGCATAAGTCAATTATGCGACAAAGGATACGTTGTTGAGTTTCATGCCAACAAGTGTTTGATAAAAGCGGTTGATAAACAAGAAACCATTTTATCCGGCACTCGTAGCAGAAACATATTTTGTATTAATTTTATTTGCTTGGATTCCTCTACCCCAGTATGTCTTCTTGCTAAAGATAGTGCATCTCTTAGTGACCAATGGCACAAGAGATTAGCACATATTAATTTCAAAACCATTCATAAATTGTTTTTGAAGAATTTGGTGCGTGATGCTCCAAATGTTAAGTGCGAAAAGGAAAGACCTTGTCACGCATGCATTAAAGGCAAGCAAACAAGGGCTACTTTTAAAAGCATTATTGGCAAAGATTCGGACAGGTGTTTACACCTTCTTCATATGGACTTGTTTGGTCCACTGCAAGTTAGAAGTTTAGGAGGTAAGGATTATACGTTGGTTATTGTTGATGATTACTCGCGCTTTGCGTGGGTGTTCTTTTTGAAACACAAGTCGGATACCTTTGATATTTTCACTAATTTTGTCAGGCAAATACAGAATGAGTACAACTGCTCCATTGTCAAAATCAGAAGTGACAATGGAACGGAATTCAAATCTGGGGCCATGACGGAATTTTGTGAAAGCCTTGGTATCCTTCATGAGTTTTCCTCTCCTCGGACTCCACAACAAAATGGAGTAGCTGAGAGAAGAAATAGAACACTCATAGAGGCTTGCAGGACTATGTTGAGTGATGCTTCACTACAGGAATATTTCTGGGCTGAAGCCGTCAACACTGCATGTCACGTGCAAAATCGAGCACTCATAAACAAGAACCATGATAAGACTCCTTATGAACTTTTAAAAGGCAGGAAGCCAACAATATCTTACTTTAGAATCTTTGGTTGTAAGTGCTTTGTACTTAACAACGGCAAGTATCATACCACTAAGTTTAGCGAAAAGAGTTTTGAAGGCATTTTCGTAGGCTATAGTAGCCAAAGTAAAGCATATAGGATCTTTAACAAGAAATCCTTGGTGGTAGAAGAATCAATTCATGTTATTTTTGATGAGACGAGTTTGTTGCAAAGCAACTCGTCTAGTGTGTTACTTGAAGCTGCAGGTTCCAAGATAAATGAAATAAAGTTGGAGGAACCAAGTGAAGAGAAGGGTGATACCTTCATCGAGATCACTTCTCCAACTACAATTGAGAATGAAGATCAGGATATTGAAGCAGTTCAAAGAAATGAAGTCACTCCAGATGCTGAAGATGTTCCAGATGCTAGGACATTAGAGCTCAGACACTTGAAGGATCATCCAATAGAACAGATCATTGGAAATCCTCGAGACGATGTCAGAACTCGTAGAGGTACCACTAATGAAAATTTATATTTAAGTTTTCTATCTCAGGTGGAACCAAAGAAGTTTGAGGAAGCAAACTGCGACGCATCATGGATACTAGCCATGGAAGAGGAGCTGAACCAATTCAAACGGTGTGAAGTTTGGAAGCTTGTACCAAGACCCAAAGATAAGAACGTTATAGGAACCAAGTGGGTGTATCGGAACAAGCTAGATGAAGATGGTACAATAATAAAGAACAAGGCGCGTCTCGTCGCCAAAGGATACCGACAAGAAGAAGGAATAGACTTCGATCAAACATATGCTCCAGTGGCAAGATTGGAGGCAATAAGGTTATTTCTAGCATATGCTGCATTAAAAGGTTTCACCATCTATCAAATGGACGTGAAGTCTGCCTTCCTTAATGGAAACATAAAGGAAGAAGTATATGTAGAACAACCTCCAGGTTTTGTTGATCCAAACTCTCCTAACCATGTCTACTTTCTATTTAAAGCACTGTATGGTCTCAAGCAAGCTCCCCGAGCTTGGTATGAGACATTGTCTACTTTTCTTCTTGAGAACAAGTTCACAAGAGGAAAGATAGACAAGACATTATTTCTTAGGGAAATAAAAGGCAAGATTTTGCTAGTGCAAATCTATGTCGATGACATTATTTTTGGCTCAACTGACGACAACCTTTGCAAAAAGTTTTCTAAACTAATGCAAGGGAAGTTTGAAATGAGCAGTATGGGTGAGTTGAAGTATTTCTTGGGACTCCAAGTGAAACAATCTGAGGATGGAATTTTCATATCTCAGACGAAGTTCACAAAGGAGTTGATTAAGAAATTTGGATTGGAGAACGCATCTACAATGAAAACTCCAATGGCCTCAGCTATGTCTCTGGATAAGGATGAGAAAGGGAAACCTTTTGATGAAACCAAATACAGAAGCATAATTGGGTCACTACTCTACCTTACTGCTAGTAGGCCAGACATAATGTTCTCAACATGTGTATGTGCTAGATTTCAGGTGAACAGTAAGGAATCTCATTACGCTGCTGCAAAGCGAATTTTGAGATACCTTAAAGGTACACCAAATCTTGGCTTATGGTACCCAAGAAGTAATGACAATGAACTGATTGGCTATTCAGATGCAGATTTTGTAGGTAGCAAGGATGATAGGAAGAGCACCTCAGGAACATGTCAATTCCTAGGAAGAAGGCTTATTTCCTGGAGTAGTAAGAAGCAGAATTGTGTCGCAATCTCAACAGCCGAGTCAGAGTACATCTCTGCAGGCAGTTGTTGTGCACAACTGCTTTGGATCAAAAATCAGCTTGAAGATTACAACCTGAAGTTTGAAGACATTCCTCTGATGTGTGATTCATCAAGTGCAATTGCCATTGCCAACAATCCAGTGTCACACAGCAGAACAAAACATATAGAGTTGAGATATCATTTTATACGGGAGCATGTGGAGCGAGGAGATATCAACCTTCAATATGTTCCAACAGATAGACAAGTTGCAGACATTTTCACAAAGCCACTGGATGAGGCCAAGTTCTCTTTCTTCAAGACAGAACTTGGGATGCTCAACAAAGAGGACTAAGGAAAAAGTCAACTTTCAACTTTTCAGAATTTCAGAAAAAAATAAAGCTAAGTAATTCTTTCTCGGGAACTTTACTTTTGCTCGAGAAAACTTCTCGAGAACTTTCGGTTACGAAAATTTCCTAAGTTCTTTTGTCTCGAGAACTTCACTCGGGGTACTCGAGAACTTTATTTCATTCTCGAGAGCGGTACTCGAGTACTTTGCCAAGTGTCAAATTGACTAAGTGGCAGTGCTCGAGCACTCAGACTACTTCTCGAGAACTTAATAAAGTACTCGAGTCTACTTCTCGAGAACTTAATAAAGTACTCGAGCCTACTTCTCGAGCACTTGATACTTACGAAAATTCTTAACCCTAATTTCCCGAGTACAGTTTTTGTTAGCTTTTATTATTTTTCGAAATGCCTAGTAGCAGTCCAGATCATTTCTGCCGCTCTTTTACAATATGTATATAAATAGTCAGATTAAAATCGTTAAATCCACTAATCCCAAAATCCCCAAATTTCTTGAGACCCTTCGCCTCCCGCCGGTGCCGTGAAAACCAGGAAAACCCCACAGTTTTTCTCCGTTTTTCTTCAATGGCTTCATCTTCTTCCATCGCCAAGCTCGGAATCGGCAGTGAACTCCTTCGAGATGGCATTGCAGACATATCCCCAGACTTTCAGAACCTCTTGAACCTCCTGGATATAGCCGGCCTCACTTTTGTCCTAGAACAGAAGTGTCGTCTCCTTCTTCCTCAGGTTCATGAATTCTACCAGAATTTGACAGTCAGCACCAGTGGTCATGTTCTCCGATCTACCGTTTCTGGCATCAAGGTCAAACTCACCGCCTCCATCATCAATCAGTTGCTTCATCTACCTCCAGTCACAGAACCAGAAGACCTAACCCATGCAGACTATGACCGTGCCTATTCCTTCTGTGGAATCGCCGGCATACCCTCTGGTATTCGACGCCCCCAGCTGATCCCAGAGAGCAAATTCCTTCTGGACATCGTCGGCAAATGCCTTCTCTGTGCTACTGGATCAATCAAACATGCTACAGGAGAGATGTTTGATGTGATGACCTCCATAATCTGCAGGAAGCAATATCCTTTTGGCAGACTGATTCTTGATCACATCAGGTCCAGTCTCAAGAAGCCTGGATTTGCCAGAATTATAACCCTTCTACTCAGTGAACTTGACCCAGCAGTGTTCTCAATGTCCAAAGGCAGTGTTCTGCACTACATGAAGAGGCTCACAGTGGACTCCATTAACAGATGGGAGTTGAAATTGCAGAATACCACCCAGGCCACCAGGGCTCAAGAACAAGTTCAGAAAGAGGTTGTCAGGACTCCACCTCCCTCTCCTCATCCAGCAATTGAGGGGGAGCCTGCACAACCTTCCCCAGCTCCAAAAATTCCCCCAGTTCCTGCTACAACAGTTGTGGTAAAGGATGTTCCAGAGTACAGGATTCCATCCCCCCCTCTAAACCCAGAGATTGTCATCCAAGATGCTTCTCTTGAGGGGGAGCCTGCCTCCATGGATATAGATCTGACTGCCACTTCAGAACAAATTGATGCAATGATCACTGAACTCACTTCTGAGCACCCCAGTTTAGCATCAACAGCTCCAGACTCAGTTCCAGATTCTGCTCCAGCCACTGCTCAGGACCCAGCTCCACTTGAACCAGTTCCAGAACTGCCTAAGAAACATGCTTCTCCAGAACCAGTTCAGCCCTCCAGTTCACTTCCCCCATCACCTCCTCACCCAGCTGATACCCAAGGACAGCAAGCTGCTGCTTCCTCCACAACCACTCCCTCTTCTTTTGAGCCAATGACTGACATCCAAGAAACTGATGAGGATGTTCAGGAGGCAGAGTCCAGGATTCCTCCAAGGCCACACTACTCCATCCCAACTTTCCTTCCTTCAGGAAATGAAGAAGATGACAACATCCCTCTGAGAAGACAGCCATCCACTTCTACTGTTGTAATTGAAGAGATCACCCCCAGCCCCTCCAATGCACCTTCTCCACCTGCTGCTGCTCAACCACCTCCATCCAGTCTTCCTCCTGCAAGTGCTCCTGCTGCTACTGATTCCATCATAACACTGTTAACACAGTTGTTTGCTGAACAGAAAACCTACATAGACACTGCTGTCAAGAAGGTTCAAGACCAGGTGACTGCACTTGAGAAGGCCATGCACAAAGGCTTTGCTGAAATCCAGGTGAACACAGATACCCTGAAAGAAGCATTTCACAAAGGAGGATTGGCCTTGGATCATACTATAACAAGTATTGGCCACCTCATGGATCAATCAGTTGTGTTGGCTAATAATCAGATTCAGTTGGATAAAAGGACAGATGCCAAGTTCTTTGAGCTGACAGGTGAGGTTGGCACCTTTAAGGAAGATGCTATTGAAACCCTTACTGCAGAAGTCAGAAAGGGGGAGGAGATTTTCAAGACTATCTCAGCTAAACATACTGAATCCATCATGACCAGAATTACCAATGCCAGCCTTGAAACCCAAGCTGACATAGAAGCCAAAGTCATCAAGGCTCAGGGTGCATTCCACACCTCCCTGAAAGAAAATGTGCTGAAACATATTGACTCTGTCAAGTTTCATGCCTTTGATACCTCTGTCTGGATGCACAACAATATATTCCCTGACCATCAGATTGACCCCAACTCAATTCCCTATCATCTGAACCCAGTTGCAGTCAGAGCAGCCCTTGCTGAAAGCACTCAAGCCTCTGCTGCCCAAGCTGCTGCTGATGCACTGGCTGCTGTCCAAGCTGAAGAAGATGCTGCTGCTGCTGCTGCCCTTGCTCAGAAGGCCTTCTCTCCATACATTGAACTTCAAGAAACTTTCATGCCAACTGGAGAGGTGTGGGAAGATCTACCTAACCAGCCACCTAATATCCAAACAAAGAAAAGGAAATATGGGGAAGGGCCCTCTGCGAGGAGATCTGCACCTGAACATGATCAAGGCTACAGAAGACATCAGGATGAACCAAGGCAGTATCCAGTACACTCTGAAGTCTGGAGCCCCACCTCCAGGACTTTAATCCTTGAAACTCTGAAGCTGGTAACTCAATTCAGTGAGAGACAACAAGAATTCTACAGCCATGAGGAATGGAGAAAGTATGACAAGAACTGCACTCAGAGGAGGCTGCATGAGTCTAAGTATGGATTTAACAATACTGCAGCTCCTCCTAAACCTGAAAAGTACTTTCCCAAGCCCTACAGCTACTTTGAGAGACAAGAGCAGAAGAGATGGCAAGAGGGTGAAAGACAAAAGAGACAGGCTGATGGCAAGAAGAAGTAACCTGCACTCTAGTTCATAACAGCCTTTGTAACTTTGGGAATAGTGAGATTTAAAAACATTAATCTGAAAAATCTGATTACTTATATACCTATATGTTTCTGATTGTGCTGTGATTCATTTCTGTTATTCCTGCTCTAGGTTATTTTGATTATGTCACATATGTCTTGCTTACTTGTTGTTATGTATTATTTGTTAAGGGATTCAGCTTAGTGTATAGGGTTCTGACTTCTGCAAATAGGGGGAGATTGTTGGGTATTGTATCCACACTCACCTAGATTTGCATGAAGTCACCCATGAACTAAGTTGAATCCAGTTGTATTTGATATTTCTCTTTAGCCATATGCTTGCAGGTGTACACTTTAAGTATAGACCAATGTCAGTCTGCAATGGGTCATCAAACACAGGACTTCACAGTGTAATCCCTCACTGTGTAATCCAAGGTGTTGACTCATGTGTAGCCTCTCTATTGGAATATACTTAACCTCAAATCACTTGGAGAAAAGGACAAAAGCTGAAGCTGAAGAAGTTTTATTTGAAAATATTTTTCTGTAACTTAGAATTTTTGCTAAGTCATTTTTGCTCGAGAAGTACAATAGTGTTCGAGTAAATTACAACTCTAGGTCTCGAGAAGTTTTTAAAGTGCTCGAGAAAAAGCTCAGCTTGCTCGAGAACTTTTTCTTTCAAATCTGGCTAAGTCATTAATGCTCGAGAGAAAGTTTTCCTTTCTCGAGAAAATGACTTTGCTGCTCGAGAACTAGAATGCTGTGCAAAAATATTTCTAAGGAAAAGTACTCGAGAAATATAACTCTTCCTCTCGAAAAAAAAAAGTCTACCTTTCTCGAGAACTATTTCTCTGTCGTTATTTTTCTAAGTTCCTGTGCTCGAGAACAGCTTTAGCTTCTCGAGTACTTTCCTCCAGATTTTCCTCTATGTTCAAGTGCTCGAGAAATAATCCAGATATACTTTTTCTTCTAAGTATAAGTGCTCGAGTAGTACAATTAGTGCTCGAGAAAGTTATTTTTGACAGTATATTTTTCTAAGTCTCAGATCTCGAGACAATCATTTCTATTCTCGAGAACTCCTTGATTCAGTGCTCGAGAACAACCTTCAGTTCTCGAGTACTTCTGACTTAATCTTTTTCTAATTCTGAAATTGTCAAAATCGTTGACCCACTATTCGTTCTATTTTTCCAATCCTTAATCTGTCATCATCTAATTGGCCCACGTGGCATTACTTTCAATACGATTTGATTTCTGACCGATTAGGCTCCCTATAAAAGGTCTAATCAGTCTCTCTTTTCATTAAGAACTTTTATCATCGTTTATCTTTTCTCTCTCTTCAAGAACGTGAAACGAAAAAGGGCCGAAAAACCCTAAGTTCTCGATTCGTCTTCCCGGTCGCCGCCGCTCACTGTTTCCATCTGGAAGGCCGCCGACGAAGAAAGATCGACGAAGTGACACATAGAATCGAGATCGACCTCGACTTCTTTCGAATCTCTTGATTCCGTGTGTTCCGAAGAACCAGATCTCAAGATCGACGACAGTATCTTCTCCGACTGATTCCTGACAGAGCCGCCATTGTTGAAGGAAGAAGAGACGTCAAGATTTTCTAGATCTGTCACAGTTTTATCATTTTCTGTAAATCTTTATTCTGTAGGAGATTCTTCTCCGAGTTGTAGGAGTTTTCATTCCGAGTATTTGTTGTAGGAAGATTGTGCTTCCGAGTGTAGATCCGGGTTGGATCGAGTTGTAAGATTTCTTTAATCTGAGATAAGTGGAGTAGCCGAGTCTAGTGCGTTACTAGATCGGTGAGAGGGAAAGTGGAGTACCCAAGATCGGGGAACCACTATAAATCTTGTGTCGTCTGTGCTTGTGTTCTTTTTGTGTGTGCTGCGATTTGTTTTATTTTATTCCGCAAAAGACGTCGCAATCACCTATTCACCCCCCTCTAGGTGATAATTTAGACAACTAGTCAACTTTCAGCCACTTTGCCATAGATTATTGTCACAACCCTAGTATGCCAAGGGCAAGAGAAAGTCTTCCTGACAGGGCTCCTGTAGGTAGACATTTTCTTTTTCAAGCTAACAAGAACCTAGGACCCAAGTCAGCTTGGGTTCCTAAGGGAAGGTAATTCAGTCATGTAGGATAGTCCAAGTGGCCATAACCATTTATGGTCCTTGGACAATGTTATATCAGATCCAAATCTGGATACAAGAAATGATTCAACTTATCAACATGCACTAAATGTCAATGATAAGTGCAATTATTAAGGGGAAGTTTACAAAGGAAAGCCAGATGAACATCAAAGGCTAAAACTCAGAAGCAAGGTTACTGGTATGCTCAGAAATTGTAAATCTAGCATGGACTTCAAGTCTACAGAACAGAGATAAGTAGAATTCACCTTTCTTTTATTCTACCACTTAATTTCAAAATTAATTGCTCATGCATAAGAAGGGTAATTGAAACAAATGACTAAGGCTCTGTTTGGTTGGACTGTTGCTGATGGAAAGCTGCTGATGGAAAAAGTGATGATTCTGGAAAACAGAGTTTTGTTAAAAAACTGTTTGGATGAAATGGACTTTTGAAAACAGAGTTTTGAATAAGTTGTTCCGTTTTGAATTAAAATTTTTTTTCCAAAAAAAAATCTTTAGGCTAAATAAACGCATAACACAAGAAATCCAGGTACACCCGCAATCTCGAGCTATGCTCTCGATTCATACAACTGATCCGCTATTCTATCACATAGCGCGATCATCTCCTCTACTCCACCTACAATGCCAGAGCAGGTTTCTTGTCGCCCTTGTGAGGCCACCCTATCATATTGACCCTCCTGCTCGCACTCATTGAAATCTATATCGTTGTGGGAAGGGTGTCGGCAAATGAAATTATGTAAAGCCATCGTGTCAAGATAGACCCAACTACACGCAGCTACTATAGCGGCTACGAAGCCACTAAACATTCAGACTTTCTGGCAGGCACATGAAGGTCTCCCTATGATTTTTGTCCATCAGATAGGTGATGGCAAAAAAGTGAAACTCCCTATCTGATTGCACTTCATGGTAAGTTGCTAACTTCTCAAGTGCTTGGGCAATGGTGAAGGAAGAATTGCTCTTTGGTGGCTCCTGTATGAACCGACACATGCTCCTAGAAGATTCTGTCATATCCTCTAACACCGATGTAATATCTTTCTTCTGTCCTTTCCTCCTTTTTTGTCCAACCTCGGATGTAGCTGTGTTCTCGGTTACAGGAGGAACTCCACTGACATCAACGTCATCTTGTCCACCGTCTGACAATGCTCTATCACCAGTAGACTCAGGGCCAACATTCCTCGAATGAGGGGTACAAGCATGATGTCCAGTCGCAACAACAGAGCTGAACATCATGTTCAGTTTCTCCTCTAATTCTGGCTGTATTCCAGAATAACGAAACTTATTTGCGGCAGGGACAACCTGAAATATTATTCAATTATTTAAAACGGGCATACAATAATTATTTAAGGGAAATAATTGAATTCAAACAATGAATACCTTCAATCGCTCGTCCCACCACTCATCCGAGGCGTCTATAGTTTTCCTTGATGTGTTCCAACCCAAGCCGGTCTCACCTCGTTTCAACTCCGTCCAAAGTTTCTACTCCTTCTTCAGATGATCCCATTTATTTTTGAATTGCACTTTATCGTATTTCTTTTCAGTCGACTCTTCAAATTTCTTCATTATATTGGACCATCCCTCTTTACTAAAATGTGTTGTAGGTCGATTCTCACATTCTATCTCTTTTATGCAGATATCACAAAAGAGGAGAACATCAGAATTGTCCCAAATTGCGGCTATCTCACCGTCTTTTGTTTTGCCCATCTTTAAAAACAACATTCAAAAACATTACAAAAATATATTAAACATAAACAGACACACATATACAATCACACATACACACACACATATACAATCACACAAACACACACACACACACACACACATATACATAAACACACACATACATATATAAAACACGCGCACACACACACACATATACAATCACACACACACACACACACATATACATAAACACACACATACATATATAAAACACACACACACATATACAATCACACACATATACAATCACACACACACATATACAATCACACACACATATATATATAAAACACACACACACACACACATATACAATCACACACATATACAATCAAACACACATTGCAATCACACACACATATACAATCACACACACACATATACAATCACAAACATACACACACATATAAAACACACACACACATACACAAAAATATATTAAACACACACACGCATATACAATCACACACACACATATACATAAACACACACACACACACACACACACACACACATTCCATAAACACACACATATACATAAACATACACACACACACACATACATGAACACACACACATATACACACACACACATTGCATATAGATCATCTCACACACATATACATAAACACACACACACACAAACAGATACAAATTGTTGTTTAATTGAAGGGAGACATTCAAAAAAATTGCAGGTGAAGGAAGACATTCACAAAAATTGCAAAAAAAGGGGGGAGAAGGGATATACCTCAGCGGAGGGAGAACCAGAGAATTGCGCAGGTGAAGGGAGAGCAGTCAACCCCAAGGAAGCCCTTTGTGCTGGTCGGCGTCGACGGGGAAGAAAGATCGACAGTGATCGTCGACAGAGAGGCGAAGCGGCGTCGACGGGGAAGAAACATCGCCTGACAAGCGACGGAACTGAAACACGCAGGCCGACGTCGAAATTCACCGGCGAACTCGCCCGTGATCGGCGGTGAAGAGGAGAAGCGGCGTCGCGCCGATTGCAGCGGGAGAGGGAAAAAAACCTAGCGATGCGGTTGCTGCTGAACGCGAGAAAGAGTCGCGGTTGGGGTTATTTAGGAAAACGCGTTTATTAACAAACTGCTTTTCTTGAATAAGCTGCGCCAAACGGCGCTTATAGGCCAAATGGCGGTGCGGTCCAACCGCACCGGAGTGAATAAGCCGTGTCAAACGCCACCTAAGAAGATGTAAAAACAACAACTCTTCTTAATACATGTGTTAGTGGCTTACATGTTCATCATGCCACAAAATGCAACTTGTCTCAACATACCCAAAGACATATTGCATATGGAATACTAAGTTAGGTTAGTATCAATATTTGGTTGAATCAATTGAGGTTGGGGGCTAATACTCTCTCAGTTGAAATAAATATAAGGTTATTGAAATTTTGTCTAATTGCACCACAATAGAACACATTTTAGAATGTGTACTGCAGGTTTATATTACCTCTGCAAGTTAGGACAACACAGTTAGGGGCTAATCGAAAATTTAATTACTAAAAAAAACTGATGTTAAGCTAAATAAGCTCACTTAACAAATACTTGAGAAAATGACGGACTGTGGATATGTGCCGGAATTCAATCCTGGCCATTGATCAAGATTAAACAACAAATATGGATTAGTGACTTTCCGTCTTATTCTTAGCTATATTTATAAATAGAAGGGCTTGTGAAATAAGCCAAGTCACTGTTCCTTACCCTCTCCCGCCCGCATTCGCTCAGTCAACGGGAAGCCGCTTTCGCTAGCTTTCTCAAATTCTCTAGAGAGATGGCACCAAAGGGACCGGATTTCCTCTTCGAAGGAGTAGAATTGGTACGAAATGGATTCGTTGATGCTCCGGAAGAAGTTCAGCAGGTACTTAATCTTCTACAGAAATCTGACCTAGCCTTCGTCCTAATGGAACCCCGTCTTCTATGGAAGAGGGAAGTACTGGAGTTGTTTGCCAACACCAAAGCAGATGCTTCGGCTGGTAAAATTAAGACCATAGTAAGCAGAAGGAAGTTCAAGATAACCCCCAAAAGGCTAAGCAAGGCTCTGCAGCTGCCAAAGCTCTCTGCAACTGAGAACGAAGAAGAGCTATTATTGGACAATGCAAAATCAGCAATAAAATGGTATGGACTTTCCAAGCACACAACCAGATCAATTCAAAGGAAAGAACTTAACCTGAGAGGTAGGTTTCTAGCAGATGTCATTGGGAAAGCTCTGATATACAAAACAGGCTCCCATGACAAAATCTCAAAAAGGATGTTTGAACTAATGGTCAGAGTCATACTGACCAAGAGAACTGATTGGGGAAGAGTGGTGTTTGAAAGGGTAGTGGACTACATGGCTGAACCCAATTTGGGGAGAATCCTTTCATTATTTCTGCGAGAAACTGCTCCAGAAATTCTGAATCTGAAACTTGGTGCAAACAGAACTATATGCTCTAGCTCCAGCAAGAGAAAAATATTGTGAATTAAAGATCTGATAATGAACATTCCAATGATGAGTCTAAAAATGCACTATATTTTGATTTTTTGTGACAATCAATCCACAAAAACCATACAACGAATACATTGTTCAATCGAAAGATGAGGCAACTAAGGATGAAATAAGTCTGATTGACCCATCTCATAAGTCAGGGGATAATTTCTCTATTGGATGTGAGATGAAAAGATAATGTAGCATATGTCCTTACCAAAGACTTATGTAACGTTCTTACATTTAAAACATTAGATGAGATGAGATTAAAGTTCATTTAGTAGGACTTAATATATTTCTTATGTTTTAAATTTTAGAACCAAAATCTACTTACATTCAAACATCTAGAGTGAGTAAACAGAAGTATTTCAGATGCTATCTGATGAAAGCTAGAGATGAATAGTTGTCAGTCATTCCAAACTCGAAGACGTACATAATTATATCTATTCAAAGATTGATTTTGGTATCATTCAAAAAAGGAATACTGAAGTTGTCGATATGTATTCTGATATTATGATTATTAATTATATCATTCCAAACATGATAATATAATAGTCATAACTTTTTGTATCATTCTAAACTTGATGGTTTAACACACAATATGATTTGATTTATTTTAATTTTTGTAAATTAGATAGAGATGCTGATATGTGATTCTTTCTTCCTAGTTAAAGTATTACGTTCTTTTATTGCTAGAAATAGTCATTTTATCATTGATAACAAATGCTTGAATTCATAGAGATTTCTCCATGATATTCTTATTATAACTATTTGCAGATCAAATAGAAAATGAATGAGAGAAAGTTGATTTCGACCCGGCTGACGATGATCTGTTATTTGCGTAAACTAGTGATCAGTCATCATTTTGAGTTTTCAATTTTATTTACTGTTATGTTTGGAATAATTTGGTTGAGTTTAAATTTATTCGTACTTTAAAACTCATGTTTAAGTTTTTGAAATACTCATGTTTGTCGTTATTAACTCTTATTTTAAGTGACATATTATGTGATACCATTTATATACAATATAAGAGGAGATTATTGAGGTATATTTATATAATTGGTAACAAGTCCTTATTTGGTTTGGTTAGGATCCGGTAGGAGTTGAATCCAATAATCCGTCGGGAATTTAGGATTGCGCCTATAAATATCCCTGCTGGGGGCAACGTGGAGGTTGTTCCAAACTTCACGACCACACAGGATGCTTCAAGCACTCTAACAATAATCGTAGTAGTATTTAATGATGTGAAAAGGTTTTTATCGTATAGAAAATAAAAGACCGGGATAGAACAAGCAAAACATGAACACGAGAGCACAACAAAGCAAGAAAGAAGAAAACTCAAGAATTATTTCCGAACGGGATCTTTCAGTGGTGAGCCTCTTTTCCCTAGAAGTCATTGCTACCTTCCTCATGCAAGCTGGGGAGATGAGCTCTGAGAGAAAAGGGAAAATCTAAAACCTTTAGAGGGGAAGAGAAAATTAGTTAAGAAAATGGAAGGCTAGAGAAATGTTGCAATGGGAGCTTTTCTCTTTAACTAATTCTCCCGTCTTCCATTTTCTTAACTAGTTCTCTATCCCACTCTAGTGGTTTTATATTTTCTCTCCAACCTTCTTGTTGGAAGTTAGTGATGTCGCCTAGGTAAAAGGGGATCGGCACTGAAAGATCTAGTTCCGAATTTTTTTTTCATTTTTTCTTTCTCGCTCTTTTGTGCTCTCATCTTCTTATTTTGTTCGTGGACATACATAACTTTAACAAATTTGAAGTTGGAGAAAATTGATGAAAGAGGTAGCTTTAGTCTATGAACGATCAAGGTGATTGCTCTATTGATGCAACAAGACCTATACACGGTCTTGTTCAAGTCAGAGAAATTGCTGAAGGAAACGACGGCAAATGCGAATGAATGATTAGAGATGAAGGCTCACAATACATTTTAACTTTCACTCGCCAATAATGTCGTATAGAGCGGTTTTCATCCTCAAATCTTTCTTCCACGTAGAGTCATCTCTGTCTTTGATGTTCACACCTTCCTCCAGTTGACAACTTGGATATAATTACTCTGTCCCTTGCGTGTATGTATCTATAGTTCAACCTCTGGATCCATCCTCCATCAATATGAGAACATTTGGGTCATCTTAAAACCCAACGAAACATGAGTCAGACACGGGTTAGAATGATCCGATTTGAATTTCAACCCATCCATAACTAATTTGGTTTCAACTTAGCCCTAATTTGGATACGAATGCAATCAATAGAGCAATGTCCCCGTTAAGGATCACCTAACAAACATCATCCGTTTGAACATAAAAGTGGATGAAGTGCCTTGGGTGGGCGTTAACGAATGACAATTTAACTCCCATGTTCATGACCGCCACCACCGTGCCAAACAGAGCCTAAATAGAAGAAGTGATTAATAGAAGAGAGAATTTAAGAGGACGTATTCAATGGTAATAGCAAAATTAATTGATCGCAATTCACATGTATAGAACTTAACCATATATTGTTCTAAAGGCTTTGTGGCTGAGATGTTGTGAAATCGAAGGAAGAGTGAAATAAAATGAATTTAAAATCATCAAAACATAGTAAATAGGTAATAAAGGAACAACAAAAATATGAATCTACGAATAATTTAACTTTTGGGGGGAGTTGTGTGAGGCCATCTATGAAAGCAATGCAACAACTTTCTTCCCAAATAAACTCCTAATACGACATCATTGAATAAAATTTTTGAGTAATGAATATACAAGCAACATTACATTGAGAATGAGAACATTATGTATCAATGTTTACATCATTAAATAATAATCAATCAAACAACAAACTACTAAATAAGTAGACAAAGCTGACACATGGTGAGAATTGAAAACATGACCTCTCACTCTCTCAGTCATGAGGCCTCAGCTAACTCAATTGGGTCAAGCCTCATTAGCATGTCATCCTTAAAATGGAGACACTAGTAAAAATTAGGGTACAAAAACAAAATATTTTTTTACAATTGATTCCTTGTCCGTCAAATATCCGACCACCTCAAAAGCAAGTATTTTTTTTTTTTACAAATGATTCTATGATTGTACATAGTAAATAGGCTAATTGACACAATCAAATGTTAATGTAGAAACCAAGGAAGGAAAGAATCCCCTGCCTCTAAAGACAAATCAAAACCAAGTAACTTAAAAACACTGTAGTTACGAATCGGAATACCTCGCTCAATCTTCGTAGGACCGCACCGAATAAGAAATCAGAAAAGCTGGTGATGAATCTTGGGAAAAAACCATAGAGACACAAATTTTAATTCTGAAATGAGAACATAATGAAATATATTTAGATCATATTAATTTGATGTTGCTGCATAAAATTGAAATAATTCATTTAAACATTGAATTGGAACGCTTTGGATTCTATGTTTGACTGAAATATCTACAATTTTGTATTTTCAATAGGAAATATGAATGTGTAATGTTGACGTGTGCTTGTGACCTTTTTTTTCAACATCCTTATCTTCAAAATTTCTTGGGTCCGACCCAAGAAATTTATCTTCTACCCGCACTAAAGAATTTTATTCATCTACTGCTACCATAAGTTAGTCATCCTAAATTATCTACATATTTTTTTTACAAAAAAAAAATGGATTCCTTTTTCAAATGATTTTTTTTATCTAAAGCATATTTTTTAGGCATTTATATACGCACATTCAAAATGACTATTCCTACACCATAAATAGATACTTCAACTTAATTTTAGAAAGTCCGGCGACACTTTCTAACCGCAGCCCCCATTCCACCTTTCCTGATCCCCCAGACTAAGCTCCTCTCTGCTGGAGCCGATCACCGTGCTGGAGAGTATCGATCCCGCCCTCGCAAGCGATCTTCTACGCCAGGTCTGCGTCCCTAGGCGTCAAAGCCTTCTCGGAGTAGTCGACCCCCCTAATCTTGGGCATACTTCTGCAAGATTTGGAACATTGTGAGTGTTTCTGCAAACAGGGATTGAAGTTAGGGCCATGTTAAATGTCAAAGTCTCTACCTCCCCTTTGGCACCACGCGGATAGTCATGGGCATAGCTAGTATAGGTCCAGTGGGGGCACGTGCCCCCCTCTGATTTATCGGGGAATAGGAATAGCCGAATAGGTATTTCACCATTTATCGGGGAATAGGAATAGGGATTTCGCCATTTTCATTTCCCGCCGCTGCTCCCTGCGCTAACCTAGCCGCCGGCCCGCCGCTGCTCCCTGCGTTGCTCCCTATCCGGCTATCCTGCATTCCCGCCGCTGCTCGCCTGCTCCTTCACGGCTTCACCTGTGAACCGGCGGTACACTTCTTCTTCCTCTTCACAGAGTTCACACCCGACTTCTTCTTCTTCTTCTTCTGAGTTCTGGCCCTTCTCTAATTTCACATACCCGGCGCCCAGCGGCCCTTCTTCATCTTCTTCTCCTTCTTCAGTTCTTCTTGGATTTGTTCTGATTTGTTCAGATCGCTCTGCCCCCCTGTCCCTTGATCGATTTCTTCTTGGATACTTGATAGCTTGTTTTCTTCTAGTGGATTTGTTCTGATTTCTTCTTGGATTTATTCAGATCGCTCTGTCTTCTAGTCTCCTACTTGGATCTGGATCGATAGCGGATAGCCACGCCATCGGACAGCCTCCAACTTATCCTCCAGGACCTCCACCGGCTAATAACTCAAGGTAATGGTCACTGGATCTGGATCTGGATTCTCCTTCCCTTATTTTGTTGTCTAAATATTTCCAACTTATCATGCGCATTCAATTTAATAGAAAGAAGCTAGAATAAATTCTATCTCAGCTTATTTACTTATTTTTGTTGTCCAAAAAAATGGAATTCTTCTTATCTTATATTTGTTGTCTAAAAAAATGGAATTCTCCTTACCATATTTACTTGGATCCGGACCGCTCTGCGCCCCTGCCTCCTTATTTTGTTGTCTAAGAACTGGAATAATATTTATCTCAGTGATAACCTAGAATGAATACCTTATATATTATCGCTCTGCGCCACTGCCTCCTTATTTACTTGGATCTGGATCTATAATTCTGACATTTCTTCTTGGATTTGTTCAGATCTATAATTCTGACATTTCTTCTTGGATTTTTTGTTGGATTTGCTCAGATCGCTCTTAATTCTGAAATTGATTTAGTAGATAAATTTTTTTGCAAAAATTTAGCTATGCTACATATCTTAATTCTTTAATTATTTTTGTTATACATATTTATATACTATTGTCGTAAAACAGTGCCCCCACTAAAGCAAAATTCTGGCTACGCCCCTGCGGATAGTAGTCCATAACTTCAAATTAATGTCCCTCTTCTCAAAGCAAAATATATGTAATTTAAAGCAAAATAAATGTAAATTTATAATTGAATTAAAAAAAATCTAAGTGTATCAAAACATATGAAAAGTCCTTGTAGCAACCTAAAAGCACATAAATTTGATGTTCAAATACATGAACAGGTAAATCTAAATTAAATTGAAATTGAATCTATTATATCTTAGTGTTTGTTAGACTTTTTGTTAGATTAGCACCATAAGATTTTGAGGCTTGGTAAATTATGTTTGCAACTATTTTGACAAAGTAAAAAAATGATTAGATAACGAAGGACGAAGGTGAAACAACCGCAACAGTGAAAACAAGTCATCAAGGGTGTTTCCTTATAGAGCACCGGGTCCCAACTGCATGGTATAATAGTGCTTGAAATCCCTTCATAGTATGTTGGGGTGTTCCTGAATGAACCACAACTATGATAATCCATCAAATCGTAGGATACCATTTCAAACTGGGCACCCAGTTCACTGTTTTACATCAAATCCTATTAAGCTTGTTTATGCATCAAAATCAAATGATTCTTAATTTGATATCATGCAAGCATTGCATAAAATTAGTATCAAATGGGTTGATATCTGGAAAAATGATTGTATTCTAAGAAGCTGTTTTTTCTTACTATGCTTTATCCACTTTTTTACAACAACAAAAAGTTCTCCACATCGAAATCTTTTATCACTTTTTAAACTCTTCATTTAATGCTCTAATTACTTTGTTGTCACAGAAGTTGATCTTTATTTTCACAGGAATTTACCAACTTGTGATATATTACAAGTATCTAAATTTAATTATAAAACATTCCTAGTTTCCTACCTAATATTTCGAACTTTCGAGCAGATAGCGGGATGCGAGAACTATCGAGCGGTGAGAGGGAAAAATGAGTGGGCTGGCCCGGTGAATGGAGTAGACAAATGAATGTGTTAGTAAAGTGAATGGGAAATTGTCATCGCAATATAAATCTAAAATATGATGCACCAATCCATAAGAGACAGATGCATGTAGTTGTTGTGCAATCAGATCGAGAACCGCAGTAGCGCAACGGAATTAAAATGAGCAAGACAATCAGCAAAATAAAATAATGGAGATTTCAAACACGCAGACGACAAAAGATATACGTGGTTCGGAGATGAGCTCCTACGTTCACGGGGAGAGCGCGCCAGAAAGATCCACTATAATCCTGATGAGGTTACACAGGTACAACTAGAGACCAAACAAACTCGGTCGAACAACAAAGGAAAAAAAAACAAAGATCCCAAAATGCTGAAGAACTGATACCGCCGGGCGGTATCGATGTCGCCGAGCGACAAGCCCTGTTCTTCTTCCCGCTGGATCCGCCGCTTCCTGCACCTGTTGTCGCCGCCTGAAGCTGCCTGCCGCCGCTGGACAGTGCTGCCTCCACCTGAATCCGCCTACTACCACCGCCTCCTGGAGCTGCCTGCCGCCGCTGGACAGAGCCGCCTCCGCCTGAGGTGAACCGATGCGCCGCCGCCTTGCGCAGCACGCCTGCCGCCGCCGCCGCGCCTGAACTATACTGGAGCTGTCGCCGCTGCCGCCGCCTGAACGCCTCTCGCTGACTGCCTGGAGATCGCCACTGCAGCCCGTGGCCGCCGCCTCTGATCCTCCTGCACCGACGAGGTCCGCCTGCGCCGCCGCCGCCGGAAACCTCCTCCACAGAACCTGCTCTCACACTCCTCACTGGTGGCCGAAAATAAACTGGATTCCTCTCTGATTCTTGCTTGAATAAAACGACTAGGGCGGGCTCCAATTTATAGGATCAAGATCCAATATCAAATTAGGAAGATGATCTCCTATTTAGGAGATTGCCTTATTACTCCTCATAAAGATATCCCAAATATAGGACTCCTCCAAAATTAGGAATTATGGAGGCACACGGATTGATGAGGTGTCATAATCCAATATTTATATATTCTCCTATTAATGATCTTCCTAAATATTATTCCTAAATAGGTTTAGCCCGGATTAGGAATCGAGGCCTCCCACGGATCGATGACATGGCGCGATCCTAACGATCCGGGCGCGATGAGGTGTCATAATCTAACAATCTCCACCTTGACGCCTCACGCGACAGACTCCACCTCGAAGCCTAACAAACGTACCTGTACCTCCAACCTGGATCTCTCTGACTAGCGACTACAAACCCCCTCTCCCTGGGGTCTCCCTCGATCAACATGCCTCAGAATGAGTCAAGTCAAAACCGTTCTTGAACTTGACTCCTGTCACGAATTTCGTCCGCATGTTCGCACCGATATCCTCCGTAGATATCTTCCGCAACTCCATGCCTCCACCTCTAGCGAACTCCCTCGACTCCTGATGGCGCACTCCGATTTGCTTTATCCTTGCACGATAGACCATGTCTTTTGCAAGACAGCTAGCACTGTGCAACTCCACCTTCTCCTGAGTAAACCTGAGTTCCTTGGTGGGACTCCTGAGCCAGATGGCTCCCCTTGCGGTGTCTCGGCACTTCTGATATGACACTCTGCCCTTCTTCTCCACGGCTGCGAAGATTTTGTCTTCGCCAAGGCCCTTTCTCTGCGCGAACTCGACCACCGGTTTGATCCGTTTTTGCCACAGACCAAAATCAATTTTGCTGTCGTATTTTGGAATCTCAAATTTCGCTGCCATTGTTTTGCTCGCAGAGCTACTGGGCAATCTGAATAATATTCACGGACCAGATCTGAGAAGATAGGGAGCGGACCGATGTCGTCACCTACCGTTGACCCAGATCTAAAACCGGAATGTCCAGACGATCACCCCCGCGGAACCTCCCTCTGATACCAATTGTTGTGCAATCGGACCGAGTACCGCGGTAGCGCAACAGAATTAAATCGAGCAAAATCAATCGCGCAAAATAAAACAGAACGAGATTCCAAGCACACAGACGACAACAGGAATTTACGTGGTTCGGAGATGGGCTCCTACGTCCACGGGGAGAGCGCGCCAGAAAGATCCACTATAATCCTGATGAGGTTACACAGATACAACCAGAGACCAAACAAACTCGGTCGAACAACAAAGGAAAAAAAACAAAGATCCCAAAATGCTGAAGAACTGATACCGCCGGGCGGTATCGATGTCGCCGAGCGACAAGCCCTGTTCTTCTTCCCGCTGGATCCGCCGCTTCCTGCACCTGTTGTCGCCGCCTGAAGCTGCCTGCCGCCGCTGGACAGTGCCGCCTCCACCTGAATCCGCCTACTACCACCGCCTCCTGGAGCTGCCTGCCGCCGCTGGACAGAGCCGCCTCCGCCTGAGGTGAACCGATGCGCCGCCGCCTTGCGCAGCACGCCTGCCGCCGCCGCCGCGCCTGAACTATACTGGAGCTGTCGCCGCTGCCGCCGCCTGAACGCCTCTCGCTGACTGCCTGGAGATCGCCACTGCAGCCCGTGGCCGCCGCCTCTGATCCTCCTGCACCGACGAGGTCCGCCTGCGCCGCCGCCGCCGGAAACCTCCTCCACATAACCTGCTCTCACACTCCTCACTGGTGGCCGAAAATAAACTGGATTCCTCTCTGATTCTTGCTTGAATAAAACGACTGGGGAGGGCTCCTATTTATAGGATCAAGATCCAATATCAAATTAGGAAGATGATCTCCTATTTAGGAGATTGCCTTATTACTCCTCATAAAGATATCTCAAATATAGGACTCCTCCAAAATTAGGAATTATGGAGGCACACAGATTGATGAGGTGTCATAATCCAATATTTATATATTCTCCTATTAATGATCTTCCTAAATATTATTCCTAAATAGGTTTAGCCCGGATTAGGAATCGAGGCCTCCCACGGATCGATGACATGGCGCGATCCTAACGATCCTGGCGCGATGAGGTGTCATAATCTAACATGTAGTAATGGTGTTGTCCTCATAATTCAAACGGTATTCTTTTATTATGTTAGCTCCATTGTTTTATCCGTAGCAAAAGGAAACAAGGCCCCAACTAACATAAAAAGCTAATACACTTCATTTTTTGACAAACATAATGGCCCACAAAGCCACCGACATCAGTAATAGTCTTGTACGTACAGTCCATTATAAAAACATCAGTGAGTATTTTGCTTAAGTGAACAGATATAGAGTGAGTATTTTGCTTAAGTGAACAGATATAGGGTGAGCAAAATATAAGCTTTCAAGGTTACCTGTGTATTTAACCTTATTGATACTTACTTACATACCCTGCATTAGTAATAGTCTTGTACAAATATTGAATTGGACTACTTCTAAGTTCTAACTAACTCCTTTTTACATAATTTTAACTTCTCATTATAAATAGTATTCATCACAGTGGACTTGTATGCATCTCGTTTTTTTTAATTGCTAAAATCTTTCTACGTCTAACCCTCCTTGCATATATTTCTTCAACAATATTTTGCTCAATTTCATTTAATTGACCACCATATGAGTGTCTCTAAATGAACAAACTCATGATTGTGCGCTCAATTTCTAAGTTTTGATCTCATATCATCTAAAGATCCTTTTTTTCTAACCTTAAAGTAAGAGTGGTCGACAACCGCATTCCTTTGTGGAAGATTTTCGTAAGTTCCTCTTAAAAAATTCCTTTATCTAATTATCTCGTTAAAAAACATCTCTATCACAACCAAGAAAGACAATAGGGCTCACTCATTCTGTAATTTTATCTGTTCTTTGAATCGTTACAAAATCTGCAAAAAATAGTTAGGCTTTTGTGAAAATCACTTTGGAATAGGGTATAATAAGTAGGGGTAAAAATCCGCAAACCGCAAAAACTAACTGCACCGCACAAACTGCACCGATTTTTAAACCGCACTGCGTAGTTTCGGTGCAGTGCAATTTTGAAGTTTTACAAATTGAGAGTGATTCACTGCGGTGCAATTTTCGGATTTTGAAAACCACAAAAACTGTACCGACTAATTATATATTTTAATTTTCATAAATACGTGACATATCGCATACATCTAAATAAAAGTATAACTTATACATTATTAATTAATATTAGTAATTAACTAATTATATTACTGCATATAGTTATTTTCTTGCTTTAGTTCTTTTAAAAAGTTTGATATTTTCTATCGATTTATTGATGAATTTGCTGATTTACAAGTTTGATTAAGGCTCCGTTTAGGAGGGCTTATTTTCTCCGGTCAAGCGGTCACGACCGCATGAATCGGGCCTTAATTAAGGTCCGGTTCATGCGGTCGCGACCGCTTGACCGGTAAAAATAAGCTCTCCCAAACGAAGCCTAAATGTAAATAGTATCATAATGAATCATCTAATAATAAATGTTTATTCACTAGCTTTTTCGTGATATTTTAATATTTGAAGGATAAATACAACTACAATTATGTGAGTAATGTGCACATCTAGAGCATAAAATCATTACTATTCATTTTATTTATTATTTCACATGCAACTAAACAGTCTTATCATGAATATATATATATATATATATTGTAGTATTTGAATATTTATTTTTAGCTCGTGATTCATTTTGAAGTATTAAAAATATATGCATTACACAGTTTTTTCATAATAAACTCATATAATTATGTTTTTACACAAATCTTACATCTAAATTTATCTCACTATTTTTTGCCTATATATATCGCATGTTAAAAATCGCGCTGAAGTCAAAACCGTACCGCAAAAAAACGCATCAAACCAAAACCACACCACACAATTTCAGTGTGGTGCGGTTTAGTTTTGCTCTGGTCAAAACTGCACCCTTGCGGTGCAGTTGCGGTTTGGGCCAAAACCGCACCACGCATTACCCTAAGAATAAGTAATGTAGTCTCCAGAGGGTAAAAGTAGAAGGATTTCAAGGCGAAATCAACATACCCATGAAGCAGTGAAGAAGGAATAACACTAGGGCTCGCGGTCGGAGTACGCACACCAAATACCAGCATCGACGAAGATGGGTTGCCTCGGCAAAGGAGGTCAGCAAAGGTGAGTTGGGGGGGTGGTCGTCGATGGAGCTATATACTGTCATCAGCATAGGCGAATGGGTTATACACGACAAAATTGGATGGGACGCGAGAGCGGGAGCGATGCACGAGAGCTAAATCTAGATTGGGGAATTATGGGGGTTCGACTATAGAAGCCTTCTGTTAAATAAATGTGTTAATTTGTAGGTTTTCAGGCTGCTTTTAGCGAGATGTAGGATGCTACTAACAATGCTAATTATATATGACTCACTACAACATTTTGGCCCTTAACAATCAGGGGCGGATCTAGAGGGGGGCTCGAGGGACACTGGAATCCTCATTATTTTTCAAAATGATTAGTGTATTTGGATTCCTCTCGTCGAGGCAATAAATTTTGACTACTTATACGTCAAAAATGGTTGCCAGATGAGGGAGAAACAACTCTGATAAGGCTGAAACGTTTTAATTTTTTTTTGAAGGAAGTTGATGTCTGGCCTCCCATGTTATAATTTTTAGAAACCAGTGACGCATTCAAAAAAAAAATATTATGCACCCACATTATCAATCTGTGCACTCCCATTATTAATTTTCTGGTTACGTCACTGTTAACAATACTTTAGCTGGCAACATTTATAAAATGTTGTCTAAATATAGAATAATGAACAATTTATAAATGTTGTCATAAAGTAGCAGTTTTAAGCAATATTTGTGAAGCACCATTCATTAAATGTTCTCTTATTCATTATTGGTAACCGTTTTGAAATGTTGTATTTGTTATGGTACTTTAAGCAACAATTGTGTGATGTTATCTTTTAAAATAATATTTTACAACACATTAAAATGTTCCTACAACTTTATACGACTATTCGCACATCCGAAATAGCTAAAGTCCAAAAATGTTGTAGTGACTATGTGATGTTTAGCGGTCGCCGCTCACCTGTACAGCGTGAAAGATGACAAACTTGTTGGATTTCCTGAAGTTGACTTGTTGACCGGGCCCCACATGCATGAGAGTTATGAGTTTGTTGTTTTTAATTGCATTAAGGGGGGAATGAATGTAATCAATGGGGAGTTGAGGAGTTGGTAGGAGAATGGTTAGGAGTTAGTGGTTTTTATGGTTTTGCCACTTGGCACGTTTTTATTCGTTGTTGTTGCCTATATATAGGCTTGTAGTTTCATTTGTAAAGTTTGATGAAATAGTGAGAAAAAATTCCCAACTCTTTTGTTCAAGTTTAGAGAGAGGAGAGAGCGCCGCAACGCCAAGAATCTCTAGTGAGAGAAAGTTGTCGGCGGTGAGTTTGCCGGGCGAGTAGAAGGCGAGTACTCGCGAGTTCGGGCGGCTTGGCGATCTCGCTGCGCGAGTTGGTGCTCTCGCTAGTTGTGTCCAGCGAGTTGATCTCGCTGCGAGAGTACTCGCGAGTTGATCTCGCTGCGCGGTTTGGAACTCGCCGTGGCTGCGGTCTCGCAGAAGTGGTGAGCTCGCAGAGGTGGTGTACTCGCGCGAGTAGAATAGTTCGACCGCGCGAGAAGGAGATTGCCGAGTTGGAGCGAGTGCGAGCCGCGAGTTAGAGTTTGCGAGTGGCGGTCTCGCGTTGGCCGTCTCGCAGGTGGGAGCTCGCGCGGTTAGGCGGCTAGAGTTGGCGAACTCGGCGGTTTGTGGATTTTGTGCTAAGTATTTTTGAGGTGTAGTCCGAGGCGGGGACTCATTCACGTTTCCAACAAGTGGTATCAGAGGGAGGTTCAGAGACTCCTGGAAATTATGTTTGCGAAGAGTAGTGATGGAGATGGGAAGCGGAATGCCGGGGCAGGTCCCCAAGTTGAGCAAGACGAACTACGGGAATTGGAGCATTCAGATGAGAGTACTACTAGCCTCCAAGGAGCTGTGGGAGGTAGTAGAGGATGGCGTTGAGGAACTTACTGCCGAAGCAGAAGCCGCGTTGACTAACGCTCAACGGATGGCGGTGAGAGAAACCAAGAAGAAGGACAAGAAGACATTGTTCATCTTGTACCAAGGGGTGGATGAAGCTACATTTGAGAAGATCTCGGATGCCGAGACTTCAAAGGAAGCTTGGGAGATAGCGGGATGCGAGAACTATCGAGCGGTGAGAGGGAAAAATGAGTGGGCTGGCTCTGTGAATGGAGTAGACAAATGGATGTGTTAGACTCTGTTTGGGAAACCGGTGCCGGTTTAAAAGGGAGCAGTTTAAAAGGGAGATTCAAAACTTTATTTTTAAAACTGAGGTTTTAAAACTGGGGATGTGTTTGGGCAACCTCCGGTTCGGTGACATTTTGAAAATTATATTATATTAATTATTACTTTATATTATTAATTATCTGATTACGGATTATTACTGATGGGCTCCACCTTAATTTATAAGAAAAAGGAGACCCCCATGATCCCCATGAATGGAGATCATGGGCGGGCCCCCCTAACCCCCATGATCTCTCATGGAGATCATGGGAGTGGGCCCCCTCTCTCCCCACCATTAGGGGAAGGAACCGCCCCCGGCGGTTCCCCTCCGGCCATGGCCGGCCGGCCACGATCATGGCCGGCCGCGGCCATGGCCGGCCGCGGCCATGGCCGGCCGCGGCCATGGCCGGCCGCGGCCATGGCCGGCCGCGGCCATGGCCGGCCGCGGCCATGGCCGGCCGCGGCCATGGCCGGCCGCGGCCATGGCCGGCCGCGGCCATGGCCATGGCCCAGCCATGGCCGGCCCCGGCCATGGCCCCGACCATGGCCGGCCGCCGCCGTGGCCATGGCCGCCCGGCCATGGCCGCCCCGGCCGTGGCCGGAAGTGGCCATGGCCGCCTCGGCCGTGGCCACCCAGCCATGGCCGGCCGTGGCCATGGCCGCCCCGGCCATGGCCGCCCCGGCCATGGCCGCCCCGGCCATGGCCGCCCCGGCCATGGCCGCCCCGGCCGTGGCCCCCCGGCCATGGCCGGCCGTGGCCATGGCCGCCCCGGCCATGGCCGGCCGTGGCCATGGCCGCCCCGGCCATGGCCGGCCGTGGCCATGGCCGCCCCGGCCATGGCCGCCCCGGCCATGGCCGGCCATGGCCATGGCCGCCCCGGCCATGGCCGCCCCGGCCATGGCCGGCCGTGTCCTTGGCCGCCGCCGGCCTCCCTCGCCGGCCGCCCGGCTGCTGCCGCCGTCATGACGGCCCGCCATCATGGGAACCTCTCCCCGCCGTCCGATCGAGGGAGAGGCCCCACCGGCCGTCCGATCGGGACAAAACCACCCACTAACCCACTATGTTAGTGGTGGGGCCCGTCGTAACTTCCCCCTGGAGCCTATAAAAGGACCCCAGGGGCTCCTCATTTCCTAACTTTCTCCTCCTACGCTTCTTCTTCTTCTTCCTCAGGTGGGAGCTTTCCCGTTCTTCTCCGTCGGCGGCCACCCCTCGTCGCCAACCACCAGCGGCCGCCTCTCGCCGCCAACCACCGGCCGCCGCCCAAGGCCTTCAGCGGCCCCCAGTGGCTATCAGCTCCTGCCAACAGCTACCAGAACCTATCATCGGCTATTTGCACCCCACCAGAGCTCAGTTACCAAGGAAACACTCCAAGGACCGAGAAAGACGCACAAAGGAAGCAGTGACAACCTCGGGACACGCGTCGCCTCTGAGCGCACGCAACTGAAGCATCCCGCGCATTCCACCATCCAAGTCCCGTTGGCGAGGCAGTCTGTTGCCCACCGACGAGCGCATATACTCTCTCTCTCCTCAAGGTTGTAACGGGAGCGGCCTGTCACCCCGATTTCCCCCGTCAAATTGTAACCTCCAGCAATCTAGTGGATTTTGATCGGCACCGACCCGGTCACGTGGTTTTTCACCCGGTTGAAGGGTTTTCCACGTTAAAACCTCCTGTGTCCGTCCCCCATTTTTCAATTGACTGTGTGCGCGCTCGACCGCTCCGCGAGCTAAGGCGGTCCAAGAATATCCGGTCCGACCGGAGCATCGAGTTAGTCCGCAACAGTTTGGCACCGTCTGTGGAAAACATTCCCAATATCATTCGCAGAGCAAGTTCATCACAATGGCAAAGAGGAGTACCCGCACTGCAGAAGGATCCGCACTTGGCGGACACACTGAGCCTGCACGATCTCACTCTCCGGTAGACGCACCGCTAGCCACGGGAGCAGCCCTGGCTCCCGCGCCAGCCCTGGAAGGACGTGTCCGCCAGATGGAAGAACTGCAAACCGAAATGATCACTTTACTTCGAAATTTGGGAGCACCAGTCATTCTCTCACTCCTGAACCCGGCACCAGAATCCCAACAAAGAAAAGAGCAAACTAATACAGGACAAGAAGAGTGGAGTCAGCTTGCCCCTCAAAGGCAAGACCCCTCAGGAACTGGGGGGCAGCATCTACCTCACGGATACTCCCCTCCCAGCGCCATCCACGTCGATGCAACCCATGCGGCACAGAACAAGCCGACATTCTACCACCTAAAGACGCCTCAGCCTTTTGAACAGGTTGTCTTACTGCCGCCAGAAGAACCCCCTGCCCCTATCAGGCCGGGCCTACACAGAGAATACGACATAGAAAAGGAATTCTCAAGCACAAATAGCTCTCCCGTGCCTACAACATCACTCCAGGAGATGTATGGTCACTACCTCGCGCGTCCTCGTCATGAAGAAAGCGCTGGAAACACAATGGCCCCTGGCACTTCTGCCACAAAGCAAGAACCAGATGAATACCTACCTAACAATAACTCATCTAGTTCCTGCACAGCCGCGGGCACGGAAATCCGTAGTTTCAATGGGACAGGCAACCCACTCGCACACCTGAAGCATTTTGAAGCCATCATGCACGCCCGCAATGCCTCAGATCAACTCATTGTCCGAGTATTTTCAACAACATTAATAGGAGAAGCTCGGACTTGGCTTCGATCCCTACAAAGAGAAGATATTGATAGCTACATCGAGCTTGCCGCCCTCTTTATCAAAAGGTTCATGACGATCGAAAAGCCCTCACCAGAAAATCTGAGGTCAGACAGAAGACAGAAGAGGAAGAAAGAAGGTGAATCAACCCATACAATGCGAAAAGAACGACGCCAGAAGCGGAGTCGCCCCAATGGTAGTCAGCACAGCCCCCCGAAAAAGGGGGGGCAACATTCACTCCAGGAATACGTCCCTCCGAATACTACCTGCACTAATGTGATGTATGCAATCCAGAATAATTCATCATTTCAACGACCAAGAGCGCCGCGGCCGAACCCCAAGGCAGACCAGGCAAGATACTGCGAATATCACCGAAGTCACGGCCACAACACGAACGAATGCAATGGACTAAAAGAAGAAGTCCAACGACTGACCAACTTAGGAGCAGTTGATCAATTCATATCAAGAAGAAGACCGCCTAACAACCAGAACATAAGATGCACGACGGTCGAGATTGGCGAACCGCCTATCAAACTGAATCAGGTTCTAATAGACAAGGAAGTCACCGCCAATATACTGTTTTTACCAACTCTGCTTCAGCTCAAGCTCACCGCCGGACATCTCAAACTAACATCTGCAAGCGCTCGTGTTCTCGGGGATCACCCGGTACCAATCATCGGCACCGTCACTCTGCCAGTCACTCTCAAAGATGCACACCGACAGACATCCTACGACGTACAGTTCGTCGTCATCCAAGCTGATTCCGACTACACAGCAATACTCCAGCAGTCACTCTGGGATTGTTGAAGTTGAGACCGGGCGGTCTGTCGGGCGGTCTGTCGGGCGGTCTGTCGGTCTGGCTTGGCGGGTTATTGACCGGGCGGTCTGGCGGTTTGCCTCCAGCGGGTTGGTTGCTGCGTTGAGGTCTGAGGTCCAAGCGGTCTGTTACTGGCGACTAGGAGACCCGGCGGTCTAACGGTCTCCCTTGGCGGCTTGTCTCTCTCTCTGGCAGTGGCCGAGCGGTTAGCCCTTCCGTCTAACCGCGCGGCTTGTTCCGGTCTGTTGTTCTAGCCGCCCAGATTCTTTTGTATAGTTTTAGTCCCATATCTCTTATTTGTATTCTCTCTTCTCTCCTCCATTCTATATAAGGGAGGCCATACCTTTGTAATAGACACCTTTTTCTGATAATAAAATTTCAGTTATACCATTTCCGGCTTGTTTTAGTTCGCTTCTAACATGGTATCAGAGGCAACGATCCTTTCCTCCTGATTCTGTTTCTCTCTGTCCGCGCGGCTTGCTTCTCCGGCTTGCGCCCTGTCCGCGCGGTCTCCTTGTCGTGGCCCTCTGTGTGCGCGACCTGTTGCCTTGTTCGCCGCGACCTATTGCCCTGTGCCTTGCCCTCTCTTGTGCTTCTGTTCGAGCGGACTGTCTGCTTGCCGCTCGACTTCTTCCCCTTTGCTTGTTACTGCGGCTTGGTCGTGGTCTCTCTGGCCGCTGGTGTCTGACATCCTGACCGCCGCAGTTTCTCTTCTGCCTATCCGCGCGGCCTGTTTTCTAACCGCGCGGCTTCCTGTTGTTTACTCTTATGGCTCTTTCTGATGCTTCTACTGCCACCACTCCTGCCACCCCCCTGTAGCCAATCCGGCTCCTCCTCCTACTCCTTCCGGGAACCTTGGCACCGTTTCCAAGCTTGTCGGCTCCAACTACCCGGATTGGAGCGTCTCTTTCACCTTTCTCCTTCGCTCGCAACGCAAACGCCACCATCTCGTTGATGACCCTCCTCCTACCACCTCTCCTCTCTTTGATGACTGGGATGCGAGTGACGCTCTTGTGTGTACTTGGCTCGCTAACAGTCTATCCGATGAATGCCTTCCCGTCATCCGTCATGATGAGACGGTGAAGGCCGCTTGGCTTCATCTTGCTGCTTTGTATTCCAAAGGGGCTCAGACGTCCCGCATCTATACGTTGTATGCGGACCTCTTTGCCCGGCCTACCTTGTCTCCTGCTGCTGCCTACCAACAAGTTCAAGCTCTTGGGGCTGAGATTCTTCAGAATCGCCCCTTTTCTGCGGATCTGGCTCAACAACACAAGCACTTCCAGGAGCTTCTGGTTGTGTGTTATCTGCTCCGTCTTCCTGACACTTATGACATGATCCGCCAACAAATTTTGGGTGAGGCGGAATCTCCTACCTTAGATGCCACCGCTGCTCGCATCGCCGCTGTCACCTCTCTCCTTCAGCGCCCGCTTCTTCCCGCTCCTTCTCCTCCGGATAACTATGCTCATCAAACTCAGCGGAGTGGCTCTGGTAACCGCAGTCATCAGTCTGGCGGACGTCCTTCTTCCCGCTATCTCTGCTCTCACTGCGGCCGCACCGGACACACTCTTGACCGCTGCTGGACAAAACATCCCCATCTTCGCCCCTCGGGTGACTCTTCCGCCTCTTCATCCAAGCCGTCTGCTTCCGTGGTCACATCATCAGGTAGTGCCCATGTAGTCACTCAAGGTAAATGGCTTATCGACTCCGGTGCTACTAACCATATGACGGGCAATCCTCAGTGCTTCTCTCTCCTCGAACAGCATGATCGATTGCCCCCGGTCCTCATTGCAGACGGTTCTCCCTCCCCGGTTCATGGGTCGGGAGTGGTTCATGTTACTCCGTCCCTTCGGCTAGAGGACACTCTCTATGTGCCCAAGTTTCCGTGCAATCTGTTATCGGTTACTTCTTTGTGCAAGCAGCTTCAATGTTCTGTAACGTTTACTCCATCTTCTTGCTCTTTTCAGGATCCGAGCTCCCAGCGGACGATTGCTACTGGGACTGAGAGCGGCGGCCTCTACTTCCTCGACAACGTTTCCGCTTTGTCCGCCTTCTCTTCTTCTTGTACGGATCTTCTCCAGTGGCATCTCCGTCTCGGTCATCCTCCACCACGGCTTCTGCATCAGCTTCTGCCCCACCTCCCTCCCTCCACTACTCCTCTCCACTGCGAAGCATGTCAACTTGGCAAGCATCATCGTTCCTCCTTCCCGCCGAAGCAAGGTCGGGGCTCTACCCGTCCGTTTGATCTAGTCCACTCCGATATCTGGGGACCTGCTCCTACCCTTACTATTGGTCGGGGTAGTTCTTATTTTGTAACTTTTATTGATGATTTTTCTAGATGTACTTGGGTGTATCTCTTACGAGATCGCTCTGAACTTTTTAATGTATGGACCTCCTTTTATCATTTAATCAAAAATCAGTTTGGTGTTAGTGTTAAAACTTTTCGCTCTGATAATGCAAAAGAATACTTAAGTCATGCTTTTACCTCTTTCTGTGTTCAACATGGCGTTATTCATCAGACAAGTTGTGTCTATACATCCCAACAAAATGGGGTGGCGGAACGCAAAAACCGTCACCTCCTCGATGTTGCTCGCACATTAATGACTCAAATGCATGTCCCTCACTCATATTGGGGCTATGCTGTTCTTCTTGCTTGCTATCTCATCAATCGCATTCCCTCCTCCGTTCTTCAGGGAAAAACCCTTTTTTCCATCCTTTATCCTGGCAAGGAGCCTTTTCTTCTCCCTCTCTGAATCTTTGGGTGCACTGCTTTTGTGCATGTCCCATCTGCCACCCGTGACAAGCTCTCCCCTCGCTCCACCAAATGTGTTTTTCTGGGGTACTCGGTCACTCAGAAAGGCTACTGCTGCTTTGATCCTGTTCTTCGTAAACAGTTTGTCTCCGCTGACGTTACCTTCTTCGAGAATGCCTCCTACTTCTCGGATGCCTCCTCTTCTCTTCCTCTCACCTCGGATGCTCCTGTTATTCCGTTCGTTCCCTCGTCTCCTACTGCGATATCCGCTCCTCCTCCGTCTCCGCCCACTCCTCTCCCTCCGCCTCTCTCTCCGCCTCCCTCTCCCTCATCTCCGCTGCCGTCGCTCTCTCCTCCCGGGCCAGCTCTCTCTGCCACGGATGCTCTGGATGCCGAGGAGCCCGCCGACCTGGATCTTCCTGTCGCTCTTCGCAAAGGGGTGCGGACGTGTACCTTACACCCCCTTGCTGCTGTTGTTTCATATGATCGTCTTACCCCTTCTCGCAGGGCCTTTGCGCTGGCTATCTCTGCTACTACCACACCTCGTTCCTACCAGGAGGCCCTTGCCATTCCTCACTGGAAGCTGGCCATGGATGAAGAAATGGCGACCCTCACAGAGCGGGGTACCTGGACTCTTGTCCCTCCTCCTCTTGATACAGATGTTGTTGGCTGTCGATGGGTCTTTGTAGTCAAGTTTGGCCCAGATGGCACTGTAAACCGTTACAAAGCTCGTCTGGTGGCTAAGGGCTTTACTCAAACCTATGGGGTTGATTACTTTGACACCTTCTCTCCCGTGGCTCGTCTCAGCACTATACGGGTCCTTCTCTCTGTGGCAGTCAACAAAGACTGGCCCCTTTCCCAGCTGGATGTCAAGAATGCCTTCCTTTATGGTGATCTTCAGGAGGCCGTCTACATGGAGCAACCTCCAGGGTATGTTGCTCAGGGGGAGACACGAGTCTGCCGGCTACAGAAGGCAATCTATGGCCTCAAGCAGAGCCCTCGAGCTTGGTTTGACAAATTCAGCGGCATCGTGGCGGCCGTTGGTTTTGCTCGCAGCACTGCTGATCACTCTCTATTTATTCGCAAAACCTCTTCGGGACTGGTGGTTCTTGCAGTATATGTGGATGATATTCTTCTCACTGGTGATGACCAGGAAGGGGTAGCCTTGACAAAGCGGCATCTTCGCCAACATCTAGTCACGAAAGATATGGGTTCTCCGAAGTACTTTTTGGGGATCGAAATCTCTCGGAAGCCCAACTCTTTAGTCCTCTCTCAGCGTAAGTATGCTCTTGATATTTTAAAAGAAGCAGGATTGACTGGGGCCAAACCTGCCCGATGTCCCATGGCTGTTGGAGAAGACAAAACCTGGACAGATGATTCGCCTCTTCTTTCAGATGCTTCGCGGTACAGGCGTCTAGTTGGTAAGCTCATATACCTCACCGTGACTAGGCCCGACATCTCCTATGCTGTGGGCAAGGTGAGTCAATTCATGCAAGCTCCCAGGGAGTGCCATCTACAGTCCGCCTTGCGGATCTTGGAGTACGTCAAAGCAGCCCCTGGGAAAGGATTGCTCTTTCAGAAGAATGATCATCTGAGGGTTGAAGCTTACTCAGATGCGAGTTACGCGGATGACAAAGGGGACCGCAAGTCTACTTCCGGTTTCTGTACCTTTGTTGGGGGCAATCTGGTAAGTTGGAAGAGCAAGAAGCAATCTGTTGTCTCCAGGTCCAGTGCTGAAGCTGAGTATCGGAGTATGGCATCGACCACCTGCGAGCTAAAGTGGCTACGGGCTCTCATGTTGGATTTAGGAGAGGTCTACAACCATCCTCTACCTATGTTCTGTGACAACAAGGCTGCTATATATATCTCCAAAAATCCAGTCTTCCATGAGAGAACCAAACACATTGAGGTCGACTGTCATTTCATTCGTGAAGAGATTCTGAAGGAACAAATTTGCACTCCCTTCGTCACGTCTGAAAAAGAGCTGGCTGACATCTTCACCAAGCCAGTATCCGCCTCATTTCTTCATATATGTGACAAGCTGGGCATGATCGACATATATGCTCCAGCTTGAGGGGGAGTGTTGAAGTTGAGACCGGGCGGTCTGTCGGGCGGTCTGTCGGTCTGGCTTGGCGGGTTATTGACCGGGCGGTCTGGCGGTTTGCCTCCAGCGGGTTGGTTGCTGCGTTGAGGTCTGAGGTCCAAGCGGTCTGTTACTGGCGACTAGGAGACCGGGCGGTCTAACGGTCTCCCTTGGCGGCTTGTCTCTCTCTCTGGCAGTGGCCGGGCGGTTAGCCCTTCCGTCTAACCGCGCGGCTTGTTCCGGTCTGTTGTTCTAGCCGCCCAGATTCTTTTGTATAGTTTTAGTCCCACATCTCTTATTTGTATTCTCTCTTCTCTCCTCCATTCTATATAAGGGAGGCCATACCTTTGTAATAGACACCTTTTTCTGATAATAAAATTTCAGTTATACCATTTCCGGCTTGTTTTAGTTCGCTTCTAACAGGGATGTCTTCCAATCCTGCTCACGCCACATCCAATCTTAAGTCGTTTCATTTGAATTACCACGTTTATTCTAAATTACAAAAACTTGCCCACCAAGGCTGGTAGGAACTACCCAAATGACCTACATCTCGCTTTAAACTATGTAAATTGCAGGGTCAACCTCGGGCATGTTATCGCCACTCTTTAATTACTTCATTTTATGTTATTCTTTTCTTCACAGCACAAGAATCGAGAAAATGTCTTGCCCGGATGGAAGTCACACAATCAAATGAAACATATGGCGCTAATCAGAGCAACACCGTGGGGGCCTGCCCCCCTCACGAAGAAGCCGCGGGCCTGTCTCGCGCGAAAAGCCGTGGGCCTGTCCCACACAACACCGTGGGGGCCTGCCCCCCTCACGAAGAAGCCGCGGGCCTGTCTCGCGCGAAAAGCCGTGGGCCTGTCCCACGCGACACCGTGGGGGCCTGCCCCCCTCACGAAGAAGCCGCGGGCCTGTCTCGCGCGAAAAGCTGTGGGCCTGTCCCACGCGACACCGTGGGGGCCTGCCCCCCTCACGAAGAAGCCGCGAGCCTGTCTCGCGCGAAAAGCCATGGGCCTGTCCCACGCGACACCGTGGGGGCCTGCCCCCCTCACGAAGAAGCCGCGGGCCTGTCTCGCGCGAAAAGCCGTGGGCCTGTCCCACGCAACACCGTGGGGGCCTGCCCCCCTCACGAAGAAGCCGCAAGCCTGTCTCGCGCGAAAAACCGTGGGCCTGTCCCACGCGACACCGTGGGGGCCTGCCCCCCTCACGAAGAAGTCGCGGGCCTGTCTCGCGCGAAAAGCCGTGGGCCTGTCCCACGCGACACCGTGGGGGCCTGGCCCCTCACGAAGAAGCCGCGAGCCTGTCTCGCGCGAAAAGCCGTGGGCCTGTCCCACGCGACACCGTGGGGGCCTGCCCCCCTCACGAAGAAGCCGCGGGCCTGTCTCGCGCGAAAAGCCGTGGGCCTGTCCCACGCAACACCGTGGGGGCCTGCCCCCCTCACGAAGAAGCCGCGAGCCTGTCTCGCGCGAAAAACCGTGGGCCTGTCCCACGCGACACCATGGGGGCCTGCCCCCCTCACGAAGAAGCCGCGAGCCTGTCTCGCGCGAAAAGCCGTGGGCCTGTCCCACGCAACACCGTGGGGGCCTGCCCCCCTCACGAAAAAGCTGCGAGCCTGTCTCGCGCGAAAGGCCATGGACCTGTTCCACGCAACACCGTGAGGACTTGACCCCCTCACAAAGAAGCCCACATAAAAACTAGGCCGCGAGCCAGGCCCACACACTATCTCACGTCAAAATACAAATACACCATGACAAAGATCAACTCCCACAAACAACCATCTCGTGGCAAAATACATCTATGCAAAACGCAGGACAACGACATACAAGAAAGGCTATCATAACAAACAACGAATGGGAGCTCTAACAGCGACAACCTCAAAAGCTATGATAGAAACAAATGATTACAAATAAACAACGAGGCAGACAAAAGCAGATAAACACTACAGCTACTCATCATCAGCATCTGAGCTAAAACGCTCATCATCTGAGACGTCCGCAAAGCTGAAACTGGAAGTATCACACCTAAGATGCTTCCCTATGAAGCGAAAAGCCTTCGAAACACCACGACGAAGCGCTAACTGGCGCATGTCATCCATCTGAGGCTCTACTTCCTTGGACCAAATATCATCACGAACCTCCTCCGCGATCAGGCTACGATCCCGCATATAGTCCAAGGACTCCAGGTACTCCGCGAGGCCTGCGGCCTTCAATTCTGATGTACGGTCATCTGAAGATAACGTCTCTACCTGCGCCCTCGTCGCACAAAGCTGGGTCTCAAGGCCTGCAACCTCATCTCGCGCCGCATGCAATTGAGTCTCCAAGCCAGATATTTCCTCCCTCGCATGTGTCAACATCTGGGCAGTCCTCTCCACCACGGCTTTCTCCACGTCCAAGGAAGCACGCACGTCTTCTATCTCAGACTTCAGCTCTGACCCAACTCGATGATACTGTGCGATGTCCCGGTCATGTTCTTCCTTGAGAGAAGAAAGTGAACCCATCGACAGTCGAAGCTTCTCCTGCAAAGCAAGATAGCCATCCTTCAGGCTCACGTAATGATCATTCCAGGTGACCGCTATCTGCGCCTGAGTCTCGATCTGCAAAAGGAAAACACGCAATTAGCCGCCTTCAAACAAAAAATAGAAGGAGGAAGAAACAATAAGGCACCAACGTACCGCATCACTCATCGCCTTCAAAGAGGAAGACATCCGAGGAACCGCTGCGCTAGCAAGCGCCCGTGGAGTCGGGGAAATAGGTAACTGCGTCTCTGGGACTGAATCATCAGAGGCTACCACCACAACATCAACATCACTATCGGGGGCCATGACCGCTTTTCTCTTGCGGCCTCCTCCCTGAGAAGACAACACCGCCCGTCCTGTGCCAACAGAAATACCACATCCCAACAATCGCTTCTCTTCGACAAACGCATATATGTTAAAGAGACGGTTAGCCAATTCACGAGGCTCAGAAAATCCCAACACTGGAGAGAAGTCTCGCTCCTTCCCTTTCATACGGCGACAACGGTCGGGAAGTGCATTCCACACCTCAGGAAGACCCCAAGAGTTCTTCACATATCCGAACAAAGTGTTACCGTGACGACGATCTTTGCGAGACTCAAACTCCAGCCAAACCTTGTTGCTGCGCACCTTGATCCGCTCACCACCATCAAAGCGCACGTCGCACCAATCACGGAACTGGTCTAAAGAGAGGGAGCCCCCATGCTCACGAAAAAAAAGCAATCAAGCTCATGATACGAGTAACCCCGGTAGGGGCAAACTGGGAAATAGGAACTCCGCAAAACTTCAGAATCTCCACCACCTCGTCGCAGGGAGGAAGACGGAAACCAGATCTAAGCGACACTTCGCAGACAGTCAGCCAACCACGGGGAGGATTTTGAACCCGCTCCTCGGGGCGCGGGATCCTCACCTCCAAGTCTGAAGGAAGCCCGAACTTTGTTCTCCAAATAGCAACGCCGTCTTCAGTCAAGGAGGAGCGTAGACGCATTGGTCCAGCAGAGCGCTTCGGTACCTGCACACCGCAAAAAATTAGTCATTTCAAAATAGTAAAAACCACGCACGCAACCCTCTCCATGGCCGCGCACGGCCTGCGCGCAAGCACCGCCTGCGCGCGCGCGTACACGCAGCTTCGCCAAGTCCGGCTAGCAAACACGCGGCCTGTGCGCGCGCGCGGCCTGCGCGCGCGCGGCCTGCGCGCAAGGCCTACGCGCGGCCTGCGCGCGGCCTGCGCGCGGCCTGCGCGCGGCCTGCGCGCGCAAAGCCTGCGCGCGCGGCCCGCGCGCGCGCGGCCTGCGCGCGCAAAGCCTGCGCGCGCGGCCCGCGCGCGCGCGGCCCGCGCGCGCGCGGCCTGCGCCCGCGCGCGCGCGGCCCGCGCGCGCGCGGCCTGCGCCCGCGCGCGCGCGGCCTGCGCCCGCGCGCGCGCGGCCTGCGCCCGCGCGCGCGCGGCCAGCGCGCGCAGCGCGCGCGCGGCCTGCGCGCGCGCGGCCGCGCGGCCAGCGCGCAAGGACAGCGCGCGCGGCCTGCGCCCGCGCGGCCGCGCGGCCAGCGCGCAAGGCCAGCGCGCGGCCAGCGCGCAAGGCCAGCGCGCGCGGCCTGCGCGCGCTCGGTCCCTCTCCCGCAACGGTGGCACACCACCAACTCCTACGCCTTGCCGGCCCCCGTGCGAGCCCGTCTGGCGTCCGCTTTCCAAACTAGCTCGAACTAGCATACCTTGGAGCCGCTCACCATCGCCGCCATCCCGGATTCCACGCCGGCAATCACCACCGCAACCAGAGTTAAAAATCTCTCCCCGTGCTCGCTTCCCTCCCAACTGAAAGAGATTTGGGGGGCAATTGATGGGCTCCACCTTAATTTATAAGAAAAAGGAGACCCCCATGATCCCCATGAATGGAGATCATGGGCGGGCCCCCCTAACCCCCATGATCTCTCATGGAGATCATGGGAGTGGGCCCCCTCTCTCCCCACCATTAGGGGAAGGAACCGCCCCCGGCGGTTCCCCTCCAGCCATGGCCGGCCGGCCGCGGCCATGGCCGGCCGCGGCCATGGCCGGCCGCGGCCATGTCCGGCCGCGGCCATGGCCGGCCGCGGCCATGGCCGGCCGCGGCCATGGCCGGCCGCGGCCATGGCCGGCCGCGGCCATGGCCGGCCGCGGCCATGGCCCCGACCATGGCCGGCCGCCGCCGTGGCCATGGCCGCCCGGCCATGGCCGCCCCGGCCATGGCCGCCCCGGCCGTGGCCGGAAGTGGCCATGGCCGCCCCGGCCGTAGCCATGGCCGCCCCGGCCATGGCCGCCCCGGCCGTGGCCGCCCCGGCCGTGGCCACCCCGGCCGTGGCCGGAAGTGGCCATGGCCGCCCCGGCCGTGGCCATGGCCGCCCCGGCCGTGGCCACCCGGCCATGGCCGGCCGTGGCCATGGCCGCCCCGGCCGTGGCCATGGCCGCCCCGGCCATGGCCGCCCCGGCCATCGCCGCCCGTGTCCTTGGCCGCCGCCGGCCTCCCTCGCCGGCCGCCCGGCTGCCACCGCCGTCATGACGGCCCGCCATCATGGGAACCTCTCCCCGCCGTCCGATCGAGGGAGAGGCCCCACCGGCCGTCCGATCGGGACAAAACCACCCACTAACCCACTATGTTAGTGGTGGGGCCCGTCGTAACTTCCCCCTGGAGCCTATAAAAGGACCCTAGGGGCTCCTCATTTCCTAACTTTCTCCTCCTACGCTTCTTCTTCTTCTTCTTCCTCAGGTGGGAGCTTTCCCGTTCTTCTCCGCCGGCGGCCACCCCTCGTCGCCAACCACCAGCGGCCGCCTCTCGCCGCCAACCACCGGCCGCCGCCCAAGGCCTTCAGCGGCCCCCAGTGGCTATCAGCTCCTGCCAACAGCTACCAGAACCTATCATCGGCTATTTGCACCCCACCAGAGCTCAGTTACCAAGGAAACACTCCAAGGACCGAGAAAGACGCACAAAGGAAGCAGTGACAACCTCGGGACACGCGTCGCCTCTGAGCGCACGCAACTGAAGCATCCCGCGCATTCCACCATCCAAGTCCCGTTGGCGAGGCAGTCTGTTGCCCACCGACGAGCGCATATACTCTCTCTCTCCTCAAGGTTGTAACTAGGGGTGAGGAACGAAAACCGAAAACCGACTAAACCGATCGAACCGATCGAACCGCACCGACTTTGAAACCGAGCCGCCCGGTCCGGTGTCGGTTCGGTTTGGAGCTTTTGAAAACCGAAGGCTTATCGGTTCGGGTCGGTTTTCAAGTTGTGAAAACCGACTAAACCGAACCGAACCGAGCACTTCGATCATCACTGTTTTGGGGTGTATTTGATCGAGCAACTTTCAGATTACCTTTGGGTCTACAACCAAGTTCACTTTCTCCATCTCTGTGCTTAGTGAAATTTTTTTGATCCTTCTCCTTAGGTTTAGAGAGTTCTTCAGATCCTAAATAATTCTATTAAGAAAAAGTTTTATTAACAGTATAATTATTTGAAATTTTTTGTATATTAAATTGATTTAATAACGACAATGATTATCTATCGTGATACTCCAATTGCTCTAATTTCTTATTGTTGGATCTATTGATATTAAATTTGTCCAAGTTATTAGAGAATTGTGGGATGTCATAAGGAAGGTTTGCCCCAATATACCCAAACTCGGCATGTCTAAAAATGCATGAATATAATAGTTGTTTGTGTGTGATGTAGAATTAATAAACCTTCTCTCTGACTTGTACTCAAAAAATTCTATGTTATTTATTTAAACCTTCAGTTGATAATGATTATGAAAGGGGATGATGACCGATCCAACAAATAGCACTTGATTATGTTTGTTCGCAGAAAACCGACACCGAACCGCAAAAAACCGATTAAAAACCGAACCGACTTTGAACCGAACCGACTGGGTTCGGCTCGGGTCGGTTTGGACAAACCAAAAACCGAGGCATGTCGGTTCGGTTTCGGTTTGGGCCAAAACCGACCCAAACCGAACCGCTCGCACCCCTGGTTGTAACGGGAGCGGCCTGTCGCCCCGATTTCCCCCGTCAAATTGTAACCTCCAGCAATCTAGTGGATTTTGATCGGCACCGACCCGGTCACGTGGTTTTTCACCCGGTTGAAGGGTTTTCCACGTTAAAACCTCCTGTGTCCGTCCCCCATTTTTCAATTGACTGTGTGCGCGCTCGACCGCTCCGCAAGCTAAGGCGGTCCAAGAATATCCGGTCCGACCGGAGCATCGAGTTAGTCCGCAACAATTACTTTATATTGTTAATTGTCACTTTATATTATTAATTATCCCCTTCTATTATATCACTTAAATTATATCGATTAAATTATACTTTAAAATAATATATTTTCTTTTATTATATTACTATGTATTTTACTATTCATCTTCTTTACTGCAAGAGAAGCTCCGTCATTATCGCTGCTCCTCCATTATCGCTGCTCCGCCATTATCGCTGCTCTAGTAGATGGCGGCTATTAACGACGGAAAACCTAGAGCTAATTAATGTTATTAATGGCGGAAAATAGGAAACGACCGGTTTGTAAAGGCGACTGGAGCTCCTCGGATCAGTTCTGAAATGGAGAAAAACGGGGAGTTTGGACCGGCCAGTTGAAAACGATGCATGCCAAACACCTACTTTTCGTTCCGTTTAGACCGGAATGGAGGCTCCCCGGGTTCTCAAACACAACCTTAGTAAAGTGAATGGGAAATTGTCATCGCAATATAAATCTAAAATATGATGCACCAATCCATAAGAGACAGATGCATGTAGTAATGGTGTTGTCCTCCAAGACGAAAAATCACTAAGCTCCGTCGCAAAGATGAAAATTTCTGTGCTTTCTGTTCGCTTCAAGACGATGGAATTTTGAGGGGTAAATGATGGGTACCCCCTAATTTATAGAATATTATGTTAACTACCACACAATAGATTGCAACTCCCGCGCACTAGATCGCGTAACCACCACGCGCCGGATCCCGCAACCACCGCGCGCCAAATCGCAACTGCCTCCGCCGCCGTTGCGGGCTCCCGGCGCCCGGCCACCCATGGCCGGTCGCCACCCCCCTTGCAGCCGGCAGCCCCCTTGCGGTCGGCGGCCCCGGCCGGCCCCCACTGTGTGGTCGGCGGCCGCGGCCGGCCGGCCGCCCCCCTCCGGTCGGGCGGCCTTGGCCGGCGGGCCGCCCCCCTCCGGTCGGGCGGCCTTGGCCAGCCGGCCGGCCCCCCTCCGGTCAGGCGGCCCTTGCCGACCGCCCAAGACCGGCCGGCCGCGGACGGCCGCCCCCTCCCTCGGGAGGCCGCAGGCCAACGCGCCTCCTCCGACCACCATCGTGGGCCGGCCTTCTCTCCACCGTCCGATCGTGGCTGGCCATTACGACCCTCCGATCACCGCAAGCGATCACGGCCCTCTGATCCATGATTAACCAGCGTAACCACCCTAGCCACCTCGGAAATCCTATATAAGCACCCCTGATAGTTTATTTCAGGGGATCTGGCTTCATTCTCTCCTTCGCTTTCTCTCTCTTCATTTCTACTACTCCCCAGAGCTTTTCTCTCTACTCTCCTCATTTGTTCCTCTTTCACTCACTAACTTGGCAGGTTCTCCTCTAAGCGCCGCCCAAAGAAGAAAGGGAACGAAGTGTCAGTGAAGGGAACCCTCCTCAGTCTGAGAGATAAAGTGCAGGCATCCTGCGGAACGCAAGCCAGAAGAGCAAGCACTCAAGAAAGACGCACGTCAAAGTGCACGAACTCCTAAGCGGTGTCCTGTCACCCGAGGAGAGCTTTCTCACCCCCCCAGTATTTATAACGAGGCGCAGCATGTCGCCCTCGCATTCTCTTTACAAGACCACTGTAACAGAGGCAAATAGTGGATCTTGGCTGACACAGACCCGACCACGTAGATTTTTGCCCTTTCCGGAGTTTTCCACACTAAAATTGTGTGTGTACAATCTCTCTTTTTCTACTTTGACTGTGTGCATACTCGATCGCCCGGGGCTAAGACGGACCGATCCAGAACCGGTCTACCGAGGGTATTGAACGAACCGCAACAATTTTGTTGATCCCCTTCATTATCATTTAACTTGAGGGACGGTTGGGGTTTTTTAGAGTTTAGGGTAGGAGATAAAGCGGTTGAAGATGAAGATGTAAAAACAATATTTTGCATTGAGTTCTCACTGTCTGTTTTTGGAATCAGGCAGAAATCAATATTTTGAGAATTTGTGATTTCAACAGAGAAAAGACACTCAAATAAGTGAAGCTCGAACAAGCCAGCACCAATCTCCATTGTCCTTCTCAGACCTTGTTAAACTAAAATTATGATTTTGGATCTGTTTGGGACGGCTTTGGGGCTTTCAGGCTTCTGGTGCGATCGGGGCGAATGCCAACGGAATCACTCCGATTGCAAACTGTGGCTAATTTGCTCCTTCGTTGGAGCCCCAACTTCAGGTCAAACAGACCTTATTTATTCCAATGTGATTGTTAAAGCAAGTAAAAAAAAGACGATTGTTAATCGCAATTCAGTTTTGGCTATTCGCATCCTATTGTTAACCACAATTCGAAAATATAATCGCACACCGTTTTTTTCTTGCCGCACCCCGAAATTTTTCTTGACGCACCCGAAAATATCCCCTAGTGGTGTGCGTGAGACCGCTAATAGAGCAATGTTGGGCGATGATTTCTCTCAGGTATTATACTTTTAAAGTACCCGAAAATATCTATTTTTAACCGGAGAGGGGGACACGGAGGCCGACGGAAGGAGCACGCTGGAAGGAGCGCGGACTTGTTAACTAGAGAGGAAAATGACACGAGGAAGATGCCGGAGACGGGAGCAGCTCGACGAAGAGAAAGACGGGGTGCAGCTTCCGCGAAATAGGGGAGATGAGGTGCAAGTAAAATTTTAGAAAAAAAAAACTTAAAATAAAATGAGTTGCGAATAATCATATGAGAAATGCGGTTAAAAAAAAAGAAAATGAGACAAGAGCACTGAGCAGCATGATACATGTTCCCTAGTTATCCATCTGCGCTGCATTCCACGTGGCAAGGGTAATTTGGGGAGAAAACTTCGCGACTCTTTCTACCCAATCGCTCTCATCGCCCTCGTGAGTTTTGCCGTATGTACGACCGCGAGAGGAGCGACTCCTTGTTTATATTCCGAATATCCTTCCGTATATTCCCGACCCATGGATTGGGTCGGCCCCCTCCCCTGTTTATAACAGCATTTTCAATAATAATAATATTATTAATAATATGAATATTTTAATATTAATAATAATCGGGCATTTATAGCCTAGGTTATACTGTTTTTACCTTTTTCTCTCTAAGCAATTAATAAATTAATATTCTGTTTTAGGGTAATATTTTATAAAATTATTTAATCCTACTGATCTCATCTGCAAAATATTGAGAAATGCAGAGTTAAGTTCCTTTTGAGGGACTTATTTTCATCGGTCAAATGATTACGATTGCATAAATAATATCTTAATTAAGATTGTAACCGCTTAACCGTTAAAAATAAGTTTCCCAAATGCAGCCTTAGTTACAAATTAGTTGTCTTAGTTCTTGCATTATTCTTTACCAAACTAACCATGTCCGGCCGGCTAACCGTGTACATTTTAAACTTACTCCTTTGTCCTTCCAACCTCTTCCTCTACTATAGTTAAGAGGTGTACTGTTCAAAGAAATCGTAGAACAATCTACTGTGACATGAAGTAGTGTAAATTTGAATAAATCTTTTGACGTCAAAATTGATAACAAAGATGCAGTCTAAAAGGATGCAAGAACATAAATAGTTAGTTTGGTAATTAGTAGATTTATTATTAATGGCTTGAATCTTTGCCACATCACCCCTTACACGTCCAATCAAGATCGCTCACACAGATCTTGATGCACGACCGGTCAAGACTAGATCCACGTTCATAACCCGCTCGCCCGCGCAACCCGTAATTGTTATGGGTAACTCCGCACAAAAGATAAGATTCTCGGGCCGCTCCTATGATAAGAAACCAAGACATGCATCTCACGCGATCCAACTCACTATACTCTCTCTAAACAGATGCCACATGACTATCTCTCTCTTATTTCTCTCTTATCTCTCAATAGACACCAAGACTACAATTGAGCGTAAGTTGTCTAAATACATTACATCTAATCCTTCCATTCTCTTTTGCCCTCGTTCCAATATTTAAGCAGACTTAGGCTCCATTTGGGGGGACTTATTTTCACCGGTCAAGCGGTTACAGCCGCTTGAATCGGACCATAATTAAGATCCGGTTCATGCGGTCGTAACTACTTGACCGGTGAAAATAAGTCCCCCCAAACAGAGCCTTAGAGCAACTCCAATGGGGATCTCTATAATTAGAGATCTCTTTTGTACTATGATCTTCAAATATGGAGAACATGGAGAATCAACTCCAACCTTGTTCTCCATATTTGAAGAACATAAATTTTTTAATATTATATAAACAATTTTAAATAATATTATATTATATTAATTTTTAAGCTTTTTTATTTAAAATTTAATTGCATAACTAAAATAAAATAAACATTATATAGTTCAAAAAAATATTACATTTGAAAATAATGTTAAAATTCTTGGAGGTCATCATCGGGTCGGGTTCGATACGACTTCCGCATGCGCTTTCCCCGTGTTGTTCTCCTCCATACCCGGGAACTCCATAGTCGCTTCCTCCATATTGACTTCCTCCGTGCTGGTGTCCTCCGGATCGAGCTCCACCATATTGGTCTCCTCCATATAGGCTTCCGCCGTATTGACTTCCCCCAAAATGAGGCCCTTCAAATTGAGGTCCTCCAAACTGAGGCCCTCCATATTGAGGCCCTCCAAATTGAGGTCCTCCATGTGGGTCTCCTACATAGTGACTTCCTCCATATTAGTTTCCTCCATGTTGGCCGACTCCAAACTTATGTCCTCCATATTGGTCACCTCTATGCTGGGCTCCGTTGTACTGGCTTCCTCCGTGCTGGCTTCCTCTGTATTTGATTCCTTCGAGTGATGATGATCCTCTAAATAGGGATTTGTATAACCCGTAATTCATCGAGATCAAAAGTACTCAAGTAGACGGCTATTCGCAGACCATTTGTCGAGCTGTGGCGAGCAGAGGCGAGCTTGGGCGAGCAGAGACGAGCTGTGGGGAGAAGAGGCGAGCTGTGGCGAGCAGAGGCGAGCTTGGGCGAGTATGGGCGAGCATCTCGCGAGTTTGGGCGAGTAGACCCTTGGAACTCGTTGTCAATAGCTGGATACTCGCATATACCCCCCAAGGATTTCTCTATAAATAAACCCCCATGGGTACTGGAAATGACACTTTTGGAAGAGGCTGAGGTCCCCCCAAGTGGATACTCGCCAAGTCCATGTCTGCCTAGTACCTCGCCCACCCTTTTGGTTGTGGAGGGCAAGCTTCTTCTAAGCTTCCGGGCACGTGGTGGGACCTCCCTGCTGGAACACTTGGGGTGTGCTTATAGATAGCTTCCTCTCTCTCGTGCTAGCCACTTGAATTGTGATGTCGTCGGATCACGGAATCAGTAACCTTAGGCTGTCTTGATCCTATCTCTGAGGTTGGGAATTTTTCTAGCTTCAACAGCATTGTTTTAGGTTTTTATTCATAATTTTGTTGAAGCTGAGAAATATCTCAACCTCAGAAATCGGACTAGGCCACCTGAAGTTACTGGTCGAGCGGTCAAAAAGACGGTCTCTGGTCAGGAAACAGAAGCAAATTGCGCAAACAAGACCCCAGGTTGCTGCGGCAGGAAGGTCCCACCACGTACCCAGTTGCTTAGGAGAAGCAACCCCTTCTCAACCAGATTGGCTGAGCTAGGTACGAAGGAGGCGAGCTTGAGCAATAACGAGTCAAGGGCAGTTGTTGGAACTCGCGAGGGCTCAGACCGAGATTTGCTTGTCCCTCCCTCGTACCCCTGGGGTCCTATTTATAGGGAAAACCAAAGAGGGGGGGGGGGGTCTTACTTATACCCCCATCCTGGCGAGTTGGCGACTTCCCTGGGGAGCTCGGCTGGAAGAGGCGAGTAACTGGTCATAGTCGCCACCTGGCGAGTTGGCCTGGGGAGCTCGCCCTACTCGCCCGAACCTTCCGCGGCCTGGGGTGCTGGTCTGGATCCCCACCTTGTCTTGTTGACTTTGACTTTCGATGACCTGGCGGTGGTAGGCCCCCCCCCCCTCGTCGAATATGGGTTGTACACAATCCCCGCTCTTTTTGGGCGACGTAGGAGCCCGAAAAGAATCATCCAACACCTATTCGGCGAGCATCCCTGCCGGGTATATGGTCAACTCGCATCGCCGTCTGCTGGTAGAGTAGTCTATAAATAGGGGGGCTTCGTTTTTGAGACGGTCCCTGGAGCTCGCCGAAGATGTCGGACGCTGAGCAGTTGTTGAGGGACAATCTCGCCGCCCTGTCTGGCCTCCTCGGCATAGCCAGGTCGAAAAGACCGCGCGAGGATGATCCTACTGCCTTGCCCCCGCCGAAGAAGAAGAAGACGAAAAAGGTCAAGCAGCCCGCCACTACGGTGGTCAGCTCGCCTCCACTGCCGAACCAGGTCGCCGCGGCGACTGAAAATCCCGTAGTGTCGTCCAGCACCCAGAGGATGTTCAACGACCTAGGGCTCGACGACCTCCCTGGGTCGACCTGGGGCAGCCCGCTGGAGAACCCGGGAGTGACCGAGGAGCTCGCGGCTGCGAAGGAGTCCGCGGCGTCTCAGGCTGAGGTCGTCACCGTGACAGGTCGCTACCTCGAACTCTTCCCTGCTGGGTTGTCGCTGCTCCTTTGCTGACTTCTTTTCTTATGCAGATTCTCCGATTGCCGCGGACGCGGCACTTGATGTCGTCCCCCTCAGCTCGGCGCCCTTACTTGCCCTGGCGGCCGACAGGCCGTCCAAGACCGCCTACACGGTCAGGATAGGCCTCAGCTCGGGGAAGGCGTCTGGGGCGGCATTGGTGAAGGGCCCCCCGCCTGCGAGTAAGGAGCTGCCGGCGAAAGCCACTCCCGCCGGGTCATCTGGGCCGGCACGCGAGGTTCCTCCGGCGAGTACGGCGGCCTCTGTTGTTGCGAGCGGCGGGAAGATACCCCCGGTGAGCGCTCCATTGCCGCCGCCGCCGCCCGCGGTCGCCACTCCTGGCCAGACGCCGAGCACCGGCTTTCCCCCTCCGCCGCCTCTGTCTTCTCTGCCGAAGTCGGACCATCCGCGACCTCCTCCGCCTCCTGCGCCGAGGGCTCCGCACCACTCTGCGAGCTCATCTCAAGCTCCGCCGCCGGTGAAGAAGCCGGAGAGGCCACGGCCGCCCTACTTCCCTCCGCGGGTTGGAGACCCCGACTACGTCGGCCGAGGGTCTGGAGAGCGCGGGCAGGGCAGGCCTGCCGATCTTCCGAGCAGCTCTTCGGGGAGGCGAGATACCTCCGGGCGACCTCCTTCGCCGCGCCGATCCCGATCTCCTCGCCGTGGTGAGCCTCCTACTACTTTGACTACCGTTCTGCTTTTCCTGACCTGACGATCCACCTTCCTGCCTTGTCAGATCGCCCGGCGACCTCTGGGGCGGCTTTCATCGACGCCATCGGGATGTCCGGGAGCGAGTATCGCCAGGCCGCCATTCGCGCCCACATGGAGCTGGAGAGCAAGTTCGACCAGCTCGCTATCTGCGATCCTCACCGACGCATCTCGGCTCTGGAGGCGAGGTTGGCCAAGGTCGAAGGGCTCCAGTCGACCTTGGAAAACTATGAAGCTCGCTTTCACGTGGTCAAAGAAAATGACCGCCAGCTGCAGTTGAACAACCACCGTTTGTAGCTGGTGCTTGACGAGCTGGCCGGCATCCGGGCAAGCATGGGGTCTGCTGGACGTCTGGCGAGGATGGAGGAGCAGCTCAGGCTTGGCGACGATGCGACAGCGCTGGCGACGGAGCATTACCGGCGTGCACGCGAGATCGGCTGGGCTGGGCGACATCCGCACCCTCCTGAGCGGCCGAGGGCGCCATAGTTTTTTTCTTTGCTTTTCGAATGTAACTCGCCTCGCGCGACTTGTACTTCCGGACATCTATTTTTAATTTGATTAATTCATTTGTGTGCAAATATTCTCGCTTCTGTGTGCGCGCTTTATTTCTTGATGTGCCGAGCTTTAGTTCACCTGATAATGTCGCCGGTTTATCTTCGTCGTGCGAGCTCGTTAGATACTCGCCGGGACGGCTGACCCCCCCCTCCCCCTTGGGCTTGTCATATCTATAAATAGGAGGGGTAGGTGGGTCATAAAGCGTATGTTGTAGCGACCTTCTTTCCTCCTGGCGAGTATCTGAACAACCAACTCGTCGCTCTTGTTGCTTACGGATCTCGCAAACATGGTCGGCGACGATGCCAGCGCTCGCCGACAGGCCCACGCAATTAACTTCGCAGACGCGGCTTTCAAGAAGTCCATGACCACCGAGAAGGAACTGGCGACCTTCAAAGAACGCTTCCTGCCTGACGGGTACTCGGCGAGACTCCCCACTCGCAGCGAGCGCCTCAATACCCATATTGAGGGTTCGCTTGTAATGTCGCTGCGTCACTTCGACGTTGGCCTGCGGCTTCCTTTCTGGCCGGAGTTCTGCGAGGTCCTGCGCTACTTCGGGATCGTCCCCGCGCAGATCAATCCCAACGGCGTGGCGATCATCATGGGGTTCTTATGCTTCCTCCGGGAAGAGAGGATCGCCTTCGACCTCTCCGTCTTCCGCCGCATCTTCGCCTTTGCGGCGACCTCGGAGGGAGTCATCTTTTTTAGTAGCCACGTCTGCACCTTGGTCGGGACCGCGAATAAGGTCCACCGCTGGAGCGAGCAGCTGATGGTCGTCCATGGCGACTTCGGCGGTATTCTCGGCAGGCCGCACCAACCAGCCGACGTCGCCTTCCTTCCTCCCATCCTCGAAGGAGCTCGCGAGCAGCTCTTCGAATATTTCCGCGGTCGGCGCTTTGACGTCATTTTCTGGCGACTAAACGTCAACGTGCTCGAGGCAGTCCACCCTAATGAAAGTAAGCCGAGCTTGAAATGCGCCCTGGTTACTCGCTCGCCCTTTTGCCGCTGAAGCTAACTTTGTCGCGCGTTTTGCAGTTTCCAACGAGCTTCCGGAGAAGCCGCTTCCTTTGGCGAAGGAAGTCGCCGCCACGCAGTAGGATGCTCGCCCCCCTGCCGACGTCGGGGAGAAGAAGAGGCCGTCCAAAGGAAAGTCCCGGGTCAGCTCGCCAGGCCCTGCGAGGAAGAAGGAGAAGGCATTGTCGCCCCATTCTGTCGATCGTAGGTCGCCGACGGATGCCCAGTCGCCCCACTTCCACCCCAACTACGGCCTCGGGCAGGGGGTGGTGGATTCCTACGGTCGCCCGCTCGTGACCTGGTCGGCGGAGGACAACTCGGTGTCGCTGAGCACCAACCTCCCGTCCTGGTCGACTGACTGGGAGGACAAGGGGGAGGCGTTCGCCGTCCTCCACGCCATCTATGGTCGGGTCGACGCGGAGTCCGTCCTGGAGCTGACCCCGTCGGAACTCGCCCACCAGTCGGCCTGTGCGCTCGCTCGGTCTTCCGAGCTGGGTCACTACTCGGCGAGGAAGCTGTTGGAGACGACTGATGCCCTCAAGGTCGTCTCCAAGAAGGCCATCGACCTCGGCATGCAGTCAGTCCGCTGGAAGGACTTCGAGGTGAGCTGTCCTTGGGTGGGTTTGCTCGATTTGCTTCGTTGATAGATCCTGACGTCGATCATTTCGCAGGATGCCGAGATAGAAGCGGCGAAGAAACTCTCCGAGTGCGAGGAGAAGCTTGCCGCCTCCCAGGCCGAGCTGGAGGCGGCCCAAACTCGCGCAACGGTGATGGAGACGAGGCTGGTCGCTGCTGAAGGACGGCCGAGCTCCTCAACCCCGCTACCCGAGGACCCGGCGCGAGTGGTGAAGCAATCACGCGTCCTCTGGGAGGAGAGATCCTCTGTTCGCCGCGAGATTGCGCGGGCGGCGGGGAACGTCATACTCGCGCGCCTCAGGCTCGGGGGCCAGCTCGTCGAGGGGGAGAAGCCACTCACTGTCGACGAGCTCATTCCCGAGCTGCTCGCCGAGGGGACTGTCCCGCCGTATAGCGCGTCGTCGCCGACCAGCTCCGGTGATTCTGACAGCAGCGGTAGCGGAAGCAGCAGCGGCAGCGGCAGCGGAAGCAGCAGCGGCGAGAGCGCAGAGAGCGATGACTTTGCAGATATCAGCGATATCAGGGATGATGAATATCAGCCTGATACTGGCGACGACGAGTCCTAGTTGCTCGCCGATATTCTTTTTGTAAACCAAATTTTTGACTTAATGATTTATACAAAGTTTTGGTTTTTTTCCTTTCTGATTGGATGTTACTCGCTAGGCTCATAGGCTCGGAGAGGAACGCTCGCTAGGTCGCAGGGGGATGGTCCCGACATCGACCATCCGCTCGCCGGGAACTACTCGCCCCTGCACCCGGATACTCGTGAACCTGCTGAGATAACCGCGCGGGTGGCGTGTGGGACATACTCGCATGCCCCCCGGGGCTCGCTTACTCGCGCGGTTCCAGCTCGCTTCCCCGCATGGGATCTGCTCGCCTACTCGCACGAGATCAGCTCGCCTGCTCGCGCGAGGTCTGCTCGCCTGCTCGCGCGAGGCCTGCTCGCCTGCTCGCGCGTGACGAAAATTGAACCGGGCTTAGTCGTCGAACATAGCCTGCGGGCCCCTCATTCTCGTCATCGAGGAGATCGACCGATTCCCGAGGAGAGGAGCTCGTGGGGGTACCGGGCTTACGATACTGCTCAACTCGAGGTCTTGGATTACAATCGAGGAGATCGGCCGATTCCCGAGGAGAGGAGCTCGTGGGGATACCGGTCTTACGACGCTGCTCAACTCGAAGTCTTGAATTATAATCGAGGAGATCGGCCGATTCCCGAGGAGAGGAGCTCGTGGGGATACCGGGCTTACGACGCTGCTCAACTCGAAGTCTTGAATTACAATCGAGGAGATCGGCCGATTCCCGAGGAGAGAAGCTCGTGGGGATACCGATCTTACGACGCTGCTCAACTCGAAGTCTTGAATTACAATCGAGGATATCGGCCGATTCCCGAGGAGAGAAGCTCGTGGGGATACCGGTCTTACGACGCTGCTCAACTCGAAGTCTTGAATTACAATCGAGGAGATCGGCCGATTCCCGAGAAGAGGAGCTCGTGGGGATACCGGGCTTACGACGCTGCTCAACTCGAAGTCTTGAATTACAATCGAGGAGATCGCCTGATTCCCGAGGAGAGGAGCTCGTGGGGATACCGGGCTTACGATGCTGCTCAACTCGAAGTCTTGAATTACAATCGAGGATATCGGCCGATTCCCGAGGAGAGGAGCTCGTGGGGATACCGGTCTTACGACGCTGCTCAACTCGAAGTCTTGAATTACAATCGAGGAGATCGGCCGATTCCCGAGGAGAGGAGCTCGTGGGGATACCAGGCTTACGACGCTGCTCAACTCGAAGTCTTGAATTACAATCGAGGAGATCGGCCGATTCCCGAGGAGAGGAGCTCGTGGGGATACCGGTCTTACGACGCTGCTCAAATCGAAGTCTTGAATTACAATCGAGGAGATCGGCCGATTCCCGAGGAGAGGAGCTCGTGGGGATACCGGGCTTACGACGCTGCTCAACTCGAAGTCTTGAATTACAATCGAGGATATCGGCCGATTCCCGAGGAGAGAAGCTCGTGGGGATACCGGTCTTACGACGCTGCTCAACTCGAAGTCTTGAATTATAATCGAGGAGATCGGCCGATTCCCAAGGAGAGGAGCTCGTGGGGATACCGGGCTTACGACGCTGCTCAACTCGAAGTCTTGAATTACAATCGAGGAGATCGGCCGATTCCCGAGGAGAGAAGCTCGTGGGGATACCGGGCTTACGACGCTGCTCAACTCGAAGTCTTGAATTACAATCGAGGAGATCGGCCGATTCCCGAGGAGAGGAGCTCGTGGGGATACCGGGCTTACGACGCTGCTCAACTCGAAGTCTTGAATTACAATCGAGGATATCGTCCGATTCCCGAGGAGAGAAGCTCGTGGGGATACCGGTCTTACGACGCTGCTCAACTCGAAGTCTTGAATTACAATCGAGGAGATCGGCCGATTCCCGAGGAGAGGAGCTCGTGGGGATACCGGGCTTACGACGCTGCTCAACTCGAAGTCTTGAATTACAATCGAGGAGATCGGCCGATTCCCGAGGAGAGGAGCTCGTGGGGATACCGGTCTTACGACGCTGCTCAACTCGAAGTCTTGAATTACAATCGAGGAGATCGGCCGATTCCCGAGGAGAGGAGCTCGTGGGGATACCGGGCTTACGATGCTGCTCAACTCGAAGTCTTGAATTACAATCGAGGAGATCGGCCGATTCCCGAGGAGAGGAGCTTGTGGGGATACCGGTCTTACGACGCTGCTCAACTCGAAGTCTTGAATTACAATCGAGGAGATCAGCCGATTCCCGAGGAGAGGAGCTCGTGGGGATACCGGGCTTACGACGCTGCTCAACTCGAAGTCTTGAATTACAATCGAGGATATCGGCCGATTCCCGAGGAGAGAAGCTCGTGGGGATACCGGTCTTACGACGCTGCTCAACTCGAAGTCTTGAATTACAATCGAGGAGATCGGCCGATTCCCGAGGAGAGGAGCTCGTGGAGATACCGGGCTTACGACGCTGCTCAACTCGAGGTCTTGGTTAATATCCTGCATCCTTATATAACTTGGAGATTAATCGCAGAGATACCTTGACAAGAAAGAAACTCTCCGGAGAGATGCTCTTGACCCTGCCGAATCGGGGGATTGGCGTCCAGACCCATTCCTAAGAATTCCTCTAGTCGGAGGAGAGATGCACTCGGGGAGACCTAGGCCGGCCTGCAAAAGGGGGGGGGGGCTGACCTCGGCCAACAATGCAGAGGCTCGGTCTTACAAGAGCGCTTAAAATCCCGAAGCATCGTCCCATCATCCGAACTAGGCTATTCAGTGAGAACGGGTTGGAGTCCCGTATCCCGATTTGACAGTGAAGGTCGCTTCCAGGTACGATTAGGGTGGGGGTGGTCATCGTGGGTCCTTTTCGAATGCACTCGGAATCCACACACCTCCCTCTGGGCTCGTCCATACCCTTTCTTTGGCAGGTTATCCTGTCTTTTTGCTCGCTTGAGATCTTCTCCCTCTGGGTGTTTTACGAGGCCGGCCTCTCCTCGAGTCCGGGAGATCAGGGTGCAGATCTGTTCCTCGCAGGTCCTCCAGACAGAAGAGAGATGCACTTGGGGAGACATAGGCCGACATGCAAGGGGGGAGCTGATCTCGGCCGACAATGCAGAGGCTCGGTCTTACAAGAGCGCTTAAAACCACGAAGCATCGTCCCATCATCCGTACTGGGCTATGTATGAGGAACAAACCGACCGCTGCCTCCCGAGGTCGACTACGAGACGGACCATGGAAACACTCAGAAGCCTCGAGGCACATTTAACACAAAAGAGATGAAATCCCGCATCCTTTGTATATTAAGTATGTTTACAGAAATAGATACATGAGTTACCGCTAAGGGTAAAATCTTTTCAAATCATCCCCGCTCCAGGTCCCAGGCAGCTGCTCTCCCGCTTGGTCTTGTAGGTAATAGCCTCATGTGGTCAAGGCTTCTTGGACGATGAAAGGTCCTTCCCAGTTGGGATGGAGCTTGCCTACGGAGGCTCCCCGCCCAGCGGCGTCCACCTTCTTCATGACCAAGTCCCCTGCGAGGAAGTTCTTCAAGCGGACGTTTTGTCGAAGTGTCTCGCCATGCGCCTCTTGATTTCTTCCTGGCGCATGGAGGCCAAGTCCCGAAGCTCTTCCACATAATCTAGGGAGAGCCTCTGAGCCTCTTCATTCTCTAGCCGCCATTCCTCGCTTCCGTCTTCGGCTGCGATGACCCGTGGACTATGCACCTCAAATTCGACCGGGATGAGCGCCTCGGACCCGTGTGACAGCTTGAAGGGTGTTTCCCCTGTGGCTGAGTTCGGGGTGGTCCTGAGGGCCCAGAGGACGGAAGGGAGCTGTGCGACCCAATTCCCCTTGAGGTTGGTGATCTTCTTCTTCAGCAAGTTGATGATGAGCTTGTTCGCGGCTTCTACTTGCCCATTGCTCCGAGGGTGATGTACCGAGGCGAACCGAAGGTCGGTTCCCAACTGTTTACAAAAGTCCCCCAGTTCCAGGCTGGCGAACTGCGGCCCATTGTCGGTGATGATGGCCAGAGGGATCCCGAACCTGCATGCGATTTCCCCCCAGATGAAGTTCTTGACGATTTGAGACGTGGTCCTGGCCAGAGCCTTAGCCTCGATCCACTTCGTGAAGTAGTCGACCATTACCAGAACAAACTTCCTTTGCCTGCTAGCTTGAGGGAACGAGCCGATCAAATCCATTCCCCAAATTGCGAAGGGCCACGGAGCGGTAATCGAGCGAAGCTGCTGAGCCTGCTGGAGCGCGAGGGGCGCGAAGAGTTGACATTGGGAGCACTTTCTGGAATGGGCCTCTGCGTCCTTTCGGATGGTCGGCCAGAAGTAACCGTGCCTCAGAATCCTTTGCTCCAGGGTGCGGGTCCCGGAGTGACTGCCACACTCTCCCGAGTGAATCTCCTCGAGGACCCGGGGAATCTCGAGCTCTGACAAGCATCGGGCCAGAGGGCCTGAAATGGTCTTGCGATAGAGTTCGCCGTCCTGTAGCAAGTAGTACGCGGCCTTATACCGAAACTTTCTTTGATCTTGCCTGTCAGATGGTAGTCGGTCTGTCGCCAGGAACGCGATGAACGGATCTCTCCACGAGCCCCGCTGATCGATCTCCATCAACTCGCCTTCTTCGATGGATGGTCGAAACAACTCGATGGCGGTTCCCCCAGCCCGAGGGCCGTATTTCGTAAGATTGTCTGCCTCGGAGTTGCGTTCTCGGGGCACGTGCTCAACGTGAAAGGATCGGAACCCCCCGATCAGGCCTTTGACCTTAACCAGATATTGCTGCAAGATGGGATCTCGGACTTCGAACTCTCCCCGAATCTGAGATGCTGCCACCATGGAATCGGTAAAAGCCCTGATATCTCTGATTGCCAGCTCCTTGGCGAGTCGCAAGCCAGCCACCATGGCTTCATACTCCGCCTGATTATTAGTGACCGAAAAAAGGATCTTGACGGCTTGCTCAACCCCGGCTCCCACGGAGTGTCTCCCTGACGCGCCATCTATGAACATCTTCCAGGGGACCGGCTGAGAGACATCCGTGTCTGCCTCGACCTCGGCCGAGAAGTCGGCCAGGAAATTCGCCACGGCTTGTGCTTTGATCGCGACCCTTGGGGGGTAGGAGATGTCGAACTCGCTCAGCTCCACAGCCCACTTGGCGAGCCTGCCGGAGTGCTCCACTCCGTCCAAGATACTCCTCAAGGGGTGGTCGGAGACTACCTTGATAGAGTGGGCTTGGAAATATGGACGGAGTCGCCTGGCCGAAACTACCAGGGCAAAGACTAACTTCTCCAGGATGGGGTACCGCGTTTCGGCTTGCCTTAGCACCCGACTCACGTAGTAGATTGGAAGCTGCTTCTTTCCCTCCTCTCGGACCAACACCGAGCTGACTGCTTCAGCCCCTACCCCTAGGTAGAGCAAGAGGTCCTCACCGCCCTGCGGACCCTGAAGGAGAGGAGCTCGAGTCAGCTGTTGTTTGAGCTTTATGAAGGCCTCCTCGCACTCCGGGGTCCACTCGAATTTCTGGTTCCCCCGAAGGGCTTTGAAGAATGGGGAACACTTCTCTCCGGCCCTGGAGAGAAACCGGCTAAGACCTGCCAGCCTTCCGGTCAACCTTTGAACTTCCTTGGAATCCCTCGGGGACGCCATCTCCACGATGGCTTTCACCTTGTCGGGGTTAGGCTCCACCCCTAGGGGAGTAAGGGGGTGCCCTAGAAACTTCCCCCTTCCCGCGTCGAAAACACACTTGGCCGGGTTGAGCCGCATCTTGTACCTCCTCAGGGTGGCGAAGGTCTCTGTCAGATCCGCTACGTGCTCTGCGGCGCTCTTACTCTTAACGAGCAGGTCATCCACGTAGACTTCCAGATTCCGCCCCTTTTGCTCTCTAAAGACGTGATCCATCATTCTTTGATATGTCGCGCCGACGTTCTTGAGCCCAAAGGGCATCATCTTGTAGCTATAGCATCCGTCGCTGGTGATGAAGGAAACGTCGCGGCAATCGGGGGGATGCATCCGGATCTGGTGATACCCTGAAAAGGCATCAAGGAAGCTCATTACGGGAAACCCGACGGCGGAATCAACCAGCGCGTCGATTTGAGGCAAGGGGTAACAATCCTTAGGGCAAGCTTTATTGAGCATTGAAAAATCAATACATAGCCTCCAGCCCCCTCCCGATTTCTTCACCATTACAACATTGGAGACCCAGCCTGGATACTAGATCTCCGAAACAAAACCTGCTTCTAGCAGCTTCCCTACTTCCTCCGGAATTGGTCCCGCCAGAGCGGTGGCGCTCTTCCTCTGCTTCTGACGGACTGGGGCCGTCGCCGGATCCAGGTTGAGGCGATGACAGGCAACATCAGCATCAATCCCTGGCATCTCGGCGGCGCTCCATGCGAAGACGTCCGCGTTTTCCTGCAGGCAGACAGCTATATCCACCTTCCCTTCCGGGGGCAAGGCTCCTCCGATCTTCAGCAGCTCCGGCTCTCCTCTCAGGGAGATCACCTCTACTTCCTCCAGCTCCTCAGCAGCTTGCAGGCCCTCCTCCTGCTCCATCATCCTTTCCAACCTTTCTGCGTCGCCCATCCAGCTGATGGTGCTGACCGCATTCAGGTAGCATTCCCTGGAGGCCCTGGGATCTCCCCTGATCCTGACTTGGACGTCATCCCTGCAGTACTTCAGGCATTGATGATATGACGAGGGGACGACCTTGAAGTAGTTGATGAGGGGCCGTCCGAAGATGGCGTTGTAGCCGCTGGGTGCGTCGACGATGACGAAGCGGCATCGGATCGAAGTTCCCCCGAGGGTGACCAGCAACTCAACTCCTCCTTCCACCTCTTTCTTCTCCCCGGAGAAGCCGAAGAGAGGCCCATCCGCTGCCTGAACCCGGGACGCTTCCACCTGAAGGCCGACGAAGGTTCTCTTGAAGATGACATTCACCGAGCTCCCGTTATCCGCGAGGATTCGGTCGATGATGAAGTCCTCGATTGCTGCTTGAATCACCAGGGCGTCATGGAAGGGGTTCTCGTTCCAGAGCATGTCTTCCTCCGAGAAGGTGATCTCGTTCAAGGGAGGGGGGGTCTGAGACGTCGAGGCGACGCTCCTTTTGTAGATTTGGTGGAGACTTCCCTTGCGGGAAGCTCCTAGCCCAGCCCCTCCGTTGATTACTCCGACGTGTCCGCCTCCCGGACCGGGAATGACATTCCCCCTTCCTCCTTGGTCGATCCTGTCTTCGTTTCTCCTCCTCTGCGGTACCTGGTAAGCCACCTGCCCAACCTGGGCCTCCTGCTGCGGCTGCTCCCTCTCGGCCGCCGTTGCTTCCATCCTCCTCCTTGCTTCCCAGAACTCAGGGCAAGCCAAGGTTCTGTACCCCTCCACTCGATGGATATCGCAGTAGAGGGGAATCGTCGCTTCCTGCTGCCTTTCCTGCCTCCTCTCCTGCTGCCTCTCCTTCCGCCGGCGTTTAGCGGCTCGCTGCGTGATGGCCATGGTCTCCCTTCTTCCTCCTCCCTGCTCCCGATGGTTGTAAGTCCTCCTCTCCTCCTGATGGGTGGGCCGCCTCCACTGGGGGCGATCCCTCGGGTACTGGAATCTTCTCTCCTCGCTCCTCGTCTCTCGACCTCCGACGGGCCTCCTATCCTCCTGCCTTCGAGGCCTCTCCCGCCTCTCCTGCCTCTCCGCCTTTCTGATCTCCCTTCCCCTTTCTCCCTTCTCCTCTTTCCCCTGCGGCCTCTCCTGCTTCATGCCGTTGCGCCCCTCCGGCGCCCTCTCCCTCTCCAGCAGTCTTCCTCTGTCTTGCCCAAGCAGTCGGTCTCCATCGAGCCGTGCCAGGAACTCCTTGTTCCTCTCCTCTCCCTGGATGAACACATTGGCTCTCTCCACCATCTCCTCGAACGATTTGGGCGGCCTGTGCCCCAACTCCATGTTAAACAGGCCCTGCTTCAGCCCGAACTTGAGGGCCACCATCAAGGTGAACCCGTCTACCTCTTCCACCTCCAGCACCTCCTCCTGGAATCGATCGATGTACCGGCCCAAACTCTCGTGCTGACCCTGCACGATCTTGAAGAGGGCGGTTGCCTCCTTCTTCCTCCGCTTGGACGTCGCAAACCTTGCTAATAGGCCCCTTCGAAGATCTGAGAAGCAGTAGACTGACCCGGCTGGCAGCTGGTGGAACCAATCTCTCGCGCTACCCTTGAAGGTAATGGAGAAGAGCCGGCACTTGAGAGCATCGGACATGTTGCGAATGGAGACCACATCCTCAAACCACTGAAGATGTCCCACCGGGTCGTCCTTGCCGGAGTAGTATGAGAGGGCCGGCTCTCTGAAGTTGTCGGGGACGAGGGCTACGAGGATCTCATCGCAAAAGGGGCTCCTCCCTTCCTGGCGGCGGCGAGTATCCTCCCCGCTCGAGCAGTCATACTCGCTCCATCGGCGAGCATCTCCATACCTCGCCGAGAGTTCCGGATCTCGAAACCGGATTCCTTGACTACTCGCCGGGTGATGTCGCGGCGGGATCACTTGTTCTCCACTCGCCCAAGCGGGCTCCTTCCCTGCTCGCCGAGTTGGTATCTCCTCGCCCGGGGGTGTCTGGCGGCGGGGGGAAGTCGCCGTCACCTCAGGCGGATTGGACAACCCGTCGAGTATTGCCTTCTCCACTCTCCTCGCAAACTCTGCAAAAGCCGCCACTGTCACATACTCGCTACCTTGCCCCGGGATTCCAGCTCCCACCGAGTTACCTCCCAACTCGCCCCGGTCTCCACCATCGGCCATCTTCCAACCACGACTTTCTTCTTCGGTCGCTATCCACGCTCACCGCACCAAGTGTTGAAGCTGAGAAATATCTCAACCTCAGAAATCGGACTAGGCCACCTGAAGTTACTGGTCGAGCGGTCAGAAAGACGGTCTCTGGTCAGGAAACAGAAGCAAATTGCGCAAACAAGACCCCAGGTTGCTGCGGCAGGAAGGTCCCACCACGTACCCAGTTGCTTAGGAGAAGCAACCCCTTCTCAACCAGATTGGCCGAGCTAGGTACGAAGGAGGCGAGCTTGAGCAATAACGAGTCAAGGGCAGTTGTTGGAACTCGCGAGGGCTCAGGCCGAGATTTGCTTGTCCCTCCCTCGTACCCCTGGGGTCCTATTTATAGGGAAAACCAAAGAGGGGGGGTCTTACTTATACCCCCATCCTGGCGAGTTGGCGACTTCCCTGGGGAGCTCGCCTGGAAGAGGCGAGTAACTGGTCATAGTCGCCACCTGGCGAGTTGGTCTGGGGAGCTCGCCCTACTCGCCCGAACCTTCCGCGGCCTGGGGTGCTGGTCTGGATCCCCACCTTGTCTTGTTGACTTTGACTTTCGATGACCTGGCGGTGGTAGGCCCCCCCCCCTCGTCGAATATGGGTTGTACAAATTTCTTGTTTTTTCTGCCGAAAATATTGCCGCTCCGGAGTTCCTTTTATGTTATACAAGTCTATCATCATAATAACATGATTTTGTTTAGCACTCTGAAGCTCTAATTTTTTTTTTCATTTTCGACCTTTAACTTCAACAGTTCATTCGTAGAAGACCTATCCTTTGCTCGTTGTTCTTGCCCTCTTTTTAAAATCTCTAAGATTTTTTCATTTACTTTAGTTTGTGTTTCCGTACCATAACTCTTACCACTAACTTGTCTCCTCCTTTCTTTTTATTTCTTTCTCCCAGTAGGTTGAGTATTTGAAATTGAGATTGAAGATTCTTCATCACCAGTAATATTAGGATTCATTTCATTACTGTTTGTGTTTAGGTCTATACGGCTCCGTTGTGTGGGAGAGTTAGAATAAAAATCTTGTGACATGTCATCATGCTGAGAGTTCTTACCAGCTGTAGCCCCAGAATGATTTATCCACTTTTCAGTATTTTTCAAGATTGACCAAACAGGATCAAACAAAAAACCTCTTTTCTCGTTCGGATCTTCGCCGTACAAAATTTTTGCTTGATTAACCTACAAAAAATAACAATTACAATAACATATAAATTCATTGATCTAATATTTAAAATGTAAATAAATACTTAAAATATTCAGTTCAGATGCACCGCTCGGATTTCTTTGCTCAATCTGTCGAATGCATCATCTAAATTTGCTAGCCTTGCTTGCTAATAATGACCAACGACAGAAGAGAGATTTTGGGGTTCTCTGTCCTGAGCAAGTAGTCGGTCTTCTGTTGTGAAATATAACATAAATTCTTTCCTACATCTTGTGTTCTTTTTGATTGCTACCCATAATTGGGTCTTCAGAGACCTCAAGTCATGCATAGCATAATGCTTGATCTTATTTCACGGAGAATGTTGTTCCTCGACTGGAAGTCATGCTTAGCATAATGTTTGCTCTTCATGTTGGTGAGGTACTTATAGAACATGCTGGAGATAAGAATCCAATGTTGGGGATGAAGTGACATGAGAATCCGATATTTGTGAGAATTCGTCGAACGGGCCATAACACCTGATAGAGCTCGACGTTCCTCGAGCTCAGCTCGGCGTTCGTCAAGCTCTGCTCGACGTTTAGCCTGTTCCAACCAACTCTTTTTGGGGTGTTACATCTAATGCTTATCATAAAGTGACATGTGATAGGTATCCAATGCTAGTGATAATGTGACATGAGAATTCGATGCTTGTCATAAAGTGACATGTGATGGGTATCCAATGTTGGAGATAATAATTCAATGTTGGTGATGACGTGACAAGAGAATCCAATGTTGGAGATTAGAATCCAATGCTCATGATGAAGTGACAAGGGAATCCAATGTTTGATCTAAAAAAATCCTATATAAGCATCACTTCTTTTCTCATCTTTAGGCTAACTAACTGTACAACCCCGTATTCGCGGAGTGAGGATCCCAAGCGAGGCATAAGGCCCGCTTATAGGTTTTAAGCTTTTGAGCTGTTTTGCACTCTAAGGGGCCCATTTTGGCTTGACCTTGAGGATATACTAGTATGGGGAGGAAGAATCTACCTCCCCCCGGTGGCCCCTCTTTGGGGGGTGGGTGCGGGAAGTTGGTGGGCACCCGTCCCGTCCTGGTAGGTGCAAGTTAGAAGCAGTGGGATCGGCTGGAGTCCGGAGGCTCACCCCTGCCCGGAGTCCGCGGCCTGGCGGGGCCAGGTGAGGCGAGACCGGCCCGGGGCCGGGTTCTCGCCCCTTCCTCGTGGCCTGGCGGGGCCAGACGGGGTGAGACCGGACCGGGGCCGGGTTCTCCCCCCTGCCCGGAGTCCACGGCCTGGCGAGGCCAGGTGAGGCGAGACCGGCCCGGGGCCGGGTTCTCGCCCCTGCCTCGCAGCCTGGCGGGGCCAGGCGGGGCGAGACCAGCCCGGGGCCGGGTTCCCGCCCCTGCCTCGCGGCCTGGCGGGGAAAGGCGGGGCGAGACCGGCCTGGGGCCGGGTTCCCGCCCCTGCCTCGCGGCCTGACGGGGCCAGGCGTGGCGAGACCGGCCCGGGGCTGGGCTCTCGCCCCTACCTCGCGGTCTGGTGGGACCTGGCCGGGCGAGACTGGTCGGGGGCTGGTGTCTCTCCCCAGCTCCCTGCTCCCCAACTAGAGCTGTCACGGTTCCGGTTCGGTTCCGGTTCTACTAAAACCATGAACCGAACCACTAAGGTAACGGTTCTTCAAATTAGAACCAAACCTTATTTGGTTTGATCGGTTCCGGTTCTGGTTCCGGTTCCAACTTAATTTTTGGAACCGTCGTGTCAACGGTTCCGGTTACGGTTCAACAAGAACCAAAACCAAATCGGTCACTATCGGTTCGGTCCGGTTCCATGCGGTTCGGTTCGGTTCCAACTAAAACAAAGGTCAAGCTTGGGGAATGAAATAAAAGCGGGTTACAAATAGTAAAACTCAAAACAACATCGAAATAGAAATAATTATGTTGCACACTTCTCTACGGTCTTTTCCGCGATCGGTGGGATAGTATCAATTTTCTTCCTACGCGTGTAGACTTGCCACGAATTCTAATTGGCTTGCGAACGTCTCATCGACATGCTCAACCGTAACAATCGCCTACAATTAGTTGTCTTTCATGATTACTAATAAATACATATTCTATATTTTTTAAATAAAATATTTCAAAAAAATATGTAAGTAAAATTAAAAATATAATATATAACTGTATAAAAATAAAAAAATGCACTGCAAAAATTGACTCTAAACCACACCAATGTCAGACCATGTCATACAGATTTTATGCGGTGAAGTTTTGTTCGGTCCAAAATCGACCACCTTTAGTGTGATTGCGGTTTGAGTTCAAACTGCAGCAGTTTCACTTGTGATAGTAAGTATAAATATTATAGATAAATTATAAAATAATAACAATATAATAATAATAATAATAATAATAATAAACGGGTTGCGGTTCGGTTCTACTTCGGTCCGGTTCGGATCGGGTCTAAATATCTTGAAACCGCTTGAGAGTTGTATGTTGCGGTTCCGGTCCGGATAATAAAATGTAAGAACCACACCCGGACCAATGTTGTTCACGGTTCCAAAATTCAAACCGGAACCCGAATAATTTGCCAACGGTTTGGTCCGGTTCTTTGCGGTTCCGGTTCGATTTGCGGTTTTCGGTTTTAAGTGACAACTCTATCCCCAACTGTCTCGGGTGCCCAGGGAGGTGGGAGGGGTGTGGTCGGGCCTCCTCTCGCCCTTGGACCCTTTAACCCCCGGGGTGGAATTTCCCTATTTGCCCCCCGGTGTGGAGGTTTTCTATTGGCTAGAGGCTTAGTTGCCTTAGGGGTATTTTGGTAATTTTACCCCCAGGACTTGGAAAAGCTATAAATAGACTCTTGAGGGTGCCTTGGAGAGTATTCATTTTATTCCTTAGCCACTTGAATCTCTTCGGCTTTCTTCCTCCAAGACACCTAGCTCAAGCATTTGCTAGGGAGGGGGAGATCTCAAAGGTCTTCCGGGTGTGAGGTGGGACTTCCACGCTAGAGCCGAGGGTCAGTTCATAGCTTCCTAAGTCTTCGGTCCGTGACGTTCGTCCGAGCATAGTAGGTGTGAGGTCACCCCTTTCCCTAAGGGTCGAACTCCACAGAAGTCAATTTTGGCTTCGGTCATTTTTGGCTTCAACAGTTTTGGTGCGGTGAGCATGGAGAGTGACCAGCACAGAAAATCTCAGGCTTTAGTAGGAAGGGAGGAGTTCATGGCTTCCATCTCAGGCATCATGGAGATGCTGAGAAGCATTGCCCCTCGGGCTGACAGCTCAACCCCCACCCCCCCAGGGACTAGCTCCCAGGGGTCTTGGCGAGCTAACCCAGAGTGGTCTCGGCGAGCTGGCTCCTAGGGGGCAAGGCGAGATCACCCCGGTAGGGGGAGAAGTAAGTGTGACGGATAGGAGACCTGGGAAGGAAAGGGTGGTAGAGGGGGTCGAGCGAGACCTCCCAGGCCGGGAGCTGTTCCCCAGCCCGGCGAGAGCTAGCCCTCCTGGCGAGAAGGTTGCGCGGATAGAGGTGGCGAGAACTCCCCTTAGGGGGTCACCCTTAAGCGAGCTGATCATCTCAGCCCCGTTCCCGAGGGGTTCAGAGAGCCAGACATGGCTTACTATACCGGGAAGGATGACCCCGTCCAGCACCTGCAGTGGTTCGAGGATACCATCTCCATCAGGCCGATGACGGACGCCTTCAAGTGCCGTCTATTTGTGATCACCTTGAAAGAGAAGGCGAGGGACTGGTTCTATCAACTCCCTCCAAGGTCCATCTTCGGGTTCGAAGACTTGAGCCAGAGCTTTCAGCTTCGCTTCTCCACCTCCAAGAAGAGGAAGAAAGGTCCTGAGTTCCTCTTCCTGATAAAGTAAAGGGCCGAGGAGTCGCTGGCCCACTACGTTGACAGGTTCCAGGAGGAGGTCCTTGACATCCAAGAGGTGCCAGAGTATACCCTCCAGATGGCGTTCACGGTGGGGTTGCGCGAAGGGTTCTTCAAGATGAGCTTGACCCGGAAGACCCCTCTTTCCTTCGAGGAGCTGATGGAAAGGGCGGCAGAGGAGATAGCCATGGAGGCGGCCAACCCGGCCTTTGTGAAGAAGTTGGCAAAGTTGACGGAGGTGGAGCCATAAGAGCAAGGTGGCCCAAGGCATCATGATGGAAGGAGGAGAGAGGAGCAGAGAGCTCAGGAGAGTCCGGTGCCAGGCTGGAGGCAGCAGGGAAGACCTGCCCAAGGCCCAGGGCGAGCTCTCGTCCCAAGTGGAGAGAACTTTCATGGGGGTCAAGGTAGGTTCAACTTCCAAAGACAAGCCCCAAGGCAGCTCCTACCCCCACCCCAGCAGGCCTTGGCGATAGGCGGAGGAGGAAGAGGCAACAGAAGAGATCGCCCTGCCCGCCGAAAGCGGGGAGAAAGAGCATTGTTGTACTGCGACTTCCACCAGGTGGAGGGGCACGCCACAGCTACCTGCCCCGAGTTCCTTGAAGTGAGGGGGGCGAGAGGCCCTGCCCAGCCTCAGCCGCCGGCACAGGTTGAAGGGGTTCGACCCAGAGTGGGGGGGAGAAGACATATGTGAGGATCGGGTCGATGTGGGAACCCGAGGGACCTTGTGAGTGATCCGCAATAGAGTGGAGATCAAGCCCAGGCCCTCTGAAGAAGCCTCACCTCGGCGGAGTCTTGTATTTCTTTATGATGTAATGAGTCCAGTCCCCGACCAGCTGAGTCGGAGGGGTAATGTAACCCATCTTTTTTCCCCGTTAGTGGATGTTGGAATTGAAAAAGCTTAGGTGATATGTCCATCTCCCACCCCCGAGAGGATCTCCTCATACCAGGCTCACACCAGCTGGCAGGGTCGAGAGTGCCTTGGAGGGTGGCTCGTTTCTCCCTTTGCTCTGATGATGATTCCGCTGTCAGGCTCTCACTAGCTGACAAGGCCGGTTGATCTCTCGTGGAAGCCCAAGTCCTTTGCTCCGATGATGATTCCGCTGCCAGGATCTCACTAGCTGACATGGCCGGTTGATCTCTCGTGGAAGCCCAAGTCCTTTGCTCCGATGATGATTCCGCTGTCAAGCTCTCACTAGCTGACAAGGCCGGTTGATCTCTCGTGGAAGCCCAAGTCCTTTGCTCCGATGATGATTCCGCTGTCAGGCTCTCACTAGCTGACAAGGCCGGTTGATCTCTCGTGGAAGCCTAAGTATTTTAGCTCCGAGATGATTCCGCTGTCAGGCTCTCACTAGCTGGCAGGGCAGGTTGATCTCTCGTGAAAGCTAAGTCTTTTAGCTCCGAGATGATTCCGTTGTCAGGCTCTCACTAGCTGGCAGGGCAGGTTGATCTCTCGTGGAAGCCAAGTTCCTTAGCTCCGAGATGATTCTGCTGTCAGGCTCTCACTAGCTGGCAGGGCGGGTTGATCTCTCGTGAAAGCTAAGTCTTTTAGCTCCGAGATGATTCTGCTGCCAGGCTCTCACTAGCTGGCAGGGCAGGTTGATCTCTCGTGGAAGCTAAATCTTTTAGCTCCGAGATGATTCCGCTGTCAGCCTCTCACTAGCTGGCAGGGCAGGTTGATCCCTCGTGGAAGCTAAGTCTTTAGGCTCCGGGATGATTCCGCTGTCAGGCTCTCACTAGCTGGCAGGGCAGGTTGATCTCTCGTAGAGGTTGACTTTTTACCCTGAAGGGGTCTCGCCACCCAGGCTCTCATCAGCTGACATGACAGGTTGACCCCCCAGGAGGTCAAGTCTTTTTACCCTGAGGGGGTCTCGGCACCCAGGCTCTCATTAGCTGGCATGACATGTTGACCCCCAGGAGGCTAAGTACTTTTTACCCTGAGGGGGTCTCGCCACACAGGCTCTCATCAGCTGGCATGGCAGGTTGACCCCCCAGGAGGCTAAGTGTTTTTACCCTGAGGGGGTCTCGCCACCCAGGCTCTGATCAGCTGGCATGGCAGGTTGACCCCCCCAGGAGGCTAAGTGTTTTTACCCTGAGGGGGTCTCGTCGTCTAGGCTCTCATCAACGGGCATGACAGGTTGACCCCTCGGAAGAGACCTCATAGTCTTTCGATATCACAAGAGCTAGCTACACCCAGCGAATACGTTGTGTTGGATGTTTCTTTCCGAGCTTGTGCCAATCTCGAAAAGAGCGAGAATTGTGTACAACCCCGTATTCGCGGAGTGAGGATCCCAAGCGAGGCAAAAGGCCCGCTTATATGTTTTAAGCTTTTGAGCTGCTTTGCACTCTAAGGGGCCCATTTTGGCTTGACCTTGAGGATATATTAGTAGGGGGAGGAAGAATCTACCTCCACCCCGTTGTCCCCTCTTTGGGGGCGGGTGCGGCAAGTTGGTGGACACCCGTCCCGTCGTGGTAGGTGCAAGTTGGAAGCAGTGGGACCGGCCGGAGTCCGGAGGCTCACCCCTGCCCGGAGTCCGCGGCCTAGCGGGGCCAGGTGAGGCGAGACCGGCCCGGGGCCGGGTTCTCGCCCCTGCCTCGCGGCCTGGCGGGGCCAGGCGGGGCGAGACCGGCCCGGGGCCGGGTTCTCACCCATGCCCGGAGTCCGCAGCCTGGCGAGGCCAGGTGAGGCGAGACCGGCCCGGGGCCGGGTTCTCGCCCCTGCCTCGCGGGCTAGGCGGGGCGAGACCGGCCCGGGGCCGGGTTCCCCCCCTTTCCTCGGGGCCAGGCAGGGCGAGACCGGCCCGGGGCCGGGTTCTCGCCCCTGCCTCGCGGCCTGGTGGGACCTGGCCGGGCGAGACCGGCCGGGGGCTGGGGTCTCGCCCCAGCTCCCTGCTCCCCAGCTGTCTCGGGTGCCCAGGGAGGTGGGAGGGGTGTGGTCGGTCCTCCTCTCTCCCTTGGACCCTTTTACCCCCGGGGTGGAATTTCCCTCTTTGCCCCCCGGTGTGGAGGTTTTCTATTGGCTAGAGGCTTAGTTGCCTTAGGGGTATTTTGGTCATTTTACCCCTAGGACTTGGAAAAGCTATAAATAGACCCTTGAGGGTGCCTTGGAGAGCATTCATTTTATTCTTTAGCCACTTGAATCTCTTCGGCTTTCTTCCTCCAAGGCACGTAGCTCAAGCATTGGCTAGGGAGGGGGAGACCTCAAAGGTCTTCCGGGTGTGAGGTGGGACCTCCACGCTAGAGCCGAGGGTCAGTTCATAGCTTCCTAAGTCTTCGGTCCGTGACGTTCTTCCGAGCATAGTAGGTGTGAGATCACCCCTTTCACCAAGGGTCGAATTCCACAGAAGTCAATTTTGGCTTCGATCATTTTTTGCTTCAACACTAACTATCTTTCCCTCATAAAAATAATGAACTACGGAGCAGAGTCATCTCATTTACGATCTTCATCGTCTTCAAATGATGAATTGTTTTATCAGCAAATTCAAAAGTGGGAAGAAGACACATTTGAATGGGAGCAAGAAGATGAAATTTTGGTGTGTGCTTATAACTCCAACAAAGCTCAACTTCATGAAATGAACTTCCGAGATTCCGAGGTTCAATACTCGGTCACGTGGTAATCAATCGGGGCGGGATTGAAGGTTATACTAGACAGTGGAATGACTACTTCTCCGATCATCCCACATATGGGGAAACATATTTTCAAAGAAGATTTCGTATGAAAAAAAAATTATTCCTTCTTATTATTGCCGCGGTGCAGGAGCGCGATAATTTCTTCATGTAAAAGAAGGATGGGGTTAGTAAGCTTGGATTGTCCACTTTACAAAAAATAACATCTGCATTTCGTATGTTGGTATATAGAACAACAGCTGATAATTGCGATGAATATATTCGAATCGGTAAGTCAACCATGATTCAATGTTTGAAAAGATTTTGTAGGGCGATTGTACAAGTGTACAAAGAATAATATTTGAAATATTCGAATGCCAATGATGTTGCTAGATTATTACAGAAAGGTGAAGAATGAGGATTTCCAAGGATGGGTGAAAGTCTAGATTGCATGCATTAGCAATAGAAGAACTGCCCAATAGCATGGACAGACCAATATTCAGGACGCCATGGTGGGCCAACAATTATACTCGAAGCAGTAGCATCTTATTACTTATGGATATGACACGCATATTTTGGTTTACCAGGCTCGAACAATGATATTAACGTCCTGCAATCGTCTCCTTTGTTTTTCAACTTAGCACAAGGTATCACGCCTCCTACTCATTATTAAATATTGGGAAAAAATTATGACGTTAATTATTATTTAGCCGACGGAATATATTCGAAGTAATCAACACTAGTTCAAACTATTTCTCATTCACAAGACAAAAAAACAATACTTCGCAATGATGCAAAAAACATGCTGAAAAGATGTAGAACGGGCATTTGGTGCTCTTCAATCAAGATTTGCGATAATTAAGGGGCCGACCTATTTTTGGGATAACCGCGTTTTACACGATATCATGACTACTTGTGTTATAGTGCAAAACATAATCGTCGAAGACGAGCGAGATGAAAATGAATGTCACTATTTCTACTCCAGCATCAACTCAGAATGTTGAAGAGTTGGACACAAGTGAAGCCGAACGATTTCGTCAGTTCCTAAATCGACATAAAAAAATTAAAGACAGAGATGAGCATTTTGCATTTCGAGGTGCACTAGTTGAATATTTGTGGGAACGACATGAGAATGAAGCTATGTAATTTTGAATGTATTTTTATTTTTGCACGAGTTTAATCAGTAAATAGGTCTTCTTCTCTTCTTTGTATGACAAATAATAACTAGAAAGTATTCAATATTAGTCTCGTTTTGTAGGTCTTGAAAAATAATTTTATTGATATTTTATATGTCATAATTTTAAAATTATTATAGCGGCTAATAGAATTTATAGATTATACGAAGAATTCATAAAATAAATAATTAAATAATTTAAAATAATAATAAATTTTTTGAGTTATTTTTGAAGGTTGCTCTTACACATCAATTTCAGAGGTAAAATTTGTCGGCTAAACCCTTTATTCTCACCGTATCAGAGGTGGAGAAGGCCTCCACATTCATGGTTTTGAGTTATGGCATACTTTCTCAGCGAAGGTGAGAAATGATTACCAGCAACGATACTGAATACCGCTCTTAATGTCACCGCCAACATCAAAAGGGTAAACATACCGAAGGTCACTCTCACCTTTTGAAATATTATTCTAACGCCGTCATTGACGGAAATCTGGACCGTATGGGCGTACGCACGGCTTCGCAAGAATGTGGTAGCGGGGATATGCTGCTGCTATTCGAGATGGGAGTTTGGTGGGCTAGCAGTATAAATGGCGGGTGATGTTAGATCGACCTCTTCACTTTTCTCGCCTTCTTCATCTTCTTCCCGTTTTCCTCTCAAGTTCTCTCCCAGGAGCGCTTCTTCTCTCCCCCAAGAGCGGCCTGAGTTTGTTATTGCATGGCAGCAACTAGTTCCAAGGGGCGAGTGGTCGCTGAGAGCTTCGGGAAGCGACTCGTGAATCAGATCTGGGTAGCGAAATCACGCGATCCGGCTCCCTTCTCCATCTCCAGGCACTGATTCCTGCCCCGACTAATATACCATAAGTAGTTTTCAATTTACTCTGGTTAATTTCCTCCTGTTCCAAGTTTTTTGTGCAATTAATGCTACTTTTATCTTTCGATTTGACCCTGTTTTATACTTATCTTTAACTTCCAGTAGTTTCATCTCTAATTTGAGTAGGATTAATGTTTTTTTCCCTGCAACGAAATACCCCTATCTATCCGGGATTTATCTGAACTTCAATCCGCCCGTGGACCCTTTCCGGCTTTAGTTTCTTAGTTTGATTGATCGGTTGTTGCGCGGGTCAAACACCCCTTAATCAGAATCTTAAAACCGGCGAAGAAAAAAAATCAGATCAGCCATCGTTTTAGATTTTCCCTTTCCCTACATCACGGCGTCTTGACTGTCTACCTCTATTGACTATTGAAGCAGCGAGAGTTCGCAGTCAAGACCTGCCATCATCGAGATTATTGTTCGTTGAAAAAAATCCGGCGAACTTTAATCAATCACAATCTTGACCAGTCGGATATTCCATTATTCATGATTTTTTTTCCTTCTGATTTTCAGGAGGGCGTCTCATTTCGATTCGCACTACGAGAAGGAGATCGAGGAGCACGTGAGGCCGGAGGTGGTGCCGAACCATGTGATCGACGGCAGTTCGAACAAGTACTGGAGCCCGCACCCTACCACCGGGGTCTTCGGCCCCACTGATGTGAACATCGCCGCTACTCTCCGCCACCCGCCGGCCGATGGGAGTGGTGAGTCGTCGGCGCTGGATCTGACCGTCCGATTCCGCCCCCTTGATCTGGAGGACCTCGACAAGACTCCCCACGTCTAGATTCCGGTCGTGCATCCCGCTCTGATCTTTCTCCGCTACCCGATCAATAATATAATATCCGGCCCTATTATAAATAATTAGATATCTGATATATTGGATAAATAAGTAGGTATATATATGTGTGATGATAATACGTTTTGCTGTAGGCTGTTCTGGTGGGATGCGTGTCCCACAGGCTGCCACCTGTACCTCATCTGGAATAGACTTGATGTATCTTTGCTGCGTGCTACTGTGCTAATTCTAGTTTTTTTGCCCCATCCGTATTGATTTTTAATAATTAAAACTTAGAATATGAGTTATTTACACTACATTGAAGCCATAAAGTTTGATGTTCCACATTAACAGTATTGTAATTCATGCTCTTAGGTGTGGTTAAATTAAGACTCTACGATGTTTGCCCTAAAAAACATTGGCGACTTGGTGCTTAGGCGAAGGTGTTGGCAAAAACGGTGTTGATTAAGGTTCTTTTCACCGGTTCATACGGTCGTAACCGCTTGACCAGTGAAAATAAGTCTCCCAAAACAAAACCTAAATTAAATTGTAATGATATGAAGTCAGGCAATTTTGAAGGCAATGCTATAAAAGAACAAGCTCATTTGAGGGAGCTAAAAGTGGTTTTTGTTAGATTGAAGTCAGAGAAATTAATTGCATCACTCTTTAAGGCTCTATTTGGCTCTGTGGCGGTCATAAATATCCAGTTTTATGTTCAAACGGATGAAGTTTTTTAAGGAGATTGTTATCCGCACTACAGTTTTGGTTAGTCGCACATATTTTTTTTTTATTTTTTGCGTCTTTTTGAAATACGCATTGTACATGTATTTTTAAGAAAAGTGTTCAACATCAAAGTTGTAGATCTCGATGAGATCTACAACTTTCGTTTTGAACACTTTTCTTAAAAATGCATGTACAAGACGTATTTCTAAAAGGCGCAAAATCTAGGTGTATTTCTAAAGTACGTCTTGTACATGCATTTCTTGGAAAAGTGTTCCACACGAAAGTTGTCGAACACTTTTCCTAAAAATGCATGTACAAGGCGTATTTTCAAAAGACGCGAAAAATTAGAAGAAAACGTAGTGCGAATAACCAAAACTGTAGTGCGAATAACAATCGTCTTTTTTAATTGGTCGTTATGATTTAATCCATGCATTTATGGCTGTTATTGCTGTGCCAAAGAAAGGCTTAGTTTCTGTTAAAATTAGTTTCCTAGGTGATGAAATTGGGCGTTCACGGATGATAGATTATAATCATTGGGGCGGTTTTTAAAAAAAAATGTTAAAGCTGGTTCTAAGGAAAAATATAATATTGCTATGTGCATCTAATTATTACACAACATTAGAAAGAATATCGCCATTAATACAAATACTATGAAGAAATCAAGTAATAATAAAGTAGAAAATAATTAGGCTCGAAGAGACATTGCTTGCTATCCACTCCACTGGCGGACCTATCAAGGGGCCACATCAATTTTCGAGGTCCGACGTGGCAGTCAGTGAGCGCATCCTTATCCAAATGAGAGTACGATAAATCTGAATTTAACATTATTCAAATGTCTAATGTCTAATGTTGTTTTTTTTCACATTATATATATATATATATATATTATTTGAAATTTAAAGAGAGCATAGTTAGTTCTAAGAGGCAAGCATTATACAAATTAGCAAGCATTCTTTTTAAGAGATTAAAAGAGATCGATCTCCTCTGTTTCTAGCACTGGCGTTGTTTTCTCTGCCATCAAACTCATCTATGGATTGAAATGCCGCAACTCAATATAACTCTGAGAGTCTGAGACGATGTAAAATGTGCTATTAATATTTATTTTTATTTTTATTAGAATGATTTCTGTAAATACTAAACCCGTATTTGTTCCTGTCACAAGTGTTAACACAGGTGACATTATATTATAATGACAGTATATGTAAACAAATTATAAGAGCAGTAGACGGAAGTTGAATAGTAACTTATCATATAACAATGCTCATACATACATATGTATATGATAAGTATCAGGTAATATAATAAGGAGATTTATATAAACAACTGTATATGGATAAACAACTTGGATAAACAACTTGTATATGGCTACTTCTCCTCTCTGCGGCTTCGTCTCCTCACTGCTCTCAGCCCTTCTAGCCGCTGGTTCTGTCCGGCTAGCCGCGTGCTTCTAACCGCCTGGTTATTGTGCCTAGCCACCCAAGAATATGGCTTCCGATTCCACCACTGCTGCTGATTCTACTCCTCTGTCAGGCTATCCTCGTGCTGCTCCTCCTGAGCTTCGGGATGAGCTGCGCATTATCACTATTTCTCTTCGTGGAAAACAAAACTGTGGAATGGGTACACTCCGTTCGGCGTGTGCTACAAACTAAAGATCTCCTTCATCATCCCACCAAGCCTCCTCCCACTGCACCCACTGATGAGTGGATCCATGACGACGGACAGGTTCAATCTTGGCTTCTCAATTCTCTGGACACCGAGCCCTATCGTATGTCTATGTACCATGAGACCGCTCATGCTATGTAGACTGATCTTCATTCTCTCTACTCAAAGAATGACAGTTTCAGCACTTATTTGACATTCTTACTGATCTTCAGTCTCTTGACGCTGGAGTTGCTGGAGACATTACCTCATTTGTTGCGCGGGCTAAAACTCTTGTTGACGCTTCGATCCAGCATCAGCCTCCCACCACGGACTTGGTAACTCAACAACAACAGAAGGAGGCAATGAGGATTGCTATGATGATTGGATCGTGTTCCCTCACATCTTCATAGTGTCCGCGCTCATGTTCTATCATTCGTTGTTATTCCATCCCTCTCGGATGTGTGCTCGATGATCCTAAAAGTTACTCCACCTCCGGATGTTCCGACTTCATCTCCCGCTCTCCTTCAGCAGACCATAGTCACTCTCGCTCCATCTACTCGTGGTCCACCAGCTCGTGGTGGTCGCCAGTCTCGGGGACGCGGTCGAGGTGGTCGAACTCTCTTTAAGTGCTCTTAATGCGGCAGGAATGACCATCTGGAGGCCACCTGCTACCGCAAACATGGTCTGCCTCCTCATCTTACTGCAACGGTCACTCCCTCACCTCACTCCACAACTAGTGATGATATTGTTGCGTTACAGGCTCAACTCCAGCAGCTTCAAGAAGTGGTTAGTCGCTTCTCTAGCTCTGTCGCCTCAATCTCAAATGAAGGTATATCTTGCCTCTCACACAGCTCACACTGGATTGTGGACTTGGGTGCTACGCATCATCTCTCTCCACAGCGGCCGTCTCAATATTTAGACACTCCTTACCCCCAAGAACATCACTGTGACTAATGGTGACACGATCCCGGTTTCTGGCACTGTTAATCTTCCTCTTACTCCTTCCCTCTCCTTATCAACGGTTTTTCATGTTCCAGGCTCTCCGTTTAATCTCCCTTCTGTTAGCGGTCTTACACAAGATATTGATTGCTGCGTTACTTTCTCACGCTTTTCATTTGTTGTGCAGGATCGACGAACGCGGACTATACTTGGTAGAGGGCGACTGTCCAACGGGCTGTATCTCCTCGATGTTTCTCCTGCTGCACTCACCACTGATTGTCATCATCGTCTTGGACATGCCCTGATACCGGTTTTTCCCCGGGATCTCGTGACCGGCGGCGGACCTATGGTCGAAGGGGGAGCGCGAGCGGCTTGCGGCGGCGTCGTGTGGGATAGATGACGCGGGATAGGCGGCTAGGATTTCTCACGGGTTTATTCCCGTGAGGGGTAGAGAGAGAGAGATAGGGAGGAGAGGATTTTAGAGAGAGGGAGAAATTTTCTTCTAAATTCTTGCTTTCTTAAAAAAGTCTAACCACACCGCATAAATAGGTTCAAAACATGCCCCCCATTTGGGCTTACGACAATGGGTAAAATATGATAAAAATAACACACATAAGATAAAGATAACCGGCGTCGTCACGCCACATAACATCGCCGCCCCCGTCCGAAGACAGCTTGTCCTCAAGCTGGATCGAAGGGTAGTGCAGTGGCTTCTCCTCCTGTTGCGTCCTCATCGGGAGGGTCATCTACTTCCAGCCAGAATTAGCGTTTGCATCGATGTCCCGGTGTGAAGTGGTCATCACAATTGTAGCATAAGCCTTTCTCACGACGCTCGACCATCTCGGGGCGGGACAAACGGTGTCGAACAGTAGGCCGCGGAGTTTCGTCACGAAATGGTGCCCTGTCCGGCAAGCTGGCTAGAGAGTAAGTGCTCTGTTGGTTCCGACGTCCCAAAGGCGGACGATCTAGTAGCAGTCGACGTTCACAAGCCCGAGCGAGGCTCATGGCTGTGTTGAGGTCGCGTGGGAGAAGGAATCTCACATCCCAACGTAAGCGCTCGTGGAGACCAAGGGCAAAATCTTGTAGTAAGGAGAAACTTGTCGAATGAGCGTGAAATATTGGAAAAGGTTGAGGTTTGTTGTGATAATCACGAAGGTTGACAAAGTTGACTCAAGGGCAAAATCTACAGTTAATCTTGGGTTTATTAAAACAAGTCAAAGTAAGAGTTTTACTAAAAGATTTTTGAGAAAATCTAGCTCTAAGCGGTGTGATTGCAAGTTTGCTCTTAGAGGTCGTAGAGAAGCTACTAATAAATGGAAAGTTGTTGTTATGTGTGATATGCATAATTATGGATTGGTTCATCTTGAAGCTCATGCATATGCCATGAGGCTAAACAAGAGCGAGACAATAATAGTTGAAGATATGTTTAATGCAAGGGTGAAAACGAGGAAAATATTATCGACATTGCAGAGTAGAAATGTTTTGAACACTACATCGATGAGGACTCTCTATAATGAGAAGACAAAGATCTACAGGAATGAATTGACGGGAAGTACTCTGATTCAATATTTGTATTAGTGCATTAATGAAACTGATTATATTAGCTACAATAAAGTGAATAGTCTCACTAATAACTTAGAGTGCATATTTTTTACTCATCCAGTTGCTGTTAAATTAAGCAATATGTTTTCAAATACTGTCTTGCTTGACTGTACCTACAAGACCAACCGCTATCGATTATCGTTTTTTTGTATTGTTGGTATTGTTGATGTTACCATGGTGATCTGAAAGTGGTCAAACAGGTAGTTTCACTGCCAACGCGATATGAGCATGTAGGGTCGTACATAACGAGCCCGATCCGCGTTGGGGCTGCGCACCTATCAGCGCCGAGCACCGGCCACGTCCGCATGAGAAGGTTCGACTATTTTGTTGATTGTGTTGTCTTACATTTTATTTCGTAAGACTTATTTTTATTTGACCCACGTGTTTAAGCCTAAGTGAGGGTGCGTTTGTGGAACCGAGTTATGAACCAAATTGCAACTAGGACTTGGGCATGAAATGAATTAATCCTATCTTCCCTCTCTCTTTCTCTCTCACTAATTCTCTCCCTCCCTTTCTCTCTCACTAATTCTCCTCTCTATATCTCTTCCCTCTCTTCTTCTCTCTTTCCCCCATCTCCAACCATAGCACCAACCGGATCCAAGACGGGTTCTTCCAAACCTTGGAGATCTTCATCTTCCTCGGGCTCAATCACCAGATCTAGGTCAGGAGACCACATCACCGGCGCACATCAATAATTTCAAAAGAAATAAGTTCGAACATGTAGCACTTGCACAACTTTGACTAAGAACGTTTCTAGAACTCAAAATCAGCTCGATGACGGCTCCAAACAGCAGGAATGGCAAACTGGACGGCTTATCAAAATCTGGGCATGAGAAAATTAAGGTCAGGGATGGAGGGATATTTGCTCACCACCCAGAGAGAAAGCCACTGCAGATGTGCCATAGGATAATAGCTATCACCACGGAACAGTGACTACCAAGCGATAATATAAAGAAGAAATCCTCTTGGGCCCGGCACCTCCCAGCCGCGTTGGCCGCCTGCTTAGGAAAAATATTTCTAGTCCAAATCATGTGAGGGATCAGGTGAAAAAAAATAGGGCTTGCTTTGTGATCTTATAAAAAAACTCAATACTCATTCCTTACTTTCCAACCATATAACTAACCCATTCAAAGGTTTAAAATATATAAATATAAAGTAAAATATTACAAAACAAACCTTGAGGGTTTTTTGTCTTCTAAAAACAGAACTGAACTGTTTGGTTCAGCAACAACACAAAAAAGCACCAAACATAATTATGGACACATTATACCACCTTACCTGCCACAGGGACAACCTCTGATGCTCCACAATCGTTCATACCATGCCAGAGAGCACTTCTTTACAGTGAATTTCTGCTTTTGATGCTCCAAACGCCTTCAACGTCATTTCTAAGATAGAATGATGTAGACGCATACACATCACCCTCTCAATAAAACTTTAAAATCAGACCTTTCAGAGAAAAAACATAGTTCTAAAAAAGTAATATGTTTTTGGATCTTCATCAGCTCTAATCCAAGTCCAAATCAGAAGAAGTCGCAAACTTCTTCAGCACCACATTCATATTAAAAAAAACCTCGAAAGTCCCTCCTCACCTCCATTGCAACTCCTGCCTCTATATAAAAATAGAGCCATGATTGTATTCACGCCAAAACATTCAACAAGTTCATAGTGATGTTAGAAGGCCTACATTTGTTGTTCGGAAAGTACTATAGTGTGTGTGTATGTGTCTGTTTGTGTTCGCATGTGTTTCATATTAGATTGAATGCAAGTGTGCAACTCGTGTTTTAACCAAATTGTACGAGAAACAGTCACCCTTTATCTTAATTCTCTTCGAATAGGGTGCAGGTTGCTACGGGCATTGGGCCTCATTGATGTTGTAGGAGGCAGCACCAGCGTGTGAAGGAAGTGTTGTAGGTGGTGCCGCAGGCAGGGTTCCATGCGACCAAATTGAGCTGGAAGAGACTTTGAGTGTCTATGTGACCGAAGATGTTCGGAAGGAGCTTGTTAGTTTAATTGTTGACCTTGACCCATAAAAAAAAATATGCAGTCAATGATGAACTTAGTAGATTTCTCAGAGGAAAAATTAGGGTTTAAAAAGAGAGGAAGAGGAACCCTGAGAAGAAGGAAGGAGGCTGAGATACTGCATGCCTTTCCCCTAGCAGTTACTATTTCCATTTAAATGAAATCGTGCATTTGAGTTGCATATCAAGATTTCATTATTAAGTGAATTTCATTTGGCCGAAGATGTTTGGAAGGAGTCTTTACTTCGTTTGGATCGTGCGGCGCTGCGCTTATATCCCCCATATGGTCGTTAAGGTGATCTATATGACCAACTTTGGAAATGGTGTTATATATTTCGTGCTTTCACAATTAATTGTTGTCGATATGATGCATGGGATAAGCGGATCTTTATCTCAATCCTCAGGTGTGGTGGGTCAGTTTAATTGATGATCTCGATATTCCTCAGAAGCAAGATATCATATTCTATGCTAACGTGAATGTTATATGGTGCATCATGATAAGACCAAGCATATTGAGAACAAAATAAAGGCGTAAAAAAATCACAGAGAATAACCTAGTTGATATGTTCATCAAGTAAGTTTGCATTGTATAGACTTGTTAAGAGTTAAGAACTTAAGATAGATCGATCCAAGGATATTACATTAGCTTAATCACATGGCTAACAATGGGCACAAAGTGTTAAATACAAAATTAAGGTTGGCTAAGGCTCTTCTAGCGCAACTTTTTTGCTCCAGCGAGTTTGGACAAAAACGTCACTGTCATAGAATGCATGTTTGGCATGAAAAAAACTAGTTTTGAACATAAAAGTGTGAAGTTCATTAGGCGAGGTCGGACGTTCACGAACAACGGTTCATAACCATCACGTTCACGACAGCTAGTACCGTGTCACAAACAGATCCTAGGTAGTCTGGAATGCAGACGGTATATGTTGCGGTGTATTTTATTTTGGATTTCGTTTCTATTCTCGGGTATGGGGGGGGGGGGTATTCCTAGTTTCAAGTAAACATGTACTGAGAATGTGGATAGCAACTGAGTGGGGTGAGAAAATTAACTGCAAAAGATGATACATAGTGGCTACTAAATAAGCACATAAAAAATATGATTGAAACTATAAGCAAATTAGGTGAAAAAGTTCAAACATTACAAAACCAATAATAGCACGACCTTGTAGACACGATTAATGAAGCCTTCTCCTCTTGCGTGAATGAAGAAGGTTCCCTCCATCATCCGAAGAAGAAGCAGCACTGCTTACCCTTATCGTTCTGGGCGGCCTAGAAGATCCTGCACTATGAGGCTCTGTTGAGGCATCTCTAACAGAACTTTCACCGCATATCATAGCAGCAGTACTCGAAGCAGATGCCTGATCAGTAACATGCCGTCCAACAATGGGTATGCTATAGAATTGGTCAGGAATTGGTGCATTAGCAGATGGGGATAGTCCGTGCTGATCGGCATTTTCAGAAAAACTCCCGCCAGCTCTTCTTTCAAAATTCATGTCAATCAAACTGCGAATTTCATTCCCAGATTCAATCTCATCTGGAACAGGCACTGCACCACCATCTCTTGGTAACAATTCAACAAGAAATCTGCTTTCCTCAGTGCTTGGCCTGCTTTCAGTAATCTCATGTGCCCTTTCAAACCTTCTCATCACAGACCTAGTAAGAAGGGCTGGAGGCTCCCTGCTAAGAAACTCCTGCATAAAAGCATCATCAAGTTCTACAAGTCTGCCCATACTGCTTAGCTGGTAACCCGGAAAGCGCCGCCTAGGGTTTAAGATCCCTTCGCCAAATCTTCGCGAATTTCGATAAAAATGCTGCCTCCAACTCTCTTTGCGATGGCCGCGAGGCCTTGGAGGAATCGACAGGCCCAAGGCCTTGCTTTCTTCATCCTTACTCTCCATTTCAGAACCAGAGTTTCCTCTCCCATATATAGGAGTTATATTAGCTTCAATCACTTCCCCTTTACAGACCGGGCATTCCTTATGTAGAGAATGAAGATGAAGCCATTGGTACAGACAGGGCCAGCAAAAGAGATGACCGCACGAAGTAACAACAGGTTCCTTGGATATATCGAAGCAGACATTGCAGTCGAAGTTAGTGGAACATTTGTTCTTCTCATCAGCGCCCTTTTCAGAACTCTCTGAATCAATGGGTTCCGCAGGGGCCTTCTGCTTTCCGTTGGGCTGTGAACTCGTCATCTCCGGCATAAATTGCTCAGAACTGGGTGAAGAATTCGGAGCGAAATTCGTTCTGTCAACACCATATAGAGATTGCTCAAATAAACTTGGCCTCCAACCATGGGATTCCAGCACTCTTCGAATCCGAAAATCTGGAGATCGGCGTAGGTGCTGCAGTGAAGAAGACCACCATCAGCTCGAATAGATAATTCACCGGAATTTTGCCCTAGAAGAGAATGGGAGGTGTCAAAAATTACCTCATCCTGAAAATCTGCTGAAGGAGGAGGATGCGTGCGCGAGCACTGAGTCTGAAAATCCTCTGCATGCACTGAATCATCAGCAACGAGATGGAGACCCAAAATCTCGTCAATTGAGGAATGGTGCTGCTCATCTCTCTCCGCAGGATCCACAGCCATCTGCCCCATCTGTAAACCCTGAGCAATTGACGGAGAATACAAAGCGCTGGGCCCTTCGTCTTCCTGAGCGCATGAGGGCACGTAAGGTTCATAAGCATGAAAGTAAGGGCGCATGGGATTCTCAAGATCCAGGGGCCAGGGGCTGGCTGAAGGCACGTCAGCTTCATTTATGAAGGCGTGGAACGGCGAGTGCGGGGCGTGAGAAGCGGAGGGTTCCATTGCGCCGGAAGTTGCCTCGGCAGCTCGGCTTTCGCCGGAATTAGAGGAGGACGGCAGCGGCAACGAGCATAGAGACAGATCGGATCCCAGCTCAAGACTGAGGGTGCGAGAAGAACGAGGCAGGCCTAGATAAAGATTAAGATCCATAGCTGCAGACCTGCTCACACTTTCCTCGTCGGCCATTTCCTGGCCACGAAAACCCTAGTAAAAAAAAGGCACCTTCCGAGATACGTCAACGACGAGATACGGGGAGGTGTTAGAACCTAAAAATGGATCAATCCGATAAATCTCCACCGTCCAGAACCAGGGTTATGATTGCCGCCAAGAAAATAAACTAGTTTTGACCATAAAATGCATCAAATTTTTTTTAGATAAGATCGAGCGTTCATGATCGTCTTTACCGTGTCAAACGAAGCCGAAGCCTATGTTTGTTTGGGCACTTGTACTCCATTTTATGGTTGGATAAAAGCGTTACTATTTAAATAAACCGTTTGCAAAACCTCGCATTCTCGCTGTAAAAAAAATAACACTCAAGCTTTTATCCCAATAGAGTTGGGTCGGCTATCATTCTCACTGTCAATGCTCAAAAAATCATTTTGGTCATAGTTGAGACCACAACCCCCACCCTCCATCTCTCACCGTCCACATTCTCATAGTTGGAACCAAGAAATTTGGTTCCTGTTGTTCGGATCAGGGGGTGTCCAAAATTTATTGATTTAGTAGTCGCCCCCCGCGGGAGTCTGGCGATAAGAGGTGGCGAATCGAAAGAATAGCTATAGGCTGCCTATAAACAAGACTCACATGCTGCAGCGAGAAGCTTCTGCCACACATCCGGAAGTCTATAGGAAATTCCCCTCCTAATGTCATTGCTGAGTTTGACACAAATGAGACTAACTCTGAACTCATCCCTCATAGAGGGGTGAATGTCCCCTCTACTTGTGCCCTGAGGTCCTATTTATAGACAAATCTAAGAGGTGGGGTACTAATTGATTGGATTGAAGGACTATTTGATGGATATTAATTTTAGCCCCAAGAAGGTTGAAATCAAAATTCAAATCTACGAGAAAGAACGTGTTTTTCTCCATCTGCAGCCCAATTCAAAGTTCTAACTAGAAATGGGGTTGAATCATCAAATTCCTCTTCCTAGAGGATTATAGTTAAAGAACATTACACACCGTACTTTCTTGCGGTTAGACCCATGATCCAAAACAAATTATAATGACATTTGCTTTAGGCTCCGTTTGCCCTTCTGCTCCAGTGAGTTTGGACAGAAAAGCCACCGTTATAGAATATATATTTGGTATGGCAACTATTATGTCCGCCATCCTAAAAAAAATCTAGTTTTGAGCATAGATGTGGATGAAGTTTGTAAGGCGAGGTTGGGGAGTTCATGAATAATGGTTCATAATCACTGTGTTCATGTCCGCTAACGTCGTGCCAAACAGACCCTTAACTTAAAAAATCTAGAATCTAGGAGCTTATTTACCTTAAATCGCGACCTACATTTTTTATTTTTTAACATCCCCTTTCATTCGGTGATAGCATATCTCTAGGCATCCATTTTCAACTTCTAAGAATGGAAGATTTTCTAACCCCAAAGTTCAAACTCTGAACTTCTTCAATTCACTCGAATATCATAATTTATATATCCATAGTGTGTTTTAGATGAAGGAGAAAACGCCATGATCTGGAGTCGGGGACACCTACAAGTTCAAAGAAAAGGAAGAGTTAAAAGAGCAGTAAACAAAGGAGGCAAGAAAAGCTGTTGTGCAAGATAAGAGCAACATAATATAATGATGTAAATCATATCTAAAGATGATGTCATCTCAACTTATCTATGTTGTCTTTTTAAAAAATTATGTTGTCTATAAAACAACCATGTAATAACATAAATAAAAATTACAGAGGTGAACAAAACCCTTTCTTCTTATCAAAAGTTTGATAACACTATTTGCACAAAATAAAAAATCAACAGGTCCAATTAACTAAGATTGGTATCAAGGTCAGCTTGGTTAACTTGAGGTGAAGGTTTCTTCACTAACAAAGGTGCTATTAGAGTAACAACAAAGGAATGATACATGACTTCATCATCTACCGGTTACATACCTCCCTATAGCTAAACAGGTGTGCCGATTTTTAATTGAGAAATGTATGAATTCGGGAGCATCCGAATGCTCACTTTTTTTTATTCTCAAGATCTATTGGATATCATAGAACAAGATAGGAGTACAACAGAAAAACCAGAGGTTATGTCACCACTCAAAATCACAGAGATTGCATCCATGGTGAAAACAGCTACAAAAGAAGATCATTTCAAAAATGCAAGAGCTTTACTCATACAACAAGGTGTGTCCAATACAATATTCCCAAGGATAATGAGAGCCTCTTCTGCAAAAGAGGCATGAGACACCCTTAAAGAAGAGTTTAAAGAAACTCATAAGATAATTTCAATCAAAGTGCATACTTTATGGAGACAGTTAGATGCTATTGAAATGAAAGAAGATGAATTCATTCTGGATTTTTATGCCAAAGTATCTAATACGACAAACCAAATCCGTAATATTAGAAAGGTTGTTGAAGATCAATAACTTGTCCACAAGATTATGAGAAGTTTACCTACAAAATACAATCATGTTGTAGCAGCAATTGAAGAAGCACATGAAATGGATTTACTAGCTACTACAGAGTTAATAAGTTCACTACAATCTCATGAGGACAGACTTAAGAAATATGCTCCAATAGTGGAACAAGCTTTACAAATAAATATAGCAAACAGTAGAATGGCTCAAAAACCTCCTCAAAGGAATAAGAAATATAACCAAAAGGGCAAAGATAAAGGGAGAATCTTATTTTCAAATACACCTATGTATTCTGAGCTTTGTAAAAAACCAACTCACAATACGCAAGATTGTTTTAACTGTTGCAAAAGGTGTAAAAATACATCACATTTTGATAAAGATTACTGGTATAAGAACAGAAAAGAAGTGAAATTTACTGAAAAAGAAAATAAAGAAGCACAATTCTTTACCAGTGATAATTTCACACCAAAAGGACCAGCAAAGATTAGATGGTACATTGATAGTGGAGCGTCGAGTCACATGTGTGGAGATAAAAGCCAATTTATTACACTGGATAAAACTACAAAATCTTTAGTTTATCTAGGAGATGGACAATCACATACTATTGAAGGTAAAGGAATAATTGTAGTAACTACAAGTACTGGTCTGCTAAGAACAACAAGTGATGTACAGTGGATACCTCATTTAACTCAAAATCTGTTTAGCATTGGACAGCTGCAAACCAAAGGATATACCATAATATTTACAGCTAAGCAATGCAAAATAATAAAAGATCAAACCAAACAACTAATTATTTCAATACCCATGACATCCAATCAAGTCTTCTACCTTGATATGATGCCACTAGCTCTTTCCACTACTATACCTGAAGGAACTCAAGGTACTTTATCCACGTTATGACACCATCGCCTTGGACATTTATATTGAAAAGCTCTCCAACAAATTGCAAAAGTAACAAAGGGAATGCCACAACAAATCAAAATTCAAAAGGAGTTCTGTCATAGCTGTGCGGAAGCAAAGACAAAAAGGCTTCCTTTTCCTAAAGAAGTAACAGGAGAAGCAAATCTGCATTAGATCTCGTACATGCTGATCTATGGGGACCGACTCAAACACCTTCGCACCAAGGTAAGAAATACTACTTTCTACTAGTAGATGACTTTTCTAGATATATGTGGATCCAGTTTCTCATACTCAAATCAGAGGCCTATGAAGCATTCAGAACGTGGAAAGTAAAATTAGAAAAACAAATGCAAAAAAGAAGTAAAATCCCTAAGAACAGATAGAGGAGGAGAATTCCTCTCTTATCAGTTTTTAAACTTTTGTGACAAGAAGGAATAAGAAGAGAGTTAACATCACCTCAAAGCCCACAAAAAAATGGTGTGGTAGAGAGAATAAACTGCACCATTGTTGAAATGGCAAGAGCAATGATGCTCCCAAAGGAGTCACCTTAAGCATATTGGGTTGAAGCTGCCAATACAGCTATTTACATCCTTAACAGAACACCAACAAAGGCCCTGCAGTTCAACACCCCATATGAAACTCTCTTCAACAGAAAACCCTCCATTGTTCACTGTAAAGTGTTTGGATGCATTGATATGCTCTAAATACAACCAAAGGCAAGTTAGAAGCTAAAGCTGAAAAATTGTTTTTTATTGAGTATGATAATCACTCAAAGCCTACCGTCTACACAATCCCCACACAAACCAATTGATAATCTCTCGAGATGTTCAATTCAATGAAGGCATGAAGCTGACAAATGAGACTGGGGATCAGAAAAAGAAAAGTCCAACAAACCAAGAGTTGTGGTTGAACAAGGGCATTACATCCCATGTTCCCTCCAAACAACACCTGATGATTATATCACATCCATAAAGGATATAGTAGATCAAAACACATCTTCATCATCATCTCCCCATTCATCCAGCCACGAGGAAACGAATGTTACAGAACCTTCTAGTTCATCACCCATACTGAAAACAAAAAGCCTGAAGGAAATCTATGACCAATGTGAGTTGGCGCTCAGTACAAACTTTCCAGTGACCTTTGAAGAAGCTTCCAAATCAGATTCATGGAGGAAAGCTATGAGGGAAGAAATAGAAAAGATAACCAAACAACAAACTTGGACCCTGACCAAAAGACCTCTTAACCATGAGGTAATATGATTAAAATGGATATTTAAAGTTAAGACAAATGAAGCCGGTGAAACTGTTAAACATAAAGCTAGACTCGTAGCAAAAGGCTACTCTCAAATACTTGACAGAGATTTTGTTAAGTCATTTGCTCCAGTGGCTCGTATGGAAACCATCAGATTCATCATAGCTAAATCCGCTCAGAACTGTTATCCAATATATCAACTTGATATAAAATCTGTTTTTCTTAATGGAGTACTAAAGGAGGAAATCTTTGTAGACCAACCATGTGACTTTATCACCTCGAGACATGAACGTGATGTTTACAGATTACATAAAGCATTATATGGGCTTAAACAGGCTCCCCGAGCCTGGAAAGAAAACATAGATGCATTTCTCATTCAAGATGAATTCACTCGATGCCCTGTGGAAGCCTCCCTGTATATAAAATCAAAGAAAGCACACATTTTACTTGTATGTATCTATGTGGATGACATTATCTATAGATGAAACAATCCCATTATGATGCAAGCATTTAAAGACTCAATGTTGCATAAATATGAAATGACTGACCTTGTCCTACTGTGATTTTTTTTTGGGATACAAATCACACAACACCCAACTCATATTTTTCTTTCACAAGAGAAATATGCTACAAAATTAATAAGCAAATCTGGGCTCAGTGATTGTAATGTCATTCTAACCCCAATAGCTACATCAGATATTCTAGCAAAGAGAAAAGAAGGAGAAGAAGGTACAAATGAAGAAGGCTATCGTAAGCTTATTGGCTCCATGATTTATTAATTATTTGACACATACCAGACCAGATCTAGAATATGGAGTAAACAAATTATCCAGGTATGTTTCCAATCCAAGTAAACATCATATGGAAGTTGCAAAACGTCTCTTACGATATGTGCAAGGCACAAAGAACCATGGACTGATATATGAGAAAGGGGGAAAAGGAACCCTAAATGGATATTGTTATTCCGACTGGGCAGGAGATCGTGAAGACAGAAAAAGCACTGGAGCATACCTATTTGCATATGATAACCGTCCAATTTCATGGAGCTCACGCAAACATCAAACAATAGCTTTTTCATCCACCGAAGTAGAATACATGGTATTGTCGAGTGCAGCATGTGAAGAAGCATGGTTAAAGCAACTTGAAAAGCTGATACAAGACGAGAAAGAAGAAAAACCAGTGTTAATCAAATGTGGTAACACCTCAGCAATAGCGCTTTCCAAAAACCCCATCTTCCATAACCAGAGCAAACACATCACAGTGAAGCATCATTTTGTCCGTGAACAAATTGAGCTCGACAAACTGCAAGTGGAATATTGCACAACAGAACTCCAAGTGGCCGATATCCTAACAAAAGCCCTACCGAGACATCGCTTTCTTGCCTTAAGAAATATGATGAAGGTCGGGCCGCCTCCAGCTCAAGAGGGGGTGAAGGAGAAAACGCCATGATCTGGAGCCGGCAACACTTATAAGATCAAAGAAAAGGAAGAGTTAAGAGAGCAGTAAACAAAGGAGGCAAGAAAAGCTGCTGTGCAAAATAAGAACAAAATGATAGAATGATGTAAATCATATTTAAAGATGATGTCATCTCAACTTATCTTTGTTGCCTTTTTTTAAAAAATTTCCGCTTTCTATAAAACAGCCCTGTAATAACATAAATAAAAACTACAGAGTTGAACAAAACTCTTTCTTCTTATCAAAAGTTTGATAGCACTCTTTGCACAAAATAAAAAACCAACAGGTCCAATTAACTAATATTAGTATCTCTTAACTTCATTTTTCTATAGTTCATAACATTCATGCACAAAAATCTCCTTGTAAGTTTACAAGGGAGATTTTTATAATTACAAAAGTAAGAGGGGTGCAACCTGTAATTTAGCAAACTTATAGGGGAGGTCCTGGTAAATGGCCCATATTTGAAGTTACAAAAGCCCTTCAATTGAGTTTTCAATATTACATGCTATCTTCTCCCAGTTAACTACATTACAACCAGACGAGAAATTTGTTATACTGAAAAGTAACAATGTAAACTCCATGAGAAGATTCTTGTAATTACAAACAACAATAATTAACCCTAAAGTATATTCTGTTTTGTGATGAATGATGTGTCATTAAGAAGGCAAATGATGAAATATGATTCATTAATATTTTTCATTTATTTTCAGGTGGTGAAATATGATTCATTAATATTCCTAACTTCAGATGCTGTGATGGTTGATATCAAGGAGCCTGCTTCAGCTCCAGCTGGGAATCCAATGGACAACTCAGGTAACGCACGCGCCTTGGTCCATACAACCTGCTGCTATTTTCGCTCTCTTTCTAGCTCGCTAAAACAATATTTTTCCATCAGGTTTCGGCTACTGAGGCAAAAATGGGACTTCGAATGCTGAGTTCGAGTGCTGGTGAAAACCTCTCTTTCTCGACCCAGCTTTCTTCCAATTAGGGTTTAGGAAATTGTTTGAATTTATATGAAAAAATAGAGGAAATATCTAGGCGAGCTTGTGATATTCTTGGCGAACATCGTGTTGAAATAGCTGCTCATGCAGCCTGGAATGTAGCGAAATTTATTCGTAGCAGCAGTTACTGAGGTCATCAAAGCTGATTATGAACAATTTGTTCCAGGTTCTGCAATCAAAGCTGATCTTCAATGAGGCATACTCTAGCTAAGTTTTATGCAGAGCTCAATTGTTATATTAGACTTAAGGCTTTGTTCAGTTGGATGGAATTGAGACTTCGAAATTAGAATGAGAGGTTAACACAATTCATTTGAAAAAGACTTTCAGTTCTAATTCCAAGCCCGAATTCCATCCAACCGAGCGGACCCTTCAAGATTTCTTTTGCTCTTAATAATTGTAGAAAAATAGTAGAGTGATACCATGGTTTGGATATTAGTTTTAATAATAATAATACTAATAATAACAATTAAGAAAATAAAATTTGAGTGACTTGATGTCTTTAGGTTTACTTTGAAAAAGACTCAAAAGTTCCAACAGAGAAAAAAAAAATAGATTCATTGGCTTCCAATCATAAAGCAACCATTTTTTTCTACCATACAAAAATGGAAAACACCCTCTAGAATCTCCTAGAAAACTCCCTCCCCTCACTCCCTTCCAGGGAGGAATCCCAAATGCCAAAGGGAAAGGTCTATGGGTTAGCTTTTTAGGCTCCGTTTGGAGGGACTAATTTTCACCGGTCAAGCGGTTACGACCGCATGAACCGGACCTTAGACAAAACCTTAGACAACATTCTTTTCCAGCCGAACATTTTCGAGAAAAACATCTTTACCTCCTATTATAATTTTTACTATTTTCAAAAGTGAGTTTAATCATATACGGGATAAGTGCAGGCCCTACAGGAGCCATCAGATTTTATCCAGTGACAGCCGGTGGCCGGCGGGACCGCAGCCGCCGACCGCCGCTGGATAAAAAAATTTGCCCAGCGGTGGCCGGTTGTTGCGGCACCGGCCGTCATGGATTTGCCGGCAAATCCAGTGGCCAGCAAGCCTGCAGCAAAAAATGTTTTTGTCCAAACTCACATTTTTTGCTCCGGTGAGTTTGGACAAAAACATCATTGTAATAAAATGTGTTTGTTATGAACTTCACAACAAAGAAAACTAATTTTGAACAAAAAAATGAATGAATTTTCTTAGGTCAGGCTGGAGGAATAGCGGTTCAAACCAACGCTTTTACGAACGACATCATCATGCCAACAGACCCTAAAACCCTATCTAGAATTCATGCATGCCATCAAAGGGGGAGCTATCGCGGTCCGAGCTGGACTTGTGAACCTGTAAAAGATCAGTCTGCATATAATTATTTTGGCAATTTTTATAAAGCACGACCTACATAGCTAAAACTGATTTGAACATGAAATTTATCTAAATTTTTTGGCTAGAATATGTGAAAACGAGATTAAAAATTGGTAGGCTAGAAAAATAATCATAGAATATGTGAAAAGGAGGTCTAAACAACCCATTGCGATAATCACCACATCCGACTAATCGTCGTCTTCCGCCTCAAAATTGGAGTAATCCGACGACACATCATCGTCACCACCACCACCGTCTTCCTCACTTTCAGACGCACTCTCCACATACACCGCTTTTGTCCTAGTCTCTCTCTTAGGCCTCGCCCTTGCCGCGACGGAGTCCTCCACAGACGCTCCGGTTGAAGAAGAATCCTCAATGCCGTCATTTCCAATTCCCGCCGTCTTGTTTAAGAAGGAACCACTTTTCTTATTGAAAGGAGATGGCCTCATCTTCCTCACCTTCTTCTCCGGAGAGTTCTCGACGATCGTCGCAGTCTGCAGCATATCAGTTATGAGTTTCTGGTTCGCCGCGCCCTTCCTCGCCTTTGTTGTCTTGGTTTTGGTCGCATTGGCTGTTGTTGTTCGTCTTCTTCCTCCTCCCTTCTTCTTCTCTTCGGGCGCTCCGGCCATCTCGATTTCTTCATCATCCGACTCCACTGTTGTTGTGGTCTTTTTTGCCGCGGCAGCTCTCTTCTTTGGTTCTTTTTTTGCCGCTGTTATCATTTTGCAAAAAAAGAGTCTATATAATTCACTATTTCTTCATTTGAAAGTCTATAGAATAGGGGAGGAGGGGGGTTTACCTTTCTTTCCATTTGGGGCTTCGGCCATGTCAAAGTCTGAATTATTTTCAGAGGAGTCCGCAATCATGGCTTTCTTTTTATTCTTTGGTGCGTCTTTAGAAGCTTCAGCAACAGTCACTGTTTTAGATTCCATGACAATAAAGAGAGTTAGAAATTGAAGTATTTGTTCAATGGAGTTTATAGAGGAGGAAAGAAGTATTACCACCATTGTTATCTGGGGAATCCTCGAGATTATATGCAGCCAATCTATCTTTGAGGTCTAGAAGCTCATCATCTTCATCAATTTCGGCAGAAACAGACTGAGAGTTGACATTTAGCAGTGTCAAACTCTGAACTTGACTACATATTTGAAGATAAATATGATTAATTTTAGAAACAGACCTTAGCCGTAGATTTATTTTGTCTCCCTTTAGGTTTAGGGATGACAATGTCTTCAATATTTCCTGAAATAATATTAGATGCTTACATAAAATAGCAATGATCTAGAAAAATCAAACAGGTTTAAGACAAAATATACCAGATTCTATAGAAGGTGATGTCTGTTTGCTCGTGTTATTCTTTCTTGGTTTTTTTGGAGCTTGCTTAGAAACTTTAGCACCACCATTACCAGCTTTTGCCTTTACCTTCAACCTCTGTACCTCAGCTTCAACATCTTTTCTTTCAACTTCCTGCACAAAGTGGAATTAACACTTACGCTTAAACAACTGAACCAATTTTGGCTATAGGAAGTTCAAAATAGTTAATATTTGGAGACTCACTTCAAGTTCTTTCTCGAGAGCATCTAAATCTTTGATCCATAGTGAATTTGGTGATGAATTTCTCAATTCCTCCACATAACTTTTGAGTTTATCCTGCTCAGCACATAGTTCCTTAATCTTTTCCCAGGTCAAGGATCCTATTGCCATGGAGAGTAGATAGTCATAGTCGCTCGAGGTTCCACTGCCATTGACCGATTCTGTAGCCTCCTCAGATTCCTCTGTGGCCCCGGCTATTACAACACTATCCTTTGTCTTTGCCGGAAAGGGGGTGAACCCTTTTTGTTGTAGCTCAAGGAACAATTCTGACTTCTTCCTATTGTTAACGATAATCTCACCTTGCACAACCCCAAAAATGAACCTGACCTTGTTGTCTAGTCGAAGAAGGTTCAGTTCAAAATTGTACAACAGGACTTGCTGCATAAATTTGCCATAAAAATAATGAGTATTATATTATGCCTATGAACTGATGAGAAATAATTATCTAAAAGAAATAATAATGAAAAACTCCCCTTTAGCTTTACATAATTGTAGGAATTTCCTCTCTATCTTTCAAAATACCAAAATCTTACCACCAAGTTTACATTGTTATGCATGTACCCAAAAAAACCATGGAAGACCACTCCATGATTTGTTTTGTACATTTATGTTAACAATGCTAACTTAGATGGAAAGTTATGATAATTTTAAAAGAGAAGAGGAGGTCCCTGTAATTATGCAAAATTGGAGGATGGTAGGGTCCCATATGCTCTCACCTTTCTTTTCTCATAGTAGGTGATCCTTAGAGCAAAAAACTCCTCAAGAACTGGAAAAAACTATCATGTTAGGAAAATTTAAAACATGAAATGTTCATAGCATGCATGTACTCACTTTGTTCTGGTGTATCATATTTCTTAATCACTCCACTGGGGTCGAAAAGATGCATGTTGCTGGTGCTCATGGTGTTACTGAGCTTGAATTTTTTCTCAAGCCCTTCTCTTCTTGCTATATTGAAGTTCTCCTCAGACAAGGTAACCTCAAAATGCACAGTTGTATCATCATTGTATTCTCGATAGTCCTGAAAATTTGCTTAGTTTAGTCAAGACATCGTACAGTTGACTCATACACGATGAAGTGTTTCAGTTACCTTGATAAATGGCTCTTTTATTTTATCGTTCCCTGACATTATTGACTCAAGATATTCCTTATAGTCCTGAGTCCATCTTCGAACTGGAAGCTCCACAATTCTTAAGGTGGTGTCATCTACCTCTTCTGCAATGCCAGTTACAGTATATGTAGCAGAAGCCTCCTTGGCTGATGTTTTCTCTATCAGACCCTATTTCATCAATGAAAAGGCATAATTTATAACATAAACCGTGTTTCCTTCAACAAAGAGTAATTGAGAGAAGATAGATATCCATCAATGAAAGGGCATAATTTATAACATAAACTGGGTTTCCTTCAACAAAGAGTAATTGAGAGAAGAAAGATATCCATCCCATCCTTACCTTGAATCCCCGATACCATGGGTTCATTGGCTGCATTGGTTCATCATTAAGCAATCGCCGAATATTTGCAACAATATCTCTTGGATTGTAATTAGGAACGTATGAGCTCCAACCAGTACCAATTCCTTCACTCCCATTGACAAGGACCATGGGAATAATTGGAACATACCTGCAAATTAGTGAAAGTTATTGTCAATATTCAAATGCATGCAAAAATAATCCCCTCAGAAACAAAATATTACCATATGGGTTCAATTGTTTGCCCGTCCTCACTCAAATAGTCGAGAATGAGGTCGTCTTGCTTGGGAAACAAAACCCGAGTCAACGGTGACAGGCGGGTGAAAATGTACCTAGCACTTGCATGATCTTTTCCTCCCTACGTTCATAACGAGGACAAATATATCACAAATTGAAAGAAGATGAATACTTCAAGCTATGAAATGAATTGTATATTTCCCTACTTGGTGTCGTGTACCAAATTGTCCATTGGGCTGCAGAAGGTTGATGTTGTTGCTACCGACAAAGTCTTGCGCCATACCGATAATAGTACTAGCAAGGCTTTGCTCACCATGATGGTAGGCTGAATGCTCCGAAACATAACCCGAAAATTGAGCAACCTTCAAAGAGATGTATGAGTTTTTCAGTTATCTTGTTAGTAATTGAATTTGTTTTAAGGGACATTTATCGCAATCTCCCCTCCAACTTTGCATAATTATAGTGACCCCCCTCTATTGACTTTTAAAATGACAAAAACCTTTCCTCTAGGTTCAGATTGTTAGCATACACTTTTTGTACATGCATGTTAGAAGTAAATGGGAGATCTTAGTGATTTTAAAAAGCAGAATGGTAGCTTTTCATAATTACTTCTTTGTTCTAACTAAGATTATGCTTCTTTGGAATATAATCACCTTAGCTTCTTTGACAAAGTTCCTTTTGAAGGAGCAGAACAAAATCTTTCTTTGGCCTGGTTTTAGGCCATCAACCATGGATGGAATTGATCGCTGCAAATCTGCCATGGAAAATAATATCAACTCCTTGTTCACGAAGTCGCTATAGCTTATGAGCTTTTCCTTGTGATCCAGGTAAGTTCCAGGCTGCAAGAGTTGAAAAATTGGATCAGAGCCTGGGAAAAAAACGAAATATCTCCCGTCGACGGCAAAGAGAAATATCAAATACCTCAAACTGCCGCAGCCAGTTCTTCCTGGCTTCGATTTTCTTCTTGCTGAATGCGAGCTCAATAGCATCTCCGTCTTGTTCATGAGACCAGATGAAGTCCTTCTTGTGCATTTGAAGATCCTGAAAATATTCCCTTCCTTCTTTGGATGTGCTGGTACCCAACCCCTGTTACCATTGTATTGTGTAACCAATGTTACAAAATGTACAAACTCGAGTTCATCACATTTTTGTAATTCCATCAAGATCTAAATAAATCTCAGTACCTATCCTCTTAAATATACAGGCTACATGATTTTTTTTAGTATTTCTTCAAATACTGTTCTACTAAATGAATCATTATTTGATTTTTTTTTTTATATTCCTGCCACTATGATTTTTTTTATCTTCCTGCCGCGAGCTTCAATGGATGTATGTGTGACATTTAGTGGTTTAGGCATCAAATCTCGATTTCTTGACAAACTACAGAAGTATTTTTATAATTTTCTTCTTGTATCACAAAAAACATAATTTTATCAGAAAACATAATTTGTCATAAGGATGTTCATTTCAACAAAAAGTCTTCACCACTGGTGTCATGTTGGATGTGTTACAAGGCAATGAGTGTGCTGTTGGAAAATTTCTTCAACACTGGTGCTAGAAGTTTTATCAGAAAAGCATTGTCTAATTTTATATTTCTAGTCATTGAAACTGATTTTGGATAGATTAGTCCTACATATCAAAGTACTCATAACATGGTTTCATTGAAAACATTTTACATTAAAATTCTGGCATCATCAAATTGTTTTTTTTTTTAACTTTTCCTTTTCTTCCAAACAGAAGTTCAAGTCAACCACTAAGTTTTTGCATTCCTATTAAAGGCCGTGTTTACCTTACCATGAAAATTCCTATCCATTTGCAAAATTATAAGTCACGCCACTCTATCATTTGAAATTACAAAAACCTCCCCTATAAGTTTACATTTTATAATATGCATGCACACAAATACTTGTTTGTGAAATTGCAAAAAAAAATGTAAACTTATATGAGAGATTTTTATAATTGCAAAAAATAGAGAGGTGCAAACTTTATCGGTTCAAGCAGCTATATCAAACTTTGAAAACAAACCTTATAATACTTTATAACCAATCAACAGAAAACATAATTTGTCATAGGGATGTTCATCTCAACAAAAAGTCTTCACCACTGGTGTCATGTTGGATGTGCTACAAGGCAAGGAGTGTGCTGTTGGAAAATTTCTTCAACACTGGTGCTAGAAGTTTTATCAGAAAAGCATTGTCTAATTTTATTTTTCTAGTCATTAAAATTGATTTTGGATAGATCAGTCCTACATATCAAAGTACTCATAACACAGTTTCATTGAAAATATTTTACATTAAAATTCTGGCATCATCAAATTTTTTTTTACTTTTCCTTTTCTACCAAACAGAAGTTCAAGTCAACCACAGAGTTTTTGTATTCCCATTAAAGGCCGTTTACCGTGAAATCCTTATCCGTTTGCTAAATTATAGGTCGCACCCCTCTATCATTTGAAATTATAAAAACCTCCTCTATAAGTTTACATTTTATAATATGCATGCGCACAAATACTTGTCTGAGAAATTGCAAAAAAAGTAAACTTATATGAGATATTTTTATAATTGTAAAAAATAGAGAGATCCAAACTGTAATTATACTAACTCAGAAGATCTGGGTCAATTAATAGTTTAAATTAACAAACTTTATCAGTTCAAGCAGCTTCATCATACTTTGAAAACAAACCTTATAATACTTTATAGCCCAGGCACCTGCATTACCACCCAAACTCTCCCTCCAAGATTCATATTCTGGGATGCTGTAGAATGCCAACACCTTTTTTGTTCTGCTATTAGTTGCCTGGGGAAAATTCAATATAAATTAATTTTTGACGACAAGTTCAAACTTCGATGCTTCTAATCATATATGGGGATGTTAAGCTCTACCTTCACAATTGGTGTTACAAACTCCACCAAGAATGAGGGAACTTTGAGAAGTGAAGGCCAAAATGAGTGGATGAAATTAATTAAGAGCCCTTTAATGTGAGAACCGTCATGATCCTGCAATTTTAGATCACTAAATATGATTGGCATTTTGTTAAATATGTGCAAATAAAATAAAAATAAGAAAAAAAGACAATTTAGTATTTTTTTTCCATATGAAAGAACCTGATCAGTCATAATCATTAGATGACCATATCTTAAACCTTTGACACTGTCATACTCCTTCCCATGCTGCAAACCAAGGATTTGCTTTATGTTCTGGATTTCAGCATTCTCCATTATCTGCTTGTGACTTGCTTCTCGAACATTCAGCAGTTTACCTCTAAGTGGAAACACCCCGTAGTGATTCCTCCCCACAACCGCAATACCTGCCATCTGTACACCCATAGAGAAGAATTTGAGATAAGTTTTCAAACGATATGATGCATTAAATCTAAACTTTTTCCAGCAGAACTTTTGCAAAAAAAAAAAAAGTTTTTGATTTGGAAGATTTTGAATTGCTTACAGCTAGAGCCTTGGCTGAATCTCCTTCTGTCAAGATTAAAGTGCATTTTTCTGAATTCTTTCCACCGGCATCATTAGCATCATCGAGCTTGGTGATTCCGGTGATCTTCTGCCTCTTGGTTCCATCTGTCTTCTTCAGCTCCTTACTCTGCTTAAAATCGGCCCATGAGAGAAGGCTCTCCACAATTCCCGATTTCCCAACTGCAGGAATAGAAAATTTGAGCTGATGAACATGGTTTACTTGCTGCAGAATTATGGAAATTTGATTGCAATTAATAACAAAAATGCTTACTCTTCTTTAGGAAATCTTGTGAAAGCTCGCATTTTGAACCAAAACTTCCTTGACGAGTAGTCAATGTCTCTTTCGTTTGTGAGTCAAATGCAGGGTTGTCAATAAGAGCATTGACAAATACCCAGAGATGAGTTCTCACGTTATGAGGTTTAAGGTTGGCATTCTTGTTCTTTTTGTTCACGATGTTCATCACATGTGTGGCGATTTGGCTGGTGACATATTCGACATGTGTTCCTCCCTTGATAGTGTTGATGGAATTCACAAAACTCACCTGTTGAATGTCATATGGAAAGAAAATCATCACTTGTTTGTCTTAGAGGAAGATGAAAATGATAAAATAATGAGTTCTTCCTGCGAGAAACCTGTTGAAATTGCCCATCGCTGAGGCTTACACATATCTCCCACCTGTCATTGATTTTCTCTGGAATTCTGAATGAATGGATGCATACTTTAGATCAGATATGCGCTCAAGTGATGGAAAAGAGGCTAAAGACGGAAATAACTGACCTTGGAAGGGGATCAGGCCTGGATTTAGAAGCAGACTCTAAGTAGAGGTTGACATAGTCGGCAAAAGTCTTAACAGGAATCTTTTGCCCATTCAACTCAACCTTGACAGTCTTACCCAGTGTTCCTGCGAGGTCAACCACCCTCTTCTTCATAAGTGCAACCACATCTTCTTCAAGATGAGTCATATTGAATTTTTCTAAGTCTGGCTTGAAAGTGATCATTGTCCAGTTGTCTTTTTCCTTGCATTGTGTGATGGAGGGCTCTGTCTTGTTCAACATGTTTCCAGTGAACACCTTCATTCAAAAATGCACAAAAATTTACAACATTATAACCAGTAATCTGCAATTAACACCCAGATTAACAACCTAATGCTTCTATTACAACATTACCACAAAAATCCGGGAAGAATACAACATAAGTAGCAATTTTACTCTCAAAAATATTCATTATGGATGTTTTAAGAAACACAAGCTGAGGAGTTTAAATGAACAAAACAACTTACACACACGAGTAACACAAATTGATTTTACAAGTAATAGTAGATTCTAATATTCTAAGCCCACTTGTTTTGTCTCGAGTATATCTTATCAGGTCTGATAGCAGCAGGTTGATTCCACAATTATGTTCTTCATATTTGGTTCTCTCACATTGCACAGATAAAATATGGTAATTTTTTTAAAAGAATTTCTTGTTTAGCTACATTAGTAAAAATAAATTGTTGTGATATACATGTTTATATTACTAACTTTACATTTACTACCTGTTTTTCACAAATCTGAAGAATCCTACACAATTTAAGAACTTGTAGTAGTGAAAAAAAGGAGAGATTCGCTCAAGAACTCATTTAAATCCATAAAATTTACCAACAGGAAGAAAAAAGAAAGCACAAAAGAAAGAAGAAAAAAGAAAGCACAAAAGAAAGAAGAAGAAAAAAAAGAGATCAGAAACCTCACCTGCTTGTACTTCTTCTGCCTCTTGCCATCAGCAGTCTGGATGATGAACTCCGTTGAGAAAATGTTGGTCAGCTTGGCACCGTACCCGTTTCTTCCTCCGGTGGTCTTCTTCACGTTGTCATCGTAGTTGCTGCTGGTGAGGAGATGCCCAAAAATCATCTCCGGCACATAAACCCCCTCTTCCTGGTGGATCTCCACGGGAACCCCATCGCCATTATTGTAGACGCTGATGCAGTTTCCCCCGGCATCGATATTCACCTTGAGGGAATCCATGGACGGATCCCTCTGCTTGTTGTCGGCGGCATTGACGAGGATCTCGTCGAAGATCTTGTAGAGACCGGGGACGTAGGTCACCGATCGGCTGACCATCTCGCCGTTCTCGTAGACCCATAGGGTTTGAGTATGCTTCTCGATCGAGCCGATGTAAGTGTCGGGACGGAGGAGGATGTGCTCCAGCTGCGTCTTCTTCTGGTAAACCTCCTCTATCGTCTTCTTTCCGCCCGTGGCCGCCGGTGCAGCTCCGGCAGAAGAGTTATGGGCGGTGCTGGACTGAAGGGGCAGCTTCTTGACGGCGGCGACCATGGCGAAGTGGAGGGGAGACGCAGAGGTTGTGTCTGAAAGAAAAGAGAGGAGTGAGTGACCAATGAAGGATTGGGTATATGTAAAGAAGGGATACGACGAATTCTGAATTTGAATTTTGAATTCAAATGGAGAGATCCATCCACCTAACGGTAAAATGAACTTTGAATTCCGACGCTTCCCACAAAAGCGTAATTTCAGGATGCATTATTGTACTCTCAGAAGCTCAGCTTTTATTTATTTACTTATTTATGTCAGCCGAATATATCTATACTAAAAAAAAGAAAAAGAAAAAACATCCTCCGATTAAAAAAATATGTTCTTATATAGACATTCTACTAAAATGTTCTTATATAGATAAAGTCCTCTAAGTATAGTAAAAAAATATGTTCTCGTCGTCGCTTGCAAACCTCCGTGTAGATCGCAAAAATGAGCGACGAGTGCAGTATAGCACTTAGGAGATTATGAACGACGTAACGCTGCCGCGCCAAGACAATGTCGTGGACGGGATAATGCCGCACAAATGTACTGTTGTGGTTTGTCGTAGGGGCGGAGCCCCGTATCTATCACTACGCGCTTTCATTAAACATTCACTTTCCAATTGTACTCATATTTATTAAAAAAATTCCGGTTTTAAATTTGTGTTTTCTTTTATTTTAAAATGTGATCTAATATAGACAAAACCCTCTACTTACAAAGAAAAACGTCTTCTCTTGCCGCTCGCAAACTCCCGTGCACACCGCAAGAATAAGCGACGAACGGAGTATAACACTCAGGAGTTTGGGAGAGACACAGAAAAGCGACGTCGTGCCAGGACAATGTCGCAGCTAAGATCTTGTTATTGCAATGTCTCTGGGTTTAATTTTTGTGAATAAAAAAAAAATTGTTTAGGAGACATGGTAATGAAGAAGTTGAAGACGCTTTTTTGTGTTTGGGGTTACGGACAGTTAGATGTCATGTGCTTCTATTAGCTGTAGCCTTAAGAGATATTTAAAAAAAAATTCTTCCATGATTTGCTAATGATGAAAAAGTTTATGATTTTCAAAATTTATGATTTATTGTTAATAATAATTTTCTGACAGTCAGATGTGATTTGATAGTAGCACTCAGAAAATATTACATTAGTGCGCAGAACAAGCTAGCCGCGCCGTCGAGCGTTCCAACTCGCAGAACAAGCTAGCCGCGTCGTCATCGAGCGTCGGCGAGCATTTACAGCTCCACTAATATTCTCACTAGAATTTGGGATCCCTAAATTTTTCATGTTTAGAAATCTTACTGGTATTCTCTTTCAAACATTCTAACTTAGGTAAGGTTCTATTTAATAATTTTCTCTCAAACATTAATTATTTAATTTACTATTTTTTTTATTATTTCAGTCGCATATTAGTTTAGGGTTACCGGATCTCCAGGGTTACGATTTGTGGTAAATAAATAAAAAAAGGAACTCTAGGGTTTCGATTTTCCCCAATCTCTCCACCTTCGCAAACTCTCTCTGCAAATTCTCAAACCGCCGTTAATGACGGCCGTAAGGCCGTCGGCCGATTCGAGCAAATCTCAGCCAACATATCCGCAAGTTATCTGCAGCGTCGCCGTGGCCCAGATCTGCCTCACCGCCGGCTATAGAGGGGGGCAGCCCGCCGCTCTACGGGCCCTCACTGATATCGCAGGTCGCTACATCAGATTCCTCGCCGACGCCGCTGCATCCGCCGCCAACACCCACGGCCGGACGCAGTGCAACATCCTCGACCTCGTCGTGGCCCTTGAATTCGCGGCCGCAGGCCGCGGTTTCGCCGGCGCAAGCGACGTTCCTCGCGCGATTCTGAGGTCGTCGGTGCTGCGAGAACTCCAGGCCTTCGTGGCGGCTGTGGATGAGATCCCTTTCCCCCGGCCGATTCCCCGGCGGAAGGAGACTGATGCAGAAAGGAAGTGGACTCCAAGCTTCGCGCAGGCTGGGAGGGAACCCCCAATGACGCACGTGCCGAGGTGGTTGCCGTGCTTTCCGGAAGGATATGATGGCGGAGGAGACGGTATACCTTCTAATAATGCTGATGAGAAGATAGAACAGAAGGAGACGCCGGCGATGGCCGTGACAGGGAGGGATATGACGAGGGAGAGGGCAACGGTGAGATTTAGGTTAGCGTTTGGTGGGGAAAAGAGAGGAGGGAAGAAGAGGAAGGTAGGAATTGGGAACTTGTTTGCTCTGATCGACGAGCAGGACGTGCGCCCGGGCAGTAGAAGAAATTGCTGCTTCAAAAAATTCCTGTCGACAGCGAGTTTCGAACTCTGATCATTTCTGCTGCAAAAATTACGCAGAGCTTACAAATACTTCACCAGCGTCGCCAGCAAACTCAAATTTATTTAAGCTCTATTTTAATATATTTATCATAATAACCAATAGATATACTACGGTTAGTAGGATATTGCTGGGAGAAAATTTACGACATATATTGCATTCTATTTAAATTTAGGGTATTGTTAATTTGAATTGTCGCACTTTAATGTTATCTGCAACCCGATGTTTGCGCCCGAAGGAAGCCTTGCACCTCTACAGGTGGATAATACTTGCCAGCATTGAGACGGACTGCTTCTCATTCTCAACTATATTATCGGCCTGTGCTCGTGTTGGCGCACTCAACAATGGCATGCGGGTTGACCGTCCGATGGGGGAGAAAGAAGCGGGCTATGAATCGAACTTCATTCTTTGTTCGCCTCTAGTTTACCATGTATTCAAAGTGCGGAAGGATATATTTAGCTCAAGAAATCTTCAAAAAGAATTTGTAGATCCATTTTCATTTGTAATTTAAAGATCACAGGTCTTGCCGTCTACTGCCTGGCAGGAGATAGTGTTTTATCAAATGACCCCAGAGAGCATATTACCAGACCTTCATGGGAATACTAACATGTAGCCATTGCGGCATGGTACGGGAAGCGTGCGTCTATTTCGAAGCTATGCTGCAAAAAATCCAAGTCAAGCCACATTTGGAACACTATGGCGTCATGATCAACGCACCGACAAGGCTGGCAACTTAACAGACGCCTTGAAGATGATAAATGACATGAAGATCGAGCTTGATGTTGTTTTGAACTCTCATTTGTGAATGTCTGATTTCACCTTAGGACACGACCACCGCCGCCATGCCAAACAGACCCTTAATAGGCTATGATTTTCAAATATTGGTGAAGATCATACATTTGTAGATGGTGAGAAAGAGTATTAAGCCTATGGATATAACTTTTTTTTAGTTTAACTGGAATTTATATTTTAAATGATATTGATCTATACTGCAATGTTATAATTAATAATATAAAAACATCAGCTAGTAGTTTTCATGCATCAGTAATGAGATATTTAATTTGCATAAAATTGGAATGTTTCACTGAATAATTAATTTCCCTTACTTTATAGTAAGGGACATGTGTTATATATAATTAATGTTGTAATATAATGTTTTATTTATTTGTACACATATATAACATATGTTTAATGAAAAAAGATTTCAAAGACAAGCTCCCTTTGGCACGATGGTCAGTCGTGAACTTTGTGATTATAAACAGTCGTTCGTGAACGCCTGACCTCACTTAGGGCATTTTATTCACTGTTATGTTAAAAACTAATAGTCTGTTCTTAACGACAGTTATAACCGTTGTCATGTCAAACATACATTTTATGTCAGTGAAGTTTTTATTCAAACTCATAGCAGCAAAAATGCCACGTCAAATAGAGCCTTCATGCTTGATTTCTATCCCATCAATGTTGCTTCAATTGAACGAGTTTCAGTCAATATTTGGCAAACAATATTACTAAAAATATAACGTGATTTTTTTTAAAAAAAAACTTATTAAGGATTTAGGGCTTAGCCTTGGCGCACGGTTTATGTTGTTATTGTGTGATCTTGAGGTTAAGAGTTCGAATTCTGAAAGCACTCTCTTGAAAAAATACAAGGTAAAATTTCCGTATATTTCACCAATGTGGTGGGAGGGACCTTTCTCCAGGGAAAATTTTTAGGTCAGAACTCCGGATGATAACTATCATTCAGACAATCAATGAGGAACCACAAATGATGAGAGCCCCGCACAAAAGTGTATCACACAAGTCAAAATTGCATGGATCTCACCTCCTTTGCAGGCTCCTCATTGGTGCAGGACAATAAGCATCGTCTGGAGTCCTTACAATAGTATTTCTCCTTCTCCAGACCCTCGCTGCACAGAGATGCTTTGTATACCGGACTGTCCTTTTACTCATTCAATACTATATCAATTATTCGTAAATATAAATATTATCAGTGCATTATGTTCACTATTAATCTGAAAATTAGCTAGCAATCAAAATTATTCATCAAATAATAAATGATCAAAAAAATTCAATATTCATATGTTAGACAAATTAAATCAAGTGGTTATGAACCGTCTTTTGTGAATGCCCGGCCTCACCTAAGAAATTTCATCCGCTCGTTTGTTGTAAACTAGTTTTCTTTTCTTGATAGCAGTCATAATCATTGTCATGTCAAACATACATTCTATGACGGTGACGCGTTTTGTCCAAACTCACGGGATCAAAAAAACGTCAAGCCAAACGGAGCCTATACGCCTGAAATAATAAAATTACTGCATACAATAATTAACCGAAATGATTAGGCTCCGTTTGGAGGGACTTATTTTCACCGGTTAAGCGGTTACGATCACATGGAATTAAGGTCCGGTTCAAGCGGCCGTAACCGCTTGACCGGTGAAAATAAGTCCCCCCAAATGGAGCCTAAAAGCCTCCAAAGAATAGCTTTGCATGCAAAAATAGTGAGCAAACCAACAAAACATTGATCCCATATTATAATACACTGTCATCTGCTATGCAATATATTTAGCAGGAATTATTGAAGAATGACAATTCCATAAAGTCAGAGAATAATCGGAGTAATTAGAGTTTGGAGGCTGGTACTACCTGGTATTCGTGGCGAATTGCCAAAGGGAACTCCTTCGACACCGGCCTTTCATCGGACCACAGCTCTAAATTAACCGTTCCGGTTCCCCAATGAACCAGGCATTTGCTGACCTGGCTTGCATCGAATCTGTTGACCAATCCGACACCGCCACATCTGTCAAGCAGCATCCATTCCCCTGCAGCAGTTGAATAGCAGGCACGCACAATGCACATTTAATCTCATTGAATGTGTTTGCTGAAGTTGATTCTATTCAAGAAATTATTACCGTTGGGGCGCAGATCTCCTTCCAATATTTTCTCGCCAGATTCGGGGCCGATTTCATGCGCGGAACCATCAATTGAGTTGAAGATAACCGAAACCTCGGTTGGGTGCAAGAGGGTAAATGTTGGGTGCACTCGCAGGCAAACTAGCCTTCAATTTCAAGCAAAAACGAAGTTTAGTTGGTTGCGAGTTGTAGATAAACGACTTTGAAGGTAAAAAGGAATGAACTATATCATAAAATGAACTGATGGGGGAGGTGTTAATTCCATATTGTAAGCATATCATCTCTGATAATACTTTGTGAAAGACAGAAGTGAGCTTTGATGAATTGTTTATCTACAATGATTCACTGATGCAGGTCGAATTTATAGATGCCAAGCGTGTGGTGCCCTAAACCTGAATGCAATGCAAGCGTGTGCGCTGAATGCAATGGACATATAACGAATCCTAAAATGAAGATGTGGGAGAATGTGGGCACGCAGTCCAATGGACTAATGATTGTTGAACAAAAACATTTTGAATCTTTGTTTACAGAAACTTTAACAAGGAAGAACCATACAATCGTACCTTAGATTTGTGTTTAGCTTCAATAAAATGTTATTTTTTGTTATCTTTGCACCTCATGTTGCTTCTTCTATTTCAATAAATGTTATTGTTTCTTCTTTAGGCATTTGTGTGTTGTTAACATGGCTATAATAAACTAGATTTCTGTGCTAATAGCAGGTATATAAATAAAATCATAGTATAAACAATTCTGACACTCTAACTGAATTTTATGTTAGAAAATCATAGTTTGAACATTTCTGTGTTGGTAGCAGATATATAAACATTTTGACACTGATTTGCACTTTGGAGGAGTTATTCCCTACAATAGCAAGCACATTAGGGTGGACCACAAAATATCCTGTAATATATACATTTAGGGAAGATTGTTAACAATCATATGTAAATTATTGGTGTATTCAAATATTAGGAAAACTAAACTGAGTGTTAAAAAAAACCAAACAGTGCAATTTTGGTTCAGTTTCAGTTTGGGGCATGTAAAAGCCGAGACCATTCAGTTTTGTTCCAGTTTCACCTAATATTGAACCGCTTACAAGCATAAATTAATCACGGATGTTCTAATTATGTTAACAAGTAGCAATTGTGGCTAATTGAAAAGATTAAGAATTAATGTGGGGCAATGAGAGTACACGTTTAGGAGAAATAAAAGAGTCAAACCAATTAAGCATGAGAATACACGTTTACGAGAAATAAAAGAGTCAAACTAATTAAGCATGAGAATACTAGCAATAGAAGTGTATCCATACAAATGTATTAGACATGAAAATATATGCGGGTCTCACCAAGTAAGAGGTAGTTGGCGTACGATTGGAGATCCGGTGATTGTAATAGTAGTGGAGAGAATCCAATATGATAGCAGTTGTTGGATGGTTGTTGTCAGAGGAGTGGATGACTGTTTGGAGGGGCCAACAGGGGTCGGATTGTCAGTGGCTGTTTTAGAGGGAGTGGAAGGGTTTTAGGAGGGAGGTAGGGGTTGGCCAGGGATGGTGGGGGATGTTTAGGGTGGATTTCAGCGGGAGAGGGGCAATGGAGACTCTAGAAGACGGATGGTTGAACAAGCTTCCAGTGGGCTGGGGAGGATCAAAAAGGGGAGGTTGAAGGCTGATCGGTGCTTACTGGATCGGTGGAGGGACGAAGAAGGTGAAGCAGGTTGGGATCCGTCGACTGGAGGGGTTGGGGAGGACGAAGAAAGCGGGTGTGGGCTCGGAACTGGATGCCGGAGGTTGGATGGGGGTTGTGACAGGGTCGCCGAAGAATCAGAAGCAAGTGGATGCAGCAGGTAGTGGCGGCAGCCGATGGAGACAGGCAGTGACGGCAGGAAGTGATGGCAAGTAGTGGTGGCATTAAAGCGGGCCCCTGAAGTCAGTACCAGAGGAATCGGGCGTCGACATCCTAGACCGAGCAGCTTCCTCTTTTGGAAGACTGAATTTCTCGAAGGCTCAAGTAGTCGGCTGCTACCAACATATAGAAAGGGAGGAGGAATCAGGTTAAATACATCCAATGACCACAATTTCCTAATGGATAATTTAATCTAACACTCAAATACAACTCGGAAAAATAAAGAAAAACACAAAAATAAAAAATGAGGTGGTCACGATTACAGTGTCCGAACGACGACCATCCAAAAATTTCAATCTCGTAATATCTGAACCGATGTGTAATCGATCTCCATAACCTATGACTCTTAATGAACTCACCTTCAAAAAACCAATATTACAAGCTAAGATTCCACAGACAGATAAGGTGTGCACAGAAAATTGAAACATCCCGAACCGATCCGAACCAACCGATTCAAATTCTGTTTAGAAGGGCTGTAAACAGAACCAGTTTGGTTCAGTTTTGATTTATACCCGGTAAACCAATGAAACTGAGCCATGGTTCATGATTTGGGATTTCATGTGACGGCGTGAGTCTCCTTCCAGTGACTATACCGTGAGGATTGCATTTGCACTGTGTTAAGTACTCATGTTGAATGGTTAAGAAACATATGCCATGATGATGCCAAGAGAGACCAATCATATATTATCCATGAAGTAATTTTTTTATTATTATTATCTTCAGATAACACACTGTCCTAACTTTTTTTTGCTATACATGTGGTGATCATCCCTTTCAGCTAGGGGGGCTACATATGCTCCCTCTAAAGGAGAAAAGAGGGTTCATAACTTTTAGGGGGAAAAGAGCAATATAAAGAAGAGGTTGTGAGAGGAACTTTCCGGTTCTTAGATTAGTGATGGGTTCTCTATAAGTCAATGTACCTGAGCTCTAAAATAAGATTCTACTTAATCATCTGCAAGGAAAATCGGGTTTCAGAACTTTTTCATGTAAATCCTAAAATGACCCAAGTTCTCACCTCTAAATAGAGGTCTATGGCTCATACTTTTGGAATTCTTAATCATCTTTTTTGAGCTTTCTTCTTGAAACTCTAATTCTCATCTCTAAGATTCTTTCATGTAAACCCTATTATTGAAGAAAAGAGGAAAAAAGACCTAGCGGCATATGGCTTGTGATTACGAGCACATTCTCATCATGGTTTTCTTCTTTACTTCTCCTTGTATATAGGTTGACCATTTAACCCTAATGTGAGTCTCATTTAGCTTGCATTTATTATTTTCAACACTTCCCTGCAAGTTAACTTTTTAAAAATTGTGAAGATCCAACTTGACACCATTGTCTTGTAATCCTCTTCCAAATACAGCCTTATTAAACATGTCGGCAAGTTGATTTTTTGAAGTAACAAAAGAAGTACAAATAATTTTGGAATGAACTTTTTCTCTCAAGAAATGACAATCCATCTCAATATGTTTGATTCTTTCATGAAAAGCAATATTATTGACAATGCGGATAACAGATTGATTGTCAAAATATAAAGGCATAGCTCCTTGGACCTTAAACCCCAATTCTTTAGTCATGGATTTAAGCCACATTAATTCGCAGGTGGCAGTGGACATAGCTCTATATTCAGCTTCAGCTGATGATCATGCCACAACATTTTATTTCTTACTTTTCCAAGACCCAATACGACACCCACGTGTTGATCAAGACGACACCCACACGTCGATCTCAGCACCGCCACCCTTCGTCGGTCCCAATAACCTACGACGAACAAGCCACTGTCAATCCCATATCGGAAGAAAACAGTTAGGTCCCTATAACCCGCTCTGATATCATGTAAAAACTTGATAACCACCCTATTTACCTGAGGGGAACAATTCATCTATTGTTATCTTATTGATTACGAGTAGAAAAATGAACATGGAAATTTTCGTTGAAAAGCTCCAAGCATATATGACCTCCAGTAATAAAGATGGTTAATTTATATGTAAGGATGGCCGTGAATACTAAGCAACATCATTAATTCAAATGATTAGCATGTTTCTTGTAACAAACCTCGAGAATCCACCAGAACCAGCTCCCACAGTGCGTGCTATAATGCAAGAATCAATGCGAACAACTTCTGGATCATCTTCTGGAATGAATATCTTTCGTTCAAGAACTAATCCACCACCAATATCTCCTTCTAGGGAAAGAGTTTCCTCTTCTCCAGAATGCTCAAGATTCCTCCTGTTTAGTTACTACATTTTCAGATTTCAAAGGAATTATAAGGAAAGTAGATGTCTATAAATAACAACTTGCAAATTTATGAAAACTTGATCAGCTCACCATATTCAGTCCTGCTACTCAATAACAAATAAGCATGAATGACATACAAAATGAGAGTTGATGAGTACAACTTTACCCAATAACTTCGTACTCCTCTGAGCATCCTGACGATCTATATTCAACACCACTATATTCCTCATATCCACCAATTTCAACCCTGCTGTGAAGCCACTGGGTTGCTGACAAAGGAGAACCAAGTGATTAAGTTTCAAATGAATAACTAAAGGCTGAGCGAGAGTATGAATATTGTATTTTAACAGTCAAGTTTCTTTGGTCTCTCCATTTGCAAGTAAAAAACGGCGTTTGACTTACCAAGCTTGTAAAGATTACCACGTTTGTACAAAAGTTCAGCCTTCAAATCATGAATTAAACAACTGAGCACTATTTTTTCTCTAGTTTAAAGCTCCAATGTGTAGATAAATATAATAATGAAACTGATGTAGGGGTAGGCTCGTGGTGCACAGAGACTAAGGCCCCGTTTGGGGGGACTTATTTTCAGCGGTCAAGCGATTACGACCGCATGTACTGAGCCTTAATTAAGGACCGGTACATGCGGTCGTAACCGCTTGACCGTTGAAAATAAGTCCCCCCAAACGGGGCCTAAGACTCTTAGTGCGGGTGCGGGGAACACACTAATGCAACACTAAATGCAATGTGACTGTCGGGTAACGACAACAATTATTATAAGCAATGAAATTAAGATTACCACACAAATAATTAAAATAAAAGAGACAAATAATTATTTTCAGCAATTTGGCAACGACTTCCTCCGCTCGGAGGGCCTAAGCAAGCGCACAGCGAATAAGTCCACAAATAATTAATAGCATAAAAGGAAATAACTACCACACAACCATAATCTCAGCACAATATAAATAAACACCGAATGAAAATGTCAAGTCACAGAATACAATACCATAAATGCTCATAACGTAGAGGGCTGAACCGAGGCACTGAAGGATTTGAAGGCCGGATGTAAAGACGGGCGATCGGAGGTGGAACCGGTGGCGAGGCGACGGTGACTGTAACATCCGTAAATTTGACGCGAATTTTATTGTAAATTATAGGGTCGAGTCGCGACGGATTTTGACCGAGACAGCGCGTCGTCGAGGTATGTTGTTCTATGAATATAAATCGCGACCGTTTATTTGAGAGTTGGGTGTGCCGATAGCCGTGTATTAGGTTGTTTTTGGGTGGAGTGAGGTGCCAATAGTGATTTTTCCCCTCTCCTTACGGTTAATAAGAAATAACCACACCCCCTCTAATATTAAAACCCGCATCTTCATTTCACGGAAGAAAACCGCAAGTTGCTCCCGTCCTATTCCGTCTCCCGCAAGAGCCGACCCCGACGACCCTTCCAGCCGGGCTTCCGCAAGCCCTAGCCTGCGGCCTTCCTCCCTCCAGGGCTCATCTCAGGCTTCTCCTCCCTCCTCTGCAGGCGCCGGGGAGTACTCCTTTTCCTTCCTTGGTCTTGGAAGTGCCGGGTCTAACCCTAGCCGGAGAAGTGAGATCCGATTTTTTTGGTTTCGGTAAGTCCGTTTTCTCTTTCTCTTTATTTTCTTTGTGGGAATTAGTGTTTTGGAATTTAACCTAGACAAAGATTTCGTTCCCTTGTGCCCAAATTAGGTTTGGAGATTTCTAAATCCTCTGCAGAAGTTGGGTAAGGCGTTTGGAAAGCCTTGGTTTGCCCTCATAAAGGTAATATGCGAAGCTAGCTCATTTATTTTTGTAACCCTAGTTGTTTTGGAATTTTTCCACCGGAAACCCTTAGGGGAAAATTATGAAATTAGGACTGCCCTAAATTGCAGGACTTTGGTGGGGTCGGGGCAGCATTCTGAAGGTCCCCAGTAGTAAGATTTGCCTTCGGAAGAGGAGATGTCGCCGCGCCGAGTCTACGAGCGCCGTACCACCGCTGTAAGGAAACCTAACTTTTGCTAATTAGACATAGTAATAAATATATATTTTGTATACACATGAGTAGATTTATTTCAAGTACCATGTCCATGCATAGAAAGGTGTGGTGATAGGAAAACGGTTACGAAAAACGTGTAGGGTGACACGATTTCCCTAAGACCCAAGTAATCGGATCATGAACAAAAACATAAAGTACGAAAGCGTTAACCGTGTTCGTGGGTTTGGAATTTGTTCCGAACAAGGGCGTGAATGTCCCTTCAAGTCGACCGCCAGAAAGTCAAGGGTCGCTGAGTAGTACACCAGAAAGGATATCTCTTGCAGAGTAGCGTCAGACCAAAAAGGTCAGCCAGCACACAGAGTTCTTTCGTGCTAGGTAGAGGCGCACTACCTTTCACATAAGGCACATGGAGCCTTATGAGTAGTACAGACTTGGGAATTTTCTTCCCTTGAGCCAGCTAGCAGATTCGAGACCGTGTCCACGTGACACTAGAACAATTGAGTTCGTAAGATGGTCTCGGGTCGTCAGTTTCAGTTGCGCGTTAGGAGCTACTCTGCCTAGAGCCTTCCTAGTAGATGAGCAAGTTAGAAGTCATATAGAACTCAAGTATAGACCTGTCGTGAGTTAGTACACTAATTAGAGAACGTCAGGACTTGGGTAAATGAACGGAAAGTCACGAATATAGAACTAGTAGTTGTGTTGACCAGGAAGTATAGGAAAAACATGCATAACATATAACATAAAATGTTTTCAGTGCACGAGACTATTTTAAAGGCATGCATGCATTCATAAGTAAAACTGTTTTTAGTGTCACTAGGAGAAGTTATTTTTCCTTACTCTGACCCTTCGTGGACACTGTTTTTCAGGTGACCCAGGTGGGAAACTACGTCTAGGATGAGCATTATGGTGACGTCAGTTTGTAGTATTTTTCTTATTCAGTTTACTCTATTTCAGCGTGTACTTGTAGATGAGAACATTGTAACAGATTAATGTTTTTATCTAATTCGTATCAGACTATTTATGGTTAATCAGATTTTCAGTTAATTCAGTTCTTTATCCTGTTTAGTGGCTCTGTGAATCAAGATATCAGGTATGTGGTTACCCTTAGTTTATTTTTTTAAACTTCCGCTGTAAAGTCTTAAATTGCTTAGTATAGATTTTATTACCTGCTGTTATTAGTTTTGATACTGTTTCCTAATTTTCTTTATATCGCTGACCCGGCCGGACGGCTGATTTCTGAAATACTGGGAAGGGGTGTTACAAATTGGTATCAGAGGCAGGTTTAGGATCCCTGGACCCTAGAAAGAATTCACAGAGCCATAGGAGCGTATAAGAGTAAACTTTTGTTAGTAAAGTACTTTAAGTGCGATTAAGCCCTAGTGTTCGCTAGAGTACGGAATAAGTTGCTAAGCCAGATTTCTTAGATGCTTGATAAATAATCAGATTTCCTTTTTATATTCTATCAGGCACCGCGAGTTAGTGAACCAGGTGAATCTTCACGCCAGAACCTGGTTCCTAGTGCAACCATGGGAGACGCTGTCGTGCCACAGATACCAGCAGTTCCAGCAGCTCCAGAGGGCACTGACATAGCGTCTCAGATTGCAAATGCGGTTACTGTTGCCTTGATGGAGTTTCAGAGAGGACTGGCTGCAGGGTTTCCAGCTCCAGTACAAGTACCAGTCCCTGCACCAGCTCCTGCAGCAGCACCAGTGGAGATGACCCTGGAGCGTTATTTGAGAAATTTTAGAGAACTTCAGCCTTTGAACTACAGTGGGGATGAGACACCGATGGATACAGATGATTGGATAGCTAACACCAGAGACCTGCTGAACGTTTTGGAGTGCCCGGAGAATAAGAAAGTTCCTCTGACAGCTTTCCTCCTCCGAGGAGAGGCAAAGGTCTGGTGGGACAAATACCGGGCAGATGATCCTGCAGGTAAAGTTTTATGACCAATTCCTTTATTTTAGGAAGTAATGTGTTAATTTTAAAATAGTATGACCATACTTTTGGCCAGGTCGTACACCAGACATGTTTACTTGGGGCGAGTTCTCTAGAGCTCTTGCTAGTTGGTTCGTGCCTCCTTCCGCACGACGAGGCCTCCAGGAGAAGTATCTTAGGCTTTTCTAGGGGGACAGGACAGTTTCTGAGTACGAGCGAAAGCTTACTCATCTGGCTCGATATGCAGGCGTGATGCAGGGAGATCAGACTAAGAAGTGCAGTCGCTTTGTGGATGGTTTGCGTGACTCGTTGAGACAGCCGCTGATGACTATGGTCAACGCTGATTACAGGAGCTTAGTGGATACGGCTCGCAGACTGGAGGCTGACCAGCAGAAGGTTCAGAAGCGAAGTAGTTTCCGTGCGAAGCGATCTCAGGATTCGCATCAGCCGCAACAGAGCAGAAATGATCAAGGAAAGAACTGGAACAAGAAGCCGAAGCCCGATGCTAAGAAGAATGGTCAATCTGGTGACCGGAGCAAGGACTATCCCACGTGTCCCAAGTGTCAGCGTCGCCATTCAGGAGAGTGTTTAGCCAGTGCAGGCGTATGTTGCAAGTGCCGACAACCTGGACACATAGCTCGCTTCTGTCAGGAAGCTGAGACAAATCAGGTAATCAAGGTCCTTTTGTTTTGATTACATTTATGTAATTACGATAGATTTTTATTGTAATTTATTCCTGCAGTCGAAGTACGAGGTTGGTGGCTCTAGCAGGGCAGATAAGGGCAAAACGTTGATGATTAGTGATGGGAGACCACAGTAGGGTCGAGATTTAGTGCAGCCCAGAGCTTATGGGTTGGGTCAGCAGGAGGCGAAGGATCAGGAGGATGTTGTGACTGGTAAGTGTTGTTTTGCTTAACAAGTTGGTTTTAAAATCCTCCGTAGTGACAAATTTATTTTCATCCTTCATAATTCATCAATGTAGGCATTCTTATGATTCGTAATTTACCCTCTAAGATTCTGTTTGATACGGGTGCCTCACACTCGTTTATCGCGGAATCTCTAGTGCGTAAGTTGGATTTAGAGGTCTTCCCAGAGTCAGTACCGCTGGAAGTCATGATGCCGAATGGATCCCTTCTGCAGACCAGAGATAAGTGCAGGGTACCGGTACAGTTTGGTGATACCGAGATTATCGTGGAAGCTTTGCAGCTACCTATAGCAGGATTCGGCCTGATTTTTGGTATGGACTGGCTTTCAGCAGTCAACGCCAGGATTGACTGTAGGGCGAAGCAGATTCAGTTCGATGGCCCCAACCAGACATCTTTCTCTTTTCAGGGATTGAAGGGAGTAGTGAAGATGATCATATCTGCAGTCCAAGCGAGAAGGTGCATTAGTAAGGGTTGTGAAAACCTTCGTAGTACTGATGAGCGCGGAGTCTAAGGCTGATTTGTTAGAAGTACCAGTGGTGCAGGAGTTTCCCGATGTTTTCCCGGAAGAGCTCCCTGGTGCCCCTCCAGATAGAGGGATTGAGTTCCCGATAGACTTGCAGCCTGGGGCTACACCGGTAGCCAAATCTCCCTATCGGATGGCTCCAAGGGAACTAGCAGAGTTGAAGAGCCAGTTGCAGGAGCTGCTTGATTTGGGTTTTATACGGCCCAGTACTTCGCCTTGGAGTGCTCCAGTACTGTTTGTGAAGAAGAAGGATGGTAGTCTGAGATTGTGCATAGACTACCGTGAATTGAATAAGCTGACCGTAAAGAACAAGTACCTGATTCCCAGGATTGATGATTTGTTCGACCAATTGGTGGGATCAAACACTTTTTCCAAGTTAGATCTGAGATCAGGCTATCACCAGTTGAAGATTCGTGACGCGGATATACAGAAGACTGCTTTCAGTACCAGATATGGACACTTCGAGTTCGTGGTCATGCCGTTCGGGCTGACCAATGCCCCTTCAGTATTTATGGACCTGATGAACAGGGTATTTCGGAAGTACTTGGATCGTTTTATCATCGTCTTCATAGATGATATTTTGGTGTTCTCTAAGAGTGCAGAAGATCATGCAGCACACCTCAGAATTGTTTTGAGCACACTCAGGAAGAACCATTTGTTTGCCAAGTTTTCTAAGTGTGAGTTTTGGCTTTCAGAGATTGCATTCTTAGGCCACATCATCAGTCAGAAAGGAGTTAGTGTTGATCCGAAAAAGATAGAGGCTATTAAGAATTGGCCAAGACCGTCGACAGTTTCAGAGGTTCGCAGCTTTTTGGGTCTTGCTGGATACTACAGGAGATTCATCAGGGATTTCTCGAAGATAGCCTTACCACTGACTTCCCTCACTAGGAAGGGTAAGGGCTTGGTTTGGACTGTTGAGTGCGAGTTAGCCTTTGAGGACTTGAAGGATAGGTTGATGACCGCACCGATTTTGAGTTTGCCTTCAGGGCCAGACGGATTTCAGATTTATAGTGATGCTTCAGGTCAGGGTTTGGGTTGTGTTCTCATGCAGCATGGAAAGGTCGTAGCATATGCATCGAGACAGTTAAAGGTTCATGAGAGGAACTATCTCGTACATGACTTGGAGCTTGCAGCAGTCATTCATGCCCTGAAGATTTGGAGACACTACCTCTATGGAGTGCGTTGCGAGATCTTTACTGATCATAAGAGCCTCAAGTATATCTTTGATCAGCGAGAGCTCAATTTGAGGCAGCGTAGATGGTTAGAGTTTCTTTCAGACTACGATGTAGACATTCAGTACCACCCAGGAAAGGCGAATGTGGTAGCTGATGCCCTTAGCCGTAGAGACTCGTGTTTTTATCTTCTCACTCAGCAGGAGGAGTTAGTACGAGAGCTGGAGAGACTGGACATCGTCATTGTGCCCCGTTGCAGTTTTGGTTCAGCTTGGTTGAGTTGGATGGAGATTTCGTGCGATATTAGAGATAGGATCAGGACAGCTATACTGTTGGATCCAAAGATGACAGAGATTTGGATCTCAGTGCAGTCAGGTCAGAAAGAGAGATTCTCTTTTCAGGATGAGTTATTATTGCATGATGACGGAGTGTGCATCCCAGATGTTAGTCACCTTCGGGAGGACATTCTTTTTGAGGCACACAATTCCAGGTATTCCATACATCCCGGCAGCACGAAGATGTATGCAGATCTTAAGAAGGTAGTCTGGTGGCCAGGTTTGAAGGGTGATGTTGCAAATTATGTAGGGAAGTGTGAGACTTGCAAGTTGGTTAAGACCGAGTGTCAGAGGCCTGAAGGCAAGTTGCAGCCACTTCCCATCCCCGAGTGGACTTTTGAGGATATATCCATGGACTTCATTCATGGTTTGCCGAGATCGCAGAGTGAGAATGATTCCTTGCGGGTTATAGTAGATCGGCTTTCTAAGGTCGCCCATTTCATTCCTCTTAGGAAGACGGATCAAGGTCCGAAGCTGGCACAGTTATATATAGACGAGATAGTTCGACTTCACGGTGTACCCAAGACTATAGTTTCAGACCGAGATGACAGATTTACCTCCAGGGAGTGGCGATATATTCAGGAGCGGTTGGGTACCAGGTTACATTTCAGCACCGCATTCCATCCCCAGACAGATGGACAGACTGAGCGCACAAATAGGACTTTGGAGGATCTGCTTCGGATGTGCATTCTAGATTTTGGAGGAAAGTGGGAGAAGTATGTTACTCTTGTGGAGTTCTCCTACAACAACAGTTTTCAGGCGAGTATTGGGATGGCACCGTTCGAGGCCCTCTATGGTAGACGTTGTCGGACACCGTTATGTTGGGCAGAAAGTGAGGAAAGATCTTCTATCAGAGAGTCTTGGATCGATAAGACCACGGACAGGATTAAGCTCATTCAGGAGCGTATGAAGACAGCTCAGGATCGCCAGGCCAAGTATCATGATCAGAAGCACAGGTCAGTAGAGTTTAGTGTTGGAGACTACGTTTATCTGAAGGTCAGACCAGTTAGAGGAGTCTCTAGAATAAAGCGGATGAAGAAGCTGAGCCCCAGATTCGTTGGTCCTTTTGAGGTGCTGGAAAGAGTTGGTGAGGTTGCATACAGGTTGGCCTTACCTGAGGAAATGAGCGGTGTACATGATGTATTCCACGTCTCCTATCTGAGGAGAGCAGTTAGAGATCCCAGTCAGATCATCAGTACCGAGGAAGCACCAATTGAGACAGATCTTAGTATTGGAGTTAGACCAGTCAAGATAGTGGACTCAAGGATCCAGAAGCTCAGAAATAGAGAGATTCGCATGGTCAAAGTCCTTTGGATGAACTGTGACCGTCCAGAGTATACTTGGGAGCGAGAGGATGAGCTAAAGAGCAATGCAGACTATTTTTTTCTCTTCGATTCAGGTATGGTTTCAATTTTCGAGGACGCAAATTGTGTTAGGAGGGGAGATTTGTAACATCCGTAAATTTGACGCGAATTTTATTGTAAATTATAGGGTCGAGTCGCGACGGATTTTGACCGAGACAGCGCGTCGTCGAGGTATGTTGTTCTATGAATATAAATCGCGACCGTTTATTTGAGAGTTGGGTGTGCCGATAGCCGTGTATTAGGTTGTTTTTGGGTGGAGTGAGGTGCCAATAGTGATTTTTCCCCTCTCCTTACGGTTAATAAGAAATAACCACACCCCCTCTAATATTAAAACCCGCATCTTCATTTCACGGAAGAAAACCGCAAGTTGCTCCCGTCCTATTCCGTCTCCCGCAAGAGCCGACCCCGACGACCCTTCCAGCCGGGCTTCCGCAAGCCCTAGCCGGCGGCCTTCCTCCCTCCAGGGCTCATCTCAGGCTTCTCCTCCCTCCTCTGCAGGCGCCGGGGAGTACTCCTTTTCCTTCCTTGGTCTTGGAAGTGCCGGGTCTAACCCTAGCCGGAGAAGTGAGATCCGATTTTTTTGGTTTCGGTAAGTCCGTTTTCTCTTTCTCTTTATTTCCTTTGTGGGAATTAGTGTTTTGGAATTTAACCTAGACAAAGATTTCGTTCCCTTGTGCCCAAATTAGGTTTGGAGATTTCTAAATCCTCTGCAGAAGTTGGGTAAGGCGTTTGGAAAGCCTTGGTTTGCCCTCATAAAGGTAATATGCGAAGCTAGCTCATTTATTTTTGTAACCCTAGTTGTTTTGGAATTTTTCCACCGGAAACCCTTAGGGGAAAATTATGAAATTAGGGCTGCCCTAAATTGCAGGACTTTGGTGGGGTCGGGGCAGCATTCTGAAGGTCCCCAGTAGTAGGATTTGCCTTCGGAAGAGGAGATGTCGCCGCGCCGAGTCTACGAGCGTCGTACCACCGCTGTAAGGAAACCTAACTTTTGCTAATTAGACATAGTAATAAATATATATTTTGTATACACATGAGTAGATTTATTTCAAGTACCATGTCCATGCATAGAAAGGTGTGGTGATAGGAAAACGATTACGAAAAACGTGTAGGGTGACACGATTTCCCTAAGACCCAAGTAGTCGGATCATGAACAGAAACATAGAGTACGAAAGCGTTAATCGTGTTCGTAGGTTTGGAATTTGTTCCGAACAAGGGCGTGAATGTCCCTTCAAGTCGACCGCCAGAAAGTCAAGGGTCGCTTAGTAGTACACCAGAAAGGATATCCCTTGCAGAGTAGCGTCAGACCAAAAAGGTCAGCCAGCACATAGAGTTCTTTCGTGCTAGGTAGAGACGCACTACCTTTCACATAAGGCACATGGAACCTTATGAGTAGTACAGACTTGGGAATTTTCTTCCCTTGAGCCAGCTAGCAGATTCGAGACCGTGTCCACGTGACACTAGAACAATTGAGTTCGTAAGATGGTCTCGGGTCGTCAGTTTCAGTTCGTAAGATGGTCTCGGGTCTGCCTAGAGCCTTCCTAGTAGATGAGCAGGTTAGAAGTCATATAGAACTCAAGTATAGACCCGTCGTGAGTTAGTACACTAATTAGAGAACGTCAGGACTTGGGTAAATGAACGGAAAGTCACGAATATAGAACTAGTAGTTGTGTTGACCAGGAAGTATAGGAAAAGCATGCATAACATATAACATAAAATGTTTTCAGTGCACGAGACTATTTTAAAGACATGCATGCATTCATAAGTAAAACTGTTTTTAGTGTCACTAGGAGGAGTTATTTTTCCTTACTCTGACCCTTCGTGGACACTGTTTTTCAGGTGACCCAGGTGGGAAACTACGTCTAGGATGAGCATTATGGTGACGTCAGTTTGTAGTATTTTTCTTATTCAGTTTACTCTATTTCAGCGTGTACTTGTAGATGAGAACATTGTAACAGATTAATGTTTTTATCTAATTTGTATCAGACTATTTATGGTTAACCAGATTTTCAGTTAATTCAGTTCTTTATCCTGTTTAGTGGCTCTGTGAATCAAGATATCAGGTATGTGGTTACCCTTAGTTTATTTTTTTAAACTTCCGCTGTAAAGTCTTAAATTGCTTAGTATAGATTTTATTACCTGCTGTTACTAGTTTTGATACTGTTTCCTATTTTTCTTTATATCGCTGATCCGGCCGGATGGCTGATTTCTGAAATACTGGGAAGGGGTGTTACAGTGACGGTGGCTGCCCTCGGTGGAAAGTGGTGGTAACGGAGGGTAAGATGGTGGATCCGGCCACGAAAGAGTAGATCCGGACCGGGGCGAGTAGATCCGCTATTTAGGAGCGGATCCGGGCAAAAATGGAAGGTTTGTGCGGTGGAAACAACGGATCGGGAAGTGGTAGCACTGGATCAAAATAGATCTAGGGTTTTCGGGGCGGTGGGAAGTGGATCCACGAAGGGGAGAAAGAGGAGTGGCCGGCTAGGGCTAAAGAAGCCTTGGAGGTGGCCGGTTTCGAGGTGGAGTAGGGCGGCGTGGCTGGGTGGCTGACAGCAGGCCGGCGGGGCTGTTCCGGCCCTGTAGGCGGAGGCGGACAAGGGGGGAAAGCAGAGAAGGGGGTCGGCCTGCTGGACTGCAGGTCGGCGGGTTTTGGGTGGAGGTTCTCGGACTCTTTGGTGGCTGGATATGGAAGAGGAGGGGGGGGGGGGAAATGATGGTGGGGGTAGGGGGTACCTTGGGGAGGAGTTTGGCGGCCTAGGAGTCGTCACCTAGGGTTCCACGGCGTCGGCACCGAGGAGGGATTGCTGGAATCCGGGAAAGCTTTTCTTCAAATTTAACAATGACTCAAATCAACCTCTAACACTCCTATTTATAATAGAAGACAAGTTAGGGCATCCCCATCAATGGCTATGATTGGCCGGTGGGTTAGCCCTTTAAAATATATCAAAACAAACTCAAAAAAATAAAATAATATAGTTTTTGACTCGCGGCGACGTCCCGGACGCAACCGCGGAGTCCGATCGGCGATCCGATCAAGTCTTCTTGCGCGAATACATGTATGTGGCTCCCGCCTTGCGGCGAACCCCTCCAGGTGCATCTGATGGTTCCCCATCAACTCCCCCGACTGAAAAGCCTTCATCTCTGATGAATGGAGATGATCGTACTGAGGTCGAAGTCCGGGGGTGAGCCGATCGAGCTCTGTCGGTAGTATCCAAGTGTCGTCAGTGTCAGGGCGGCCCCGCCAATGTACCAGGTAGCGGCAACGCGGTCCGTCCGAGGTGGGAACAAACTGGTGGGATCTGATCTTCGTGATGCTCTCATCTCTCGCCTCTCGAAAGGTGGATCCCGGTGCGATCGGTGGTGCCTGTGGTGGAACCAAAGGGGACGACTTCCCGGGTGTGGGTGGCAATAGTGGGGGAACTAGGATGGCCATCAGATGGTGGTGATGTGTGAGGGTGGTATGGTAGCGACAGTGGGGGTGGGGGTGGCTGGGCATCTCCACTGCTCGGGTCCACATACTCATGAGGTTCATAGTATGGAGTCAGGTCCTGAACATTAAACACAGGGTGAATTCCCATACTGGCCGGGATGTCAAGTCGGTAGGCGTTGGTCCTAATACGACTAATAATGGAGTACGGACTCATTCGCCTCGCGCTTAACTTCTTGGCAGGCCCCGAAGGGAGCCTCTCGGGGCGGACTCGCATTACGTTCTTGCCTATGTTAAATATTTGCTCTCGCCTTCGCTTATCTGCATGAGTTTTGTAATTTTCATTGTTTAATATTATTTGTCGGCGGACCGACTCATGCAAATCATGCAAGTGCTGTGCAAATGACTCAACAGACTCACTAGGGCGGGACTCTAAACGGCTCGACACAAGGTCTATGGGTTTCCTCGGGTCATATCCTGACACTACATGAAATTGACTCAACCCGGTGAACTTATTGACTGAGCTATTGTAGGCAAACTCTGCTATCGACAAATCTAAGTCCCAACTGCCTACATGCTCTCCTACCAGACACCGCAACAGATTTCCTAAACTCCGATTCACTACCTCAGTCTGTCCGTCCATCTGTGGGTGATATGCCGAGGAAAACCTAAGGATAGTGCCAGTCTTGTACCACAGGGTTTTCCAGAAGTAGCTCATGAACCTCACATCGCGGTCTGACACAATCTACTTGGGCAGACCATGCAATCGAAAGACGTCCCGCATGAATATGGATGCAACGTGAGTTGCATCTGCCGTCTTGCGGCAGGCAATGAAGTGTGCCATCTTCGAAAACCGATCAACCACCACGAAGATGAAGTCGTGTTTCCGTAGGGTGCGAGGAAGTCTGAGAACGAAGTCCATGCTAATGTCCTCCCAAGGGCGGTGGGGTACGGGTAAAGGCGTATAAAGACCGGTGTTCTGCTTGTTGCCCTTTGCTGTCTGCCAGATACGGCAGTGGCACACAACTCGGGCGACATCCTTCTTGAGGTCGGGCCAGTAGAGACGGTCCTCGACAATGACGATGGATTTATCTCGCCCGAAGTGGCCCGCGGCTCCGCCCGCGTGCAGCTCCCAAATCAGATAATCTCGGTAAGATGTCTGGGGAATGCATAGACGGGAACCTCGGTAAAAATATCCCTCATAGATCTGATATCCCTCAACAGGTTCGGGTGGGTCTCGAGATAGGGCGGTGTAAATCCCGCCAAAATCAGGACACGTCGGATAGTCGAGCATTAACCTCTCAAGTTGAAAGAAATGGATAGAGATAACCTCTAAAATACCAATTGAAAGATAGGGTAAACTCTGATAAACTCTAGAGGGGGGGGGGTGAATAGAGTTATTAAAATCTTTTTGATTTTTGCGGAATTAAAAAGTCTTTAGTAAAATATATTACTATGATATAAGTGTATGAGTGTATAAGTGCAGCAAATGAACTAGAGAGAAGATAACTAAGCTACTCAGCAAAATATATCACAGCACAAGCACACAGGAAAATCACAGCCACACAAACAACATAAGAAATTTATAGTGGTTCCCCAAACTTGGGTACATCCACTCTTCTATCACCGTAGGTAGGAATCCACTACAGGTTTTGATCAGGTGACTGCCGCCAATGAGCTTTTGATCAGGTGCTCAAAAACCAACCCAAGTCTTTTGGAAGAAGACTTGCAACCAGAATAATTTTGAAGGGAATTAAAACCCTGTACAGAGGTGGGAAAGAGAGGTTGATTTGGACTACTCTTTTCTCAAGCAAATGAGAGAAGTCTTAAGAATTCTTCAGATATTGTCAAAGCTCTCCCTGAGATTAACAGTTGTTCAGGAAGGGAAACTTTGCTAGGGTGAAGGTCTTTTGCTATAAGATCAACTCTCCAGGGATCCTTTGACTGATTGAATATTCTTGTCACTGAGATCCTGAAAACAAAGAAGGAGGGGAAGAAAGACTTTTGATTGTGATTGATGTTCTTTCTTCTTCTTCTTTAGAGAGCAGTTATTTTCCTGCAAAGAAATGTATTAGAGAAAACTAGAAAACTTTTGCTGTAGCTGAGTATGTTGTTCTCTGAGAACTGTATGCACTCCTCTTTTTTTTTTCTGTTCAAAACTCTTTTTCTCGTATTTTATTCTATGTTAGTATCAAAGAGTGTGATCCTCCTTGTATCTGGCAGAGAGATGATCAGTATGATAGCTGCCTCGAGTTCGAATTCAAAAACCTGCAATAAATGCTCAGCCGAAATCTGGGAAATGAAAACCGGCAAGTATGCTGTCATATATTCTATTCTATGTCTGTCCCGAGATATAAGCAATTAATTCTATGGAAAATATTTACAATCAATGCTGCCAGTAACGGCTCGATTTAAAAGATATAAGTGCATTGATTATCTAGGGAATTAACGGCCTATAATAGATATAAAATCAGGAGACAGAAAAGGAAAGAATAAATAACAATATGACTTACAGTTTTCTTCGACCAGAGAACAACTTTCGTCGACCTGAGATCAGAGATTGTCGACCTCAGAACTGTTCGTCAACCTGAGCTCTGCGAACAACTGCACTGCATAAACTGACGGATTCTGTGCTCTAAGTTCGTCGACCTGAGAATCTGAAATTAGTCGACCTCAGAACTTGGTCAAACTGAAGGTGTTGAGATAATAACACATCTGGCGTTGAGTCGTTGAGAGCGTTGAGTCATTGATAGCGTTGAGAGCGTTGAGTGATCTTTGGCTCTGAGTAAACTTTGGCTTTGAGTGAACTATGGCGTTGAGACAATTATGGCGCCGAGTGATCTTTGACGTTGAGAGCGTTGAGTGAAACACACACTTCACAGACCACAGAATTTTTCTTCTAAAACCAAATCGTCGACCTCAGAACTCTTCTCTTTCACTTAGAGTTCGTCGACCTGAGAACAGACTTAGAGAATTTTCTTCTAGGACTGATTTTGAGCTGTCTTCAGGCATGTCCTTGATCTTCCATCTGTAGGACTGACCTAAGACTAAAAAGACATAAAACTTGACCCTTCTATACAACATGGGTCACACCATAAGAAGAGAACCTAGCCCAAATCATATAGGAGATCCAACAATCTCCCCCTATTTGGGTGAGGTTACTTTAAACAAAATCAAGGGAAAAACACAGAACAAAATGAAATAAGCATAACAAAAACTGAGATAACTGATAGAGTAAATAAGCTATCAATACTTTTATAAGGCTATGCACCCAAATTGTTCACAAACAAAAATAGAGACAGAAAATAAATAACCTAAATGTCCTTGTGCGAATCAAAAGATTTAGCAAATTTAATTACTCTGTTAGGATCTTGTGCTTGTTTCAGTGTCATAGTCATATCTGCATCACCCAAAGTCTTTTGAGATGTGGCTCTGGGAACTATGGCTTCAGGATGCAGATTCATGTACTCTTCAGCATTAAACAGATTTCCAACTTGATATCTTTCTAGCTCTTTCTTCCTGTAGGATGACATTGTAGAATACTGAGAGGTGTCCTGACTCTGTTCTCTTGCTTTTCTAATCTGAGATAGAGCAATAGATTCTTTAAATCTAGTCATTCTGGTAGTTGGACTAGTCTCAGGATCATAGGCTGGAATTGGAGGTCCTTCAGGGTTGTTGGCTTTGCCAGGAGATGGAGGAGGAGAGAATGTTGGCTTGGGGGCAAACTGCTGAGCACTATATGAACTTCTAAAGGAGGGTTGATGTCTGTGTTGGTGCTGACTGCCTCTAGAAGATTGAGAAGATCTTCCTTGTCTCTGATAGGTTTTGGTGCTGCTGGAAAATTTTTGCTGACCGCTGCTGGCAGATCCTGCACCTGGAGGAGGAGGAGGTGGAGGATCTCTCCTGTGAAATCTTGGAGGAGGAGGAGGAGGGTTCTTCTTAGATTTCTTCTTGGATTTCATCTCATTCTTTGACATTCTCATCCACTGGGGCATATTAGGATAAGACTCAATGTTGTGCCTGATATAATATGGAGTATCATTATGTGGATTGGGAGTAGAGACAGGAGCTTTCTTTCTTAATTTCCTCTTCTTGGTTTTGGGGGAATCATCACTGTAGATTTCTTCACTACTTTCACTGTCAAAGTTGTACAAAACATCAATTGCTTTTATATACTCGGGAGTTACCTTGGGAGGAGGAGAAGGAGCCTTGGGAGCTGGGATAGGAGTAGGAACATAGACTGGAGGGATGGGGTCAGTCATATACTAAGACTCTGATTCAACAGACTCTTCAACTGCCTCTTTGGTATCAGCTACTGAAGCTTTCTCAGTAATCATAACTTCAGTCTTAGAGCTTTCTTCAAAACTAGCCCTTATTGTGGCTATCACCTCTGAGAAAGCAGGTGGAGTATAACACACAATGGCTTTTGTTGATAAATCAGCAATTGGCAAAATATTAAAGAAATATAAATCAAAATAAGAAAGAATGCTATCCAGATATACTGATGGATGTATGACACAATATCCACCAGTCAGAACTTCTGGCATAGCCTCAACCATCTCACAATCAACTGATGTTGTTGCTGCTACTGCTGCTTCTGCTGCTGCTGGAGTTACTGCTGCTGCAGGGACTTCTTCTGCTTCTGCTGGAACTGCTGTTGATACAGGAGCTTCTTCATAGAACATCTCCCCCTGCATGGCTTCAGAAGGTTCTGAGGTCATGCCTTGAATTGAAAAAAGGGATGGGGGAAGAGGAGCCAAGCAGGTTAGTGAGAGTGGTTATGGAGGTGACGAGGGGGGCAATCTCATCAGCAATGAGCTTCTTGAGGATAGGAGTGAGATGAGATATGAGGGTATGGAAGAATGCATTGTCTGGGGTTGGAGAGGGAATGACAGATGGTGGCATGAGTTGTTGGATAAGATCTGGCATAGGGGTATCTATGTTGTTGGGAGGAGACAAAGATGGGGAATATGAGGGAGTTTCTGGTGAGGCTCTGTTATCTGGAGAATGGGGAGGAGATGACTCATTGAGGGGGTCAAATGTAGGGATGGATAACAAAGAGGATGGAGAAATGTTGGCCAAATGTTGTGGTAGTGGCGAGTTAGGAGGTGTGGGGTTATGAATAGGAGAGGCTGGAGGAGGTGGTGAAGAAACAGCTAGAGAGGCAGGGGGCAGAGTTTCTTCAGCCAAGGAGGGAGTGGTTGTTACCACCCTTGTGTTCTCTGAAGCACCTGCTAATGGCTTCTCCTTGGAGGGCTTAGAGATGGTCCTCTCCCATCTTTGTCCCACTGATGAGTCCAGACATCTCTTCTTCTGAGGATGTTGATGAAAATACCCATTCCCTAATTTCAGTTGCATGCAATTTTATTCTGCTTGTCATGAACTGCTTCAGTTTCTGTTCCTTAAATAATTGCAGAATGTCCAGGAAAATCTGATCGGATTGCAGGAACGAATCGAAGTCAATGTCGAAACCCGTATCGAACTTCATGCCGGCTGATCCACTTGCGGCCATTACTGAAGCTTAGGTTGAATGAGAATGAAAGCATCTGCAAAAGAAAACAAGCGATAGAGTGCAGGAGGGGAATTCTGAAAGCGCGAGATTGAGGTCAAAGAAGAAAGCCTATAAAAGATTTCCAGAATATGAATCGACAATCTCAGCCCGGCGAAATAAAGAAATTCTTCGATCTCAGGTCGACGAAAAATTTATTAAGGGATGTATTCGTCGATCTCAGAACGAAGAAGGGACAATTTTCGTCGTTCTCAGAAAATTTCCAGAAACAATTTTCGTTGTTCTCGGTCGACGAAATTGCTTCATCAAGAGATTTCGTCGATCTCAGGTCGACGAAAAATCTCAAGAACAGTTATCAGTTCGTTGATCTCAGCTCGACGAACAGAGATAATTCTATGACCACAGACAGAGCATTAGATTAAATCATGATCATTTATCATACCAAGCTGATTGATGAAGAACAGATGCTTGGATGAGTCCAATGGCTTAGTGAATATATCTGCTCTTTGCAAATCAGTAGAGATAAATTCAAGTTTAATCTTTTGTTTGTCAACACAATCTCTAATGAAATGATGTCTAATGTCTATATGCTTTGTTCTAGAATGCAATACTGGATTTTGTGCAATTGAAATAGCACTTGTATTATCACATAGAATAGTTGAATTATTTAAGTTGATACCATAATCCAGTAGTTGGTTTTGTATCCACAAAATCTGTAAACAACAACTTTCTGCAGCCATATATTCAGCTTCAGCAGTGGATGTTGAAACAGATGTTTGCTTTTTACAGAACAAAGATACAAGTCTGTCACCAAGGAACTAACAAGTTCCAGAGGTGCTTTTCCTGTCTACTCTGCATCCAGCATAATCAGCATCAGAAAATCCAGTTAACACAAATGTTGATTCTGTTGGATAGCAGAGGCCTAGATCTGGACAACCTTTTATATATCTCAAAATCCTTTTTAAGAAAATAAGGTGAGATTCTTTAAGGTTCACCTGAAACCTAGCACAAAGACATGTGACAAATATAATATCTGGTCTGCTTGCTGTTAAATACGGTAGGGATCCAACAATGGCCCTATACCTGGTCTGATCAACTGGTTTTCCAGATTCATCAGCATCTACAATAGTATTGGCAACCATGAGAGTTTTCATGGCAGATGCATCATTCATCCCAAACTTCTTAATGAGCTCTTTAGCATATTTAGACGGTAAGATGAAAATCCCTTCAGGGGCTTGTTTCACTTGAAGACCAAGGAAATATGATAACTCACCCATGCTGCTCATCTCAAACCTTGAGTGCATTAAATCAGAAAATCTCTTGCACAGTTTGGGATCAGTAGAACCAAAAATTATGTCATCTACATATATTTGCACTAAGAGAATTTTATCATGATGTAACTTTGTAAAAAGAGTTCTATCTACCATGCCTCTAGAAAAACCATGCTCTAAAAGAAAGCTGGTTAAGGTCTCATACCAAGCTCTTGGAGCTTGCTTTAAACCATAGAGAGTCTTATGCAATTTAAAAACATAAGAGGGATGAGATGGAGAGATAAAACCTGGAGGTTGTTCAACATACACCTCTTCTTTGAGTTCTCCATTTAGGAATGCACTTTTCACATCCATCTGGTGGACTTTAAACCTTTTGAATGTTGCATAAGCTAAGAAAATCCTTATAGCTTCTAGTCTGGCAACTGAAGCAAAAGTTTGATCATAATCAATCCTTCCTCTTGCCTGTATCCTTGAGCTACAAGCCTTGCCTTGTTCCTCACTATCACATCTTGGACATCAAGTTTGTTTCTGAATACCCACTTAGTCTCAATTACTGGATAGCCTTTAGACCTTGGAACTAAGTCCCAAACTCTACACCTCTCAAACTGGTTGAGTTCCTCTTGCATTGCAATGATCCATTTTGGATTTTGCTCTGCATCAGATATGGATTGAGGCACAATTTGAGAGAGAAAGCAGGCAAGCATCACATCAGAGTTGAGTTGATGCCTTGTCTGCACTCCCACTGATATGTCTCCAATCACTTGAGATCTAGGGTGATCCCTAAGTGTGACAAGATCATTAGGTGGAGTTGGTTCAACATCAGTTATTTGATTTAATTCCTCTTGTGGAATTGTATCAACTGTTGGAGGAAATTGAACTGTTTCCACAGTCTCTTCTTCACTTTCAGCTTCTGATATAACTTGTGGAGAGGGATGTGATTCAACCTTTGAGGTAAGGTTTAGATCATCCAAGCTCTCACACAAATTTGGTACTTGATAACCTGTATCACATAGTTGGCTTACTGATATCAGATTATGCTTAAGACCATTTACATAGGTCACCTTCTTGAATGTGATAGCTCCACAGTTGAAATCTTCATAACCTTCTATCAGTCCAAAGCCTGAGTCCCCAAAGATTACTTTAGGTCCATTCTTAGCTTTATAGTTGATTAGACATTTCTTGCAACCTGTCATATGTTTAGAGCAACCACTGTCCAGGTACCACTTGTTTTGAGTGACATGGTTCTCTTCTATCTGCTAAGAAGAAGATTAACAGTTTTTGACCTAGGTTACCTTGGGTGTTTGTTGTTTAACATAACTGAAACTTGAAATAAATGAACATTCAGGTTGATCCTTATAACCTAAAGGATGATACCTTCTAGGAGGTATGATCCACTGACTAAAGGGATTAAATGATTTATCAGTTTTTAGGTTACTCTGGTTATGAACTGAGTTTGACAAATTTGAGTGTGTTCGTCGACCTGAGTTCGATGATCTGGGTTGAGTTCTTCGATCTCTGCTCGAAGAATGAAGGTATCCATTCTCAGAGCCCCAGAAACGTCGATCTCTGGTCGTCGAACCATACTGGTTTCGTCGATCCCAGTTCGAAGAATAGTTTACATTATTATTTGCATTCAGGGTTCGTCGTTCTGAGGTTGACGAACCATACCCATTTCGTCATTCTGAGTTTGACGAACTATGCTGAGCATAGTTATGTTGTTTATTTTTCTTTTTCTGATTGGTTTTCTTAAGTTCTAGTTGTTTAAGAACTTCATTAACCTTCTCTACCTGTTCAGTATTTTTCTTACCATTTTCAGAGATGAAATTAATAGGTTTTGATAATTGATTTTTTTGAATTAGGATTGGTTCACTAGATGAGGCTCATAATCCTAGTTTGTTATTGTTAGATCTTGTATTAACTGTGCTAGTTATGTCTAACAGTTGTAAACTTCTATCATTCAAGGATTCTTCTAGTTCCTTAGCCTTACTTAATTCAGATTTCAGAAAAACTATTTGTTGATTGGCTAAGCTTAATTCTTCAGTTAACTTATCATTTTTAGCAATGATTTTGTCTTGTTCTAAAAGTTTTTCCCTGAGAAGTTTGATATTCTTTTCAGATCCTATTAGGTCTAAACACAATAGTTTAAATTCAGATTGAAATTCTTTAGATTAAAAGTCATAGGAAGCAATTACCTGATCCTCTTCAGAGAGGAATTCTTCATCATCTGATTCTTCTGAATCTGATCTGCTGCTTCCAGCATCTATTGCCATAAGGCAAACTTCCCTTGCCTTCTTCTCTTCTACATCATCTTCACTGGAGCTGGAGGAGGATGTTTCATCTTCAGTATCACTCCAGGTTTCAGCTATAAAGCCCTTCTCCTTCTTTTTGTACTTGCTGGAGGAGGCCTTACTGTGCTGATGTCTTCTTGAATCCTTCTCTTGCCTTCTGTCCTTCTTTTGGACTTTTGGACATTCTGAGATGAAGTGTCCGGGTTTCTTGCACCCAAAACAGACAACCTCTTTAGAAGGGGTCTTGTCATACCTGAGTTTATCTTCATTCCTTGAAGGCTTCCTCCTGAAGTTTTTCCTTGCCATTTTATAGAATCTCTTATCAAAGAGACTCATAAGATCTTCATTAGCTTGCCATTGGCTGGCAAGCTGGGAGATTCTTCTGCAGCTTTGAATGCTAAATTCTGTTTCTTCCTGATAGGTGTTGAAACCTTTGGTTCAACTGCAGCTTCTCTTGACTTGATCAATTGCTCATAAGATTTGAGCTTTCCAAGCAGAGATTCTGTTGAAATTTCAGCCATGCTTCTGGCTTCTCTGATGGGCTAGATTCTGGCGTCCCATGTGCGAGGGAAGCACATGAGGATCTTGTCATTTACCTCAGTCAGAGTAATTTCCTTGTCCAATGTTCTGAGCTCACAGATGATGGGGCTCAGCCTGTTGTACATTCCTTCCACAGTTTCTGTTTCATCTTTCCTGAAATTCTCATATTGAGATATGAGGTTGGATCTTCTATCTTTCCTCTCATCAGCAGATGCTGCTACCATTTGGTTGAGGGAATCCCAAATGGCTTTGGCAGATGTACATTCAGCAACTTTCTGAAATATATCATCTGACATAGTTCGGGCCAGTATATTCATAGCTCTGGCATCAACAATCTTGGCTTTCTTATGTGCATCAGTTTGATCTGGAGGAGGCACTGCACTGAGATTTACTGGAGTTGAAGTAGAGGCCACTGGAGCTGGTGGTCCTGTCAAGATGGAATTAAAGATGTCCTCATAAATAGAGTTCATATAAAACTTGATTCATGCCTTCCAGATCCCAAACTTTTGCAAGTTGCAAACTGGAGGTTTGGTGCTGGCATAATCCTTGTTTTGTGCCATGATATCAGAAAATAAAATCTAATCAAAGAAACTAATAACACTTATTCAGAGTTTATCCTGAGGATCTTGGTTAATCCAGGTGTAAGCCTGTATGATATGATTAACCTGCCTCTGATACCAATTGAAAGAAATGGATAGAGATAACCTCTAATACCAATTGAAAGATAGGGTAAACTCTGATAAACTCTAGAGGGGGGGGGGGTGAATAGAGTTATTAAAATCTTTTTGATTTTTGCGGAATTAAAAAGTCTTTAGTAAAATATATTACTATGATATAAGTGTATGAGTGTATAAGTGCAACAAATGAACTAGAGAGAAGATAACTAAGCTACTCAACAAAATATATCACAGCACAAGCACATAGGAAAATCACAGCCACACAGACAACATAAGAAATTTATAGTGGTTCCCCAAACTTGGGTACATCCACTCTTCTACCACCCTAGGTAGGAATCCACTACAAGTTTTGATCAGGTGACTGCCACCAATGAGCTTTTGATCAGATGCTCAAAAACCAACCCAAGTCTTTTGGAAGGAGACTTGCAACCAGAATAATTTTAAAAGGAATTAAAACCCTGTACAGAGGTGGGGAAGAGAGGTTGATTTGGACAACTCTTTTCTCAAGCAAATGAGAGAAGTCTTGAGAATTCTTCAGATATTGTCAAAGCTCTCCCTGAGATTAACAGTTGTTCAGGAAGGGAAACTTTGCTAGGGTGAAGGTCTTTTGCTATAAGATCAACTCTCCAGGAATCCTTTGACTGATTGAATATTCTTGTCACTTGAGATCCTGGAAACAAGGAAGGAGGGGAAGAAAGACTCTTGATTGTGATTGATGTTCTTTCTTCTTCTTCTTTAGAGAGCAGTTATTTTCCTGCAGAGAAATGTATTAGAGAAAACTAGAAAACTTTTGTTGTAGCTGAGTATGTTATTCTCTGAGAACTGTATGCACTCCTCTCTTTTTTTCTGTTCAAAACTCTTTTTCTCGTATTTTCTTCTATGTTAGTATCAAAGAGTGTGATCCTCCTTGTATCTGGCAGAGAGATGATCAGGATGATAGCTGCCTCAAGTTCGAATTCAAAAACCTGCAATAAATGCTCAGCCGAAATCTGGGAAATGAAAACCGGCAAGTATGCTGTCATATATTCTATTCTATGTCTGTCCCGAGATATAAGCAATTAATTCTATGGAAAATATTTACAATCAATGCTGCTAGTAACTGCTCGATTTAAAGGATATAAGTGCATTGATTATCCAGGGAATTAACGGCCTATAATTAGAGCTGTCACTTAAAACCGAAAACCGCAAACCGGTCTGGAACCGAACCGGAACCGCAAAGAATCGGACCGAACCGTTCGCAAATTATTCTGGTTCCGGTTTGAATTTTGGAACTGTGAACAACATTGGTCTGGGTGTGGTTCTTACATTTTATTATCCGGACCGGAACCGGAACCGGAACCGCAACATACAAGTCTCAAGCGGTTTCAAGATTTTTAGACCCGATCCGAACCGGACCGAAGTAGAACCGAACCGCACCCCGTTTACTATTATTATTATTATTATTATTATATTGTTATTATTTTATAATTTATCTATAATATTTATACTTATTATCACGAGTGAAGTTTGTGCAGTTTGAACCCAAATCGCAATCGCACTAAAGGGGGTCGATTTTGTATCAAACAAAACTTCACCGCATAAAAACCGTATGGTATAGTTTGACATTGATGCGATTTGGGGTCAATTTTTGCAGTGTATTTTTTATTTTTATACAGTTATATAATATATTTTCAATTTTACTTACATATTCTTTTTGAAATATTTTATTTAAAAAATATAGAATATATATAACTACTATTTATTAGTAATCATGAAAGACAACTAATTGTAGGCGGTTGTTACGGTTGAGCATGTCAAAGAGACGTTCGCAAGCCAACTAGAATTCGTGGCAAGTCTACACGCGTAGGAATATAATTGATATTATCCTACCGATCGCGGAAAATACCGTCGAGAAGTGCGCAACATAATTATTTTTATTTTGATATTGTTTTGAGTTTTACTTTTTGCAGCCCGCTTTTATTTCATTCCGTCAAGCTTGATTTTGGTTTTAGTTGAAATCGATTGGAACCGAACCGAACCGCATGGAACCGGACCGAACCGATAGTGGTCGGTTTGGTTTTGGTTCTTGTTGAACCGTAATCGGAACCGTTGACACGACGGTTCCAAAAATTAAGCTGGAACCGGAACCAGAACTGGAACCGGTCAAACCAAATAAGGTTTTGGTTCTAATTTGAAGAACCGTTACCTTAGTGGTTCGGTTCATGGTTTTAGTAGAACCGGAACCGAACCGGAACCGTGACAGCTCTACCTATAATAGATATAAAATCAGGAGACAGAAAAGGAAAGAATAAATAACAATATGACTTACAGTTTTCGTCGACCAGAGAACAGCTTTCGTCGACCTGAGATCAGAGAACGTTGACCTCAGAACTGTTCGTCAACCTGAGCTCTGCGAACAACTGCACTGCATAAACTGACGGATTCTGTGATCTAAGTTCGTCGACCTGAGAATCTGAAATTAGTCGACCTCAGAACTTGGTCAAACTGAAGGTGTTGAGATAATAACGCATCTGACGTTGAGTCGTTGAGAGCGTTGAGTCATTGATAGCGTTGAGAGCGTTGAGTGATCTTTGGCTCTGAGTAAACTTTGACTTTGAGTGAACTATAGCGTTGAAACAATTATGACGCTGAGTGATCTTTTGCGTTGAGAGCGTTGAGTGAAACACGCACTTCGCAGACCACAGAATTTTTCTTCTAAGACCAAATCGTCGACCTCAGAACTCTTCTCTTTCACTTAGAGTTCGTCGACCTGAGAACAGACTTAGAGAATTTTCTTCTAGAGTTGATTTTGAGCTGTCTTCAGGCATGTCCTTGATCTTCCATCTGTAGGACTGACCTAAGACTAGAAAGACATAAAACTTGACCCTTCTATACAACATGGGTCACACCATAAGAAGAGAACCTAGCCCAAATCACTTAGGGGTTCCAACACAAGTCCCTCGACACTCGCAGTCATAGTCTGCAACAGGGATACGCGGCGACTCAACGCATCAGCCGGTTTGTTCTCAACACCAGCGCGGTGCTTGAGAACATAATGGAAATCCTGCAAATATTCGACCCACTTCGCATGTCGGTGGACCAGCTTGCGTTGCGAGTCCAGGTAACGTAGGGCCTGGTGGTCGGAGTACACCACGAACTCCCGGGGGAGGAGATAGTGCCTCCAGTAGCGCAGAGACTGGACTATCGCATAAAATTCTCGATCGTAATTCGAGTACTTTTGCTTAACCTCATTCAGCTTCTCACTAAAGTAAGAAACTGGGTATCCCCCTTGACTCAATACGCCACCTATACCGACACCTGACGCGTCGCAGGCGACCTCAAAAGCGCGGCTAAAATCCGGCAGTCGTAAGACTGGAGCGGTCGTCAACCTCTCCTTAATCTCCTCGAAGGCTCTAGTGGCTGCGGGGGTCCACTGAAACTCTCCCTTCTTGAGACAGCTCCTGAAGGGGGCCATGATCGTGCTGAACCCCTGGACAAACCTCCTATAGAAGGTGGCAAGTCTGTGAAAGCTACGAGCCTCGTGGATATTCTTAGGCACATGCCAATCTCGAATAGATTTGACCTTCTCAGGGTCCACGGAGACTCCAGAAGAGGATATAATAAAGCCCAGAAAGTGGACAGATTCGGAGAGGAATGCGCACTTCTTCAGGTTCACATACAGTTTCTCTTGGTAAAGGGTGCCAAAGAGAAGTCTCAGATGATAGAGGTGAGCAGCCTGAGTCTGGATATAGACTAGTATATCATCAAAGTATACCACCAGAAACTTGCCCATGTAGGGCCGCAACACCTGCGTCATAACTCGCATAAACGTGCTCGGGGCATTGGACAGCCCAAATGGCATAACTAGCCACTCATATAGACCGTCCTTGGTCTTGAATGCGGTCTTCCACTCGTCTCCCTCACGAACTCGTATCTGATGGTACCCAATACAAAGGTCGATCTTAGAGAAGATCTGGACACCGGACATAGTATCCAGTAGGTCATCGAGTCGTGCGATCGGGAAACGATACTTGATCGTGATCTTATTAATGACGCAGCTATTGATGCACATACGCCAACTACCATCCTTCTTAGGGGTAAGAAGGGCGGCGACCGCACAAGGACTCATGCTCTCACGAATGAACTGCTTCCGGAGAAGCTCGTCAACCTGCCGTTTGAGCTCAGCTTGCTCATCCGGATGCATACGGTAATGGGGCAGGTTCGGGAGGGAGGTTCCCGGGACTAAATCAATGGCATGCTGAATGTACCGTGGGGGAGGCAGCTCATCGGGGAGCTCGTCTGCCATGATGTCCGCAAACTCGCCTGAAAGGGGACGCACCGCGAGTGGGTGGTCAACCGGGGTGTCCTCAGTAAACTGGGTAGCGGCGACTACATAAATGACGTCTGACTCGGCACTATCTCGTAGGAACTCACCTCGCCTCAAAATATGCAGTGGCCGCGAGGCGCTCGTGCTCACAGAAGGCTCTACCACACCCTTGGATCGATCTCGGGGTTGAGTGGGCGTCAACGTAATCTTCTGCCCCTTATTGTAAAAGACACACGTGTTCGAGCGACCGAAGCACGTGACGTCACGATTGAATAGCCAGGGGCGGCCAAACAGCACATGAGAAACGTCCATAGGAATGACATCGCACCAGACCTTGTCCTGAAAGGACGCGACGGTGATCGGGACTAAGCAACGCTGGGTGACCTGGATCGCCGTCTTGTCGACCCAGACGACACGGTATGGATGGGGGTGAGGCTCGACCTTCACCTGCATACGGTCAAGCCCCTTCTGGGCTACGATGTTCACGCAACTCCCACTATCAATAGCTAGCTTGGAGGGACCGCCTGCACTAGGAAAGTATGTGTAGAAGATGGTAGTGCGCCGTCAATCCTCATCCACACGTAGGGTGTGCAGGAGGCGTCTAATCACTCCCACCTCTAACGATCGCTCGGCGTAACTCTCCCAACCTTCCTCAACTTCGGCCTTAACTTCCTCTGGGGCCTTCTCTTCATCCTCTAAACCCTGCTCCTCTTACTCAACTAGCAGGCTTCTCGTGGGGCACTGCGCCGCCACGTGTCTTCTGTCAGAACATCTAAAACATACAATTCCCCCTAGATCGAAAGCCATCAGTGGCTATGACTTTGCCCTTCGCATCCGCGGGGATACGTGAGGGTGCCGGGGTGGTCTGGGGCGGAGCGGGTTTCCTAAAAGTCGAGGAATCAGTCCGCGAAGTGAACTGCCTCGTGCTAGACGATCGGAGGTACTGCTCGTACTCGAGGGAGAGCTGGAATATCTGATCAACAGTCTCCAAGCGGTCTGAATGTCGGAACGAAGGCCCGCCTTGAAACGGAAGGCAGTGGCAATAGGTTCCTCTGAAATGTCACTCCTGACGATCAGCTCATCGAAGCGAGCCATGTATCTGATTCACCAATGCACCCGATGGAAAAAAAAACAACAAGCAAGAGTAAACCGTGCGGACTGCTAACAGTAACCGCCAAACCGCCTATCCACAGAATGGTGTCCGCTGAAGCCTCTAAGTCGCCAACCCGCAACTTAACCGCGCGGACTTGCCGTTATTGAATGTTGAAGAACCTGTCCGCAAATGCAAGTTGTCTGACCGCGAGGTCGCCTGGCCGCCAGAACCGCGAACAAGCCGTTGTCAAACTGAACAGAGTCAAACCCCCAGAGGCGGACTGACTTATTGAACTGGGAAAACTTTGCCAAAGAGAAACCGTCTGGTCGCACGCTGCGACCTGCTACAACCCGCTAACTACTATCTGCAAGCCGCACCGAATCCTGACAAGTCAGAACCAAGTCCCTGGTTGATCAGTGGTAGCCGCACAGTCTGCAATACAGTACAAAACCTGGTTACTCTTCAAGTCGCTTACTGTTTATGTTATTATATGATGAGCCGATGACTCCTATTTATAGGTGTGAGAAGGAGTGTCGTCACCACCCATAGCGATAGGATAACCGCTCATCATCGTGCGACTACCCGCACGAGGTCGCACAAGAGGCGGACACAAAACCAAATCGCAAGAGCCAACCGGAGTTGCCGCGGACACCATATCCAGTCCGCACATAACATGCGGACTCGGCGAACAGAAACTGGACTTGGCACAAACTGTGACCAAGTCCACACCTCCTGCGGACACTAGCGAACTCAACATATGTGGACTCTGCAATCCGCGAGCTAAACACCAGACGAACTCCACAACTAGTCCACACATCTGGCGAACTCTGCGATCTCCAACAACCGCGCTCCCTGAAACGACCAAGGCACAACCATGCCGAACAAACCAAACTCCAAAAGATTCTGCATTACGCCGGACTCGACAAACTCCAGACGAGTCCGTAACATGCCGTACTTGGGCAAACTCCAGACGAGTCTGCAACAACTGCGGATAGACTTCCTTATCCGCCCGATTACAACTTGAGCTGACAACCTGCAGAAAATCGGCAACCCGCGGAAAGCTAACCGCTTGTCCACAACTGACTCTGCGGGCAGCGCGGTCTGCCCAATCAAACTGCCCACTATACATTCTCACTTCAACAAATTTAACATTGCTCTCCCATCTTTTTTTACATGTAACAGATCTGAAAATCTCAGTTTCAGGTGGAGCCATTGAAAACGGGAACAATTAACATTAAAAATGCTCAAAAGCCTCAAAGGTTGAATGAGCTTCTTAAACTATCATAATTAGTTCCACTCAAACTACTTGGCTTGACTTGCCATACTTGTCGACACATGCTCTCCCCAGCGAACCCGCCGCTAGCCACCGCGGTGTCGACCAGCAGCCCCGGAGATCTTTCGGTCGTCGCTCCTCCTCTGCCCGAGCTTGCCGACGGCTCTCTCTGCCGCCTTGAACTACCGGTTTTCGACGGGACTGATCCCCTGGGTTGGCTCACACGGGCCGAACACTACTTTGACATCCAGGGAACACCCGCGGCTCAAATGGTTTGCCTTGCCACAATTTACATGCAGGGCTCGACCCTTCATTGGGTCTGTTGGCTCCGCCAATCATCGTAGGCCTTGTCCTGGCCGCTCCTCAAAGACGAGTTGATCCGTCGCTATGAAAACCTCCACGTCGGCAACCCTTATGAGCGTCTGAGCAACGTCCGCCAAGCAGACTCGGTCGACGCTTACATCGACGACTTCATCGAGGTGGCCACGCACGTTCCCGGCCTCTCGCCCAACCACTATTTGGGCACGTTTATCGCTGGGTTACAACCGCACATCCGTAACCGTCTTCGGGTTCACGACCCCACTACCCTGTCTCGCGCAATGAAGCAAGCAAGTTTTGTGGAGGCCGACTTTGCCACCGTCGTTGTCGCCCGGGTCACACCACCTATTTCGGCCTCCTCCCAACATGTCGCTCCCCGGCCTCCGCCTCCACTGGGTTGGGTAACCCCGAATATATTGGTCGCCTCAGGCCGCCCTCCGCCACATCCGCAACCACCACCTCCACGAGCTCGACCCCCCACCCCCCACGTCAGATCTCTCATCAGGAGTACCTTGACCTTCGAGGCAAGGGCGCCTCTATTTTTGTTGCAAGGGCATGTACTCGCCGACCCACGACTGCCCCAACAGGGACCTCGGGATGCTCTTGGGGGTCGAAGAAAAGGAGATTGTGATGGCCGACTTTGAGGCCCTCAAGCTCGATGATGAGGGGCCCAACTCAGTCGAGTCGGGCACCACTTTCCAGCGATTGGAGGTTTATTGCTACTCGATGCACGGTATCATCAGCCTGTGCACCATGAAGCTGGAGGCCACCTTGCAACAGACGACAGTGGTCCTTATGATCGATAGCGGCGCCAGTCACAATTTCATCACCTAGGATCTCGTAGCGGCGCTCTACCTTCCGGTGACTCCAACACCAAGCTTCCACGTCACCCTCGGAAACGGCCGGTCGGTGAGTCGGCCAGCCATTTTCCATTGGCACGTACTTGGGCTCTGCGGATTTTTACGTCTTCGGCCTTGGTGGGTTGGACGCAATATTGGGTGTGTCCTGGTTGAGCACACTTGGAGACTGTAAGCACAATTGGGGACGGCTCACGATGGACTTTGAGCCAACGGGCAATTCTTCCCTGGCCCATTCCCCGGTCGGCCTCTGATCCATCCTTCGCACGATCAACCCGGATTTCAGCGTTCTCCTGTGGCGCGTGGAGTTGGGATCGGACCCAACACCGCCACGTTTACATCCGGACGTCCAAGGACTCCTCGATGACCATCCGACGGTTTTCACCGTACCGCACGGGCTGCCTCCGTCGCGTGCGTCCGACCACAACATCACCCTGCATCCCGGCGTGGAGACAATCTCTGTCCTCCCTTATTGATATGGCCATGACCAGAAGAACGCCATGGAGGCAATAGTGGTCGAGATGCTCAGTGTAGGCATCATCCAGCCGAGTGTCAGCCCCTTCTCCAGCCTGGTGCTGCTCGTGCGGAAAAAGGATGGCAGTTGACGGTTTTGTGCATACTACAGAGAGCTGAGCAATCTCACTATGCCGGATAAGTACCCCATCCCCATCATCCAGAAGCTGCAGGATGAGCTGTGAGGTGCTCTCTATTTCTCCAACCTGGACTTACGCTCGGGCTACCACCAGATCCGCGTGCGAGCAGAGTACGTGCCAAAGAAGACCTTTCAGACACATGATGGCCACTACGAGTTCCTCGTCATGCCGTTCGGCCTGACGAATGCCTCACCCACCTTCCAGTCCACCATGAACGACGTTTTCCGCCCACACTTGCATAAGTTTGTCCCGGTTTTCTTTGATGATATTTTGGTTTACAATTCTTCTCGGTAGCTCCACCTGGTCCATCTCACCACCATCCTCCACCTCCTTGCCGCCCACCAGCTCGTGGCTCATCGGAAGAAGTGTACTTTTGGTCAGCCTCAGGTCGAGTACCTGGGACATATCATCTCTACCGAGGGGTTCGTCATGGACCCGTGAAAGATCGATGTTGTCCTGCACTGGCCGACGCCGGCGAGCCGGAGAGCCGTACGGGGATTCTTGGGACTCACCGGCTACTACCACCACTTCATCCGTGGCTAGGGGGCTTTGACACGACCACTGACAGACCTTCTGGAGAAGGAGGTACCCTTCCTGTAGGATGCAACTGCCCAAGAGGCCTTCTATATCTTGCAGCGCGCTCTCATGGCGGCACCGGTTCTGAGCATGCCCGATTTTTCCCAGCCATTTATCGTAGAGTGCGACATCTCCGGGAAGGGGTTCGGCGCCGTCCTCATGCAGGAGGGCCACCCTATCGCCTACTACAGCAAGGCCTTCACCGACCGGTGGAAGGTGGCTTCCGCTTATGACATCGAGCTACGAGTATTGGCGTTAGCAGTTCAGCATTGGCGCCCGTACTTGCTGGGTCGGCCCTTTATCGTCAGAACCGACCACCGCAACTTGAAGCATCTATAGAGCCATAAGGTCACCACCCCGGCCCAGCAACTCTGGATAGCCAAGCTCTTGGGCTAGCAATTCTCGATCGAGTACAAGACCGGGCGCACGAACTCGGCCGCGAACACCTTGTCCCGCCGCGAGCATAGCGGCACCTTGGTGGCGATCTCTCTTTGCTAGTGGAGGGACGTGGAGGTCCTCCAGGAAGAGGTACGAGCGGATCCCAATTACGGTCGCATGATTGACGAGTTACAGGGCGTGCTAGATGTGCACCCTCCATTCCGACTAGTGGGCGACAGACTCTACTTCCGCGACCGCCTGGTCCTCGCAACGTCATCACCATGGATACCGCGCCTACTGGAGGAGTTTCATTCCACACTGATAACAGGGCACTCAGGGGCCTACCCGACTTACTGCTGGCTGGCAACCACCCTCTACTGGCGAGGCATGATGAGGACTGTACAGCAGTTCGTGACCGACTGTTTGGTCTGTCAAAGGGCCAAATACCAGACCCTTTCCCCCGCCGGCCTGCTACAGCCTCTTCCGGTACCCGGTCAAGTTTAGGAGGACATCAGAATGAATTTCATTACTCTCCTTCCACGCTCTCAGAGGTACGACTGCTTACTGGTGGTGGTCGACCGCCTCTCCAAGTACGGGCACTTCATACCCGTCAAGCACCACTACACGGTGAGCTCAGTGGCCTGAGTCTTCATTGGCGAGATCATCCGTCTACATGGGTTTCCCCGTTCCATTGTTAGCGAGCAAGACCCGGTCTTCATGAGCACTTTCTGGCTGAAATTGTTCCGTTTACAGGGGCAAAGCTACGATTTAGCACGACATATCATCCTCAGTCTGACGGGCAAACAGAGTTTCTCAACCGTTGCGTGGGTACCGACCTTCGCTAATTTTCTACCGAGTAGCCACGCTAGTGAACCCAGTGGGTGGTATGGGCAGAATTGTGGCACAACACCACCTACCAGTCGACGACAGGTGTCACCCCTTTTTAGACAGTTTATGGGAGGCCGCCGCCAACTATACCGGTCGTGCTTGCCGGGGAATGTCAGGTCCAAGCATTGGCAGAGGACCTACAAGATCAGAATGAGGCCCTGGGGTAGTTGAAGCATCATCTGCGACGTGCCCAAGAGAGAATGGCCTAGCAGGCCAACCGACACCGCCGCGAGATTCTCCTCTCACCGGGCGCGGCGCAGGTGATGCTTCAACTGCCGTATGGACTCATCCCGATCCTGTAGGTCCTCTGCTAATGCTTAGACTTGACATTATCCGGCAAGCCCAACCAGTATAGTTGGTCGCGAACGCCCATAAACTGTCTGAAAAGGGTGACGTCTGCCGCCGACTGGTAGGTGGTGTTGTACCACAATTCTGCCCATGCCACCAACTGGGTCCATTGGCGGGGCAACTCAGTAGCAAAACAGCAAAGGTAGGTACCCAGGCCGGCAGGAGAGAGCTCTGACATGTCGGACCAATTGATAGGGGGCGTTACGGGTTGCGGAGGCGTGCGGATCCAGCGGCGGGGCTACGAGGTGCGGGCGAGAGAGATGAGGTGGAACGGAAGAGACGTGATTAAGGCAACTCGAGGGAACCGCTGGATCGGTCTCTCCCCTCCTCAATTTCAAAACACTCAATAAACCAAAGCATATATGACAAGTCCACATATCTCCCTTATATAGGGAGAGACCAAATAGACAGATCGGCCACACAACATAATTATACCCTAAGAAAAAAAAACACGAAAGATAAACGAATACTAGGCCCGCCAAGTGCTGCTCAAGATCATGCAGCCTCCGTCCCTCGCGCGCGCCTGGTATAGACACGCATAAAGCACCTTCCTTTGACCGGATCCTCCCCGTTCGTATCAAAATGTTAGAGAGCTTTTTTAGCAATTATGCATTGCAAGTAAATTTAAAGCCCTTTGGGCAAACAAGAATTTTTCCTCTCCTCTCTTAAGTTCTCATAGTTAGGTTAAGGGGTTGGAGCTCCCCCTCGAGCCCTTGTCTCTGGTTGAGTCAAGGAATAGAGTCAAGGGATGCTACTCTCTAGGATTGAGATCCCCCAAATTCACTGGATTCTCAACCCCGGCCACCAATCAAATTGTATGAAATACTTTAACAACGTAACATTCATTATTACAAAATATGTTAGCAAGAACTTGGTTGTTACCTGAAGGAAGATGTATCATGGAGATCACCCGACCACCAATCCATGGCACCGCTTCAAGTAGCCAGTCTCTACTTTTTATCTTGACAGGTGTCTTTGATAGTTCAATACCCTTTTTCCCAGACAGACCATTGGCATCTGGGATAAGCTTTGCTTTATCTGCAACGCTACTTCTATGAGTATAATGAGTAATGCAAAAAAAAAACTTGACAGCGCAAGCTAAAAAGGTAAAGTTTAAATAAGTGCGTGTCTGCGTAATGAGATCGATGTTAAGTAAAAAAAATAAACATGGATCCCAGTATCAAAGTAGAAGAGGCTGATGAATTGTACTTGCAAATTAGTTTCTGACTTCAAATCCTAGTCAAGGCAAAATCATCCAGAAGGATACAGTGAAGGAGTTCTATTGTTGATCAAACATCAAGAGTGTCACTGAAGTAAGAAGTATACTACCATATTTTTTAGAAGTATTGTAAATCAAACAATCAAGTTTCAGAGTCTATAAAAATGCAGTTTTTGAAATTTCTAGAGCAAGTAGTACCTAGTGTATCTCTGTACTGAGATTCACTAGCAGATTGCAATTGGGATACTTCAGATTCTGAAGGCATTGTAATATGCACTTCCTCTCCATCAGTTCCCCATCCATCAATCTTCATCCAATAAGAGGAATTGTCAAGATGATTGATACATTTTGTAATACAAAGACCTTATTATGATAAATAAAACTAACAAACCATAGCTCCTCCACCAAGTAAGATATGCACATGTAGAGAGCGATTAGGTCTCCTCCAAGAACCTTCAGTTCCGTTAATTCTTAATGTAACTGTAGAAGATTTCAATTCTGCACCATAAAAGGTCAGGAGATAGGCACCCTCTGTGTACCCATATCCATCACAATCATCTTCAAACAGAACACCTTCAGCTTTCCCTGGAAAAAGTTTTGCTAAAGATCACAACCAAATATGAAACATCACCAAGTAAACCAGTTCATAACAGAAATCAGCATTTAATAATATGTACAGTCAAAGATGAAATCCCTTGCTAAATCCAAGTAATTCCATAGTTTTCATTAAAAGGGAAAAATGGAGTTAGACTGAAAAAGGTGCCTATTTAGTCTTTGAAATAAACTAAATAGAAATTTTGTAATTATATCCTAAAGGTTAGGAGAATGTAAACCAACTAGAAAATAAACATTTTAGTATTTAGTCTTTAAGTACGACTGGTATATTGAAGACCGGAGATTCAGGGAGATCAATCTTACAAGTAAATGTCATAAAGTAAAATATTAGAGCAACAAAAACACTGTTAAAAAGTATTACAATTTAGGTATATGCCAAACAAACAAATTATAGAGGCAAATATTGTAAGATTCATAGATTGAATATCTAAAACACAAACAATTTAGTATTAGACTTTGAGTACGGCTGGTATCATGAAGACTGGTGATTAAGGGAGATAAAGCTTACATGTTAATATGTCATAAAATGAAATATTAGAGCAACAATAACATGTAGTCTTTATTGGTCTACCCATCCTCCGTTTAACATGCCTAGTGACTAAACTCTAACAACGCCTAACAGGTGTCTCTAATGGTCTTCTTTGTACATGTCCAAACCATTTTAGTCAAGCTTCTCACATCTTCTTTGCAATTGGTGTCACTCCAGTCTTATCCCTGATACATTCATTCCTAGTTTTATTCAGACTCGTCCACACATCCACCTAAGCATTCTCCTCGCTGCAACTCCAATTTTTTGCTAATGTACACAATTCACTGCCAACACTCAGAACCATAGAGCATTGCTATTCTAATTGCAGAACAGTAAAACTTGCCTTTAAGTTTTAATGGTACTTTACAATCACATAAGATCTCTGTCGCACCTCTCCACTTCAACCAACCTGCTTGAATTCTATGTATCACATCTTTATTAACAACTCCATCTTTTTGAACTATCGATTCAAGATATTTAAAGCACTCACTGAGGGAAATATCTTGATCACCCGACTTAATAACAAAGTCATTCGTCCTTCTTGCATTGTTAAATTTAAGCTTCATATACTTTGTCTTTGCCCCGCTCAACCTAAAATCCATTTTTTTCTAAAATGTCTTGCCAAAATTCAAGTTTCATGTTTACACCCTCGCACGTCTTATCTATCAAAACAATATCATCCGCAAACAATAAACACCAAGTTATTGCTTGTTGGATATGTCCGGTGAGCTCATATAAGATAAGGGTAAAGAGATAAGGGCTTAAACTTTAACCTTGATCAAGCCAACAGTGATAAAGAATTTTTGTATTAATCCTCCAGATTTTCTCACCCTTGTCACTGAATTTGTATACAAATCTTTAATTATGTCAATGTATGATACATTTACACCTTTCTTTTATAAGAATCTATATAAGATCTCTCTTGGAACCCTATCATAAGCCTTCTCAAGATCAATAAACGGCATATGCATATCTTGTTTTCTTTCTCGATAGTTTCAATGAGTCTCCTCAAGAGATGTATAGCTTCCATGGTCGACGACCCTGGCATGAATCCAAATTGATTCTCCGAGATGCTATTCACTCATTTTACTCTTCTTTCTATTACTTGTTTCCATAGTTTCATGATATGATTCATTAATTTGATTTTTCTGTGATTAACACAATTTTATATATCTCATTTGTTCTTATACAAAAGTTCTAAGATATTAGGGGTGTGCAAAAATAACAGAAAACAAAGAACCAGACTGAAACCGAACCGTACCAAGGTCGTTTCGCATGGGTCTCGGTTCGGTACCAGATCCACAAAACATAGAACCGAGCTGTTTGATTCGGTTCTCGATTCTTATGATTGGATACCCGAGAACCGATCCGGAACCAATTATTGAAACTACATCTATGAATTTATAGAGATCAAAATAAAATTTGATTCAATTAAATTATTATTTAGTGTATTTCACTTGTTTGTGAGTATTTTGTAATGATTAAATTTATATGTAATTATATAACATTTAACAAATTTTTAAAGATGAAGTATTTGATTTTATAATTTTTTTGTTTAATCATTAGGAATGCTTATATGTACAAGGATACAACAACACTCAAGCCTTTATCCCACTACAGTGGGGTCGGCTATATGGATCCTTTGTCGTCATTGTGTCCTATCCTTTGTCATAATCTCACTAATGCCAAAGTACGTCATGTCTTTCCTTATAGTTTCATTCCAAGTCGTTATTGGTCTACCCCTCCCTCGTTTAACATGCCTAGTGACTAGACTCTCACAACGCCTAACAGGTGCCTCTAATGGTCTCCTTTGTACGTGTCCAAACCATCTTAGTCGAGCTTCTCGCATCTTCTCTGCAATTGGTGTTACTCCTGTCTTATCCCTGATACATTCATTCCTAATTTTATCCAGTCCCATGTGTCCACACATCCACCTAAGCATTCTCATCTCCGACACTCCCATTTTTTGCTCATGTACACAATTCACTGCCCAACACTCAGAATCATAGAGCATCGCGGGTCTAATTGCAGTACGGTAAAACTTGCCCTTAAGTTTTAATGGTACTTCACGATCACATAAGAACCCTGGGGCGCCTCTCCACTTCAACCAACCCGCTTGGATTCTACGTGTCACATATTTATCAATACCTCCGTCTTTTTAAACTATCGATTCAAGATATTTAAAACATTAACTACGAGAACTATCTTGATCACCCAACTTAATAACGAAGTCATTCGTCCTTCTTGTACTGCTAAATTTAAGTCCATATACTCTGTCTTTGCCCTACTTAACCTAAAACTCTTCTTTTTTAAAGTATCTCGCCAAGATTCAAGTTTGCGTTTACACCCTCGCGCGACTCATCAATCAAAACAATATCATCCGCAAACAATAAACACCAAGGTATTGCTTGTTGGATATGTCTGGTGAGCTCATCTAAGATAAGGGTAAAGAGATAATGATTTAAAGCTGAACATTGATGTAAACTAACAGTGATAGAGAATTCTTGTGTTAATCCTCCAGATGTCCTCACCCTTGTCACTGAATTTGTATACATATCTTTGATTATGTCAATATATGGCACAATTACATCTTTCTTTTCTAAGACTCTCCATAAGATCTCTCTTGGAACGAAAAAAATTATGAAGCTCCATAAGATCTCTCTTTTCTAAGACTCTCCATAAGATACATTTACACCTTTCTTTTCTAATACTCTCCATAAGATGTCTCTTGCATAAGGGTATGCGAAAAAATTATGAAGCTTGAGTCGAACCGAGAACCAAACCGAAACTGAACCGAGCTTTGCAGTTTGGATCCGATTTTATATCTTAGGTACATCAATCGGTTCCGGTTCCCAAAAGTCAGAACTGAACTTACATGGGTCGATTCTTGGTTTTGGGTGGAACCGATCCAAATTGACCCGGATTGCACCCTTACAAGATACCTTTTCTCCATTGGTTCGACATCCCCTTTGACTTCAGTATCTTCTTAAAGAAACATGTGAGCCACACAATTCCTTTTTTCCTAGATATTTTCATACATCGATGAGTATATCGTCTGGCTCAATCATCTTTTTATTTTGTATCTTCTTTAGAGCATCATTTACCCTTGATACTTGAATTTTACGATAACATTATGTTTCTATATTATTCTGATTTACCTAACTTTTTCAAGTTTAGCTAATTGTCTTTTGTTTCATTATAGAGTTGATAAAAATATTTTTTTCATCGCTCTTTAATAGCCACGTCATTCATCAAAAATGTAATTGTTTCATCATTTATGCATTTAACTTGGCTTAAATTGCTCGTCTTTCTCTCTCTAGCTCGAGCAATTTTATATATGTCATGCTCTCGATTTTTAGTATTTACTTGCTTATAAAAAATTTCATAAGCTTGACTTCTAGTTTTACTTACTGTATGTTTAGCTTCTTTTTTGACGACTTTTTACATTATCAAGTTTTCATCATTCCTACAAGCGTAGAGTGTTTTATAACTGACCTTCTTTGCCCTCATTTTGTATTACACTTATTTTTTGCACCATCAAGATTTTTTATTTAGAGGTGCATAATCTTTTGATTCTTCAAGTACGTTTTTTCCACTTATCCTTAAATGTGAAAACATAACTTCTCATAAGACACTAGAATCAATATAATGGTCATCAAGTAGTTGTTTCATAACTGATGTCTTGAAAACAACATGCTTTTCCATCTAAAGGTTCCACCACTGAATTTTTGGCAACACTTTTATCGATGTCTTAAATTTATTATATTTAATTTGCACGTCCAACACCACTAATCAATGTTGTGTTGCCAAACTTTCTTCTTGTATGACTTTGCAATTCTTACAAATTATTTTATTCATTTTGCGAGTCATAAAATAATCAATTTGTGATTTATTTGATCCGCTTTTAAAAGTAATTAAACATTTTCCCTCTTATGAAAAAACATATTTGTCATAATTAGCTTGTGTTATGACAAAGTCTAAAATGGTTTTTCCTTCTTCACTTCTTTTTCCATACCAAAATCTTCCATGAACGGCTGTATAATCTATATTTTTCTTCCTTATATGTCCATATAAGTCTTCTCGTATGAAATCTTACTTGTGGCATGTAAGTACTGATCACATTAATAGTTTTTTTTCCAACGACCAACATTAGAAAAATTACTACAATTTAGTTTATGTCAGATAAACCAATTATAGAGGCAAATTTTGTAAGATTAATGAATTGAATATCTAAAACACAATCGCGGAAGTGCCTTTTTTATTAAGACAAGGTGCAAGTGTAAAGTTTATCCTTGCTGTTTTCACTAAGATAACTCTATTTTCTTTTCCCTTCTTCGTTATCTGCATACTCTTACTACAGTAAGTGGATTCTCATTGCTATCAAAATACAGGTGTATGTTGCCATCATCTCAATGCTTACTGCTGCAAACAACGATAGCCAAGAAAAAACTAGGTATGTAAATGATTCAGTTCGGTTTTAGATGAAACCAAACCGAATGACCTCGGTTTTTACACACCCCAAATCGAAACCGAACCAAAACTGTACGGTTCGATTCAGCTCGGTTTTTAACCCTCAGTTCGGTTTTACTAGCATTAGAAGCCGATACTACCAACTCTTCAGCTCAAAAGTGTATGTTAAGAATAAAAAGAAATAAACAAAAACATAATTTTAACATTATATTTCATGTTAGGCAAATCATCTGAAGATTACAATAAGCCTTGAACATATTTTCTTTAAAGTCACTTTGAAGTAGAAAGTTTCACTTCTAACTTCTTGAACAGAAGAAGGTAGGGAAGCAATTAATATGGCTTCATTTCTTCAAACTCATTTTAATTTCATAGCCTCAGCAAAGCTCAAGCCCTTGGCACTATAATGCAATTTAATGCAAATCACTATAGGAAAACTAGTATGTGAGCAAATGTCCGTTGAATACAATGGAATCAACTTGAAATGAAGGAATACAATTATAATTCATGTAAAAATAATCTGAAGATTACAGTTCACACTCAAAAGATAAAATGTAACAAATCACTATATAAAATGTACCTTTTCCAGAACAATGGCAGACGTGAGGGACCTAAGGATTGACTGGTTGAGAGCCTGAGACCATGGAGGAGGAAGAGGTGTCGAGTAATCGGCCTGCTGGCCCTGCTCGCGACGACAAGATGTCGAGAACGATGAAAGGAATCAAGAAAAGCGGGGGATTAGGGGAAATAGGGCTCGCAGACACCGCTCTCCTAATACTTGCTTCGCTGGACGTCTGGACTGTTGCTCGATTTGCGATCGTGTGAACCGTGATATACTAATATTTACATCCCGTGATGTCGGTTTGGTTTTCTCGGTTTGCCCAAGGTGAAAACGAACCGAATCGGCACCGGTTTTCAGCACCCCTAAACCAAAATTGAACTGGTCGGTTCAGTTTGAAAAACGGTTCGATTGGATCAATTCGGCCCGGTTCGATCGGTTTTGGGTTTTTACGCGCACCCTTAGAAGAAATAGAAGAAGCGGATAATATAACTTATCCGACTTAAACAAAGGTAACTGAATGAAATAAGCGCAACCAAAATTCCCAACTACATAGTAATTAGGGGCATGCTTAAATAATCTCTTGGACACGCATCACATCTCCCTCTGCTTATATAGCCCTCTACAACCCCGTATTCGCAGAATAGGTCCCCCACGGCAGGCGCGGGACCAGTTATATGTTTTTAAGCTTTTGAGAGATTTTGCACTCATGGTGGCATATTTAGGCCTAGCCCTTGTCATATACTAGTAGGGGGAGGAAAAATTTGCCTCCCCCCTTGGCTCCTTCTTGGGGGGCGGGTGTGGTAAGTTGGCCGACACCCGCCCCCGGCTCGATAGGTGCGAGTTAGGAGCAGCGGGATCGGTTGGAGGCCAGGATGCCGCCCCCTGCACCTTAGCCCTGGGTAGGGCGAGACTGGCCGAGCGGTTAGCTCGCAGGGGCGAGAGCGGCCTGCGGCCAGGCTCTCGCCCCGGGCGATTAGCTCGCGGGGCGAGACCGGTCGGCGGCCAAGGTCTCGCCCACGTGTTTAGTATTGCGGGGCGAGACCGGCCGGCGGCCAGGGTCTCGCCCGCGCGGTGAGCTCGCGGGGCGAGACCGGCCGGCGGCCAGGGTCTCTCCCGCGCGGTGAGCTCGCGGGGCGAGACCGGCTGGCGGCCAGGGTCTCGCCCGCGCGGTTAGCCCACTCGTCTCGGGTGCCCGGGGAGGTGGGGGGTATGGCTTGGCCTCCTCCCGCCCTTGGACCTCTTTGGGCCGTATTTTTACCGTTGTGCCCCCGGGGTGAAGTTACCTCTTTTACCCCATGGTGTGGATGTTTTCTATTAGCTCAGGGTCTATTTGTCTTAGGGGTATTTCGGACCTTTTGGTCCCCGGGCTTGGAAAAACTATAATTAGACCCCCTTGGGTACCTTTGGAGAGGATGAATTTTTGGCTTCCTCCTCCCTTGGTTTCTTCTTCTTGGTAGAGTTTGAGAGCTCTCCAAGGTACCCAGCTCAGTCATTGGTGAGGGAGGGGAAGTGCTCTTGTGACCTTCCGGGTGTGTGGTGGGACCTCCACGCTAGAGCCGAGGGTCTGTTCCTAGTTTCCCAAGTCTTTGGTCTGTGACGTTCCACCGAGTGTAGTAGGTGTGAGGTCACCCCTTTCTTGGGACCCCGAACTCCACAGAGACCAAGTTTTTGGTTTCAACATTTTGGTGCGGTGAGCGTGGAGAGTGACCAGCACAGAAGATCTTGGGAGAGTGTCATGACTGGAGATCAGGGAGGTGGTGATGATCTCGGCGAGCTCCCAAACCCCGGACCCTTCGTAGGAAGGGAGGAGTTCATGGCTTCCATCCAAGGTATCATGGAGATGCTGCAAAGTATTGCCCCTCGGGCTGACAGCTCAACCCCCACCCCCCAGGGACTGGCTACCAGGGGTCTCGGCGAGCTGACCCAGAGTGGTCTCGGCGAGCTGCCTCCCAGGGGCATAGGCGAGATGACCCCAGCAGGGGGAGAAGGAAGTGCACCAGGAAGAAGGCCTGGGAAGGAAGGGATGGGAGAAGGGGTCGAGCGAGACCTCACCGGCCGGGAGTTGTTCCCCAGCCCAGCGAGTGCTAGCCCTCCAGACGAGCAGGTCGCGCGAGTAGAGGTTGCGAGAGCACCCCTCAGGGGGTCACCCTTCAGCGAGCTGATCATTTCAGCTCCTGTTCCCGAGGGGTTCAGAGAGTCTGACATGACCTACTATACTGGGAAGGATGACCCCGTCCAGCACCTGCAGTGGTTCAAGGATGCCGGCTCCATCAGGCCGATGACGGATGCCTTCAAGTGTTGTCTCTTTGCGATCACGTTTAAGGAGAAGATAAGGGACTGGTTTCATCAACTCTATCCGAGGTCGATCTATGGGTTCGAGGATTTGAGCCGGAGCTTTCAGCTTCGCTTCTCCACCTCCAAGAAGAGGAAGAAGAGTTCTGAGTCCATCTTTCTGATAAGGCAGAGGGCCGAGGAGTCACTGGCCCACTACGTCGACAGGTTCCAAGAGGAGATCCTGGACATCCAGGAGATGTCGGGGTATGCCCTCCAGATGGCGTTCACGGTGGGGTTGCGCGAGGGGTTCTTCAAGATGAGCTTGACCCGAAAGGCCCCCCTTTCCTTCGAGGAGCTGATGGAAAGGGCGACAGAAGAGATAGTCATGGAGGCGGTCAACCCGACATTTGTCAAGAAGTTGGCAAAACTAACAGAGTCGGAGTCAAATGAGCAAGGTGGCTCAAAGCATCAGGAAGGAAGAAGGAGAGAGGAGCAGAGAGCTCAGGGGTTCTAGGGACAGGAGGGTCCGGAACCAGGCTGGAGGCAGCAGGGAGGACCTGCCCATGGTCCAGGAAGAGCTCTCATCCAGGGTGGGGGGAACTTTCACGGGGGCCAAGAGAGCTTCAACTTCCAAAGACAAGCCCCAAGACAGCTCCTGCCTCCACCCCCAGCAAGCCTTGGCAATAGGCGGAGGAGGAAGAGGCAACGAGAGAGACCGCCGAGCCCGCCGAAGGAGGGGAGAAGGAGCATTATCATACTGTGACTTCCACCAGGCGGAGGGTCACGCCACAGCTACCTGCCCCGAGTTCCTGGAAGTGAGGGGGGCGAGAGGCCCTGCCCAGCCTCAGTCGCCGGCACAGGTTGAAGGGATTCTACCCAGAGTGGGGGAAGAGGACATATGTGAGGACCGGGTCGATGTAAGACCCCGAGGAGGTATAGCAGTAATCCACGGTGGAGTGGGGATCGAGGCCACTCGGAAGGCGAGCCTCCATGTCATGTACCGACGGAGCGTCGCTTCGACATCCCAGACCCCGCCCCAGGAGGAGAAGATCACCTTCTCGATAAAGGACATGCCGGATCATGAGGATCCGTTATGTGATGCGCTGGTTATCGAGACGGCCATCGAGGGCTACATCGTCTCCCGGATCTTGGTTGACAACGGGAGCTCCGTCAACGTCGTTTTCAAGAAGGATTTTGACGAGATGAAGGTGGAGCCAAGGAGGGTGTTAGCCTCAGACGGACCCCGGTTCGGATTTTCAGGGGAGAGGAAGGAGGTTGAAGGTGGACTCCAAGTGAAATTGGGAGGGACTTCAAGGAACTGTCGGTTCGTCATAGTTGACGCTCCGAGCAGCTACAATGTCATATTCGGAAGGCCCCTCATCAACACCTTCTGTTGTGTGACGTCTTCGTTCCACCAGTGCCTCAAGTTCAGCTCAGGAGGGATCCAAGTCAGAGTCAAGGGAGACTCCAGGATGGCAAGGCAATGTTATGTCACGACCGTCAACACCATCTTTTGGTTGACCAAGGCAGAGGAGATGGAGAAGATCATGGAGAGCCTGAGCAAAATGGAGGTATCCGAGGGGAAGGATGAAGGCCATCATGCCCAGACCCCCTGAAGAAGCCTCGCCTCGGCAGAGTCTTGTATTTTTTCTTATATTGTAATGAGTTCAACCCCCGACCAGCTGAGTCGGGGGGGTCATGTAACCCATCTTTTTTCCCCTTTGAGGATGTTGGAATTGATAAATCTTAGGTGACATGCTCAGTCCCACCCCCCGAGAGGATCTCCTCATGTCAGGCTCTCGCAGTTGGATGGGTCGAAGGTACCTCGGGGAGGCTAAGTCCTCTTTGCTCCGATGACGGTCCCGTTGTCAGGCTCTCACTAGCTAGCAGGGCAGGCGTACCACTCGTGGAAGCACAAGTACCTTTGCTCCGATGACGGTCTTGTTGTCAGGCTCTCACTAGCTGGCAGGGCAGGCAAACCTCTCGTGGAAACTCAAGCACCTTTGCTCCGATGACGGTCCCGCTGTCAGGCTCTCACTTGCTGGCAGGGCAGGCTTACCTCTCGTGGAAGCCCAAACACCTTTGCTCCGATGACGGTCCCGCTGTCAGGCTCTCACTAGCTGGCAGGGAAGGCGTACCTCTCGTGGAAGCCCAAGAACCTTTGCTCCGATGACGGTCCCGCTGTCAGGCTCTCACTAGCTGGCAGGGCAGGCGTACCTCTCGTGGAAGCCCAAGCACCTTTGCTCCGATGACGGTGCCGCTGTCAAGCTCTCACTAGGTGGCAGGGCAGGCGTACCTCTCGTGGAAGCCCAAGCACCTTTGCTCCGATGACGGTCCCGCTGTCAGGCTCTCACTAGCTGGAAGGGCAGGCGTACCTCTCGTGGAAGCCCAAGTATCTTTGCTCCGATGACGGTCCCGCTGTCAGGCTCTCACTAGCTGGCAGGGCAGGCGTACCCCTCGTGGAAGCCCAAGCACCTTTGCTCCGATGACGGTCCCGCTGTCAGGCTCTCACTAGCTGGCAGGGCAGGCGTACCTCTCGTGGAAGCCTAAGTACCTTTGCTCCGATGACGGTCCCGCTGTCAGGCTCTCACTAGCTGGCAGGGCAGGCGTACCTCTCGTGGAAGCCCAAGTATCTTCGCTCCGATGACGGTCCCGCTGTCAGGCTCTCACTAGCTGGCAGGGCAGGAGTACCTCTCGTGAATGCCCATTTCTCCCGGAGGGGGTCTCGCCACCCAGGCTCTCATCAGCTGACATGGCAGTTTGACCCCTCCGGGAGGTTAAGTGTTTTTTACCCGGAGGGAGTCTCGCCACTTAGGCTCCCATCAGCTGGCATGGCAGGATGGCCCCTCCGGGAGGTTAAGTGTTTTTATCCGGAGGGGGTCTCACCACCCAGGCTCCCATCAGCTGGCATGGCAGGTTGACCTCTCCGGGAGGTTAAGTGTTTTTCACCCGGAGGGGGTCTCGCCACCAAGGCTCCCATCAGCTGGCATGACAGGTTGACCCCTCCGGGAGGTTAAGTGTTTTTACCCGAAGGGGGTCTCGCCACCCAGGCTCTCATCAGCTGGCATGGCAGGTTGACCCCTGCGGGAGGTTCAGTATTTTTCACCCGGAGGGGGTCTCGCAACCCAGGCTCCCATCAGCTGGCATGGCAGGTTGACCCCTCCGGGAGGTTAAATGTTTTTTACCCGGAGGGGGTCTCGCCACCCAGGCTCCCATCAGCTGGCATGGCAGGATGGCCCCTCCGGGAGGTTAAGTGTTTTTACATGGAGGGGGTCTCTCTACCCAGGCTCCCATCAGCTGGCATGGCAGGTTGACCCATCCGGGAGATTAAGTGTTTTTTACCCGGAGGGGATCTCGCCACCCAGGCTCCCATCAGCTGGCATGACAGGATGGCCCCTCCAGGAGGTTAAGTATTTTTACCCGGAGGGGGTCTCGCCACCCAGGCTCCCATCAGCTGGCATGGCAGGTTGACCCCTCCGGAAGGTTAAGTGTTTTTACCCGGAGGGGGTCACGCCACCCAGGCTCCCACCAGCTGGCCTAAAAGGTTGACCCCTCCGGGAGGTTAAGTGTTTTTACTCGGAGGGGGTCTCGCCACCCAGGCTCCCATCAGCTGGCATGGCAGGTTGACCCCTCCGGGAGGTTAAGTGTTTTTTGCCCGGAGGAGGTTTCGCCATCCAGGCTCCCATCAGCTGGCATGGCAGGTTGACCCCTCGGAGACGCCTTGTGTTTTCTCCAAACCGTGAGAAAAAGCTACACTCAGTGAATACGTTGGGTTTGATGGTTCTTTCCGAACGTGGAACTCGCTCGAAAAGAGCGGGGATTGTGTACAACCTCGTATTAGCAGAGTAGGTCCCCAACGGCAGGCGCGGGACCAGTTATATGTTTTATGCTTTTGAGAGATTTTGCACTCATGGTGGCCAATTTAGGCATAGCCCTTGTCATATACTAGTAGGGGGAGGAAAAATTTGTCTCCCCCCTTGGCTTCTTCTTAGGAGGCGGGTGCGGTAAGTTGGCTGACACCCGTCCCCGGCTCGATAGGTGCGAGTTAGGAGCAGCGGGATCGGCTGGAGGTCAGGATCCCGCCCCCTGCACCTTAGCCATGGGTAGGGCGAGACTGGCCGAGTGGTTAGCTCGCAGGGGCGAGAGCGGCCTGCGGCCAGGTTCTCGCCCCGGGCGATTAGCTCGCGGGGCGAGACCGGCCGACGGCCAGGGTCTCGCCAGCGCGGTTAGCTCGCGGGTCGAGACCGGCCGGCGGCCAGGGTCTCACCCGCGCGGTTAGCTCGCGGGGCGAGACCGGCCGGCGACCAGGGTCTCGCCCGCGTGGTTAGCTCGCGGGGCGAGACCGGCCGGCGGCCAGGGTCTCGCCGACGCGGTTAGCTCGCGGGGCGAGACCGGCCGGCGGCCAGGGTTTAGCCCGCGCGGTGAGCTCGCGGGGCGAGACCGGCCGGCGGCTAGGGTCTTGCCCGCGCGGTGAGCTCGCGGGGCGAGACCGGCCGGCGGTCATGGTCTCGCCCGCGCGGTGAGCTCGCAGGGCGAGACCGGCTGGCGGCCAGGGTCTCGCCCGCGCGGTGAGCTCGCGGGGGGAGACCGTCCAGCAGCAAGGGTCTCGCCCGCGCGGTGAGCTCGCGGGGCGAGACCGGCCGGCGGCCAGGGTCTCGCCCGCATGGTTAGCCCACTCGTCTCGGGTGCTCGGGGAGTTGGGGGTATGGCTTGGCCTCCTCCCGCCCTTGGACCTCTTTGGGCCGTATTTTTACCGTTGTGCCCCCGGGGTGGAGTTACCTCTTTTACCCCCCGGTGTGGATGTTTTCTATTGGCTCAGGGCCTATTTGCCTTAGGGGTATTTCGGACCTTTTGGTCCACAGGCTTGGAAAAACTATAAATAGACCCCTTGGGTACCTTTGGAGAGGATGAGTTTTTGGCTTCCTCCTCCCTTGGTTTCTTCTTCTTGGTAGAGTTTGAGAGCTCTCCAAGGTACCCAGCTCAGTCATTGGTGAGGGAGGGGAAGTGCTCTTGTGACCTTCCGGGTGTGTGGTGGGACCTCTACGCTAGAGCCGAGGGTCTGTTCCTAGTTTCCCAAGTCTTTGGTCCGTGACGTTCCCTCGAGTGTAGTAGGTGTGAGGTCACCCCTTTCTTGGGACCCCGAACTCCACAGAGACCAAGTTTTTGGTTTCAACAAGCCCTAAGGAGCATTATCGTAATTTGTATGTCCCACAACCCCAATATAAGAGAGTAGTGGTATCTCTTATTTCTATTTTGTGAATATTGTGAATTTAGGCTCTCTTAGGTGAGAGAGGCTCTTGGAGGGCACTAGCCCTCAAGAGTTTGGGTTAAGCTTTCTCGATAATTGTACCCTTGTTTGTGTCCAATCATTCAATTTCAGTTATGATACCATGCAACTATCAGTGGCCGCCAGTGGCTGTGGCGGTTACTGGAAAATGGGAAATAGGGGTGGAGGGGCCAGCAAAGGGAAGCGGCGGCGGGGGGAGGGGGGGACTTTCCAAGGCTTCACACCTAGGCGCAAGGCTTCGCACCTAGGCGCAAGGCTTCGCACCTAGGCTCCGGCTTTGGAACTGGATGACCAAATAGAGGAACTCACTTCTTCAACTTTTAATCCCCTCTAAATGAGTCTTCTACCCTTATTTATAGAGTAAGAAGCCTTTATGCACCGTCAATATTCTCTGATCATGGCGGCTTTCAAAATACATTAAAAATACAAAAAAACATGGATCATGGATCCGCACAAATTTGATGGATCTGATCACCCTGTATGCCCATGTGTGTGACGTGATCCCCATCAAGTGTCCACGGGTATATCAAGTTGAAGGAGGAAAAACTAGCAGGCCATGTGGGATAATGTGAGAGTCGAGGAATCCCGTCGGGAATATTCTCCCAACACAAGTGGCAGCCACACTACGATCGGGGCCCGAGTCGGCTTCGTCTTCAACACTTCCCCTCACATGGGACACGCAAGCATGCAAAAGCTCGCTATGATACCATGAAAGTCTAACAAGCCATGTGGTGTGAGAGTTAGGGAATCTTGTAGAAAATATTCTCCCAAACACACGTGGGGTCCACACAACGGTCGGGGTTGGAGTCGTCTTAGTAGCCATTATTTAGTGAAGGAGAAAACACTGTTGAAAGGATGCGATCATAGTTGTGTTGACCTCCATAAAAGAGGCCATATGCTAAATCCATTAAAAGATCAAAAGGCACTAGATGAATTTTATGCAATTAACATAATAATATATGCATTACCATTTATGTCCAAGGCAATAAAGAGTGATAACTCGTCAGTTGGAAGGGCTTCACCAAGATGTTGAAAAGCTGGGGCCACAGGAATTATTGAACCTCCTCGCAAGTAAAAAATTGGCAGATCCTGAATTGTTTTAAAAAAGAGAGCAAATAATATAGAGTAAATGTAATGAAAGTTCAAATAAATAAAACTAAGGTAATAAAACACAGCTTACTGGATGTGAATCTCCAAAATCAAACCTCATCCAAATTCCCTTTGGTAATACATGAGATAATTCATGCGATCCGTATTCTGGTATTGTGCTGTTAACCAAGTGGCATGTACTTCAGTGCAAATATGATATTTAATATATGTCTAGCCATCAATGGATAGTTTTAAACTGAGGTCTGAGGGAAACACAAATTTGCATGAAGAAGGTTTATTAAAAAAAACAAGAGTTAAAGCTTTGCTACAATATGACTTTAAAGCACCATAAGAGAAAAAAAAACTTTAACAGATCCAACAGAATCCAACTTAAAGATTTAAGTACCTTGCACAGACTAAAAGCGGCCCTAGTAGAAATGAATTCTCAATATTTCTTAATCTTTTGTCCTTTGAGTCTGTGTAACCCAACTGGCAATTAAAAATGTGCAAAATGAAAATGAAGGGACTCTCGGGGAAAAAACATTACCAGCAAAAAATGTTGGAGAGAGAACAGGAATGCCCTTTTTATGAGCCTCATAGAAAAGTGTATAAATGTGTGGTATAAGCCGATAGCGCCTTAACAGTGCAAGGCGGCACACTTCTTCACACTGTAAAGGAAAGAAGGAATAAAGCTTTATTGGAGAGATAAGCAAGGTTGAATGTAAACGAAAAAATAGAGATAAACAAGGAAGAATGTCACAGAAATTTTTTCCACTCTCTTGAGCAGTTCAAATGACAGTGGCCATTAATTTTCATATTTTAATCTGCTAGTTCAATTAAGGATGAAATTTGAAGTAGAATAGCTAGGTTATGAATTTTGAAAACCTCTTCACCAAAGGACCAAGGTTCGTGATCATTAGTTCGGGACTCAGAATGCCCCCGACAGAACGGAAACATGGCACCAACGCCCATCCATCTTCCAAAAAGCTTTGGGGTTGCATTACCAGCAAACCCACCAATATCTGGTCCTGATAATGGCTGACCACTGAGACCCTACAGAAATAAGAATGTAAAAAGAAGGCAGAAAATGTTCCCAAGATGGGATGGAAGATATACCAAGAAAAAGGCAATGCTCGACCAATTCCTAAGAAAACAGGTATTGCTTATTATGCAGAAAATAAGCAAATAATCAGGTTCAACTTGGCCTTATTCCACAGTCTTGGGCTTACTATAAAATGAAATTGGGCTCAAGGAACACTAATGAAATAGTATGGATGAAAATGAGCTTTACAAGTCAAGCTGCTTTAAATAGAAGGAGAAATCGCAATTGGATTTTTTTTAAGAAAGTTTTGGTCTTTTACAAAGGAAAATAGCAATAGTCAATTGATTGATCGTTCAAAATTTTCCATAAGGCTTCTAAGTGCTGTAGAGCTATGACAATCAGAAAATTCTAATCTGCATATATTCCTAAAGATTCATCAGTTATTTTAACTAAATTCTCCATTTACTCTTATTTTCACTTCACTAGTTAATAGTTATAAATGATGGTTTCAATTATAGGAAAAAATAAATTCTGCTCGTCTCCTATATCAGGCAATATGTGAAGTATCTATAGCAGGTGGAAGAATGAAAATTTTCATTACATACAAATCCGACTATATTCTTAATATGTTTCATGGACACAAAATTAAAAAATAAAGATGGACACAAAATTAAAGAACAAAGACGGGGACAAGATTTAAGAGTAAAGAAATTTATTTAACTGACCAGTTGAAGAACCATTGGTATACTCATATGGAGATGCTCCCAGGTTGAGAGATTGTCACCTGTCCAAGTGGCAGCATAGCGCTGGGATCCTATGAATCCAGATCTAGTAAGAACAAAGGGTCGCCTTTTCTCATTAGCCATTTTCATTCCCTCATAAGTTGATCTTGCCATCAGCATGCCAAAAACCTGTCCATGAGGTGGATGCTCTGAACATAACTCTTACCAAGAAGTCAACTTCAACTCATAGACTAAGCAGAAAAAAGTTTGACCATCTTACAGATGAAAAATGAACGATGGAGAAATTACATTATGATAATGAGTATGTTTTTGTCTACCACCAAACTCAGCATCTGCATTGTGAATGTTGTTCTCGGGCATTGTCTTTGTAACTGTCTGTGAATACGATTTGCTGCTTCTTAACAATTTTATAAAAAACTTGGGATACAAAGAAGTTTTCATTCTCCAAAAGACTTACTTTAAAAACAGCAGGCTCATTCATATCATTCCATATACCATCAACACCATTAGAAACAAAATCCTTCACCAAATTAGCCCACCATAATCGTGCTTCCTTCTGGGTGAAGTCAGGAAAAACACATGTCCCGGGCCACACCTCCCCTAATAATGAAACAAACGGTGACAACAGCTCAAAAATAATGGCTCAATTTTATAAAAACATTTTAGAAACCATACCGACAAATGGCTCGCCATCTTCTTTCAGGATCCATACATTACTATTAGTGCCACTATCAAACACATGGTAACCCTCTTCATGTTTGATTCCAGGGTCAAGCATCCATATTGCATGGATACCCATAGCATGAAGTTCTTCTACCAAAGTTTTTGGATCAGGAAAGCGCTCCTGCAATATCTTTATAAGTTAATACTCCTCTGGAAACATCCAAAAGATACTAAATTGAAGAATAAATGAAAAGGCTACAAAGTACACTTAAAGAGGATACCAACTGCGCTACTTGTCAAAAAACATTACGCCAATAAAAACATTGGGCATGCTTCTATTTTACTTAGGAAAAAATTTTACACATGTCAACACCCCCATGAACATGGGCATGGACAAATTTTATTAATATACACTCTATAATGCATGTTCAAGCCAACGACACAATTGCACAGAGTATCAAATTTATGGTTGTTAGACGCTCAAAAAATAACAAACAACATAAATATTGTTAATTTTACTACTAATTTCAAGCTAATTTTGAGCTGATTCGCTCCAATTTGAGATTGACTTCAAATTAAGAGCAAACTGAGTTTTTTGTTCATTGCTTGAATCATTTGGGTTTGATTCAAACTTGACCAATGTTAAAATTCGAGCCAATTTTCGAGCGTTCTTCGAGCCATTGGAACATGCCTAAGTAGCAGAGTGGTTCGGAGAATTAAAACCTTGATGTCTACATTTATTGTAATAGCGAAAAAATCAACGTTATTTATTTTATTGAGACAATAAATAAGGAAACATTAAATCTAACTAACACATTTGAACACATCCAATTATGGTTATTTTTATTATCATGTCAAATGCAATTTGGTCACACATTTTTTCATATAATCAACCTTCATTTCCTCGTAGACCTGGAGGAAACCTAATAGTGTAGCTGCCAAGACCATCCATCCCATTTCCGAGGAAAAATCATTAAAATTGTGGCCATGTTTTTTTTATCCATACATCACATGTAAGGGGAAAAACATACTTTATCAAAAGTAAAACATCGAAAACCATGCATGTAGTCGATGTCCATCCATATAACATCACAGGGTATGCCTCTTTCCCGGAAATTGGTAGCAATCTGTAAGACAGAAGGAAAGAAAGTAAACATGAATGACAATTGAAATTTTCCAATCATTTGGTCTCCGTTGGGCACGGTGGTGTCAGTCGTGAACGCGGTGATTATGAACCGTAGTTCGTGAACGTCTGACCTCACCTAAGGAACATCATCAACTTTTATGTTCAAAACTAGTTTTCTTTTCTTGGTGGTGATCATAACCGTTGTCATGCCAAATATACATTTTATGATGATGGCGTTTTTGTCCAAACTCACTGGAACAAAAACGTCGTGCCAAACGGAGCCTTAGTATCAAATAATAAACTTCCTTTCAAGTGATATGACGATTCAATGCGGAGTACCTCTGATTTCAAGATATTAGACATTAGAACTACTTTGCAGTTGCATTCAAGCCAAATCAAGATGTTCAGTGTATATGCACCTGACGAACCCTTTCATCCGTCTCGTAGCTCCAACGACATTGATGATAACCAAGCGACCATTTAGGAGGCATAAAAACAGTTCCTAAAGATGGAATACAATGTTAGAAACACCTTGCAATGAAGGTTAATATAACCATAGTTTCCATTTTTAAACATGAAAAATAACAATCCATAACTAGCAAGCCTTCACTAGGATTCACAAGAAAACTTAGAAGCTGGGCTTAATGTAAAGGTAAGATTATGTCTCCGTTTGGCATGGTGATGGCGGTCGTAAACGCATGGGTTAAACCGTCATTTGTTAAGGATTACCTAACAAACATTATCCGTTTGAACATAAAAGTTGATGAAATTTCTTAGGTGGGCGTTAACAAATGATAATTTAACCCCATGTTCATGAACGTCATCACCGTGTCAAACGGAGCCTATATCATACTTTGTTTATTGAAATTTAAGAGGAACTAAAAATAGGAACAGAAGTCCAAATGGGGTTAAGAATGCAACCGATTGCACGAGATAGAGAAATTAGAACTTCAGCAGGCGAGTTGAAGGGGCCAAATGTAATGACAGGATATGCAGACGCAGAGGAGAACTTTATGGTTGAAATTTCCCGGAGATCAATCTGCAAGAAAAATAAACAAATATTAACAAAAAAACTAGATCAACAAGAGGGATTCAACAGCACAGCTTAAAACAAGATAACCAATAAACTTTGCACAACAATTCAGCGGCGGCCTAATCGATCGGTGAAACAACGAAATACAAACAAACCTCACATCGCCGGGTTGTGTCTGCCAGAACGCCCAGCGCCTTGCCGTCCGGCAGAACAGCCAGTACCCAAGGATGCGACTGATACAACGATGTCGTTTCTGCGCTATAGCCCCATGCATCAGTGTTCCAGGTGAAGATCTGGTAATCGATTGTGGCAGTATTAAGCACTGATCAATATAGGATAATTGTGATAATTTTAAGTAAATGGATACCCTCTTCCCCGTCCGTTCGAGCGGCCCACTGACTTCTCCAGTTCCATAGAGAGATGTCCCCGAAGGAAGCTTTCCAAGAAAAGAGAACACATCTTATAAATCCCATCTTCTAACTAAAAGATCTCACTGCCTATATTTACAGAGTAAGTTTGTAGTTGGCAAACCTGGATCATAACGATCTGCTGGTCACGGAGTTGCTCGAATGAGGGAAGGAACTCCGGGAGCCTGCCATGGCCAGCGATGGGGGTTTCCCTCGCCTTAGGATCGACGAATGAAAGGCTCGGGAATGCAGCATCGCGAGCATTCACGGAGCAATCGAAGCGAAAGACTCCCTTCTCGAGGATCGGGAAGAAGGCAATCTCACCGGCGGCTGTCTTCACCGACCCATCATTCATCGTTCCGGCGGAAGTCGTCATAAAGCGTGATCGGATCTCGAAAGTGTGCTGGAGACGAGGAGGGAATCGTGGGAGCGAAGGAGGGGAAGGTGGAGAAAGGAGAGGAGATTTCAGGCGCCGGGGAAAGGGCGGAGTGCAGAAGCTTACTGCTGCTACTCCGCCTGATCGGATAATTGATAATTGTTGCATAGGGTTTGAGCCCCGGAAATTTTTAAATGAACTTAGGATTCAGCAAGTGTAGGACTGACACAAATGGAGTCGTCAGACGGAGGACTTATGGGCCGCTCTGCTCCCACGGCGGCCGGCGGGAGCGTCTGCGGCCGCGATATTTTTTGCTATGGTTCCTTCTGTACAAAATTTATTATTTTTTGAAAAAAAATTACGGAATATTAATTAAATATTTTTTACATATATTTATAAGTAATTGTTAGATAATTATTTTAAAAGTAACATCTGACGGTACATTATGCTTTATTAGGCTCTGTTTGGGAGGACTTATTTTCACCGGTCAAGCGGTTACGACCGCATGAACCGGATCTTAATTAAGGTCCGATTCATGCGGTCGTAACGGTTGACCGGTGAAAATAAGTCCTCCCAAACGGAGCCTTAGTCTAGTACTGCAAAAAAAGTTCAGGCCCACGGAAAGCCTGCCCGAGCCAGGCCCGGAAAAGCTCGATTAGGTCTGGCCTGGGAAAAGCCTGGTATGGGTCAAGGTTGGGCTTGGTGCCTTACCGGGCCCCCATATTAGTCGGTTGCCTGAGCTTGGCCTAGCACTTGGGCCGGCAAGTTGGAAATCCCACCTGCTGGCTGGATTTACAATAGGAAATCCCGCCAGCGGCGGATTTCCTATTGAAATCCCGCCACCGAATCCCTCCAAGGCGGGATTTTAATCCCGCATAATTCAGGCGGGATTTTAATCCCGCATAATCCAGGCGGGATTTTAATCCCGCCTATTAAGGCAGGATCCCGTCTGTTGGGAAATCTGGTCAACCCGGGCCCGGCCTGGCCTTGGCCGGCCGAGATGGCCTTATTAGGCCCCCTCTTTGAGGGGGAGCCTGAGCCCGGCTCAAGCTGGGCCGGGCGCAGTTAGCGAAAAATCCGGGCCCAATCAACCCGATTAGACTTTTTGTGCACGATTATTTATTACAATCGAGCTGAACATAGCGCATTTCCTATATTTTGATGGCGGTCCAATAGCAAATCGGACAGACATGATTTCACTCGCACGATTCTCTCATATACTACTCATAGGTAATAAAAATCAAATCATATTTAAAAATTTATTAATTGTGTGTACCAAATTATCATTTTAATTCTTATGGATATTCAACTTGAACTGGCACGAGTAATGTGTCGCATGCATCCGGCTTCTCATTTTTCCCCGCTGCATGTCTCTCTCGCTCTCCCTCCCTCTGGCGAAATGTGGCTTAATTCAAATCATAAAAATGATAAACTAATTCGCGCCAAAATAAAAATAAGCATGAGATAAATCAATGGAAATGCTTTGCCTAAATACATGTATTCCAAAGTATTGAGAGGAAAATGTGTAGTTGTAGACTTGTAGTTGGGTTTTCACACTAATAAATAAAACAATGCAAGTGACATTAATAAATATTTAGTTATTTAATTAACATTAATAATTATGAGGCGGTTCTATACTTCTATAGTTAATATAATATATATATATATATATGCACATTTATATTGGAAAGAAATATCTTATATAAAACAAAGTATATGCATAATTGTACTCTAATATTCGATAAATAATTGGGTTATGCGTCCTAATTGTACTCTTAATGTTTGAGTTGCATCGAAGGCATCTCCTTGGATTTTTATTTATTTATTTACTTTAATTATTTAATTAACTTTTCTTTATTTTGTTTTGAACGTTCACTATTTTTCTTTGTTTTTTTTTATTTTAGTTCCTTAATACGATCTTCTTTATTTATACATGAGCAACCTAGCTGAAGGCATGATGATGTTCCTCAATGCATAATGTGTATGATAACAAACACTACACCAATCACTAGTAGAGAAGAATTAAGCAAAATAATTTTATTGCCTTTGTGAGGAACTAATAATTTTAAATCATAATTAAGTTTATGAATATAATTAATTCCATCAATGAATTTATTTTCAAATTAAATATTGTTTAAAAATTAAATTATATATTTTAATATTTTTAATAAAATTATCAAATTGATATTACAACAAAGGCAACAATCGTTTTATCAACCGCATTTGTTGAAGTCGGGAAAATTCTTTTACTTCAAAATTCAACTCTAAGTGCAGTATAAGGTTACTAGTTCAGCGATCGGATTTGACTGGTTAACACGCAAGGACAAAGAGACTAAGGAGGCACTAAGAGGACCTCATGTGCTGCGGCAGGGAGGTCATACCATGAACCTGGAAGTTTTGAAGAAACTTCCCTTCCACAACCAAGAATGACCGAGCAGGGTACGAGGAAGGCACGAACTTGATGAGAAACTCGGAAAATGAGGTCACCAAAGAGGACGATCACTGTCTTGCGACCCAAAACTTCAATAGCGCAATCCAAAAGCTAAGTCCTAAAGTCCTAATCCTTGTACCTCTGAGATCCTATTTATAAGGAAATCTAAGAGGGTGGGGTGTAACTGTGTAACATCTTGTTATTAGGTAATCGCGTTTAATATTAAATAATATTGATTATGTATTAATAATCTTGTTTGAGAATACAATTATCAAACAGAGCTGAATCTTAGAAAACGGTGTCCACGGTTAGACTCAAAATGTCGAAAACCTATAAATCGACATAATATGTGTTAAAATCCGAGGTGTAACGACCCGGGTTTAGAGCTTAGAGGCCGCAGCTTGTCTCGCCCCACGACATCGCTACCGAGCTGCAGCCCAAGCACCCCCAACCCCTCTCCAGCCCACTGGAGGGAAGTTGGTGTCCACAGCCTCCCTTTGATGAGCGAACTCGATAGTCAAGCTCGCACCACGGGGACTTCCCAGGAGGTCACCCATCTCAGTACTACTCTCGCCCAAGCAAGGAAGCTCAGTTGGTGATGAGATGTGAAGGAACTCCATATTTAAGTGTGCTTGGGCGAGAGTAGTACTGGGATGTGTGACCTCCTGGGAAGTCCTCGTGGTGCGCGCTTGACTATCGAGTTCGCTCATCAAAGGGAGGTTGTGGCCACCAACAATCCGCCAGTGGGCTGGAGAGGGGTTGGGGTGCTTGGGCTGCAGCCCGGTAGCGATGTCGTGGGGCGAGACAAGCTGCAGCTCAATTGGTGATGATAAGTGAAGGAACTCCATAGTTAAGCATGCTTGGGCGAGAGTAGTACTGGGATGGGTGACCTCCTGGGAATTCCTCGTACGACCCAACTTAACTGTCGAGTTCGCTCATCAAAGGGAGGTTGTGACCACCAACAACCCGCCAGTGGGCTGGAGAGGGGTTGGGGTGCTTGGGCTGCAGCCCGATAGCGATGTCGTGGGGCGAGACAAGCTGCGGCCTCTGAACTCTAAACCTTGGTCGTTACAATAAAAATTGCACTTTTTATTATAACGACTCTGGCGCGTACGTAACAACGTTACGGCTCCGCTCTCCGGGCATCGCTACCGGGCTGCAGCCCAAGCACCCCAATCCCTCTCCAGCCCACTAGTGGGTTGTTGGTGGCCACAATCTTCCTTTGATGAGGTAAACTCGATAGTCTAGTGCGCACCACGGGAACTTCCCAGAAGGTCACCCATCCAAGTACTACTCCAGCCCGAGCATGCTTACCTATGGAGTTCCTTCAACTCTCATCACCAATTGAGCTGCAGCTTCAACCCCTCTCCAGCTTCAACCACTCTCCTGCTTAACTATGGAGTTCCTTCAACTCTCATCACCAATTGACCCATCCCAGTACTGGGAATGTCACCTATCCCAGTACTACTTCAGCCCAAGCACCACAACCCCTCTCCAGCTTGTCTCGCCCCACGACATCACTACCGGGCTGCAGCCCAAGCACCCCAAACCCTCTCCAGCCAACTGGCGGGTTGTTGGTGGTCACAGCCTCCCTTTGATGAGCTAACTCGACAGTTAAGTTGGGTCGTACGGGGACTTCCCAGGAGGTCATCCATCCCAGTACTACTCCAGCCCGAGCACGCTTGACTATTTTTATGGTGGTGTTATGAAGAATTTAATTTTAGCTAATAGCAGCCCATGATTAATGGCAGACCATAAATGTTAATGTCAGACAAAAATCTTTAATGTTGAACCAAATTATTATTTGCAGCCCAACATAAAAATTGAAAATTTAACTAAACATGCAAATCAAAATAAAGTTCATAGTTCAAATATAAAGTTTATAGTTTATATTACATAGTAAAATACTATAAAATTCATAGTTTAAATCTGTAAGAGATTGCTCGAAACATTCGGAGGAGTGTCAAAGTGGAACACTCTCCCCGTTGCCCCCAGCTAGGTATATATAGAGAAAAACTTAGGGTTTTCACGCGCAGAGCCTCCGAGCTCGTTATTCGTTTGAATATACACTTACAATCTCCTCCTATATTCATGACAAATAACGATAACGTTTCGGAGTGTTGGAGAGTAGATAAAATAATAATCCAAACTAAACAAAAATATTCAGGACAGATCATACTAATTAATCAAAATAAAAAGGTTTTGCCTGAACGGCAAACCACCACACAGATTCTATCCCAAAAAATAGTCTGAATAATTATTACAAAACATGAATTAAACATTTGATGATTCTACTCATCTAGTAGATCATAATCATCCATGTCCAGGTCTACTTGTCCTCTATAATCTCCATCGTAGCCTATAAGGAATTTCATGAGTCAGATATAATAAATTCATAAACATATGTAATAATATTTAAAGTAAACTAGCTCTTACTAAATGAGCTTAGCACTTTTAGCAACGGTGAAGTAATTCTGTCAGCATCTCATCCAGTCTAACTAGGACTAGTCACGTTATCTTACTCAATACTGATCACTATGTGCCTCATCAACACATGTGGGCACACATCACGTGCAACATTATCAAATGTGGAATAATGTGTTGTGACCAATAATGTCTAGATTAACATTTACAATGACTTTCAATTCTCAGTTGAATAATTCTTAAATCAACTTATAATGAGAGGACGTTAGGTTATCAAATATGGAATAACCATCATCCAACCATCTTAGATTTTCATCAAGAAATTATTTGGGGTCTTCAGTCTGTTACTTATTAGATGCTTGAATGTTGGCAGTTATAGGCTCGTACGTATCAAAACATAAATGTTGGAGGAAAGTTTCATATTTCTATGAACTTTAATCTCATTTCCCACGATGTTTTGATTGTGAGAGCTCTATTTAGTCCTTTAGTCAAGGTGTCTGCAAGATTATCTTTCGATCTCACATCAACTATAGTCATAATCCCTTGACTTGTGAGAGAGGTCAACCGGGCCTGTTTCATCCTAAGTTGCCTTCTTTTGCCATTGAACAAAGTGTTCGTGGCAATCGTTTTAGTAGCATGATTGTCGCAGTAAACTACAACAGAACTCAGTTTCAGGCTTGATAGTGGAATGTCCATCACCAAATCTCTTATCCACTCTGCTTCTTCACCAGCTGAAGCTAGAGCATAGAGTTCGGATTCCATAGATGAGAGTGCAATGCACGACTGTCTCTTGGAATTCCAGGCTACAGCTGCTCCTCCTAGTATGAAGAGGAATCCACTAGTGGACTTGCTATCGTTTACTTCTGAGCACCATGATGCATCAGAATATCCTTCCAGAACTGGAGGATGACCACTATAACACAAAGCATACTGGCAGGTGTGCTTTAAGTATCTAATCAGCCTATCGAGGGCATCCCAATGGTCTTGGCCAGGATTGCTAGCGAACCTACTTAACATGCCGACCGTAAAGGCTATGTTAGGTCTCGTACAGACCATAGCGTACATGAGGCTACCAAGCAGTTTGGAATAATCTAACTGTCGAATCGTAGCTTCATCATTGGGCTTTAAGCAGTTAGAATAGTCGTATGGTATCTCAGCCGCTTTACGTTCACTGTATCCCCACGTGTCCAACATGGACTGGATGTAGTGGCTTTGACTCAGGGAAATGTCATGCTTCCCAAAGCTCACTTGCATATCTAGTATAGTGTCAAATACACTGAGGTTTGTCACTCTAAATTCTTTAATTAGACCTGACTTTACGTCCTCTACTTCGGATTGATCAGATCCAAGAATAAGCATATCATCCACATACACGCATATTATGACGACTTTATCTGATCTATGACGTATGTAAATACATTTGTCCGAGAGACTCGACATGAATCTCATGTTCTTTACAGTATAGTCAAACTTCTCATGCCATAATTTCGGTGCTTGTTTTAATCCGTATAGCGATTTTAATAGCTTACAGACCTTGTTTTCGTGACCGTCTACAATGAAACCTTCAGGTTGACTTGTTGAATTTTCTCAAGTTGATCAGCAAGGTAGCCCAAATACCAAATCAATATCTTCGGCACTACCCAGATCACAACTTGAACCGCGGAAAGCAGGAAGCAACTCAGATAACCAAAAACATAGACAGAAGCAAGCAGATCAAATTTTCATTAATCTTCTCTACAGGGCGAGGCATACATGGCGAGACATGATTTTGCCAGTACATGAAAAAGCAGAAACACAAAAACAACTCGGGTGGATAGACTACAGAGACCGCCGAAATCGCTGGTAGTCGCCGAGACCGCCCGAGCCGAGCTGGAACCAAACTGAACACGGAGTCCGCCTAGACCGTGAGGTCGCGCGGACACGCCGTTATTCGCCAAACTGCTGCTGAACAGAGGAACAAGCCGCCTACCCGCCAAGACCGCGAGGTCGCGCGGACAGGTTATTGAACTTGAGAGAAGATGCTGAAACCGGTAACCGCTGGAAACAGTCCGCCAACTTTACTGAGGTCAGAACCAAACTCTTGGTTTCACAGTGTTAGCCGCGCCACCTGCACACAGCAACCGATTAAGCAATCAACCCGCGCGGATACAGCAAATCGAGTCCGCAGCTGAAACTCAAGCCCAACTTACTGTTCACTCTGTTATGAATGGCATGCCGGGGGTCTTATTTATAGGCCAGGTGAGGAGTGTAGTCACCACCCTATGAGATAGAGACACCGCCCCTTGGTCGCAGCTAACAATGTCTAACCGCACAGTCCGCCTGCACGAGGCAAACCAAAACACCAAGTCCAGGCGAGATGGCGAGCTGCTCAGGGCAGACCGCCAAGACGCAGAAACACTGCAGGACTAGCCGAGATGCACGACAACACAGCTGTCCGCAAGCACCAGTCCGCGACCACAGGCAACCCGCTTTGTTACAGCGGACTCTATGAAAACCAACTCAGCTCGCAATGTCCACGACCACAGACACACCGCTCGGTCAAAGCGGACACTGCGGAAAACAACTCCACCTCGCGCAGTCCACGTCCACAGGAACAAAAACCCGGTCACAGTGGAAACTGCGGATACCACTGAACTTCACAGAAGTGCAAGTCCAGACAAGAAGGCGCGAGCTCGGCGGATACCAAACCAGTTCGCCCGCTCCAAGGCCAGACCGCTACTCTCTGCAACTCCAAGGAAGAAGCGCAGACTCCAAGCCCAGTCCGCACAGGCCGCGCACACCACCTTAGCAGAGCTTAGCTCACTGCCGGACTAAACCAATCCGCGCAGTCCGCAAACCTGACCGCAGCCGACTACCCAGGTCGTCAACCATCAACCCGCCGGACTAGAGACCAGTCCGCTCGGTCAGTCCTCCTAAGCCGTCCGGACCGCCCGACCACCCACTTTCACTTCACCAATTTCAACATGACTCATGTAGATCTCTTCGGTCAGATCTCCGTTCAAGAACACGGTCTTAACATCCATTTGATGAACAATAAAGTTCTCAATGGCTGAAATAGCAAAAAGAACCCTAATGGTTGCTAAGCGACACACGGGTGAGTATACATCAAAATAGTATACTCTGCTTACTTGTGTGAAACCTTGAGCCACCAAGCGTGCTTTATACTTAGCTACGCTACCATCGGGATTTAACTTCTTTTTCAGAACTCACTTGCACCCTACAGTTTTAGCCCCTTTTGGCTTATCAACTAACGTCCAGGTGCCGTTCTGAAGGAGAGAATTCATCTCATCCTCAATGGCTTCTTTCCAGAGTAGGGAATCCCGTGATCTCATCTCTTCCTTAAAAGTGGATGGACCAGCCTCAACGTAGTAGGTGACAGAATCACTACTGAAGGTCCTGGGGGTTCTCTCTCTCACTGAAGTCCTCCTAAACTCTAGGCCAGAGTTATCTACCAGAACGGAATAGGAGGTGCTCGGTACTGATTTAGGATCTTCCTCAGTAATAGTTGATTGCAAACCTGGGATCGTTAAGTTCTTATCTTTGAGGAATTTATCATCGAAGAACGCCGCATCCCTAGATTCTATTATGATATTATTAGAAATATCAAAGAAATCTATCTGCAGCACTATCTTCAGCACAATATAAGTATACACATGTATTGGTCCTAGGTCCAACCTTAGACCGTCTAGGGTCAGGAACCCTGATATAGGCTATACAGCCTAAGGTCTTAAGTCTAGTTAAATACGGGGGTCTCTTAAACCAAAGCTCGTAGGGTGTAACCTCTAACTTAGCATGAGGAACTTTATTCAGAATTTGATTCGCAGTCAAGACTGCTTCTACCCAATAAGCCGAAGGCATGCCTGTAGTTAGCAGCATAGAGTTCAACATCTCTGTTAACGTCTTATTCTTACGCTCGGCTATGTCGTTAGATTGGGGGGAGTAAGGAGCAGTGGTTTCTGTTATGATGCCCTGTGAAGCAAGGAAGCATCTGAACTCACTAGAAATATATTCTCCTCCTCTATCACTCTTAAATCTCTTTATTTTCATGCTTAATTGGTTTTCGACCCTTGTTTTGAAAATGCAAAACTTTTCAAACGTTTCGTCTTTAGTTTTAAGCAACGAAATATGACAAAACCTTTTGCAGTCATCTATGAACATAATTATATACTTCCTTCCACTTCTAGTGACAAAACTCTTAAAGTCACAAATATCGGAATGTATAAGCTCAAGAGGTATTGTGCTCCTAGTTACCGTGCCAGAAGGTTTCCTAGTGATCTTAGTCTGAGCACACACTTCAAATTTTCCAAGAGGAGACTTAGTGTCTAATGTGATCTTGTGAGTTCTAGCTACTTGGAACATTTTTCTGTAGTTAACGTGTCCTAGTCGCTCATGTAGAGTCCTAGGGCTAACTAAGTTCAATTGAACTTATTGCACTATCTCATTTGCTAGACTCAGACGGTACATCTTATTTTGGACGTAAGCACATCCAATATAGTGAGAGTTAACTGACAGAGTCACTCTACCGCTATAGAAGTTAATTGACGTACCAGCATCATACAATAAACTAATAGACACTAAGTTAACAGATAAAAAAGGAATAAATTTTACGTTCTTTAAATTAAAAACTTACCTGAGGAGAGCATCAGAGTTGCGTTCCCCACCTTCAGTACGTCAGCTGTTCCTCCATCTGCTACAGTCACTGATTCCTTTGCATTCTTCAGCTCTATCAAAAGATTAACATTGTTGCAAATGTGGCACGTTGCCCCGGAATCCAGGAACCACTCTGTGCTGGCCTGCTCGTGTCCGACCATGACAACAAAATCGAATGGCTCAGCTTGGCTAACCAGATTGGCCTGGTTGCCTTCTTGTGGTGCTCTAGTTCTCTCCTTCCTCGGTAACTTGCAGTCAGATGCGCAGTGTCCCCACTTGTTGTAGTTAAAACATTTACCCTTAAATTTCTTAGAGGGTCTACTTGGTCCTGCAACCTGGGGGCTACTACGAGACGTTTTGGTCTTGTGAGGGGGAGGAGCGTGCTTAGAGCTTGAAATTATGTTGGCAGCAGGCTTCTACTTGCCAACAGCTTCCAAGGCGTGCTTCGTCCAGTTCTCGTCCTCAATGCGTATGAAACGCTTGAGGTCGTTCAGACCAACCTGCATCTTCTTGCGGTACATTTCCGTTTTGAAATTGTACCATGAGGAGGGCAACTTATATACAATCGTGCCCGCAAAAAAACTATCGGGCAGACTAATAGACTCACTATGCAAAGAATCAACCAAATTTTCAAATTCTGATACAACTAACACCATATATCCGCACAAGAATGCGGATACCAGAGTCAGACTGCGAGTGATAAACACCTATCCGCTCACGCGGTAATATTCATCGGTTCGTATAGCCATACAGACAACATCCATAGACCGTGTGGACTTAGGCAATTGAGCTAACAACCACGCGTCCTGAGCTAATCCATGTCATGATGAACTGCGAACTTCACATCCAAACCGCGCAGCATAAGCGGTCTCCACAAACTCGAGAAACAGACTGCGCAGCATAAGCGGTCTCTACGAACTCCAGAAATAGACCATGTAGTATAAGCGGTTTTCGCGAACTCCATAAGCAGATCACACGACCAGCGATCTCTGCGACTAGGCAGCACCATGGACTTGACACATCACCGTGACCAAGTCCACACACACCAGTAAACCCTGGCACCAGACCGCGCGACAGAACACAACGAATTGTATGGTTAGCCTCTGCTATCCATGCTAACCACCTGCCTCTACGCAAGCCATAGAATCTGTCAACTTCAAGCAGACTTTGCGGTCTCTCAACTTAGACTGCGATAGCCACGGTTAGTCATCGCTAACCGCCCAGTTATCTCCCAGGGTGTTTGCTGAACTTGTTGCGGCCAAACTCGGCGCTCTGGTCGATCCGGACTAACTTGGACTGCCTTAGCTCGCGGAGCGGTCGAGCGCGCACACAGTCAATTGAAAAAAGGGAAATGTACACCAGGAGTTTTAATGTGGAAAACCCTTCAACCGGGTGAAAAACCACGTGACCGGTTCGGTGCCGGTCAAAATCCACTAAGTTGTTGGAGGTTACAAAATGTTAGGAGAATCAAGGGCGACAGGCCGCTCCTTGTTACAAAAGTGGAGGTGAGAGGGAGACTTGTTCTTCCCACGGGCAATAGGCTGCGCCGTGAAGAGGGCTTGAACGGTGGAATCCGCGTGAGTCTTCAGAGCTTGGAAGCTGGCGCGGCGTTCCACGCAAGGATGCCTTGTAAGCCTTCTTCTTCAGGTTTGGGGACTGAGTCGTTTTCACCTCGGCGGAGCTTCGCGGTGGCTGGAGAATTCTCTATGGCAGGAAACGGGCAGAGCTCTAGCGCAAGGAAGAAGAAGCTGCGGAGAAAAAAAGGTGAGAAATGAAGAGCCCCTGGGGTCCTTTTATAGGTTCCAGGGGGAGATCATGGTGGGCCCCACCACTAACGTAGTGGGTTAGTGGGTGGTTTCCCCTTGATCGGACGGCCGTGGTAGCGCGCCATGATCGGATGGTGGAGGTTCGGGCGGCGAGCCACCGGCTGGCGGTGGTTAGTGGGAGAGGCCGGCCAGTGGCGATCGACAAGTGGAGGTGGTCGGCGGAGGCCGGCCGACGGCGGCCGGCGTTAGCCGGCGGAGGTCGGTGGCGGTCGGTTGCGACGACGGTGTCCTCTCTCTCCTCTTTCCCCTTTTTGTGGATCTCATTTTTGGTGGGAGAGAAAGAGGGGGGAATTGGATGGAGAAGATAAAAGATGAGAGAAAGTGGGCCCTCAACTTCTCTCATCATGAAGGGAATCATGGGGTTGACTAGTCAACCCCATGATTTCATTTTGGGGATTGCTATGTGCACCCCTAAAACTAAAAAATGGATCCAATCCCTATCAATTGCCCTCCAAATCCTTGGTTGTCAGAGATTGGCACAAGCGACAGAACAAGGATTTTTCCTTATTCCTTTTGACTATGACGACGTCCAGTGACATGCTAGAAACGTCCGCGAGCGACACCCGGCGAGCCCATGTAGCTGCATATTAAAAAATTTCAGCGGGAGAAGGGGGGACGACGCGTCAATGATCGGACGGCGTGACGGTAGCCAACGCGCAGGCATGCGAGGTGCGCGTACCAAGTCGTGTGGGTGCGCGCGAGCTGCGCGCGAAAAACTGTAGCGGGCAGTAGTGCACGGACTGCGCGCACTGTGTGTTGTAATTAATTGCAGCGCGCGCACAGTGTGCGCGCACTGCACGCGCACTATTGCACGCACACTGTTGTGCGCACAGTGCGCACACACTGCGCGCTGCAATTTAATTGTAACACGTGCAGTGTTGCGCGCAGTGCGCGCGCACTGGTGCGCGCAGTGCGCACGCATTGTTGCACGCAGTGCGCGCGCACTGCTTATTGCAGCGCGCACTGCGCGCTGCAATTAATTGCAGCGCGCATTGCGCTGCAATTTAATTGCAGCGCGCAATTGCAAATTGCAGCACGTAATTGCAGTGCGCTGCAATTAAATTGCGGCGCGCAATTGCAGCGCGCAATTGCAGTGCGCTGCAATTAAATTGCAGCGCGCACTATTGCGCGCACAGTGCGCGTTGTTTCACATTGTGCGTGTGTGCGCTGTTATGCGCAGTGCACACGCATTTTAGCGCGCTGTGCGCGCAGTTAGCGTGATATGCGCGCACAGTTAGCATGCTGCGCGCACGCAGTTAGCGCGCTGCATCACGCACGCTGCGAGTGCCTAATTTGCGGGCGCAAGTTGCGCGCCGCGTGGACGAAGTTTGCGCGCCGCGAGTGCGCAGTTTGGGCGCTGCGCACGCGCAGTTTGGGCGTTGCGCACGCGCAGTTTATATGCGTGGTGGGTTTGGTGTGCGCGAGGTGTAACATGCATGGCGGACTAAGCGCCCAAGGGAAGAGATTACTGAGGTGTGGAGTTTCTGTTCCCCCCCCCCCCGAGTGTATCACCGAGTACTTCTTGTACAATGTTGGAGTTAGAGACCGGGCGGTCTGTCGGTCTGGCTTGGTTGGTTATTGACCGGGCGGTCTGGCGGTTTGCCTTCAGCGGTTTGGTTGCTGTGTTGAGGTCTGAGGTCCAAGCGGTCTAGCGGTCTGTTACTGGCGACCAGGAGACCGGGCGGTCTAACGGTCTCACATGGCGGCTTGTCTCTCACTCTGGCTGTGGCCGAGCGGTTAGCCCATCTGTCTAACCGCGCGGCTTGTTCCGGTCTGTTGTTCTAGCCGCACAGATTTTTTGTATAGTTTTAGTCCCACATCTCTTATTTGTATTCTCTCTTCTCTCCTCCATTCTATATAAGGGAGGCCATACCTTTGTAATAGATACCTTTTTCTGATAATAAAATTTCAGTTATACCATTTCCGGCTTGTTTTAGTTCGCTTCTCACATGGTATCAGAGGAATCGATCCTTTCCTCCTGATTCTGTGCTTCTCTCTGTCCGCGCGACTTGCTTCTCCGGCTTGCGCCCTGTCCGCGCGGTCTCCTTGTCGTTGCCCTCTGTGTGCGCGACCTATTGCCGTGTGCCTTGCCCTCTCTTGTGCTTCTGTTCGAGCGGACCGTCTTCTTGCCGCTCGACTTCTTCCCCTTTGCTTGTTACTGCGGCTTGGTCGTGGTCTTTCTGGCCGCTGGTGTTTGACATCCTGACTGCTGCAGTTCCTCTTCTGCCTATCCGCGCGGCTTGTTTTCTAACCGCGCGGCTTCCTGTTGGTTTGCTCTTATGGCTCTTTCTGATGCTTCAACTGCCACCACTCCTGCCGCCACCCCTGTAGCCAATCCGGCTCCGCCTCTTCCTCCTACTCCTTCCGGGAACCTTGGCACCGTTTCCAAGCTTGTCAGCTCCAACTACCCGGATTGGAGCGTCTCTTTCACCTTTCTCCTTCGCTCGCAACGCAAACGCCACCATCTCGTTGATGACCCTCCTCCTATCACTTCACCTCTCTTTGATGACTGGGATGCGAGTGACGCTCTTGTGCGTACTTGGCTCGCTAACAGTCTATCCGATGAGTGCCTTCCCGTCATCCGTCATGATGAGACGGTGAAGGCCGCTTGGCTTCATCTTGCTGCTTTGTATTCCAAAGGGGCTCAGACGTCCTGCATCTATACGTTGTATGCGGACCTCTTTGCCCGGCCTACCTTGTCTCCTGCTGCTGCCTACCAACAAGTTCAAGCTCTTGGGGCTGAGATTCTTCAGAATCGCCCCTTTTCTGCGGATCTGACTCAACAACACAAGCACTTCCAGGAGCTTCTGGTTGTGTGTTATCTGCTCCGTCTTCCTGACACTTATGACATGATCCGCCAACAAATTCTGGGTGAGGCGGAATCTCCTACTTTAGATGCCACCGCTGCTCGCATCGCCGCTGTCACCTCTCTCCTTCAGCGCCCGCTTCTGCCCGCTCCTTCTCCTCCGGATAACTATGCTCATCAAACTCAGCGGAGTGTCTCTAGTAGCCGCAGTCATCAGTCTGGCGGACGTCCTTCTTCCCGCTATCTCTGCTCTCACTGCGGCCGCACCGGACACACTCTTGACCGCTGCTGGACAAAGCATCCGCATCTTCGCCCCTCGGGTGACTCTTCCGCCTCTTCTTCCAAGCCGTCTGCTTCTGTGGTCACATCATCAGGTAGTGCCCATGTAGTCACTCAAGGTAAATGGCTTATCGACTCCGGTGCTACTAATCATATGACGGGCAATCCTCAGTGCTTCTCTCTCCTCGAACAGCATGATCGGTTGCCCCCGGTCCTCATTGCAGACGGTTCTCCCTCCCCGGTTCATGGGTCGGGAGTGGTTCATGTTACTCCATCCATTCGGCTAGAGGACACTCTCTATGTGCCCAAGTTTCCGTGCAATCTGTTGTCGGTTACTTCTTTGTGCAAGCAGCTTCAATGTTCTGTAACGTTTACTCCATCTTCTTGCTCTTTTCAGGATCCGAGCTCCCAGCGGATGATTGCTACTGGGACTGAGAGCGGCGGCCTCTACTTCCTCGACAACGTTTCCGCTTTGTCCGCCTTCTCTTCTTCTTGTACGGATCTTCTCCAGTGGCATCTCCGTCTCGGTCATCCTCCATCACGGCTTCTACATCAGCTTCTGCCCCACCTCCCTCCCTCCACTACTCCTCTCCACTGTGAAGCATGTCAACTTGGCAAGCATCATTGTTCCTCCTTCCCGCCGAAGCAAGGTCGGGGCTCTACCCGTCCGTTTGATCTAGTCCACTCCGATATCTGGGGACCTGCTCCTACCCTTACTATTGGTCGGGGTAGTTCTTATTTTGTAACCTTTATTGATGATTTTTCTAGATGTACTTGGGTGTATCTCTTACGAGATCGCTCTGAACTTTTTAATGTATGGACCTCCTTTTATCATTTAATCAAAAATCAGTTTGGTGTTAGTGTTAAAACTTTTCGCTCTGATAATGCAAAAGAGTACTTAGGTCATGCTTTTACCTCTTTCTGTGTGCAACATGGCGTTATTCATCAGACAAGTTGTGTCTATACATCCCAACAAAATGGGGTGGCGGAACACAAAAACCGTCACCTCCTCGATGTTGCTCGCACATTAATGACTCAAATGCATGTCCCTCGCTCATATTGGGGCTATGCTGTTCTTCTTACCTGCTATCTCATCAATCGCATTCCCTCCTCCGTTCTCAAGGGCAAAACCCCTTTTTCCATCCTTTATCCAAGCAAGGAGCCTTTTCCTCTCCCTCTCCGAATCTTTGGGTGCACTACTTTTGTGCATGTCCCGTCTGCAACCCGTGATAAGCTCTCCCCTCGCTCCACCAAATGTGTCTTTCTGGGGTACTCGGCCACTCAGAAAGGCTACTGCTGCTTTGATCCTGTTCTTCATAAGCAGTTCGTCTCCGCTGACATTACCTTCTTCGAGAATGACTCCTACTTCTCGGATGCCTCCTCTTCTCTTCCCCCCACCTCTGATTCTCCTGTTATTCCGTTCGTTCCCTCATCTCCTACTGCGATATCCGCTCCTCCTCCGTCTCCACCCACTCCTCTCCCTCCGCCTCTCTCTCCGCCGCCATCTCCCTCATCTCCGCTACCATCGCTCTCTCCTCCCGGGCCAGCTCTCTCTGCCACGGATGCTCTGGATGCCGAGGAGCCCGCCGACCTGGATCTTCCTGTAGCTCTTCGCAAAGGGGTGCGGACGTGTACCCTACACCCCCTTGCTGCTGTTGTTTCATATGATCGTCTTACTCCTTCTCGCAGGGCCTTTGCACTGGCTATCTCTGCTACTATCACACCTCGTTCCTACCAGGAGGCCCTTGCCATTCCTCACTGGAAGCTGGCCATGGATGAGGAAATGGCGACCCTCACAGAGCGGGGTACCTGGACTCTTGTACCTCCTCCCCTTGATACAGATGTTGTTGGTTGTCGCTGGGTCTTTGTAGTCAAGTTTGGCCCAGATGGCACTGTGAACCGTTACAAAGCTCGCCTGGTGGCTAAGGGCTTTATTCAAACCTATGGGGTTGATTACTTTGACACCTTCTCTCCCGTGGCTCGTCTCAGCACTATACGGGTCCTTCTCTCTGTGGTGGTCAACAAAGACTGGCCACTTTCCCAGCTGGATATCAAGAATGCCTTCCTTTATGTTGATCTTCAGGAGGCCGTCTACATGGAGCAACCTCCAGGGTATGTTGCTCAGGGGGAGACACGAGTATGCCGGCTACAGAAGGCAATCTATGGCCTCAAGCAGAGCCCTCGAGCTTGGTTTGACAAGTTCAGCGGCATCGTGGCGGCCGTGGGTTTTGCTCGCAGCGCTGCTGATCACTCTCTATTTATTCGCAAAACCTCTTCGGGTCTGGTGGTTCTTGCAGTATATGTGGATGATATTCTTCTCACTGGTGATGACCAGGAAGGGGTAGCCTTGACAAAGCGGCATCTTCGCCAACATCTAGTCACGAAAGATATGGGTTCTCCGAAGTACTTTTGGGGGATCGAAATCTCTCGAAAGCCCAACTCTTTAGTCCTCTCTCAGCGTAAGTATGCTCTTGATATTTTAAAGGAAGCAGGATTGACTGGGGCCAAACCTGCCCGATGTCCCATGGCTGTTGGAGAAGACAAAACCTGGACAGATGGTTCGCCTCTTCTTTCAGATGCTTCGCGGTACAGGCGTCTAGTTGGTAAGCTCATATACCTCACCGTGACTAGGCCCGACATTTCCTATGATGTGGGCAAGGTGAGTCAATTCATGCAAGCTCCCAGGGAGTGCCATCTGCAGTCCGCCTTGCGGATCTTGGAGTACGTCAAAGCAGCCCCTGGGAAAGGATTGCTCTTTCAAAAGAATGATCATCTGAGGGTTGAAGCTTACTCAGATGCGAGTTACGCTGATGACAAAGGGGACCGCAAGTCTACCTCCGGTTTCTGTACCTTTGTTGGGGGCAATCTGGTAAGCTGGAAGAGCAAGAAGCAATCTGTTGTCTCCAGGTCCAGTGCTGAAGCTGAGTATCGGAGTATGGCATCGACCACTTGCGAGCTAAAGTGGCTACGGGCTCTTATGTTGGATTTAGGAGAGGTCTACAACCATCCTCTACCTATGTTCTGTGACAACAAGGCTGCTATATACATCTCCAAAAATCCAGTCTTCCATGAGAGAACCAAGCACATTGAGGTCGACTCTCATTTCATTCGTGAAGAGATTCTGAAGGAACAGATTTGCACTCCCTTCGTCACTTCTGAAAAAGAGCTGGCTGACATCTTCACCAAGCCAGTATTCGCCTCGTTTCTTCATATATGTGACAAGCTGGGCATGATCGACATATATGCTCCAGCTTGAGGGGGAGTGTTGGAGTTAGAGACCGGGCGGTCTGTCGGTCTGGCTTGGCGGGTTATTGACCGGGCGGTCTGGCGGTTTGCCTTCAGCGGTTTGGTTGCTGTGTTGAGGTCTGAGGTCCAAGCGGTCTAGCGGTCTGTTACTGGCGACCAGGAGACCGGGCGGTCTAACGGTCTCACATGGCGGCTTGTCTCTCACTCTGGCTGTGGCCGAGCGGTTAGCCCATCTGTCTAACCGCGCGGCTTGTTCCGGTCTGTTGTTCTAGCTGCCCAGATTTTTTGTATAGTTTTAGTCCCATATCTCTTATTTGTATTCTCTCTTATCTCCTCCATTCTATATAAGGGAGGCCATACCTTTGTAATAGATACCTTTTTCTGATAATAAAATTTCAGTTATACCATTTCCGGCTTGTTTTAGTTCGCTTCTCACATACAAGGTCCAAAGGGGAAACTTGTTGCGGCAAGGCACATGGGTGCAAACACGGCACCTCCATTTTTATCGAGGCTGAATGATACCTCAGTTGGCGAGGTTGATGTTGTTTTACGTAAATTTGACGTGCAACGTCATTTTGCGCGAGACTAACTTGCGATTATTGCTCGCACGAGCTTGGCTCGTGACTTTTGCTCGCACGAGCTTGGTTCGTGACTTTGGCTCGCACAAGACTTGCTTGTGACTTTCTCTTGCGCGGTTTGTGATCGCGGCTTAGTTTGAACGAGGTTGACTTGCAGCTTTCTGGCTTGCCGCCGTGCTTGCACGAGGCTGGCTCGCGGCTTGATTTGCACAGTTTGCGACCGCGGCTTGACTTTCGTGAGGGTTGCTCGCGGCTTAGGTTGCGCAAGGGTTGCTCGCGACTTAGCTTGCGCGAGGGTTGCTCGCGGCTTAGGTTGCGCGAGGGTTGCGCGTGACTTAGATTGCACGAGGGTTGCTCGCGGCTTAGATTGCGTGAGGGCTGCTCGCGGCTTAGATTGCGCGATGGTTGCTTGCGGCTTAGCTGGCTTGCCGTCGTGCTTGCACGAGGCTGGCCCGCGGCTTAATTGCGCGGAGTGGGTCCACGGCTTTGTGCGTGAGGCTGGCTCGCGTCTTGGTTGCATTGAGCTGGTCCACGACTTTGTGCGTGAGGCTGGCTCGCGGCTTGGTTGCGTGGAGCTGGTCCACGACTTTGTGCGCGAGGCTGGCTCACGGCTTGGTTGCGTGGAGCTGGTCCACGGCTTTGTGCGCGAGACTGGCTCGCGGCTTGGTTGCGTTGAGCTGGTCCACGGCTTTGTGCGCGAGGCTGGCTCGCGGCTTGGTTGCGTGGAGCTGGTCCATGACTTTTTGCGCGAGGCTGGCTCGCGGCTTGGTTGCGTGGAGCTGGTCCACGGCTTTGTGCATGAGGCTGGCTCGCGGCTTGGTTACGTGGAGCTGGTCCACGGCTTTGTGCGCGAGACTGGCTCACATCTTGGTTACGTGGAGCTGGTCCACGGCTTTGTGCGCGAGGCTGGCTCGCGGTTTGGTTGCTTGGAGCTGGTCCACGGCTTTGTGCGCGAGGCTGGCTCGCGGCTTGGTTGTGTGGAGCTGGTCCACGGCTTTGTGTGCTTTGCTGGAGAAGGGGGCAGGCCCTTCCCAGGTTGCGTAAGTTAGGGAGACCGTAGATCTTATTCGAATACACAATATTTGTAGAAAGCAAAATGCGATACTTTGAATAAATAATAGTTTGCACGAAATCAGGTTTGCGACTTATATGAATCACATAGTTTTGAATCAAAAAGTTACTGCATAAAGAAAATCATAATGCATTACTGATAAAAGCGGCGTAGGTTCTGCGCATTTCATGTACGGGGAAGAGTCTTTCCTTCGGCGCTCCGTAACTTGTACGTGCCTGGTTTTACCATAACTGTGACAACGAACGGGCCTTCCCACGTTGGAGATAGCTTGTCGCCTTGTGCTCCTTTTCCAGCGACTTCCAAGGTGCGAAGGACTAAGTCTCCCACGTTGATCGAGCAGGGCTTCATCCGGCGATTGTAGTAGCGGGCCGTGCATTGTTGGTAGGCGGCGGTGCGGAGAGCAGCTTCTTCGCACACTTCGAAGACCAAGTCGAGGTTATCACGGAGTGCTTCGTCGTTTGTTTGGCGATCAAAGTTGGATACCTGGGAACTAGGGACGCCGATGTCGACCGGGATAATGGCTTCTGTTCCATAGCAGAGATTGTATGGTGTTTCTCCTGTAGGTGTCCTTTCTATTGTATGATATGCTCATATCACGTTGGGGAGAGTGTCGACCCATTGCCCCCCAGCATCTTCTAGTCGTGTCTTCAGTCCCTTCAGAATAGTACGGTTAGTCACCTCAATTTGTTCATTAGTTTGTGGGTGTTATACTGCTGTGTGCCGCAACTCTATCTTTAATTCCTTGCACAACTTGGTAAAGGACTTTCCGGTGAATTGGGTGCCGTTGTCAATGATGATGATTGCCGGTACGCCGAAGCGACACACGATGTTCTTCCAGATGAATTGTTTCACATTCTCTTCGGTTATCTTGGCTAGTGGTTCTGCTTCAACCCACTTGGTGAAGTAATCAATTGCCATAATAATGAATTTCCTCTGATCAGAGGCTAGTGACAGAGGCCCGAGGAGATCTATTCCCCACTATGCAAATGGCCAAGCTCCTTGCAGCGATGTGAGGGCCACTGGAGGCTGTCGGGGAACGTTGGCGTGCACTTGACAATTTATACATTTTTGGACGAACTCCGTTGCCTCCTTCTTCATTGTTGGCCAATAAAATCCTTGACGTAGGATTTTTCTGGCTAAGGCTTTCCCTCCAAGGTTCTCGTCGTATACCCCTCTGTGGACTTTGCAGAGCGCATATTCAGCGTCTTCTTCTGATAGGCACTTCAGGTAAGGTCCTGCGAAGGACCGCTTGTATAACTCTCTGTTCATCAAAGTGAAAGCGACTGCTCTCATTCTTAGGCGGCGAGCTTCCTTGTGATCTTCGGGTAGCTGCTGGTTTTTCAAGTAGGCGATTAGCGGGGCGGTCCAGGACTCCTCTGCTTTATTGATCCCTACCACTTCCCATTGGCCATGAATGCTAGGGAAGGCTATTTCTTCTATTTGGCGCCTTCTTGTCTGGTACCGTGTTGAAGATGTGGCTAACTTTGACAGGGCATCTGCCTTACTGTTCTACTCTTTGGGGATATGTAAAATCTGAAATTGCGGGATTTGGATCAGAATGGACTTGACAAGTTGCAGGTACTGGGCAAGCTGCTCGTTCTTTGCTTCGAATTCTCCTTCTACCTGCGAGACGACAAGTTGTGAATCAGAGTAAATGGTCAACCGCTTGACCTGGCAGCTGATGGAGAGCTTGAGTCCTGCGATGAGGGCTTCGTATTCTGCAGCATTGTTTGTTGCAAGGAACTTCAGCCGGAGTCCATATTCCAGGGTAACGAGCTCTGGACTAATAAGGAGCAGGCCTGCTCCCGTGCCTTCAAATCCTGAGGCCCCGTCCACATATAGTATCCATGCATGTCCGGCCTCCGCTGGTGCGGCCTCTGCTTCCGTTGGTAAAGTGTTTTCTATGATGAAGTCTGCCAAGACTTGAGACTTGATGACAGGGCGCGGGAGGAAGTGGATGTCGAACTTGCCTAGCTCGACGGGCCACTTGACCAGTCGGCCGGATGCTTCAGGTTTCTGGAGAATGGCTCGGAGTGGCAACTCGGTCAAGACTTTAATGGTGTGTGCTTGGAAGTAGGGGCGGAGTTTTCTGGCGGAGAAGACAAGTGCTAAGGCCGTTTTGTCTGCAGCCGGGTACCGGGTGTCTTTATCAGAAAGGATTTTGCTGAGGTAGTAAATGGGGTGCTGAACTCCTCCTTCATCTTTGACTAGAACTGAACTCAATGCAGCTGGCGTGATGGCGGGGTATAGAAAGAGAATCTCTCCGGGAGCTGGCTTGGATAGAAGCGGGGGGGGGGAGGCAAGATATTGCTTTAAGGATTCAAAGGCAGACTGGCGCTCGTCAGTCCATTGAAATCCTGTGTTTCGAGCTCCTCGGAGGATCTTGAAGAAGGGGAGGTACTTGTCTCCCATCCGAACTAGGAATCGGGATAGTGCTGTTATTCTTCAATTCAACCATTGTACATCTTTGAGTGATCTGGGCAGAGACATTTTTTCGAGAGCCTTAATCTTCTCTGGATTGGCCTCTATTCCACGCTGGGTAACCATGAACCCTAAGAACTTCCCCGAAGGCGCACTTGCTAGGGTTAAGCATCATTCCATACTGTCTAAGGATTCTGAAACATTTCTCCAAATCTTCCAAATGGTCATTACGATGAACGCTCTTGACCTATCATCTATGTACATTTCCATGGATCTGCCGATGAGCTCCTTAAAGACTTTGTTCATGAGTCGTTGATAAGTAGCTCTTGCGTTCTTAAGTCTGAATGGCATCACTTTATAGCAATAGATCCCCTTATCGGTTCGAAAAGCTGTGTGTTCCTCGTCAGCTGGGTCCATCCAGATCTGATTATATCCTGAGTAGGCATCCATGAAGCTGAGAAGTTGATGTCCGGCAGTTGAATAAACTAGCTCGTCTATCCTGGGAAGTGGAAAACTGTCTTTAGGGTAGGCCTGGTTAAGGTTGGTGTAGTCCACACACATCCTCCACTTCCCGGAGGATTTCTTTACCAGGACAATGTTAACCACCCATGTGGGGTAGCCAACCTCTCGAATGAAATGGGCGCGGAGGAGCTTCTCAACTTCTTCTTCTATTGCTTGGAGTCTCTCGGGGGCGAAATTCCTCTTTTTTTGGATGACAGGCTTGCATGCGGGATTAATGTTATGGGAGTGCTGGATGACCTGAGGGTCGATTCCAGGCATATCTTCCGGGGACCAGGCGAAGATATCCTTATTTTCCCGAAGGTAGGATGCTAATTCCTCCCTCTTTTGCTGTGGTAAGAGGGACTCGAGCTGAATGGTGCGATCTGGTTTTATCGGAGAGAGGGGGACCTCAATCAGACCTTCGATGGGTGCCCCCCGTTGCAGAACTGCTTCATCTCTGAGGTCGAAGTCATCGATATTCAGTGTGGTAGGCTTGGTGGGATGTGCTTGTTTAGAATAGCAGTTCTTAGCGGCTTCTTGATTTTCGCGTACTACTTGATACGCCCTAAACAGGTATACGTATTACACGCAACTGCACGTGCCAGATCAAGTAATAAAGAGTGATTAAAGTTCGTTTCCACGGAGAGGTGGTGAATTTTAGCGCTCGCAAGTACCAGTTATTCTTTTTCTTTAAATCCAAGTCAAGTAAGATAGAGATTTGTTCAAAACTACGATTAGCCTACGAATGAAATTAGACTACGATTTGCTAAGAGAAAGTACTTAGATGCAGAAGAGATAATCTTGTATTATGATTTCCGAAGTCTAATGTGACGAATCTTTTGAAGATTGCTTTGTGATAGCGAGTGATGACACGTCTTGCAGCAATTTTAAGGTTGAATATCCGTACCTCTCGGTATCGGAAATTCCTAGCCTCTATTTCCCCCTCGGGAGAGATAAGTACCGCTTAAAGATCGAAAACCAAAGTTGTTAATACTAAGGGGAAATCTCTTTCTCCCTTCAAATACTATACTGGACCTATAACACACTTACGCAAATCCTCTCTCGAATTATGAAGCGTAGTAAAATGACAAAACCTTGGCCAAAAGTTTTCAAAGAAAGATTATAGATTCGGTAAAAACATGCATCAATCATTCACAAAGAAAAGTTTAAGTTTTCATCAACACCAAAGACAACGTACTTTCACAACACAAGATTAAACGAGTTTAGTTCATGACGGCGGAGAAATCACACATAACGGTTGGAGAGATCTTACAAAGCATATTGCAAAATTAACACTTAAGCGTTGTAGAAATCTTTCGTTGAAGTCGCTCCCTCGATCAGCCCGGAAAATCTTCTCTTCTTCTCTAGCCACTCCCTTGAAGGATGATGAACCTTGAAAACCCTAGATGAAGCACACCCTCTCTCCTCAAGATAATGAATGAATTATTTCAGAAGAATCTCTCCTAAAAAACGTCCAGCCCTTTCCCCAAAGGATGCATCTTTCTATTTTTGCAAAAGGCGCAATTTGTTTAAATTTCGAAATTTGAAATTCGTCCAGAGGTTGCAACCTTTTTTTCGGAGGTTGCAACCTTTTCTGCAGAACAGCATATTTGACAAAATCCTTCTTCCAATTCGTTCTCTTTGACTTCTCTTGCACAAATACCTAGGAAAAAGACCAATTTAGACATAGATAAAATAAAAAATGAATTAACATATATTTAAACTTTAACTAAATGGTTTTCTTCCGGATCAACGAGTGAAAAGGTCTAAAATTTGGGCTAGATAACTTCTTTTTGAGAAGTTATCACACCTCCGCACTTGAACTTTTGCTAGTCCCTAGCAAAGAAGATTCTAATCTCCGGATTGGGTGAGGTGATAGTTAACAAAGAGCTCACATGATCCTTTTTCTCAAAGATAACTTAAAAAGATCTAGTCCAGAGTACCGATTAAACCATTTGAGGAATTGCCGATCATTTAGTGTTCAAAACATTTGACAATTTGTTAGTTTGATGGAAGAGAAATCTCAATTAAAATTTCTAGTGAGGTGTGTGCTACCCTTTAAAGTCGTTCACTTCCCTCCAACTTTCCCGCCGAACTTCCTTTAATGTCTAAGAAGGGGTAAGAATAACCGAGTGTTTGAGTTAACCTCCACAAAATTTAGTAGTTAGGTATGAAGAGACATCGTAACTTTTGGCATGGTTAGAATGTGTATGGATGGCAGAAGGTGTCTCCCTCGTCTTCCTAGATGAAAAATTCTTAGCGACTCTTCAAACTATGAGGTTTATTTTCTTTCCTTTTTTTGTAGTCCATAGTTGGGATCATTTCAAGTAGGTGTACACACACTTGGGCCACATATCACTACGACTCATCATTTTCATTTTATAATCACAGTTGGGATCATTCCAGGTATGAATGCACATACCTAGGCCGCATATCACTATGACATATTCTCATATATATAGTTTTTTTAAGAGAGTCAATAGTTGGGATCATTCCAAGTGGGTGTAAACAAACTTGGGCCACATATCACTATGACTCGCACATTTTTATTTTAGCAAATACTCGTAAATGAAGAGCACACTAAGAATCATCAAATAGACGACTAGGAGTAACATGCATAAATGTTCAACGATCAAGCTCAAAGGGATACAGTTGGGGGTCAATGTCTTGGTTTACATCTCCAACTCGGTTCTTGCTAACCCTCCATTATTATTTTTAGAAGTTCGTATAAGTCTATTTTTAAGAAGATCCCCTTTTTAAAGGATAATGTGAGAAAATGAAATATTAAAAGAGATGTGACTTATCTTGCTAACTTCAAGTCAAAATGACGTGAACCATTAGTGTTGGCTATCCTCGTAGATTAAAATCAGCATGGACTGCATGATTCGTTATTGATTTCGAGAACTAGGATCAAAATAATTATATTTTCACTCCTCACCCAATTGGTAGGGGTCACACTACCCCCACCTCCACACTTTTGCCTTTTGCTAGTCCCTAGCAAAGCGACCTCACTTCTCATAATGATAAATGTGAGAGGCTTGATTGAAAAGAGAACATGCAGAAGGTCAAATATAATGCAGCCAATAAAAGCACGAAATAATGTAATCTAACAACTCCCCTAATGTTTGGGTGGCTGAAAAAGAGTCCACAACTGCCTCCTTGTATTCATAAACTCTGTAGACTCATGATGGTTCATCGCTCCTATCCGGGTGGGTGAACCTGCAAGGCACTCAAACCACAGGCTAGACAAAGAAAATTAAATAAAAAAAAACATGTAAAGTAGCTCATGGCATCCCCCCAATTTTATGACTTCATTAAGAGAACATGACACTACAAGTAGTCCAATGATAATTCAAAACAAGTAATATGCAGCAGTTGTTATGTAAGGATCCTCCAGCATGTTTATCATAACTATGTATAGGGAAAAATGATGTAAACGAAATGTAAAGCAGTACCGGAAGCAGATAGAGTAATAGACATAGTGAATCAACCATCCTGAATGTCAAAATGTCAAAACAACATATCCAGAATAACAAACATCAAAATATCAAAATAGTCCCAAATATCATCGCAGTTCGATCAAAATACCAAATAAAGAAAGGAAAATAAAATCCTGTCAGCACCCTAAACATCAAAATGTCCAATCAGAAATGAGGAGAACTACTCGTCGCCTTTGCTACCGTCTGACTCCTCTTTGTCGTCATCTTCCTCGTCTTCGGTCTCAGTCTCGGCCTCTAAGTCGGATACAGTTGCAGCAATTTTGGCTGGGTCGGCTCGTGTCCAATCACTCTGAAGCAGATATCCCTCAGAATCGAACTGCGACTGAAGCTGGTACGAGGGTGTCTCCACCGAGATTCTGGCCGCATGCATCAGTTTTTCCTGGTTCTGACGGATGTCCTCAAATCGAGATTCAAAGTACACATGTTGGCATCTGAGGTAGGCCTTTATATACTCAGCGTTCTCGGTTGCTAAGCCACGTTCCCCCTCATGCTTTGATCTTCCAATTACCAATTTCATAGGGGGAAGACGATGTGGGTTTCGCATATATCTTAGGTTCCTCACCTCACAGCTTGCTCAGCTTCGCTTTTTTCTCTCCCGTTTCAACGGCCACCTTAATGTTAACCTCTACAACTCTTTCTATAAGATGTTTTCCAACCTTGGTAATCAAATCACCGTCCCCTTGTTGTACCCCAGCCATGCGACAAAGCTCCGTAATGGTGGTGGGGAACCAAAGATGCCTCACATTCTCTTCTTTAATTTTCTGTGTTAATTGATCGTAGACGAGTTTCCCAACATTGATCCCTAGCCCTTTTATAATACTGTAGATAAGTGTGATGCGATCGAAGGAGACATAGTTTAAGTGGAGAGTGGGCAAAATACTGGCATTGACGACCAGTAACCACGCCTTGGCCTCCCTCGATAGGCTAGTGGACCTCAAAACGTTCTAGGATCGACGCGACCACTCCGGTAGGGGAACACAACACACTGCTGCAGCCAGATCACTGAGTGCAATAGAAGTTTGGATCCACTTGAAGTTACAATCTGCTGTATCATCCAGGTTAAATAGGCTGTTGATGGCCGAGGAGGAATAATCTACCATCTTTCCTCGACCCAAAACTGTGTCTCCCTCCCCGCTCGCTGCATTGGCGTAGAATTCGTAGACTTAAGTGTAGATTGCTTCAGTGCGTGGGTGACAGAAGGCCTCCCATTCTAGACTCTTAATTTGCTCAGCATAGGACAGGCTCCACGCACGCTTCTCCATCAAGAATCCACGCTCACATATGAACGGGACGGACTGGATTGCTTGGAAACGAAGGCGGGCCTGTTCATTCAGAAACTTGGCCCTAGGGCGGGCGACTTCCTTCCCCTTCCCCTTCTTCTTCGACGACATAGCCTACCCTAACCAAAATCGAAAGCAATACGGATAACGCACAGAACTGAAACATTCGACATGTCAACCAGTTTGGATCTAGGGATCAAAGATATACCTCCAGGAGATCTCGCCTCCTCACGTCGCTGGTGGTCGTTGACTCACTCGCCGGCGAAGATCGTCGGAGCCCGCGATGCTTTCCTCAAGGTGAAGTCCACGAGTGGCAACGCCGTCTCCAGTCGAAGCAGCCCGCCGGAAATCGCCACACCGCCCGTTGCGAAATCGTCGCTCCCGCTCTTGCCCTAGCCGAGAAATCGGGAATGATATGCGATTTTTTTTATAAGGGAAAACCGGGGTTATAATTAATCATGTTAATTAAATCTGTTTAATTGGAAATCAAGATCGAACCGGTCAATAATGTCGCCAATAATTGCACTGGTTCGATTGAACCGGTGCAACACCGGTTCGACCAGCCCAGTTGGAGCGGCGGGCAGCAAAATAAAGGTAGCAACCTTTATTTTGGGGTTGCAACCTCAACAGATCGGCCGAGAATGGCGCTGGTTCAGCTGAACCGGGCCCAGGCGCAGTTCTCCCTCTGATCCATAGATCAAAACAGCATAAAAAAAGTGGTAACCTCGATTTTTGAGGTTGCAACCTCAGAAATTAACTTGTGCATTTTCGCTTCTCAGATTCCTCCTACCGGTCATTTGTTTGTCTTTTTTTTTCGGATTCCTCAGAAATTGACCTTTATTTTATTAATATTAATATTATTATTATTATTATTATTATTATTTTTTCACAAACGAATACCAAAATAAATAGAAGGTGGGTTGCCTCCCACCAAGCGCCTAATTTACCATCCCGGCAGGACGGTACAGATCTAGTGGAGCGTCACGCACGACACCGATCGGTCATCGTCCTTCCTAAGATATAATTTCAGTCTTTCGCCGTTCACTTTAAATTCCATTCCATCACTTTCGTTGATGATTGTCACTGCGCCATACGGATGCACCTCTTTGACCAAGAAAGGTCCCGACCAATGCGACTTAAGTTTTCCGGGGAATAGTCGTAAACGGGAGTTGAACAACAAGACTAGTTGTCCCGGGTCGAAATGTTTTTCTTTCACCCGTCGGTCGTGCCACTTCTTGGTACGCTCTTTATATATTTTTGAATTGTCATAGGCTCGCATCCTAATCTCTTCTAATTCATTCAGTTGCAAGAGCCGATTCTTTCCTGCATCTTGAAAATCATAATTGATCTTTTTAATCGCCCAATAGGCACGATGTTCTAACTCAAGAGGTAAATGACATGATTTCCCATAAATGAGCCTGTATGGGGTCAATCCAATCGGTGTTTTAAATGCAGTGCGATATGCCCATAAGGCGTCGTTCAGCTTTTGAGACCAATCTCTACGGTTAACACTCACCGTCTTTTCCAGAATCTTCTTAATTTCTCCATTTGAAACTTCCGCTAGCCCGTTCGTTTGGGGGTGATAGGCTAATGCGACTTTATGAGTCACCCCATATTTTCGTAGTAGTGTCGCAAATTGGGCGTTGCAGAAATGGCTTCCTCCATCGCTAAGCATTGCTCTCCGCACTCCAAATCTATTGAAGATGTAATTCTTCAAGAAGTTCAGGACCACCTTAGCATCATTCTTCGACGTGGCGACTGCTTCTACCCAATTAGATACATAGTCGACGGCCAACAGTATATAGAAATTTCCACATGAGTTCACGAAAGGGCCCATAAAGTCAATACCCCACACGTCAAATAACTCAACCTCTAACACGATTTTCATGGGCATTGCATCATTCTTTTGTATATTCCCTATTCGCTGGCATCTATCGCACTGTTTAACGAAGGAGTGAAAGTCTCTAAATAGGTTAGGCCAAAAGAATCCGGCCTCGAGCACCTTCATGGCTGTCCTAGTGCCCATGAAGTGACCTCCATATGGTGAGTTATGACATTTTTCCAAGATGGTTCGCATCTCCCCCTCAGGAACACAACGTCTCAACACCTCATCAGCTCCTATCTTGAACAAATAAGGATCGTCCCATAAATATGACCGCACCTGGTGCAGGAATCTTTTCCGTTGTGGGTACGTAAATTCAGAAGGTATAATATTGCTCACTAGATAGTTTACAACATCAGCATACCAAGGCGTAATACTCTCCGAAATGGCTAGTAACTGCTTATCAGGAAATCTCTCTTCCACTTCAGAATGCATTGTCGGCTGTGTACTTTCAATCCTAGATAAATGATCCGCAACTGGGTTGTCCGTTCCTTTCCTATCTTTAATCTCTACAACAAACTCCTGTAAGAGAAGGACCCATCGAATCAAACGTGGTTTTGAGTCTCGCTTCTCCATAAGATAACGGATCGCTGCGTGATCGGTGTACACTATAACCTTCGTACATAAGAGATACGATCGAAATTTTTCGAATGCGAACACCACCGCCAATAGCTCCTTTTCGGTGGTAGTGTAGTTGGTTTGGGCCTCGATTAGGGTCTTGCTAGCATAAGCAATCGTATGAAATATTCTCCCCCGCACTTGTCCCAAAACAACTCCTACCGCGTAGTCGCTCGCGTCACACATCAAGATAAATGGCTCTTCCCAATCAGGTGTTACTACAATAGGAGCGGTGGTTAACCGATATTTGAGTTCGTCGAACGCTCTCAAGCAATCATCATTAAAAGAAAATTTTGCATCCTTCTCTAGAAGCTCACTCAAAGGTTTAGCTATTTTCGCGAAGTCCTTGATGAATCTTCTATAGAAGCCCGCGTGTCCAAGGAAGCTTCGTAGCATTTTCATATTTTTGGGTGGAGGTAATTTTTCTATCACATCTAGTTTTGCTTTGTCCACCCCCAACCCAGTCCTAGAAACATGATGACCCAACACTATGCCTTCACGAACCATGATATGGCATTTCTCCCAATTTAATACTAGGTTTGTCTCTACACAACGTGTGAGCACCTTCTCCAAACACTCTAAGCACGCGTCAAATGATTTTCCAAAGATGGAAAATCGTCCATAAAAATCTCAATACCCTGGTCCATAATATCAGAGAAAATGGCAATCATGCAACGCTGGAAAGTAGCCAGAGCGTTACATAGACCAAAGGGCATTCTTCTAAACGCAAAAGTCCCATAGGGGCAAGTACATATGGTCTTCTCTTGATCGGCGGGGTCGATAGTAATTTGATTATACCCTGAATATCCATCAAGAAAGCAGTAAAAATCATTCCCCGCCAATTTATCTAGGACTTGGTCGAGGAAGGGAAGAGGGAAATGATCTTTTCGGGTGGCTTTGTTTAACTTCCTATAATCCATGCAAATCCTCCACCCCTTGATCGTCCTAGTGGCGACCATCTCTTCCTTCTCGTTCCTTATAACCGTCATCCCCCCTTTCTTGGGTACACACTGAACCGGCGAGACCCACGGACTATCCGAGATGGGATATATTATACCCGCGTCTAGCCACTTAATAATTTCCTTTTTAACTACCTATTTTATCGGCGGGCTTAAGCGGCGTTGAGGCTCAATCGACCCCTGAAATGACTCCTCCAAACGGATCTTGTGCATACATAATGAAGGGCTTATCCCCCGGATATCAGCGATAGTCCAGCCTATGGCCGTTTTAAATTGCTTAAGTAGTTCAATTAGTCGTGTTTGTTGATCAGGTGTTAAGTTTGAATTTATGATGACCGGCAGTGTCTCGCCATCCCCTAAATATACATAAGTAAGATGCTCTGGAAGAGGTTTCAACTCAAGTGATGGTGGTTCAACGATGGACGGTTTAGCTGACAAGGATTTCTCGGGCATCTCTAATGGTTCCGGCCTACGAAACCAAACAGTTTGCTTCTCGAATGCTTGTAAGCATTCTTGAATCACTTCATCATCATCAGATTGGTCATCCTCCGTTAATAATTGATTCAACAAAATATCATGTTCATCAGAAAGTGAACTAGGCATGTAATCGCATATAGAAACGTGATTGACTACCTCCATATTATCTTCCTCCCGGTGGGGGAACTTTAACGTTTTGAGTACGTTAAATGTGACTTGTTCGTCGTTCACCCGCATTGTTAACTCTCCCTTATGCACGTCAATCAAAGTCCTACCCGTCGCTAGGAAAGGTCTTCCTACAATAATCAGAACTTCTCTATCCTCTTCCATGTCTATAACGACAAAGTCCGTCGGAAATATAAATTTATCCACCTTCACCAAAACGTCCTCCACTATCCCTTTTGGGTATGCCAAGGTCCGATCAGCTAGTTGCAAAGTTATGGAGGTTTTGAAAATCTCCCCCAAACCTAGTTTTCTATATATCGAGAGCGGCATTAAGTTAATGCTTGCTCCAAGATCGCACAAGGCTTTTCCCTCAAACTTATATCCTATGGAACATGGTATCGTAAAGTTCCCCGGATCTTTCAGCTTAGGTGGGAGTCTTTTTTGAAGAATAGCACTACACTTTCGAGTGAGTACCACCGTCTCATTTGTACCAAAACGTCTCTTTTTAGACAGGATATCCTTCATGAATTTAACGTAACTTGGCATTTGTTTCAAGGCCTCGGCGAATGGGATGTTGATTTGCAACTTCTTACAAATCTCGAGAAATTTTTGGAATTGTTGATCAAGTTTGCTTTTCTTTAACCATTGCGGAAACGGTGGTGGTGGATAAATTATTGTAGCTTCTTTTTCCTTCTTAGCCTCATCAACTCGCTCTTTCTTCTTCTCCAACACTTCTACCTCAGGTTCCTTAATATTCTCATCTTGTATGACCCCCTCATTAGGGAAGCAAGGAATCAACTCCTCTAATTCCTTTTCATTACTACCCTTACTTTGCTCTCTTAGCGGAATATTCTCCAACTCCTTACCACTGCGTAAAGTGACCGCATTGCAGTGTTGATTGTCTCCTTTCGGATTCGGTGTGGTATCCGTTGGGAGTGACCCTTGAGGTCTAAGGCTTAATACGTTCGCGATTTGTCCCAATTGAGACTCAATCACACGAAGAGAACCTTCTAAACTAGTGATGCGGGCGTCACTCTTGTGGATCGATTCGACAATCAACTCTTCAGAATATTTCCTAGAAGGTCCTTGTTGATTGTAGTTATTATGTTGGGGTGGACGTTGGTTTGAGTTGAAACCGGGCGGGTGTGTTATTCCAGTATTGTTCTTCCAAGAGAAATTAGGATGATTACGCAACTCCGGGTTATAATAATTTGGGATTGCAGTGTTATTATTATTATACCTAGGTTGCCCTCCTATGTAGTTGATTTCCTCATTATAACTAGAGGTCGAGTTGCTTACTAATTGTTCAATAGTGAATGAAGGGTTTGTAGGAAGAGGTGTCATAATGCTGTTCACTTGTGGGTTCGTCTGATTATGATTTAAAGTTAATGCATCTAACCTCTTGTTAATGGTGTTAAATTGAGCAGTCATTTGTGCAGCAAATGAGTTCAGTTGGTCTACTTGGTAGATACCACTTGCGGATGAGGAAGGAACTTGTCTCTCGAACGATTGGTAGTTGTTAGAAGATAAGTCCTCTAAGATGGCATATGCATCCTCAGGGTATTTGCCTAAGAGAGATCCTCCCGCAGCTCCATCCACCTGGATCATGGTCAGTGTCTGGAGGCCATTATAAAAGGTCCATATTTGTTGGTGTATGGCCAATCCGTGATGAGGACACTTACGCAACATCTCCTTAAATCTCTCCCACGCGTCATAAAGCGTTTCTCCATTCCCTTGAGTAAAGTTAGTTATATCCCGCATTAATTTTGTGGTTTTAGCGGGTGGGAAAAACTTGGCTAAAAATTTCTCTACCACTTGTAACCAAGTGGTGAGACCATGTTGTGAATCAAGCCACTCTTTTGCTCTACCATCCAAGGAGAATGGGAACAGACGTAGTCTAATTGCCTCGTCCGACGCACCGTTAATCTTGAATGTGTCACACACATCCATGAACGTCCTTATATGGGAATTCGGGTCCTCATGACTAAGCCTACTAAATTGTTTTTGTTGGACTAAATTCATAGCCATGGAATCGATTTTGAAGTTGTTTGCCTCGATAGCCGGCTTAATGATGCTATGATGGACCCCGCCACTAAAAGGCATATTATATTCTCTACAGGTTCTCCTAACCTCAGCGGGTTGTACATTCTGTTCTACCGCACCCTCTTGTCCTAAATTCTCCTGATTATTATTAGCATTAGCGTTTTGATTATTTGGATTCATTGTTGCAGGTTGATTATGTTCTAGTTGAAATGCTTTTCTATTCCGCCTGCAGGTCCGTTCAATTTCTAGATTCGGAGGTAATAATTCAGGCGTTCGATACCTGGACATAAACTAAGCACAAAAGCAGAATGAAAATAGACAATACACAACAGAACAAACAAGCACTGCAACACAAATATCAATAAATAAAATTATACTAAACAACAAAACAGACTTGAACTCTAAATACTAAAGCTTCACCAATATTGCAAGAAATAAACACTAAATACGTCGCACCTCCCCGGCAACGGCGCCAAAAACTTGATACGCCCTAAACAGGTATACGTATTACACGCAAGTGCACATGCCGGATCAAGTAATAAAGAGTGATTAAAGTTCGTTTCCACGGAGAGGTGGTGAATTTTAGCGCTCGCAAGTACCAGTTATTCTTTTTCTTTAAATCCAAGTCAAGTAAGATAGAGATTTGTTCAAAACTACGATTAGCCTACGAATGAAATTAGACTACGATTTGCTAAGAGAAAGTACTTAGATGCAAAAGAGATAATCTTGTATTATGATTTCCGAAGTCTAATGTGACGAATCTTTTGAAGATTGCTTTGTGATAGCGAGTGATGACACGTCTTGCAACGATTTTAAGGTTGAATATCCGTACCTCTCGGTATCAGAAATTCCTAGACTCTATTTTCCCCTCGGGAGAGATAAGTACCGCTTAAAGATCGAAAACCAAAGTTGCTAATACTAAGGGGAAATCTCTTTCTCCCTTCAAATATTATACCGGATCTATAACACACTTACGCAACTCCTCTCTCGAATTATGAAGCGTAGTAAAATGACAAAACCTTGGCCAAAAGTTTTCAAAAAAAGATTATAGATTCGGTAAAGACATGCATCAATCATTCACAAAGAAAAGTTTAAGTTTTCATCAACACCAAAGACAACGTACTTTCACAACACAAGATTAAACGAGTTTAGTTCATGACGGCGGAGAAATCACACATAACGGTTGGAGAGATCTTACAAAGCATATTGTAAAATTAACACTTAAGCGTTGTAGAAATCTTTCGTTGAAGTCGCTCACTCGATCAGCCCGGAAAATCTTCTCTTCTTCTCTAGCCGCTCCCTTGAAGGATGATGAACCTTGAAAACCCTAGATGAAGCACACCCTCTCTCCTCAAGATAATGAATGAATTATTTCAGAAGAATCTCTCCTAAAAAACGTCCAGCCCTTTCCCCAAAGGATGCATCTTTCTATTTTTGCAAAAGGCGCAATTTGTTTAAATTTCGAAATTTGAAATTCGTCCAGAGGTTGCAACCTTTTTTTCGGAGGTTGCAACCTTTTCTGCAGAACAACATATTTGACAAAATCCTTCTTCCAATTCGTTCTCTTTGACTTCTCTTGCACAAATACCTAGGAAAAAGACCAATTTAGACATAGATAAAATAAAAAATGAATTAACATATATTTAAACTTTAACTAAATGGTTTTCTTCCGGATCAACGAGTGAAATGGTCTAAAATTTGGGCTAGATAACTTCTTTTTGAGAAGTTATCACTACTTCAATCCCTCTAGGAGTAGGGAAATTCATAGTTAGATGGGGAATGGATTGGATGGCTTTGAAGGTGGTCTGAACTGGTCTTCCAAAGATAGCATTGTATGCTGAGCTTGATTCTACTACCATGAACTGGACTTCATGCGTGATTTGTTTTGGAAATTCTCCTAACGTGACTGGTAGGGTGACTGTTCCGATGACTTGGACTGGATGGTTATCAAAACCGTAAACTGGGTCAGCTGTTGGAGTCAGCTGCTGCCGGGATATGTTCATATTTTGGAGGGTGGTGGAGAAAAGAACGTCGACTGAACTGTCATTATCGACAAGGATTCGTTTGACGTTGTAACAGGGGTCTCCGATGCCAGTACTGATTACTAGTGGATCTTGATGTGGCGTTCGGATGCCGATGAGATCTTCATCTCCGAATGATATGGTGGTGTCTTGCTTGCTCCTCTTATCTTCATGGGTTTCCTTTCCCGTGTGCACTGATAGTATCTGTGTAGTCAGAATAGGTGATCCGGCAATGGTCTCGATGTTTCCTACCACTTGCCTTTCTCTTCCTCCTGCAAGTGGGGCATTCTGCTGGTCCCTGGGATGCCTAGGCGGATCCTGTTGCTCCTTCACCCTTCCCTGCAAAAATATTCCGAGCAGTCCTAGACGAACTAGACGCTCGATCTCCTCTTTCAGGCGAGCACAATCCTCAGTGGTGTGCCCGGTCGTTCGATGGTATTCGCAATACTTGGACTGATCGTTCTTAGGATTGTGAGGTGGTTGCCTTGGTCGTTGCAGCGCCAGTTCATTCTGGATGGCATATAACACATTGGTGCGAGAAACGTTGAGAGGGGTGTAATATCTAGGTGGATCTCTCTGGTGGTCACGTCGGCGTTGTCCGTTCCGACGCTCTTCGGGGAATCTTCCTTCCTCGCGTTGAGGGGTTGGCTATTTGTCCCTCTTTCTTTTCTGCACTCCATCGAACTGTCGTCGATGAGCTTCAATGGCTTCGTCTGCGGCTATCTGTGCTTCGACTCTGTGTACAAGATCTGGATAGCTGGGGACGGTTTCTCTCATAAGTGCTGAATAGAAGCCGCTAGGACGGAGACCTCCTAGGAACACTCCCCGTAGGAGCTCGGGGTCGACTCCTGGGATCTGGCGGGCTTCTACAGTAAATTGTTGGAAGAAATCTTTGAGGGTCTCGCCTTCGTTTTGGCGGATTCTAGAGAGATGTGATGGATCACGAACGATCCTTCGATTGGCGATGAATTGGTCGGAGAACTGTCTGGTCAGTTCGACGAAGCTGGTAACGGTGCCTGCTCTTAAAGAGTGAAACCACGTTCGAGCTTGCCCTTTGAGGGTGGTTGGGAATACTTGGCATAACAGCGGATCAGAGGCGTTGAAAATCCTCATGATAGTGGTAAAATGATTGACATGTTCGATCGGATCATCGGTTCCATCGAATGTTTTGATGCTTGGGAGTTTGAATCCTTGCGGGATCGGATGGTCGAGGATTTGTGGGGCCAAGGGGGAGCCTTGGCCAAGCGGCTGATGAGGGTGAAAATCTCTTCTCGCAGCTTGGCGGTATTCTTACGCAATGACCTCCCTGATTTCTTCGCGAGTGAGGAGAGGGTGGATGCGAGCATCGTTAACTAGATTGTGGCGGGGGTGATCCGCCCTTGCTCCCCTTGGAGGGGGATGAGTCGAACTGGCGGCATTAGAGTAATCTTCAAGTTCTTCTTGCCCTGCAGGGGCTTCCTGGATCCCTGCTGGATTAAGTGGTGGAGGATTGTTAGCTGGCGGAGGTGACCTTGGTGGAGCTGGAGGTGCTCCCAGGTTTCGAAGTAGTGCGAGCATCTGTCGACTGCTCTTCCATTTGGCGGACACGCCCTTCCAAGGCAGTGACAGGGGCGAAAGCTGCTTCAGCGGTCAGTGGCACGTCTACCAGAGAGTGAGATCGTGCTGGTTCAGTGTGTCCGCCAAGTGCGGATCCTTCGGCAGTGCGGGCACTTCTCTTAGCCATCGCTGTGGTAGGGATGATGAACTTGTTCTGCGAAGGATGTTGGGAATGTTTCCCACAGACGGCGCCAAACTGTTGCGGCCAAACTCGGCGCTCCGGTCGATACGGACTAACTTGGACCGCCTATGCTCGCGGAGCGGTTGAGCGCGCACACATTCAGTTTAAAAAAGGGAAATGTACACCAGGAGTTTTTACGTGGAAAACCCTTCAACCGGGTGAAAAACCACGTGACCGGTTCGGTGCCAGTCAAAATCCACTAAGTTGTTGGAGGTTACAAAATATTAGGAGAATCAAGAGCGACAGGCCGCTCCTTGTTACAAAAGTGGAGGTGAGAGGGAGACTTGCTCTTCCCACGGGCAACAGGCTGCGCCGTGGAGAGGGCTTGAACGGTGGAATCCGCGTGAGTCTTTGGAGCTTGGAAGCTGGCGCGGCGTTCCACGCAAGGATGCCTTGTAAGCCTTTTTCTTCTTCAGGTTTGGGGACTTAGTCGTTTTCACCTCGGCGGAGCTTCGCGGTGGCTAGAGAATTCTCTACGATAGAAAACGGGCAGAGCTCTGGCGCAAGGAAGAAGAAGCTGCGGAGAAAAAAAAGGTGAGAAATGAAGAGCCCCTGAGGTCCTTTTATAGGCTCCAGAGGGAGATCATGGTGGGCCCAACCACTAATGTAGTGGGTTAGTGGGTGGTTTCCCCTTGATCGGACGGTCGTGGTAGCGCGCCATGATCGGATGGTAGAGGTTCGGGCGGCGAGCCACCGGCTGGCGGCGGTTAGCGGGAGCGGCCGGCCGGTGGAGGTCGACAAGTGGAGGTGGTCGGCGATGGCCGGCCGGCGGAGGCCATCCGGCGGTGGCCGGCCGGCGTTAGCCGGCGGAGGTCGGCATCGGTCGGTTGCGGCGGCGGTGTCCTCTCTCTCCTCTTTCCCTTTTTTGTGGATCTCATTTTTGATGGGAGAGAAAGAGGGGGGAATTGGATGGAGGAGATAAAAGATGAGAAAAAGTGGGTCCTCCACTTCTCTCATTATGAAGGGAATCATGGGGTTGACTAGTCAACCCCATGATTTCATTTTGAGGATTGCTATGTGCACCCCTAAAGCTATAAAATGGATCCAATCCCTATCAGAACTATACCGCAGAATAGAAAACAGAAGCCAGAACCCGGTTATCCGCTAACACCAAGCCGCCTAAGCGGCGACAGATTCTGCGGTCTGTGCGGTCTACCCAATCAGACCGCCCACTTCCACTTCAAAAATTTCAACAGGGGCTTCCGTCAGAAGAAGCATCCTCGGTGGAGGGTTGGGCATCGGAGACTTCAACGAAGCAGGAGGCATGGTGTTGTGCGGCGCCGTCGAGGAGGAAGAAAAGGGCGACGGAGAAGCACATTGGAGGTCAATCGCTGGAGGGCTGGGCTCGGGAGTCTTCGTCGAAGAAGGAGGCGGGCTAGGGTTCTCCAACGCGAGAAATAAATGGGGCTGTCAATAGTCGTACGAGGGGAAGAAAAAATAGATTTGATTTTTAGTTTGGTTGGTTTGCCAATAGCCTATTTTGAATTGCCCACTTGCCCATATAATTCCCCTATTTTTAATGGATATATTTTTTTCACTTACAGCTCCAAGTTTGCATGTTTCTGGAGGTCAATATATTTTTGAATGCTCATATTCAATGCTACGACGAGGCCAACTTCTTCGAGATTCAGAGTTATGTGCAAATTAAACTCCTCCTTCCGCGGCGCTTAATTGTTCCCTTCTTCATGCATTTCGAGCTCCCCGGTATTTTTTTGCGTGAATGCATTGAGACATTCCTTCCTATGCTAGAAATTTATGGGCGTTCAGCTTTCCAAAACTCACTAAGGCTCCGTTTGGGGGGACTTATTTTCACCGGTCAAGCGGTTACGGCCGCATGAACTTGACCTTAATTAAGGTCCGGTTACCGCATGAACTGGACCTTAATTAAGGTGCGGTCGTATCTGCTTGACCGGTGAAAATAAGGCCCCCTAAACGGCGCCTAATCTTCTATTCTCGACTAGCAATGCTGTGAATTGTTTCCTTCTTATTGCACTGGAGGTTTCTTGAGACTTTGCAGCTCTGTAGGGGAGTTTAGCTCTGCATTAAAGGTATTCCTGTTAGGCTGCTATTTTTAATGTTTGTGCTTCTTACAAATTTGAAGTGAAATGCGTATTTGATATCATCTTCAATATCAAATAAGACACACGCAAATAAGTAGTCTTGCACTGGTTTACTGTCGGATGCACGAGCAAAGTCCGTTCACAACCGGCGGACGTATTGTCGCTGCCGCACCGGGAGAGGGGGCGTGCACTATCACTGCAATGTAATAAGACACACACGCAAATAAGTAGCCTTGCACGGGTTTCCCGTGCTCACGGCGCTGCATTGCATCATCAAATTCATTTATATACATTAAATTGGAGGCTTCATGTCACACCTTTTAAAACTAAAAATAAAATACGAATTAAATACACTTAAGAAAAACTAAAAAAAATTTGTAATAGAGAAGAATAAAATTGAAAAGAAAATATTTCACTATAGAGTTTTTTTATATGAAGCGAGTTATAATTATATAAAAAGAAAGGGTTATGTACCTGGATCTCTCCTTGAAGTTTGCTTAATTACAACTTGCACCTCTCTAACTTTTGAAATTACAAAAATCTCCTCTCAATATTACATTTCACAACATTCATGTACAAAAGTACCATCTTTGAGTAAATCTTTAAAGCGGATCTTTTGCGCACAGATGTTATGAAATGTAAACATTGAAGGGGGGTAAATGTAATTTCAAAAATTAGATGGATACAAAATGTAATTATACAAACTTGGAGGGGAGGTCCCGGTAAATATAACTCTAAAAAGAAATTACAAATATATCAACAAATGAGAGGGAACCAGTAGAATCCAAATGTTCATAGAAAATAGTTTGAATATTATAGCATTAATTCCTTACAGAAATATACATTCAGTGAGGAATTTCCTTTACACGGATAGACACTGAAAGCTTAGGTTTTGTTTGGGGGGACTTATTTTCACCGGTCAAGCGGTCACAACCGGTCCGATTCATGTGGTCGTGACCGCTTGACCGGTGAAAATAAGTCCCCCCAAACAGAGCCTTAGCCAGCCAGCAGAAGCTCAAAGCAACAAGAAATCTATTCATTCATATCATAGAGCGAGCATGGAGAAGCTATGAAGAGCATCTTCATTGGCCCTGCCATCCCCTGCCGCTCGCTCCCACAGCAGGCGGAGGGCCCTCTCCCACCGGCGGCCGTTCCTCGCGGGCGCGTCGGAGAACAGCACGCGGCTCAGCCGGAAGAAGAAGAGCCTCATGGTGAGGGCCATGTTCGCATAGGAGCCTGCGCGCATGCGTGCCGCCAGGGGCAGCTTGAGCAGGAAGAACCAGAGGAGCGCGACGTGGAGGTGGCAGTGGCCGGCGCCCGCGCCGGCGGCCAGCAGCTTCAGCTTCAGCATGATCAATGACTCCACTACCATTTCTCTTCTCGGACCAAAGAAAAAGGGTAGAGATATATAGCAGTGTGTGTGCACAAAGACATTATTTGTGAGAATGAGTGGGATTGAAGCTGCCTGCAGGTCGCTCCATTATAAAAGTGCGCATAAAGAAGCTTTTAGTACCAGAATTATTTTGGGCGCAGAGGCTGAATTGATAGAAGGAAACCTCAAATTTTGATGGAAAGCGGCAAAATTATCATTTGGGGCTTTTTGTCCTGCTTTTATGTTGATTTTGGAGGGTTCTTTGCTCGCTTTGGGGTACCCATTGGGTTTCCATTCGGGTGACAAATTAAGTCTGAAATTTTGACTGTGCGGAGTTGTGTTATAACTCAAGACTTATACTAGGAAATGAGCTGTATAAATCAAATGTTACAGGGGAGACATGAGGAGCATTCATTGACCCTCTCATAGTCTCATAGTATTTATTCAACCTTAAGATCAAGGCTTTGTTTGGCGGGCGGTGGGGCTTCTACGAAAATCACCGCGCCGCTGGACCGCAGCCGAGGTTCCCGCGGCGCAGTTGATTTCCACAGAAATTCCACGGTTTTGTGCGGCCGGGCGGAGCCCTCCGGGGCCGACCGCGGGATTTCCAAACCCCGTATTTCATTGACCTTCTCATAGTTTTGTGCATGTGACCGGCGCGTATCCCAAACGAATCCCAAGTGAAGGGGGGCAGGAAAAAATGACTATTTCTTGAAAAGGGAGTGCAGAGTCCTCTAGTATTCTCATCCCTTTCTTTTTCTGGTAAAATCTCAACTCAAAGCTCCACCAATAATTTCTCTTTCAACAAAACCATCTTTTCAAGGAAAAAAAAACTCAGCTTCATTTTTTTAGGATCCGTTTGGAGAGACTTTATTGTTTTAGGTCCGGTTCATGCGGTCGTAACCATTTCACCGATGAAAATAAGTCCCCCCAAGGCTCCAAACATAGCCTTAGTTCAACCTGCACTATTATTTATCAAAATGTCTATTTTACTCTTTAAAAAATGTTTTAACTTGCAAGTTTTTATTAAAAAATATTAAAAAACAATGCATCATCTATCTTAGACTGTCGTTTCCAAACAATCATTGGAAGGTTGAAGCTGTGAAAAGGTTGGCAGAACTGATTTTCATCCCCTGCTTGACTGCTTGAAAGTTAAATAAACCCACAAAATTTACACACAGTAGAAATATATTTGACACCACGTTAAATAAACTAATGCTAAGCTATATCTCTGTCATATACGTGCAGATTTTCTCATGGAAGCTGAGCAAGCTCGTAAAAACACTCAATCGAAATCATAGTCAAGTAGAAATCAGCAATAACAGAAGCACAAGAGTCTCAATATGGAATTATCATCAAATTCTTTACAAGACGAGATATACATTGCAAGACATGATTTCACAATATAGCTGATGAAAACAAAAAACTACAGGCAAGAGTGAAACCGGTGGTTATTGAAATGCTGATGAACTGGAAAACAGTCTACCCGCTGATGAACTGGGCGAACTGCTTGAACTATCCGTAACCCCGAGGAAGAGACTTCAAGCCGTCTAAACCGTGACATGCTATATACCACAGACAGCTATCCGCGAACTGTTCCGCACTGAGCTTCCCAACAAGTTGTCTGGTCGCCCGGTCCTAGCCGCACAGTCTCCAGAATACAAGTCAACTTCTCTTAGTCACGTGATTAAGAAAGTCTAACCGCAAGTTCAAAGCGCGAGCGGAGTTCTCACTGTTCTCGTTATATATGACGAGTCGGGGACCCATATTTATAAGCGACAAGGGGAGTGTGGTCACCGCCCATAGTGATAGGATAATCATCTGTCATCCTGCAACTAGCACTATCAGTCTGCACAAGAGTGCGGATACCAGAGTCAGACCGCAAAGACATGCAGATAGAATTCTCAGTCCGCGTGGACTTGACAATCAAGCAAACATCCACGCATCCTGAGCCAATCCGCGCCATGACGAACTACGGACTTAACATCCAATCCGTGCCATGACGAACTACGGACTTAACATCCAATCCGTGCAGCATAAGCGATCTCCGCAAAATCCAAAACAAACCGCGCAACTTGCGGTCTCCGCGAACTCCAGAAGCAGACCGCTCAACCAGCGGTCTCCGCGAACTAGGCAACACCATGGACTGGACAGTGGACACATCACCGTGACCAAGTCCACACACACAACGAACTCTGGCACCAGACCGCGCAAGCTGAACATAGCGAACTCCGCACTAACCGTCTGCCTCTACGCAAGCCAGAGAACTTGTCAGCTCAAAGCAGACTCTGCGGTCTCTCAACCTAGACCGCAACAGCCGCGGTTATCCAATGCTAACCATCCGGTTATCTCCCAAGCTGCTTGCTGAACCAGACTGCAGAACGGAGAACAAAAGCCAGAACTCGGCTATCCGCCAACACCAAGCCACCTAACCGGCGGCGGACTCTACGGTCTCTGGGGTCGATCAGACCGCTCACTTCCACTTCAACAATTTCAACAATATAGCCGTCCGATCTGTGTCAGATCTAGCTCAATAAAGAGGGTGCTCCCTCTCTACAAAGGGAAATTACAATTTCACCCTTTAGAATTTGAAAAAAAAATCAATTAATGAGAATGAAAGAAAGCCGGCTCTCCATAGCCCGCTTTGGAAAACCAACCAGGTTTTCAACCAGCCAGCTCTGTCAAGCAGTGGCGTATCCAGAAAATTAATAATGGGGGTGCACAAATTGATAATGGGGGTTAACAAAAATTTTTTTTTGAATGCGTCATTGGGTTCTGAAAATTATAACATGGGAGGTCAGACATCAACTTCCTTCAAAAAAAAATTTAAACGTTTCAATTTTATCGGAGTTGTTTCTCCCTCATCTGGCAACCGTTTTTGACGAATAAGTAGTCAAAATTCATTGCCTCGACGAGAGAAATCCAAATACACTAACCATTTTGAAAAATAATGGGGGTGCCAGTGTCCCTCAGGCCCCCCTCTAAATCCGTCCCTGCTGTCAAGTATTATATACTCCAAAATTTAAAGAATTCCCAGGATGTGAGGAAAAACTTAACAGGGAGGGCAGGCGAGCCGGCTTATATATATTTAAAATATTGCCATTCATAAAAGATTTAGGCTCCCTTTGGCGGATTTGGATCCCCTGGAGTTCGTACAGACTACTTTAGGGTGAAGTTCGATCCATCTCGTGCGTTGGATTGAAATCCAACGCGCCAGATAATTCCCGTTTTTTTTCAATTTTTTTTATTACTCTGTACTGTTCCTTTTTTGTCTTTTAGTATCTGTATTCATTTCGTCACAGGATTGTCGAGATGAATTGATCTCACCCGTTGGATCGAACTCCACCCTAGAATTCTCGCGCGAACTCCAGGGGATCCGGATCCCCCTTTGGCATGCAGGTGGCGACCGTAAGCGCATGGATTAAACTATCATTCGTTAAGGATCACGTAACAAACATCATCCGTTTAAACATAAAAGTGGATGAAGTTCCCCCTTTGGCTTCGCTTGATTTGGCGTTTTGCTCGGCGACGGGAGGAGGGCTTTTGGAACCAGAGGGGGGAGGCCGCGGTTGAAATCCCTCTGTTTTCCTCAATTTCTCATGATGCGGCGGGTGCAAACGAAGCAAATGCCGCCACCGGCCATTTAATTATCCGCCGTGCGGCGGCGTTTGTCCCAAACAGAGAGCTCCAAATGCTGTACCAAACGAAGCCTTAGTCAGGTGCCCTAGCTGAAAAGACAATGTAAATGGTATGTTAGAGTGTGTGATCGAATCTCAGCAAATGCAATCTTTTTTTTTTGGTTTTTTTTTTCTTTCTAATTAGCATTAGATACAACAATAACACTCAAGTCTTTATCCCACTATAATGAGGTCGGCTTTATGGATCCTTTGTCACCATTGTGCTCTATCTTTTGTCAAAATCTCACTAATGCCTAAGTACATTGATGGCAATATGACATTAGATAAATTAAATAATAATATAATAAAAATTAATATATAATATTCGCTAATTTTAACAAACTAAAAAAATCACATAACGTGCAGATTGGGCAAAGGCCTTCCCCGGCGACATGCAAAGTACTGTTACGCAGGCCACGGAGGGCCCGTGCACTGTCACTCATGTGTATATATATATATATATATATATATATATATATATATATATATATATATATATATATATAAAAGATTCAAATGCGAACTGTTCGCACTGGAAGAAATGCAAACCAGGGCGGCCGCCGGCAGCTTCGGGCTCGTCGGACACCTTAGTTCGCATTTCTTCCCTCTGTTTTTGCACCGGCCACCATCGTGGATGCCGCCACCGTTGAGATCGGAGTGGTCGGAAAGACCCACGAAAGTGTTAGACTGTGACACCTCATTTTTCGTCTGGACCGTCAGGATTGCGCCATGTCCGCGATCCGTGTGCCATTTGGATTCCTAATTCGGGCGAAGCTTTTTTGGGAATGCTATGTTTAGAAATTCAAATGGTGGCCGGTAAATCCAATCCAAAGAATATTTCTTTTTGAATTGAAATCATTTTTTTTGGAAAGATCATTAGAGAGGATTTCTTTTGGCCGGCTGCCATTCCTTTCTTGCCCAGCTATGATTGGCAACATCCTAATTTTGGGAGATCATTCTATTATTGTTTGGAGGTGAGTTACATCTATATATTGGGATCCCGTCTTCCCTCTTGATCCATTCGGAAATTTGAAGCTTCCAAGGAGAGAAAAATCCATCCGTGAGAGGGGGCGTGCAGCGGCGGTGTTGTTTCTAGGCGGCGACTGGCTGCCCAAGTGGCGGCGACTGTCCAGGCGGAAGCGACGACCGTTCGGCGGTGGCGGAAGGCTGTCCTGGCGGAGGTAATCCAGGAGGAGGCTACTGAGAGGTTGATCCAGGCGTTCGGCGGCGGCGGGTTCAATCCTATCATTGCGGCGGCGGCGGCGACTCCAAGGTTCACAGGCGGGTGAACAGGAAAGAGGATCAAAGTTAACTATTTTGTTAATTTTTGTTTACTGCTATCATTGTAACAACTCCTGTAACTCCTCATATTATAGTGGAATATTTGTCGGCGCGCTCTCCCCGTGGATGTAGGAGCTCCTCTCCGAACCACGTAAAATTTCTGTGTCGTCTGTGTGCTTGGATATCTCGTTCTGTTATTTTTTGCGCGATTGTTTTGCTCAATTAAATTCCGTTTCGCTGCCGCGGTACTCGGTCCGATTGCGTAACAATTGGTATCAGAGGGAGGTTCCGCGGGGGTGATCGTCTGGGCGTTCTGGTTCTAGATCTGGGTCAACGGTAGGTGACGACAAGGTCCACTCCCTACCTTCTCAAGATCTGATCCGAGAACATTTTTTGATCACTCAGTAGCACTGTGAGCAAATCAATGGCGGCAAAATTTGAGATTTCCAAGTACGACGGCAAGATCGATTTCGGCTTATGGCAGAAGCGGATCAAGGCGGTTCTCGTTCAGCAAGGACTCCACAAGGCGCTACTCGACAAGGAGAAGTCCGGCGTGAAGAAAGACGAGGAATGGGAGGAACTGGATCTGAAGGCCATCAGCACAATCCAGTTGAGTCTCGCCGACGAGGTCATGTATAACGTGGTCGACGCTGACACCACCGTAGACCTATGGAAGAAATTGGAGGAGCTGTATATGTCGAAATCTCTCACAAATAAGCTCTATGTGAAGAGACAGTTATACAGCTTAAGAATGTCCGAGAGCAACAAGCTACTAGAACACATGAATGCGTTCAACAAGTTGATCTCCCAGCTACGGAGCATGGACGTAAAAGTAGAAGAGGAAGACCAGGCGCTTCTACTACTGTCTTCTCTACCGAAGTCCTATGACCATCTGGTCACCACGATCCTCTACGGAAAGGATACGCTCAAAATGGAGGAGGTGATGACGACGCTGCTATCGAACGAAACGCGGAGCAAACCTGGCCCCAGCACCAGCGAAGGTTTGTTCGTGAAGAACAAAGAACCGGTCAGAGGGAGATCGAGAGATAGAGGGAAGAAATTCAATCGGGCTAGGTCTAAGTCTCGGGACAAGAAGAACCAGTGCCACTACTGCAAGGAAGAAGGGCACTGGAAAAACAACTGTCCGAAGAAAAAGGCGAAAGAAAAGAATCAGGAACAACAGCAGGCGGCTGTGGCGTCTGACCCCGAGAGCGATGCTGACGTACTCCATGTACACTCCACCCTGGATACCACCGACACGTGGATCATGGATACAGGATGCTCGTATCACATGTGCCCGAACATAGAATGGTTCACTAGCTTCAGGCAATGTGACGGCGGCCGCGTTTTAATGGGAAACGACTCGGAGTGCAAGACGCTCGGGATCGGAAGTATCAGAATTAAGATGTTCGACGGAACAATCAGGACCCTTACTGATGTAAGATACGTGCCCGATCTAAGGAAGAGTCTAATTTCCCTAGGCACTCTAGAGGCGGCTGGGTGCTCATACACCGGCGAGGGAGGATATCTGAAGGTCAAGAAAGGCGCTCTGGTGGTCATGAAAGGAGAGCGCTCTGGTACTCTCTACAAGCTGATCGGCACTACCATCGCCGGCGACGCGGCGGTTTCTGAGACGACAGATGAGGATTCCTCTCTGCTGTGGCATGCCAGACTTGGCCACATGAGCGAGAGAGGACTGCTGGAGCTTCACAAGAAGGGCCTACTGAAAGGAGTCAAGACATGCAAGTTAGACTTCTGCGAGACCTGCGTTCTCAGGAAGCAGCACAGAGTGAAGTTCGTGACATCTACGCAGCGGAGCAAGCAGGCACTGGAATATATACACTCAGATGTTTGGGGGCCTGCCCTAGAGCCGTCTCTTGGTGGGGCCAGATACTTCGTGACTTTCATCGACGATTTTTCGAGAAAAGTCTGGATCTACTTTCTGAAGCACAAGTCCGAAGTATTCGAGAAATTCAAAGTCTGGAAGACGACAATGGAAAAGCAGACCGGGAAAAGAGTCAAATATCTGAGATCTGATAACGGTGGCGAGTACACCTCAGCGGAGTTCCAGGAATACTGCAATCAGGAGGGCATCACTCGACACCTTACTATTCCTGATACACCGCAGCAGAACGGTGTGGCAGAAAGGATGAACCGAACGTTGCTAGAGAGAGCTCGGTGCATGCGGTTATTTGCAGACCTACCAAGGTCCTTCTGGGCCGAGGCCATTAATACGGCATGCTATCTAGTGAATCGATCCCCATCGATGTCACTGAATCTGAAATCGCCACAGGAAGTTTGGTTAGGCAGGCCGGTTGACTATTCTGACATCCACATCTTTGGTTGTCCTGTATACACCCTTGTACAGGACTCTGAGAAGACGAAGCTGGATGCTAAGTCCAAACGGTGCATCTATCTGGGACGAAAGACCGGCACCAAGGGGTTCAAACTGTGGAACCCGGACACAAAGGTGGAGGTCAGACGCGATGTGATCTTCGATGAGGCCTCTATGCTCAAGAAATCTGAGGCTCAGTCTAAAAAGGTGGAGGAGACTCCAGTCACACCCCTAGAGGTGGAACTGAAAGGGAGCGACCAAGCTGATGACCATGGTGACTCCTCTGACCCAGAAAATGCTGATGCTGTGCAACCTACGGAAGCAGAGCCGTACTCTATTGCTAGAGAAAGGGCAAGGAGAGAGGTCAGACTGCCTCTCAGGCTACATGACACGGTAGCGTATGCTTTCCAGGTGATCTCCACAGATCCTGGATCTTATAAAGAAGCTGTAGAGAGTAGAGAGAGTTCTCAGTGGAAAGCAGCTATGGAAGAAGAGATGGAGTCCCTTCGTAAAAACCAGACTTGGGACTTGGTTCGTCTGCCCAAAGGGGCGAAGGCAATCAGTTCCAAATGGATATTCAGGAAGAAGGAATCTACATCCGGCAAAGACCAGTGGAGATACAAGGCCAGGTTCGTTGCCAAGGGGTTCGCGCAGAAGAAGGGTGTCGATTTTGATGAAATATTCTCACCCGTGGTAAAACACTGCTCCATACGGGTGCTTCTTGCGATGGTGGCAATGAACGACATGGAGCTAGAGCAGATGGACGTGAAAACGACGTTTCTTCACGGCAACTTGGAAGAGGAGATCTACATCTTGCAGCCTGAAGGGTTTGTACAACCTGGTGACGAGAAGAAGGTGTGTAAACTTAGAAGGTCCCTCTACGGTCTAAAGCAGGCTCCAAGAATGTGGAACAAGAGATTCGATACGTTCATGGTTTCACAAGGTTTCAGCAGGAGCCAGTACGACAGTTGCGCCTACTACAAGTTTCTGGCAAACGACGACGTTTTGATTCTGATGCTATACGTCGACGACATGCTGATTGCGTGCAAGTCAGCTCAGGAGATCCAGTCTTTGAAGCAGAAACTACAAGCTGAGTTTGAAATGAAGGATCTGGGTCAAGCACAGAAGATCCTTGGCATGGAAATCAAGCGAGATAGGAAGCGGGGCATGCTTTCGCTTTCTCAGACAGGGTACATTCAGAAGGTTCTGGAGAAGTTCAATATGACTGAATCTAAGCCCGTTTCAACCCCTCTCGGGCAACAGTTTAGATTATCGTCACAACAGTGTCCAGACACAGAAGGAGAACGACAGAAGATGCTCAGGGTGCCGTACGCTAGTGCGGTAGGATGCTTGATGTACGCCATGATCTGTACGAGACCAGATATCGCTCAGGCTGTGAGCGTAGTCAGCAGATATATGGGGAATCCGGGGCGACAACACTGGGAAGCAGTCAAGTGGATTCTAAGATATCTGAACGGAACGAAAAACATCGGTTTGTTGTTTAAGAAGAGCGGAGTTTCTAGAGTCCTAGAGGGCTACGTTGATTCCGATTATGCGGGCGACCTCGACCGAAGAAGATCTACCTCCGGGTACATGTTCCTTTGTGGTGAGGGCCCCATCAGTTGGAAAGCCACTCTGCAGGACATTGTGGCTTTATCTACGACAGAGGCTGAGTACATTGCTGCAGTGGAAGCTGCGAAGGAAGCTATCTGGCTCAAAGGTCTCGCCAAAGAACTCAGGATTTCTCAGGAAGCGGTGAAGCTGCACTGTGACAGTCAGAGTGCGATTTGTCTGGCCAAAGACCCGGTCTATCATTCCAGGAGAAAACACATTGATGTGCGATACCATAAGTTGAGAGAGTTCGTTGCTGGCGGAGATATTCAGTTACTGAAGGTGCACACTGAGGATAACATTGCAGACATGTTGACCAAGCCGTTGACCGGAGTCAAGTTCAAGCACTGTCTTGACTTGGCTCATATCTGTGCGTGCTGATCGTGGTAACCCCAGGGAGAGGGGGTAGTTCGCCGAAGGGAGGATTCAGTTGCAGGTGGAGTCTGTCGCGTGAGGCGTCAAGGTGGAGATTGTTAGACTGTGACACCTCATTTTTCGTCTGGACCGTCAGGATTGCGCCATGTCCGCGATCCGTGTGCCATTTGGATTCCTAATTCGGGCGAAGCTTTTTTGGGAATGCTATGTTTAGAAATTCAAATGGTGGCCGGTAAATCCAATCCAAAGAATATTTCTTTTTGAATTGAAATCATTTTTTTTGGAAAGATCATTAGAGAGGATTTCTTTTGGCCGGCTGCCATTCCTTTCTTGCCCAGCTATGATTGGCAACATCCTAATTTTGGGAGATCATTCTATTATTGTTTGGAGGTGAGTTACATCTATATATTGGGATCCCGTCTTCCCTCTTGATCCATTCGGAAATTTGAAGCTTCCAAGGAGAGAAAAATCCATCCGTGAGAGGGGGCGTGCAGCGGTGTTGTTTCTAGGCGGCGACTGGCTGCCCAAGTGGCGGCGACTGTCCAGGCGGAAGCGACGACCGTTCGGCGGTGGCGGAAGGCTGTCCTGGCGGAGGTAATCCAGGAGGAGGCTACTGAGAGGTTGATCCAGGCGTTCGGCGGCGGCGGGTTCAATCCTATCATTGCGGCGGCGGCGGCGACTCCAAGGTTCACAGGCGGGTGAACAGGAAAGAGGATCAAAGTTAACTATTTTGTTAATTTTTGTTTACTGCTATCATTGTAACAACTCCTGTAACTCCTCATATTATAGTGGAATATTTGTCGGCGCGCTCTCCCCGTGGATGTAGGAGCTCCTCTCCGAACCACGTAAAATTTCTGTGTCGTCTGTGTGCTTGGATATCTCGTTCTGTTATTTTTTGCGCGATTGTTTTGCTCAATTAAATTCCGTTGCGCTGCCGCGGTACTCGGTCCGATTGCGTAACACGAAAGAAGGCTCCGAGCATCTATTGCCACCGAAACAGCCTATATATATAACTTAAGGTGAGTTTTTTGTAATTTCAAAAATAAGAAGGGTGATCTCACTAATTATGCTAATTTACAAGGGAGGTTTGAGTAATTATTTTTAGGGCCATTTACAGGACCTCCCCTCTAACTTTTTGCTAAATTACTAACAACACCCCTCTTATTTTCAAAATTACAAAAACTTCCCCTAAAATTTTCATTTCATTACAAAAACCTCCCCTGAAGTTTTAATTTCATAACATCCATGCACAAAAACACCTCCCTCGATGTACAGTATCCATGAGGTATTTTTTTCATAGATGCAATGAAATGAAAAGACCGAGGGAGATTTTTGTAATAAAATGAAAACTTAAGAGAAATTTTTTGTAATTTTAAAAATAAGAGGGACGCTCTCACTAATTATGCTAATTTAGAAGGGAGGTTTGGGTAATTATTTCTCTCTCTCTCTCTCTCTCTCTCTCTCTATATATATATATATATGTGTGTGTGTATATAGACACATGAGTGACCGTGCACGGGCCCCCCGTGCCCCACGCGACAGTACTTCGCCTGTCACCGGGAGCGGGTGCGAAGTACTATCGCGCGGGGCATGGGAGGCCGTGCACCGTTAATCGTGTGTGTGTGTCAAAATTGAACTGTATATCAGTATATGTTAGTGCCCTCACATCAAGCTCTTCCACCTGGCCTAAGAAACTTATAACTGTATATTATACATCCAACTATCAAAATCTCAAGGCAATTAGTTAGCACTCTACAGGATTCAGCAAAAAGCTGAATGATAACTAACCCCCTTATACATGATTCACATTTTTCATTGAAGCTCAGATGTGCTCAGTAAGCTCATTCCAAATCAACAGAATCCGCACGGCACGATCAAGAAGGTGCAAGATGAAGGGCGAGCACCAAGGCCTCGTCGCCTGTGCACTGTATAAATCACACCTGAAACAAGCCTACAGTGCTCAAGTCCGCAGTCTCCACGTTCTCAAACTTGCAAGCGAAAATCAATTAAGGCCTCCCTACTGCTTCCAGTATTCTACGGAATACTATTTTCACAGGAATGCATGTTGCGAGAGGCACCTCATCACCGAATATACCGTCGTTCCTCGCTAGTTTACCCTCGCCACGGAGTTTCTCCTCAGAAGATAGCAGAGACAGCTTTCTCATCTTCCTGCTAGACAGACTTGCTCTCCTCGCATTCTTCTTCTCCGACTTCTTCGTCGAAGTCGCCTGATGATTTACGTAGTGGCCGCATGCCAAATCAGCACGATCTTCTTCCCTCGACACGGCTGTCGAAGGAAACGAGCGAGGAACTCGATGCATCGTGGTCCTTCTGGCCGTCCACCACATAACCTGCGGAGCCGCACCTTCGTCCATAACAACATCGTGCGTGGACACAATTAGATGATTGGCGGAACCATCTTCGAGCATTTCGATTTGTATTGGATGCCCAAGGATCGCCTTTCCATTCAGTCTGCTCATCAATGAGACCATAGGAACAAGCTCGCCCTGACAGCTCGACTGAACCTTCAGATCCACATACACAAATTGGGGATTTTCATCAGAGACATGGAGGCTGCAATGGCTTCTCATATTACCACACACAGTCGACTGGCTCTGATCTAAATCCTTATCAATCGAATCAGTCTCATCATGAGCATATTTGAACTCCTCATTTATGGAGAAGCCCGATTTTGGAATCAGTTGACCGGATGCTGTTTCTGTACTTCCGAACCTCAAAATGCGATCACTGACATCAAATGTTGGGCCGACGAGTTTCTTTCCTACATTTCGAATGTTACGTTTTCCCTTCATACGCCATTTGGAAACACTGGACTCGAGCGAAGCTTCTTTGTCCTGCCCATTCAACTGGGGCATGAAGGCGGAGAGGGGAAGATCCTCACAGATAGAGCTCCTGAACTCTCCTGATACTTGGAGTTCAGGAGGATCACAAACTTCTGATCCTGGTAAAAGTATATTAGTTGCATCTGTAAAATTAACAAGCACAGTGAATGTTATCCAAAATTTTATACAAAATTTTGTTTGTCAATTCATGGTATTTTCCAAAATATTTTTTACAGTAATATGAGGTAACAAGAACAATAATTCAACACTGTAAATCATATAGTAAATGTATGGTTTGAAAAAGAATAATTTTATAAAATTGAAAAAAATGGTTCCTTAACAATTGCATTAATATCAGTTTTAACATTATGATAGCAAGCAAATGTAATCAAACACCCAAGAAAGATTGAAACAATATTGATCTAATTATTTCTAGGCATAATATCAATCTAATTATTGCGTAGGCCAGACAGCGACTTTGCATAATTATAGGGACCTTTTCTCTATCTTTTAAAAATTAACAAGATCTTCCTTCTAAGTTTACATTGTTAACATACATGTATAAAATGTGTGTTAATAATGTACACTTACAGGGGTAGAGTTTTTTTTTTGGACATGTACGTTAACAAATGTAAACTTAGGGGAGAGATTTTGATAATTTTAAAAGTAAAGGGGAGAACCCAATAATTTTGCAAAGTTGGAGGGAAGTCCAAGTAACTGACCCTTATTTCTATAATAATTAAAATAAGATCAACTAATTAGTAGTCTATTTCTTTCAATAACCTCTATGGCTATTGCAATCCAATCATACCAGCTAATGAACACATGGAATCCGCTCAAATGGTTTAAATTTATTTCAAGTAATTGAAGATATTGGCCTCTCCCTTAAAGGGCAAACAAAAATAAACTGTCACATTCACTACTGATATCAGGCTCCCTGAAGGAGTAACGAAGAATAAACATAATACTAACATATTCATATCACACCGGCTTCTTCAAGAGAAAGGGGTGGGAGTTGATTGATTGCAAATTTTATCAAGGAATAAAAGAGAAATAATTCAATATAAACTATTTCACTCTTCAATCACAAAATCACTATTAGATATGAACATAAAATGATAGCTTTAATATTTAGTGTAACAATCTACATGAATTTCCCAATGTGTGATTATATTTCTTAACACACCATTAGGGCCTTTGGTTTCTAAAAACAATTTTTTTCTAATTGAGTGACGTGGAGTGAGCCGGACCAATGGAGAGTAAGTATCTTGGTATCTTTGTATAAGAACAAATGAGTAATGCAAAATTGTAAATTGCAGAAAAATTAAATTAATGAGTCATACCATAGAACTATGAGAACGAGTAATAGAGAGAAGAGGAAGACAAGAGACTAACATCTTGGAGAATCAATTTGGATTTATGTCAGGCGGTCGACCATGGAAGCTATATACCTCATGAGGAGACTCATTGACAACTATCAGGAAAAAAAAAGATTTGCATATATTGTTTATCGATCTTTAGAAGGTTTATGATAGGGTTCCAATAGGGGTCTTATGAAGTCTTAGAAAAAAAAGTGTAAATGTATCATGCAATAACGTAATCAAAGATATATATACAAATTCAGTGACGAGGGTGAGGACATCTGGAGGATTAATACAGGAATTCTCTATCACCGTTGGCTTACATAAAAGTTCAGCTTTAAGCCCTTATCTCTTTACCCTTGTCTTAGAAGCTCATGGGCCATATATCCAACAAGCAATACTTTGGTGTTATTGTTTGCAAATGATATTGTTTTGGTCGATGAGACGTGTGATGATGTAAATGCGAAATTTAAATCTTGGCGAGACACTTTAGAAAAGAAGGATTTTAGGTTGAGAAAAACAAAAAACGGGATATATGGACCTTAAATTTAGTAGTGCAAGAAGGATGGATGAGTGATGACTTCATCATTAAGTTGAGTGATCAAGATATTTTCGGCGGTGAGTGCTTTAAATATTTAGATCGATAGTTCAAAAAGATGGAGGTGTAGATAAAGATGTGATACATAGAATCCAAGCAGATTGGTTGAATTGGAGAGGTGTGCCTGAGATCTTATGTGATTGTAAAGTATCATTAAAACATAAAGACAAGTTTTACCATATTGCAATTAGACCAGCGATGCTCTACGGTTTTGAGTGTTGGGCAGTGAATTATGTACATGAGCAAAAAATGAGAGTTGTTGAGATGAGAGTGCTAGGGGGTGGTGGACATGCGATACTGAATAAAATTAGAAACGAATGTATCGGGGATAAGACAAAAGCGACATCAATTGTAGAGTAGATGCGAGAAGCTCGATTAAGAAGGTTCAGACACGTGCAAAGGAGACCATTAGAGACAGCCGTTAGGCGTTATGAGAGTTTAGCTACTAGGCATGTTAAATGGGGGAGGAGTAGACTAAAAAAGATTTGTAATGAAACTATAAGGAAAGATATGATGTACTTAGGCATTACCGCATTAGTCATATTATGAGTCTATGACTAAAGATAGGGCGCAATGACTACAAATGATCCATATTGCCGGCCCCAATATGGTGGGATAAAGGCTTGAGTGTTGCTCTTGAGTGACGCGGAGAGAACCATTGGACTTCATCTACTGTAATATGATATAAGAATCCATGTATTCAACATAAAATCAATTAGCTATAAGTCAAATGCTTAGGTTCTAACAGGTTCTTTAAGTGGATGGTTGAAAACAAAATGGTCAGGTAGTTCTTCCCCTAAAAGTTGACTGAAGCCCCCCCCCCCCCCCCCATGCATCATAACTTGTTTGCAACAATTTTAGATGCATAATAGGAAACATAAATAAGAATGAATGCAAATATAAAAGAACATCTACTAAATTCCAGCCAAAATGAACAAACAAAAGAGCACATATAAAAAAATCTAGCCAAATTCCAAACACAAAAAATGACAACAAAACTATAGATGAACTATAGTTTTAAAGTTGCACCAAACTATAAATACTCGTGAATGCTTCCCAACAAGTATTGTGCCAATCTTTGAAAAGCTAATCAGAAGATTATGTTACAGGTTGGAATCCGTAACTCATGGGAAGTTTGCTAAAGGTGGTGAAGGTGGCGGTGGGGATTCTGTGGAACCATACCATGACCATCTATGTGGGACCGCTAGGGGAGCATCAAACCCTAACTAGGAAACTAAGAGATAATTTCTTGCTTTGTTCCTTGCATGACCCTAAAGCTCCCTAAATAGACATACAAACACACACAAAACAACAATTAGGCAGATTGCATAATTACCAAAATACAATTAAAATGCAACGAAGCATCAAAATAAGGTGATATACAAAATATAATTTAAAGCACTAATTAGAACACTGTCAGTGGTTTGTCTCGACTATGACCATAAAAAACATCAAATTTCACTTATAATAAAAGGCAGTCTGTATATTAACATAAATTGATTTTGTTGCCCGTCTCAAATACAACCACCAGTCCATAAATACAACCACCAGTCCACTGATCCAAAAAATATTTGTGCATGATGAAGCCACAAGAATCCTTCTATCTTGCCATGTAAGTAAAATATAGAACAATGCAATCAATCAAAAAAACCAGTTCTAATTAGCAAAAAAACCAGTTCTAATTAGCAAAAAAATGGAACTGATAAGGTGGTATGCTATATCCAAAACAAAGAAACAGTAACTGATTCATGTTAACATACCAGTTTCTTCTAGCATATCCGGCTCCAAAAGTTCATGTTCACAATAATCAGAGCCTTTCTTTTCAATTAAACCTGAAGAGAAATAACCATTACTCACCGTAACAGAATACATAATGCAATTGTAAATTTCAAATTGAATTGTTGATGCTGGCATATGTTCAGAGGTATACTCACCATGGTCTGCACTGCTTTCCAACACTCGAACAAGAGGCCTACGCCGATCGCATTTTTTCACAAGAAATCCATCTATGACGCCGCCATATGACCTTTTCCTTTTAACCGACACCGCGTTTCTGCTAGTACTCGCTTGATCTGTTCCCTCCATGGTGTAATCAGCTTTTGAAACAGACTTAACATGATTATCAACAGACTCGCGAGATTTTTCCCAACGTCTGGAAAGAGATGGTTTTCTTTTTGATCGAGTTGTCTGAAGTCTAAAATTTTGTAAACCTCCCATCCGAGGAATGGCTCCAGCATTATCGCATTCCACGCTTAGTTTCTGGTTACCGCTTCCTTCGTGTAAATAAAAGAGATCATCAACATTCTCTCTCTCATGTGAAGAGGCTATCTTTTTAAGAAAGTTCTTAAACTTATGAGAGGATAATTTCCCATGCGGAGAAGACAAACTGACTGAATCACTTTTAGAAGCTCTATTGATTTTACTGCATTTACCGTTTGAAGTAGTCTCTAATTTCTGCTGCTTCTCCAGCTCAAGAGCATGGAGAATAGCATCTTCTCTACGCGCATACTTTTCCCTTTTCTTTATGGTAATGTTCTGGGAGGCCTCGGCCCTCTCAATACAAGCATCAAACTCTCTGCACCGAAATTCCTTGACCCGTTTTGATTTTTCCAAGTTGTACCAATCCCTGAAAACAGCCCCGGATTAAAAGTCAGGTTGAGAAAGAAAAGTGCTCATCAATTGTAAGTAATTTTCTTTCAACTCACCTACTATCTGAGCTAAAACAATTTGTGAAAGGCATGTTTACTAACTTAGTATGTGTTAGAATCCAATAATTCAACCTAAAATCAATATGATGGTAGTGTACAGGCCAAAGATTTATATTTAAGTGCACGAGGCAGTGTTAGTTTTTCAATGTACGACTATTCTCAACATGCCCTCTTGGTGGAGACCAGCCCCGATCAAGTCGACGCAAAAGTACCCGACACCGCACCCGACCGGACCTCTACCGACCCCGAGCGTTGCATGTTTTATTTGCATCATTTTGTGTTGTTTGTAATTTGTGGATATATATATCTATACTATTCTATAAAGGAAAACCATCCATTGGTGCAACATTCTTAATACCCACTTTACCCCTCATCTTTTAATTTAATGATTATTGTTTCTTTTGTTGATTTCAAAAAAATTCAAAATTGATTACCCACACATGTAATTTACTAAATCCCGCCAAAATATTTGACTCCCGCCTACTTTCTCCAGCCAACTCTTTCCGATTTTGTTGTTTGGCACAGTTTCCCAGCAAAATAATTAATCATTTTGGCGTAAGGTAGCTCTCCGTCATTCACGTTCTCCACGATTTTGGCGAAAGGTAGCTCTCCGTCATTCACGCTCTCCACGTCGATCGGCGAAAGGTAGCTCTCCGTCAAGGGCATCCTCCATTCGATCCTTAGTGCTTCGCTGCCACCTCCGGACTCTACCATCTTATTTCTTGCTCTTCCCCAGACCATGAAACCCGGTGATTCCTTGATCACATCGCCCTAAAATCGCATGCCCAGGCGCCGACCTCTTTTGCAAGGTTTGAGCTCTTTGCTGTTCGACTTGGGAGGTAGCAACCAGGTTCTCAGCGCAAATCTGATTGACGAACCTCGGGCCGGCATTCGACTTTTAGGTATCTCCTTTTTCAGTCTTCGAGGGCTTTGATCTCAAGCCCCTGCCGCTCTTCCTCCGCCTGATTTCCCAATTTTTGTCGTGGGAGGATCTCATCAACTACTATATATCATGTAGATGCTCCAACTTTTGGCCAGAGATTTCAAGGTAACTTACTTTAGTTGTACCATACTTCCGATGAGTGTTGAAGAAAGGGGAGATTACTTTTTTGTTTATACAGGGGCTTATATTCCTCCTTCATAATATCTGTGAAGGACCCTAACATAGGGCATAACTACTGAAATGATGCTCCCTACTCCCAATGATCACAACTTCAGCAAAGGGTTTATACAGGGGCTTAAATTCCTCATACATAATATCTGTGTTGTACTGATACTCTTCAGTTAGTTTTATATCTTTGTCCCACTAATTTAAAAGAGGTTTTGACTTACCACTTACATAGTTATTTCCCCATGTGGTTCTTTATGATATCATACCCTTTATTTCTTTCCTCTGTTACTTTGGGTATCTTCTCTCACAATTTTATGCAAACAGTTTCTCTATTTTGTAATAGGGTTTAGGATGCAAAGCCATTTCATCGTTCTTAAATTATATATTTTTAACGATGATTACTCAGGGCCATTGTCTCCGCCTTCGACCAACGTCGCCGCCCACAATAAATGTCGCCACCCAGGGCCATTGTAGCCGCCCGCAGAAAAATGTCGCCGTTCACGACCAATGTCCCACCCACGACCAATGTTCCGCCCATGACCAATGTGACTCCCACGACCAATGTCTCGCCCACAACCGCACTCCCGCCCACGACCACTGTCCCGCCCACGACCAATGTCGCCGCCCTGACCAATATCGCCTCTCCACGTCAAATGTTGCCACCAGCGACAAATGTTGCCGCCCACGAGAAATGTCGGCGCCACGACAAATGTCGCCCCTACGACAAATATCGCCGTCCACGACATGTCGTCCCCACGACAAATGTCGCACTACCGCCGAATGTCGCACCCCGCCGAATGTCGCACCCCGCCGATTGTCGCACCCCGCCGATTGTCGAACCCCCGCCGAATGCCCTCAGGGCCGAAGGCCCGGGCCTGTCACTTGTATATATATATATATATATATATATATATATATAACATAAATATATATACATATATATTTATTTAATAGTGCGCTGAGTGTGGAAATATACATATATTACATATAAGTATATATATACGAGTGCCCGACACGGGGCTCCGCCCCTATGACCCCGCGCGACAGCAGCCGGCTCGCGACGGCGGGCTTCGCCCCCCAGGGGGGGAGGCCCCCCGTGTAGTGTGCGATAGTACCTGGAGTGTGGCGGCGGGCTCCGCCGCCACACTATAAAAAATTAATACAAAAATAAATATTATAAAAATTAATTTTAAAAAAAAACTTTAAACAAAAGCATGCGGATGAACAGTGGCATGAGCCACTGTTCACCCGCCTGCTTTTAAATAATCAATTGTGTGAAATATAATATTTAATATTAATTGAATATTAAACTCCACTATTCATGCGATGTTCCCCCGAGCTTTAGTCCCATATCGTTGGCGTAAGAGGTATTTTTGAGTTTAAAAGGATTTTTCCGGATTCATTGATTGAAATTAGGCGGGCTGGCGGGTGACTGACGGGTTGGCGGGCTACTTATAGTTTGTTGGACTATACCGGGCGGGCTGATAACGGGCTTTAGCGGGCGGGTTTGGCTAACCCGATTTTGAAATATTTTATTTGGTTACATAGGGGCAATTTTACAAAGCTTTAGGACGCATCTCCTAGGTTTAGGAGCTCTACGAAAAAGTGAAGAGAGTGGGTGCGTTTGATCAGATGACTGCTGAATAATGCATTCAGATCGGACGGCCGAAATCACTCCAACGAATTTAAAATTCATGAATTCTATATTTCCTTTATAGTGATTTAGATATATAATACATAAATATATATTTATTTGACAGTGCGCTGAGTGTGAAAATAAATAAATAAATAAATATATATATATATATAGTTTGATTGGATTTAAATACCTCCCAAAGAAGCCGGTTCAGCTCTTCCCAGGGGGCCCAGGCACTATTTTCCTCCTCTAATCAGCCTGAGTTCTCCTTTCTGATTTCACGCAAGATTAGGGCTAGGCTCCGCCTCCCCGCTTCCGTCTTTTGTGCCGCACCAGGAAAAAATCTCCCTCAGGACCCGCGATTTCGGCGTCCACGACCCTCCTCAAACGGTTTTGGCAGCCATTTCAGCTACGATCGCTGCCACGTGCCTCCTCTCCGACGGTTTCAACTCCACGTCCAAGCTTTCGCCATGGTCGAACCTCCACAAGGCCACAGTTACAAAAATTTCAGGTTTATGTTAATTTTCTTTTTTGAACCCTATAAATAGGGATATGTATGTACTTGTTTTTGATGATGATGTTGATGAAATGATTGATTATTGCGTTGATAACTCCTCTTGAGAAGTGTTGTAAGTGAGATTAGGAGTGATTGATTATTTGATGTTGGAGTATAGTTGAAGTGTAGTGTTGGAGGATATAACTAGCTTCCTGTTTTAAAAGGATGTTGCAGAAGAACAGTTGATGTTTGATGTTACTGTTCGGTCTTTGTTTCCTGTTGATGAATTTCAATTGCAGATAAAATTTTTAAAGATTGCTATTTGTGTGATTTCATTAGAACTGTTAGATGTAAAGTATTTATTATGTAGCAGAATTATCTTATGCTCACCATGGGTGTTGTAAACACCCTCTCATGTACTTGTATATATATTACCTTACCTCTTATGAATAGAATATTGGATTCATTGTGTTCTCCTATCATGGTATCAGAGCTAGCTAGGGTTTCCTCCGCTCTCTCCCTCCTCTGAATCTGGTGCCAGAAATCCCATCCGCTCTTACTTTCCCAGTCCCGATCGATCCCGATTTGCCGCAACTGTCGCCGTCGTAGATCGATCGATCCCGATCCTTGTTCGTCCGCCGTTGCAGAACGATCGATCCCGATCCTGTACGTCGCCGTCGCCGATCGATCGATCCTGATCCCTGTTCGTCGCTTGATCCTGCTCTGCCCCCAGAAGTCGACCGATCCCTGTTCGTCTGATCGATCCTGCTCCGCCTTCTTGATTGATCCATGTTCAATCGATCCCTCCTCCGCCTCCAGAAATTGATCGATCCTTGTTCGTCTGATCGATACTGCTCCGCCTCCAGCGCAGGCTATGCACTTTTCCTCTGGTTGTCGCTCCTGATCTGCTCCTCCAGTGGTTTTGTCCCACCTTCTTGATCTTCTCTGGTTCACTCTGCAGCCCCGATGGCCTTTTCCTTTCTCCAGAAGCGGGACGTCATCCTCGATGGACGAAACTACAAAGTCTGGTCCGTCACCGTCAGCGTGATCCTCCGTAGTCTAGAACTATGGGGCCACATTGACGACACTGAGCTTGCTCCACCTTCATCAGCAGCCTCCTCTCCTATGGATGATTCCTCCATTGTTAGCACTGCTGCTTCCATCCAGGGTTCCAACATGGCGAAGTGGCGCTGGGACGACTCTCGTGTGATAGCCGTCATCAGTCAGTTCTGCGAGCTCCCCATTCGCATGATTGTCTATCAACTACCTACGACCAAGGCGATGTGGGATCACCTGCGTCGTCTCTACCTGCCTTCTAGTCAGGCTCTGCGCTACACTCTATTCCGGACCCTTGGCGTTTGTCACCAACGTGATCGTTCTGTCTAGGCATTCTTTGCTGAGCTCCTGGACCTTTGGCGTCAGTGCGATGAGATGACTCCTTCCCCATGCATTACTTGCCCTCAGTGTGTTGCTACATCTCGGGATCGTGACTTTCAACGCATTCATGAGTTTCTCATGCGCTTACGTCCCGAGTTCGAGCCTGTTCGTGCCCAGCTTTTGCACCGGGATCCTCCACCTTCTCTCAGTGATACGCTGGCTTTGGTAATCGCTGAAGAGACTCGTTTCCACTCCTTGGACACAACTGCGTCCTCTGGTGCGATGTCTCATGCTATCCTTACTGCTCCAGAGCTTCCACCGCAGTTCTCCCATGTGAGCATTCCTCTGCTGCCTTCGCCAAGTTATAGTGCACCGGTGCGGCCTGTTCCTCGTCTTCCAGTGCCCTCTACTGCTCCGTCAGGTGCTCCTCGTCGTCAGCCCGTCTATTGTCACTACTGTCAGTGCATTGGCCACGTCAAATCTGAGTGCCGCAAGCTTCAGAGGGATCAGCAGTCTGGTCAGCAGCACGCTCCTGGTGCTCATACAACTCATTTCTCTGATATGCCACAGTCGCTCTCTATTTCTGAGCTTGCCCAGTAGATTGCCGAGCATCTATCTTACGGTTCAATGCATTTCTCCTCTGCCTCCGTGCTCTCCCCGGATGCTTCTGGTGCCTTTGCCTCTCAGCCGGCTGCCTTAGCTCCTGCAGGTATCTCCTCCTCTGACTGGTTGCTTGACTCTGGAGCATCTTTTCATATGACTCATGATGCCACTCACCTCTTGTCATGTCAGTCTGTCTCGTCTGTGCTCAGTGTTATGGTTGCAGATGGTACTATTCTCCCTTGCACTAATCGTGGGCTTTTTCATACTACCCATTCTCATATTCCTGATGTGGCATACATACCCAAGTTATCCATGAACCTTATATCCGCCAGTCAACACACGTCTGACGGTTGCCTTGTTATTTTTGATGAGTTTGCTTGTCATGTGCAGGATCGTCTGACAGAGACACTCCTTGGAGTTTTTCATCATCGTAGTAGGGTCTACATCCTTGATCATCTTTATCTTTCATTCATTCCATCATCACAAACAGTCTATTCTTTGTGTATTTCTTCTGTGGGCTTCTCTCAGTGGCATCACGGGCTTGGTCATCCTAGCGGCTCACATCTTTAGTCCTTCATCAGTACTAGTCTCCTTGGTCGTGTTTCTGTTGATAGGTCTCACTCTTGTACGGGTTGTAAGCTTGGAAAACAGCTACAACTCCCTTATTGTACAACCTCATATTCGCTGAGTGAGACTCAAAGGCCTAGGGCCCTAGGTTTGAGTAGGCTTTAAGATAAATCGGGTCAGGCGAGCAGTGCTTGCGGAAGGGTTCCCGCCCAGGGCTAGCGGGAAGGTTTGCGCCCGGGTCAGCGGGAAGCCCTCAAGGTTGGCGTTGAGTGATGCTTCTCCACTCAACGTCGTAGTTCTTGGCGTTGAGTGATGCTTCTCCACCCAACGCCGCAGTCCCTGGCGTTGAGTGATGCTTCTCCACTCAATGCCATAGTATGATCCAGAGGTAAATTTACCTATATGCCCTCAGAGGTCTGCATATAGCCCATTTTGAACAGCGGAATTACGCTGTTGGCAGACCAGATATTGAAAATCTATAAATAGACCCACAAGACACTTCAGAAGGCAGGACTTTCTCATTTTTCTAAGAGTCTTGTAACGTTTTCTGAGGTATCCTTAGCTCAGTATTTGGTCAAGGAGGGGGAACGCTCTGAGATCTCCCGGGTTAGTGGAGGGACCTCCAAGCTGTAGCCCAGAATCAGTTCTTTAGTTCCAAGTCACTGGTCAAGGGTCTGGGTTTGGGAGAAGTAGGTGTTAGCTACACCCCAGAGTCCGAACTCTCGTTGGGGCCAGTTTTTGGTTCCAACATTTCTGTTGCGGTGAGCACGGACCGTAGCTGATACAAGAAAATCTCAAGCTAAAGTCTCATGACTGGAGGTGAAGGCGAAGGAGCTAACTCGGGGGGTTCTCCCTCTCGGGAAGGTGGGGTGATGTTGGGGATGTTGGAGGACTTCAGGCGGGAAGTCCTGCAGACCATCCACTTGGCGTTCTCGGCAAGGAGCGAGTGGACAATGCCTCAAGTTCCAGTGGTTGTCGCTCCGTCGTTGGGCGAGAACGCTCCCAGGCAGCGTCCGGGAAAGGAGGTTTCGGCAGAGGTTGGCGAGAGGGATGTCGCCGGGCGGGAGCTCTTCCCCGGGCAGGCTAATGCTGAGGGGCTCAGCGAGCCGAGATCCCGAGAGTACCCTCTTGGCAGGTGGTGGGCGGAAGCCCTTTTAGCGAGCTGATCATCTCGGCCCCGATTTCAGATGGGTTCTGAGAGTCCGACATGTCCTACTACACGGGCAGAGACGACCCCGTGCAGCATGTGCAATGGTTTGAGGATGTCATTTCCATAAGACAGATGTCAGATGCCTTCAAGTGTCGGCTCTTTGCCATCACTTTGAAGGAGAAGGCGAGGGACTGGTTCCATCAACTCCCTGCAAGCTCTATTTACTGCTTTGAGGATTTGCGCTGAGGGTTCTTGTAGAGGTTCTCGACGTCAAAGAAGAGGAAGAAGTCGGCAGAGTGCTTGTTTGCCGTCAAACAAAAGCCGGAGGAGACCCTGGGACGCTATGTTGATAGGTTCCAGGAGGAAATTCTGCAGGTCCAGGAGATGTCGGGGTACACCGTGATGCTCGCCTTTACCCTCGGGTTGAGGCCGAGTTTCTTTAGCATGGAGCTGAAGAGAGTACCCCTACCCCCCCCCCCCTCTTTCGAGGAGCTGATGGAGAGGGTGACAAAGGAGATAGAGATCAAGGCGACCAACCCGACGTTCGCGAAGAAGTTGGCCAAGTTGACGGAGGAAGATGTGAAGGATTCAGGAGCAGGGAAGCAGAGAGAGAAGAGAGGAGCCTAGAGGTCAGGGGCAGCACCCGGGTTGGAGGCAGCGGGAGCCGAACAACCGGTTGGGCTGGAGGCCCCAAGAAGGTCATCCCCAGGGGCAGGGGGGAGGCTACCAGGGCAGGGATAACTTCCGCGAGCAAGGAAGGATCCATCAGCCGGCGTGGAGGCAGGAGCAGAGGGCTCCCCTCTCGCGGCAGCAGAAGGTAGGGCTTTCTCATTTTTCTAAGAGTCTTGTAGCGTTTTCTGAGGTATCCTTAGCTCAACATTTGGCTAAGGAGGGAGAGCGCATTGAGATCTCCCGGGTTAGTGGAGGGACCTCCAAGCTGTAGCCCAGGGTCGGTTCTTTAGTTCCAAGTCACTGGTCAAGGGTCTGGGTTTGGGAGAAGTAGGTGTTAGCTACACCACAGGGTCCGAACTCTCGTTGGGGCCAGTTTTTGGTTCCAACACTTATCAGTCTAATGAGTCCAGGTTTCGTCGTCCCTTTGATTTAATTCATTCAGATGTATGAGATCTCACACCTTTTGTATCAAAGGGCGAACATCGGTACTATGTTATATTTGTCACATCATTGAAACAACCCGCACTCTCCTCATCTCCTCATGTTCCTCCTCATTTTTGGGCTGAGGCTGTCTCCACTGCGGTCTATCTCATTAACCTACAGCCCTCCACTTTTCTTCAAGATCAGTGTCCTGGTGAGTGTCTGTACTCCCGACCCCCACGTTATACTCTTCTGCGTGTCTTTGGCTGTCGGTGTTATGTTCTTCTCTCTTCACGTGAGCGTACCAAATTCTCTGCTCAATCTGTATCTTGCGTATTTCTTGGATACAGTACTGATCAAAGGGCTATCAATGTTATGATCATGTTGCTCGTCGACTTCGCATGTCACGTGATGTCATCTTTGACGAGTTTCACCCTTTTTTTGTGTCATCTGGCTCCTCGACCTCGCACTCATCGGTGACTCCCTCTGATGTGCAGTTCCTTATTCTTCCCACTCCACTGCTTCATGTCTCTTCCTCTCCACCGGTATGTCCACCTCCTATCTTCTTGCCACCGCCTACACCAACTCCTACCACTTTCGTCTCATCTCCTCATATTTCCCTTCCACCTTCCACCTCTACCTCAGACGCGCTCATCGCCACCCTTCCACATCATTACACTCGTCGTCCTCCTCCTGCTCCTCCTGCTCTTGTTCCCTCGCCTCTGGTGCCCCCTGACTCGGTGCCTACCTCATCTAGCGAGTATCCTGTGGACGATCTTCCTGTGCGTCACAACCCACCTCGTGAGTGACGTCTTCTTGACCTCCTTAGCCTTGCTACACTTCCGCTGGACCTACTTGCCCTTCATGCTACCTCTTGTAGCACTACAAAGCTGACTACTTACCGTGAGGCTGCCCAGATACCTGAGTGACGGGTTGCTATGTCTGTTGAGTTAGAGGCACTGGGTCTTCAAGGTCAAGACTCGCTCCGATGAATCTGTAGAGAGGTACAAAGCTCGGCTAGTTGCTCGTGATTTTCAGCATGAGCAGGCGAGAGATTATGACAAGACTTTTGCTCCAGTCACTCACATGACTACGGTTCAGATTCTTATTGCAGTTGCAACTGTTCTCCACTGGTCACTGTCTCAGCTTGACGTGAAGAATGCATTTCTTCACGGTGATCTTCAACAGGAGGTATACATGCTTCCTCCTCCCGGTCTATCCTCTCCTCCAGGCCTTGTATGCGATTGAGGAGAGACCTTTATGGGCGCAAGCAAGCGCCCCGCGCATGGTTTGCTCGTTTCAGCTCAGCCATTACAACCACTGGTTTCCAGTCAAGTCCATATGATCCAGCTCTGTTTGTGCATTCTTCCTCTTGCGATCAGACTCTCTTGTTACTTTATGTGGATGATATGATCATTACTGACGATGATCCTTCTCATGTGGCCTTCGTCAAACATCACCTTCAGCAGACCTTGGACAACTGAGCTATTTTTTTGGTCTTGAGGCCAGTTATACAGACAAATGTTTTTATCTTTCTCAGCAGAGATATGCATCGGATCTCCTAGTTCGGGCTGCTTTTCCTGACTCTCGCACAGTGGACACCCCTATAGAGCTTCACCTTCAGCTTCATCCGGATGATGGTGTTCCACTCTTCGACCCCACTCGCTACCGCCACCTCGTTGGGAGCCTTGTTTACCTCACCATTACTCGGCCCGATATTGCCCATGCAGTTCTTGTGTTGAGCCAATTTGTTAGTGCGCCTACCTCTGTGCACTATGGTCACCTGTTGCGGTTCCTGCGCTATCTCCAAGCGATGAATTCTCGTGATCTTTTCTTCTTTAGCATCAGTTATCTGCAGCTTTGCGCTTACTCAGATGCTACTTGAGCTAGTGATCCTGTCGACTATCGCTCTGTCACTGGTTTCTGTCTGTTCCTGGGTTCTTCTCTTATTGCTTAGAAGTCCAATAAACAGACTGGTGTTTCTCGATCCAGCACCGAGGCTGAGCTTCGTGCCATGGCTACCACCGCTGAGGACATTATCTGGATTCATTGGCTTCTTGAGGACCTTGGTGTTTCTTCTCCTGATCCAACCCCACTCTACTGTGATAACACTGGTACCATTCAGATTACTCTGAATCTGGTGAAACACTCACTCTCCAACAATGTCGGGGTTGATGCTTTCTTCCTACGTGAGCACTATGTCTGTGGTACTCTTGCTCCTTCCTTTATTCCTTCTGAGTAGCAGATTACAGATTTCATGACTAAGCCGTAGACGAGGACCCAACATGCTCATCTTCTGTCCAAACTATGCATTTACTATGTAGCACAATTGTCTTATGCTCACCATGAGTGTTGTGAACACCCTCTCATGTACTTGTATATATATTACCTTAGCTCTTGTGAATAGAATAGTGGATTCATTGTGTTCTCCTATCAGGAACCACTAGTGTTGAAGAAATAATTTCTGTGTGATTTTGCTTCTTGGGTCCTGTAGATGGTAGAGTTCTTGTGTTAGAAATTTCGTGGAGCCACTTGTGTGAGAGCGAGTGAATTTTAGGTTGTTTGTGTGTGGCTTCTCAAAATAGTGGAGTGTTTAAAGATTTTGTGGAACCACTTTCGTGTGAGAGTGAGTGAAACTTCTTCGTGGTGCCCGTGTGCGATAGCGGCCGACCTCGGAGTAAGAGATCGAAGGTGACGAGGAGTTCCTCGCGGGATCGCCATCGACTGCGTATACGGAAAGACGCCTCTTTCAGTGGGTAACTTGATTCTTCCCCCTCCTTTGCGTATGTCTACATTTTCTCTTACGAATTTTAGATTCATTGCTGGATTTTTGCCCGAATTTTGTCAGCGAACACTACGTCGAAAACTCCAAATGAAAATTTATTTGGAGTTCACGATTTCCGTTTTGCTACGACAAGGGGAACGGAACGAAAATTGCGAACTTCCTTACCGAATTTAGAATTGAACTATTTTTTCAAGAATATTCATTTTAAACAAAATAGTGATTTTGTGCATTACAAAAAAAATAGTTGCTCATTTCTTAAAGTTCGCGCAACGCTCGCTCAAATTTCAATTATTCATCGCATGCATTTATGATTTCCTAGAAATAACTGACAAACGCGCAAACCCTACGCATCATCACTTGAAAGGTCATTAGCCCGTGATGTGTGGAATATTTATTTAATTGGATGATGATGAATGAGTCACGTAGGCTTCTCTAATATCATGTTAGAATTCAAGCATCCAGTATAAAACCAATTGGTCGGGGTGGAAAGGCTCGGGATCTTTATTAAGAGCACAAGGCTGTTAGTTTCCAGATATGAGACAATACTAGCATATGTTTACATCAAATGCAAATAAATGTAATCAAGAAAAGATGTTGAAGCATATTTATGGCCCTAAATCAGACACTGAGAAACCGCAAGTGAAAGGTTAGAGCTTATTTATTAGCATCAAATAACAAGATTATATCTGATTCAATGCTTACTTATTGAGACATAACATTCAAACATGATTAAGAAAAATCAAGATTCAAGCATGAACCAAAGTAAGAACTACAAGTATATGAGAGTTCAATAAAGGGTAAAGGGGAAACGAAATTATTTAAGCTTAAAATGCATTAAGGAATAAAATTAAATCGAAAGATGAAGCTCTGTAGCTCCCTTGTCTTCACTGAGGCCCATGCTCAAATTTAACAGATTTGTACACCTCTGAAAGGGGCAATTTGATGTCATTTTAGGCGTTCCAGGCTTCAGACACTTGACGATGTCAATATCAATCGGTCAAATAAAAAATGGCATTTGCCTCCATTGTTCAGTTAAGAGGAACATTTTTCTCGCACTCACTTGAACAACAATTTGCTCACTACAAAAGATATAGCCGGTTGACTTCAACGCACTCTGATGGCAAATTGCCACCTCCCATGACTAACCGAGGGCATTATCGAATACTTGCACTAGAAGCTCTAGTAATGACAACTACTTGATGAACTTTCTAGTGTATTCAGGGAGCCACGGGACCTTCCTCCCCATCGAGCTGCAGACCACAATATTTCTCTCCATTCAGATATCTGCTCTATTACGGTGTAACCTAACAAGTATGATCATGTGCAAAAGAAGAGATCTAACAACTCATTTTTGAGATTCTCACATACGGTACTATTTATCCTAGTACTAGTTCCTTGTCTAGCCCTGTACTTCTTGTATAAAAGAAGAATGAGGTTGTATTGCGGCAATTGCCGCAAGTTGAACCATGTGAGCATCTCAGATGAATACCGGGTGACAGTGATTTAGGAGCTTTCGGATGAACTTTGTGAAGCCAAACATTTTTCTCATAGAAAGAGATAAAAAACCAAATTTTGCTTATCATTTAGGTCATGTAAACTAATTATTTATACAAAGGTGAGCCTAGCCTAGAATTTCTATACGAAATACGACTAAAATACACAGGAAAATAACAATAACTAAATTCTACACTTATAGTCTGGCCATCATCAGATGCAAGTATGCATAAAGGACAAACACAAATGGCATTTTGCAGACATGATGGCCACTACAAATTTTTGGCCATGTCGGTCAGGCTATCCAATACCCCTTTTTTAGTTCATCATGAATAAAATCTTTAGGTCAGTGCTCTATACGTACATGCTTTAATGACATATTGGTGTATGGTCCTCCTGACATGACCACTTGGAGTATCGCACAATAACTCTAAAAATGTTCCAACAAAATCACCTTTACGCCAACCCAAAGACGTGCACATTCGGAAAACATGAGATTAGTTATTTATGGCACACCATTTCAGCACACGAGGTTTCCGGGGATTCAAACAATATTTCATCGTTTCTTCTTTAATCAAATTCACAACCACACATTGTTGTTTGCAGGACGGTTCACTTATTGCAGTTGATCCTTCTTTGGTATTGAATGGTCACAACCAGCTTATGAAAATAAATTGATGGACCTTGTAGTGGCCGTTCAACATTGGTGTTATGTATCTCTCGGGTTGACACTTCTCATTTTGTTCAACATTGGTGTATGTATCTCTTGATTTGACACTTCTCTGTTTTCACAGATTACCATATTATCCAATACCTTCTTAGCAAAAAAATTGACACCAGCTCGGTAGGTATTGGTGGATAAGTTATTGGGATATGATTATTCGATGGAGTTCAAATCAGGCTATACAAATTAAGTGGTCGATGGTTTATCCCGCAAATCTGAGTTGTCCAACGTCATGTCCATTTCTCCGCCCTTATAGGAGGACGTCATCCCCATCCAACAAAAAATTTTGAGTCTGAACCCACATCTCAGCGGTATTATTTATATTGGGCATTAATAATGGTCTCATTGCTCACTAGCTTTCTAGAATTCTACTTCACCGGTAGTCGACTCCACATCAATGTTGTCTCAACCTCTCCACTACCTCACCATACATCCCAAGTCCTTGAAAAGTTCCACTCCACACAGACGATAGGGTCATTGGGTGTCTTCTACACCTATCAACGGATGGCCGCTTCACTCTATTTATGGGTATGATCTATAGCGTTGAGCAGCTCGTCATCATTTGCCTGACCTTCAATGGACACTGTACAAAACTGCATTTGCTGCAGGGCTCTAGCAACCATTATCCATATCAAGACTTTATTTGGGAGGACATTGTCGTGGACTTCTTTCATCAAACTTTAAAGTCCACTGGTTATGATTGCAACTCTTCGCAAAGCAAACGCTTCATCCCACCCTGTCACTCATACAACATAGAGTTCGTTGCAATGATATTTATACATGAGATTGTGCTTCTCCATAGATTTCCTGATTCTATTGTGAGAAACAAGGAAGTTGTGTTGATGAGCAGGTTCTATTCAAGCTCCAGGTACCGCCTTATGAATGAGCACCGCATATCATTCGCAAACTAATGAGCATATGGAAGCCCTCAATCGTTGCTTGGAGACCTACGGATGGCGATCGACGACACACACGTGTTTATTCCCGCAGGAGGCGATGATCGACAACCCATTTGGGCGATCCGAGCGGCGGATGCGCCCAGATGGTCATTCCGAGTCATTTTGATATATTACTTTACTTATTTCATGTTGTATTTGACACCCGATCGGCCCGAACAATATTAGTCGTCCGATCAGGGTGCCCTAGTTCTTTTTTTTCCCTCTACCCTATTTATACTTGTGTGTGTGGCTGAATTAGGGATTGAAGGTTGCAATTGTAGCAGCCGGTCGGTCACTCTCGGTGGACTCCGAGTGGATCTCCTACCGTACGCATCTCTGTCGCCCGCCGAGCCTCTCCCAGCGCCCCAGCCGCCTCCCCTTCCCACCACATCCAGCCTCCCCTACTGCTATCCCGCCGCCGTTCTCTGTTTCTCTGTCCCGCCGAACCGCCCAGCAGCCCTGCCGAATCCTCCTTGCTCCATTTCCCAGCCTGTCAGCCCACCTCCAACCTTCCACCACCATATCGGCTACCTCCCCAACCCCGACCACCCTACCCCAACCCAACTGCCGCCTCTACACCCTCCCCTACCCAGATCAGCCAACTCCCAACCCAACCCGTCCAGCACTCCTACCCGAAAACCCTCCACCTTACAAGTAACACCCCAAATCTTACCCTCCCTCTCCGCCCCCCCAACCCATCTGTGGAGCCACTCATCGTTCCAAGGACAATACCACCGTCGGCTTCCCAACCCTAATCACGCCGCCACATGCATGAGTAAATCTAGGTATGGATGTTTTATTTCTCTTTATAGAATGTTTGATATTAATATTCGTCGTTTGATATTATAGTAAATCTAGGACCTTTTAATTCTCTTAAGCATTTGTTATTAATATTCTTTGTTTAATTTGTGGGACGCATTCAGTGCATTTGAATGGTATTTGCGCCTTATCTCGGTGGTAATCGTAAACTGTTCTTCATTCTCTTTAACTTGTTATCCGATTGTGCAAGTTGTTTTAGAACTTATTAAATTTTAACTACTGCTGATTGATTTTGAATTGAACTGTTTGCACCTTGGTCACATTAGCACTGCATTTTGGTTGCATCTTAGTTATTGAGTTATTTATCAGTCTACACCTGCCTCACGTACCTTCGTTGATTCACCTCCAAGTAGCCCGATAAGTAGTCCATCTAGCTAGATAGTGAATAGTACCCTTAGTCCCTTACAACACCTTCAACAAAGTTGCTAGCACCACAACATTCTAGGAAATTTAAGGCAAATCTCCTCACAATGTTGTGACATTTACCAGGAGAGTGCAAGGTCGAGCACTCAGTATATCAGCTTCAAAGACCGAGACAAGATCTTGTGTCAACTAAAATTTCACCTCCACAACGCATGAGTACACGAGCTATCAAACACCCATGATACCTTCAATTTAGGTGGGGGTGTTTGTTAAACTACGCCAGCATCACCACGATACTCTTGACTCGTTACAACACCCCTTCATTGTTTTCGCCCACATCAGTGAGAAGATCTACCAACTTTTGCTTCCTCCATAGAGATGCATTCACTCCGTATTCCACATATCTCTCAAGTGCGCGATCAAAAACCGTATAGCCATGGGTATTATTTTGCAGAATCTTGCGATAGACTCCATTTCTCAAATACAACAAGACCTCCCTCATGGATTACCCGAGTGCAAAGCAAGGATACTGCAATTTTTCAATTTCTGGTGCAATGGATGGGTCACCTCACATCAAACGCTACTTGGGTAGATTGCGATGACTTTATGCTATAATTATTGAACTTCTGGTTTGAAGGCAGATAATTTCCAGGGGGTTTTGACATGGCTGAGATGGCGGGCGAGAACCCAACGAAGGCTTGGTGTGTTTTTAACTCTCGCAAAGAGAAGGTGACAAACTAAGCGACATGATTACATAATCGACGACATTATTCTTTATTGCATTTTACGTATGTTTAAGACTATATATAGTGATGTAGTCCATGATGTATCTTGTATGTTCTTATGATGAACCCTAAAAGAGTACAGGGCTTATCAAATACGGTCATCCAAAACCCGGAGGGCAATGAGAAAAACTTCATGCACAAAACCGGAGGGATTATCCCAAATTTAAGTATGAAGAAGGCTATCCCAGCACTTCACCAGTTTTGCCTCTATGGCCTGCTATCTTCAACGGTCATTCCAGGAAGTCATGTACATTGTCGCAATCTAGAAACCATTGTGAGCTCTTGCAGACAGTCTTTGAAATCAATAATCAAAGGATCCAAAATAAGATGGAACTCAAAAAGTTAATCCTAAACTTAAGGTGGGTGCAACTTCAAAATAATTACAAGTGGGTCTATGAGGTTACTGTGCATAACATAAAATAGTACTCATTCGAAATGAACTGATGCAGAAACCATACTGACCTAACTAAGCAAGATCGATTTTTTTTCCTGTTTCTAAAAAGAAGGAGCCACATATATTGAAAAGAGCAAACTGTTCATCAAAAAAACAGCATCCATTCAGAGATTGAAGTACTGGAGCTCAAAATGTAAAGTGAAATAGACAAGATCAAGCTCACACGCTGGCGTTTTCTCTACCGAGGAGCTTAACCGGCGTCCCCGATTTTGGCGACATTAGGTGCGATGCCGACAGCTCGTCCAGCCCGAGAATACGCCCAGGCCACCAGGAGCCATTCCTCCGCCGCACCCAAACAATGGCGCCTCTGCAGTGGCCGCCGACTCCAATCCCGTAAGTGGTCTCCATTCGAGAACCCGCGCCGGCTCCCGTTGGCGGATCTCAGCCACCGTAGTGTACTCGGACGCCTTCTTCTACCACCTAGGGTTTCCATTCAGTCTGAGACAATTCCATCGCTGTCGGCCTTCAGACTCACAACACCTGCGCCGCCGCGGTAGTCTTCACCGGTCTTTCGGGGTCCAAAGCGCCGGATGCCGATCAAAAAGGCCTTTTTATCAACGTTTTGAAAGTCAGACCGGAGATCCGAAAGGTTAACCGGTCCAATCAATTAATCGGGATCGAATGACAATATTAGAAAAAAATAATTAACATTATAATTTATAAAATTAATTTTCATATATATTTAATATCATTATATTTTTGAATAAAAAAAATAATATATTCACTATGAGCATCCGTAAAATATAATTTTATTAAGATAAATTAGTATAATTAAATAATATAATACATTACAATTTTTTCTACAAATAATTAAAATATCTCAACTAATATACGAAAACTACTCTTTGGCGAAACATTGTCTGATGTCTCTATATTGCCCTTATAGTTGTATTCATAATTACACAATTATATCAAACTTTATATTAGTATATTATAAAGACAATATTCTTTTAGGTAATTACACAACTTTACAATATTAAAATACAAAAAATAAAAACACTAGATATTCTAAATCTATTGTCTCTAGTTAGGAATTACAAGAGAAGAATTAATGTTTTAACGTTAAAATATAATTTGTTTTACAAAATAAAAATTGTATTCTTGATTTATATTTTTTTACTGTCATTTTGAGAACTCATATGTATATGTTGCGGGAGCGGGCGGAGCCCGGCGGGAGCGGGCGGAGCCCGCCGTCGTCGGTCGGGTACTGTTGCGCGAGACCATAGGGGCGGGTACTGTCCACGACAAATGTTGCCGCCCACGACAAATGTCGCCGCTCACGACAAATGTCGCCCCCCACGACAAATGTCGTCCCCACGACAAATGTCGCACCACTGGCGAATGTCGCATCCCGGCAAATGTCGCACCTCGCCGAATGTCGCACCCCGCCGAATGCCCCCAGGGTCGAAGGCCCGTGCCTGTCACTTGTAATACTATATTTATAAAAGTTAATAAAATTAAATATGGTTTCGAATCTCAGGATTACCTCTGATTTTATAAATTTTTTGAATTCCGGCGGGAATTATTTGACCCGCTCGGTTATGGGAAACCGGGTACGGTTCCCGGTTTGTCAGTCAACCCGCCTGATTTCTCGATTTTCGGACGGTCCTGGGTGAAAGCGGTTTTCATATCCGGATCGAACTGATTTCGGGTCCAGTTGGCGGTCCAACCGGTCGGACGGGCCAATCCGGTTTTCAAAAGGTTGCTTTTTATCCACTTTGTCAAAAAAAACCCAAATGATCAAAAAAAAAAAGATGATTACTAATTTCTTAGCATTGACATAATAAATTGTGTCAAAAATTTCCCGCCGCACTCAAACTAGTGTTTTATCCAAGGTTTTGAGATCCGGACCGGAGATCGAACTGGTGAGTTCAAAGGTTCAAGATCCGACCGGTCGGACCGGGATCGAACCATTTGTCTGTTATTGACATATTGTTATATATATATATAACAATATTAGAAAATAAAAAAAAATATTATAATAAATATTTGTGTATATATTGTTATTTAGGCAAAACAACTAAATAGATCCCTAAAGTTCATCAACTTTTTGAAATAGGTCCCCAAACTATTTTTTGCTTGAAATTAGTCCCCAAACTTTCTTAAATAATGAAATCAGTCCCGCTTAACGTTTTTTCAGAAAAATAAATGGAATATGTTGGAATCGCCGCCGGAATCGTCACGTTCACCGCCGGAATCGTCACGTTCACCACCGCGTCCTTCATTAAAGAAGACAGAGAGCGCCACTGCAACTACAACTGCGATTTCCTAAAGTTTAGTTTGATCTCCAGACAGCCGGTGCAGTCGTGCAGAAATAGCGGCGATCTCCCTTGGATGGACAACGACGATCTCCGCCGAGGTCAGCCCTCCTGCCACATGGCATACGGCAAGCCCCTTGCCGTCCTCGCCGGTGACGCCCTTAGCTTCCGACCATATATCTCGCCGATATGGACAACTACCCCTCTTCCGACGTTCCCCCAGCCCTCGTTCTTCGCCGAGGTAAGCCCTCCTGCCACAGGGCCCTGCTCGAGTGTTCCGTTGTAATCGGGGGTATCATCGGCGGCGGATCCGACAGAGAGATCGAGCGGTTGAGGCGTTATGCTCGGCGTTATCCTTCTGTTCGGTGAGTGATTTTGCAGATCAAGATTAGGAGGCGGAGGTGGTCGCAGTAGCGAAAGAGCAGGACGTGGCGGTGAATGTGACGATTCCGGCGGCAATTCCAGCATATTCCGTTTATTTTTCTAAAAAAAACGCTAAGTGGGACTGATTTAATTATTTTAGAAAGTTTGGGGACTAATTTCAAACAAAAAATAGTTTGGGGACCTATTTCATAAAGTTGATGAACTTTAGGGACCTATTTAATAGTTTTGCCTTGTTATTTATTATTATATTTTGATACAAATAAAAATAATATATTTGTTAGCATCACATGTGTATATTTTTAAATCAAATTTGAATGATATTGTACAACCCCGTATCCGCCGAGTAGGTCCGCGGAAGCCAGACCGGCCGGTCCAGACCGCCTCTCGGCCGGGCAGGGTTCACCGCCGAGCTCGAGCTCGGCAAATCGTCGTACCGAACTCGGAGATCGTCGGGCCGATCCCAGAGTTTGTCCAGTCGAGCCCGCACTCGCCAAACTGGGGCCGCTCGCCAGCCGAGCCCGCACTCGCCAAACCGGGGCCGCTCGCCAGCCGAGCCCGCACTCGCCAAACCGGAGCTGCTCGTCAGGCGAGCTCGCACTCGCCATTGGCCGAGCAGAATCGGCGAGTGCCAGCCCCATCGGGTTCTCGCCGCTCTGGCCGAGCAGGGGATCCAGTGGCCATCCCGCCCCAGGTGGTCTGCCCCTGGCCCCTCATAACAGCGGGGTTTGGATGTTGGCAGGCCAGCCCAAGGGGGTTTTCAGTAATTTCAGACCGACAGAGGTAGGCTATTTGCAGGCCATTTTCAGTTCTCTATAAATAGGACCCAAGGGGTACCTCAGAAAGGGGGGCTCATTAATTCTCAGGTCTCAAAGCGCTTTCTGAGGTACCTTAGCCCGGCAATTGGCTAAGGAGGGGAAGCGCTCTAAGATCTTCCGGGTGTGTGGTGGGACCTCCGCGTCGGGCCCTTGGCCTAGTCCTTTGTTCTCCACTTTCTTGTCATCTTTCTTGCAGGAGCAGAGTAGGTGCGCGACCACCCCTTCTCCAAGGGTCGAACTTCACAGAGACCGGTTTTACGGTTTCAACATTTTGGTGCGGTGAGCGTGGAGAGTGGTCAGCAGAGAAAATCTTCTGCAGGTTCGATGGCCGGAGAAGAAGGACAAGGATCGGGCAGGGGCAACTCGCCACCCCCTCCTCCGCCCCCAGTGCCGGGTGTGCCAGCGGAGCTCAGGGAGGAGATCCTCGGGCTCGTCAGGACAGCACTCGGCATGCAAGCCGAGAGCGCGACGCCAGCAGTCCCGGTGGTCGCCGCCCCCGCGATCGGCGACGACGCGCCGCTCAGGCGACCAGGGAAGGAGCCCGCCGAGAGAGGCGAGCGCGAGTACCAGGGGCGAGTCCTATTCCCTGGCTCGGCTGCCGAGTACCACTTCGGCGAGACAGCAGGGAGGGAGTTCCCATCTCGCCCGGTTGAGGGGGGAGCCCCTTCAGCGAGTTCGTCTCTTCAGCCCCAGTTCCAGAGGGGTTCCGTGAGCCGGAGATGTCCTACTACTCCGGAAGGGGGGACCCAGTCCACCACATCCAGTGGTTTGAGGACATGGTCTCTATCCGACAGATGTCGGATGGCTTTAAGTGTCGACTCTTCGCCATCACCCTCAGGGAGAAGGCGAGAGAGTGGTTTCATCAACTCCCGACTGGGTCCGTCTACTGCTTCGAGGACCTGCGACGGGGGTTCATGTTGAGATTCACCACTTCCAAGAAGAGGAAGAAGGAGGCAGAGTCTTTGTTCCGCATCAAGCAGAGGGTGGGGGAAACTTTGGGAAGTTATTTGGACAGGTTCCAGGAGGAACTGTCCCAAGTACAGGAGATGCCGGGACACACCATGATAGTGGCCTTTACCCTGGATCTCCAGTCCGGGTTCTTCGCGATGGAACTGAAGAGATCACCTCCAGTATCTTTTGGGGCACTCCTAGAGAGGGCGGCCAGAGAGGCTGATATGGAGGCGGCGCATCCGGAGTTTATGCGGAGGTTGGCCAAGTGGGCCGTGGAGGAGGAAAGGCCAAGGGGTGGTCGAGCTCAGGAGGAGAGGAGGGCTGAGCCCCGGCAGAGGGAGCAGCCACAGCAGCAGCCACAACCCAGGTGGGGGCGTCCGGAACAGACCCACCGTTTGGGATGGAGACCGGAGTGGCAGGACCAGGCACCCCGGAGAGGTTATCAGGGAGGGGATAACCGCCAGGGGGGCCTGGGGCAGTTCAACCCCCAGGGAGGTAGGCAGGGCCAGAGGCCCCCTCTCCCCGACCAGGAGGAAGCAATGACAATTGCCATGAGAGGAAGGAAGAGAGGGCAGTTGAGGAGAAGGAGGGAGGTCAGGGTGGACCTGCCCTATTGCGATTTCCATCAAGAAGAAGGGCACCTCGCGTCCACGTGCCCGGAGTTCCTCGAGATGAGAGGGAACAGGGATCAGCAACCGCGAAACCACCAGGAAGTTCAGATAGAGGAAATCCGGCCTCGGGCGGAGGAGGATCGGTGTGAGGACCGGGTTGATTTAGGCACCCGGGGTAGGATTGGAGCAATCCATGGTGGAGCTGGGATCGAGGCTTCCCGTAAGTCAAGCCTCCACACCATGTACCGTAGGAGCGTCGGCTCCACGTCCCAGTCTCCGCCTCCGGACGAGAAAATCATCTTCTCTAGGGAGGATATGTAAGGTCACGAGGACCCCTTTTGCGATGCGCTGGTCATCCAGACAGCCATCGAGGATTTTACTGTCTCCCGGATCCTCGTCGACAACGGGAGCTCAGTCAATGTCATCTTCAAGAGGGCGTTCGACGCGATGAAAGTAGAGGCCAGAAGGGTGTTAGCCTCGGACGGACCCCTGTTCGGCTTCTCGGGAGAAAGGAAAGAGGTCGAGGGAGGAGTAGTACTCTACATCACTCTGGGGGGGGGGGCAGTCCCGTAACTGCAAGTTCGTCATCGTAGACTCCCCCAGCAGTTACAGCGCCATCTTCGGAAGGCCCCTCATCAGCGCCTTCCGCTGCGTCCCCTCGTCCTTCCACCAGTGCCTAAAGTTCAACGTCGAGGGGGTCCAGATCCGGGTCCGAGGAGACCCTAAGGAGGCAAGGGAGTGCTACGTCTCGGCAGTGAACTCCATCTCTTGGCGGGAGGGGGCCGAGGAGATGGGGCGGAGGTTGGAGGAGGTGGAGCAGGAAGCTGGCGGGGAAGAAATGAAGGTGGAGGAGTGCCGTACCCAGGCAGGGGTCGCGGAAGAGGCCCGAGAGCCGGTCGAGGCAATAGCCATGGAGGAAGCTGAGGAAGAAATCCTCGCCCTCGGAGGGGGAGGTATCGAGGAATGGGGGGAGCAGTCTCGTTTGGAGGCAGCGGAAGAGGTGGTGGAGATGGAGGTTCTCACCATCGGGGGCAGGGTGGAGAAGGTCCGCGTCAGCGGAGGAATTACCCCGGAGGCTCAGGGCAGGATGCTGGAGTGCATCCAGAAGAATGTGGACGTCTTCGCCTGGAATGCCGCGGAGATGCCAGGGATCGATCCCAACGTGGCCTGCCACCGCCTCAACCTGGACCCGGAGGTCCGCCCCATCCAGCAGAAGAAAAGGTCCATCGCGGACAAGCTCGCCGAGCTCATCAGGGAGGAAGTCGCCAAGCTCCTCCAGGCTGGCTTTGTATCCGAAATCCAATCCCCTGGCTGGGTCTCCAATGTTGTAATGGTTAAAAAAGGAGACGGTCGGTGGAGGATGTGTACTGACTTTTCCCTTCTTAATAAATCATGCCCGAAAGATTGCCTCGGATCGACGCGCTGGTTGACTCAGCCGTCGATTTCCATGTAATGAGTTTTCTGGATGCTTTTTCAGGTTATCACCAAATCAGAATGCACCCCCCCCCCCCGACATCAAAGATGTCTCGTTCATCACAGGGGAAGGATGTTATTGTTATAAAATGATACCCTTCGGGCTAAAGAATGCGGGGGCTACCTACCAGAAAATGATGGACATGGTCTTCCGGGAGCAGAGGGGAAGAAATTTGGAGGTGTACGTGCACGACCTCATGATCAAAAGTCTGGACGTCGACTCCCACCTCCGGGACTTAGAGGAGACTTTCGCTACCCTACGCAAATATAAGATGAGGTTGAACCCCCTGAAATGCACCTTCGGGGCAAGCAGGGGGAAGTTCCTGGGGCATCTCCTCACCCCAGCCGGCGTGGAGCCTAATCCGGATAAGGTAAGGGCAATCGTGGAACTAAGGTCACCGCGAAATACTAAGGAGGTACAGCGGCTGACAGGGAAGTTGGCAGGGTTGAGCAGGTTCCTCTCCCGGGCCGGGGAAAGGTGCTCCTCGTTTTTCAAAACCTTGAGAGGGGATCGGAAGTTTGAATGGACCTCAGAGTGCGAGGAGGCGTTCCAGGCCTTAAAGATACAGCTGACTCAGGCTCCCCTGCTCCAAGGGCCCAAAGGGGGGGAGGACCTATTTTTGTACTTAGGGGTCAAGGCGGAGGCCCTGAGCTCGGTTTTAGTTCGGGAAGAGGGGAAGAAGCAACTCCTCATTTATTATGTGAGTCGGGTATTGAGGAAGGCCGAGCTTCGGTATCCCATCTTGGAAAAGTTGGCCTTCGCCCTGATCATATCGGCCCGGAGGCTCCGACCCTACTTTCAGGTACACTCGATCCGGGTGATGACTGACCACCCCCTCCGCAGCATCTTCGAAGGGGTGGAGCATTCAGGCCGGTTGGCCAAATGGTCGGTGGAACTGAGTGAGTTTGACATCTCCTTCATTCCCCGCCTCTCGATCAAGGCCCAAGCTATGACGGATTTCTTAGCAGATTATGTGGTTGAGGTGGCGGAGGAGCAACTCACTCGTCCGGTCCCTTGGAAAGTCGTGGTGGATGGTGCCTCGGGGAGACATTCTTTGGGGGTTGGGGTCATCTTGGAAAGCCCCCAGGGGACAAGAATCGAACAAACCGTGGTAGTGCATTTCCCTATCACCAATAATCAGGCCGAATACGAAGCTGTAATCGCAGGTCTGCGCCTGGCAAGGGAGTTAGGGGTGCACGACGTGGAGGTCCTCACAGACTCCATGATGGTGGCTTCCCAGATCAATGGGGAGTTTGAGGTAAGAGAGCCCACCCTACAGCTCTATCTGGCAAAGGCAAAGAGAATTATAGGGACCTTCCAGACTTTCTCCATCAAGCACGTGTCCCGAGAGGAAAATGAGCAGGCAGACCAGCTGGCAAAACACAGCCCCAGGGTGGGGGGTACCATCACAGATCTCTTCCGACCTTCCATTGAGGAGGGGGAACTAATGGAGGTGGAGCAGCATCCCTCATGGATGGACCCCTTCGTCACCTTTCTGTCCACATGAGAGTACCCGGAGGGGATGGATCGTAGAGTGCTCAAGCACAAGGCAGCATACTACCTCCTGCGCGAGGGGGAGTTATACCGCAAGACCCTCTTGGGGATGCTGGCTCGTTGCGTGGCCGAAAGGGAGGTGCATAAAATTTTGGAGGAGGTCCATTCCGGCGAATGCGGGAGTCACTCGGGGAGCCGGACCTTGGAAGGGAGGATCATCAGGCAAGGATATTTCTGGCCTACCCTCGGTCAAGACACAGCCGAATTCGTGAAAAAATGTCATAAGTGCCAGCTCTATGCTCCACTCCAGTTACAACCGGCTCAGAGACTAAGGAGCATCATGGCACCATGGCCCTTCGCCATATGGGGCTTGGATCTCGTAGGGCCTTTCCCTCAGGCCAGCGGGCAGAGAAGGTTTTTGCTAGTCATGATCGATTATTTCTCTAAGTGGCTAGAGGTGAAGGCTCTAGCCAAGGTCACCTCCCAAGTGATCAGGAATTTTATCTGGGGGGAGGTCATCTGCAGGAACGGGCTACCACAGGCAATCGTCACGGACAACGGACCTCAGTTCGTCAGCACGGAGTTCATTCGCTTTTGCGAACAACTGGGAGTTGACCTTCGGTTCGCCTCTGTCCACCACCCCAGGAGCAACGGGCAGGTGGAGGCGGCCAACAAAATAATCGTGAACCTTTTGAAAAAGAAAGTGAAAAATCTGAGGGGGAGCTGGGTGGAGCAACTCCCTTCGGTCCTCTGGGCCCTTAGGACCACCCCCAATACGGCCACTGGAGAGACGCCCTTTAAACTTTCTCATGGCTGCGAAGCCGTTCTGCCCGTCGAGTTCGAGGTCCGAATACCCCGGGTCGTCGAGGCAGAGGCTTGAAGGGAGGAGTGGAGATCAGAAAATGAGGAGGAGCTCTGACTCTCCCTTGATATGGTCGAGGAGTTACGCGACTTGTCCACCGTCAGGCAGGAGGAGGTCAAGCGGAGGATGGCCAAGTACTTCAACAAGCACGTCCGGGTCAAGCATTTCGCGGAAGGGGACCTTATCCTGAAAAAAGTAGATGCGGCAGGAAGATCGGCCGCTGTGGGAAAACTCCATCCCAATTGAGAGGGCCCCTATATTGTACAGGAAACCTTAAAATCAGGGGGGTATCGCCTCCAGGATGTAAAAGGGGATACCCTCAGCCACACTTGGAATGGCGATGATCTGAAACGTTTTTACCCTTGAAGATATTGTAGGTACTCTTATTCCATGAGTGAAAATGAATCTCATTATAATATCTTGAGCTTTCGTAAAACTGTGATGGCTAGAAGGCTCGCGATTCAAAGCCCCAATAGACAAATGTTTCTAAGTCTTCTCGCTCTGGAGTTAGGTCTCGTCGCTCCCCTGCCAGGCTCCCACCTAGTTGGCACGGCTGAGTCTCGATGAACATCGCTATGACCCTGGGGCTGAGCCCGGAGGATGTTCAACGCTCGCCCTCAGGCTCTCACCTAGCTGACTGGCCCGGTGGTAGCACCCGGGATAGGCAAATGTTTTTAAGTCTTCTTGCTCTAGGGTTAGGTCTCGTCGCTCCCCTGCCAGGCTCCCACCTAGTTGGCACGGCTGAGTCTCGATGGACATCGCCATGACCCTGGAGCTGAGCCCGAAGGATGTTCAACACCCGCCCTCAGGCTCTCACCTAGCTGACTGGCCCGGTGGTAGCACCCGGGATAGGCAAATGTTTCTAAGTCTTCTCGCTCTGGGGTTAGGTCTCGTCGCTCCCCTGCTAGGCTCCCACCTAGTTGGCACGGCTGAGTCTCGATAGACATCGCTATGACCCTGGGGTTGAGCCCGGAGGATGTTCAACACCCGCCCTCAGGCTCTCACCTAGCTGATTGGCCCGGTGGTAGCACCCGGGATAGGCAAATATTTCTAAGTCTTCTCGCTCTGGGGTTAGGTCTCGTCGCTCCCCTGCTAGGCTCCCACCTAGTTGGCACGGCTGAGTCTCGATGGACATCGCTATGACCCTGGGGCTGAGCCCGAAGGATGTTCAACACCCGCCCTCAGGCTCTCACCTAGCTGACTGGCCCGGTGGTAGCACCCGGGATAGGCAAATGTTTCTAAGTCTTCTTGCTCTGGGATTAGGTCTTGTCGCTCCCCTGCCAGGCTCCCACCTAGTTGGCACGGCTGAGTCTCGATGGACATCGTTATGACCCTGGGGCTGAGCCCGGAGGATGTTCAACACCCGCCCTCATGCTCTCACCTAGCTGACTGGCCCGGTGGTAGCACCCGGGATAGGCAAATGTTTCTAAGTCTTCTCGCTCTAGGGTTAGGTCTCGTTGCTCCCCTATCAGGCTCCCACCTAGTTGGCACGGCTGAGTCTCGATGGACATCGCTATGACCTTGGGGCTGAGCCCGGAGGATGTTCAACACCCGCCCTCAGGCTCTCACCTAGCTGATTGGCCCGGTAGTAGCACCCGGGATAGGCAAATGTTTCTAAGTCTTCTCGCTCTGGGGATAGGTCTCGTCGCTCCCCTGCCAGGCTCCCACCTAGTTGGCGCGGCTGAGTCTCGACGGGCATCGCTATGACCCTGGGGCTGAGCCCGGAGGATGTTCAACACCCGCCCTCAGGCTCTCACCTAGCTGACTGGCCCGGTGGTAGCACCCAAGATAGGCAAAGGTTTCTAAGTCCTCTCGCTCTGGGGTTAGGTCTCGTCGCTCCCCTGCCAGGCTCTCACCTAGTTGGCACGACTGAGTGGGTCTGAAAAAAGCCCCAGGGGCGAGCTCGCCAGCCAAGACGGCGAGTTCGGGATATTCCGCCGCCCCCCCCCAGCTCGCCGCCCAGGAGGTCATGGTCCGATCTCGGACTCAGGGGGGAATAGTTCCCTCAAGCGAGTCCGACCTCGCCGCGAGCACCGGTAACATCAGCGAGTTCAGATACGGCCGGCGCCTAGGGTCTCGCCGCAAGCGCTCGCCCTAGCTCAAGGACATCCTACAAACATGGTCGGACTCGGCAGGATTGCCTAAAGGTGTATCGCGCGCACAGATACAATCGCAAGCAAGCTTAAAAAGAAGTTAGAAAAATTGTGCGAAAATTGTCCGTTTTACTATTATGATTACAAAATCAAGCTTGCCTCGGCAAAGTACAAAAAGAAGAAGAAAGGAGAAGAGAACAAAGGTTGGGGAGCCCCGTCAGCTCTCGCCTTCCCTCCCTGCGTGGCGATCCTCCTCGCCGCCGAGCCGAGTGTCCTTCTCCCCCATCCCTGCGAAGAGCGAGTCGAAGCTGTCTTCTTTCTTGCTGAGCGGGCTGGGTGGGAACAAGGTCGGCAGGAGATCCCGAACAGTGACTCCTTCGCAGCCTTCAGCCAAAATCCTCGTCCCCCGCATGGCCTTCAGGAGGCACTCGGCAGACTCAATGGAGTTGACTCGCAGCCGCTCTGCGACGTCAGCCTCGCCAAAGACCCGAGGCCTCTGGTAGGGGAAGGGTGGCTCGCTGGCGCCTGGGGGAAGGAGAACTTCAGCCTGGCGGAGGACCTCGCCATGGAGCTCCTTGTTCTTCTCCTTCAAATCCGCCGCCTCCATCCTCAGCTGAGAAGCAACAGCCTCCTGCTCGCGAGAGTGCGTCCTCAGCTCGGCAAGCTGGGTCTCCCGCTCGGCGAGCTGAGCTTGCAGCTGAGCAACCTCGCCTCGCAGCGCGTCGGCGGCTTCGGCGTCCTGCGGGACTAGAGTTCAGAACAAGCACGAGAATGATCCTAAGTAAGATGAGTAGAGATATCCAGTGATTACCAAGCCACCGGCGGATTTTGCGAGCAGAGCGTCGGCAAGGCCGAACCGCATTTCCGCATCGTCCGCGCTCTCCTTCGCCAGGTCACGCTCCTGCTTGGCAGTCTGCAGGGCATTGCTGATCTGGAAGCCGCGGCGGACCATCATGTGGTGAAGCTCGAAGGCCCGCAGGTGAGCCTGCAACCCCTCATGACCAAGCTGGTGGGGGGTTAGCTGTTTGTACGACTCGGCACTGTCACGGCCGTAGAGGCCAAAGCCGAAGGCGAAGGCGTGACCAGTGGGAGGCCGACGAGCCCCCCAGGAGGGGGCGCGAGTGGAAACGGAGACCCGGTGGGCCCCCTCATCCCATTTCAGGATGGGCTCGCCGGCCGCATCCTTGCTCCTTTCCCCCTTTCCGAAGTGGGGGTGATCCTTCGGCAGGCCGGGTTCGCGAAGGACGACCCCCTCGGCAGAATCAGAGGGGGAAGGACCATCCCTCTTCTTCTTCTCCCTTCGGGGGGAGGACGCTTCCTTCAGCGGGCTCAACGGGGGGTCGTCGGAGGAAGCCTCCGGTGAGCTCATGAACTTGACGGGCGAGGAGGGGAGATGCAGCCGCCCGCGCGAAACCACCTTGGCCTTTTTCCTCTTCGGTGCTGAGGGATCTGGGCGCGAGCTTGACTCCGCGAGCTCCAAGCGCTTCTTGCTAAGGGGTTGGCCCCGCGCTTGTCCGTCTCGGCAGGCCTCCGCCGCTGCCCGGGCCCGCTCTAGGGGGTCAGAGAATATCCCCGGGTTGGCGAACGGCGGATGCTCCGGCAGAAGTCGCTCCCCTACAGAAAAATGATCAGAAAAACCGAGGTTCATTTTGACAAAGCTCGCGAGAAGACAGGACGAGGTGTACCTTCACCAGGGAGGACGGGTTGAAGCGAGTCGAGGCCGCGGCGGAGGTAGGCGACCTCGAAGTCTTTGTGAAGGAAGAATTTGTGGAGGTCGGCGTCGCCGCCGGACAGGGAAGGAGGACGGTAGATGTCCTCGCCTTTCTGCAGAGGCCGGAAGGGGATGTTGCCGAGCTCGCCCTTGATAAAGACGAGCCGGGTCATCCAGTTGTGGTTCTTGTTCGCGAGCTCGCGAACCTTGACGAGGGATCCGCCGAAGTAGGCGACCCCATCGGGGGTGGCCTTGTAGGAGAACAGCTTACGGAAGACCATGAGATTGAATTCAATTCGCTCTCGGCGGAGAAAGCAGGCGAACGCCACCATTATGGCGATGGCGTTGGAGTTCAGCTTCGCGGGCACCGCGCCATAATACTTCAGAATTTGTCGGATCTCTGGCCAGAGGGGGAGGCGCAGCCCCACCTCGAAGTGCGAGATGGGGAAGACGAGCTCACCCTCAGGGAAAAAGTTGATAGCTTCGTGCTCGGCGGGCGCGCGAGCCTGGAAGCCGGGAGGGACGAACTCAGCCGTGAACTCGGCGAGCTCCTCCTCTGTGATGTGCCCCTCAAAGAAGCAGTGGTCGACAAAGTGTCGGGCGCACTTGGATCGGCCATCCGCGTCAGGGTTAGTTTTCACCATTCTGGCAAACAAGGAAAAGGCGCGAGCTCGGGGTGGCGGAGGGGAGGTAAGGATTCGGGAGCAATAAAGACGTATCCAGGGGGTAGGTGAGAGGGCCTATTTATAGAAAGAAAAAGTAAGGCATGGAAGGGCGAGGGCGAGCCGATCGATCCGCCCAACCCCTCCACGCTGCCTCGCCGCCTCGCCGCCCCTTGCTCGCCAAGGCCCGCGAGTTAGCCCGGTCCAAGAAGGAGGAATTCGAAAGGACGCTTATCAGGATATCGAAAACACATCTTCATATATATATATGAGTTCGCGTAAAATTTGATTAAATTATTACAGACAATTAAATTGTTCAGAACAGGGAGAGATAAAGGCGCGAGGACCACGCGAGGGCGAGCGCGAGCACCGGTCGGCCGACAGAGGAGCCGTCCTATTCTCCCCGGTCTCGCCGGTCTGCCGTCGCAGATCGCCGCGCGTGGAGCTCGCGAAGCCGCCTCATATTCCTATTCACTACCCGCAGGTTCTCGTCAATCTCATCCATCAGAACCAAAGAAGACGCCTCCTCGAACGCCAAGCTGACCCCCGCCCCGTCCGCAAGCCGCGAGCACTCCCACTGCAGCCTGTTGTTGTCCTTCCGCAGGTCGTGGAGCTCGCGCACGAGCTTCTTGAGAACCTTCTGCTTCCGTTTTGCACGCTCGGGGCTGCTCAGTTCGGGGTCCAGGAAGGCGTCCAGGGCGCGTGGAGAGGGGAGGGGCGAGTAAGGGGGTCGATCCACGGACTCGCCGTCTTCAGTCCGACCGAGAAGGTCTACATGAAGAATCGAAACAGTTTGAAGAGCGGGCACCACCAGAACAGGAAAGTATAGAGCTGAAGACTTACCGTGCGAGCCTGGCTCCTCCGGGTTGACGCGAGGAGAGAAGTGGCGTAGGTCCTTGCCACGACCATGCATTAATTCCTGATGGATGGGTTGATAGCCGGGGACGGGGATATGCCCGGCGCCTCCCCCCGCGAGTACAGAATCAGGGGACGGTTGCCGAGAAGGGGGACGACTCGGCGACGCCAGTTTCTGCAAGTCCGGCTCCTTGACCTCGGACTCCCGTCTTGGCGAGCTGTCGGGAATGCTTTTGACCCGCGGGGTGGACGCCTCGCCACTATTCTCCCGGCTGGAAGAAAGCTCCACAAGGTCTTTGGCAGGAGAATCAAGAGTCGGCTGGTTGGAGGAGCCAGCCCCGCTCCCCAAGGCCGCTGAAAAATCGGCTAGAATGGGCTCGGCCCCCAGAGGAAAGGGTTTCGCTCGCTTAGCCGAGCCAAAATCAGTGAAGCGGCGAATAGGGGACTCTAGGTTGGTCAGGCCCGCAGCTTGAGCGGCGATCTCATCGCGAGTGCGTGCGAGCCGCTCTAGGACTTCCTTGGGAAGCGGCATCTTAGCAGGAGTCCAGGAAGGGCAAGGGTCAGTCAAATGCGTAGGGGTACATATATATAGCTGCCGGTGGGGCCTACCAGAAGATTCTTCCTTTAACGCATACCTCCCACTCGCCGAATCCTGCGGGGTTGGATGTATCTTTCCGAGCTTGTCCCAACCTCGCAAAGAGCGGGGATTGTGTACAACCCCGTATCCGTCGAGTAGGTCCGCGGAAGCCAGACCGGCCGGTCCAGACCGCCTCTCGGCCGGGCAGGGTTCACCGCCGAGCTCGAGCTCGGCAAATCGTTGTACCGAACTCGGAGATTGTCGGGCCGAGCTTAGAGTTTGTCCAGCCGAGCCCGCACTCGCCAAACCGGGGCCGCTCGCCAGCCGAGCCCGCACTCGCCAAACCGGAGCTGCTCGCCAGGCGAGCTCGTACTCGCCATTGGCCGAGCAGAATCGGCGAGTGCCAGCCCCATCGGGTTCTCGCTGCTCTGGCCGAGCAGGGGATCCAGTGGCCATCCCGCCCTAGGTGGTCTGCCCCTGGCCCCTCATAACAGCGGGGTTTGGCTGTTGGCAGGCCAGCCCAAGGGGGTTTTCAGTAATTTCAGACCGGCAGAGGTAGGCTATTTGCAGGCCGTTTTCAGTTCTCTATAAATAGGACCCAAGGGGTACCTCAGAAAGGGGGGCTCATTAATTCTCAGGTCTCAAAGCGCTTTCTGAGGTACCTTAGCCCGGCAATTGGCTAAGGAGGGGAAGCGCTCTAAGATCTTCCGGGTGTGTGGTGGGACCTCCGCGTCGGGCCCTTGGCCTAGTCTTTTGTTCTCCACTTTCATGTCATCTTTCTTGCAGGAGCAGAGTAGGTGCGCGACCACCCCTTCCCCAAGGGTCGAACTCCACAGAGACCGGTTTTACGGTTTCAACAGATATATAATTATAAATAAATCATAAAATATAATTATGTTAAGATAATTTACTATAATTAAATAGTATGTAAAAGATAAAATTAAACGTTATTTCATAAATATAAAATAAAATATAGTTAACACTTGACACGTATATAAATTAATAAAAATGACTAAGGATGTTATATTAATAAAGTTGAATATTAGATTTTTTTTAAAAAAATATTTGATGTTATTTCCTAATAAATATGATTAGATATCTCTACTAATATACGAAAACTACTTTTTGGTGAAACATTGTCTGAGGTCCCTATATTGCCCTTATAGTTGTATTCATAATTACACAATTATATCAAACTTTATTTTAGTATATTATAAAGATAATATCCTTTTAGGTAATTACATAACTTTATAATATAAAAATACAAAAAATAATGTTGAAATCAAAAACTTGGTCTTTGTGGAGTTCGGGGTCCCAAAAGAGGGGTGACCTCACACCTAATACACTCGGGAAAACGTCACAGACCAAAGACTTGGGAAACTAGGAACAGACCCTCGACTCTAGCGTGAAGGTCCCACCACACACCCGGAAGGTCACAAGAGCACTTCCCCTCCCTCACCGATGGCTGAGCTGGGTACCTTGGAGAGCTGTCAAACTCTACCAAGAAGAAGAAACTAAGGGAGGGGGAAGACAAAAATATCCTCTCCAAAGGTACCCAAGGGGGTCTATTTATAGTTTTCCCAAGCCTGGGGACCAAAAGCTCTGAAATACCCCTACGACAAATAGGCCCTGAGCCAATAGAAAACATTCACACTGGGGGTGTACAACCCCGTATCCATCGAGTGGGCTAACAGGAGCCAAACCGGCCGGCTCAGACCGCCCCAGAGCCCCAGGCGAGTTCAGTAGGGGATGCCGAGCCCAGCATGCCGAGTACGGGCTCGGCAATCGTCGGGCCGAGCTCGAGGTTTATGGAGCTGAGCTCGACGAAAGGAAGTCATTCATCGTGAGGCAGACCCGGCCGAGTACGTGCTCGCCCAGAGCCAAGGGGTTGGCGAGTGCCGACACGACCGTCATCCGCGAGCAGGGGCTTCAGAGCCAACTAGCCCAGGCCTAAGGCGAGGCGAGCCGGGCCGTGGCGTTGAGAGAGGCGACCTCACTCAACGCCTTCTCTCGTGGCGTTGAGAGAGGCGAGCTCACTCAACGCCTTCTCCAGAGGCGTTGAGTCAGGCGAGTCAGGCCCGCGGTGCTGAGAGAGGCGAGCTTGTTGGTACCCTGGTTTGGATTTGAGTTAAGTCTTTCCTTTTAGTCCTTGACCCAAGATTTATCTATGGTCAAAGTCTAGTTGTAGAGTATTCTCTTTTCCAGTAAAATTCTGGCTAAGGGATTTTCGGGTTCGACTATCGTCGAACGCCGATCGACTATCGTCGATCAGTCGGTCGACGATCGTTTGTCCGTTTGACCGACTATCTTCTGTCTTAAGATAGTCGTGCTCTGTCTCTAGTCAGCTCGACGATCTGCTGCTAAATCGTCGAGCTCTGGTCGACTATCTACTGATAGCTCGACGTTTTCTGTCTGAGTCGGTCGACTATTTGACTGATAGGTCGACGATCTCAGCAGGTCGTTCGACTATAGTCGAAGGTCGTTCGACGATCGGCTGTCTGCATATATAATATTATATGCTTTCCTTTCCTTATTTTATTTCCTATATTTCTAGCATATTTTTATTATAGATTATTTAATTGATCTTATGCATATATCTCAAAGCAATCTTTGCTTATACCCTTTATGCATAAGTCAATTCCTTCTGACATGTATTTTGTCTTATTAGTTTACTTTATCTGCAGCTGTCCTTTATAGCCGTTGGCTGTAAAGAGTTTTCTGATGTGACTTTATCTAACATCCTTTATCAGACTATTTATTGTAGCTGCAGTAGCTTTCCCTTTTATAGGATATATATATGCAAGACTTGTTTTGTCTTTATGTTAATTGCAGCCCAGATTCAAGATCTGAGAAGAAGACAAAAGCTCAATTCAAATATTAGAGCCGTTGCTGCTGCTCCTATTTAAAGAGTTCTTTTGCAAAAAGAACCAAGGCTGCCACCAGCAAAATACAGCAGTAGAAGGAAGAAATAAAACAGCTGCTCTCAGGATTCAACTGAGAAGATACAGCTGATCTCAGCAATTATCCATTCATCTGAGAAGATATCTCTTCTGCTTTTCTTCAACCTGAGTGCTCCTATTCCAGGAAGATACACTCAGAGATCTTTTGAAGAAGAAGAAGAAGGAAGCTGAAGAAGAACATCCATCCAGATCTTTAGTCTTCTTCAAGCTTTTCCTTCAGAACTTCAAGACAGTATTCTGTCTTGAGTTCTGAAGAGGCCTTGTGCTTCTCTAATCTATGTTAAAATAGAGAAGACATTCTAACTCTTTTCCCCCTCCTGTAAAGGGTTGTTTACTCCCTTCAAAAGTAAAGCTTGGTTTTTAGACACCTGATCAAAAGTCTAAAGGGTCTCTAGATCTACCTGCAGCAGATCTTGTTGGTGGCAGGGCACCTGATCAAAAACCTGAGTGGATTCCTACCGTGTGGGTAGAAGAGTGGATGTACCGAGTGTTTGGGGAACCACTATAATATCTTGTATCGTCTGGTTGCTTAATTTATTATTTGCATTGTGGCTGTGATTAGAATTAACTAGGTTTGCTAGTTGCTGGATTAGGACCCAAGCTTAACTGTAATTACAGTTAGCTCTATTTTGTGCATAACACTTGTGTTAGGCTCTTAGAGTTCTTATTCAATATCTATAATCTTTAATTCCGCAATCGTATCTATCCCTTCACTTTCAATTGGTATCAGAGGTAGGTTGACTGACTGAATACGCTAACACCTAAGTCACAAGATCCTGATAGATACCAAAGTTTATAGATATTCACTATCATGGCCCAGTACAATGATTATTTTAGCACCAGACCTCCAGCTTGCAACTTAGCTGAGTTTAGCATCTGGAAGACAAGAGTCAAATTATATATGAACTCTTTTGATGAAGAATTTTTTTTGTCTATTTTGACAGGTCTCCCTACTTCGGCAACAACAACAAAAAGTGTCAGGCTAGCTGATGCCAGAGCAATGAACATTCTTGCAGAATCAATGTCTGATGACATTTTTCAAGAGATTGCTGAATGTTCATCAGCTAAGGAGATTTGGCTGTCCCTTCATCAAATGGCTTCTGAACCCTTGGACGCAATAACAAAAGGAAGCCACATCATCTCATCTGAAGGAGAAGAATCAACATCCCTAGATGTTATCTGGGATGTCTTAGATGATGACTCATCATTTGAAGATGAAGAGGAGGAAGCAAGGACCAAGCAATTTTGCATAATGGCCATCAATGCTTCATGCAGCAATTCAGAAGCTGAACTGACAGAAGGAAAATCAAAACCTGAAAAGGTTCAGGTAATATCAAAATCTGTTTTTAGTTCAGTTAATTTAGATATTCAAGATTGCTGCCAAGATTTAACAAAACCTGAGGAGGAACCAACACTTCTCAGAGAAATGTTTTCTCTATATTTTAGTGAGTTCAGATTTGAGAACTCAGTTTGCTTTTTCATAAATTTGTTTTATAAACAAAAGGATAAACTAATTAGAATAATTTCAAATCCTTCTATTATCTGGAACAAATTTATTAGGAAGCATTTCCATTTTTCTTAAGGCTATTTATTATATATGATTGATATTCTGTTCAAAAATTTCTTTTGGATCTCTGTATTAGAAATTCTCTGTCAGATAACTCTAATTCTTATAGATCCTTTTCTAATTTCATTTAGATTGAATCCTCTACTCTAGTTGCATTTATCAGCTGAGTTTGAATCTCGTCTAATGAAAAGAAATTCTATAGGAAGGAAGATATCTGATTTTGCTTTTCAGATCCAGAATCTTAATTAAATTTGCTGAACAAAATATCATTTCTTTTGCTGCTAACATATCCTCTTTGTCAAGGAGAGAGCAATCTCTACCATAGTCCTTCTGCAGGTACTTTTACAAGAGTTAGCTGGATGACTCAATCAAAATTCAAAGTCATCTCAGCCTCCTCAAATCACATGTACTGCATAATCATAGGGGGAGATTGCAAATGCCAGCAGCAGCCAGCTAAGCAAAGTCTTTCTTTATATATTTTATGCTTTGCTTTATTTATTTTGCTAATAGGATCCTCACCCAAATAGGGGGAGATTGTTGGAACCCTTGTTCTGATTTGGGCTAGGATCTCTATTAGGTTGTTTAGTTTAGTTTATTTATTTCTTGTAATTTGAGTTTCTGAAAGACTTAACCCAAATAGGGGGAGATTGTTGGTACCCTAGTTTGGATTTGAGTTAAGTCTTTCCTTTTAGTCCTTGACCCAAGATTTATCTATGGTCAAAGTCTAGTTGTAGAGTATTCTCTTTTCCAGTAAAATTCTGGCTAAGGGATTTTCAGGTTCGACTATCGTCGAACGCCGATCGACTATCGTCGATCAGCCGGTCGACGATCGTCTGTCCGTTTGACCGACTATCTTCTGTCTTAAGATAGTCGTGCTCTGTCTCTAGTCAGCTCGACGATCTGCTGCTAAATCGTCGAGCTCTGGTCGACTTTCTACTGATAGCTCGACGTTTTCTGTCTGAGTCGCTCGACTATTTGACTGATAGGTCGATGATCTCAGCAGGTCGTTCTACTATAGTCGAAGGTCGTTCGACGATCGGCTGTCTGCATATATAATATTATATGCTTTCCTTTCCTTATTTTATTTTCTATATTTCTAGCATATTTTTATTATAGATTATTTAATTGATCTTATGCATATATCTCAAAGCAATCTTTGCTACCCTTTATGCATAAGTCAATTCCTTCTGACATGTATTTTGTCTTATTAGTTTACTTTATCTGCAGCTGTCCTTTATAGCCGTTGGCTGTAAAGAGTTTTCTGATGTGACTTTATCTAACATCCTTTATCAGACTATTTATTGCAGCTGCAGTAGCTTTCCCTTTTATAGGATATATATATGCAAGACTTGTTTTGTCTTTATGTTAATTGCAGCCCAGATTCAAGATCTGAGAAGAAGACAAAAGCTCAATTCAAATATTAGAGCCGTTGCTGCTGCTCCTATTTAAAGAGTTCTTTTGCAAAAAGAACCAAGGCTGCCACCAGCAAAATACAGCAGTAGAAGGAAGAAATAAAACAGCTGCTCTCAGGATTCAACTGAGAAGATACAGCTGATCTCAGCAATTATCCATTCATCTGAGAAGATATCTCTTCTGCTCTTCTTCAACCTGAGTGCTCCTGTTCCAGGAAGATACACTCAGAGATCTTTTGAAGAAGAAGAAGAAGAAGGAAGCTGAAGAAGAACATCCATCCAGATCTCTAGTCTTCTTCAAGCTTTTCCTTCAGAACTTCAAGACAGTATTCTGTCTTGAGTTCTGAAGAGGCCTTGTGCTTCTCTAATCTATGTTAAAATAGAGAAGACATTCTAACTCTCTTCCCCCTCCTGTAAAGGGTTGTTTACTCCCTTCAAAAGTAAAGCTTGGTTTTTAGACACCTGATCAAAAGTCTAAAGGGTCTCTAGATCTACCTGCAGCAGATCTTGTTGGTGGCAGGGCACCTGATCAAAAACCTGAGTGGATTCCTACCGTGTGGGTAGAAGAGTGGATGTGGGGAACCACTATAATATCTTGTGTCGTCTGGTTGCTTAATTTATTATTTGCATTGTGGCTGTGATTAGAATTAACTAGGTTTGCTAGTTGCTGGATTAGAACCCAAGCTTAACTGTAATTACAGTTAGCTCTATTTTGTGCACAACACTTGTGTTAGGCTCTTAGGGTTCTTATTCAATATCTATAATCTTTAATTCCGCAATCGTATCTATCCCTTCACTTTTAGAGCTCACTCGCCGCTTTTCACCTCGGCGTGGGGGGAAGCCTTCCCGCGTCCGTACTCGCCGCCCCCGCTCAATGGACACACTTCTCAGGGACGGCTCGCCCTTCAGTTGTGGGGTGTTTTTACCATGTTACCCCCTTTGGATTTCCTATAGTCCTCGAAAACAGTGAAGGTTGGATAGTTGCAGACCATCTTTTCCTATAAATAGGACCCAAGGGGTACCTCAGAAGGCACGTTTTCTTGTGCCCGGTCTTCCAACGCTTTCTGAGGTACCTTAGCTTCAGCACTTGGCTAAGGAGGGGAAGCGCTCTAAGATCTTCCGGGTGTGTGGTGGGACCTCCGTGCTGAAGCCTTGGGTCTGTCCCCGGTTCTTTTCCCTTGTCACTTGGGCTTGTGAGGAGAGAAGTAAGTGTGCGATCACCCCTTCCGCAAGGGTCGAACTCCTCAGAGACCCTGGCCGCCGGCCGGTCTCGCCCCGCGATACAAACCGTGCGGACGAGACCCTAACCGCCGGCCGGTCTCGCCCCGCGAGCTAACCGCGCGAGCGAGACCCTGGCCGCCGGCCGGTCTCGCCCCGCTCAGAGATAAGATGTAGGGGAGGACGGGACCCTGACCTCCAGTCGATCCAGCTGCTCCTACCTCGCACCTAGGAAGCCGGGAGGGGTGTCGGCCAACTTGACGCACCCGCTCCCAAAAGGGGCCAAGGGGGGAGGTAGATTTTTCCTCCCCCTACTAGTATATTACAAGGGTCAAGCCTAAATTGGCCACCAAGAGTGCAAAATCTCTCAAAAGCTTAAAAACATATAACTGGTCCCGCGCCTGCCGTGGGGGACCTACTCTGCGAATACGAGGTTATATATATAAAAACACTAGATACCCTAAACCAATTGTCTCTAGCTAGGAATGACAAGGGAAAAATTAATGTTTTAACGTTAAAATATAATTTGTTTTACAAAATACAAATTGTATTCATGATTTATATTTTTTTACGGTCATTTTGAGTACTCATATGTATATGTTGCGGGTCGGGCGGAGCCCGCCGGGAGCGGGCGGAGCCCTCCGTACTCGATCGGGTACTGTCACGCGAGGCCATAGGGGCAGGTACTGTCCACGACAAATGTCGCCGCCCACGACAAATGTCGTCGCCCACGACAAACGTCGTCCCCACGACAAACGTCGTCCCCACGACAAATGTCGCACCACCGGCGAATGTCGGATCCCGGCGAATGTCGCATCCCTCCGAATGTCGCACCTCGTCGATTGTCGCACCCCCGCCGAATGCCCCCAGGGCCGAAGGCCCGTGCCTGTCACTTGTATTATATATATAATATAGTTCCGATGTTTTTAACATAGATAAGTTGGTCTGGTGGAAGGAGGCATTGAAATTTTCTCTTGAGTTCTGAATTTGAATCCTATCAATCTCCATTTTAACCTGAATTTTTACCCGCCCGGTTTCGGGGAACCGGTCACGATTCTTGGGTTTCCGGTCGACCCGCCCGGTTCCCCGATTTTCGGGCGGTTCATGAGTAATGCGCTTCTTGTTCATGGACTGGACCGGTTAGGTGCCCGGTCGGCTGTCCGACCGGTCCGATCCGATTTTTAAATGCTTGATTTTATCTTGATGGTTGTCATAACTGTTGTCATGCCAAATATATATTTTATGACGGTAACGTTTTTGCCCAAACGCACCCAAACATATGTTGGGGGACTTATTTTCACCGGTCTAGCGGTTACGACCGCATGAACCGGACCTTAATTAAGGTCAGATTCATGCAGTCGTAACTGCTTGATCGGTGAAAACAAGTCCACCCAAACAGAGCCTTAAGCTACATGCAAATATATTTTAAGTGCAGATCATTTTATTATGGGTAGACCAAAAAAATCATGGAATGCGTGCACAAAAAGATCATTTTATTATGGCCTTCTTCTTCATGAGAAGATTGTTTTGGGAGACTATTGCAATACTTGTACTGCTTTGAGGGCGCATTGTCGATGTTAGTCCAACAATGAGAGTCGGCGCAGCTGTAAAATTATAAGTTTTTATTATTTTTATTATGTAAAATATCATTCATCACAGTTTTTTGAGTTATTTTTGAATAAACATTGCAGTAGTGAAATTAGATATAAATGTTTTGCTTTTAGAAGAACCCACACCTCTTTTCTGACTTGGGTGTTTTAAGTCCTTTCATGCCACGGGATTTAGGAAAAGGGAATTGGAATTGAGTTTGTTGATTCCAATTTCAACATTTATTTGGCGCCTTTTTAGGAGGGAATTGGCTTTAACCCATTTAAAAAAAGACTATCCCCAAAACCGATAGCTTTTGGTTTGTCTTGGGGCACATCACTGTGTGCGCGAGATTTTGCAGTGATTTCTACGATTTCGCATCTTCCTTCTCTCGGGCGACAACATCAAAGGCCTCCTCCAATGCCGGCAAAAGCAAGCACATGTGGGCAACATCTCATCAATTTCACTCAGTTTTAGGGTTTGAAATTGAGCTGCATTTGGCGACCATACCGAGCCAAGCACCGCACCTTCTTCCTCTCAGACAACGAGAGACTTCTTCCTCTAGCATCTACAACGTCATCTGCAGCTCCATGTTGCTTCTTCGCCCCACTTATATAAATTTTTGAGCTTGCAGGTTAGTTGGATAATTAAATAAAAATGCAAGTCATTAACTATTAAATTTAAAATAGAAGATTGGTCTATTTATAGATTTATAGTTCAAAAATAATAGAAAACATTTACGAAGACAACAAAATTAAGCCTAAGAATACTGGCAGCCTTCTTCCAGGTGAAACCCCACAACGCTTACCTTGAAATTGGCAAAATGCCAGACACTTGAGCGGGGTATTCCTGTAATTTCATATTGGTGGGCCCACTCTGAAGCCCTGCCATCACTGAAAGTATAAAGTTTCTCTCATTTTTTAAAGAATCTTTGAGAATGAAATGAGGACGAGAGGGGACACAAAGCTGTAACACTGGAATCAGCAGCAGCAGCAGCAAACACTTCATAAGGAAAATGGAAGTCCATCTTCAACAGTACTTCTGAGGAAGCAAACTACTGTTGATCAACTGCAATTATTCGGGTCACAATGCCGACGGCTATGGTGGAACCAGAAGCCCGCAGGAATGCTCTCCCGAGCGCTCTACAGCTGGAGAACTCCTCCACGCAGACTGGCCTATCCAAGGACACCTAACCAGCAAAGCAAAATTATGTAAACATCGTTCCTTAACCAAAATATGACTTCACACGCACACACACACGAAACACGGGGCTCCACCCCTATCAGGCTACGACTAATCGCGCTAGTTCATGCCTAATGATGACCTATTATAGTAGGTGTAGGAGCTCTACTAAAAACATTTTGAATATTATGGATTTTAATTATTACTTTTAATTTTGGGATAATGTAATTAGTTGAATGGACATTGTATTTTAATTTTTTTAAAATAAATTATAATATATGTCAAGTCATTAAATTATAAAATGATGGCATTGTTGGCGATTTTGAATATTTCACCAAACACAACTTTTCGTTTTTAATATTGTAAAGATATATATATATATATAGGGTTAATTACTGGGACCTCCCATGGGAGTTTGGATAGGTATAGGTTGAGCCCCTCTATCTTTTGAAATTACAATTACCTCCCTTCAAAGTTTCTCCAGTTTACAAATTGTCTCTTCCTTTAGAAATATAGATGGTAAAAGATAAAATTTGTCAAATTATTTCATGATATTCGGTTTTACCCCTTGTAAAGACTTTACATTGAAAGGAATGATCTTTTAATTTGAAAATATAGATGGAAAGTGATAAAAGATATCAAATTTTTTTATAATATTTTAATTTTGCCATTTGTAATAACTCTACATTGAAAGGGGCGCATTACATTTGACTTGTTGAAATTAAGATGGGAAAATACTTAAGAGTGATCTTATTCATCGGGGAAAATTCCAAGCCGGAGAGTCAAGCCGGGGACTTAGCCACATACAACGCTGACCCACGCAGGACGCAGGACCCACAAACGACGTGGACTCACTAGAAACCGGTCAACCAACATCACATACACACACAACTTGTGAAAGAGAACGAAAGATGTCAAGCATCAAACGAGTGATCGAGGATAATCCGTCGGGGATAATCTGACGGGGATATTCTGCACAAAGGGCGGTCCCTCACGACACAGTCCCGCACGACACGGTCCCACGCGACACAACCCCCTGATATTAGAACAACCAACACAATCACGCCCTAACACATGACCAATCGAAAGACAAACTGGGGAAACGCTAACAACAAAAGACGAAATATGTTTGGGGGCCATGTGTGACTAAGGCAGGAGTCGAGAAAGAGGCATCTAAATCGCCGTTATCACAAACACTCCCCCTCACGTGGAATACGTACATGAAGGCATAAACTACGTCTGGAGGTTGTGACAGACACTCCCCCTCGCGTAGATCACGTGCATGGAAGTAGAGATCGCATAAAGATGCAAATGAAGACAAACACAACAACACAACAAAAAAAAACTTAAAAATAAATGACAGTAGCACCATCAGCAACAAGCGAAGCGGGCAGCGGGATCCATATCCCCGGCGAGCAAAGAGACTGATCCAGAAGAAGGCCTGCTGCAGGAGAACAAAATATGCGCAGCAACAGGGCACAACCAGCAGGGCTCGACTGGAAGATAGGAGCAACAGCACCGGAAGATAAGAGCAGCATCACCGAAAGAGAAGAGCAACAACATCCCAACGGGATCAACAGAAGATGGACAACAGAGGCAGCAGCAACAAGGATCCACCAAGCCGAACGAGGAGGTGGCAAGCCAGATTTGTCGACGGCCGGAGTAGCAAGACCAGGCGGGATCGTCGACGAGAGCAGCGACAGACGGCCTTGCGCAAGAAATTTACCAGGGATCTGCCGGAATCTGCAATGGAAGCAACGTCGACAGAGGGAATCGGGGCTGCTCAATCTCATCGAAAGGGAGACAGCATGAGTCGACCACGGGATCGAGGGCGGAAATGAGGCCAACAGCAGGAGGAGCTGAGGTCAATGGGATCGGACGCTTGGAAGAACAGGGCCGACGGAATCGAAAGAGAAGAAGCGAATGGAGATCGATTAAACCAGAATGCCGCTCCCGTCGACTGAATCAGAGACCATCGACGGGAGCTGGAGAGAAATCTCTCGGCGAGACCACGGGCTCAACGGCTCGACGGGAGCTGGGGCGAAAAAACGAGTGCAGAAGCAGCGGACACGGGAATTTTTTTTAGGGTTACAGATCGATAGCTTTCATACCATGTTGAAATTAAGATGGGAAAATACTTGAGTGATCTTATTCATCCATATAAGCCATAATATATAGAAAATAAATTGACACTTACAACTTGACTCACGATGTGGGACAAAACCCACACACTCCTATATACTCTAATAGACTGGCATTGACTCGATAATTCCAACATTATCTTTTGTAATTACAATAGCAATAACAAGACTCAAGCCTTTATCCCACTATAGTGGGGTCGGCTATATGGATCCTTTGTCATCATTGTGCCCTATCTTGTGTCATAATCTCACTAATGCCTAAGTACATCATGTCTTTCCTCATAGTTTATGTAATCTAAAAATATATATATACTAAAGATATCTTCACTTTGTATATCCTTTGAAAATACTTCTATAAATTCTTTGTAATTAATTTAGAATATTTATAAAAGGATAAAATTGAAATATCATTAAAAATTTGGGTTCTAATGGAAGGCACATTTTTGTAAACTGAGGAAACTTAAAGGGAAGATAAATGTAATTTCGAAAGATAGATGGGTGTAACCTGTAATTATGCAAAACTCCCACGGGAGGTCCGGGTAATTAAACCTATATATATATACATATACACACAGAAATATATATATATATATATATATATATATATATATATATATATATATATATATATATACAAACAATTTTCAGAACATGAAAAGAATCTATAAACTACCATAACTGAAACATGCATGTTTCTTCGGGTATGTTACTGTATACCCGGAAATGACCCTACTTTATGCCACATTAGTAAAGATGACCGTTGGAAACAGAGAGATGACAAGTGGCATCCCAATTTCGAAGGTGACTAGGGGTAGAGTCCCTACCAGAAGAATTCAGATTGGAAGAGTCAAACAGGAAGCGGTAGCCAGGAAGAAACTCGGCAACGTCAACTCAGGAAGACAAATTTGAAATGGAGCAGCACGTTAGAGGAAGATTCATAAAGGTCGGCCAGTCAAAGGCTCACAATGGAGAATGATTCATCCATCAGACGCCAGTAACTCAATGGATTGGCTCATTTCCTAAGCAACCGGATCAATGTTCTTCTTAATCAAGAGGGCACTACAACAAAAGGGTCCATAAACTCCTACATAGCTGTAATTTCAAAAGAAAGAGGGATCCAGAACCTGTATTTTTTATCACTCTCCTAAAACTACTGGTATTTTGTTTAATTTGATCCAAACACGATTACCAAAAAATGTAGCAATTTGCAATATTTATGGAGACTTTCCCTCAAAGTTTGCAGAATTATAGAGGCAAGTTTACATTTCATGACATGTATGCACAAAATTCCTTTCCCTCGTGCAAATGCGGGAAAGGAACTGCCAAGGAGGAAGGCAAGGAAGATCACCTCCGGGAAAGGGGCTTCATGGAGGGATAGGAAGGAATGAGGGTGACTTCCCGCTGGATTAGAAATGCCCGAGGAAGATGACATCAGAGAAACCGCCTAGGAGGAAGTCGGCACGGGGAGATCACGAGACAGGTAGCAGCGAATGCGGGTTATGGTGGAAAGGGTATTAGAAATAGGTTCTTTTATTATTGGGTGACAGGATAAATATGATGATCAACTGCCACTATTCATTTGTAGTCCACCCCATTACACCAAAAAATGTGTAAAGGGACTTCTTTATATATGTATATGAATAGTTATGCATAGTTATGCACGCGCAATAACAATCTAAGAATATAAATATCGGGGTACAATGTCAACCCAACTAACCTCTATAATAGCATTTTGTCTCGCGGTGAGAAGACGGGGGGCACTTTTAGACTTCAGCTTCTTTTGATTGATCAGGGACACAATTTTTGCCACTCGAGCAGCCTCCTTTACGTGGTGTATGTGAAACTCAACCTATTATATAAATTTTTCCAAAAATTATCAACACAAATAACTTTTATGAATATTGAATAGGTTAAACAGTAAAAAGAGGAATTGCGCTTACATGAGATCCAGTTAAAATTGGCATTTTGATGTCGAGCACATGAATCTTGAGCTCCAAAATGGATGCAACGGTCACTGGGAAACCAGGATGGCATAGCACTCCACCAGGCATAAGATTAGAGACATCCATGCCCAGCAAACTTACTGCCACGTGGTCACCAGCTCTAGCTGAAATACATGCTTGAGAATCTCGCTCTATGGAACGAACAGTCGCCAAATCTCCAGAGGGCATCACTAATACCTGAGGGTTGTTCAAACCATCAATGTAGAAGGTGATCATCAGATTAGAAATAGAAGGATACATTTTTCCACCCACACGCACAAACGAACTTATTGTTCTGCAGCATAAGAGGAATTTCTTTAGAAATAAAGATCTGAATGGCTTATTATATACAAAACAAGATGATGCAAATCTCAAAACTTATACTCAGAAAGTAACATTGAGTCGGGATAAACTATTAGCCCAAGGGCAGTGAACCCATCTGGAGCTTACTAGTGACCGGCCGTCACGGGAGGCATCGTAAAATTTGCATGTAGTGAGTAAGCTGACACTCCGTCGCCTGGATCTCGCTCCAGGCGGCACAGCTGCCTTAAGGTCCCTCCGGGGAGGTCAGAGTGACCTCCCCAGCCTCTGAGGAGCCGATCTGGAGATAAACAGCTTTGGATCTGGATTCCTCATCCATGGGGGCAAACCTGGGCTCGGCCTTGGTCTGGTGGCTGGAAAACAGAGGATTTACCCTAGGATCCTAAGATCTAAATGCTCATTCGGAGTCAGGACTCACATGCAGACACAGTTGTTTCGGACCACTGGAGCGGTAAGGAGGGGCCACATAAGAAGATAAACTTTTAATTGATTTAAGTTGTTTTGTTTTATATTTTTTTTCTAGTTTTTAGTAAGATTCGTATTTGCATGCTAAATATTTGATTTTTAAGGATGTCAAATTTCTCTATAGGAGCATGGAGTTGACAAAAATTGTTGAATAAAATTTGTTTCATCAAAGTAAAATCTACCATAAAACAATTCTTATGTTAAAACATTAATGGGAGAAAATAGAGAACATGATGATTTTTATTCAACTTGAAAAAGTATAGTATCAAGTACCTCCAGATTAGATTTGGTGTCATTAAGAAAGAAATATGTGCTGAAGGTATGTTTAATTTATTAACATGTATAATTAAACACTAACTAGTGATACAAGTAGGCGTGGAGTGAACAAATAATTTCCAATCATAGCAAGTTTACATAGAAACACCATTGAGTCCACATTTTTTGTAATAGATATGGAGATACAAAAAAGACACAAATGATGCGTCCGGTTGAATGATTTTCACAAATGACATTATAATTGCTAAGGCATTGTTATGGTCTCCTAAGTCTAGTTAGACTTTGTTTTGTATTTTTTGGAAACTTTAGTAAATAGTCAACAAGTAACTTTGCCATTTGGGGATTTTTGTAATTATCAAAATGTTAGACTGCAAAATATGTTTTGTAATTTCTATTTGTTGGATAATGTGTAAAAAGGCACGTAACAAGGCTCAGCTAGAACTCATTCCCTCTTTAGCTACTAATCCCACATCTTAGAATGAGAATGTTGCTCCTCCCAATATTTATGTATGTAACTGAGAAAAAATATTTATTTTTATTTCCCTCTTTCGTATTTTTCACATATTATCAGAGCCAAAACAGTCTTGATCTTGCCCGCATCTCTGTCTGTTCAGGAGGCTTGGCGGACAACTCTCTTCTTCCCGCACCTCTTTGCGTCTCAAGCAACAGCTTCCACCCCCCCCCCCCCTTTTGCTGCCATTTATATACTTTCCTAGTTGCCGCTTTGGGACCCGCCTGTCTGGAGCCGTCCTGTGATCACTTGTGCATTGTCCGCACTAATCTTGCCAAGCAATCCTGGCCGCTGCTTCTATTCGGAGCTCTTCAAGTCTGGCCGCAGCTCCTTCCTCTTCTGCCGAGCTTCCTTAGCTCTGCTCCTGCCCGTTGTAGCTCAAAGCTCATAGTGTTTCTCCTGTTCGCAAGCCGCAACAACTGCTTGCATCGGCCTATCCTGTGGACTCCTTCCCGCGTGATAAAATCTCACCTAGCTCCTCCTGTTTGCAGTCTCTCCTTGGCCTCTCCCGCACACTCTTTCCCACAATCCCTCCTTGAGATCGCGTTTCTTTCAGCGAGCTCTCCTTGAGATCGTCAGACTGCCTACCCGCGAACTCTCTCGTGGTTTCTCAAGCGCATTCTTCCTATTTTTCCTCTAGCTTGCCAAATCATACCGCCTGCCCACCTACCCTCCTTGAGATCAACAGTACTCCTGCCCGCTAGTGTTCCTACTCGCCAGCCCTCTTGTTCACTACTCTTGTTCGCCGAACTCTTCCCTTAGCTCGCCAAATCAGACCTCTTGTTCGTTGCTTCTATTCGCTGCTCTGGTTCCTGCTTGCCAGCCCTCCTGTTTGCCGAGCTCTTTCCGTTCGCCGAGCTCTTCCCTCTTATTTCTTCAATGGCCCTAAATGATGCCCCATCTCTTCCAGTATGTGTTCGCCTCCTTTGCCTGAGGTTCGTGATAAGCTTCGGATCACCACCATCTCCCTTAATGGGGAAGAAGTTTGTTGAGTTGGAGCACTCCGTTCGTCGTGTTCTCCAGACCAAATGTCTCCTTCATCATCATCTGACAAAGGCCACTCCTACTGAGCCCACCGAGGAATGATCCAAGATGGAGGTCGTGCCCAATTTTGGATTCTCAACTCCATAGATAGTGAACCATATCGCATAGCTATGCATCATGAGACAGCCAAAGCTGTGGGAGGAAATCCACTCTCTACTCTAGAAAGGATAGTCTGCAATACCCCCTTGACATTCTCACAGTTCTTCAATCTCTCGTACCAAGGATCGCGGGAGACCTATCATCCTTTGTGGCAAGAGCAAAAACCATTGTAGAGGCTTGGATTCAACATCAGCCTCCAACTATGAACCTTGTTGCCCAACGTGCCCAGAAAGAAATTGTTGTCATTGTCATGATGATGACTCATGTTCCTTCTCATCTTCATAGCGTTCGAGCTCAAATTCTTTCTTCCTCCACCATCCCCTCTCTTTCGGATGTGTGCTCTATGCTCTTAAAGGTTACCCCCTCCCCTATGCTCCTGGGACTCTCTCTCTCTCTCCGGCTCTCCTTCAGCATTCTTCTACACCTCACCTTGTTACTCCATCAGCCCGTGGAACAGCCTGTGGAACTCACACTTCTCGGAGCAGGGGTCGCAATGGAAGGTCTTGCCCTAAGTCTACTCACTGTGGTCGGGATGACCATCTTGAGTCCACCTATTATCGCAAGCATGGTATGCCCCCACAACAAAATGCATCCATTGTGGTTGATATATCTTCCTCCACCCGCACCTACATTGATACATTGCATACTCAGCTCCAACAACTTCAGGGGATGATCTCTCGTTCATCTGGCACTGTTGCGTCGATCTACAATGAAGATATCTCCGTCTTATCCATGGTCGCATTTGGATTGTCGACTATGGTGTCACCCACCATATTACTCTGCAGAAGCCTCCACAGTACTTAAATTCTGCGCATCCAAAATTCATCACATTGGCCAACGGTGACACTACCCCTATTTCTGGTTCTGTTGATGCACCCCTCACTTTATCTCTCTCTCTCTCTCTTCACTCGGTTCTTCATGTTCTGGGATCTCCTTTCAATCTTTTCTTTGTTAACCGTCTTACTCAAGACCTTAATTGTTATGTAACCTTATATTCCTCTTCTTTTATTGTGCAGGAACGAAGGATGCAAAATATTATTGGTAAATGACAACTGTCCAACGGGCTCTATACTTTGGACGTTAAGCCAACAATTTTCTCCGTTGTTTATTGATTGGCATCGGCGTCTTGGGCATGCTCCTCTCTCAATTCTCACAAAAGTTCTTCCCAACCTCTACCTTACTGACTTTATTTGCTAGTTCTGTATCTTTGGAAAACAACATCGTTCTTCCTTTCCTCCACATGATATCCGGAGCAATGCTCCTTTTGATTTAGTACATTCTGATATTTTGGGACCTTATAAAATTGCTAGTGTTTCTGATTATCAATATTTTCTTACATTCATTGATGATTACTCTCACATGACATGGTTGTATTTATTTCACGATTGTTCTGAACTAACTTGTGTGTTTCGTGTTTTTATTACTGAGACTCGTACACAGTTTTCCAGCTCCATTAAAACTCTTTGAACCGATAATGCGCAAGAATATATGAGTCATGTGTTTGATAATTTGTGTAATGAGTATAGAATCATCCATCAAACCTCATGTGTGTATACCCCCCCCCCCAACAAAATGGTGTAGCTGAGCGGAAAATTGTCACCTTCTTGAGGTTGCCCGCTCACTTATGTTTCAAATGCAGGTTCCTAAGCTATATTGGCACTTCGTTGTTTCTATACCATGCTACCTCATCAATAACAAGCCCTCCTCTCTTCTCAACTATGAAACTCCCTTTAGTATCTTATTCCCCTCCATACCTCCCTTTCCAGTCACACCTCGCATCTTTGGTTGCACCTGCTATGTTCACTATCTTGGTCCCAACACCGATAAGTTTGATCTTCGTGCTACCAAATATAAGCACCTTGCATCTTTGGATGCACCTGCTATGTTCACTATCTTGGTCCCAACACCGATAAGTTTGCTCCTCGTGCTACTAAATATAAGTTCGTTGGTTACTCTCACACACAAAAAAGTTATGTATGTTATTCCCCCATCGATAAGAAGGTTGTTAGATCGGCTGATGTGACCTTCCTCGAAGATCAGCCTTACCATTTTGTACAAGCACACCTCCATTGCCTCCTACGCTTCCGCGTCCTACAATTCATGTTACTTCTTCCCTACCACCACTCCTTCCAACACCAACTACCGTAACCACAAAACCACATCTTCTTCGTATATACAATCATCTCCCTACTCGCTCTATTGCTCTACCACAGTTGCCATCTACTAATGATACATTGTGGCCCGACGATCCGACATCCGTGTCTACCGCCCACCATCTGGTAAATCATGTGTCATTGCATCGCCTTTGGTTCTCCACAAATTTGTCACCTATTTATCCTCCATTTTCACCCATAACTTTTTGCATGAGGCTCTTCAACATCTGGGGTGGCGGACGGCCATGGATAAAGAAATGGATGATCTTTACACAAATCAAACTCGGGATCTTGTCCCTCTTCCTCCTGGACAGACTTGTGTGGGATGCAAGTGGGTCTTTGCAATCAAGCATGGCCCGGAAAGGACAGTTAAAAGGTTAAAAGCTAGACCTGTGACTCGAGGGTTTACTCAGCAACACGTCCTCGATTATGACGAGACCTCCTCTCTTGTCGCAAAACTGAATATTGTTCGTGTCTTGATCTCCTTAGTTGTACATAAATAGCGACCATTACATCAACTGGACATCAAAAATGTTTTCCTCAATGGTGATCTCAGTGAAACTGTCTACATGCAACCTCCCGGTTTTGAGACAATGGGGAAGTCCCTTGTACGTCACCTCAAAAAATCTCTTTATGCTCTCAAACAATCTCCGCGAGCATGGTTTAACAAGTTCAGTCAGGTTGTTCGCGATGTTGGGTTCACTAAAAGCTCGACTGATTTCTTTTTATTTACTCGTCTGACATACACAATGATTCTTTTAATTTATGTTGATGATATCTTGATTACGAGTGATGATTTTAAAGGAATACACATGATCAAACAACACTTGACCTCTGATTTTCAAACCAAAGATCTGGGAAATCTTCGGTACTTCCTTGATCTCGAGATAGCAAGGTGCCCTGATGGCCTTATTCTATCTCAAAGGAAGTATTGTTTTGACCTTCATGATGCTGGCTAATTCGGATGCAAGCCTGCTGATACGCCTATGTATGCTAATCACAAACTCTACGTTCATATCTCTGACTCAAATCTACTCCTTCCAAACCCAATGTATTACCGTCGTCTTGTAGGAAAGCTGATTTATCTTACAGTTACAAGACCTGATATGTCATTTGATGTTGAAGTTGTAAGTCGATTCATGCATGTTCTATGGACCTATCACCCACAAATTGTCGAGTGCATCATCTAATATTTGAAGACTGCTCTTGGACAAGGGTTGTATATAAGCACTCTTCTTCCTTATCTCTTATTGTCTACTCTGATGTCGACAATGCTGGCTGTTTGGATGATCGTCGTTCCACAAGTGGGTATTACAGATACTTTGGTGGACACCTTATCCCTTGACGTAGCAAGAAGCAGTCCGCGGTTGCTCCCTCATCTGTCGAAGCTAAGTATCGTTCAATGACAGTTCTTGAATCTGAGCTTACTTGGTTGAAAAGCCACCTAAGTGACCTAGGAGTCAAACTTCCCTCACCGGACACTCTCTTTAGCGACAGACAAGCTGCTATACATATTACCAAGAATCATGTATTTCATGAACGCACCAACACATCGAAGTCGATTGTCACTTCATTCGGGAGAAGGTTCAAATGAAGAAACTGGACTAAAACATGTTCCTGCTACTGGGCAAATTGTTGTCATTCTCACAAAAATCTTACCACGTCCGCCATATTATCAGTTCTTGTCCAAGCTTGGAGCTTACGATTTGTATACTCCAACTTGCGGTTAGCTATTAGTCTCACATCTTAGAATGAGAATGTTGCTCTTCATCTCTTCCTATATAAATGTACAAATTGTTGTATGTATGTATGTATGTAAATGAGAAATAAATAGAAAAATATTTATTTTTATTTCCCTCTTTCGTATTTTACACACTATTTAAGGAACCTTGAGACTATAAAATGAACAAACAAGAAATTAAATTTGTCTTCTTCCTCTAAGTCTCTCTTCCGTTGGGGCTAGAGATTTGGAAGCTATCCTTGAGCTCTTGCCTCCAGCAATCACGACCATCAATCCTGTGCTCAAGGGGAGGGAACTAACAATCGAAGCACATGAGCTGATTGCTTGCGGTCAGAGCACACCACTATTTTTCACATGCTCTGCAATCCTTCTAGGCTTCCAGCAATTGCACCACAGATCATCAATACTTGTTGTTCCAACCCAGCAGATACCCTTACTCCAAAGAGCCATGCGCCTCCATTTAGAAAACCCCTATTAAGCCGACGACCCCTGAAGTTCCAATTCACCGAGCTTGTCCGTCTCGGTGCTCTCCTTTATACACAAGCAACATGAAGGATGTACCAGACGCTTCACCACCCCACTGGGCAGATAGATAGACATCTGGGCATCACAACAAGAAGCTCTACAGAAGGAAATCAAATTACTAAAAAAACAAATACATGAAATTAGCTCGTGGCCCACTAATCCATAGACAAATTCCCCTCCGAGCTTGAGGGAAAGCTCATATCGAAGGAAAAATGAAATGTTATGATCTGTCTACTATTCTAGTTAGAGTTTATTTGATTTTTTGGTAACTTTAGTAAACTATCATTTGGGTATCCTTGTCATTTTGGATGTTTTTGTAATTGTCCAACTGTTAGAACTTATTTGTAAAATGTCTTATGTAACTTTTAATTAAGGAGTTTTAGGGCAATAGAATGAATAAGCAAGAAACAAAAAATTTCTTCCTCCGACAGTCTCTCTTTATCTAGGGAAAGGGATTTGTAAGCTAATCCTCAAGCTCTGCGCCTCCGGCAGCCACAGTAAAGCTCCATTTGTATCGTTTTGATACCTGATTCATAAAAGATATCTATCGAACTAAGTGAAAAATTAGAAGAATGGAGATATAGTTTAAAAGATAGAGGGCTTCAATAAAATTATACAACCATAATTTGCTAATTATTATAGTTTATTCTTAAAAAGGTTTAGACAACTCAATTGTCCAACAAAAAAGCTGGATATATTCAACTCTATATTACCACAGATGATACATACATGGTACCTTGGAACCATGTCGAATAGCTCCAGCTTCCAGTTTACCACATGCTGCTACTTGGCCCAATGAATGTGATGAGAGAACGTCACATACAGGCAGAAGAAGAGGCTTTAAAACATCCCTTTCTGGGGGGTACAAAGAGTCGATTGCATCCAGTAAGCAGTGTCCATGATACCTGAAAATCGCATTCTTTGCACATGAGAGAGTAAATGATGTTTACAGGGGATAAAGAAAATAAAATACAAGCAAGTTAAACATATCAAAAGATGAGAACAATTCAAATTGAAATCTTAGAGATATTAGTAAATTAGAATTCAGAGAAAGAGGGTAATAAATAATGGTTTGGAGGGGCTTCCAATTTTTTGAGAAAAAGCATGCCTCTATGCAGACGCGCATTTGCGCATATATATAGGATAGATACAAATTATTTGAAATGAACTTTTCTCCTGGGAAGAGAATTAACATTTTCCACCAATTTTACACCCATTCAGATTTTGATGCCTTAAGGTTCAAAAGTAAGCCATCTATTATGTTTAACATCATTACAACTATTGGCATGCACGATTGAAGAACATTAGGAATTTTAGATCATCAATTTATAACATCACACATTTCTCAATGAAGGCTTCCAATGTGAAGTTAATTGCAATTTCAAAGAATAAAAGGCTCCAAATTGTTTTGAATTAACCGCAGGTATCACAATTAGAACGTATGTGGTGGTTTTGTTAAATAGATGGGTAATGGAAGACCTTGGGAGTTGTTTTAAATTGAGTTCGGATTTCTTTTAAAAATTATTGACAAAATGGAAAATATTTAAGATTTATTTCACATTAGAAATAACATGAGAATAGTCATCAATAAATGTGAACTAAATTTAAAAAATAACAGCTACTATGATTCTTAACTCAACAGCACTTGATCTTTGCTAAAAGGCCAAGAAAGGTATAAGAAATTTGATGATGTTTTCGTAACTCAAATTACTTAATAGACTGCTGCTAAAGAAGATTACTTGAATTGCTGGGATTCTTAAATAATAAGCAATGATTGCAACAATAAAAATTCCTTAGGAAATAAAGACAAAATTGAATAAAATAAGATGATGCAGAAATCTTATCTGCAACATCTTGTTGCCAATGTATGTGGCCTATGTAGTAGTAAGGATAGATAATCATAAGAAACTTACCAAGATAACTGATCATCAGAAGCCAAATTAACCAAATTTTGATTTTCCATGACACTCAAAGGAATCCATGTGATTAGCTTTTCCTTAAATCCACAAGAGCGAAGGAAAGAGGCAAGTTGGAATTTTATGTAATCAAATCTTTCCTGAGAATATCCAACAGTATCCATCTTATTAACAGCAACAATAATTTGCTCAACACCAAAACTCCTAATAAGTTCTGCATGCTCCTTTGTTTGTCCAACATCATGGAAACCCATCCCGGCTTCAAAAGAACCATTAGAAGCATCAACAACAAGGATGGCAGCATCCGCTTGAGTAGCACCAGATATCATATTCGGAATAAAATCTCTATGCCCCGGAGAATCAAGTAAAACCACACGGAACCTCTTTGATTCAAAGTATGCAATAGCAACTGTCATTGTTATACCCCTTTTTCTCTCTTCAGCAGTTTCATCCATTGCCCAAGCAAATGCAAATGACCCCTTACCCTGCGGATAGAAATTGATAGGAAGAATAGATTTTCTATGTATTCACAATTCAATAAAGTAATACATATACATGAATAACAGAGGGTGATCCTAACACCCGAGGTGACTATAAGCTAACACTACTACTCATAATATACAACATATATAACATCCCCCCCCCAACTCACGGGGGATCATACACCGAGAGTTTGGACAGTAGATAGGCATGTTGGGTCCTCGTATGCGGCATTGTCATCAAATCTGCAATCTGCTGCTCGGAAAGAATAACGGGGCAAGATTGCCCCGACCATAGTGCTCACGCAGGAAGAAAGTATCCACCCTGATATGCTTGGAGAGAGAAAGTTTCACCGGGTTTAGAGTAATCTGAATGGCACCAGTGTTATCACAGTAGAGGGGAGTGAAATCTAGAGAAGAGACACTAACATCCTCAAGAAGCCAACAGAGGCAAATAATATCATCAGTGGTGGTAGTCATGGCTCGAAGCTCAGCCTAAGTGCTGGAACGAGAAACACCAGTCTGTTTCTTGAACTTCCAAGCAATAAGTGAACAACCCAAGAACAGATAAAAACTAGTGACAGAATGACGGTCAACAGAATCACTAGCCCAGGTGAAATCGGAGTAAGCATGTAGCTGTAAAGAACTACTGTTGGAGAAGAAGAGACCACGAGAAGTTGTCGCCCGGAGATAGCGCAGGAGCCTCAACAGATGACCATAATGCACAAAGGCGGGCACACTAACAAACTGGCTCGGTACATGAACAACATGAGCAATATCAGACTGAATAATGGTGAGATAGACAAGAATCCCCACGAGGTGGCAATATCAAGTGGGATCAGAGAGTGGAACCTCATCATTCGACCGTAGCTGAAAGTGAAGCTCCATAGGGGTATCCGCTGTCTGAAAGTCAGAGAGAGCAGCCCGAGCAAGGAGATCTGATGTGTAGCGCTGTTGAGAAAGCTGAAATCCGCGATCTGTAGAGCTGACCTCAAGACCCAAAAAGTAGCTCAGTTGTCCAAGGTCAGTCATCTGAAACTGTTGCTGAAGGTGATGCTTGACAAAGGCCACATGAGAAGGATCATCACCAGTAATAATCATATCATCCACGTACAGTAACAAAAAGGTTCGACCACGGGAGGAGAAGTGCACGAACAAAGCTGGATCATGTAAACATAGCTGGAATCCAGCAGCTGTAATGGCTGAACTGAAACATGCAAACCATGCGCGGGGCACCTGCTTAAGCCCATAAAGATCTCGCCTCAAGTGACAAACAAAGCCTGGAGGAGAGGATAGACCCCGAGGAGGAAGCATGTATACCTCTTGCTGAAGATCACCGTGAAGAAGAGCATTCTTCACGTCGAGCTGTGATAGGGACCAGTGGCGAACAACGGCAATAAAAATAAGAGTCCGGACTGTAGTCATGTGAGCAACTAGAGCAAAAGTCTCGTCATAGTCTCTCCCCTGCTCCTGTTGAAAACCACGAGCAACTAGCCGAGCCTTGTAGCTCTCTACAGAACCATCGAAACGAGTCTTGACTTTAAAGACCACTTGCAAATAATAGGAACAACACCAGGTGGAAGAGAAACAAGCTCCTATGTATGAGTGTGCTCAAGCGCCTCCAACTCAACAGACATAGCAACCTGCCACCCAGGTATCTGGGCAGGCTCACAGTAGGAAGTCGGCTCTGGAGTACTTCAGGGAGGGCAGGTAGGTCCAACGGTAGGGTAGCAAGGCTAAGGCGGTCGGGAGGACGCCTCTCACGAGGTGTGTTGCGGGGCATAGGAGGATCATCCACAGGGCATTCGCTGAAGGAGGTAGGCACTGAGTCTGGGGCACTGGAGGCGAGGAGATAGGAGAACGACGATGAGTATAGTGATAAGGAAGAGGAGACACACGGTCCCAAGTGAACAGCTTATCAGAGGGAGAGGTGTGACGGAGGAGAGGAGTGAAGAGATAATGGAGTAGACTGCGACAAGGAAAGAGGAGGAGACGAAGTAGACTGCGGCAAGGGAGGAGGTGACAGAGTAGACTGCGACAAGGGAAGAGAAGGAGGACATACCAGAGGGGATGATACATGAGGCAAAGAGATGGGAAGAGTAAGAAACTGCACGTCAGAGGGAGTAACGGATGAGTGTGAGGTCGAGGAAACATGAGACACAAAGAAAGGGCGAGACTCATCAAAAGTGACATCACGTGAGATGTGAAGTCGACGTGCAACAGGATCATAGCATCGATAGCTCTTGTGCTCAGTACTGTCCTTAAGAAAGGCACAATGAACAGACTGAGCAGAGAGCTTAGTACGTTCACGTGAAGAGAGAACATAACATCGACAACCAAAAACACGGAGATGAGTGTAATGTGGGGGTTGAGAGTACAGACACTCATCGGGACACTGACCCTAAAGGAAAATGGAGGGTCGCAGATTAATAAGATAGACAACTATAGAAATAGCCTCAGCCCAGAAGTGAGGAGGAACGTGAGAGGAGATAAGAAAAGTGTGAGTTGTCTCAATAATATGACGATGCTTCCTTTCAACGGTGTCATTCTGAACATGGGCTCCGGGACAAGCAAGCTGAGGGAGAGTGTCGTGAGTAACTAGCAGATCTCGAAAAGCATGAGAGAGATACTCTCACTGAGTCAAAACAGAAAATGCGTATGGAAGCAGAAAACTGTGTGCGCACCATAACAGAAAAAGTAACATAGATCTGAAAAAATTCAGATCGAGAATGCATAAAATAGACCCAACAATAACGAGAGTGGTCATCAATGAAAAAGACATAGTACTGATGTTCACCCTTCGATAAAAAGGGTGCGGATCCCCAGACATCAGAATGAACTAAATCAAAGGGACGTTGAGACCTGGACTCACTAGACGGATAAGAGAGTTGTAGCTGTTTACCGAGCTTACAACCTGAACATAAGTGAGACCGATCAATAGAAACATGACCAAGGAAATCATGAATAATGAGAGAAGCTAGACGTGAACCACTGGGATGACCAAAACATTGGTGCCACTGAGAGAAACCCACCGAAGGAAGACAAAGGAAGGAAGCTGCAAGTGACCATAAAGTGGATGGAAGGTGGAGACGATCAAGGACGTACACCCCGCAATGATGACGACCAGCCCCAAGGAGTGCCCCAGTCAATCGATCCTGACAGGGCATGTGAACTCATCAAAGGTAACCAGACAGCCATGGGATGTGAACTGGCTGGAGGATATAAGGTTCATGGATAACTCAGGTATGTAGACAACATCGGGAATATGAAAATGGGTGGTGTGAAGGAGGCCACGACTGGTGATGGGGTGAATGGTGTCATCTGTTACCATGATACTAAGGGTATGAGTGATAGACTGGCGGGACAAAAGGTGTATAGCATCATAGGTCATATAAAAAGAGATTACATAGTCAAGCAACCAATCGTAGGTGGAGATATCTACAGGGGCGGAGGCTGTCAACTGAGAGATAGAGGCAAAAGAGTGGGCCAGTGAAAATTGTTAGGCAATCAGCAGCGTAAGTTCAGAGACAAAGAGAGACTGCACTAGAGCCGGAAAATGAGCATAAGGAACACCAAGAGCATGCTGCTGACCAAGCAACTGAGCCCTTTGAAGCTTGCGACACATAGATTCAATGTGTCCAAGGCATTGGCAATAGTGGTAGCGGACCGGTTGGCGACGAGGAGCACCGGACTGAGTAGTAGAGTGCACGGGAGGAAGAGTCCCCTCAGCAATCACCAAGTCCTTCTGGAGAAAGGCAGAAGAGGAGTGAGGTGACGCCATCGAACCAAAACAGGGGGCGGAAGGGTTCAGCGGGCTGCAGGAGCAACGGACGAGCTCAGCGACACGAGCGAGGGCAGCAAACGGGCTCAGCGGAACGAGCAGGGGTAGCAGGAACGGGATCACTAACCACAGCAGGAATCAGGATTGATCGAGATCGAGCGGAAGGGCCACCAAGAAGTAGTGATTCGACGGAGAAAACAACAGAAGCAAGGTGCAGGAGGATGCGAAGGAACAACGGGCTGCCGCTCTGAGTTACTGGAGGCCGACAAGAAGCAGTGGAGAAACAGTGGAATAGACCCGCACGGGAGCGGGGATGCGTGCGGAGGACGGAGCTCACAGGGAACTGGCGGCGTGAGGAATCTGGTGGCGTTCGGGGTGGCGCAGATCCGGCGTCGGGAGCCGCAGATCCGGCGTCGTGAGCCACAGATCCGGCAGGAATAGCGGGATCACAGGAAGTGAAAGCCTGAACAATAGAAGCGTCGATGGAAGTCTGGAAGCCTAAAGTGCGGAAGCGGAAGCCTATAGCAGAAGTCGAACGGAAGCCTGCGGAAACAAGCAATTGAGAGCGGGAATCAGAGGAGACTGAACCCTGGACCTCTGATACCATGATAGGAAGAATAGATTTTCCATGTATTCACGATTGAACAAAGTAATACATATACATGAATAATGGAGGGTGATCCTAACACCCAAGGTGACTACAAGTTAACACTACTACTCATAGTATACAACATATCTAACAGAAATATACCACAAAAAAAGTAAGAGATAGGATTTATGGCCCAATTATCCAGCAAGTTAAAAGATTTGAGAAAACATCATAAAGAAGTCATAATTGCATCAATTATAGAAAAATATGCCAAATAGTAAGAACAGAGTATTGATGATGATGACAATGATGATAGAGATATGGAGATGACTCAAGGCTTAATCTTCCAAGAAGAGAATGAGAATGTGAAACAATTTTGAGTGACCTAGCAGCAATATTATGAACAATATGCTAGATAATCAAATGAAAGCCCAGGTGCTGTTTCAAGCCACTAGAGAAGAAATGCATTAGCAATTCACTTGGCCAGAAAATAGCAAAATACCATTTCTTTAGCCTCCTTCTGATATTTATGCATTTCTTTCTTTGAAATTCTTCCCAAAAGATGGAGCAATCTTCCAGACAAGGTGGATTTTCCGGAATCAACATGACCAATCTATACAAATAAAATTAGCTTTCTTTAGGAAGATTTGAAGGCGAATTAAGATGAGTAATGCCTATTATTGCAAGTAAACTAATAATGCTAAAGTTGATATTAACATACGATTGTGATACTCAATTGGCTCATAATTTCCTGTTCCTGCTCAGACAATATCCATTTCTCTGGCTTGTACTGATTAGGTGAGATAACTTTCTTAATATTATGAATACTCTTTTCCAACTTCAAATGATGTAGATTTCTAACAAGCATTTCTGATTCCTTATCACTAACGCTGGATTTATTGATCTGAATTTCATTTAGTTGAGCTGATCCGGTAGATGAAGTCTCAGGTTCTTCATGTTCTGGCAGGATTTTAACCGCTTCCTTCTTATCGCTGCTACGTAAGCTACTGACAGGGAGTGCTGCAACCAAATTATCTGAAGTTAGAAGGGAAATTAAGATTGAAGTGTAGGCAGATATAGAAAATGATAGTTCAAGTTTCATGAGGTTCTTCCTCATTTATGTCAAGGGGCATTGTCCAGAATCATTAAATATTCAAATCACAAATAGAGGACTCCGAAAGTCCATGGTGAAGAGATGTAGTTTCACACACTCTAGTTCAAGTGAAAACTGTATAAAGGTGATAAAGCTTCGAGGTGTGCTTGCAATACAATAGTTCCCTCTGCATCTTGCACAAACCACACACATTAATGGAAAAAAGCTTGAAAAAAGCATCAAACAAGGTCTAAGACTAGAACACAACGCCAAGGAAAAATGAAAAAAAAAAGGTTTTGAGAATTCAACTAAATTTATGCTTTTGAGAGGATTAGATGATTAGATCACTAATATTCTGATAGAAACATTTTCTCTTAAGAGAATGAATGCAAGTTTTATTTATTTATTTTAAAATATGTTGCAATTAAAATATTCGGACGCATCCCGAGATTCTTTGGCGGCCAAGAGTCTAGATTCAGGGGGTATTGCCGTATTGGTGAGGATGATAATGGTGAAGGTGGTGATGAGATCTTTCCTCGAGAGGGATTGGCCTGGGCGCAATCTAGAGATGTTGTCGACACAGATCCAGATAGGAGGGGGTGATGAAGGATCATCCTATATGACAAGAATAATGTGGGTGATCTCTAGATGCAACAACATGAGTCTGATGGCTTTAACTTGTAATAATAATTCTGTTTTATAAATCAAAATAAAATACAACACAGCAGTTAAAGCACCCAAATATGGAGACACGAGAAGTCCTAAGTTTGTAAGAGTGCCAGAAAATCAATTGATTATTTAAAATGAGAGAATATGCTGATTTAAATAACAAAAATCAAAGAGTGCGAACTAATACCTCTTCAAGTAGAGATTTAACACAAGATCTACCGGTAAAGAAATAACACACACACCTTGGTCTTGCACAATACTGTAGGATGAGAGCTGGAGATGTATTTGGAGGTCTGTCGGGTAGGAAAATTCACAATTCGGGGCTGGTTTCAGGCCTCTCAACGAAGGACAACAACTGTACCGCGACGGTGATTGCTGGAATGAACTTGGAGAACCGGGAAACTGGACAAGGGAGGCAGCATTCAGCAAACAGCTGCTGTAGGTGACTGTCCAGGAACCAGGACAGCAATCCTGGCTATGCAGGGAGGCAGTTTGGTGGCTGGCAGCAGTATTGTGGATGGGGATGGCTGTAGGAGTGGAGTAGGGTGCTTGGCAAGAGTTCTGGACTACTGGAAGGTGGGTGGACGGCAGCTTAAGGGTGGTGTGGAACCGGGAAAGGTAATAAGGGGCTGCTGTTCCTGGTAATAAGGGGCTGCTGATTGGACAATTCCTGGAAAAGGGGACCGGACAAGTGGCCACCATCGATAGAGTCTAGGCGCTCTCCTCTCTCAGGTTCAAACCAACTTCACTAGCTCAAACCCAACTGCGAGTCTCCCACAAGGAGTTTTGTGACGCAGTGGTAGATCGACTCGGGGTGGATGCTCTAAATACAACCCTATATGCAATGAAAAATGATGTAATTGCAAGAGTAGATCCGTTTTAAAATTTAGCAACAATAATCAATTAATATAAAATGAATAGAATTATCAGCGTTCACAAACCACAATTAATGTAACATCCGTGAAATTTTTACGACAAACTTTTTCGATTACAGGGCTAGATCGCAAGAGAAATTTATCGAGCGGTTAGCTTGTCGAGGTATGACGTTTTAATTATTCTATCGCTCGTTAATAAATAAAAATATAAAGGGGCGTCGCTAAAATTGTTGTCTGTCTAGACGGGTGATTGTGGGATAACGTTGCAAGAAATGTAATAAGTATTGATGGGAAGGGCATTACTGTAATTAAGTTTGAAAACCTAGATTGGTTTTGAAGAGGTGCACCGGTTCAAGCCCTCTCTCCCGACACTTCTATTTTAAACCCCAGCGGGACGGGAGAACCGCAAAACCCCTCCAGATTTCAGTTTTTCCGCAAACCGAGCGCTCCGCCTCCCGCAACCCTAGTCGACGTTTTCCCCCGCTCCGTTTCTCAGCGCCGACTCTCCCTCCTTCCTCTGTCAGCGCCGGCTAGTTTCCTCCTCCCTTCCTGTGCCGTAGGAGAGCCGGATTCCTCCCTAACCGGTGAAAGTCTAGAGTGTTGAAGCATCCTTTTGGTTCCGGTGAGTTAAGTTCCTCATTTGTCTTCATTTCTTGGTGGAAATCCTTCTAATTGGAAGTCGATTCTAACTATCTTCTCTTTCCTTCATGCCCTAATTAGGGATCGGAGTACTAGATCTACCGCAATCTGGAGTTGATCGCATAGTGAGACTTAATCGCTCTCACATAGAGGTACTGCATCATTTTGTGCTTCATATTATTACCTAGTAATTTTTAGTTCCTTTACCGATAACCCTAAGGGAAAAGCGCGTAATTTAGAGTTGTCATGGATTGCAGATTTTTGGTGGTCTCGGGGCAAAGTTCTGGAAGTCCTTAGTAGTCAGATCTGTTGGGAATGAGCACCATGGCACCACGTCGAGTGTACGAGCGTCGCAACTCTACGGTAAGGAGTTCTAATTCTTTTTAGTTAGACATATCAAGGAGTTATTTTATGTACACATGTGTAAGTTTCGTACAAGCATCATAACCATGTATAGAAAGGTATGACAGTAGGAAAACGGTCGCGGAATTAGTTGTTAGGATAACACCCTTTTCCAAAACCCGAATAGTCAGATCATGAATGCTAACGTTAGGTACGAAACCTTCGCATGTGTATGCAAGTTTGGAAATTTGTCTAATTAAGGACGTGAATGTCCCTTCTAGCCGACCACAAGGAAATCAAAGGTCGCTCAGTAATACACCAAAAGAGATGTCTCAAGCAGAGTAGCGTCAGACCAAAAGGGTCGGTAAGCACACCTAAGTCTTCTCGTGCTAGGTAGAAGCGCGCTACCTTTCTCATAAGACATATGGTATCCTATGAGCAGCAGAGTCTTGGGAGTTGACTCTCCTTTGAGACAGTTAATAGATTCGAGACCGTGTCTGCGTGACACTAGGACAATCGAGTTCGTAAGATGGTCTCGGGTCGTCAGTTTTTCAGATGCGCGTTAGGAGCTACTCTGCCTAGAGCCTTTCAAATAGAAGTGCAGATTAGAAGTCACCTAGAACTCAAGTGTAGATCTGACGTGAGACAGTACACTAGGTAGTGAACGCCGGAACTTGGGTAAATAAAATGAAAGTTCATGAACGTAGAACGAGTATGTGTGTTGACTAGGAAACATTGTGAATGCATGCATAACATCTAGCATAAAGATTTTTTTAATGAACAAAATTATTTTTCAAGGACATGCATTCATCATTTAAGAAAATGTTTTAGTGTCACTAGGAGGAGTTATTTTTCCTTACTCTGACCCCTTGTGGGCAATGTTTTTACAGGTGACCCAGGTGGGAAATTACGCCTAGGATGAGCATCTTTGTGCTGTCAGTTTGTAGTTGGTTTTCCATTCAGTTTTCTTTCCTTTCAGTATACACTGGTAGCCTTGGATACTGTATCATGTTAATGTTTTAAATATCATGTATCAGACTTATATTGTTACTTCAGATTTTTCAGTTCTTTCATCTCATTCATGTTTAGTGGCTTTGTGAATCCAGCTTGAAAAAGTATGATGTTACCTTTAGTTTTCTTTCATAGTTTCCGCTGTAAGTTTAGAATACTCAGTGCTTTTTTTTTCTTTTATACTTGTTGTATACTAGTTTTAATATTGTTTTCTAGTTTTCTTCATATCGCTGACCCGGCCGGACGGCTGATTTTGTAAAACTGGGAAGGGGTTTTACAATTAAAGAGAACAAATTTCATTCAACAATCGATAGAGGCGCGATTATTTTTAAGCACACGCGGAAAAAACTCTACAAATCATATGATCGCAAATACTAATAAAATATAAAATAAACGTTCATTATAAATAGGGTGCCAAAATAAACAACAATAGAAAATAAAAACTCAACTACAACTTGTGCAAGTTGCGACAATGATGGTTGTTTGCGGGCATCTAAGGTCGTAGCCAGTGGGGAAGACATTGGAAGTGGAGTTATGGATTGGTGGTGGCTTAGGAGGGGTATGTAGTGGTTGTTAAGGGGAGGATGTTGGCTGTAGACTCACGGTGAGGGTATGTAGTAGCATGGCTGGGGTTTGTAGTGGTTGTTAGGAAGTGGATGGTGATTGTAGACTCACGATGGGGGTGTGTAGTGGCTTGGGTGGGGTTTGTAGTGGCTGTTAAGGAGAAGAGGGTGGTTGTATAGACTCATGGTGGAGTAATCTGGGGCTAGCAGCAGTGGACAAACAAGGGAGAAGTGGTTGTTGGGGGAGGGGGCATGTGAGGGGGTCGACAACTAGGAAGTAGACAGGGAGGGGTTCGGTGACGTGGTGGAGTAGGGCTGGGAAGGAGATATGGCGGACGGTTGTCTGCATCAAGTTGAAGAAGGCCTTGGCGGTATGAACTAGAGCGACTGGGGACGGGATGCGCGACAGGGAGAAGACATAGCGTGAAGAAGAGGGGACTGGCGGCTAGAGGGAGGCAGAAGGATGATTAATGAAGAGGAAAGAGGCAAGGATTTACCCCATGCATCGCACTCGGGGGAGGCTCTTCTGATTTCGCATTGAAGAGGAGACCGATGGTTACAAAACTGCAATCCGACCATCGATAGCCCCCTTGAACCGTTGTCTGCACTATTCATAACCCTAAAACCAACTTAAGCACTCGAATCAGACGGCTCATAATGTCCGGGCCGATCGAGCGTCAAATACAACTCAAAACATAAAAAGTAATATATGAAATCGACTCGGATCAACCATCCGGATGCAACCACGGACTCGAATCGTCCGACTGGGTAGCGGATCACCGCCTCCTGCGGGTATACATCTGTGTCGGGCATTGCACGCCATCAAATCCCCCCGGCTTGAAAGCACGCATCTCCTGTGGGTGAAGATGGTCGTACTCACTGTGTAGCCGTGGGGCAAGTCTCTCGAGCTCCTCTAAAGAAATCCATGTGCATCGTGTAGAGGCCAACCGCTCCAACAGACAAGATAACACACAATATCTCGCACGTCTGCAGAGTAAAAGTTGTGATCGATGATCTGAAGTATGTCGTCTGTAAAAGTAAATGGCTTTGGCTGTAATGTACCTCCGTCTGACTACTGGATCGAAGGAACCATCAATGTTGCAAATGCGATCCTCATGAAACGACTCATCAGGTGGCAATAGGGAGGGGCTGGTAGGGGAAATAGGAGGTGAAGGCTCATGCATGGGTGTGGAGAAAGGGTCCACATACACGCGCTTCTTGAAGTAAGGAGTCAGATTCTCTACGTTGAATACTCAGTTGATGCCCATACCATGAGGGATGTCAATTTCATATGCATTCGTACCAACCCTCCGCAAGACTGTATAGGGGCCCATTCGGTGAGCGCTTAATTTCTTTGCTGGCCCTTGCGGGACCCTCTCAGGTCTAATGCGAATCAACACTAGCTCTCCCGCCTCAAAATTTTGTTCCTGCTTACGTTGGTCAGCTTGATCTTTATAATAATTAATACTAGACGCAATTTTCTTACGGACCGACTCATGAAGTGCATGCACATGATGGATAAAAGACTGCTGACTCATTAGGTCTAGACTCGAGAGAAATATCAATCAAGTCAATAGGTTTCCTATGCTCGTATCCTAACATGATATGGAATGAACTTAAACATGTGGTCCTATTGATGGAATTACTATATGAAAATTCGACTATAGAGAGAATAGAATACCAAGTGGACAGCCTATCCCCAACAAAGACAACGTAGTAGTGTCCCGAGACTACGGTTGACAACCTTAATTTGTCCATCTGTCTGTGAGTGGTAGGCAGAGGATAATTTCAGTGTTGTATCAGTCTTCTTCCATAACATCTTCCAAAAATAACTCATGAAACAAACGTCGCGGTCATGAACTATGAAAGTGGGTATATCCATGATACTTAAATACCTCTCTAAAGAAAAGTGCAACCACGCGAGAGACATCAGCAGTCCTTGGACAATGGATAAAATAAGCCATTTTAGAAAAATGGTCCACCACAACAAAGATCGAATTGAGCTTCCTCAAAGTGCGAGGGAGCCTGAGTATAAAGTCCATACTAATATCAGTCCAGGGCCTTTTGGGGACGACTAGGGAAGTGTATAATCCAGTGGACTAACAGAATCCCTTCGCGGTCTAACAAACTCGACAATGTCTGACAACCCTAGTGAAGGAAGTGGTGTTTTGAAAGTTATCTTTTTACTTATGTTCATGTTTTAGAATGTTGTAACATTTTGTTCCTTTATTATATGACTTGTATCATGTAAGGTTTGAGAAGATGCGCTTGGTCTTGAACCATAAAACCATGGTTTTTATTGAGTCATGTAATCTTAAGTTATCCTCACAATCGTGGTAATCAAAGAGGAACGTTGATTGCCGAGTTAAGATTGTCATATCGATTTAAGTACATTTGAGTTCTATAAATGTTGATAAATGATTATCGTTTAATCATATGAGTGTGTATGCGTGTGATTTCATACACATTGAGAGTGACCTATTTTTATGTTGTAGCATTATGTGGAATGTGTTCAGTGTCAATAATGTTTCAACGTGCCTATTTAGTTGGAGATACAAGATGTGTAGATTTAGCGTGTCAGTGTGGGCAATGTGATTATAGTTGAAAACTATCCTCTGATATTGATATATACTTTGATTCGTTGTTCATACTTACGCGTAGGAAATATGCACATCGAAATATCATTTTGTCCCCAAATTATTTTGGTAATGATATAGTCGGGCCCCTTGGCCGAGCGAGGTTGTATAACATGCATTATAACTAACGTAGTTATAAATACAACTCACTTGTGAGACCAAGAAAGACAAATATAGTGTGAAATGACACAGTCCCAGTTTGCACAATATTTATGATATCATGTGACAAAGAAAAAGACGCAGGTCGTTCATTGCGTTACCTAGTTACCATGTTGTTGGGGCGACTATAATGCAGTGACAAAGCCTCTTATAGTCCATAATATAGGATGTTATATTATAGCCTTGACGACATGGTTCCTCTTTAAGGTCGCACCAAATGAACGGGAACAGCATTCGTTCGGCTTATTTGGGGTATTTGATTTTATGGAACATTTAATCTAAGTACTATAGTAAGTGCGAACGTCTAATGTCGTGACTCGACATGCTTAGATAGAATTCCTGTGCGACTATCAAAAATAAATAAAATTATGACGGAGCGAGTCGTCGTAATTATTTTGGTAGGAGTGCACAGTATTTGGAGTTATGGGATGATATATATTGGGCATGTATATGTGCATAAGGTATACACACATACAAAATATATACATATAAGTTATATATTAATATATATATATGTAGGTATTTATATATATAAGATACATATATATGTTATATATATATATATGTAAATATATATAAATGATTGTATATATATATATAGTTATATATATATATTAGTATATAAAAGATATAAAACGGGAGGAGAGGAGCAGATAAGTTCACGGGCTTCCACTTTGTCTAAACCTAGCCGCAAGAACCGAAGGAATAGGGGGTTTTGCAATCTCCTGCTTCCGGCCGCCATTGACGTGCAGCCCCTGCTCCGCCGCTGGGCTACCTTGACACCGGCATCGCCGCCCGCTGCTCCGTCGTCGGGCAAGGTTGCCGCCGCCACAGCCTTGGCGTCCGCTGCTCCTTCTCCGGGCAAGCTTGCCGCCGCCATCTCCGTGCAGCTCGCCGACCTTGGGTGGTTCTTCCCGGTCGGCCACAGCTTGAGTGATGGCTTGAGTTTGCTCCTTCTCCACAACGGTTTTTAGATCCCTCTCCACCTTCCTCTTCCCTACCCGGCGAGTAGTGTGGTTCGGCCACTTGGAGTCATCGGTGCAAGAGGAGAGAAGTTCTGAGCTATTGTTTCTATTCCCCGTCAACGGAATAGAGATTTGACGCTGTTCGGGTTCAAGGTGAACCAAGAGGCGAGGCGTTCGGCCTCGTTATTGCGGTGGAGTCGCTATCGTTTTTCTCCGGCGCATCTTCCTCTTCCGCCTAGAGATTGTTCTCTAGAGGTATAACTTCTAACGCCTGTGATGGATTAGATGTGATGAGTTAGGGTTTATTTTTGTCAAGCCTGTTTTGCATTGTTTTGGGATATCCGATCCTTATGTGTTGTACGGTGTTTGTAATTTTTTTTTAAAAATTCGCCCCACCAACGCACGTGAAATCCTACAGTGGTATCAGAGTCAGGTTAGATATCTCATTTCAATGTAACTCCTTAGTTGCTAGTTTTGGTGCCTAATGATTTGGATTTGCTATGTCCTACCCCTTTTGATTCATATTGAATAATCCACCGTAGTATGGATTATGAGGAGATTATTTTTTTTTGGATTTAAAATAATTTGGATGAATCATGAAGGGTAGTGTACATGGGCTTATCCAATGTTAGGATTCCGACTAGCGGGTTTTATTCTATCTTTGGCATTCTTTTATTTTTGCAAACTCTGGAATGTAATTGTTTGTGATGGATGTATTTTAGAATGCTGTGAGTTAGCTTTTTTTTGGAATTCTTCCATTCTCTGTTGGAATGCGAAGTGAAAAATTTAAGATGTTTTCCTCCTCATTTTATCCACTTAAGCTGGTGATTCTGGAAGAACATGAGTGTAATTCTAATCACTAGATATGGTGGAACATGTGTGAGCCTGGTATTAGGCCACAGGAGATTAAATCTGTGTGAGGCACAATTTACTCTTCTTGTGGGAATACTGCGTCCACACTAGTTGGCCAATAAAATGAGTTTTCTTAAACAAGATTTACGAGATTTAGGCTTGAATTTCTTGGGAAAAAGTTTTCATATTATTGTGTTTTATTATTCAGAACATGACATAATATGTTGTTCAAGAGTCATAAGGGTTAAGCTTTGCTTAAAGGTTATGATTGGTGCTTGTACCTACCTAAACAAACGAATGGATGAGTCCACTTGTTCGGAAAGGATCATGTGCGATGCTGTGTTTTTCTTGTCATAGCAATAGCAGTTTTTTTTATTTATATGAACTTCAAGTAAAATTTTATTTTCTCTTTTCTTTAAAATCATGTCAACCCTTCCAAATTTTCTGTGTTCCATGATTGATAAGAGTCCTCTTGCAAACGACGGTTCAAACTATTCTGATTGGATCCTCAAGTTGAACATCGTGTTGCGTTTGGAAAATCTCCAACAAAATCTGGATGGCAAATGCCCAGAAGTGAAGGAGAAAGACAAACCAACCGATGTTGAAAAGGAGGAACAAAAGAAGTGGAATGAACAACAGCGTGTTGTGCAAACCTTGATCTTGGCCAGCATTGGCGATCAGTTGCAAAAGAAATTTCTCGATACTCCCGCAAAGGAAATCATAGCGCAATTAGAGAAGATGTTCACCGATAGTGCTCGGAAAGAGCGCTACAAGACCACCATAGCACTCACAAGGTGTAAGATGATGGAGGGTGAATCTGTCTCAGTGCACTTCCTAAAGGTGCAGGGCTATCTAGAGAAATTAGAGAAACTGAATTCTCAACTCCCCGATGACATAGCTGAGGATATCATTCTAGGGTCGCTTCCTTATTCCTATAAGGATTTCATTATGCACTACCATATGCGTGAAAGGAAGATGACCATGAATGAACTCCACAATGCCCTCAAAACTGCTGAGGTGGACATGGGCAAGACAAAGGCTAATTCTGTCTTGGTCGTTGCGTCGAGTAGCAAGAAGCCCTTTAAGAATAAAGGCAAAGGTGCAATCAAAAATTCAAGTAGAGGTTTCTCTTCGAAAGGCAATAAGGGAGGAGCTCATGTGAGCAACTCCAAGAGAAGCAAGGTGAAGAACTCTCCTACAGATCTCACCGAGTGTTTCCATTGTCATGAAAAGGGACACTACAAGATGAACTGCCCCAAGTACAAACGGGACTTGGATGAAGGCAAGATTGAACGCAAGCGCCCTAAAGGTATATATGTTATTGAACTGAATTTAAACTTAACCACAACTATCCTTGATTGGGTAATTGATACCGGATCATGTGCTCACTTAGTTTCTAATGTGCAGTCACTAAGGGATAGAAGAACGCTCTCGAAAGGAGAGGTTGTGCTGAAGGTCGGGAATGGTGCAAGAATCTCTGCGGTTACAGTTGGCACCCTAGACCTTCGTTTATCTAGTGGTTTAGTTTTAATTTTGAAAAACGTTTATCATGTCCCTTCTATTTTGAGAAACATTATTTCTGTATCATGTTTAGATGCAGAAGGTTTTCGTTTTGTGATTGTTAATTCGCAAATGACAATTGAGAAAGATGGTTTATTTTATGCAAATGCTATTGTTTCCAATGGTTTGTATTTGCTTAATATAGTTGAGGATAAACATGTAATGAATATTAATAACAAAAGACTCAAGATATCTCATATGAATGAGACACTCTTATGGCACCATCGTCTTGGTCACATAAATAAGAAACGCATAAGGAAATTGCATCAAACAAATCTTTTAAACTCATTTGATTTGGATGCAATTGGGACATACGAATCATGTTTAGCTGGAAAAATGACCAAGACACCTTTCAGCAAGAAAGGTGCAAGAGCGAATAACTTGTTGGAATTGATACATTCAGATGTATGCGGTCCAATGAGTACGAGTGCAAGAAAAGGTTATAGGTACTTCATTACCTTCACGGATGATCATAGCCGATATGACTATGTTTATCTCATGAGGCATAAAAGTGAATCCCTTGAAAAATTCAAGGAGTACAAAAATGAAGTAGAGAACCAACTTGACAAGAGAATTAAGATCTTGAGAACCAATCGCGGAGGTGAGTACATGAGCAACATGTTCACTACTTACCTGAATGAGTGTGGTATTGTACCACAACTTACTCCACCTGGCACCCCGCAGTGGAATGGTGTCTCCGAAAGGAGAAATCGAACCCTGCTTGACATGGTCCATTCCATGATATGCCAGACCGATCTACCTTTATATTTTTGGGGTCACGCACTTCTTTCTGCAACTCTCACTTTAAATATTGTTCCAACAAAATCTGTTGATAAAACTCCATATGATGCATGGTTTGGAAAACCGCCTAGTTTATCGTTCCTTAAGATTTGGGGTTGCGAGGCATATGTAAAACGTATGCAATCGCCAAAGTTAGAACCCAAAGCGGACAAGTGTTTTTTCATAGGATACCCTAGAGAAACTAAAGGGTATAGTTTTTGGCACAAGTCAACAAATACTATACTTGTAAAGAAAGGTGCTACATTCTTGGAGAAAGAGTTTCTCGAAAGAATGAAGGGATGTGATCGTAGGATAATACTTGAGGAAACTCAAGAGAACCTACAAGGATGTGATCATGATATGAATTTTGATATTCAAGATGACCACGAGCTATCACATATAGTTCCTTTGCTCAGTGGGAGTGTGGCCAATCCACCTCCACAAATTCATGTTGAGGAGCTTCGCAATGCGCCACCAGGCAATTGTTTGGCTCGTGTTAAACATGAATTAATTCCACATGAGGTTGTAGAAGAAATTCGAGAGCCTCAAGGTGAACGGGATGAGCAAAGAGAACTCAGAAGGTCTACCAGGGTAAAAAGAGAGCCCGACCTTTACATGGGTTTTCATGATGTATTGGTAATAGACACTGAAGATCCCCTGACCTATGAAGAAGCATTGGGAAGGAAAGATTCAGAGGCCTGGATAGAGGCCATGAGATCCGAAATGCAATCCATGTATGACAATCAAGTATGGGACTTGGTTGACCTTCCTGATGGAAAGAAAGTCATTCCCAACAAATGGATTTTCAAGAGGAAGATGGACATGAATGGGAACTTGACAACCTACAAAACAAGGCTTGTAGCAAAAGGTTTTAGCCAAGTCCAAGAGATTGACTACGATGAAACTTTTTCGCCGGTTGTAATGTTCAAAACAATTCGGATCATGTTGGCTATCGTCGCCTTCCATGATTATGAAATATGGCAGTTGGACATCAAAACAGCTTTCCTAAATGGAAAACTAGTCGAGGAGGTATACATGTTACAATCTCAAGGTTTTGAAAGTCCGGAAAATATCAAGAAAGTATGTAGACTTCAAAGAGCCATTTATGGTTTGAAGCAAGCATCAAGGAGTTGGAACAAACGCTTTGACGATGAGGTTAAAACTCTCGGTTTTATTCAAAGCAAGGAAGAACCTTGTGTATACAAGAAGGTTAGTGGGAGTCACGTCATATTTTTGATTTTGTACGTAAATGATATATTATTAATGGGCAATCATATACTTATAATGGAACAAACAAGAGACTCATTGAAAACCATCTTTTCAATGAAGGACATGGGACAAACTCAATATATCTTGGGGATCAAGATATATAGGGATAGGTCTCGAAGACTCATTGGCCTGAGTCAAAGTATTTATATTGACAAAGTCTTAGAAAGGTTTCATATGGAAAACTCTAAGAAGGGAAATGTGCCAATGAAGACATCTTTACAGTTGGGCAAGTCTCATTGTGCCTCATCGCACATGGACATTGAATACATGAGGAATGTACCCTATGCTTCAGCCATAGGCTCCATCATGTATGTCATGACTTGTACAAGACCGGATGTTGCATATGCCCTGAGCATAACGAGCCGACATCAAGCTTCACCCGGTCCTAATCATTGGACCGCTGTCAAAAATATTCTTAGGTACCTGAAAAGGACCAAGAATAAGTTTCTTGTTTTTGGAGGGGATAAGGAGCTAGTTGTAGAAGGCTACACGGATGCTAGTTTCATGACAGATCCGGATGACAGGAAATCTCAATCTGGGTTCGTTTTCCTTCTGAATGGTGGAGCCGTGAGTTGGCGTAGTTGGAAACAATCAACTACCGCTGACTCGACCACCGCATCAGAAGTCATGGCAGCTTCGGAAGCAAGCAAAGAGGGAGTTTGGATAAAGAAATTCCTCGAAGAACTTGGAATTGTTCCATCAAGTGAAGCCCCCTTGAAATTGTTTTGCGACAACAGTGCCTCCATTTCACAAATTAAGGAGCCAAGGTCGCATCACAAGACAAAATACATGGATAGAAAGTATTTTGTAACGCGGGACTTCATCGAGGAAGGGAAGATTGCACTTTTATGGATAGACACTAACAGCAACACAGCTGATCCTTTCACGAAACCTTTATCTCAAGCTAAGGGCGAAATTCATTTCGAATCCATGGGGTTATGTGACCATGGAGAGTGGCTTGATAAATGATTTTAAGGTTGCTCCTTTTCTTTTGTAGTTTCTATAATTTAAGAAACATTGAAAACAAGTGGGAGACTGAAGGAAGTGGTGTTTTGAAAGTTATCTTTTTACTTATGTTCATGTTTTAGAATGTTGTAACATTTTGTTCATTGATTATATGACTTGTATCATGTAAGGTTTGAGAAGATGCGCTTGGTCTTGAACCATAAAACCATGGTTTTTATTGAGTCATGTAATCTTAAGTTATCCTCACAATCGTGGTAATCAAAGAGGAAAGTTGATTGTCAAGTTAAGATTGTCATATCGATTAAAGTACATTTGAGTTCTATAAATGTTGATAAATGATTATCGTTTAATCATATGAGTGTGTATGCGTGTGATTTCATACACATTGAGAGTGACCTATTTTTATGTTGTAGGATTATGTGGAATGTGTTCAGTGTCAATAATGTTTCAACGTGCCTATTTAGTTGGAGATACAAGATGTGTAGATTTAGCGTGTCAGTGTGGGCAATGTGATTATAGTTGAAAACTATCCTCTGATATTGATATATACTTTGATTCGTTGTTCATACTTATGCGTAGGAAATATGCACATCGAAATATCATTTTGTCCCCAAATTATTTGGGTAATGATATAGTCGGGCCCCTTGGCCGAGCGAGGTTGTATAGCATGCATTATAACTAACGTAGTTATAAATACAACTCACTTGTGAGACCAAGAAAGACAAATATAGTGTGAAATGACACAGTCCCAGTTTGCACAATATTTATGATATCATGTGACAAAGAAATAGACGCAGGTCGTTCATTGCGTTACCTAGTTACCATGTTGTTGGGGCGACTATAATGCAGTGACAAAGCCTCTTATAGTCCATAATATAGGATGTTATATTATAGCCTTGACGACATGGTTCCTCTTTAAGGTCGCACCAAATGAACGGGAACAGCATCCGTTCGGCTTATTTGGGGTATTTGATTTTATGGAACATTTAATCTAAGTACTATAGTAAGTGCGAACGTCTAATGTCGTGACTCGACATGCTTAGATAGAATTCCTGTGCGACTATCAAAAAGAAATAAAATTATGATGGAGCGAGTCGTCGTAATTATTTAGTATGAGTGCACAGTATTTGATGTTATGGGATGATATATATTGGGCATGTATATGTGCATAAGGTATACACACATACAAAATATATACATATAAGTTATATATTAATATATATATATATAGGTATTTATATATATAAGATACATATATATGTTTTATATATATATATGTAAATATATATAAATGATTGTATATATATATAGTTATATATATATTAGTATATAAAAGATATAAAACGGGAGGAGAGGAGCAGATAAGTTCACGGGCTTCCACTTTGTCTAAACCTAGCCGCAAGAACCGAAGGAATGGGGGGTTTTGCAATCTCCTTCTTCCGGCCGCCATTGACGTGCAGCCCCTGCTCCGCCGCCGGGCTACCTTGACGCCGGCATCGCCGCCCGCTGCTCCGTCGCCGGGCAAGCTTGCCGCCACCACAGCCTTGGCATCCGCTGCTCCTTCTCCGGGCAAGCTTGCCGCTGCCATCTCCGTGCAGCTCGCCGACCTTGGGTGGTTCTTCCCGGTCGGCCACAGCTTGAGTGATGGCTTGAGTTTGCTCCTTCTCCACAACGGTTTTTAGATCCCTCTCCACCTTCCTCTTCCCTACCCGGCGACTAGTGTGGTTCGGCCACTTAGAGTCATCGGTGCAAGAGGAGAGAAGTTCTGAGCTATTGTTTCTATTCCCCGTCAACGGAATAGAGATTTGACGTTGTTCGGGTTCAAGGTGAACCAAGAGGCGAGGCGTTCGGCCTCGTTGTTGCGGTGGAGTCGCTATCATTTTTCTCCGGCGCATCTTCCTCTTCCGCCTAGAGATTGTTCTCTAGAGGTATAACTTCTAACGCCTGTGATGGATTAGATGTGATGAGTTAGGGTTTATTTTTGTCAAGCCTGTTTTGCATTGTTTTGGAATATCCGATCTTTATGTGTTGTACGGTGTTTGGAATTTTTTTAAAAAATTCGCCCCACCAACGCACGTGAAATCCTACACCTAGTAACGTCCTTCTTCAGGCCAGGCTAGAAGAAGCGACCCTTGACTAACACAATCATCTTGTCTCGTCCGAAGTGCCCTGCTGCGCCGCATGAGTAGATCTCCCAGATAAGAAAATCTCGGAGAGCCGATTGAGGAATGCAGAGGCGTGCCGCGTGAGCCCATGAATAAGTTCTCGTCTGAAATCATATAACCCTCACGAAGGTCGAGAGGGTCCCTCGATAGCGCAGAGTAAATGTCACCGAAATTTAGGCACTCTGGATAATCGTAAGCTAGTCGTTAAAAGTCCACTACTCGAGTGCTCATGGTGTGGAAAATGCTGACTCGGTGACTCAAGGTGTCAGTCGGTTTTTTCTCAACACCCGTTCGGTGTTTGAGAAGATAATAAAACTCTTGCATATACTTCACCCATTTCACATGACGGTGACCCAATATCTTCTGTGAGTTGAGAAGTCAGAGCGTCTGATGGTCAGAGTACATAACAAACTCCTTGTGCAAGAGATAATGACGCCAATAACGCAGTGTCTGTATAATGGCATAGAACTCCCGATCATAATTTGAATACTTTTATCGCACATCATTTTGCTTCTCACTGAAGTAGGCAACTGAATGACTTTCCTGACTAAGTACCACGCTAATGCTAACTCCTGACGCGTCACAGGCTTCTTCGAAGGCCTTGGAGAAATCAGGTAAGTGTAGAACAAGAGCAGTAGACAGTCTCTCCTTAATCTCCTCGAAGGCTCGAGTGGCAGCCTTCGTTCAAATGAAATCACCCTTACGGAGGCAGCTCAAAATGGGAGCTATAATCGAGCTGAAAACACGGACAAACCTCCTATAAAAGGTGGCAAGTCCATGAAAGCTACGGGCCTCATGAATGATCGTCGGAACGGACCACTCACAAATCGACTTGACCTTGTCAGGGTCAACTAATATACCAGACATCGAAACTATATAACCCAAGAAGTGAAAAGACGTGAACAGGAACAAACACTTTTTCAAGTTGATGTAAAGATACTCCTTCTGTAGAAGCTCAAACACCAGAAGAATATGGCGCAAGTGCTCAGTGCGGTCCTGGCTGTATATCAATATATCATCAAAATACACTATCAAAAATTTGCCCATGTAGGGTCACAGAACCTGTGTCATCACCCTCATGACTGTGCTGGGCGCGTTCAATAGTCCGAACGGCATGATTATCCACTCATATAAGCCGTCCTTCGTATTGAAGACCATCTTCCACTCATCCCCCCTCTCTAACTCTAATCTGATGGTACCCACTACGAAAGTTGATCTTCGAGAAGATCTGAACACTGGCCATCGAATCCAGGAGATCGTCGGGGCGGAGAATAGAGAAACGATACTTCACAGTGATCTTATTTATGGCACGACTATCAATGTACATGCGCCAGCTCCCATCATTTTTCGGAGTAAGAAGGGTCGGTACGACATAGGGACTCAGACTCTCTCGTATAAACTTTTTCCACTGAAGATCATCGACTTGTTATTTCAGCTCGACATGCTCGGTCGGATCCAGACGATAATGCCGGAGATTGGGCAAAGATGCCCCTAGGATCAGATCGATCCATGTTGGATGTCCCTCAACTGAGGGAGCTCATCAGGAAGCTCCTTGGGCATAATATCTATGTAATCATCCATCAACTGACAAACATCTGGATCAGTAATCTCAGTCTCACTAGGGGCATTAGCCGTCATTGTGGCTGCCAAAATAAACATAACCCATGCCTCTAAACGCTCTCCCAAGAAATCACCCTTACTCAAGACATGGAGTGGTCTCGAATACCCTGCACTAACGGATGACTCAACCTTGCCCTTGGGAGGATCCTTGGACTGGGTCGGGGTAAGGGTAATCTTTTGACATTTATCCAAGAATAGGCACGTGTTGGACCGGCCATAACATGTGGCATCACGATCATATAACCAAGGTCGCCCGAGAAGAATGTGTGCGACGTCCATGGGGATAACGTCACACCAAACCTGGTCCTCGGTGGTCTCTAAGCAAATAGGCACCAAGCATCATTGTGTAACCTGGATGGTAGACTTGTCCACCCATAGGACACGGTAAAGATGCGGATGCGGTTTGGCAGTGAATTGCATCCTCTCTAACCCTTTCTTGACAATTATATTTACGCTACTGTTGAAACCGAAAATTCGGTCTCGTGGAGTTCACCCTTGGGGAAGGGGTGATCGCACACCTACTTCTCTCTTGTGAGCTGGTAGACTGGGAAGAAAGAATTGGGAACGGACCCAAGGGCTCGGCGAGGAGGACCCACCACACACCCGGAAGATCACTAAGCGCTTTCCCTCCTTAACCAGATGTCGGACTAAGGTACCTCAAAAAGCACTTGGGAGGCTAGGAGACAAGTGAGCGTGCCTTCTGAGGTACACCTTGGGTCATATTTATAGATTTCTGAAAACGGCCTGCAAATAGCCAACCTCCGCTGTTCTGAACGGCTATGTGCAGCCTTTCTGGGTCTGCCAACAGCGAGACTCCGCTGTTCTAACTGGCTATGGGCAGGCCTGCAGGGGGCAAAATGGTAAAAATACATCACAGCTGAAGGGGCAAGTTGCCCCACAACGGCCTCTACTCGGCATGGGCGTCGAGTGCCCGGTGGAACTGGCACTCGCCACCTCAGCTCGTCACTGGGCGAGAACAGGCTCGGCCCGCTCTACCCGCTGGTCGCGGGTTTGACGATCGGGCCAGAAGTTCATCGAGCTGAGCTCGACGATCAGCCTGGAATCCGTCGACCTGGACTTGAAGAACCCTTGCGAGCTGAACGGATGTCGAGGGGAGCTGGACGGGGCAGGGGGCGTCGAGTGAGCTCGGCGCCAGGGGCTGGGCGCCGACTGAACTCGCCGCCAGGGGCTGGGCGCTGACTCAACTGGCCGCCAGGGGCTGGGCGCCGACTGAACTCGCCGCCCCTGGCTGGGGGGCGCCGAATGGACTCGACGCCCAGGGCCCAACTCGCCCGGGAGTTGGGCTAGGTTCGGCTGATCTGGCCCCTGCTGACCCCGCTCGTCCGATACGGGGTTGTACAGCTACCAATATTAATGGCGAGCTTGCAAGGGCCTCCTGCGCACGGGAAATATGCGAAAAAGATGGTGGTGTGGCACCAATCCTCCTCGGCACGTGGGATGTGGAAGAGGCGGCGTAGGACTCCTACTCTAGCAATCTCTTAGTATCGCTCTCCAATCTGTCCTATACAACGGCAGTAATCTCGTGAACGGTGACGTCCTCAGTCTCAGTGATGGGCTCGCCCAACTCCTCAATCAATAAATTCCTAGTCGAGCATTGCACTGCAAAGTGCCCTCTGCCAGAAAATCGATAACATTGGACACCCCCAGGTTTGGGGCCTCCAGATACAATAGCTTTCCCCGTCGCATCTGCGGAAGCGCAAGGGGTAGTAGTGGTCGTGGCAGGAGTGGATTTCCTAGCTGTGGAGACATCAAGTCGAGAGGTGACCTATCTCGGGCTAGCAGTGCAGAAATAGTGCTCGTACTACAGCGCGAGCTAAAAAACCTGTTCAACCGTCTCAATCCTATGGGGAATCAGTTCCCTTCGGAGGTCAGCTCTAAATACAGTCCGGAAACGAGATACAGTAACGTTGGGCTCCTCCATAATATCACTATGAACTACTAGCTCGTCAAATCGTGACATGTAATCTACAACAGAGAGAGTCCCCTGATGTAGTGTGTAAAGCTGATCTAAAAGTTAATCAAGATACGAAGCTGGGAGGTATTTATCTTTCAAGTGTTGCTTCATCACGTCTCATCGAGTGATGGGGTAATAGCCGTCCTGCTCAAGTGAACTCTCCAAACTTGACCAAAAAAAATTTATTTGGCTGATCAATTTCATTTTGGTGAATCGTACGCACCTCTTGTCACTCATCTCAAACCATTCAAAATAGTAATCCATGTCCATAAGCCAATCATTAAACGCCTTCGGGTACAGGTGACCCTCGAAGGAGGGTGTGTCGGGTGATATCATCCTCCTTTGGAGTCATCCCGTGACGTGGCTCATGATAGTCACCGTACTGATCGTCATAATCATAGTCGTATCGTGCAGGTGGGCCCGATCTCTATGACCATATGGGGGTGGTGGACGTGGCACATCAGGAGGACGATGATTCCATCCTGGATCTTGCCGATACTCGTAACCACGATGAAAATTCCCTCTCACGGGAGGAGGGTGGTCTCGACGAAGGATGTCTCTATCACGTCTCTCGGGAGGAGGGGTAGCATCTCGAGAGGCTCCTCGTCAGGGGGAGGAGTCGCTCGACCTTTAAGGGTCTCGAACTGATCAACCCTTGTGCTAACCCAAGCAATATCACCCCTAAGAGTTTTGAATTGGGCTCCCATCCGATCAAATCGATCAAGAACAAGTCTTTGAAACACAGCGGACGTCATGTCCGACTGTGAACTGGCGGTCCTATCATCCGTGTGCTTGTGATTTGACATGGACAGACAATACTCTCTACCAGTACGTAACATGCAAGTGGCCCTAACCTAGGGCTCTGATACCAATTTGACGCGGTAGTGGGTCGACTCGGGGGGGATGCTACAAATACACCCTATATGCAATGGAAAATGATGTAATTGTAAGAGTATGTCTGTTTTAAAATTAACAACAGTAATTAATTAATATAAAATGAATAGAAGAAAGAGCGTTCACAAACCACAATTAAAGAGAACAAATTTCATTAAATAATCGAAAGGGGCGCAATTATTTTTAAGTACACGCGGAAAAAACTCTGCAAATCTACGATCGCAGATACTAATAATATATAAAATAAACGTCCACTATAAATAGGGTGCCAAAATAAATAACAATAGAAAATAAAAACTGCAACTCCATCTTACTCATACAGGTGGCGACAATGACGGTTGTTTGCGGGCATCTAAGGTCATAGCAAGTTGGGAAAGCGTTGGAAGTGGAATTCTGGACTGGTAGTGGCCTTGTATGGGTATGTAGTGGTTATTAAGGGGAGAATGTTGGATGTAGACTCATGGTGGGGGTATGTAATAGCATGGGTGGGGTTTGTAGTGGTTGTTCGGAAGTGGATGGTGGTTGTAGACTCGCGGTGGCAGGGGGGAGGGGGGGGTAGTGGCTTAGGTGGAGTTTGTAGTGGCTATTAGGAAGAAGAGGGTGGATGTATAGATTCACGGTGGGGTAATCTGGGGCTGACAATAGTGGAGAAACCAGGGAGAAGTGGTTGTAGGGGGAGGGGAAATGTGAGGGGGTTCGCAACTAGGAAGTAGACGTGGTGGAAGTAGGGTTGGGAAGGGGATCTGGCGGATGGAGACCAGCAACGAGTTGAGGAAGGCCCTGGCGGTATGAACCGGAGCGACTGGGGAAGGGAAGTGCGATAAGGAGGAGATGTAGCATGAAGAAGAGGTAAGTAGAGGCTAGATGGAGGCGGAAGGATGATTAACAAAGAGGAAAAAGGTGAGGATTTACCCTAGGTTTCGCACCAGAGGGATGCTCTTCCGATTTCGCACCGTAGAGAAGACCAAAGGTTGCAAAACTACAATCCAACCTTCGATAGCCCCCATGAACCGCCGCCTGCACTATTTATAACCCTAAAAACAACTTAAGTACCCAAATCAGACGGCTCATAATTTCTAGGTTGAACAGACGTCAAATACAACTCAAAACATAAAAAGTAATATATGAAATCGACTTAGGCCGACCATCCGGACGGAACCACGGACTCGGATCGTCCGACTGGGTAGCGGATCACTGCCTCCTGCCAAAATACACCTATGTCAGGCGTTGCGCACCATCAGTTTGTAACCTTAATATGTTAGTTTTTTTGACAAAATAATTAACTCAAGATTACACCAATTTGACATTAAAACTCAATTGACACCTAACAAATTAATGGAATTACAATGGTAAATTAACGCATGATGCAATCACATTTGAAGCAGATGATTATCATTCTAGCTTCACTCTCCATAGAGATGGATAACTCTTACATATATGTAGGAAACTGAATCAAAATCTATTTCATATACCATTGATCCTTTAGAAGGGAGTGAAATAATCAGCACCCACCACCTAATAAAATTTAAATTGTCATATGGATCAAAATTTTGGTTTAGACGTCTCACATATTACAGTGAGCTAAGGAAGAACATAAAGTTTGATCCTAACCCTTTTCTCCATACAAAAGTTGACTAACAAATGGTCTCAAATAATGATAAAACAGTGAATTATTCATAGCTCCCTATGCTAAATCACTGTGATGCAAAGCACTATAATCCATCCTAATCAAAATAAGAAATTACTAGCATATAACTTTCACCTTTTGGTTCCTTTCTTCCAAGAGAAACAATATCATCCGGTGATAAGGTATCAAACCTGAAAGGAACTGTACACATTAAAGTATATCAATACAACATAAATGTCCAAAATTACTTAAAACTACATTGGAACATCATAAAGAAATGAATGCATTAATGCACACTTAAAGAATCAAACTTGTACTGTGAATATAAGATATCACAAAATTGTGAACTTGAGTGTTATATTTATATTAAATCCAACAGCACGTGCTTGCTTTAGGTGTGAAAATTCAATGTAGAAAATGTGCTAGTAGCATCATATGTATACTAATCCAACTACATGTATGATAAACCTTGAAACTACCTTTCAATATCAATAAAAATTATGGCAACTGTTGAGGAAAGAGGAAATAAATCAGAATAATCAAAATAGAGACTCCCGTATGAATATGTACGGGATTACAACTCACACCCTAATACCGGACAACATAAAACGTAAAAAAACATAAAAGGTAAAACCATAAAACTCCAACACTACCTCTCAAGTTGGGTGTGTAATGTCAGTCATGCCCAACTTGCTCAATATTTTGTCAAACGAGTTCTGACTCAACCCTTTGGTAAGCGCATCTGCAAGCTGCTGGTATGATGGAACAAACGAGATACTCACAATCCCCTTAATTATGTTTTCCTTGATGAAGTGTCTGTCAATCTCTGCGTGTTTGGTGTGATCATGTTGGACCGGATTGTGGGCGATGTTGATAACAGCTTTATTATCATGATAGATCCTGATTGGACCATCACACTTCACGCCAAAGTCCTTCATGACCGACTCAATCCGCAACCCTTCATATATCCCCTGTGCCAGGGCACGGAACTCTGCCCCAGTGTTGGATCTGGCCACAACATGTTGTTTCTTGCTTCTTCAGGTCGCCAAATTTCCCCCAACAAGAGAGCAACACCCCGATGTTGACCTCCGGTCATCAACTGAACCTGCTCAGTCCGCATCAGTATAGACCTCTACGGTCAATGCCTCGTTGGGTGAGAACATAATTCCCTTGCCAGGAGACGACTTGAGATACCTCAGGACTCTGTACGCAACATCCAGGTGATGAGATCTAGGTGAGTGCATGTACTGACTAAGGACCTCCACAGCATAAGATATATCTGGATGAGTGTGAGAGAGATAAATAAGCTTTTCCACCAGTCGTTGGAAGCCTGGTATGTCATCAACAACATCTCCTCCATCCCCTTCTAGTTTGTGATTGACCTCAATTGGTGTATCTGTCAGCCTGCACCCGAGTATTCAAGTTGTCTCAAGCAAGTCCAGAACATACTTTCTTTGAGATATAAAAATCCCATGTTTGGATCTGGTCACCTCAATGCCAAGAAAATATTTGAGGGGACCAAGATCGTTCACTTCAAATTTCTTAGTCAATCTAAACTTTAGAAGTTCAATCTCTTTTGTATCATCGCCGATTATTACTATATCATCCACATAGACAATAAGAGCAGCGACTTTACCCTTCCTGTGCTTCACAAACAAGGTGTGATCAACATTGCTCTTTTTGTATCCGAAAGAAATCATAGCCCAGTGAAATCTCTCGAACCATGCATGCGGAGATTGTTTCAGGTCATACAGAGCTTTCTTCAACTTGCAAACTTTCTCTGCCGACCCTTCTTGAATAACACCAGGAGGCAGGGACATATAGACTTCCTCCTCAAGATCATCGTGGAAAAATGTGTTCTTCACATCCAACTGAAGGAGACTTCATCATTTACACACATCACATGAAAGCAAGATCCTGATGGAGTTTATTTTCGCAACCGGTGCAAATGTCTCCTGATAGTCGATGTTAACTGTCTGCATATAGCCTCTAGCCACCAACCTGACTTTGTATCGTTCCACAAGGGCTTGAGAATTTTGCTTCACAGAGAAAACCCACTTGCATACCACAACCGTCTTTCTCTTAGGAAGATGAACAAGCTCCCAAGTATGATTCTTGTCAAGAGCTTCCATTTCCTCTAACATGGCTGCCCTCCACTCATTATGCTCAAGTGCTTCCTGTCAAGACTGTGGAATAGAAATGGAGGCCAAGGAAGTGACAAATGCTCTATATGTAAGAGACAAGGAGTCATAAGTCACAAAGTGAGAAAGAGGAGGTTGGGTAGAAGCAGAATTACCTCTGTTAGTACCTGACGATGGATCGGGTGATGACATAGGTTGAGTGGCAACTGGCAAAAGCCTGAGTGTTCATGCCCCTCCTACACTGTGTGTAGACCTGCAGAAGAGGAGGAATCATCGGGTTCCCGAAGTAAGTGGGGGCACCGGAGGAGTAGGAACGGGAGGTGTCACCGTAGATGGAGTAGTGGACGGAGGAGGCAACATAGACGGAGGAAAAGGAAGAGGAACAGAAGGAGGGGAATTCACTTCCATAACAATAGTCTCCCCCTGAAGAGAGGTCTCATAATAGGCTTCCGATTCCCGGAAGGTGACATCCATGGTAACGAATATCCGCTTGGTAGCAGGATGGAAGCACTTGTAGCCTTTTTGAGTAGGGAAGTAGTCAATAAACACATACTTCAGGGCGTGAGGATCAAGTTTGGTCTTAGGATGAATGTGGACAAAACATACACATCCAAAAACATGAGAAGAGAGAGAAGTGGGACGGGCCCCTAGAGTGAGAAGAGGGGTATGAAACCCAAGTACCCACGTAGAAAGACAATTGATGAGGTAGGCAGAGGTGAGAACAACATCACCCCAGTAATACTTCGGGAGATGCATCCGAAGGAGACATCTAGCCACCTCAAGGAGCTGTCGATTCTTGCGCTCTGCCACCCCATTCTGAGCAGGGGTGTAAACACAAGAGGTTTGATGAATGATAACCCGGTCACTCAGATAATTCTCAAGATGGGCGTCAATGTACTCACGACCATTGTCACTACGCAAGATTTTAACAATAGCACCATATTGAGTAGTGACAATCTTATGAAAGCGTTGAAAAATAGAGAACACCTCACTTTTTTTGTTTCATTAAGTAAACTCAGATACAACGAGAGTAACAATCAATAAAGAAAACAAACCAAAAAAGAACCAGAAATAGAAGCAGTAGGGTTAGGGCCCAAAACATCAGTATGAATGACAGCAAACGAAACTGAGTTACGAGGAGACATAAGAGGAAGGGTACTACGATGATGTTTAGCCAATTCACACACATCACAATGAAAAATATTAAACAAAATAGAAGACATAGTAGGAAGCAATAGCTTCATAATAGCGACAGGAGGATGTCCTAGCCAACAATGTCAGGAATCCAACTCAGAGGGACGAGCAGCAAGAAGAGATTTGGGAGGTCGAGCGATGCTGGCAGAGGGGTCGAACACATAGAGCCCGTTGCACAGTATACCAAATCCAATCACCGTCCCCGTCTTCAGGTCCTGAAAAACACAAGAGATAGGAAAGAACACCACGGAGCAATTCATAGAGTTAGTCAGATGACTAATAGACAGAAGATTGCGAGTGAAACAGGAGCATAAAGAACAGAGGAGAGAGTAAGGGAGGAGCATGGAATGGATCTTTTCCCAACGATGGTAGATAACGATCCATCAGCAATGCTCACTTTGTCTCTGCTAGACAGAGGGGTGTAAGACACAAAACATGTGGCAGATCCTGTCATGTGATCTATAGCCCCAGAATCTAGTCATGGGCAAAAAGCCCGATCGGGCCGGGCTTTGGCCCGGGCTTTTTCCCAACCGAGCTCGCCACGGGACCAGTTTGAACCGGGCTCAGGTTCCCTCTCAAAAGGGGAGCCCAGTTAGGGCCTTCAGGCCGGGCCCAGGCTGGCCTGAATTCAAAAGGCAGGATTTTAATCCCGCCTGATTAGGCGGGATTTTAATCCCGCCTGATCATAAGCGGGATTAAAATCCCACCTGGCGAGATTTTTCCTTAGCCCGGTGTCGGGCTCAGGCTAGCCCGGCCCGGGCAACCGGCAAAAATGGGGGCCTGATAAGGGCCCCAAGCCCGGCCTTGGCCCGGGATTTTCCAAAGTCGTGCCTAGCCGGTCCAGGCCCGGGCGGGCTTTCCGGGCCCGGGCGGGCTTTCCGGGCCCGGGCTATTTGCCCACCACTACCAGAATCAATGATCCACTGAGAGGATAGGTGGGAGGAAGCAGAGTGAGCACCTGTCGCAGGCTGTCGGGCCCTGATGAGCATAGGAAGAGGAGGCAGAACTGGACGTCTCAGCAGGAGGTCCAAGCATCATTAGGCGGAAAGCCAGAATTTCTTCAGCCGAAAGAGCGGGGGGTCCCGCATTGGAATCCAGATAATGATGAACCGAGGCTTCCTCCATAGCGTCTGATAAGTGGGTTGATCAGGGCAAAGAGGGCCGGTGCTGGGAGCAACCACCTCTACGGCCACCACGAGGTGTTGGGTTGCCTCGAGTAGGAAAACCATGGAGCCTGAAGCAGGTGTCTCTAGTATGGCGGGCCTTCCCGCAATAATAACAGACCAGGTGATCTTTCTCCGCGGTCCACAATCTCGAGTCGCGAGTAGGACGTGCACCAGGATGGGAAATATTAACAAGAGCAGATCCCTCGGTAGCTGAGTCTGGAAGAAGAGTCTGGCGGCGGTCGAATTCCTGTTAGACAAGGCCAAACACCTCGGGAAGAGAAGGAAGAGGGGAACGTCCAAGGATCTGAATACTGGTCGAATCGAAATCTCGATGTAAGCTGTGAAGGAACTCGAAGATGCGATTGCGTTCTTCTCTTGCTCAGACCAGCACCTCATCTTCAGGGGACACAAGGGTCAGAGAATCAAAATGATCGTACTCCTGATAGAGTTGGGTGAACTCCGAGTAGTAAACTGAGGGAGGACGATCACCCTGTCGCAGGAGGAACAACCGGCGTCGCAGTTGGTAGATCTGAACGGCATTGCCACGACAAGAGTAGGTAGTCTTTGCGCGCTTCCAAATATCTGCTGCAGTATCCAAGAACAGATGGTATTGAGCGATGTGTTCCGTCATAGAGTTAAGCAGTCACGACATTACCAGAGAGTTCTCAGACTTCCACTGAAACCACTCAGAAGAGTCAGATGGAGGAGCCATCATTGTGCTCTGACATAACCAAACAACCGGCGGCTTTTGAGGGCAAGAATGATAGAGCAAGCCCACGGGACGTAATTGGAATCATCCAATTTCATAGTGGTGATCTGAGGAGTGTCATGGTCAAAGGGAACACGACAAGATCCAACGGAAGCTGGAGTAGGAGAAGCCGCTCCACCGAAAGACATTGTGGTAGAGGAATCACTTCCCTCCATAAGGAAGCCCCAAATAGAAATCGAGGATACCCCAAAAAAGTTACACTAGAGAACGAAGGAGAGCTGCCCTCATAGAAAGAGGGGAATAACCCACATGCCCAAGTGGGGCAAGGAATGGAGAACAAAAAAAGAAAGGGGATGCCGGAAACAAGGAGATCAGAAAAGCATGTCACCGGCATCCCTAAAGCACGAGAGGGGCAGAGGTGGTGGAGAGGGGGCAGATTCGCGGGAGACCGCTGAGGCGGAGGCAAAGACGCGGCTTGAGGGTGATCGGCGGCTTCTGAAGAGGAAGAAGAGCAGAGGAGAGGCGATGGCCGACGCTGACGAGCGTCGAGCGGCGGGGCGAAGCGAACGCGGATCGGGGGCGAACTGGCAGACGCGCGAGACTTTCTCGAACCCTAGCGATGCGGCTCTGATACCATGTTGAGGAAAGAGGAAATAAACCGGAATAATCAAAATAGAGACTCTCATATGAATATATACGGGATTACAACTCACACTCTAATACCGGACAACATAAAATGTAAAAAACATAAAAGGTAAAACCATAAAACTCCAACAGCAACAAACAGAAACTTGAGAACAAAACAAGTGTACACTTCACAAGTAAAACAAATACCAAAATTAGGTGAAGCTGGTCCTTCAATTCTGAACTTCTATATAAACTGAAGATATAAGCAATCAAAAGTAAATTGATTGGTTTAACTTATTAAATGTAAGCCCTTTAGAACCACAATGAATTAAATTCTGATAGCACTTCTTTTGAAGCATAATGGTTAAATCATTATCACCCATGAACAAAATGTCCTTAAACAAACAAGAAATACCTACTTCTATATTAACTGGTAACTGCACATTTGTCAACACAATTTCATGGAGTAATTTCATCATTGATACAATTAAGGTCTTCTAAACTAGATGGTGCAGGTCTTTTTTCCAGAAATTAGGATGAAAGCTGAAGAGATGTATTATCATCTAGAAATTATCGAGCATGTTTAAGTCGGTTTCTCTGTATAAAAACTCCTTTGTCGTTGCATGACAGTATTAATGCTAGCTCCTGATTATTCCATAATATGATCTTAATTCAGTATATAAAATAACTTTGCTTTGGAAGCATTTTTATGCACGTCCACTCAATGATAATAAGACCACAAATTGTTAGAACTACAATCAAAAGGCGCTGCATCTAAATTATTGAAATATCTTCTGCCCACCTATAGTAAAAGAATGCTTAGAATTTGAAGACAGGAATGTTTCCTGAAGATTAACTAGACTTGCTTTGGTTCTGCTCTCAGAAGGGTTGTTGTTTTTTAGGAGGACATCTGAAAAACTGGATACTTCTGCAGACTGATGCGGCATTCCTACAAAAAGTGCTTTTGCCATTACAGATGTCGTATTTTCCTTGATGGAGAGTGCTGCATAAAACATTTTAACAAAATTATAATATCATTATGAAGTAACCTAATAGTTGAGGTTTCAAAAACAACCCATGCTCATGCAATAAACGAGAATAAAATTCAAGCATGAAAATTACAACAAATATCTAGTGCTTCAATTGTATCACCAAGTTTAAAAGATGTAACATAACTGAATTAATCACCTTTATTTTTTAGTCCATTAGATAAGCCCCGCAGCACACCACAAATATAGCAAGAGGATAAGCTATTATTATTGTCATGCGTACACACGAAGCATCTCCAAAACCCATGCCTGCTCTCACGCTCCATTTGCTCTTACAAAATTGCTGTTACAATAAAAGCTGAAGCATATCACAACTGAAAGAAAATATCAATAATTTTAGTAATTGTAGGATATTATTGCAGGTAGTTTCATGTTGATCAGTGGGCTTTCTACAGATATTCCTAAAGTGAAGGAATATATGCTACACATCCTCCATTGCCTGAGCCAGACAGAACTGCATAAGAGGCTGAGCGGACTGTACTCTACCCATGGCCATGCAAACTGCAGAGTTGCTGCAGGAATCTGAACAGGAGAACCTGAGGATGAGGCACCTACAGAACTGCTGCAGGGACTTGAACATGAGATCTCGAAGGGACTGAATCAAGTAGGAATTTGGAGAGTTTATTCTTGAAGAAGCAAATTTAATAAAGATATAGAAAGGATGTGTCTCTTGGGAATTATTATTAATTACGAAGTTAAGAGCCGTCATACAATAAAAGGGCATCCTGATGCACAAAGCATCCCCGCACAGAGAGGGTCCAGGGAAAGGTCCCACCACAAAGGTGAAATGTAGGCAAATCTTACCATGCACATTTGCAAGAGACTGCTTCCAGAACTCGAACCCGTGACCTCAAGCCTCAAGGTCATACGGCAACACCTCAACCGGTGCAAGAGCTCTCATACAATATATTAAATAAAAGTGATATAGCTTAAACATTTTAATGAAGTTTCAGTTTTTTCTTTGTCATCAGCTGAATTCTCCTTCCTCCTCACCTAACCAAAGTGTCGATACTAACACTTATGTATGACCCATAATAGCAACATGTTTGAAGCATGTTTGGATGCTCTGGAACATTAGAACACATCTATTGCTTCCCTCTTTGATGCCCATGACGAACAACTCGCTTCTATCAAAGCCACCCCCTAACTCATCCATTGCAGCATCGCTCATCTTTCCCCGTCCAACTCCAACACAAATCCACTTCTCAGTCCTTCTGTCTCCATTCTAGGCTCCGGCAAGAATGTCCCCATAGCGCCACTTGCTTCCCGTGACATTTCTAACCCTCCATGTTGCCAGGAGACACCACTCTATGATGCCCTGTACACAGTTGGCTGAATAGCCTGCACTAAGCAATTCTTTGATCTTTTGCATATGAGTGAGAGCCAGAAATATTTCTTGGTCATGCTCCACATGGAAGGATCCAAACTTCAATGCGCATGCCGGTTCCAACAAACCCACCAGCTTCTAAAATTGATTTTACTCGCCCAGGAGCTATTTAACATTACAATCATTATCATTCAAATAACTTAGAATGTCTCTGCTCCGTCCATCAATTGCACAATGGATGAATTTACTCGCCCAGGAGCTATTCAGTGTTACAATCATTATCATTCAAATAACTTAGAATGTCTCTGCTCCGTCCAACAAACTGGCACAATGGATGAATATATATGGGCCAATTCATTGAACTTGTAATTATGAACGGGCCTCTCTGCTGACCACTATATGAGATTATTATGTATGACCTTCAACCTCATATTCGTGGGGGGCGGGGAGCCTCTGCATCCATCATCCTACTTCCCGCCATATGTCCATGGATACAGCTCAGCTAGTGGAGGAAGAGTTCTCCATTCAAAACTTGAGCCTCTCTGATCTAAATCCACCAACCTCCACCTTACTACCTGCATACAATTTACATGTCCAATCGTACCTTTGCCACCAACAACCAAGCCCCGCCGCAAAACGTTAATATCGAATTCAACATGTTATAGGATTTTTTCAATGAAACGATTTCGGGAATCACAAACTTTCCCTCACCAAACCGAGCGGGCACCTTGATGGCCTTCTGATGGGGATCCATTAGATCGTTCACCGGGAGAGGTTCACCGCAAGGCGGGAGTCACATTCGTGTATTCGCGCAGAAAGGCTTGATCGGATCGCCGAACCGACTCCGTGGATGGGTTCGGATCCGCGTCGCGAGTCAAAATCATATGCTACTTTATTATTTTTGGTTTATTTTAGTGTATTTTGAGTGGCCTCATCTCCGACCAATCATAACCGTTGAAGGTGGGATGCCCGAGCTTATATATAGGTCATGTAGTAGGTTGTTTTAGAGGTATTGCAGGTTTTGAAGAAATCATTCCCGGAATCCAGCAATCCCACTACGGTGCCGACTCCGTGGAATCCTAGGTGATGACTCCTAGGTTTCCTATGTTGGTATCTACCTTCCCAAGCCATCCCCTAACCCAAAGCCCTCTTTTCCCCCTCCAAAACTCCCTTGACACCGCCCAGCCACCTCCCAAAAGCCAGCCGCACTGCTGGTCCAGCAAACCCTTCAACCGATCTTCCTTCCAGTTCTTCCCCGCCGCCGGACCACCACCTCTTGGCCTCCCCACAACCGGCCGCCAACTCCTTTCCCCTCTGCAACCGCCGGCCCAGCCGCCTCCCATCACCAAACCACCAACTCCCAGTGGAATCCCCCTAGCCGGCTACCCCACTCCCTAGCCCTAAATCCACCGCCGGTTTCTTCCCCCCAACCTCTGCAGTCGCCACCTCTACTACAGCACCACCACCCCAAAACCGCCAGCCCTCTTTATGTGGAACCACAAACCCTAACCCTCCCCCTTCCGATCAGCCCAGATCTGGGAATTTTTGCCTGAATCCGACCGTTTATTGTCGGATCTATCCTTCCTCACCCGAATCTATACCTATGTGGTCGGACCCATCCGTTTCCAATCTGATCCCACCATCCACCACCGAGGGCAGCCACCATCATCATTTCCACGCCACCGGTTCCACATTCGATCGCCGTTCCACGCATCCGGCTCCGAAATCTTCAGTGGCTCGCTCAGCCCACTACTTTAATGAGTCCCTTGTTGTATTGGATTATTTGATTTGACATTATTATTGGATTGACTACTTTGTTTAGTTGGGATCATGACTGTAGAAATTTGTTTGCAATCCGCTTATAATTTGCAGTTGGGATCTATTCGCCGCGCACTTAACCGTGGCCTTCCGAGCGGAGGAAAGACATTAAATAATTGTTGAATTGAATGCTTGTTTTTATTCTTTTAATTATCTGTGTGGGTTACGATTTCATTGCTCTAATTATTTTGTCGTCGTCACTGACGGTTTCCATTGCATTTATATTTGGATTAGTGTGTCACGACCGCATCCTACCCCTAGAAGTCTAGGTTTTGTGCACCTCCGTAACCTACCCTACATCAATTGGTATCATAGGAAAGTTAGGCCGGTTGCATGCTACGTAGTGGTAGGATTTTTAGAGCAAGTATGTCAGATCCACTAGTCACCGACGACCGTGCGTCGAGCTCGAATGCGGGTGCCGCTTTTGCTGAGTTTCATCGTCTTATCCTAGATAGTTTGGACACTTTAGGTACCCAGTTCGACGATGTGTGTCATGATCTCGTTGAGATAAACCTTCGTTTAGACCACTTAGAAAATGTCAGAGACACTCCAGCACAACGACTCGCTAAAGGACGACTCTAATGCTCCTCGTCTTGAGCAGCGTCTGATAGATGGTCAGCCTCCCGTAGACCGTTAACGTCGTGATATTCCCCCGAACCCCAGCACCGTCGGCTAGGCGGAATCCCGATCTTGCAATTGAGTGTAGGCCAACTCCAGCTCGTGATAGGCTCCCACACCAGCGTGATGAGAATCGTATGTCCCGTCAGCCCCAGTCTGACCCCAGAGATCGGGTGCCCCCACACGGTCGAAGTGACCAGCATCGCTATGAGTATTATCCTCGGGGTCGGAGAGAGCGTGGTCCCCCACCCGCTCGATATGATTACGCCCATGACGACTACCCAGAGGAGTATCCTAATCCACGGAGAGGTGGTTAGCACTACGACATCACTAGTCGTATTCGCATCATTAGTGCGTCCCCTTTTGGACAAGTTTGAGGATATTATGCATGATGAGCTCCCCGATGAGCTACCCCCTCTACGAGACATTCCACATGTAATTGACTTAGTCCCGGGGGGCTTCTCTCCAAAACCTGCCCCATTATCGTATACACCCTGATGAGCACTCAGATGGCAATGATGTATCTCCGTATGGCAATGATGTATCTCCGTCTGGCAATGATGTATCTCTGTCTGGCAATGATGTATCTCTGTTTGGCAGTGATGTCGGTGGAACCGTCGGTTGTGTGATGTGATTAGTACAGCGCGACGCCATGGGTGGTGACAAAGAGGGACTGGTAGAGGCAATAGGAGGTAAAGGATCAGGCACAGGGGCTATGGAAGATGAAGGCTCTGGTAGAGGTGTGGAAAAAGGATCCACGTACACGTGCTCCTCGTAGTAAGGAGTCAAATCCTCTACGTTGAATATTCGGTTGATGCCCATACCATGAGGGATGTCTATCTCATATGCGTTCGTACCAATCTGTCGTACAACTGTATAGGGGTCCATTCTGTGTGCGCTTCATTTTTTTGTTAGCCCTTGTGGGGCCCTCTAGTATCGAATGTGAACCAATACTTGTTCTCATGCCTCAAAAAATTTTTCCCGCCTATGCTGGTCTGCTTGATCCTTAAAATAATCATTATAAGCTGCAATTTTTCTACAGACCGACTCGTGGAGTGCATGCACATATTGTATGAAGGACTCTGCTGACTCACTGGGTATGGCCCCTATGGTAAAATCCACTAAGTCAATAGGTTTCCTAGGCTCGTAACCTAACATGATATGAAATGGACTCAAACCAGTGGTCCTATTGATAGAACTATTGTACGCAAACTCAGCTATAGGGAGAACAGAATCCCAGGTAGACGGACTATCCCCAACGAGGCAACGAAGAAGTGCTCTAAGACTACGGTTAGCCACCTTAGTTTGTCCATCCGTCTGTGGGTGGTAGGCGGAGGAAAACTTCAAGGTCGTACCCGTCTTCTTCCACAAGATCTTCCAAAAGTAGCTCATGAATCGTACGTCACGATCAGAGACTATAGAGATGGGGAGACCATGATACTTAAATACTTCTCGAAAGAATAATGTCGCCACATGGGAGGCGTCAGCGGTCTTCCTGCACAGGATAAAATGAGTCATCTTAGAAAATCAGTCCACAACAACATAGATCGAGTCGAGCTTCCTTAGAGTGCGAGGGAGCTCGAGAACGAAGTCCATACTAATATCATACCAAGGCCTCTCAGGAACGGGTAGAGGAGTGTAGAGCCCAGTGGGCTGGCGGGACCCTTTCGTGGTTTGACCAACTCGACAATGCAACAATCATCATATCTAGAAAACCAGTCCATGCCCAAAATCACATCGAAGTCCTCCAGGTCTTGCACCTTCAGATTGACAAAAGCTAGGAAGTCACCCAAAAGGATACGACAACTCTAGATTCCCTAGTCTGACACCGCCGAGTCACCAGAGGGAAACTTAATGTGAAACAAATCGCCAACTTGATCGAGAGTTAGACGATGACGTTCTACGAAAGTCCTTTCCACAAACAAGTGGGAGCACAAGAATAGAAAAGATCATGTGCCCAAATGTTCTTTACCTTAAACTCCCTTATAAAATCGTACACGTAACTAGCTAATTCAACATCGAAGCCACAACTAAAAACTAAGAACTAGTTTAGCACCTAACCTGAGATCACTTGGGTGGAAGTCTGCGCTTATTCCATGGTCACCAATTCAACTTACCCTTCCGTTTATCCAGATGCTGCGGCGATGGCAAGGCTTGAAGTGGAGCTTAGCATCATGTAGATCTTAACTTAGCACGCGTGCTCATGCTATGTTATGTTATGCATGCAGTGCTATGCATTCTAATAAAGATCTCAATGCATGTTATGAGTGGTGTACACATGAAATATTATACATCACATACTATATAATATCACATGTAATGAAAATAGAAACTAATGGGCATCCATGTGATGATTGTTATGCATCTTATACTATATAACAGTCACATGTTGCTTCCTATGAGGATCCATATACAAACACATATTATGCATCTCATACTACATAATATGCCTCGTATATTTCTTATCATGTTTATGAGTGTAGTGTTCATGCTTCAGCCAAGACGTACTGATGACACATCAGTGTGTATGTTATGAGACAAGACAACTAAAACTTTACCAGAGACAGCCGTTCGACCAACTTGTCAAACAACCCTACCTCTGATACTAACAGTCACAACTCAAATTTTCTCAACAATAAATAATATATATCAGAGTGAGAGAAAATACACACCGTGATGCCATACCGTATAGGGGATAACTGCAGACGATTAAGCAAGAACCTACTCCTAATACTTTTCATGAAATCCTCAAGTTTGTTATGATAAAAATATAGTTTGAGTTTAAGTTTTGATGGTCGTGTCCCTCAGCTTAGTGGATCAACTAGTCCATAGGTAAAATATACGTATACACAGTAGAAAATGCTTTATTTAGTTCAATTATCATCCTATATGAGCAAGAAAATCCTCTAGAATAATTTATGATATGCATACCTCTAGATTTAATATAAGTACTAAAAGAGCTTTTATGTTCGTTAAAATAGAGTAACATTTGATTTAAAAGAATGTCATGAGTATTAGAAAAGAATATTGATCTTTTTAAACTTTGAAAATAACTAACGTACAACCTAACATAAATCCTTCCCAGAGTGCTGCAGAGGGAATTTTCCTTGGATATTCCCAAGTCAGCAAGGCTTATAGGATTTTTAATAAATCAACACTAAAAATGGAAGAAACTGTTCATGTATCTTTTGATGAGACTAACATGTTTTACAAGGAGAAGGATTCTTCTAATATAGACTCATTGCAAGTATCCTATATGTGTGAGAAGTTGAATGATTTAAACCTTAAAGAAGAGGTTACTTTGCATCCTTCTCCACAGATTGATGAAAAAAGTTATGAAAATTATGTTGAAATTGTTGAACCAACAACAACAAATATAATTCCACAAGAGGAATTAACTCCACTAACTGTTGATGTACCAACTCCGCCTGCTGATCTTATCATACTTAGATATCACCCTATATCTCAAGTGATTGGAGACATATCAGTTGGTGTGCAAACAATGCATCAACTCAGCCAAGATCAGATGCAAGCTTGCTTCATTTCTCAAATTGAGCTTTAATCCATTAAAGATGCAGAGCAAAATCCCCACTGCATTATTGCAATGCAAGAGGAGCTCAACCAATTTGAGAGGTGTAGAGTTTGGGATTTAGTTCCAAGACCCAAAGACTACCCAGTCATTGGAACTAAATGAGTCTTCAGGAATAAGTTGGATGCATAAGGAGTTATTTATAACCAGACTCAGGCCGACCACCTCGATCATCTGAGGCCTCTCTTTGGCACCCTCCGCCGAGAGAAACTATGTGAATTTGAATAAGTGATCGTTTCTTTCTGAGTCTGTTCACTTTCTGGGATTCATTGTATCATCTACTTGAAACAAAGCTAGGTTGGTAGTCCAAGGATATTCACAGGAAGAAGGCATTGATTATGATCAAACCTTTGCTCCTGTTGCAAGACTTGAAGCTATCAGGATCTTTCTTGCTTATGCTGCATTCCAAAACTTCAAAGTATATCAGATGGATGTAAAAAGTGTCTTTCTAAATGGAGAACTTAAAGAGGAAGTATATGTTGAACAACCTCCATGACAACAATGGCGATTTCTGTCGCGACTCTCTCCGGGATGAAGTTTGATGCCGGTTTTGACATTGATATTGATTCCTTCAACCATTCTGACCAGATATTCAAAGTCATTCTCCAGTGATTCGAGGCTCAACAACTAAGGAAGTTCATGACTGCCAGGATAAAGCTTCCTGTATCTGAGATAAAGGAATGGGTCTATACTGCAAGGACTCCTGACTCCTCCACAATCCTTAGATCAATATCTGGACAACAGGTTCCTCTTACACCTATTACTCTTACTGAAGTTTTTGGCTTTATTAATGGGGAAGATGAAATAGAACTATCTAGTGCTGAGTTTGATGAAATGTTAGAAAGGATGGGTCACTCCCAGGGAAACACTAATCATTTGCTGAAGAAAAATCTCTCTGTTGAATATAAGTTTTTGGCTGATGTTGTGGGCAAGGTAATCTTGGGCAAGCATACTGCTCATGATTACATAACCAGGCACCAATTTTTATTGATGAGTGTCTTGGTGAATCAAAAGTCAGTTAACTGGGGAGGAATTCTGGTTGATTCTATTAAGAAATCTCGGAGGGAGGTCTGAGGTACGCAGAGGCATGAGCCCATAAATAAATATCCGTTAGAAATCGAGTGGCCCTCTCGAAGATCGGGAGGGTCCCTCGATAGCGTCGCGTAGATGTCCCCAAAATCTAGGCACTTGGGATAGGCGTAGATTAACGAATCCCACAACTCAGGTACTTATGGTGTGGAGGATATTAACTCGGCGACTCAAGGCGTCTGCTGGTTTGTTCTCAACACCTGCTCGACGCTTAAGAACATAGTGAAACTCCCGCATGTACTTCACCCATTTGGCGTGACGATGACCCAATTTCTTCTGGGAATCGAGATATCTCAGGGCCTGATGGTCTGAATATAAAATGAACTCCTTGTGCAAGAGATAAGGTCGCCAGTATCGCAGTGCCTGCACAATGGCATAGAACTCCCGATCATAATTTGAATATTTTTGTCGGACCTCGTTCAACTTCTCATTAAAGTAGGTCACAGGGTGGCCTTCCTGACTAAGGACTGCGCCGATACCAACTCCTGACGCATCACAAGCTACCTCAAAGTGCTTGGAGAAATCTGGTAAGCGTAAAACAGGAGCAGTGGACAGTCACTCTTTGATCTCCTCGAAGCCTCGAATGGCAGCCTTCGTCCAAACGAAATCACCCTTACAAAGGTTGCTCGTAATAGGAGTCATGATCGAACTGAAGACACGGACAAACCTCCTAAAGAATGTGGCGAGTCCATGAAAGCTACGGGCCTCATGAATGTTCGTAGGGATATGCCACTCTCGAATCGCCCTAACCTTGTCAGGATCGACAGAAATACCAGATGCCGATACTACATAACCCAAGAAATGAATGAATGTAGATAAGAACGAACACTTCTTCAAGTTGATGTAAAGATGCTCCTTTCGAAGGAGCTCGAACACCAGGCGAATGTGACGTAAGTGCTCGGTGCGGCCCTGACTGTATATCAAAATATCATCGAAATATACGACCAATAATTTGCCCATATATGGCCACAGAATCTGAGTCATCACCCTCATAAATGTACTGGGTGCGTTCGATAATCCGAACGACATCACCAACCGCTCGTACAAGCTGTCCTTCGTCTTGAAGACCGTCTTCCACTCACCCCCCCCCCTCTCCAACTCTAATCTGGTGATACCCACTGTGAAGATCGATCTTCAAAAAGATCTGGGCACCAGCCATCAAATCCAGGAGATCATCGAGGCGGGGAATCGGAAAACGATACTTTACCGTGATCTTATTTATGGCACGGCTATCAATGCACATGCGCCAACTCCCGTCCTTCTTCGGAGTAAGAAGGGTCGGTACAACACATGAACTCAAACTCTCTCGTATAAACTTCATTCGCAAAAGATCATCAACTTGCCGCTTTAGCTCGGCATCCTCAGTGGGATTTAAGCGATAATGCGGAAGATTGGGCAAATATGCCCCAGGAATCAGGTCAATCACATGATGGATGTCCCTCAGTGGGGGAAGCTCATCAGGGAGCTCCTCGGGCATAATGTCTATAAAGTCATCCATCAACTGCCGAACATCCGGATCAGTAATCTCGGCCTCGCTAGGGGTCTCGGCTGCCAACGTGACCGCTACAATGAACATGATCTCAGTCTCCAGGCTCTCTCTCAGGAAATCACCCCTCCTCAAGATATGCAGGGGTCTCGACGATCCCGCGCTAACTGACAAGTCAACCTTGACCTTGGGAGGATCCCGTGACTGAGTCGGGATAAGAGTAATCTTTCGACCCTTGTCGAAGAATACGCACGTGTTGGAACGGCCATAACACATGGTGTCATGATCATAAAGCCAGGGTCTCCCTAGAAGAACGTGAGGACATCCATAGGAATAACGTCGCACCAAACCTGGTCCTCAGTAGACGTTAATCGGATCGGCACCAGACGCCGCTGTGTAACTTGAATGGTGGACTTGTCCACCCATAGGACACGATACGGATGAGGATGGGGCTCAGCAGTAAGCTGCATCCTCTCCAACCCTTTCCTAGCAATAATATTTACGCAACTGCCACTATCGATGGCGAGCTTGCAGGGTCCTCCTGTGCTCGGGAAATAAGTGAAAAAGATAGTGGTGCGGCGCCAATCCTCCTCAGCATGTGGGGTGTGGAGGATGCGACGGAGGATTCCTACTTCTAGCGATCTCTCAGCATCGCTCTCCCATCCATCCTCAACAACAGCAGTAACCTCCTCAGTGGCGACGTCCTCAGCCTCAGCGCTGGGCTCGCCAGAATCCTCAATAAGCAAGTTCCTGGTAGGGCATTGCGCTGCAAAATGCCCTCTGCCGGAACAACGATAACATTGGACGCCCCTAGGTTTGGGGCCTCCGGAAACAATAGCTTTCCCAGTCGTGTCTGTGGGAGCGTGAGGGGTGGCAGAAGTCGTGGCAGGGACGGGCTTCCTAAATGTGGTAGCATCGGGTCTAGTGGAAGCATGTCTCGGGTCGGCTGAGTGCAAATACTGCTCGTATTCGAGGGCAACCTGAAAGACCTGCTCAATCGACTCCATCCTATGGGGAATCAGTTCCCTTCGGATGTCTGATCTAAGGCCCGCATGAAAGCATGAGGCAGTGGCAATGGGCTCCTCCATAATGTCACTACGAACTACGAGTTTGTCAAATCGAGACATGTAATCAACAACAGAAAGAGTACCATGACATAGCGCGTACAACTGATCTAAAAGCTGATCTCGATAGAAAGCAGGAAGATACTTATCCTATAAGCGCTGCTTCATCTCATCTCATCGGGTAATGGGGTAGTAGGCATCGCGCTCCAAAGATCTCTCCAGACTCGACCAATATATGTTTGTTTGGCCAATTAGTTTCATCTTCGCGAATCGTACTCACTCGTCGCTCATCTCGAACCAGTCAAAGTAGTGGTCCATGTCCATGAGCCAAGCACTAAACGTCTTCGGGCCAGACGACCATCGAAGGTGAGAGCATCAATACGGATTCGTCGGGTGATTTCATCCTCCTCTAGACTCATCCCACGATGTGGCTCGCGGTGGTCACCGTACTCCTCATCATCATCATAATCATATCGTGCTCGCTCTCTACGACGAGGTGGGGGAGGACGTGGTTCATCAGGTGGATGGTGATTTCTCCCTGGGTCTCGCTGATACTCATATCCCCAACGATAATTCCCTCTCGGAGGGGGATCTCGGCGTGGAACATCTCTACCACATCTCTCGGGAGGTGGTGTGGCATCTCATGGATCCTCGTGAGGCTCCTCATTAGGGGGAGGAGGCATTCGACCTCTAGGTGTCTCTAACTGATCAACCCTCGTGCTGACCCCAGCAATATCACCTCTAAGAGTGTCAAATTGGACACTCATTCGGTCAAATCGATCGAGGATAAACCTTTGGAATTTCGTGGGCGTCATGTCCTCAGAGAGCTATCGGTCCTATCGTCGGGGTGATTGTGACCCAACATGGACTGACGATAATCCTTACCACTACGTAACATACAATGACCCTAACCTAGGGCTCTGATACCAATTTGATTTAGTGGCAGGTCGACTCGAAACAGGATTTCCAAATGCAAACCTAATTGCAATGCGGTGTAATGAAAGTGCACAGTGGTCCGCTCCAAAATTGCAACAAATAATAATTTATTATATGACTATCAGCAGAGGCTCGGCAGACACAATTAATTAATTAAAAGGAAAACAGAAATATTAATTTTGCAAACAATTGAGGCGCAGACAATTTTAAACGAGCGCAGAATAAACTCCGCAAGTCACACGAGCGGCGGTACTAATAACAAACAAGAATAACATCCACTGCAGATATAGTGTCAAATTAAACAACAATAAAAGATAGGACTTTATACCACAATTCACACAAGCAGGCGGCAGCAATAACGGCGGGGAGAGGGGCTCCGATAGCGGCTGAAATGACCGGGCTGGCTGGTTTGAAGCGGGATCCACGACAATGGAGAGGAAGGGATGCGGGACTGAATCTCGGGCTGATGGTGAGGCTCGGGTAAAGAAAGAGGGAGGGTTGATTTTGTAGAAAGGGGCAATCAGGTTGGTGTAGGAGTGGGGTTGACTAATTGGGGGCTTTAGGAGAAGGCTAAGGGGAACAGAGAGGTTCACGGTTGGGGAAATGGGGTAGGGGATAGTACTGTAGAGGAATGGGTAAGTGAGATATAGAGAAAGAATAACTGAGAGGGAAATATGCTCTGAGGGTTGTGGTTAGGGGCTGGATGGGCGGGGAGAACAGGGTAGTGGCAGAGGGGAACAGGGTAGAGGCGGTGGGTTTTGACAGAGGGGGAAATCGACGGGAACCTTTGGAGCGGAGGGGCTGCCGCTGGAGTTGAGAGGGGAACTGGACGGAGAAAGAGGAGAAGGCAGGCAGGGAACTGGACGGAGAAAGAGGAGAAGGTGGGCCTTGCCGGCGTCGCACCGGAAGGGGAAGTTGGCCGGCGTCGCACCGGGAGTGGCGGGAAGAAGGAATCGCACCTTCAGGGACCGAGCGGTTCCAGGAATTTCTCCAAAGCCATTGATGCCTCTCCCACATGAACCGCCGACATATAAAGGCCCTAATAGTAACTGCATAGTGCAACTGCAGAAATAAAACCACTCGAATCGAAGGGCTCACAATGTTTGGTCCGATTGAGGGGTACATACAACTCCAAATAAAAAATAAAAAATACGAAAATGACTAGAAACGATCATTCAGACGCGACCACGGACTCCGATCGCTCGTCCGGAGAGCGGATCACCGCCTCCTGCGGGTATACACGTGTGTCGGTCGTGGCGCGCCGCCAGTTAGAATTTGTAAACCAATATGAAAGAGCGTTAGAAAGTCGTCGTCATGCAGAGGAAGTTGAAGACTTCAAAATTATGAATTCAAAACCAATTTTATTTGGAAAGGAAATCTAGAAGCTCATGGTAGTGAACATTATACAAGAGTACTGTTCAAACGATTTCAGAATGAGTTTCAAGGGATTCTAAATTGTTTACATGAAAAAATAAGTTTTTCGGGAGTTACAAAACATTATATTGTGGATTTATCATCTGATGAAAAATACAAGTGGTTTAAGGTTGTATATGTGGATGGTGACTATATGTATCAAATATGAGTGCAGCAAGTTTGAGAGTAATGAAATATTTTGCAAGCATATTTTACATATACTATATAAGAAACAAGTAACATAAACTCCAGATAGATATTTATTGAAGAGATGGACCATTCAAGCACGCAATATTTTATCTATTAACCCATCAAATTTTGTTGAAGGTGATCTACATCCGGTTTCTTCTTTAATGAAATTGCACCTAACTTCTCTTTGCAACGATTTGATAGAGAAAGTATCAAAATCTAAAGACTCTTTCAAAGAATTATATCATTATGTTACTGTACAGTTAAATGATTATAATGAAACTTCTTATGATGTTGAGATTGAAAAGATTGGTAGTCAAGCTGGATCATCTTCAATAGCAATGGATTATTCTGGTATATCTATTTGAGATCCAATTCAAACACGAACAAAAGGACATCCAAAAATAGCAACGCGAATACGAACAAGAATAGAACAGTCAAAAAAGTTTGAAAAAGAGGACATGTGGATCGTGTGGTGACAAAGGTCATTATGCTACGTGTCCCCAAAAAAGAAAATGTATGTTTTTTGAGATATGTATTTTTTTTATTTAATTTTGTATAATATTACTAATCCTTTTTGGATATTTTTTTGATGCATCTATATCTTGAAGTTTTGCCCAACGTTTTAAGAACCGAACCGGACCGGCCGGTTCGACCGGTCGAACCGTCAACCGGTCTCCCGTCCGGTCCGGTTAGCTCCTAAAACCGGATTCGTCAAGAACCGGCCAAGAACCGGAGGACCGGCCGGTCAAACCGGGCAACCGGGAACCGGCCCGGTTTTACCCTAACCGTCCGGTTCGTAAAACCACCGTGAATTTCAAATCCAACGGTGGATAGATGACTTTTATTTTAGGTTCAGGTTGTTTACTTTAGCCCCTAACTCACAGGCAAGCCCCATATCCCGATTCCAGATCTTCTTCCTCGCCATCTTCTTCAGCTTCCACCCGGCGATCTTCTTCTTGGCGTGAGATTCCCATCTTCTTCCTCACGTGATTTGCAAGCCACAAGCGAGGAGGTCCCGATCTCCTTCCTCGCACAACTTGGGGGCACCCGGCTCAAGGTATCTGTTACGGCACCTACCGAGCCCCAGGGGCGTTGGGGACACACGTATCGGCGTCGCCCACCCGCTACGGCGGAAGAACAATTTTAATTCCCGTTTTTCTTTTCAGAATTTATGTTTTAATTAGTATGCGAACGTTTATTTGAACCCACATGTCTAAGCCCAGGTGGGGGGCCGCTTTGTGTTTGGCACCAGGCTTATTAACCGGTTGGACTCTTGTTGTTGGTAAGCATGAAATTAGAATCTACTTCTCTCTCTCTCTCTAACCGGCTCTCTCCCTCTCTACCCCCTTCTCTCGCCCGCTAGGGTTGGCGGAAACCCTCGCCGCCCGGCTCTCCCCGATCTCTCTCCCTCTCGCCCCCGTACCTCTCTCACTCTTCCTCCTCCTTCCCCTCTCTCTCTCTCTCTGCTGCTCCCTTCGGGAGGTGTCTTCCGCTCCGCAGCCATAGAACCCCACGAGGGGCCGTCCGCTCCGCCGGATCTACGGGCAACCCCGTCTCTCGAAGGTCCTATCACTCGGTCTCGGTCGGGAGATCGTATCAACTTGGTATCAGAGCCACACGTCGGCGCTCTTCACTCCGGCTCCTACCGCGCAGCCCTCGCCCGGCCGCCCCGTTCCTCCGCAGCGCTGCCGCCGCCGCCGAGCCATGCCGCGGGACTACTTCCGGCCCCCGCCCCTGCTTCCCGACTGCCACCGCCTCCTGCGGGTAGTCCGCCCGTCTCGATAGGTGAAAGTTCTCCCTCCCTCAATCAGATCATGGAACTATTTCAGCAAATGCTAGCCGCCAAGATGGATGTCATCACGGCCCGTCTTGACACTCTCCAGGATACCCCACCTTCCCCGCCTCTGCATCTTCCAAACGCCTCTTCCACCGCCAGTCGGACTGATCCACCCGCTTTCCACAACGACCCACCTCCCTTTCACCGATCTGTGCGCATGGATTTTCCAATTTTTGAGGGCCGCGAAGACCCCTTACCGTGGCTACAACGTTGTGAATTCTATTTCACTAATCAACACATTGCCGACGAGGACAAAGTGGGTTTGGCATCTTTCCATCTCCTCGGGGCGGCCCAATTGTGGGTCACTCAGCTTCTTCGGGAACGCCCAGATGCCACTTGGGAGGAGTTTCGGGCGTCGTGCACGCTGCGTTTCGGGCCAGCTATGCCGGGCAACCCTCTTGGGGATCTGATCGCCCTCAAATACACGGGCTCGATGGACACCTACTTGGAGCAGTTCCAGTTGCTCTTATCGCGCGCGACTTCTGTTCTACCGTCGCAGCAGGTGCCCCTCTTTACTGTCGGCCTGCCCGACCGCCTCCGCTGGGACGTGGAGTTCCAAAAGCCGGCCGATCTCCTACAGGCCATGAGTTTGGCTCGTGCTTTTGACTATCGCTTTTCCATCGACCTCTCTCCGCCGCCTCGTCGGGAGTTCTCGGGCCCCCGCTCATCCAGCGTTCTTCCCTCGCCACCGCCAGGCCACGCTGACCCGACCCGGGCCCCTTACCGCCGCCGACTTACAAGGCCGGAGATGGACGCACGCCGCGCCAAGGGTCTCTGTTTCAACTGCGACGAGCAGTTTACGCCGTCACATCGGTGCAAACGCCTCTTCTGGTTAGAGGTCGACGACCCTCCGGACGACGAGGAAGCCGCCAGTGAGGATTTGGGCACTCCCCAGCTGTCTCTACACGCCTTGGCCGGGCCACGAGAGGGCTCTACCATCCAGCTATACATTACTATTGGGGGTCACCCCCTCCTTGCTCTTTTGGATACGGGAAGTACGCACAGTTTCCTCGGCCGGGATAAGGCGAGCCAGCTTCGCCTTCCCTACGTCGTTCGCGACAACGTCAAGGTGGCCGTGGCCAACGGTCAACATATGGTTTGTCCGGGCGTCTGCCGCAGGGTGGAGTTCATGGTGGAGGATTACCCGTTCCACACGGACCTATTTGTCGTCGACTTGCGGGGCTTCGACGTGGTCTTGGGGGTCCGCTGGCTGCGGACTTTGGGCCCCATTACGTGGGATTTCGACCGGCTGACGATCTCTTGGCAGACGGACACCCGCTCTGTTCGGTGGCAAGGTACGGCCCCAACATCTTCTCCGGCCTCCTACTTGGTGTCACCAGTTCTGCTGCCACAGCCCGAGGTGGGTCACTCCGAATTGGCCGCGATTCTACGGGCTTTTCCGGACATCTTTACGGACCGGTTGGTTTTTCCTCCGCGCCGACATCAGGACCACCGCATTTGTCTCCTTCCGGGTGCGGCCCCGGTAGTGGTGCGTCCTTATCGGTATCCGTACCTCCAGAAGGATGAAATCGAGCGTCAATGCGACCTCCTGCAACATGGCCTTATCCGGCGGAGCGTCTCACCTTTTTCATCACCGGTGTTGTTGGTCCACAAAAAAGACAACTCTTGGCGCATGTGCGTGGATTACCGGGCGCTCAACGCCATCACCGTTAAGGATAAGTTCCCGATACCGGTGGTCGAGGAACTCTTGGACGAGCTCCATGGCGCTTGCTTTTTCACCAAACTGGATCTCTCCTCCGGCTACCATCAAGTACGGATGGCCGAAGGTGATGTGGAAAAGACGGCGTTCCGCACTCATCACGGGCATTTCGAGTTTTTGGTCATGCCTTTCGGCCTCACCAACGCCCCCTCCACCTTCCAGGCGCTCATGAATGAGGTATTCCATTCACTCCTCCGCAAATTTGTACTTGTGTTCTTTGACGATATCCTCGTGTATAGCCGCTCTTGGGAGGAGCATCTTGTTCACCTGCAGACGGTTCTTAGCTTGGTGCACTCGCACCATTTGATCCTCAAGTCGTCCAAGTGCTCTTTTGGGCAGCGCTCCGTGGCGTATTTGGGCCACATCGTGGACAACATCGGCGTTTCGGCCGACCCGGCCAAACTACAAGGGGTGGCCGAGTGGCCGTTACCCACATCCACCACCGAGCTCCGGGGATTCTTGGGCCTCACGGGCTATTATCGCCGTTTCATCCGCGATTACGGCACTATCGCCGCCCCCTTGATGGCTCTTCTTCGCAAGGACGCGTTTGTTTGGTCGGACGCCGCTACTCAAGCTTTCTGTTCCCTCCAAGCCGCCCTACAGTCCGCCCCGGTGCTCAGCCTTCCGGACTTCACGGCCCCCTTTTTGATCGAGTGTGATGCCTCGGGCATAGGCTATGGGGCTGTTTTACATCAAGGCGGGCATCTGATCGCTTACTTCAGCCGCCCAACCGCTTCCCACCATCGCAAGCTACCGGCATACGAACAGGAGCTCATTGGCCTCGCCAAGGCCGTGCAGCATTGGAGGCCGTACCTGTGGGGCCGACCATTCATCATACGGACGGATCACTATAGCCTCAAGTATTTGTTGGAGCAACGCCTCACGACCGTGCCGCAACAACGGTGGGTTAGCAAGCTCCTTGGTTTTGACTTCCAGGTAGAGCATAAGGCCGGTACGCTCAACCGGGCCGCCGATGCGCTCTCCCGCCGGGATACACCGTCGGACGGTGCCCTCCTTGCCATCTCTTTTCCCACCGCTCAACTCTTGCCCGCGCTCCGCGCTGAAATTGCCACTTCAGGGGAGCTATCTGAGCTTTTGCGACGGGCCGGTCAAGGTGTGGCGGGCCCGCATTGGACAACCTCTAACGGGTTGCTCTACTATCGCACCCGGCTGTATGTGGACGCCACCTCGCCGCTTCGCTCGGCTATCCTTGCCTACGTGCATGCTCGAAGCCATGAAGGCGTGCAACGCACACTTAAGCGCCTCCGCTCCGAATTCTTTTGGAAGGGGATGCGGCGCCATGTCCATGAATTCATTGCTAACTGCGTCGTCTGCCAACAAAACAAGGCGGATCACTGTCACAACCCGCATTTTTCTCACTATTTATTAAATCAGAGTAAGAGAAAATCTACGCGCTGTGATGCCACGTCGAGCAGGGGATAACTGCCGACGTTCAGGCGACACTCCAAATCCTTTCAAATCATGACTTATTTGATTATAAAAACTTGATTTATTTATTGGCCGTATCCCTCGGCTCAGTGGACCAAAGAGTCCACGGTTTCAAAACTGATTTTTATACGTAGCGGAAAATACTTCATTTATGTCAACATCCTAAATGAGCGCATAAGTGATCCCGAAGGACCCTTACGCTGAACCAAAACTCTAGTTTTAATTTATACATATATAGGAAAATTCATTTGTTATACGTAATTAAGAAAGTACGCTAAGTGAGTTCTTTTTAGAAAATCATGCTGATCATGCTGTATATATATAATATAGTTGAGGTTTTATAGTTTTAAAAAATAGCTAGCAACCTAGCACAAAACTTCCCAGAGCAAATAAACTAGGTCCCCAAAGACAGGGTAGCAGTAAAAGTAAACATATCTAGTGCAAAAGGTAAAACTACCAGGGGCGCCAACAGCTGACACGAACCCACTGGCAAGTATGTATGTCTGTAGGAAGTGCAGTAAAACTACCTCACACTGACTCAAGAGAGTCTCAACAGGCAACAGAAGGACCTCCAACAGCACCACAGCAACAGCCACCTACTGGCTACCGCCCAGAACCTGAGGCGTTCAGAAGAAAAATAGAACACCTCAGAGCAAGGAAAAGGGAATGCAAGTGCTAAAAAGGAAAGTAAGGTAAAAGCAGGTAAGGTAAAGTAAAGAGAGTACAACTAGAGTAAAAACAACAATGCCCAAGGAAGGGCGAAAAGCAAACCTGCACCAAGTGCGGGTAAACAGCAACTACTCTGCCTAAAAACCTGCAGAGTCAACATGGCCATGATGCCAAAAAAAATGCTGCAACACCTACGGAAGAAACGCCTAACATCCTAAATTGTGAGAGGCGGCAGTAGCAAAAACAAGAAACTTGGAGTCAGGTTGAAAACGTTCCAAATCGCCCAACCACTAATTCCAAGTCAACAAATTGCTCAAGGGTTGACACGTGAAGGCACAAAAGACCCATCACTCACTTGCCCAGAAAACTACTCGGGTCAAGGTAAAGAGTGCGGTCAAGGCTACCTCACACCACACAACCCATAAAAGAGCCATCCACCACCACTACTGACCACAACCCACGATTCGGCCTTCGAAAGGTAACAGCCGACAAGGGACTTTCGATTCACGAGCAAACACTCGGGGAGAAATCAACGCTAAGGGACTCATCATTGCGGTTACGCAACGCCGCTGCGAGTGAGTACACTCACTCGATCCTAAGCCTAGCGTACGAGCACCGACATCGGGTCGCACGACTTAAAAGACGCACGACCATAGGCCGTGCGTGCACAATTACACCTAACACCTCAAATAGGCAACTAGGAAAAATCCCAAACCCTAGACCTACACCTAGGCCTAACATAAACTCAACTCTACGCTAATCCAAACCTACGCTAATCACCTACCGCGACGCCGTCCTAAAACGGGAATCCACTAGCGGGAGGGTCACAAAATCTAATTATTAACGCGGTTACCGGTCGGGGATTAGGATTAGGGGTTTCGATATCATGACGGATAAGCATGAAATAAAAATAATTACAAAGGAATTGAGAGCACAAGAGGCCAAACGGCAAAAAAAGGGAGAAACACTTGCCTCGCACGTATCACCAAAAAATTCGCCGGCACAACGGCGCTATGGCGGACGTCCAAGAGCACGAAAAGCTCCAACAAACCCCAAATCCACCTAAGATTGCATCTAAACATGAAAGGAGAACAATATATTCCAAAACAAAGAAAAATCCAAAACGAAATCCAAATGAAAATCATGGAGGAAAGGGCGAATAGACTACCTCGGCTCGAAGCTCTCGGCGAGGGGAACGCGGATCCGGGCTCGGATCGGAAAGGGGAGGCCGGAGCGGCCGGCGGCGGGCGGTGGAAGGGGGCCGGCTAGGTCGGCTGTCGTCGGGCTCGGGGTTTCGCACAGGAGAACAGCTGCGGCTGTTTTGATTTGGAGGGGGACCGGCTGCAGTTTTTATTTCTTAAGTCAAGGGGCCGGCTGTTTAGGTTTTTTTTTGATTAGGGGGGGCGGTTTTGATTAATTGGGGGAGGGGAGGTAAGGAGATATTAAATCTAATTTAATCCTTATGCTTTATATTAGAATTAATACCTAAATACTAATACTAATTCTATTTAATATAACCTAAACTAAGATAACGAACGAATTAAATATAACCTAAGTAAAATCTCAAAATATAAACCCATAACCTAATAACTAACTAGCGTAAATAATATAATCATAAGTCATATAATCAAACTTATAATTACACGTATAATTACACCTAATCTAACTCGTGTAATCAAACATATTAACTCATATAACCAAATATATAAATACATACACATACATGCATTTACGCACGAACTCGCATACCACCGCGCGCACAAACGCACACGCGCGCACGCGCACGTACATAACTACCGGTACGCACAAAACACGCGTCATGCTACACACGCGTAAACATGAAAATACGCTCACATAAGTGACAACTCGCTAACTGGCGACCGTCAAAACGACGCGAAAACGCGACGTCCTCGGAATTCGACCAAAATCGCACCGTAGCTAAAAACCCGGGCTACGAGAACAACGGCGAAGTCAAAAACGACATCCGACGAACAAAACTCGAGCTAACCTCGCCCGAAGCCCAACACGAGAATTCCCTGAAAGGCTCAACCGGGTCTCCAAAACAGACACCGGCTAGCTGGGGAAACCCGCAAACAGGCTAAACCTCTAAGAACACCTAACGAGGTATTCTAACAACGGCTCGAGACGGAAAACGTCAACGTAACGCCGAACAAGGATTTAAATAAATCGCCGAAAATTCGGGGGCGTTACAGTCACTCCCCCTAACAAAAAGTTTCGACCCGAAACTTTGCGAGAACTACTCCTACAACAGAAGGAAAGAAACAAACTACTAGAAAGGGAACGTACCCGAAAACTCAGGGGAACAAATGAGGGTGAGCCTCCCTCATATAGCCGACTCTAGCTCCCAAGTCGCGCTCTCCAAATCCTGGTTCCTCCAAAGAACCTTCACCATAGGAATAGACTTCGTCCGCAACACTCGAGCTTGAGCATCCAAAATGCGGACCGGCACCTCGACGTACGAGAGATTAGGCTCCAACTGGGGCACAGCATCCAAGACTTGCCCACTGCTCCGCACACACTTCCGCAACTGGCTCACATGAAAGACATTATGAACCCCCGGGAAGCTAGCTGGCAGATCCAGCCTATAAGCAGCCACACCAATACGCTCCAAAATCCTGAACGGGCCCACAAATCTCGGATCCAACTTCCGATTCTTGCCAAACCTCTTCACTCCTACCATCGGAGACACCTTCAAGAAGACCAAGTCATCCACTGAAAACTCCAAATCGGACCTACGCCGATTGGCGTTCTTCTCATACCTCTCCTGAGCAACTCGAAGCTTCTCCCGAATGAGCTTCACGGAAACCTCCATCTCCTCGAGCGCATCAGGACCCAAAACAGGCCTCTCACCGGCCTCGGCCCAAAACAAAGGGGTTCTGCAGCGCCTTCCATACAACGCCTCGAAGGGAGCCATCTGTAGACTCTCTTGGTAGCTGTTGTTGTAGGCAAATTCCATGAGCCGCAAACGCTCATCCCACGCACCTCCATGATCAAGAATATAGCACCGGATCATATCTTCCACAATCTGATTCACACGCTCGGTCTGCCCGTTGGTCTGCGGATGGTAAGCTGTGGAATACCTCAAATCAGTGCCCAAACCCTCCTGCAAACTCCTCCAGAAACGAGATGTAAACCGAGAGTCTCGATCTGAAACGATGCTAACTGGAACGCCGTGCAATCTGACGACCTCATCCAAGTACAACTCAGCAATCTTCTTCATCGAGTAATCGATCTTATATGGTACGAAGTGCGCACACTTCGTCAATCGGTCCACGATCACCCAAACAGAATCAAACCCTCTCGGAGATCTCGGTAAGCCTGTAATGAAATCCATCGAGATGCTTTCCCACTTCCAAGTCGGGATCTCCAAAGGTGCCAACTTGCCACCAGGCCTCCCATGGTCGGCCTTCACCCGCCTGCAAGTGTAACACTCCGAGACAAAACGAGCTATATCACCCTTCATCCCATACCACCAGGCGATCTGCTTCAGATCATGGTACATCTTCGTAGATCCCGGGTGGTAGGAAACACTGGATCCGTGAGCCTCTTTGCAAATCAATACTCTGATGCCTTCCACTGCGGGGATGCAAAACCTGCCGCGGTACTTCAGAGTACCCGCCTCGTCGATGGAGAAATCTGGCAACTCTCCCCTCTCAGCTCTGAGGTACAAGTGCAACAAATCCGGATCCTCTTTCTGATGCAATCTGGTGAGAGAAATCCAAGACGGCTCTGCCACTACCAAACTGCTCTGCAACTCACAGCGTCCTGCGGTGATATCCATCAATAGAAACTCCTCCACTAAGCGATCCGCGGTGAGATTGAAGACCTTCCCCGTCTTCCGGCTCAAGGCGTCGGCCACCACATTGGCCTTGCCCGGATGGTACTGAATCTCAACATCATAATCAGCAACATACTCAAGCCACCGCCGCTGGCGCAAATTCAGCTCCTTCTGAGTGAACACGTACTTCAGGCTCTTATGATCGGTAAAGATCCTGCACTGGGCCCCATAAAGTAAGTGTCTCCACAGCTTCAAGGCAAAAATCACCGCTGCGAACTCGAGGTCGTGCGTAGGATAGTTCCGCTCATGAATCTTCAACTGACGAGACCCATAAGCGATCACCTTCCCCTCCTGCATCAACACGCCACCGAGTCCAACGTGCGAGGCATCCACATAAACGTCATAGTCCTGTCCCTCCGCCGGTAAGGTCAACACAGGGGCAGAACATAACCGGCTCTTCAGCTCCAGAAAGGCCTCCTCGCACTTATCACTCCAAACGAACGCCGCATGCTTCTGCGTCAGCTTTGTCAAGGGCGCTGCCAAGGTAGAAAAGCCCTCGACGAATCTCCTATAATAGCCGGCCAACCCCAAGAAGCTCCTGATCTCCTTGGGTGTGCTCGGCCTACTCCAATCCATCACTGCTGAGATCTTCTCCGGGTCCACTGAAACACCATCTTTGTTCACCACATGACCCAGGAAGGAAACCTGAGGCAACCAGAACTCGCACTTGCTCAGCTTGGCGTACAACTGATGATCCCTCAAGGCGGATAACACCAACCGCAAATGCTGATCATGCTCCGCCGCATTCCGAGAATAAATCAAAACGTCGTCAATGAACACGACGACAAACTTGTCCAGAAAGTCCTTGAACACCCGGTTCATCATGTCCATAAATGCTGAAGGCGCATTGGTCAGCCCAAAAGACATGACCAGGAACTCGAAATGACCATGCCTCGATCGGAAAGCCGTCCGTGGAACATCCGACTCTCGGATCCTAAGCTGATGGTAACCCGAACGGAGGTCTATCTTCGAAAATACTGAACTGCCACGCAACTGATCAAATAAATCGTCGATTCTGGGCAGTGGATACCTGTTCTTGATGGTGACTTTGTTCAACTCTCTATAGTCGATACAAAGGCGCATCGAACCATCCTTCTTCTTCACAAAGAGAACCGGAGCACCCCAGGGCGACGAGCTTTGCCTTATGAAGCCCTTTTCCAATAACTCATCAAGCTGAGTACGAAGCTCCTCCAGCTCCCGCGGGGCCATCCGATACGGCGCCTTGGCAATCGGGCGCGTACCAGGCTCCAAATCAATCACGAACTCCACATCCCTGTCTGGAGGAAGACCGGGAAGATCGATAGGAAACACGTCAGGAAACTCTCGCGCAACCGGAATCTCATCCAAAAGCGGCACACTGCTAACAGTCCCCAACACTGAGACTAAACAAGCAAAACAGCTAGCAGGAAAAACCCTCTGAGCACATACCGCAGAAATCGCCGGAGAGTCCCGACGCGAATCACCGAAAACACTCCCAGGCTGACCGCTGTCCTTCCTGAAATCCAAGCGCTTTCCCCTGCACTGAATCACTGCATCATATCGGGACAGCCAGTCCATACCCAGGATGACATCGAAATCCTCCAGGTCTATAACCTTCAGATCAGCCTTGGCCAGATAATCCCCCAACAAAATAGGGCAGTCCAGAATGCCCTGATCTGATATCACGGATTCACCCGAGGGGAACTTGACGCTAAAGGCACCACCAACACGATCAAGAACCCACTGGCACCGCTCGACAAAGGCCCTAGCCACAAAGGAGTGGGTAGCACCTGAGTCAAACAGAACGCGGGCCCAGCGGTTCCTTACCTTAAATTTCCCTATACACAACAAAATATTAAACGCACAAGCAATTAACAAAACAATAGCAACACTAAAACTGCTACAAAAGAGAAAGTCAAGCGAGGGGGGGGGTTACCTGAAATGACCTGCGCCGAAGTCTCAGCCTCCGCTGAAGATACCACGTTCAGCTTCCCTTTACCCTTGTCCACCGGCTGAGGCGGAGGTAAAGCCTGAAGCGGAACAGCATGAAGAGCGGACTGAACCTGAGGGCACCTCGACTTAATATGGCCCTTCTGGCCACACTGGTAGCAAACACGATCCTTGGACCAGCACTGAGCAGCATCATGACCGGGTCGCTTGCAGACAGGACAAGGAACATCCCTCCTAGGAGCACCCTGGATAGCATGCACATGCTCCTTCTTCTGGACCTTTGCCCTCTTGAAGCACCTCTCAGCTGGGTGGCCCGGATGGCCACAGAAACTGCACACTACCTTGCTCTTCTTCTCAGAAGCAGCACCAAGAACCTGGGGACCCTTTTCCTCAACTGACCTCCTCTTCTCGCTTCTCGCCTGCTGTCCGCGCTGCTTCGCGTTCTCGATAGCCTCTACCTTCAAAGCGGCCTCAACTGCTCCCGCATAAGTAACTGCGCCGTGAGCAACCGCAAGCTGCTGGACATCGCTCCTGAGGCCACCCAGAAAACGCTTTGCTCTGTCCTCCTCAGTAGCCACCAAACTCGGAGCAAATCGACTGAGTTTGCTAAACTCAATCTCGTACTCGTTGATGGTGAGCTGACGCTGTTTCAGATGAAGAAAGTCATTCATCAGCCTGTCTCGCTCTACTGACGGTAGAAACTTCCTCATCAGGATCTCTTTGAAGGATGCCCAAGTACATCCTCCCACCATGCCTTCCTTCTCTCGCATCCACCAGCCCTTCGCTAGCCCCTTCAGCTGATAGGCTGCTAACATCACCTTCTGGTCCTCAGTCACCCCAGAGTAGTGAAACATCTCCTCTATGGAGATCACCCAGTCATCCAGTACCATAAAGTCCGCCTTACCATCGTAGGTAGGAGGTCGCAGCCGCTGAAACTGGGAGATGAAAGCCATCCCGGGGGCACCACCACTGGAGGCACGAGAGGAGCAGGAGGGGCAGGAGGGGCTAGAACAGCTGTACCCACGGCGGGGTCCTGAACTCCCGGAGTCTGACCCGCCGCTCCGGATAAAAAGGACTGCATCTGGGCCTGCAACTCCACCACCTGCCTTGATAAGGCCTCGTTACTCTGCCTCAGGCTTTCCACCAACGCATCACTTTGAGCACCGGAGGACTCACCCTCAGACTGGGGAGTCGACCTCGTCACTCTACGCTTCGGCGGCATGCTATATATAAAAAAAAAATTAAAACAGATCAAACAATTAGAACTTAGCTAAACTCCTAGGATTAGACAAAAGGTACAGACAATACATACATAAATATGATCTTCTACTGCTATACTTGCTCTGAGATTTTATTTTATTTAATACAAAAGGAATGATATGCTTAGCCTAAGATGGTTCACCACCATCCCTCTAACTCTTGTGCCTAGATCGGGAATGCATGAATTTATATTATTTTTGACTCAAAAATTATGTGTGTACACATGTCATCCTGCAAGCCTTTAGCTTGGCGCGTTGTGCTTATGCAATGTTATGCTATGCATGATTGTGCTATGCATTCTAAAAAGGGCCCTAATGCATGCCATGGCGGCGTACACATGAAAATGTTATGCATCCCATAATACATAACATTCTCATGCAACGAAAAGGAAAACGTGCTAGTCGCATCCATGCGGTGAGGTTATGCACCCCATAATACATAACCCTCGCATGTTGCCCCTATGGTGGATCCATATACAAACACATATTATGCATTTCATATTACATAATATGCCCCGTATACTTCATGTTATGCTATGAGTGTAGTGCAGTGTTCGTGCTTCAGCCAAGACGTGCTGATGACATGTCGGTGTGTGTATGATGACTCTAAACATCTAATACAAACAAGGAAAGGTTGCCCGACCAACTTGTCGAGCAACCTCCCTCTGATACCAACTGTCACAACCCGCATTTTTCTCACTATTTATTAAATCAGAGTAAGAGAAAATCTACGCGCTGTGATGCCACGTCGAGCAGGGGATAACTGCCGACGTTCAGGCGACACTCCAAATCCTTTCAAATCATGACTTATTTGATTATAAAAACTTGATTTATTTATTGGCCGTATCCCTCGGCTCAGTGGACCAAAGAGTCCACGGTTTCAAAACTGATTTTTATACGTAGCGGAAAATACTTCATTTATGTCAACATCCTAAATGAGCGCATAAGTGATCCCGAAGGACCCTTACGCTGAACCAAAACTCTAGTTTTAATTTATACATATATAGGAAAATTCATTTGTTATACGTAATTAAGAAAGTACGCTAAGTGAGTTCTTTTTAGAAAATCATGCTGATCATGCTGTATATATATAATATAGTTGAGGTTTTATAGTTTTAAAAAATAGCTAGCAACCTAGCACAAAACTTCCCAGAGCAAATAAACTAGGTCCCCAAAGACAGGGTAGCAGTAAAAGTAAACATATCTAGTGCAAAAGGTAAAACTACCAGGGGCGCCAACAGCTGACACGAACCCACTGGCAAGTATGTATGTCTGTAGGAAGTGCAGTAAAACTACCTCACACTGACTCAAGAGAGTCTCAACAGGCAACAGAAGGACCTCCAACAGCACCACAGCAACAGCCACCTACTGGCTACCGCCCAGAACCTGAGGCGTTCAGAAGAAAAATAGAACACCTCAGAGCAAGGAAAAGGGAATGCAAGTGCTAAAAAGGAAAGTAAGGTAAAAGCAGGTAAGGTAAAGTAAAGAGAGTACAACTAGAGTAAAAACAACAATGCCCAAGGAAGGGCGAAAAGCAAACCTGCACCAAGTGCGGGTAAACAGCAACTACTCTGCCTAAAAACCTGCAGAGTCAACATGGCCATGATGCCAAAAAAAATGCTGCAACACCTACGGAAGAAACGCCTAACATCCTAAATTGTGAGAGGCGGCAGTAGCAAAAACAAGAAACTTGGAGTCAGGTTGAAAACGTTCCAAATCGCCCAACCACTAATTCCAAGTCAACAAATTGCTCAAGGGTTGACACGTGAAGGCACAAAAGACCCATCACTCACTTGCCCAGAAAACTACTCGGGTCAAGGTAAAGAGTGCGGTCAAGGCTACCTCACACCACACAACCCATAAAAGAGCCATCCACCACCACTACTGACCACAACCCACGATTCGGCCTTCGAAAGGTAACAGCCGACAAGGGACTTTCGATTCACGAGCAAACACTCGGGGAGAAATCAACGCTAAGGGACTCATCATTGCGGTTACGCAACGCCGCTGCGAGTGAGTACACTCACTCGATCCTAAGCCTAGCGTACGAGCACCGACATCGGGTCGCACGACTTAAAAGACGCACGACCATAGGCCGTGCGTGCACAATTACACCTAACACCTCAAATAGGCAACTAGGAAAAATCCCAAACCCTAGACCTACACCTAGGCCTAACATAAACTCAACTCTACGCTAATCCAAACCTACGCTAATCACCTACCGCGACGCCGTCCTAAAACGGGAATCCACTAGCGGGAGGGTCACAAAATCTAATTATTAACGCGGTTACCGGTCGGGGATTAGGATTAGGGGTTTCGATATCATGACGGATAAGCATGAAATAAAAATAATTACAAAGGAATTGAGAGCACAAGAGGCCAAACGGCAAAAAAAGGGAGAAACACTTGCCTCGCACGTATCACCAAAAAATTCGCCGGCACAACGGCGCTATGGCGGACGTCCAAGAGCACGAAAAGCTCCAACAAACCCCAAATCCACCTAAGATTGCATCTAAACATGAAAGGAGAACAATATATTCCAAAACAAAGAAAAATCCAAAACGAAATCCAAATGAAAATCATGGAGGAAAGGGCGAATAGACTACCTCGGCTCGAAGCTCTCGGCGAGGGGAACGCGGATCCGGGCTCGGATCGGAAAGGGGAGGCCGGAGCGGCCGGCGGCGGGCGGTGGAAGGGGGCCGGCTAGGTCGGCTGTCGTCGGGCTCGGGGTTTCGCACAGGAGAACAGCTGCGGCTGTTTTGATTTGGAGGGGGACCGGCTGCAGTTTTTATTTCTTAAGTCAAGGGGCCGGCTGTTTAGGTTTTTTTTTGATTAGGGGGGGCGGTTTTGATTAATTGGGGGAGGGGAGGTAAGGAGATATTAAATCTAATTTAATCCTTATGCTTTATATTAGAATTAATACCTAAATACTAATACTAATTCTATTTAATATAACCTAAACTAAGATAACGAACGAATTAAATATAACCTAAGTAAAATCTCAAAATATAAACCCATAACCTAATAACTAACTAGCGTAAATAATATAATCATAAGTCATATAATCAAACTTATAATTACACGTATAATTACACCTAATCTAACTCGTGTAATCAAACATATTAACTCATATAACCAAATATATAAATACATACACATACATGCATTTACGCACGAACTCGCATACCACCGCGCGCACAAACGCACACGCGCGCACGCGCACGTACATAACTACCGGTACGCACAAAACACGCGTCATGCTACACACGCGTAAACATGAAAATACGCTCACATAAGTGACAACTCGCTAACTGGCGACCGTCAAAACGACGCGAAAACGCGACGTCCTCGGAATTCGACCAAAATCGCACCGTAGCTAAAAACCCGGGCTACGAGAACAACGGCGAAGTCAAAAACGACATCCGACGAACAAAACTCGAGCTAACCTCGCCCGAAGCCCAACACGAGAATTCCCTGAAAGGCTCAACCGGGTCTCCAAAACAGACACCGGCTAGCTGGGGAAACCCGCAAACAGGCTAAACCTCTAAGAACACCTAACGAGGTATTCTAACAACGGCTCGAGACGGAAAACGTCAACGTAACGCCGAACAAGGATTTAAATAAATCGCCGAAAATTCGGGGGCGTTACAGTCACTCCCCCTAACAAAAAGTTTCGACCCGAAACTTTGCGAGAACTACTCCTACAACAGAAGGAAAGAAACAAACTACTAGAAAGGGAACGTACCCGAAAACTCAGGGGAACAAATGAGGGTGAGCCTCCCTCATAGCCGACTCTAGCTCCCAAGTCGCGCTCTCCAAATCCTGGTTCCTCCAAAGAACCTTCACCATAGGAATAGACTTCGTCCGCAACACTCGAGCTTGAGCATCCAAAATGCGGACCGGCACCTCGACGTACGAGAGATTAGGCTCCAACTGGGGCACAGCATCCAAGACTTGCCCACTGCTCCGCACACACTTCCGCAACTGGCTCACATGAAAGACATTATGAACCCCCGGGAAGCTAGCTGGCAGATCCAGCCTATAAGCAGCCACACCAATACGCTCCAAAATCCTGAACGGGCCCACAAATCTCGGATCCAACTTCCGATTCTTGCCAAACCTCTTCACTCCTACCATCGGAGACACCTTCAAGAAGACCAAGTCATCCACTGAAAACTCCAAATCGGACCTACGCCGATTGGCGTTCTTCTCATACCTCTCCTGAGCAACTCGAAGCTTCTCCCGAATGAGCTTCACGGAAACCTCCATCTCCTCGAGCGCATCAGGACCCAAAACAGGCCTCTCACCGGCCTCGGCCCAAAACAAAGGGGTTCTGCAGCGCCTTCCATACAACGCCTCGAAGGGAGCCATCTGTAGACTCTCTTGGTAGCTGTTGTTGTAGGCAAATTCCATGAGCCGCAAACGCTCATCCCACGCACCTCCATGATCAAGAATATAGCACCGGATCATATCTTCCACAATCTGATTCACACGCTCGGTCTGCCCGTTGGTCTGCGGATGGTAAGCTGTGGAATACCTCAAATCAGTGCCCAAACCCTCCTGCAAACTCCTCCAGAAACGAGATGTAAACCGAGAGTCTCGATCTGAAACGATGCTAACTGGAACGCCGTGCAATCTGACGACCTCATCCAAGTACAACTCAGCAATCTTCTTCATCGAGTAATCGATCTTATATGGTACGAAGTGCGCACACTTCGTCAATCGGTCCACGATCACCCAAACAGAATCAAACCCTCTCGGAGATCTCGGTAAGCCTGTAATGAAATCCATCGAGATGCTTTCCCACTTCCAAGTCGGGATCTCCAAAGGTGCCAACTTGCCACCAGGCCTCCCATAGTCGGCCTTCACCCGCCTGCAAGTGTAACACTCCGAGACAAAACGAGCTATATCACCCTTCATCCCATACCACCAGGCGATCTGCTTCAGATCATGGTACATCTTCGTAGATCCCGGGTGGTAGGAAACACTGGATCCGTGAGCCTCTTTGCAAATCAATACTCTGATGCCTTCCACTGCGGGGATGCAAAACCTGCCGCGGTACTTCAGAGTACCCGCCTCGTCGATGGAGAAATCTGGCAACTCTCCCCTCTCAGCTCTGAGGTACAAGTGCAACAAATCCGGATCCTCTTTCTGATGCAATCTGGTGAGAGAAATCCAAGACGGCTCTGCCACTACCAAACTGCTCTGCAACTCACAGCGTCCTGCGGTGATATCCATCAATAGAAACTCCTCCACTAAGCGATCCGCGGTGAGATTGAAGACCTTCCCCGTCTTCCGGCTCAAGGCGTCGGCCACCACATTGGCCTTGCCCGGATGGTACTGAATCTCAACATCATAATCAGCAACATACTCAAGCCACCGCCGCTGGCGCAAATTCAGCTCCTTCTGAGTGAACACGTACTTCAGGCTCTTATGATCGGTAAAGATCCTGCACTGGGCCCCATAAAGTAAGTGTCTCCACAGCTTCAAGGCAAAAATCACCGCTGCGAACTCGAGGTCGTGCGTAGGATAGTTCCGCTCATGAATCTTCAACTGACGAGACCCATAAGCGATCACCTTCCCCTCCTGCATCAACACGCCACCGAGTCCAACGTGCGAGGCATCCACATAAACGTCATAGTCCTGTCCCTCCGCCGGTAAGGTCAACACAGGGGCAGAACATAACCGGCTCTTCAGCTCCAGAAAGGCCTCCTCGCACTTATCACTCCAAACGAACGCCGCATGCTTCTGCGTCAGCTTTGTCAAGGGCGCTGCCAAGGTAGAAAAGCCCTCGACGAATCTCCTATAATAGCCGGCCAACCCCAAGAAGCTCCTGATCTCCTTGGGTGTGCTCGGCCTACTCCAATCCATCACTGCTGAGATCTTCTCCGGGTCCACTGAAACACCATCTTTGTTCACCACATGACCCAGGAAGGAAACCTGAGGCAACCAGAACTCGCACTTGCTCAGCTTGGCGTACAACTGATGATCCCTCAAGGCGGATAACACCAACCGCAAATGCTGATCATGCTCCGCCGCATTCCGAGAATAAATCAAAACGTCGTCAATGAACACGACGACAAACTTGTCCAGAAAGTCCTTGAACACCCGGTTCATCATGTCCATAAATGCTGAAGGCGCATTGGTCAGCCCAAAAGACATGACCAGGAACTCGAAATGACCATGCCTCGATCGGAAAGCCGTCCGTGGAACATCCGACTCTCGGATCCTAAGCTGATGGTAACCCGAACGGAGGTCTATCTTCGAAAATACTGAACTGTCACGCAACTGATCAAATAAATCGTCGATTCTGGGCAGTGGATACCTGTTCTTGATGGTGACTTTGTTCAACTCTCTATAGTCGATACAAAGGCGCATCGAACCATCCTTCTTCTTCACAAAGAGAACCGGAGCACCCCAGGGCGACGAGCTTTGCCTTATGAAGCCCTTTTCCAATAACTCATCAAGCTGAGTACGAAGCTCCTCCAGCTCCCGCGGGGCCATCCGATACGGCGCCTTGGCAATCGGGCGCGTACCAGGCTCCAAATCAATCACGAACTCCACATCCCTGTCTGGAGGAAGACCGGGAAGATCGATAGGAAACACGTCAGGAAACTCTCGCGCAATCGGAATCTCATCCAAAAGCGGCACACTGCTAACAGTCCCCAACACTGAGACTAAACAAGCAAAACAGCTAGCAGGAAAAACCCTCTGAGCACATACCGCAGAAATCGCCGGAGAGTCCCGACGCGAATCACCGAAAACACTCCCAGGCTGACCGCTGTCCTTCCTGAAATCCAAGCGCTTTCCCCTGCACTGAATCACTGCATCATATCGGGACAGCCAGTCCATACCCAGGATGACATCGAAATCCTCCAGGTCTATAACCTTCAGATCAGCCTTGGCCAGATAATCCCCCAACAAAATAGGGCAGTCCAGAATGCCCTGATCTGATATCACGGATTCACCCGAGGGGAACTTGACGCTAAAGGCACCACCAACACGATCAAGAACCCACTGGCACCGCTCGACAAAGGCCCTAGCCACAAAGGAGTGGGTAGCACCTGAGTCAAACAGAACGCGGGCCCAGCGGTTCCTTACCTTAAATTTCCCTATACACAACAAAATATTAAACGCACAAGCAATTAACAAAACAATAGCAACACTAAAACTGCTACAAAAGAGAAAGTCAAGCGAGGGGGGGGTTACCTGAAATGACCTGCGCCGAAGTCTCAGCCTCCGCTGAAGATACCACGTTCAGCTTCCCTTTACCCTTGTCCACCGGCTGAGGCGGAGGTAAAGCCTGAAGCGGAACAGCATGAAGAGCGGACTGAACCTGAGGGCACCTCGACTTAATATGGCCCTTCTGGCCACACTGGTAGCAAACACGATCCTTGGACCAGCACTGAGCAGCATCATGACCGGGTCGCTTGCAGACAGGACAAGGAACATCCCTCCTAGGAGCACCCTGGATAGCATGCACATGCTCCTTCTTCTGGACCCTTGCCCTCTTGAAGCACCTCTCAGCTGGGTGGCCCGGATGGCCACAGAAACTGCACACTACCTTGCTCTTCTTCTCAGAAGCAGCACCAAGAACCTGGGGACCCTTTTCCTCAACTGACCTCCTCTTCTCGCTTCTCGCCTGCTGTCCGCGCTGCTTCGCGTTCTCGATAGCCTCTACCTTCAAAGCGGCCTCAACTGCTCCCGCATAAGTAACTGCGCCGTGAGCAACCGCAAGCTGCTGGACATCGCTCCTGAGGCCACCCAGAAAACGCTTTGCTCTGTCCTCCTCAGTAGCCACCAAACTCGGAGCAAATCGACTGAGTTTGCTAAACTCAATCTCGTACTCGTTGATGGTGAGCTGACGCTGTTTCAGATGAAGAAAGTCATTCATCAGCCTGTCTCGCTCTACTGACGGTAGAAACTTCCTCATCAGGATCTCTTTGAAGGATGCCCAAGTACATCCTCCCACCATGCCTTCCTTCTCTCGCATCCACCAGCCCTTCGCTAGCCCCTTCAGCTGATAGGCTGCTAACATCACCTTCTGGTCCTCAGTCACCCCAGAGTAGTGAAACATCTCCTCTATGGAGATCACCCAGTCATCCAGTACCATAAAGTCCGCCTTACCATCGTAGGTAGGAGGTCGCAGCCGCTGAAACTGGGAGATGAAAGCCATCCCGGGGGGCACCACCACTGGAGGCACGAGAGGAGCAGGAGGGGCAGGAGGGGCTAGAACAGCTGTACCCACGGCGGGGTCCTGAACTCCCGGAGTCTGACCCGCCGCTCCGGATAAAAAGGACTGCATCTGGGCCTGCAACTCCACCACCTGCCTTGATAAGGCCTCGTTACTCTGCCTCAGGCTTTCCACCAACGCATCACTTTGAGCACCGGAGGACTCACCCTCAGACTGGGGAGTCGACCTCGTCACTCTACGCTTCGGCGGCATGCTATATATAAAAAAAAAATTAAAACAGATCAAACAATTAGAACTTAGCTAAACTCCTAGGATTAGACAAAAGGTACAGACAATACATACATAAATATGATCTTCTACTGCTATACTTGCTCTGAGATTTTATTTTATTTAATACAAAAGGAATGATATGCTTAGCCTAAGATGGTTCACCACCATCCCTCTAACTCTTGTGCCTAGATCGGGAATGCATGAATTTATATTATTTTTGACTCAAAAATTATGTGTGTACACATGTCATCCTGCAAGCCTTTAGCTTGGCGCGTTGTGCTTATGCAATGTTATGCTATGCATGATTGTGCTATGCATTCTAAAAAGGGCCCTAATGCATGCCATGGCGGCGTACACATGAAAATGTTATGCATCCCATAATACATAACATTCTCATGCAACGAAAAGGAAAACGTGCTAGTCGCATCCATGCGGTGAGGTTATGCACCCCATAATACATAACCCTCGCATGTTGCCCCTATGGTGGATCCATATACAAACACATATTATGCATTTCATATTACATAATATGCCCCGTATACTTCATGTTATGCTATGAGTGTAGTGCAGTGTTCGTGCTTCAGCCAAGACGTGCTGATGACATGTCGGTGTGTGTATGATATGACTCTAAACATCTAATACAAACAAGGAAAGGTTGCCCGACCAACTTGTCGAGCAACCTCCCTCTGATACCAACTGTCACAACCCGCATTTTTCTCACTATTTATTAAATCAGAGTAAGAGAAAATCTACGCGCTGTGATGCCACGTCGAGCAGGGGATAACTGCCGACGTTCAGGCGACACTCCAAATCCTTTCAAATCATGACTTATTTGATTATAAAAACTTGATTTATTTATTGGCCGTATCCCTCGGCTCAGTGGACCAAAGAGTCCACGGTTTCAAAACTGATTTTTATACGTAGCGGAAAATACTTCATTTATGTCAACATCCTAAATGAGCGCATAAGTGATCCCGAAGGACCCTTACGCTGAACCAAAACTCTAGTTTTAATTTATACATATATAGGAAAATTCATTTGTTATACGTAATTAAGAAAGTACGCTAAGTGAGTTCTTTTTAGAAAATCATGCTGATCATGCTGTATATATATAATATAGTTGAGGTTTTATAGTTTTAAAAAATAGCTAGCAACCTAGCACAAAACTTCCCAGAGCAAATAAACTAGGTCCCCAAAGACAGGGTAGCAGTAAAAGTAAACATATCTAGTGCAAAAGGTAAAACTACCAGGGGCGCCAACAGCTGACACGAACCCACTGGCAAGTATGTATGTCTGTAGGAAGTGCAGTAAAACTACCTCACACTGACTCAAGAGAGTCTCAACAGGCAACAGAAGGACCTCCAACAGCACCACAGCAACAGCCACCTACTGGCTACCGCCCAGAACCTGAGGCGTTCAGAAGAAAAATAGAACACCTCAGAGCAAGGAAAAGGGAATGCAAGTGCTAAAAAGGAAAGTAAGGTAAAAGCAGGTAAGGTAAAGTAAAGAGAGTACAACTAGAGTAAAAACAACAATGCCCAAGGAAGGGCGAAAAGCAAACCTGCACCAAGTGCGGGTAAACAGCAACTACTCTGCCTAAAAACCTGCAGAGTCAACATGGCCATGATGCCAAAAAAAATGCTGCAACACCTACGGAAGAAACGCCTAACATCCTAAATTGTGAGAGGCGGCAGTAGCAAAAACAAGAAACTTGGAGTCAGGTTGAAAACGTTCCAAATCGCCCAACCACTAATTCCAAGTCAACAAATTGCTCAAGGGTTGACACGTGAAGGCACAAAAGACCCATCACTCACTTGCCCAGAAAACTACTCGGGTCAAGGTAAAGAGTGCGGTCAAGGCTACCTCACACCACACAACCCATAAAAGAGCCATCCACCACCACTACTGACCACAACCCACGATTCGGCCTTCGAAAGGTAACAGCCGACAAGGGACTTTCGATTCACGAGCAAACACTCGGGGAGAAATCAACGCTAAGGGACTCATCATTGCGGTTACGCAACGCCGCTGCGAGTGAGTACACTCACTCGATCCTAAGCCTAGCGTACGAGCACCGACATCGGGTCGCACGACTTAAAAGACGCACGACCATAGGCCGTGCGTGCACAATTACACCTAACACCTCAAATAGGCAACTAGGAAAAATCCCAAACCCTAGACCTACACCTAGGCCTAACATAAACTCAACTCTACGCTAATCCAAACCTACGCTAATCACCTACCGCGACGCCGTCCTAAAACGGGAATCCACTAGCGGGAGGGTCACAAAATCTAATTATTAACGCGGTTACCGGTCGGGGATTAGGATTAGGGGTTTCGATATCATGACGGATAAGCATGAAATAAAAATAATTACAAAGGAATTGAGAGCACAAGAGGCCAAACGGCAAAAAAAGGGAGAAACACTTGCCTCGCACGTATCACCAAAAAATTCGTCGGCACAACGGCGCTATGGCGGACGTCCAAGAGCACGAAAAGCTCCAACAAACCCCAAATCCACCTAAGATTGCATCTAAACATGAAAGGAGAACAATATATTCCAAAACAAAGAAAAATCCAAAACGAAATCCAAATGAAAATCATGGAGGAAAGGGCGAATAGACTACCTCGGCTCGAAGCTCTCGGCGAGGGGAACGCGGATCCGGGCTCGGATCGGAAAGGGGAGGCCGGAGCGGCCGGCGGCGGGCGGTGGAAGGGGGCCGGCTAGGTCGGCTGTCGTCGGGCTCGGGGTTTCGCACAGGAGAACAGCTGCGGCTGTTTTGATTTGGAGGGGGACCGGCTGCAGTTTTTATTTCTTAAGTCAAGGGGCCGGCTGTTTAGGTTTTTTTTTGATTAGGGGGGGCGGTTTTGATTAATTGGGGGAGGGGAGGTAAGGAGATATTAAATCTAATTTAATCCTTATGCTTTATATTAGAATTAATACCTAAATACTAATACTAATTCTATTTAATATAACCTAAACTAAGATAACGAACGAATTAAATATAACCTAAGTAAAATCTCAAAATATAAACCCATAACCTAATAACTAACTAGCGTAAATAATATAATCATAAGTCATATAATCAAACTTATAATTACACGTATAATTACACCTAATCTAACTCGTGTAATCAAACATATTAACTCATATAACCAAATATATAAATACATACACATACATGCATTTACGCACGAACTCGCATACCACCGCGCGCACAAACGCACACGCGCGCACGCGCACGTACATAACTACCGGTACGCACAAAACACGCGTCATGCTACACACGCGTAAACATGAAAATACGCTCACATAAGTGACAACTCGCTAACTGGCGACCGTCAAAACGACGCGAAAATGCGACGTCCTCGGAATTCGACCAAAATCGCACCGTAGCTAAAAACCCGGGCTACGAGAACAACGGCGAAGTCAAAAACGACATCCGACGAACAAAACTCGAGCTAACCTCGCCCGAAGCCCAACACGAGAATTCCCTGAAAGGCTCAACCGGGTCTCCAAAACAGACACCGGCTAGCTGGGGAAACCCGCAAACAGGCTAAACCTCTAAGAACACCTAACGAGGTATTCTAACAACGGCTCGAGACGGAAAACGTCAACGTAACGCCGAACAAGGATTTAAATAAATCGCCGAAAATTCGGGGGCGTTACAATCACCTCCTTCCGGCCGGCTTGCTTCAGCCCCTGCCCGTGCCCACTCAGATATGGGCGGACCTCTCCATGGATTTCGTCGAGGGGTTGCCCTCCGTTCGCGGGAAGTCTATCTTAATGGTCGTGGTGGACCGTTTTTCCAAGGGGCGCACTTCATCGCTTTGACTCGACCGCTTGTGGCGGAGACGGTCGCTCAGGTTTTTTTTCAGGAAATATTTCGGCTCCACGGGATGCCGGAGACACTTGTCTCGGATCGCGATAGGGTGTTCACCAGTGCCTTCTGGAAGGAGCTGTTCACCCTTAGCGGCACTAAGCTCGCATTCTCCTCAGCTTACCATCCCCAGTCCGACGGGCAAACGGAGGTCGTCAACCGGACCTTGGGCATGTATTTGCGATGCATCACAGGTGACCGGCCCCGCGATTGGCCGCGTTGGCTTCCATGGACGGAATATTGCTATAATACGGCATACCATTCAGCCCTGCAGACCACTCCCTTCCGCCTCATTTATGGTCGCGACCCTCCCCGACTGCTCTCCTACACGGGGGGTTCGGCCAACTTGGCCGCCGTGGACGCCAAGCTCCAAGACCGTGATGAATTCCTACTCAGTGCCCGGCACCGTCTACTACAGGCTCAACAACGGATGGAAACGGCTTACAACAAGGGTCATCGCGAGCTCACACTTGTCGTGGGTGACTGGGTGTGGCTGCGCCGTCGTCCTTTTCGCCAAGTTTCTGCCGTCCGCCCGACCTCCAACAAGCTTGGGCCGAAGTTTTTTGGCCCTTTTCAGATTACCGCCCGTATTGGCGAAGTGGCGTACCGGCTTGCGCTTCCTCCCGAAGCCCGCATACACGACGTTTTTCATGTCTCGCAGCTGAAGTTATTTGTGGGACAACCGCCGGCCACACCTATTGTCGACATACCGCCCCAGCTTGTGGACAAGCTGTCTTTGGACGAGGACGGTGATGTTACGGCACCTACCGAGCCCCAGGGGCGTTGGGGACACACGTATCGGCGTCGCCCACCCGCTACGGCGGAAGAACAATTTTAATTCCCGTTTTTCTTTTCAGAATTTATGTTTTAATTAGTATGCGAACGTTTATTTGAACCCACATGTCTAAGCCCAGGTGGGGGGCCGCTTTGTGTTTGGCACCGGGCTTAATAACCGGTTGGACTCTTGTTGTTGGTAAGCATGAAATTAGAATCTACTTCTCTCTCTCTCTCTAACCGGCTCTCTCCCTCTCTACCCCCTTCTCTCGCCCGCTAGGGTTGGCGGAAACCCTCGCCGCCCGGCTCTCCCCGATCTCTCTCCCTCTCGCCCCCGTACCTCTCTCACTCTTCCTCCTCCTTCCCCTCTCTCTCTCTCTGCTGCTCCCTTCGGGAGGTGTCTTCCGCTTCGCAGCCATAGAACCCCACGAGGGGCCGTCCGCTCCGCCGGATCTACGGGCAACCCCCTCTCTCGAAGGTCCTATCACTCGGTCTCGGTCGGGAGATCGTATCAGTATCCTTCCTCTTCCTCCATGGTTTTGGATTTCTGACTTGTGGTTTTGGACTTTTGGGCCTTTTGGCACCTTCTTCCTTGTGTGTTTGCTGTGTTATTATTCAAAGAACCATTTCCTAAATATTGCCAGCACAATAAGCATGCTCCTTGAGTAACTCGGACGACTCCTTATAGGCATAAGTTCTTTGTGAAAGCTTCTTCACGCTCCTCAACAGTTCTCACCAGCTTAGTAGAAAGAGCGTTCTCCTGCAAAAGCACGCTTCTCGTGAAACTGGAACTGGAACGACCCCTTAATCCCTTGTAGCTTTCCACAGCAGTAGTGTAGATTTTGTCAATCCCCTAATGGCTGATTGGATTATGACTTATTATTTACTAAAGTGCTGTGATCTGGATTATGACCCGGAACTTTAATCAATTAAGCCTTGCGATCTTCTAAATTTTTTTTAATTATGCTTGTAGTTAGTCTTAACGAGATTGAAGCACTGTATGAACTCTTTAAAAAAAATTAGAAGTGCTATGATTTACAGAGCCGTCTGTGGCTGATTTCACTGATTTGTTGTAATAGTATATTATCATGTTCAGTATTATATAATAGCTAATATATTTTAGTTTTGTTGAGGGTCGCTCAAAGCTCAAAGCTTTTGGTAGATCGAACTAAACCTTAATTTATGATAGGGTTCATGCGGTCGCTTAAAACAGTTTTATGACATTTGGTGTTTGAGTTTCTAGTTTATTATTGAAGAATCTACTTTAACAATTACTTTTCAATTTACACTTTTGTAGTATTATTTCCATTGATGAGAAGGCTCACCTTCGGAAAAAATTCAATTAGATATTCGTGAAGAGAGCTCTCAGGTAACTTACTAACTATATCACTTTATATTCATGCACTTTATATTTTAGGGGTGCTTTGAGGTATTAGTCAAGTAGTGGCTAAGCAAAGCATGTAGTCTGTGTGATGATGTGATGATTACTTGTAGGACTGCTCCGTAGTATTGACCGGTAGAGGGTCAAGCGGAGTGGATAGATTTTTAATTATTTGTGTATTTTTTTTAGCTTGCAAAATTTCTTAGCACGATGTGTGATATGCATGCCATCAAAAGTCAAAACCATCACAATTATTATTTTATGTTTGTATCAGAAAATGGACTCTTCTTCTGAACCATCTAATGTTTCCTTACAAACTGTTCGTGAAAAAAATGATCCCGGTTGGAATCATTTTAGTCTCATTCAAAGTTCTGATGGTAAAAAACACTATAAGTGTTTACATTGTGGAGTAACTTATAAAGGTGGAGGAATTAATAGAATGAAACAACATCTTGCTGGGATTAAAGGAAATATCGGTTCTTGCAAAAAGGTTTCACATGACATTCGACAGCAGATGCAAGAAAACTTGAAAGGAATAACCGAAAAAAAACAAGAAGCACAAGAATCTTTGGATAGTACAAATCCATATGGTGATCATGTGAATGATGATAGAGCTTCTCTTCCTAGGTCTGAAAATTCCATCATACAAGAAAAAGGAAAGAGAAAAATTGATAATGTTGACCATTACTTTGCCCCTAGAACATCAGCAGGATCACAACCATCATTGAAAAGTGTCTTGTCCTCAAAAGAGGTTGTACATCGTGCTGATATGGCAGTAGCTAGATGGTTTTTTGATAGCTGTATACCCATAAATGCTTTAAATTCAGCATTTGCACAAAAAGCTATTGATGCAATTGCTTCAATTGGTCCTGGTTATAAATTGCCTACATACCACATGATGAGAATTAATTTACTTAGAGATTGCAAAGAAGAATGTCGACTTCTTGTAGATTCATATAGAGATAACTGGAGAGCTACTGGATGTACGTTAATGGCAGATGGGTGGACTGATAGGAGGAGTAGAACATTAATTAATTTCTTGGTTTATTCACCTCGTGGTATCTCATTTTGCAAATCAGTTGATGCTTCAGATGTTACAAAAGATGTGACGACTTTGTGTTCTTTATTTTTAGAAGTAGTTGAATGGATTGGTCCAACAAGTGTGGTTCAAATTATTACAGATAATGCAGCAAACTACAAAAAAGCAGGGGAGTTACTATATGAAAATATGGCAATATTTATTGGTCACCATGTGCAGCTCATTGCATAAATTTAATTTTAAAGGATTTTGGAAAGTTAAGTCATATGGTGGATATTGCCAAAAAAGTTTCAAAGGTTACTGTATTTATTTACAATCATATCTTTCTTTTATCTTGGTTGAGGAAAAGGGAAGGTTGGAAAGAGATTGTTCGCCCAGCAGCAACACGATTTGCCACAACATTTATTACACTGAAAAGTTTGTACGAACATAAACATGATTTGCAGACTTTAGTGACTAGCAAATATTATACTGATTCAAAACTTGCAAGATTAAGCAAAGGTCAAGAAGTTGTTAATATTATTTTGAATAATCATTTTTGGAACATGTGTTTGGTGATGACAAAGGTTGCAGGTCCACTAATAAGATTGCTACGCATTGTAGATTCTGATGAGAAACCATCACTTGGCTATGTTTATGATGGAATGTATAGAGCAAGAAAGGGAATTAAGTTGATTTTCAAAAATGTCAAAAGATTATATAAGCCCTATACACTCGTTATCAAGGAAAGATGGGATCGTCAGCTTCGCCAAAGACTTCATTCCGCAGCATATTTCTTGAACCCTTCATTTCAATATGATCAAGTTAATTACTCCAATAAACCAGAAGTTGTGCAGGGCTTAATTGATCTTATTGGAAACAAAGACATTTGCAATAAATCTTCAGCTGCAATGAATGAAGTTAGATTATATCGTGATAAGCTTGAGAGCTTTGGGAAGCCCATCGCCATCAAAATGTCAAAAGAAATGCAACCGGGTGAGCACAAATAGAAAATTAATTTACTTTCATTATATAATTTTCTATATTTGTTTTTAACTAAATTATATAATGATTATAATCTTTATTTCATAGATGAATGGTGGAGGATGTTTGGATCTAGTGCTCCCCACTTATAAAAATTGGCTATTCGTATACTTAGTCAAACTTCCTCGTCTTCTGGATGTGAAAGAAATTGGAGCGTCTTTGAGCAAATTCATACAAAGCGAAGAAATCATCTTGAGCATCAAAGACTCAATGATCTTGTTTATGTTCGTTATAACCTTAATATGAGGGATAGGTATGCAAAATTTATGTTTGCTTTGACATGTTAAATTTTACTACATTGTATATTTATTACTTTGTTCAATGTCTTATGTATTAATTATTATTATCATTTCTAGGATATACTTTAAAAAAAGAAATTATGACCCTTTGGATTATAAGAGTATTGATACAGTGGACTTCTGGGTAGTTGAAGAAGAGCCAACTCAAGAGCTTAATTATAATGATTTGGAAAGTGAAATATATGAGGAACACGCTATGCCAATTGATAGAGAAGTTCAAGGTTGTGATCAACAAACTGATCAAATTAATAGTAAGTTCTTAGTTCTATCATTCTATGTATATGATTATCTAATATGTATATTATTATTATTATATTTGTGTACTTGTATAGTTGTATCTGTACAACCTCGGGCTCGCAGCCCGGCGAGAGGGGCCCAGGCGAGAGGAGAGAGGGTTCGGCCCGGCGAGTAGAGAGGGCCTAGGCGAGTCGAGAGGACTCAGAAGAGAAGCTCCGTGGCGAGAGGGCCTAGGCGAGTCGAGAGGGCTCAGAAGAGAAGCTCCGTGGCGAGAGGGCCCAGGCGAGTCGAGAGGGCTCAGAAGAGAAGCTCCGTGGCGAGAGGGCCCAGGCGAGTCGAGAGGGTTCGGCCTGGCGAGAGGACCCTAGTGAGAGGTGCCTCGAGAGAAGGGTCATCTTGGTTTCAGGGCCGGTTCAGGTAAGGTCGGGCCCACCTTCTGGGCCCCGGAGGTGTTTTTACTCTTTTACCCTGCGTGTGCTGCATTTAGTCTTTTAAGACAGCGGAGTTTAGCTGTTGGCAGACCCAGCCAAGGGTATTCTGGTATTTTCACAGCAGCATAGTTTGGTTATTAGCAGTCCCAGTTCAGAGGCCTATAAATAGACCGGTAAGGTGCCTTAGAGAAGCAAGCATTCTTGACTCCTCTTATCTCTTCTAAGGCACCTAGCTCAGTATTGGCTAGGGAGGGGAAGAGCTTTAGTTCTAGTCTCTTCCGGGTAAGAGGTGGGACCTCCTCACTGAAGCCTCCGGTCTAGTTCTTCGCCTCGAGAGTGATCCCAAGGGAGTAAGCACGAGCTGCCTCAGTAGTTCCGAGCTTTAGGTGGAATCGGCTTTGCTGGTTCCAACATTTTTGGTGCGGTGAGCGTGGAGCTGCAGCCTGTGCGGAAGAACGAGGGGTTATCTCATGGCGGGAGACGCGGGAGGAGGAGGCGAGAGGTCCCCCAGCCAGGAGGAGTATGTTGGGAGGGCGGAGTTCATGTCGTCCATTGGAGGGATCATGGATCTCCTCAAACAACTCGCACAAAGAGGCGAGTGCGAGACCCCCCCTCCTCAAGTGCCAGATCTCGCGCCCAGGGGAGGGGCCGACTCGGCGAGGATAGGTGAAGATGCACCTGGGAGGCGGCCAGGAAAAGAGGTAATGGCGGAAGGAAGTCGGCGAGAGGTGGAAGGAAGGGAGCTCTTCCCTAGTCCGGCGAGTGCCGCGCCGGTGGACCTCGTGGCGCGAGTGGACCAGGCGAAATCACTGGCGAGAGGATCTCCTTTTTGCGAGTTGATCCTCTCGGCATCCGTTCCAGAAGGGTTCCGCGAGCCGGAAATGAACTACTACGTGGGGAAGGATGACCCCCTCCAACACTTGCAGTGGTTTGAAGACGCAGTTTCCATCAGACCCATGACGGACGCCTTCAAGTGCCGCCTCTTCGCCATCACTTTGAAGGATAAGGCTAGGGATTGGTTCCACCAACTCCCAACTGGTTCTATTTATTGCTTCGAGGACCTGAGCAGAAGTTTCCAGCTGCGGTTCTCAACCTCCAAAAAGAGGAAGAGGAACCCGGAGTCCATCTTCCTGATCAAGCAGAGGGCAGACGAGTCTTTGGCTCAGTACGTAGACCGCTTCCAGGAGGAGATGTTGGACATTCAGGAGGTGCCTGGCTTCGCCCTCCAGATGGCTTTCACCGTGGGGCTAAGGGAAGGCTTCTTCAAGATGAGCCTCACCAGGAAGGCGTCGTTGTCCTTCGAAGGGTTGATGGAGAAGGCCGCGAAAGAAATAGCCATGGAGGCGGCAAACCCAGCATTCGCAAGGAAGTTGGCTAGATTGACGGAAGTGGAGCAGAGGGAGCCAGGAGGGGGAAGGCAGCCAGAAGGAAGGAGGAGAGAGGAACTAAGAGGGCCCGTGCACCCGGAGCCGGGGTGGAGGCAACCAGGAGGCCCGGTTCAGGGACCTGGGAGAGGTCCTCCGCAGGGGGGAAGAAACTTTTATCAAGGACCAGGAAGGTTTCACCCGCTAGGATGGGGGCATGGTCCGAGGCCGCTCCCACCCCCACCTCAGCAAGATATGGCCATAGGCAGAGGGAGAGGAAGAGGAAGAGACCGTGGGAGAGCGGGAGCGGGGAGGAGGAGGAATCCCCCAGAAGAGAGACGTGGGGAGGGAGTTTTGCCCTATTGTGACTTCCACGAGGAGGAGGGTCACGCGACGGCAACATGTCCCGAGTTCTTGGAGTTGAAGAGAGGAAAAGGAGGAGAAGACCGACAACCGGCAGTGCGGATAGTAGAGGTGCCGGGAGCTGGGGAGGAAGATCGGTGTGTAGACCGGTCAGATACAGGAGATCGAGGGGGGATTGGAGTGATTCATGGGGGGGTGGGGATCGAGGCCACCCGCAAGGCCAGTCTTCACACTATGTATCGTCGGAGCGTTGCCTCGACGTCGCAAACCCCGCCCCCGAATGAGAAAATCACGTTTTCCAGAAGGGACCTACCTGACCACGAGGACCCTTTCTGTGACGCGCTGGTGATTAGGACTGCCATCGAGAACTTCACGGTATCCCGCATTCTGGTGGACAATGGGAGTTCCGTTAATGTAATCTTCAAGAAGGCTTTCAACGAGATGAGGGTGGAGTCTCGAAGGGTGTTGGCGGCGGATGGGCCGTTGTTTGGTTTTTCAGGAGAAAGGAAGGAGGTTGAGGGAGGAGTAGGACTTCAGGTGACCTTGGGGGGGTTGTCCAGGAATTGTCGTTTCGTGATAGTGGACGCTCCCAGCAGTTACAACGCGATCTTTGGGCGCCCTCTTATCAGTGCCTTTAGATGCGTTCCGTCCTCTTTTCATCAGTGCCTGAAGCTCAATTCGGGAGGAACCCAGATCAGGGTGAGAGGGGACCCGAAAGCGGCTCGGGAGTGCTATGTAACGGCGGTCAACGCCATCTCGTGGATGGAGGATGCGGAGGAGCTGGGAGCAAGGATGGAGAGAGAGGAGCTGGGAAGAGTGGGAGCAGGAGTGGAGGAAGATCTGGTAGCGGAAGAAGAGATGGCTGAAGGAGAGGAGTTGGAGATAGTAGTGGAGAGGGGCATTGCGGTGGAGCCAGTGATGGCTGGAGAGCAGGTGGCTGGAGGAGAGGAGCTGGGAAGAGCAGGAGCAGGAGTGGAAGGAAGTCTGGTAGTGGAGGAGGAGATGGATGAAGGAGAGGGGTTGGAGAAGGGAGAAGGAGGAAAGGCCCAGGAGAGGGTGGCTGCTGTGGAAGTCTCAGGAGTTGGGTGCGGGTCGAAGGATCTAGAGGAAGAGCTGAGAGAGCAGGAGGAGGAAGAACCCTCGAGGTTGAGGGCGGCGGTAGAAGTTCTGGAGGTCGAGATCCTCACCAAAGATGGGAGAAAAGAGAAGATAAAGATCAGCGGCGAGCTCACTCCGCAGGACCAGGAAGAAATTCGGAAGTGTGTAGAAGAGAACATTGATGTCTTCGCCTGGAGCGCAGCAGACATGCCGGGGGTCGACGCGGATGTGGCGTGCCATCGTCTCAACCTCGACCCCGGGGTTCGCCCCATTCAGCAGAAGAAGAGAGCCATCGCCTCCAAGATGGTCGGGCCCATCAGAGAAGAGGTAGAGAAGCTGCTCCGGGCGGGATTCATATCGGCTAACAGGTATCCGGGATGGGTGAGCAACGTTGTAATGGTGAAAAAGGGGGAGGGCAAGTGGAGGATGTGTATCGATTTCTCTCTCTTAAATAAAGCTTGTCCTAAGGATTGTTACCCCCTGCCTCGGATCGACGCGCTGGTTGACTCAGTCGTCGGTTTCTCACTAATGAGTTTTTTAGATGCTTTTTCAGGGTACCATCAAATACGCATGCACCCTCCGGACGTCAAGGATGTCACCTTCGTCACGGAGGATGGTTGCTTCAGCTATAACATGATGCCCTTTGGGCTAAAAAACGCGGGAGCAACCTACCAAAGGATGATGGACCGGATCTTCCGGGAGCAGAAGGGGCGGAACCTCGAGGTCTACGTGGACGACTTGATGGTAAAGAGTCGGGACCTTGGGTCTCATGTCCTAGACCTACAGGAGACTTTTGCAACCGTTAGAAAGTATAAGGTGAGGCTTAACCCTCTGAAATGTGTGTTCGGGGCCAGCCGAGGGAAGTTTTTAGGACATCTCCTCACCCCTGAAGGGGTGGAGCCCAACCCTGACAAGGTGAGGGCGATACTGGAGCTGGGATCTCCTAGGAATGTCAAAGAAGTCCAACGTCTCACTGGTAAACTAGCCGGTTTGAGCAGGTTCCTCTCCAGAGCGGGAGAGAGGTGCTCTTCTTTCTTTCGAACCCTAAGGGGAGGGAAGGAGTTCGAATGGACCATTGAGTGTGAGAAAGCCTTCGCGGCTCTAAAGCAGCAACTCACTCAGACGCCGCTACTTCAGGGGCCGAGGGAAGGGGAGAACTTGTTCCTCTACCTCGGGGTAGGGACGGGGGCGGTCAGCTCAGTCCTCGTCCGCGAAGAAGGGAAGAGGCAGTTCCCAATCTATTATGTAAGCAGAGTCCTCAAGAAGGCAGAGCTGAAATACCCCATCCTTGAAAAGTTGACCTTCGCTCTCATTGTGTCGGCCCGGAAGCTCAGACCCTATTTCCAAGTCCATGCCATCCAGGTTGTGACGGATCACCCCCTTCGCCGTATCCTCGAAGGGGTCGAACACTCGGGGAGGTTGGTCAAGTGGTCGATAGAGCTCAGTGAATTCGACCTCTCCTACGTTCCTCGAGAAGCTATTAAAGCACAAGTGGTGGCGGATTTCTTGGCGGACTACGTACTGGAGGCCGAAGAAATGGAGGTGCCTCCCGTAGCAGCATGGAAGATGCTGGTAGACGGAGCTTCTGGTAGGAATTCTTTCGGGGGAGGGGTCATCCTGGCGAGTCCTGAGGGGACTAGGATTGAGCAAGCTTTGAAAATACACTTCACCCTCACCAATAATCAGGCGGAGTATGAGGCCATCATCGCCGGACTTCGGTTGGCCAGGGAGTTGGGTATACAGGATATCAGGGTCTTCACGGACTCCTTGGTGGTGGCGCGACATATCAGCGGAGAGTTCGAGGTGAGGGAGCCGACTCTCCAGTTGTACCTAGTGAAGATAAAAGGCATAGTTGGACAGTTCCATAGCTTCTCCATTCAGCATGTTCCTCGAGAAGAGAATGCTCGGGCAGACCTGCTCGCGAAGCATGGCCCTCAGGCCGGAGGGACCATGACCGAGCTCTTCAGACCCTCCATAGAAGAGGGGGAGGTGATGGAGATCGACCAGGAGAGGTCTTGGATGGATCCCTTTGTGACTTTCCTGGCGTCGGGACGACTACCCGAGGGGGATCTCGAGAAGAAACGAATCTGATACAAGTCTGCATACTATTTATTGAAGGAAGGAGTACTTTATCGAAAAACGCTGTCTGGACTGTTAGCCCGATGCGTATCCGAGAAGGAAGCACCAAGGGTGCTAGAAGAGGTCCATTCGGGAGAGTGCGGGAGCCATTCGGGAAGTCGAACCTTGGAAGGGAGAGTGCTAAGGCAAGGCTATTTTTGGCCTACCCTACGAAGAGATGCAGAAGAGCTCGCCAAAAGGTGTAGAAAGTGCCAAGAGTTTGCTCCCTTGCAGCTCCTTCCAGCGCAAAGGCTGCGAACGATCACCTCTCCTTGGCCCTTCGCCATATGGGGATTGGATCTGGTAGGACCGTTTCCTCAAGCCAGTGGTCAGAGGAGGTTCCTACTGGTCATGGTGGATTACTTCTCAAAGTGGTTAGAAGTTAAGGCCCTGGCAAAGGTAACCTCACAGGTGGTGAGGAATTTCGTATGGGGGGAGATTATTTGCCGGCACGGGCTTCCTTTAGCCATAGTCACCGATAACGGGCCGCAATTTGCTAGCAGAGAGTTTGTGGATTTTTGTGCACAGCTCGGCATAGACCTTCGGTTCGCCTCGGTCCATCATCCACGAAGCAACGGGCAGGTCGAGGCAGCAAACAAGATTATAGTGAACCTCCTGAAGAAGAAAGTAGAGAACTTGAGGGGGAGCTGGGTGGAACAGCTCCCCTCTATCCTGTGGGCTCTGCGAACTACACCTAACACGGCCACAGGGGAAACGCCCTTCAAGCTCTCTCATGGCTCCGAGGCCGTCATACCTGTGGAATTTGAAGTTGAATCGCCCAGGGTCATAGCAGCCAGAGAAGGAGAGGAAAGGTGGCAGTTCGATAATGGAGAGGAGCAGAGGCTTTCTCTCGACCTCGTGGAAGAGCTCAGAGAGCTAGCAACAGTCCGGCAGGAGGAGGTCAAGCGCCGGATGTCCCGGTACTTCGATAAGCACATCCGAATCAAGCAGTTTCAAAAAGGGGATTTGGTCCTCAAGAAGGTAGATGTTGCAGGAAGGGGAGCCTCGGTGGGGAAGCTCAACCCCAATTGGGAAGGTCCTTTCATAGTGAAAGAAGTCTTAAAGACAGGGGGGTATCACCTCCAGGATGTGGACGGGATACCCCTGGACTGCGCCCGCAGTGGCGATGATCTGAAACGTTTTTATCCATAGTAATAAAAGTCCTTTGAATTTACTTGAGCATATCGTTAATAATCCTCCCTCTTTTGAATATGCTAACACTATACCTCAGGACACCCTCCTTCAGAGGATGAGAGCGGTGGTTGGAGGAGAAAGAGGAGAGGAGACCCCGAGCAGACCCGCTGACCAGGCTCTCATCAAGCTGGCAGGGCTGTAGGCTCACTCGGTGGTTGGAGGAGAAAGAGGAGAGGATACCCCGAGCAGACCCGCTGACCAGGCTCTCATCAAGCTGGCAGGGCTGTAGGTTCACTCGGTGGTTGGAGGAGAAAGAGGAGAGGAGACCCCGAGCAGACCCGCTGACCAGGCTCTCATCAAGCTGGCAGGGCTGTAGGCTCACTCGGTGGTTGGAGGAGAAAGAGGAGAGGAGACCCCGAGCAGACCCGCTGACCAGGCTCTCATCAAGCTGGCAGGGCTGTAGGCTCACTCGGTGGTTGGAGGAGAAAGAGGAGAGGAGACCCCGAGCAGACCCGCTGACCAGGCTCTCATCAAGCTGGCAGGGCTGTAGGCTCACTCGGTGGTTGGAGGAGAAAGAAGAGAGGAGACCCCGAGCAGACCCGCTGACCAGGCTCTCATCAAGCTGGCAGGGCTGTAGGCTCACTCGGTGGTTGGAGGAGAAAGAGGAGAGGAGACCCCGAGCAGACCCGCTGACCAGGCTCTCATCAAGCTGGCAGGGCTGTAGGCTCACTCGGTGGTTGGAGGAGAAAGAGGAGAGGAGACCCCGAGCAGACCCGCTGACCAGGCTCTCATCAAGCTGGCAGGGCTGTAGGCTCACTCGGTGGTTGGAGGAGAAAGAGGAGAGGAGACCCCGAGCAGACCCGCTGACCAGGCTCTCATCAAGCTGGCAGGGCTGTAGGCTCACTCGGTGGTTGGAGGAGAAAGAGGAGAGGAGACCCCGAGCAGACCCGCTGACCAGGCTCTCATCAAGCTGGCAGGGCTGTAGGCTCACTCGGTGGTTGGAGGAGAAAGAGGAGAGGAGACCCCGAGCAGACCCGCTGACCAGGCTCTCATCAAGCTGGCAGGGCTGTAGGCTCACTCGGTGGTTGGAGGAGAAAGAGGAGAGGAGACCCCGAGCAGACCCGCTGACCAGGCTCTCATCAAGCTGGCAGGACTGTAGGCTCACTCGGTGGTTGGAGGAGAAAGAGGAGAGGAGACCCCGAGCAGACCCGCTGACCAGGCTCTCATCAAGCTGGCAGGGCTGTAGGCTCACTCGGTGGTTGGAGGAGAAAGAGGAGAGGAGACCCCGAGCAGACCCGCTGATCAGGCTCTCATCAAGCTGGCAGGGCTGTAGGCTCACTCGGTGGTTGGAGGAGAGAGAAGAGGAGGGACTCAACACTCTCGGGCCCTCCGCAAACAAGGGTTTGTGCTTTCGTGTTAATGTCCGCCAGCAGCAACGGAGGTCGGCTAATCAGGAAAATCTATTCCCCTTAGCAAAAAAGGGATGCTTCGGGGGAAGTCATTGCATAAAGAAAAAAAAGAGGAAGGAGAAAAAGGGGAGAGAGGGAGGATAGCAAACCCTACCTTTCCACTCGCGCCGAGAGGAGCCATCCCGCGAGCCGAGAGCGAGGAAATACTCCTCTCGCTCACAGAAAACCATGGAGGCTCACCAACTCACCCCAGGAGCCAAGCCCACAGGTAATAATTAGGCGAGAGGAAAGGCAGTTTTCTCTCGCCTATCAACAATCTCGAGGGTTCCTCGAGCAATCCCGATATAAAAGAAAGGGCTGGCCTTAAAAAGGCGCGAGCAAGAATATATATATATATACATGCACATGAGTCATATCAATGTTTTAAGACAACGCATTCACAAGATAAGAGAGAAGCGAGAGGCGAGCAAAAAAGTAAGAATTTAAACGTGAGTCATAACAGCGTTTAACACCCTACGACTATGAAATATGAAGTATTACAATCTCAGCAAAAGAAAGAAAAAAGAAGGCTCTAGCCCCTCTCACTCGCTGAGGGATCCTCGTCCTCGCCATAGATCTTGGGCACGAGGTCTCGAGCAGTGATGTCCTCGCAGTCGTCTTTTACAACACCTAGCTCTCGCATCATCTTGAGAATGAGCTCGGCGGTCCTTATATTAGCATCCTTACAGAACTCTTCCACATCATCGTGGGTGTAGCGCGCGAGAGGAGGTGGGGAGGCCTGCGAACGGGGAAGGGGAGCTTCCTTAAGCCTGGCGTTCTCCGCCTTCAGCTCTCTTACTTCGGCCTCCAGCTCTTCCACCCGCGAACGTAGTCGATCGGCCGTCTCGGCATCCTGCGAGAGAAAGGAAGAGGTGTAAAAGAGAAAAAAAAGAAAGGGGGTACCGGGGCAAGTGCCCGTAGAACATTGGCGGGGTATCGACTTACCACTCCGCCGCTAGCTTTCGCCAGAAGGCTTTCGGACACCTTTAGCCGCTGGGCGAGATCCCCTGACTTTTCACACTCGGCCTCCAGCTTGGCGTGTATCTCCTTCCAGCTCTTGGTGTTGAAAATCAGGCGCCGCGAGAGGCGGTGCGACAGCTCTAAAGTGCGCAGCTGCGAGTGTGCCGTCCTCAGGACCAGGTCTCGCGTAGTGGCCGCGTCGAGTGGATCGGGAGTAAGGCCTCCATATAGGCCGAAGCCCAAGGAGAAAGCGTAAGCACTGGGCTCAGCCTGCTCTCCCCAGGAGGGCAGGAGGGTGGAGATGGAGACTCGGTAGGACCCCTTGTCCCAGATCAGAGAGGGGTCATTGTTGCCGTCAAGGACCGCCAGCCCCATGTTAAAGTTGAGGTGACCGGACGGCGGAGGAATCTGAGAAGTCCCCTCGCGAGAGGGGAATCGAGGGGTAGGGTAGGATGAACTCGCCGGGGGAGCGAAGGGGGCTGCCTCCTCGGGGAGCGAGATCGCTTTACGTGGAGAAGTTAGAGGGGGCGAGTGGGGAGACCGAGACCCCACGGAAATTGGGCTCAGTGATCCCGGCGTCCCCGCGAGATCGGCAGGAGCTTTGCCCTTCCCAGAGGGGAAGGAGACGGTCTTCTTGGTCTTCATCTTCATCTTCTTCGAGGGGCTAAGGCGGAGCGGCGCGGAATCCTCGGCCACCCTCTTTTGGGGGGGAGGGGCCAGCGATTCTCTGGCCGCCTCGGCCGCCATAGTGGCGAGAGCCACATCGGGGCAAGGCTTAATAGCGCTTCGATAGGGGGGATGCATTGGCACGATCCTCTCTCCTGAGAAGAAAAGTGTGAGAAACGAACAGAAACAAACCGGAAGTAGTATAACTGAAACTTTATTATCAGAAAAAGGTATCTATTACAAAGGTTTGCCCTCCCTTATATAGAATGGAGGAGAGGAGAGAGAATACAAATAAGAGATGTGGGACTAAAAATTTACAGGACTAAGCGGACTATACAGATCAAACCGCACAGGCCGCGCGGTTAGACAGAAGGGCTAACCGCACGGCTACCACCAGAGAGAGAGAGAGACCGCCAGGGGAGACCGCACAGGCCGCGCGGTTAGACAGAAGGGCTAACCGCACGGCTACCACCAGACAGCAACAGCACAGCAACCAAACCGCTGAGGGAGACCGCCAGACCGCGCGGTCTCCAACTCGCCAAGACAGACCGCCCGGTCACACTTCAACACTCCCCCTCAAGCTGGAGCATATATATCGATCATGCCCAGCTTGTCACAAATATGCAGGAACGAGGCGGATACTGGCTTGGTGAAGATGTCAGCCAGCTCTTTCTCAGAAGTAACAAATGGAGTGCAAATTTGTTCCTTTAAAATCTCTTCACGAATGAAATGACAATCGACCTCAATGTGCTTGGTTCTTTCATGAAAGACTGGATTTTTGGAGATGTATATAGCAGCCTTATTGTCACAGAACATAGGTAGAGGATGGTTGTAGACCTCTCCTAAATCCAGCATGAGAGCCCGAAGCCACTTTAACTCACAAGTGGTCGATGCCATACTCCGATACTCTGCTTCAGCACTGGACCTGGAGACAACAGACTGCTTCTTGCTCTTCCAGCTTACCAGATTTCCCCCAACAAAAGTGCAGAAACCGGAGGTGGACTTGCGATCCCCTTTGTCATCAGCGTAACTCGCATCTGAGTATGCTTCAACCCTCAGATGACCATTCTTCTGAAAGAGCAATCCTTTCCCAGGGGCTGCTTTGACGTACTCCAAGATCCGCAAGGCGGACTGTAGATGGCACTCCCTGGGTGCTTGCATGAATTGACTCACCTTGCCCACAGCATAGGAAATATCGGGCCTGGTCACGGTGAGGTATATGAGCTTACCAACAAGTCGCCTGTACCGCGTAGTATCTGAAAGAAGAGGCGAATCATCTGTCCAGGTTTTGTCTTCTCCAACAGCCATGGGACACCGGGCAGGTTTAGCCCCAGTCAATCCTGCTTCTTTTAAAAGATCAAGGGCATACTTACGCTGAGAGAGGACTAAGGAGTTGGGCTTCCGAGAGATTTCGATCCCCAAAAAATACTTCGGAGAGCCCATGTCTTTTGTGACTAGATGTTGACGAAGGTGCCGCTTTGTCAAGGCTACCCCTTCCTGATCATCGCCAGTGAGAAGAATGTCATCAACATAAACTGCAAGAACCACCAGTCCCGAGGAGGTTTTGCGAACAAATAGAGAGTGATCAGCAGAGCTGCGCACAAAACCAACGGCCGCCACGATGCCGCTGAACTTGTCAAACCAAGCTCGAGGGCTCTGCTTGAGGCCATAAATTGCCTTCTTCAGCTGGCATACTCGTGTCTCCCCCTGAGCAACATACCCAGGAGGTTGCTCCATGTAGACGGCCTCCTGAAGATCACCATAAAGGAAGGCATTCTTGACATCCAGCTGGGAAATCGGCCAATCCTTATTGACCGCCACAGAGAGAAGAACCCGTATAGTGCTGAGACGAGCCACGGGAGAGAAGGTGTCAAAGTAATCAACCCCATAGGTCTGAGTAAAGCCCTTAGCAACAAGGCGAGCTTTATAACGGTCCACCGTGCCATCCGGGGCAAATTTCACCACAAAGACCCAGCGACAGCCAACAACATCAGTGCTGAAGGGAGGAGGAACAAGAGTCCAGGTACCCCGCTCTGTTAGGGTGGCCATTTCCTCATCCATGGCCATCTTCCAGTGAGGAATAGCAAGGGCCTCCTGGTAGGAGCGGGGCGTGGCAGTGGCGGAGATAGCTAGAGCAAAGGCCCTGCGAGAAGGGGTAAGATGATCATATGAAACAACAGCAGTAAGAGGGTGTTGGGTACACGTCCGCACCCCTTTGCGAAGAGCTATAGGAAGATCCAGGTCAGCAGGTTCCTCGGCATCCGGAGCATCCGTGGCAGAGAGAGCTGGCCCGGGAGTAGAGAGCGACGGCGGCGGAGATGCGGGAGATGGAGGTGGAGAAGAGGGAGAGAGAGGTGGAACAAGAGGAGTGAACGAGGGCGGAGTAGGGGTGAATATCGTAGTGGGAGTCGAGGAAATAAAGGGAACAGCAGGAGAATCAGAGGCTGGGAGAAGAGGAGGGGAGTCATCCGAGAAGTAGGAGGTATTCTCGAAGAAGGTGACGTCAGCAGAAACGAACTGCTTACGAAGGATGGGATCAAAGCAACAATAACCTTTCTGAGTAGTGGAGTACCCCAGAAAGATACATTTGGTGGAGCGAGGAGATAGCTTATCACGAGTGGCAGAAGGGGCATGCACAAAGGCAGTGCATCCAAATATTTGGAGAGGGAGATGAAACGGCTCTTTGCCCGGATACAAAATGGAGAAAGGGGTTTTTCCGTGGAGAACGGTGGAGGGAATGCGATTGATGAGGTAACAGGCAAGGAGAACAGCATAGCCCCAATAGGAGCGAGGAACATGCATCTGAGTCATCAAGGAGCGAGCGACATCAAGAAGGTGACGGTTTTTGCGTTCTGCCACACCATTTTGTTGTGAAGTATAGACACAACTCGTTTGATGAATAATCCCATTTTGCATGCAGAAGGCAGAAAGGTCATGACTGATATATTCTTTGGCATTATCAGAGCGAAGAACTTTAATGGAAACATCAAACTGAGTTTTGATCATGAGATAGAATGACGTCCATACAGAGAATAATTCGGAGCGATCTTTTAACAGATACACCCACGTACAACGAGAGAAATCATCAATGAATGTGACAAAATATGAACTACCCCGACCAACGGTAAGGGTAGGAGAAGGACCCCAAATATCGGAGTGGATGAGATCGAACGGACGGGTGGATCCACGAATGTGCTTTGGAGGGAAGGAGGAGCGGTGATGCTTGCCAAGCTGACAAGCTTCACAGTTGAGCGGTGGACTTTGTGGAGGAAGGTGGGTCAGAAGTTGACGAAGAAGATGAGGAGGAGCATGACCAAGGCGGAGATGCCATTGGAGAAGATCTGTGGAGGTGGAGGAGAAGGTGGAGAAAGCGGAAATGTTGTCCAGAAAGTATAGGCCGCCACTCTCAGTCCCAGTAGCAATCGTCCGTTGGGAGTCCGGATCCTGAAAAGAGCAAGTAGTAGAAGTAAAAGTAACAGAACATTGTAATTGCTTGCATAGAGAGGTAACAGATAATAAGTTGCACGGGAACTTGGGCACGTAGAGAGTATCCTCCAAGCGAAGAGACGGAGTGACATGAACTATCCCCGTCCCATGAACCGATGATGAAGAGCCGTCAGCGAGAGTAACAGGGGGAAACCGACCATGTGTTTCTAGGAGAGAAAAACACTGGGGATTGCCGGTCATATGATTAGTAGCACCGGTGTCGATCAACCATTTTCCTTGAGTAACAACGTGGGCACTACCAGAAGACGTGACCACCGAGGCGAACGGCTCTGAGGAGTATATGGAAGCCATGAAGGGAGGAACAAAAGAACTCGCCTTAGGCCGCCTAAACAAGCCGCGCGGTTAGGAAAGCACAAGCCGCGCGACTCAGCAGGAGGGCGCAGCGACTAACAAGCAGGAGCGGCTAAAGGAAGAGCCGCACAGAGGAGAACAAGCCGCGCGACTTAGAGAGAGGTCGCGGGGACAAGAGAGAGAGCGGCAAAGAAAGAAGGGCAAAAAGGCCGCCTAAACAAGGAAGAACTTGCGCGAACAGAGAGAAAACACAGCGGTAAGAAGAAAGAGATCTGCTGCGCAAACAACAGGAAGCCACGCGGTTAGGAAACTATCCGCGCGGATAGGAAGAAGAAGTTCTGCAGTGGTCACGATGTCAGACACCAGCGGCCAGAAAAACCACGACCAAGCCGCAGAAGCAAACAGAGGGAGAGAAGTCGGGCGGCTAGCAGACAGACCGCGCGAACAGAAGAGAAGAGAGGGAGGAAGCGGCGACTAGAACAGGTCGCAAGAAAGAAGCAAGCAACAGAAACAGGCCGCGCGAACAGGGCGCAAGCAAACAGGCGGAAGAAACAAGCCGCGGGAAACAGGCCGCGAGAGGAAGGGGCAAGCCGTGCGGACAGGACGCAAGCCGCGAGAACAGGAGGAGAAGGTCGAGCCCTCTGATACCATGTGAGAAACGAACAGAAACAAACCGGAAGTAGTATAACTGAAACTTTATTATCAGAAAAAGGTATCTATTACAAAGGTTTGCCCTCCCTTATATAGAATGGAGGAGAGGAGAGAGAATACAAATAAGAGATGTGGGACTAAAAATTTACAGGACTAAGCGGACTATACAGATCAAACCGCACAGGCCGCGCGGTTAGACAGAAGGGCTAACCGCACGGCTACCACCAGAGAGAGAGAGAGACCGCCAGGGGAGACCGCACAGGCCGCGCGGTTAGACAGAAGGGCTAACCGCACGGCTACCACCAGACAGCAACAGCACAGCAACCAAACCGCTGAGGGAGACCGCCAGACCGCGCGGTCTCCAACTCGCCAAGACAGACCGCCCGGTCACACTTCAACAAAAAGAGAGAGAACATCAGAAGACAAACTCTCGCGAGAGAAAGAGGCGAGGGATAATGAAAAGAGAAGTTCGAAGTGTACCTTCTCCAGGGAGCACGGGGGGTAGAGAGGCGAGCCCTCTCCTCAGATACCGGACTTCAAAATTCTTCCCTGCAAGGTATTCGCAGAGAAGTCTGTCCGTGCCGCCCACCTGAGGGGAGGTGTAGAAGATTTCAACAGGAGACACCGGCGCGAAAGGAACTCCGCCTAGATTTCCGCGAATGAATACAAAGCGGGTGAGCCAGTGGTGGTTCTTGTTGGGGGTCTCGCACACCTTCAGGTTCAGCCCAGTGAAGAAGGACACTCCGTCCTGATTGGCATGGTACACGAACATCTTACGGAAGACGGTAAGGCTAAACTCTATTCTTTCCCTCCGCATATAGCAGGCGAATGCAATGATGACGGAGATGGCATTCGGGTTCAGTTGAGCGGGTACAACGCCGAAGTACTTCAGGACCTGTTTTACCTCTGGCCAAAAGGGAAGCCGGAGCCCAGCCTCAAAATGGGAAATTGGGAAGGCGAGTTCTCCCGGGTAGAAAGTGTTGATGCTCTCGCCGACCCGGGGAGGGCGCGACTCGAAGCCTTCTGGCAGGTAATCACTCTGAAAGGTCTCGTAATCGTCGGCAGGGAGGCGACCGGGGGGGAAGTCGTGGTCGGTGAATCGCTTCCCGCAGCGGCTGCGCCCCTCACTCTCTTCGGACCTCTTCTTTACCATTATGAGCGCAGGACGAGAAGAAAGGGAGGTGGTTGGCGAGTGAGAGACGAGCGAGTTAGCGCAAGAAGCTGGAGGAGCTGGAGCGCGAGGCGAGCCACAGGAAGAAGGTTACTCGCGAGTGGAAGTCTAAAGAAAGCATACCTCTTGCCCTGGCAGGGGGGGAGTATTTATAACCTTCCCCAGTGGGGAAGTACGGGCAAGGGGGTTACGTCAGGGGAGGGGAAGAGTCGGCCGACCCTTCGCCCTCCGGGCCTCGGGCGGCGGAACGCCGGGTGAGCGGCCTTCTCGAGAAAAGAGCGGTGAAAAGACAGCGGGGCAGACAGCTAATGATGAAAGTCAATAATGTTGAATAAAAATTAATTAATATCCAATAAGAAGCAGTAGTGACGATTAAACCGACAAAATATGAAATTAATTAATCCCGCACATGGCGGGTGGCGAGTTCAAAGAGCGCACAGCAGGCGCTATACCAGTCAATCTTATTACAGGATAAGAAAAGAGAGTTATTGGGCGGAAGGCGAGAAGCAAGAGGCGACTGCAGGAGGAAAGAACGCTCGGGCTCCGTCAGTTCTTGTCCCACCTCCATCGTCCTCCACGGCCTCTCACGCAGGGGGGGCGACGGGGAAAGTGGAAGGCGCGAGCAGCCGTAACACCGCGTTGGGCGAGACGAAGCTGTTGATCGACATCGTTCAGAATCGCTAGAGGATCAGTCTGGTCCACCTCCGTGTCGACATCAATCTCATTCGACAGGCGAGCACATTCCATCTCGAGCCAATCAATTCGGTGGTTCGCGGTCTGCTTTCCTTTTTCCAGTGCTTGGATGAGCAACGCGTGTTTCCGCAGCATCTCGGCCACCTTTCGCTTCATCTCTATGGGGTCCGCGGGATCGCCCAGATAATCGTCAATCTCGTCTACTGGCGGAGGAGGCGAGAAGGCTTCTCGCCCAGAATAACCCTCAGCCGGCGAGTCGGCGGCCAGAGTGCTCTCGGCAGGCCCCCCACTCGCACCTGCCAGAAGACCAGTATTGGCTGAGAGTGGCGGAAGGAATGACAAGGATGGAACAAGTCAGTGATAAGATCTCTTACCAAATCGGCGAGTGCGGTCCGAGGCGGTAGAAGGGTCATCCCTCTTCGTCACCGGCGTAGAAGGAGTGGAGTCCTGGGGCGAGAGGCGCTGAGAAGGGAGTTCGGAAATGTTTATACGGATGGTCTCGGGACGTTGAGAGGCCTCCAAAAATCTCTGAGAATAGACAACAAATAAAGAATGGGCAGTGACAAGAAACCAGGAGGGGTTGGAAGAACGTACTTCTTTTCCCTTGAGGCTAGCAGGGGTCGGGGGCGTCGACCCCCTTGGATAGGTGCGAGAGGGTTCCTCAGCCAGAATATGAGGCTCAGGGGTTTTCGTCTTCTTAGGAGGAGATGCGGATAGCGGTAGCGAGGGAGGAGCACGGGCAGGGATCTTGTTCAGACCCACCGCCGTCGCCCTATTCCGCTGGCGCACGGCCGCGATGCGGTCCCGAACACTTTGGCTGAGAGACATATGGACAAGCGTTAAGGAGGGAGAAAGAGAGGAAACACCCCCTTGAGGGGAGGGAGGTTCTATATTTATAGGTCAGGCAAGGGGCCCACCAAAAGATTCCCTCAATAAATTGGCTGTACCATCGCAAGCCTCGGTTGGACTATCTTTCCGAGCTTGTGCCAACCTCGAAAAGAGCGGGGATTGTGTACAACCTCGGGCTCGCAGCCCGGCGAGAGGGGCCCAGGCGAGAGGAGAGAGGGTTCGGCCCGGCGAGTAGAGAGGGCCTAGGCGAGTCGAGAGGACTCAGAAGAGAAGCTCCGTGGCGAGAGGGCCTAGGCGAGTCGAGAGGGCTCAGAAGAGAAGCTCCGTGGCGAGAGGGCCCAGGCGAGTCGAGAGGGCTCAGAAGAGAAGCTCCGTGGCGAGAGGGCCCAGGCGAGTCGAGAGGGTTCGGCCTGGCGAGAGGACCCTAGTGAGAGGTGCCTCGAGAGAAGGGTCGTCTTGGTTTCAGGGCCGGTTCAGGTAAGGTCGGGCCCACCTTCTGGGCCCCGGAGGTGTTTTTACTCTTTTACCCTGCGTGGGCTGCATTTAGTCTTTTAAGACAGCGGAGTTTAGCTGTTGGCAGACCCAGCCAAGGGTATTCTGGTATTTTCACAGCAGCATAGTTTGGTTATTAGCAGTCCCAGTTCAGAGGCCTATAAATAGACCGGTAAGGTGCCTTAGAGAAGCAAGCATTCTTGACTCCTCTTATCTCTTCTAAGGCACCTAGCTCAGTATTGGCTAGGGAGGGGAAGAGCTTTAGTTCTAGTCTCTTCCGGGTAAGAGGTGGGACCTCCTCACTTAAGCCTCCGGTCTAGTTCTTCGCCTCGAGAGTGATCCCAAGGGAGTAAGCACGAGCTGCCTCAGTAGTTCCGAGCTTTAGGTGGAATCGGCTTTGCTGGTTCCAACAGTATCATTGTATACGTATAATTGAATGATTTTATATTTGGTTTTGCAGATGATGAATGTGTTGACAATATTCTTGAACAAGCCGATCTTGAAGCATTTGGAGCGGAATCATATGATCGATATGATTTGATTGATTTCAATGATATAATATGATGAATCTTGATTTCATTTTGTTGATGTTGATTTAGCTTTTGAAACATTAAATTTTGTAAAACTATGTTAGTTACTTATTTCATGAATTTGTGTGAGTTATTATTAAATTATGAAGGTATAACTTCTAAGTGTATAATCTATTAACCTTAGTTGAATTATATATGTCATTTCAGTATAGCTGTCACGGTTCAACCCCGGTTCAACCGGTTGAACCGGTTGAACCATGAACCTTTCACTCCACCGGTTCGATGTCCGGTCCGATTTTTAAAACGTTGGTTTTGCCAACTTAATTTTGCTCATATCCTTCACAGTATATATGTTGATCTAAGCAACATTCTTCAGCTGAGAGTTGAAATCAATGAAACTGTTGTCCTATTCTATTAATGTAGGAAATCCTCCGCTTGTTTTGGGACAACTACTGTTTGAAGTTTAACTGCAGGTGAGGATTTCTATTAGCTGTTTTTTGGATTGTTTGTGGTTATTTGTTGAATTTTCCTGAGTTGTTGGATATGAAAATTTCACGAATTAATATGAAGGCTAAGGCGTTAGAAATGGCAGAACGCTGAACAAAATGATAGTATAATTTTTTTTTAGTGATCATCTTTGAGCTAAGAGTTGAAATCTTTGATCTGCATGTAGCTCTCTGTATGGCATTAAGGCCTGCTTGATAAACTTGCTTGAAGATCTTGCTATGATCATATTTCCTGCCGGCATGCTGGGCGCCATTAAGGCCGCTGGGGCAACTACTGTTCTTAAAATTATAAAATTCGCCCGCCTGCATTCTGGCCGCCGCCGGCCGGCCATCTAGCAAGGAGGCAGGGTACGGGGGAGGTCGGCAGGACGGCGGCGACCACTCCTTTGGATGCCACCGGCCTTAATGTTGGTGGATTGCCGGCAGTGAGGTCCCAAGCTGGGGAAGAAGACGCTTTTTTTACGGCACACGGCAGTCCTTAAGTGGGATTCAACTCTTCATTGGTCCATAGTTGCTTCCAGCCACTGAATCAAGCCGCCCGCACCCGTCGGCTACAGGAACAGTGCAATTCCAGCCTCCCTGGACTGTAACCTGCAACCTCCTTTAGGGTATTCCAAATGTCAGCCCCTCCCATCACTGTTCAGTTACCGGCCACTTTCAATTTCATCCAGAGAAGGTTACTGATGTTGTTTGGTGGCCTGATCTTGCCACTTGCATGTTGTCTGTGTTTTACATGATATTCTCGATGTTTCATCAATCAGTGTAGTATTCTAGCTCATCCACTCGCCTCCATGCTAATAATATCGGCAGCTCCAATATTCTTATGGATCACCGCTGCCAACATCGCCTTTATGCCCTCATGCAAGTGTTAGCTTAACACTGGTCTGGCCTCTTCCTGACTTGACCAAGCCATTCATCGTCCAATGTGACACCTCAATATTGGGTACTGGGTTGTCCTCCAAGAAAAGCGACTTGTTGCTTATTTTAATCACGCCATCACTGGCACGGATTGCACTAAGTCCACCTGCAAACAAGAGTTAACAGGCCATGTTTAGGCAATTCAACATTGACGACCTTACCTTTGGGGCGCCACTTCAAACATGCGAACTGATGATTATAGCTTCTGCCATACATTTCCATCCTTTAATAACTTTGGGACGTACGTTGTTGAACTATGACTTTCCCATTAATTTAAAAATTAAACACAAAACGCAACAATCTATCGGCCTATGTGGATGGACAACAATGTTATTTAAAAGGAGGAACTATGTGATCCCATCCTCTCAAACATCATCATCATTACTCGGCATACAGATGGCTCTCTACCACAATATTACAACGGAAAGCAAACGTTTAGGCTTCCACAACGTCCTAGTCATGTGTAAAATCTCGAACTCTAAGATGGCAAGCATCTAGGTCAAAGAAAGTGTAGAGATGAATTGAATTTCACATTGAAATTGAAGAAAATTATCAGGTTGAAGTAATAATTTGAACCCCATCTGGAATTATGCTAGGAATTTCCCAATAAAATGAGCTTTAGGTAAGAGAATTTATGGGATGAGTGACCTCCTGGATAATACTTGCATGTCACCTATAAAAATGATAAAAATCGTGAAGTTCAACTTAGTATGGACTGGACTAAACTAAATAGAGTAATATCTCCGATATTGTAGGTTGGTCGTTATATATTGTTGAAAGGATCGTCATGTATATTAGAATTATTTGTAAAATTTCAGCCCACCGCATATGGTGGCCACACCAGCGCATTTCACACCAATTGCCAATTGGTTCCTTAAGCTTTGTCCTCACCAACAAAACTTAGTCACCAATTGCATTCACCTAGAACTTTCGACTTGATATTACATAATCTTTATTGTTTCTCAAAGACTTGGGCATGTTGCATATCGAGTATAGTTATCATCATAAAGTCGGGTCCAGTTGGTATTTCATGTTTTATAAAATAAGTGTTGGTTCCCATCGAGTGGAGATGCACTTCCGACTGGGTTAGTTTTGAAATGAATGTTATTTTTTAACTTTCAATAATTTGGGCATCTGCATCATCATCTCTACAGTAATCGAATTTCTCTTCTAGGATATCACGAACTCTGCCAGGAATATTGAGGTTGAGGCCACTCCTCTTGAGAATCGAAGGGTTGGCAAAGGGTTGGGCCCTACGACGATCGGAGAATGGCTCCGGTCCTCTTTGTAAAAGAGGGAGAAAGCTTGGGAAAGAGGGTACGCAAACATATGCTTGGGATGATAATCTATGTCCAGAAGTCATTCATGTGGAATTACTTGTGGGTCAATTACTTCTCGTGGATGGGGTGTAGTCCGATTGAGGTTCCTAAGGTGATCCAGATCATCAACTCTAGTGGTGAGGACTTTATATTTTTCTCTAAGCTCAACGACTGATGCGTCTATTTGGTCGAGGTGACTAATCAACTTTTATTTGGAATCAACCATCAACGAATCAGTGTTGGAACTATTAGATTGAACATTCAAGGGAGGGGGTCCTATATTATTGTAAACACATTACCACTACAAGCATGCAACCAACCCTAATATTGGGCTCTGATACCAAAATGAATGTAGGATAAGATAACGTGATAGTGTAATCCTGCCCTAACAAACTGCAATGAGTGGGTGTTACTGAAATGTCGTATGAATCTAAGAATGTGATGCACAATCGTCTGAAAAATAAATTACTATAAGTGTTGAAATTAATAAAGGTATCTACAAACAATCACGATTGAAATTAGAACAATAGAAAAACAAGTATTTTGGAGTGAATTAGGACTTGGAGCGCTTTAATTAATTCTAAGCCAAGAAACCACACAAATATCATGATTTATGGGTAAACACACACAAACTAACATCAATAATATATGTTTGTTCACCAAATAGAAACAATAAGCAATATTAACTTTTAACTATGAACTTACATAGAAAGTCGAATCCTGAGATTTGGTATTGGAGGACTTTAAAGCGAACGAGGAGGCATAGGGTGGCAACATGCTACAGAAAAGGGATTTTATGATGTGTGGACTCGGTGGTTTGCAGAGGAGTTGGAGCACAATTGTGGGTCGCGTGTATTGAATTGCTGGAATGGAAGGTTGGGTGCCCAGGGCTGTGAGGCGGAGTTTGCAGAAATTCAACTCTAGATGGGGATTTTACTATGGACGTGAATGGAGAGTGTGTTTGAATTGGGAGGATTTGTGGTCAAGTAATGCTGGAATGAGGAAGTAGAGGTACTTATGAGTGGGATAGTGGGTGACTAATGGGAGTTTGGGGTAATTAATGGTGGTTGTGACTTATGAGTGGGGAAGCGGTAGTTAAAGTGGTGGATATGACTTATGAGTGGAATAGTGGGTGACTAATGGGAGTTTGGGGTAATTAATGGTGGTTGTGACTTATGAGTGGGGAAGGGGTAGTTAAAGTGGTGGATATGGGATGAATGCGACGGTTAAAGGTGGTGGTAGAAAGATGGTGGTCTACCAAATAAGGGACAGAACATGGTATTAAGGATGGTTTAGATCGTCTGTAATATCAAACCATAATGGTTCCAGAAAAAATACATAAATTATGTTGTCATGACTCTGAATGCGAATATCGGCTCGAAACGTCTATATGATTATCCTATCTCCGCCTCCAGTGTATTTAAACTTGTGCGGGCTATAGTAGTGTCATTCCGCCCTTGATCTGTGTTTCTCATAAATTTTAATAATCAATATAAACCTAGGAAATAAAATGTAGGTTTATCTTCACTTACATGTAATAACAATAGATATTTCTCATGGAAATGAAAACATAAAAGATAAAAAAATTTGTATTTACTTATGTACATAGTGTATAGGCGGAAGGACGAATACCTTGACTGTCCTGTTGGAAGTTAACTCATTATCTTTGATCATCTACCCCAATTATAAGAAGTGGTTAGATGATATGTAAACCAAAATCTACTTGTGCTCCTCTCTAACTGAAATTCTTGCTTCTGACAAAGCATAAATAATGTGAGAACATGCATGTGTCGTGCAAAAACAGAAGTAGTGTTGCTGGAACAATATTTTTGTAATAAAAGCAATCTTAGTAAGAAGTTTTAGCAAGTTATTAGAATTGAAAAACCATTTCATGAAATACCATTTTAAGCATTGAATAAACTACAAAAAAGTACAAAGCTTGGAAGAAGGATAATAATGTTCATGTTTCAGTTAGAAACTTTGGAATAACGATAATAATAAAGCGAAAAAAAATTGTTAATCTAATAAATCGACAACCATTAGCCGCATAGACGGTGACCCAACATACCTAAGTGAAGAAGAAATAATTTGACTTTAATTACATCATCGGGAGCCCTAACTTAAACTAAAACACCAAACAATGGAGAGTATTTTTCTGTAAAAATTATGAACCATGGAAGTGATTGGGAGAGAAGATATGATGAATTTATGTGTGATACCTTCCTAGTTAGTTTTCTGTTTCTTTTGTCGTTATGACTTATGAATGAAAAACTGGCCTTCTCTGTGGTATGAAGTAGGTGATCAAAATTTTTCTAGTGCTGGCAGGATTAATCTTTACCAATTTTTTGAGTTCCAACGATTAGTTCAATTACAGATTTTGTTCTATCTTCTCATATATTGTAGTTATTATGCATTGAAATAAATACTAGATTTATTTATAAACAATTAAAGCCTTTGGATTCATTCGTCTCTTGAGCAAAAATGTTGTTGAGCAAGTTGTAATATTACATAAAGGAAAAACACGGGCAGAGAGAGCATGGCTCGACAGAAATTAAGATCCATTTTTCTTACTGAAGATTGAAAGTTTATGATGATCAGTAGAAATGACAGAAGCAGCTGAAATTGCAATAAATATGTTACTATGTGAAAGATGCAAATACAAAGAATGTGAAGACAAACTACACATGCTTAAATAGTGTAGTCGTGCAGATAATAATTGGATAATTGCACAAAATGTTAACAAAACTTATAAATTATATTATGAAAGAAATAGAAATTTCATAAAAAGATAATCAAAAATGTTTCCTTGTTATCATGTTAGTATACTTCCCCTTGAAATCTCTTACAAGTAGAATAATACAGGACAAAAAATAAGTATCTATGTCGGTATTGATTGGCATAATAGCATTTTGGCATCAATAGAAGTAGAATAATGTTAGTATACTTACAAGTAGAATAATACAGGACAAAAACTAAGTATCTATGTCGGTATTGATTAGCATAATAGCATTTTGGCATCAATAGTAATGAAGAAATAAAACAAATGCAAATCCAAACTTACTAAGTTGTAGCTTGATGTTAAGTTGTAACTTGATATTAAGATGTAGCTTGATGTCAAGTTGTAGCTTGATGTTAAGTTGTAGCTTGATGTTAAGTTGTAGCTTGATGTTAAGTTGTAGACTGCTTGAGTTGGCAAATTAGAAGGAAGAGGAGCATGGCTTTATTACAGAATCTGTAGCAAGGTAACCAAATTGAAAAAGACAATTGAATTAAAAGGGGAAAGATGTTGCGTGAAAATAAGAAATTCAACCAAATCCATGATGCCCTAGCTTCGACCTCCGATAGAAGTTGCTTACCCAATGGCCGATCGTCTATCTATCGAGAGACGCTAGATCCCCTTCCTTCGAATTCCTGCGAAGTTTCTATGGATTATACTGCGAAAGAGTAGATACGGGAGACAGGAGTCCCGAAGCTTATCATAACATTGAGCTCAGGCGATGACGTAGCTTTACCAATGGCCAGGATCTGAGTTCGGACATATAAGGGGACGCCTTAGGCTGCCGTAGTTGAGTTCCGGCGAAGCTTCACTTCGGTCTACTGCAACACAAGCGAGACGGAAGGCGCGGAACAAAATGAACTCACCCCAAGGATGGCACAGAAATGACAGAATCGTAATGTAACTGCTGAAATTATTTTAATTTTAGTTTAAGTGAATTTTTTTTATTTCTCTTTTTGAAAAATAATATTTGTTGAGGGTAACTCAATGCGCTTGAAGACCAGTCGAAACGAATCGTCTTGCCTCGAAAGCAGATGGAGAGTCACAGAAAGTTCGAACAACTTGTGCAGGGAAGAAGCGTGTGCGGGACCATGCAAGGAAGAGGCGTGTGCGGGAGCGCGCAAGTAAGAGGTGTGCATACGAGCGCCTAAGGAAGAGGTGTGCAAGGAAGAAGCGCGCAAGGAAGGAAAGCTGTGGAGAGAGAAGATCATAGGAGAATTTCCCAGCTGAGGAAAAGATCAAAATGAAGATAAATGAGCCCTATTCGTAGATTTTAGGAGGGGCAAGCCGGTAATTTCTCCCCGTAACCACCGGCCGGACGAATAGACTTCGTTTAGAGCGCGCGGATCACATATTTTACGAAAAAAAGAGACTACCCCCGGCCAAAAAATAACTGCCCTCGCCAGAAAAATAACCACCTCTACCGCGAGGGGAGGGCGGCGGACGGAGGTCAGGGCTACCCGGACGGCCGAAATGACGCCCGTCGAAGCCGCTCCTAACGGGGGAGGCGGCAGGACGGGCGGCAGATTCTGCCTGTCCTGGGTGGCAAATACGTTGCCCCTGATGGGGGAGACAGCGGGACGGGCTACATGTTTTGTCGCCCACCTTGGGCGGGAAAAGGGAGCTGGACAGGCGGCAGAACCGTCGCTCGTCCTGACTAGCAGGAGTACCGCCCCTCAAGGGGGCAGCGGCTGGACGTACGACAGAATCTGCCGCCCGTCTGGGGCGGCGGCCAGACAGGCGACAGAAGCTGCCGCCCGTCTGGGGCGGCGGCCAGACAGGCGACAGAAGCTGCCGCCCGTCTAGGGCGAGAAGATTGCATCCCCTGTTAGGGGCGGCGGCCGGACGGAGTGGTGGAAAATGTCGCCCGTTTGGGGAAAGAAGACGGCAGCCCCTGTCAGGGGCGGCGGTCGGGCGATGTGCGTGCATTTTACGGGTTCGGTTGAACCGACTCAGGGAAACCAATCATTTTCCCCCCAAATCCCTGCAGCTCAGAGTCGAAGCAAATGGAGGGCAGGGATTTTTCCTTAAGTCGCGCGTGCAGGAAGTTTGTGGTGATCATGGTAGAGGTGATTAGTACGGCAGAGGTGCGGAAAGTGAACTATCCACCCAGTGAAATGCTTGCTTGTGGATGTGTGTGCTTACGTCTGAATGCTTCGAGGGTGAAATGTGCACGGGGGCGCTCGTGCATTGGATGTGGTGTTCGTGAGGTGTGCACTATCGGTACAATGTGCACAAAGTGCGTGCTGCGCGCAATGTGCATTGTGTGTGCAAGGTGCAATGTGCGCTATGAGTGATGGGTGTGCATGGCGCAATGCACATTGTGTGCATAGGGTGCTATCTGCACTAGGCGCGATGCGTGATACGCCCGAAATAGATGTATATTTACGCAAGTGCACGTGCCGGATCAAGTAATATAAAGTGAGAAGTGATCGTTCCCTCGAGGAGGTGATTGACCTAGTGTTCACAATTACTAGCTCTTCCCGTTCTCTAAATTCAAGACGATAATTAAGGTGAATTTCTAGATTTATTTAAATAAGTACTCTTTAGACAAGAACTAAAATGCGCGGACAAGAAAATATTGTTATCCAAGTTTTAGGGAAGCAATCTTGCATGTTGGTTTCCCTTACCTCTTGCGATACTTTTTATAGAAAAAGCTTTCATGAGTTGTATGACTTCTATCTTGCAAGGATTTAAAAGCGGATCTCTTTATCCCTCGATTTCCGAGATCCGGTCACCCAAATTCCCCCAGTTATCTCTAACTTGGGTGGAAAGAAAGTAACGAAAAACGCACAAATCCGCTATGCTAACTCAAGAGGAAATCTCTTTCTCTCTCGAAGTTATATTAGAAATTAGGTTACACTTACACCGCTCCTCTCTCGAATCTCGCAGTGCAGTAAAAAGATGGAATTTTGACTAAAGAAATACGTGACTCCTCTCTCGAATCTCGCCACGTAATATAAAGGATTCAACCATAGACTAGCATAACTCCTCTCTCGAATCTCGCCATGCTAACTAGAAGATGAATACTTACTCAAAACATCCACAAATAGAGAACACAATTCCAATAAAGATAGAAAATCAAACAATCATTAAGTCAAAACCTTGAATCAAGTCATCACAACAAGTAAGGTACTCACAACACACAAGATCTAAGAAATTAGTTCATGGCGGAGAGATGAAACCAAATTAGATGGATCTTACTAGACATGCTTCAGAAAATTCAAAAGTTTCAGGAAATAATTCACTCGGAAGTGCAAAATCCGTTGCTCTTGACGATCCGGAGTAGTCTTCTTCTTCTTCTTCTTGCCTAGGGTTTGTCTCCCAAGATGGATCTTCTCCTCCAAAAGCTTTTTTTTTCTCTATTTTCGTCCAGAACTCCTTCTCTTTTCGTCCTTGCAATTGTCCTTTAAAAACGTCTCCCCATATGCCAAGGGATGCCTCCTTCCAAATTTGAAAAGGTGGCAAAATTCGAATTTCAAAATCTGAAAACCGCCCAGGTGTCGTTGCAACCTTCATTTTTGGGGTGTTGCAACCTTTTTCCAGATTTTTATATTTTGGCAGATTTCCGTCCACGAGCTTATTCCTCTTGCATCACTAGTAAACATACAATGAAAAGAGATCAAATTAGCCTTGAATTAGATAATCAAACAATTACTTTCATTTCTATAGCTTTTTGGGTTTAATCATGTCGGATATGCCGAGTAATAAGTCAGAAAACGCGGCTAGATAACTTCTTTTGGGAAGTTATCACACCCCCACACTTGAACCTTTGCTAGTCCCGAGCAAAGAGAAATAATTATTTCAAATGGGTATTCGATAACTATCACTCTCCAAATCAGAACAATCCTATCTTGACCAACATTAGTCCAAGATACTCAAGAAGTTTGCTTTACTCAACTGATAAGCTTGATTATTAAAAGTTCAAACATCACACATCCATTAGCTTGATAAAAGATAAAGCATACTAAAGAATTTTGTGTAGTGTGTGCGCCTTCTTCCAGATTATTTACTCCCCCCCGTACTTTTTCATTGAAAATCCTCAATAATTCAAAAGGGTAAGAATAAGCTAAGTCATTACGCTAGCCTTGACACGAATTAGCAGCATACGAGAGCATAGGTTTAGCTTTGGCTTGGTTGGCAATTCATGAATAGGCTTAAATAGTGGCATGGTAATTCCCTAGTTAATAATCTCAATCCGTCACCATATTACGAGGTTCAATCCTTAAGCCTTGAATATGTAAACATATTGTGCCTATAGTTGGGATCATTCCAAGTATGTAATTGCCTACCCAGGCCACATATCACTATGACAAAAGTTCTGATTATTTCCTTTTTTTATGGTCACAGTTGGGATCATTCTAGATAGGCGTGTACATACTTAGGCCGCATATCACTATGGCAACTCACAATTTTTCTCTCTTTTTTTTTATATATATATGCTGAATTGAAACACCCATAACTGGCTAGTGGATTAAGATAAAACTAGGGAAATATAGGGAATTTGGTCATTCAGTAGTGGGTAGCAAAATGATACAGAACCAATCAAAGAATCTCATGAAAGTTCAAAATGGTCTAGCTACTAAAACATTATCTTGACTCACATTATTACTTAGTTCTTGCTCACCCCATTTCCTAATTTTAGAAATCAACATCAAAAGTTTTCAGAGAAGTAAATAAAAACTGGAGAAGGATGTGCATGAATCAAATGCCTTAGAGTGTTTTATCAAAAAAAATCTTGCTAATTTCAAATTCAAAATCTGAACTCCTAGGATTCCCTAGCCGTACCAATTAATTATCATTGAACTTCAAGAATAACTTATCACTAAGTACGAGTCAATATACGAAATCTTACAATTACGAGTGATCAAATCAAATTATCTACCACCACAATTCGAGGGCGATATTAGCCAACACCCTCACACTTAAGGGCTTGCTAGGCCCTAGCAAGGTTAATGTGTTATATAAAAATTAATATTCTTTCTATACTACTCAGCCTTTGCATGAATTAAATAAAGATGAAATTGAAACAGTAAAAACTCCCCTGATAAGGAAATGATTTCCTCTAAGTCTCTTGAGTTTCTTTAATGTGCTCCCCATGTGCTCCGATGATCTACATTACTCCGTACCATATTTACCTGCCCAACTTTTATCTTGGCTATGACAGAAGAGAACAAAACATGGAGGCAATCTAATAAAGTACGCAACTGCATGAATTAGCAACAACAATGAACCAGAATAACTTAATCACCTTCATATTCATGTCATAACTGTTAATTATAGCAATAGCCTAAATCATGTTATATCAATTTGAACATAAGAGCAGAGTAAAAAGGTAAATTAAATTTAGGATTTCCAAAAGATCTCGCACTTAATGAGTCCAAATAATTATGCAAGATCATATCATATCTAGCAACATAAGTGCAGAGTAACTATTCACCGTGCAGTTAAACAAAATAGTTCAAAATAAGGTCATCCAGAGCATAAAAGAAACAAAAGAGTATCCATCAACCATTAACACAGTCATCCAAAAACAAAATGAAGCCAAAAAAAGATCTAATCTGACCCCCCCCCTTCATAGTCTTCTTCGGGTTCATTCATTTCTTGATCCTCCTCGCCTTCTGGCTCCGCCTCTTTTTCCTGATTCCTTTCTTCCTCCTGATCCTCGTCTTCTTCATCGAATTCAGTTCGGTCGAGAGTGCTCCCATCAGCTGCTAGCAACTCTCCCTTGTTGTTGAACTGCCACTGATATCGAAACGGTTCTACATCCACCTGCAATTTTGCTTTCTTCAAGAGACTATCAATCTTCCTCTCCATAATATCCAGTCGGGAACTGAAATAGCAGTGCTGGCATCTCAAGTATACTTTTATGTACTCAATACTATCCATAGCTTCATGTAATGTGACCCCTTTCCCGGATGGCACTGCTACATTCTCCAGCTTTCCGGCCGATGACGTTGAAGGTCTACTTCCTATTCTTTTGTGAGGTGTCTTAGAACCGCTGTCCATCTCAGTCCCAACTTTGATATTCACCTCCACCACCTGTCCAGTTATCGGCTTCCGCACTTGGGTAATCAAATCTTCAGTACCGCAGACTACCCCCGCCTGCCTACAAAGCTCCGTGATCAAGATTGGGAACCATAACAGCTTGGCTTTGTCCTCCCGGATTTTCATCTTCAAATGATCGCTGATTATAGCTCCCACATTAATCCTATTCCCCTTCAAAATGTGATATATCAGCTCTGCCCTGTCCAAAGTGACGTTGTTCAGGTGGCGGGTAGGCATAACGGTAGCATTTATGAAAAGGAGCCACACGTTAGCTTCCCTGGACAGTGATGTTGATTTCAGCGCCTTCATCGACCTCTTTGACCATTCCGGGTCTGGTGAATTGCAGATTGCAGCTGCCAGTTCATCGGATGTAATTTCATAGTTCAGACTTTTCAATTCTTCATCAGCACCTACTCCATACAGCTCATTAATTACACTGGAAGATATGTTGATCAGCCTCCCTCGTACCGTCACTACCTCATCCTCCATTTGCTTTGCGTTTGCGTAGAATTCGTATACCCAGGAGAGAATGGCCTCCGACCGGTGATGGCAGAACGTCTCCCATCGCAACTCATGTATTTGGAGAACATAGGGAAGACTCCACGCTCGCTTCTCCATCAGGAATCCCCTTTCATAAATCATTGGTAAAATCTTTAGGTTCTCAAATCTATATGCTGCATCTTTGCCAACAAACCGTGACGCCTTCTTCACTACCGATTTCCCTTTCCTTTTAGTCGACATTTCTACACGAAGGGCTTAGCAAGATCAGGAACTCCTCACCCTCACACATTCGAGACTCAGGCATGGAGAGGAGAACTGGAATAAGAATGGTGCTAGGTGTTTTCAAAAATTACCTGATCGGGCCTGAGATGCAACGGTAGGAAGGGGTCCGGCGAAGTTGCACTTGTCGTCAGGTAGCGAAATGGCGATGGGCTCGCCGCCACTCACGCCGCCGATTACGTCCCGTAGAACTCACCGACTCCGCTTTTATCCTCCCGGATTTTCGCGATTAGGGCAGGAATCGTCCAGTTAAGAAGAAGCCTGGTCGACGGTATTATAGAGGAAGCAGGTCGACGTTATTATATTAAGGAAGGAGCCCGGTCGACGCTTTTCTTAAAGGAAGCCGGTCGACGCTTTTCTTAAAGGAAGCCGGTCGACGCTTTCGATAAAGAATCCGGTCGACGCTTTAAAGAAGGCCGGTCGACTATTTCTAATAAAGAGGCCGAAACTAAAGTGTTGCAACCATTTATTTTTGTTGTCGTTGCAACACCTGCGCGGTTTACACTCTCCAAATAGAAATCTGTCAAAGTAAAAATTTCAGCGCTGCAACTACCACGACTGCTGCTACCAATTTTTCTTCAGCTCTTGAATTCATTCCTCCACCACTACTCTCTTAATCAAAACCAAAGAAAAACTTGAAGAAAAACTACTAAATTCAAACAATAAAGTAAACATAAAGCGATGGGTTGCCTCCCACCTAGCGCCTAAGTTAATCGTCTCGGCAAGACGGCTTTCCTTGTACTCGTCAATGAAATTTTATGACCATCGCATCGCGCTGGTCACCACTCTCATAATAAATTTTTAGTCGTTGTCCATTCACCTTGAAAGTTGATCCGTCCTTCTCGTTACATATTGTTACCACACCATGTGGGGACACCTCAACAACTCGGAATGGTCCAGACCATCTCGATTTCAGCTTTCCTGGAAACAATCGAAGGCGTGAATTATACAAAAGCACAAGTTGTCCGCTTCTAAATTCTCTCTTCTGCAGTCTCAAATCGTGCCATTTTTTAACCCGATCTTTATAAAGCTTCGTGTTCTCATAAGCATTAAATCGAAGCTCCTCTAACTCATTCAAGTGCAGCAGCCTTCTTTTACCCGCTTCTTGAAAGTCAAAGTTAAGTCTTTTGATCGCCCAAAAAGCTCTATGTTCCAATTCTATCGGTAAATGACAGCCCTTTCCATACACCATCCTAAAGGGAGTCACACCTATGGGCGTTTTGTAAGCGGTCCTATAAGCCCATAACGCGTCATTTAATTTAAATGCCCAATCTTTCCTGGTTGTACTCACTGTCTTCTCTAAGATGGACTTAATCTCTCTATTGGAGACTTCGGCTAATCCATTGGTTTGCGGGTGATATGCTAGGGCCATTTTATGTGTTACACCATATTTTTTTAAAAGTAATTTAAATTGTGTATTAGAAAAATGTGAGCCCCCATCACTAATTATCGCCCTAGGCGTGCCGAATCTCGTAAATATATTTGTTTTTATAAACTTGAGTACAACCTTAGTATCGTTTTTTTGTGTGGCAATGGCCTCTACCCATTTTGACACATAGTCTACTGCCAATAATATGTAGAAATTTCCTCCAGAATTCACAAACGGCCCCATAAAATCTATGCCCCAAACGTCAAATACCTCTACTTCCAGAATATTGGTCATAGGCATACTTGCCCCCCGATGAATATTGCCCGTCTTCTGGCATCTATCACATGCCTTGACAAACAAATGAGCATCCTTAAATAGCGTTGGCCAATAAAAACCAGCCTCTAGTACCTTCATAGCAGTTCGTTCTCCCATAAAGTGCCCTCCGTAAGGAGATGCATGGCACTTTTCTAAGATATCACGAACTTCCATCTCAGGTATGCACCTACGAATTGCTTGGTCAGCGCATATCCTAAATACATAGGGGGCATCTCAAAGATAAAACTTGGCCTGATGAAGAAATCTTTTCTTCTGCTGATAATTTAAATCTGATGGCAAAATATTACTCACAATGAAATTTACGATGTCAGCATACCATGGGGTATTCCCCTCCGATACTGCCAACAGACTCTCATCAGGAAAATTCTCCCTAATCTCAATGTTTACATGCTTCCCATACTCAGACTCTAGACGTGATAGGTGGTCTGCCACAGGATTCTCCGCCCCCTTACGATCTTTAATCTTCAAATCAAACTCCTGCAAGAGGAGTACCCACCTAATCAATCTAGGTTTAGCATCCTTTTTCTCTATCAAAAATCGTATAGCTGCATGGTCCGTATAAACTATCACCTTAGACAATATTAAATAGGAGCGGAATTTGTCAAAAGCAAAAACAACTGCTAATAGTTCCTTCTCGGTAGTGGTGTAGTTTATTTGTGCGTCGATCAGTGTCTTGCTAGCATAGTAGATTGTATGGAAGACCTTGTCGCGCACTTGTCCTAAGACTGCGCCCACAGCAAAATTGCTTGTGTCACACATAATGGTGAATGGTAGAGACCAATCAGGTGCAATAATAATCGGTGAAGAAACTAGACTTTTCTTTAATGTATGAAAGGCGGCTAAACACTCCTCGTCCAAATTAAAGTGGGAATCTTTCTCTAACAGCTGGCTTAGCGGCTTAGAGATTTTAGAAAAATCTTTAATGAAACGACGGTAAAAGCCTGCATGGCCCAGGAAACTACGCACTCCCTTAACATTAGTTGGTGGGGGCAATTTTTCTATAACCTCAGTCTTCGCTCGGTCTACTTCCAAACCCTTCTTGGACACCTTGTGTCCCAGAACAATCCCTTCTTTGACCATGAAGTGACATTTTTCCCAGTTTAAAATTAAGTTGGCTTGAATGCATTTATTCAAGACTTTCTTTAGCACTTCTAAACATTCATCAAATGATCTCCCAAACACTGAAAAATCATCCATAAAAATCTCGATCCCCTCATCAATTAGTTCAGTAAAGATAGCGATCATACAACGCTGAAATGTGGCAGGAGCGTTACATAATCCAAAGGGCATTTTCCTAAATGCAAATGTTCCAAAAGGACAGGTGAAGGTTGTCTTCTCCTGATCCTCGGGAGCTACCATGATTTGATTATACCCCGAGTAACCATCTAGGAAACAGAAATACTCATTTCCTGCTAACCTATCAAGAACCTGATCAAGGAATGGGAGTGGGAAATGATCTTTCCTAGTCGCTTTATTCAACTTTCGGTAATCCATACAAATCCTCCATCCAGTTACCGTTCTAGTGGGAATCAACTCATTGCTCTCATTTCTAACTACCGTAATACCTCCCTTCTTTGGCACACACTGAATAGGACTTACCCACCGACTATCGGAGATAGGATATATAATACCTGCATCCAGCCATTTGATTATCTCCTTCTTGACCACTTCTCTCATGAGTGGGCTAAGTCTTCGTTGGGGTTCTATGGACTCTTTTGACTCTTCCTCTAGAAGGATTTTATGCATGCAAATTGAAGGGCTTATCCCTCTAATATCAGCAATGGTCCAGCCTAATGCTCTCTTGTTCTCACACAGAACCGCAATCAATTTATTTTCATGCTCCTTTACTAATGATGCATCAATAATAACCGGTAATGTGTTATCTTCACCTAGAAAAACATACTTTAGGTTTTCGGGCAGCGGTTTCAATTCAAGCATAGGTGGCTCTACAATAGAAGGCTTCATGATTTCTGACTCGCTTGACCTGCTTATTAACTCAAACGCGTTAGCGTTTGATAAATGCTCAAAAGTACATAACGTTTCCTCAGTTTCCTTCGAATCTGGATCCTCTTCGCCTTCTTCATTTGTTAAAGCACTAAGAATTTTGTGCTCCCAATTATTTTCATTATGCATCATCCTTGTAGGTGTACTCACCTCCTCAATGGAGAAACACTCCTCTTTATCATCTGGAAATCTCATGGCTTTGAGGATGTTGAATGTCACATTCTCATCATTAACTCTCATCGTAAGCTCACCCTTCTAAACATCAATGAGTGTTCTTCCAGTGGCCAAGAATGGTCTACCAAGAATGATGGGGACATCCTTGTCCTCATCCATATCAAGAACTACAAAATCAGCGGGGAAAATGAATTTCTCCACTTTAACCAACACGTCTTCTACAATTCCCTTAGGAAATGCAAGAGACCTATCGGCCAACTGTAGAGTAAGAGATGTAGGTGTAATCTCCCCTAGACCCAACTTCTTGTAGATAGATAATGGCATCAGGTTGATGCTCGCTCCAAGGTCACATAACGCTCTCCCAACAAACTTCACTCCAATAGAACAAGGAATTGTGAAACTACCGGGATCCTTAAGCTTACGTGGCAGCTTTTTCTGCAATATAGCACTACACTCCTCAGTCAACGCCACTATCTCTTTATCAACAAACTTTCTCTTCTTTGTCAAGATATCCTTCATAAACTTAACATAACTAGGCATTTGCTCAAGGGCCTCGGCAAATGGGATGTTTATAGTTAGCTTTTTGAAAATATCCATAAACTTCTGGAATTGTATGTCAAGTTTGGATTTAGCTAGTCTAGATAGAAATGGGGGTGGTGGGTAGATTACGTCTTTCTTTTGATTTAATTTCTCCTTTTTCTTCTCTCCCACCTCTTTCTCTAATGCGCTCGACTCACCCGGCATCTTACTTGCCTCTTCTTCGCTAGCTTTCTCAAGCAACCCCTCCCCACTTGGAATCTCTACACCACTCCGTAAGGCAATAGCTTTGCATTGATTATTATGATTTTCTTTTGTTGGATTTAGTGTGGTATCAGAAGGTAGAGTTCCAATGGGTCTTTGACTTAATGAATTTGCAAGTTGACCCATAGTTGTTTCTAGTGATCTTAACGAAGATTCTATTCCTCCCATTCTTGAGTCATATTTTTGGAACATGCCTAAGATAAACTCATCTGATATCTTCCTTTGGTTTAATTGTTGGGGTTGAGAGTTATTATTGATAGGAGGGTGGTTCATATTTTGATTAAACCCCGGTGGGTGATTTGCCCCTTGATTATTTTTCCAGGAGAAATTGGGGTGATTTCGCCACTCGGGGTGATAATGATTGGCAAATCCAGGTGGACCTTGCCTTTGTGCTCCTCCTACATAATTTGCTTCTTCAGAAATTTGATTTAATTGCTCCACCGTCAATGGAGCACTAGATGAAGGCTGTGATAATGAATCTAATCTCTTATTAATTAGGTTGAATTGTGATGCCATTTGAGCGGCCAAGGAAGTGAATTGGTCCACTTGGTGGATACCTACCGTGTTGTTGTTCCCTTGACGCTCATAGGCTTGATAGTTATTAGCAGTGAGATCTTCGAGGATTGCATACGCATCCTCGGGATACTTCTTAAGTAACGATCCTCCAGCAGCCCAGTCTACTAAGATCATGGTTGCAGTTTGCAACCCATTATAAAAGGTGGAAACTTGCTGATGTAAGGCTAACCTATGGTGGGGACACTTTCTCAGTAGCTCCTTAAAACGCTCCCAAGCGTCATATAGTGTCTCTCCATTTCCCTGTGTGAATGTGGTTATATCTCTTATTAGCTTTGCAGTCTTCGAAGGAGGAAAGTATTTATGTAAGAATTTTTCGACTAGTTGCGTCCAAGTTGTGATACAATCATCAGGTAAAGAATCTAGCCAATCCTTAGCCCTCCCTTCTAGTGAGAACGGAAACAGTCGTAACATAATTGCATCATCGGATGCCCCATTACACTTAAACATATCACAGATGGCTAAGAAAGTTTTTAAATGAGAATTTGCATCCTCATGATTGAGACCCCCAAACTTATTATATTGAACTTGTTGCATGATTAGTGGGTCCATTTTAAAGTTATTTGCTGTAATTGCCGGACGAGCAATGCTGAAATGCAAACCCCCACCTAGAGGTGTATTATAGTCGTAGCATGTCATGCGAGGAGCATTAGGTTGAACATTTTGTTCAACATGCTCCTCATTATCGTCAACGTTGTTTTGCACATGATTATCCATCGCAGGATGAATAATGTTAACGGTCCTAAAGTCTCTCCTGTTTTGTCTACAGGTACGCTCAATTTCAGAATTCAAAGGCAATAATTCTGCTTGCCTATACTTGGACATACACTGCACAGGTTTTCAAATAAACTTGATTCAAACAAACAAGCAAGCAAACAAACAAACAAAAAAAAGACTTGATCTCTAAATACTAGGGATTCACTAATATTATGAAAATAAGTAACACTAACTCAGAAGCACCTCCCCGACAACGGCGCCAAAAACTTGATACGCCCGAAATAGATATATATTTACGCAAGTGCACGTGCCGGATCAAGTAATATAAAGTGAGAAGTGATCGTTCCCTCGAGGAGGTGATTGACCTAGTGTTCACAATTACTAGCTCTTCCCGTTCTCTAAATTCAAGACGATAATTAAGGTGAATTTCTAGATTTATTTAAATAAGTACTCTTTAGACAAGAACTAAAATGAGCGGACAAGAAAATATTGTTATCCAAGTTTTAGGGAAGCAATCTTGCATGTTGGTTTCCCTTACCTCTTGCGATGATTTTTATAGAAAAAGCTTTCATGAGTTGTATGACTTCTATCTTGCAAGGATTTAAAAGCGGATCTCTTTATCCCTCGATTTCCGAGATCCGGTCACCCAAATTCCCCCAGTTATCTCTAACTTGGGTGGAAAGAAAGTAACGAAAAGCGCACAAATCCGCTATGCTAACTCAAGAGGAAATCTCTTTCTCTCTCGAAGTTATATTAGAAATTAGGTTACACTTACACCGCTCCTCTCTCGAATCTCGCAGTATAGTAAAAAGATGGAATTTTGACTAAAGAAATACGTGACTCCTCTCTCGAATCTCGCCACGTAATATAAAGGATTCAACCCTAGACTTGCATAACTCCTCTCTCGAATCTCGCCATGCTAACTAGAAGATGAATACTTACTCAAAACATCCACAAATAGAGAACACAATTCCAATAAAGATAGAAAATCAAACAATCATTAAGTCAAAACCTTGAATCAAGTCATCACAACAAGTAAGGTACTCACAACACACAAGATCTAAGAAATTAGTTCATGGCGGAGAGATGAAACCAAATTAGATGGATCTTACTAGACATGCTTCAGAAAATTCAAAAGTTTCAGGAAATAATTCACTCGGAAGTGCAAAATCCGTTGCTCTTGACGATCCGGAGTAGTCTTCTTCTTCTTCTTCTTGCCTAGGGTTTGTCTCCCAAGATGAATCTTCTCCTCCAAAAGCTTTTTTTTTCTCTATTTTCGTCCAGAACTCCTTCTCTTTTCGTCCTTGCAATTGTCCTTTAAAAACGTCTCCCCATATGCCAAGGGATGCCTCCTTCCAAATTTGAAAAGGTGGCAAAATTCGAATTTCAAAATCTGAAAACCGCCCAGGTGTCGTTGCAACCTTCATTTTTGGGGTGTTGCAACCTTTTTCCAGATTTTTATATTTTGGCAGATTTCCGTCCACGAGCTTATTCCTCTTGCACCACTAGTAAACATACAATAAAAAGAGACCAAATTAGCCTTGAATTAGATAATCAAACAATTACTTTCATTTCTATAGCTTTTTGGGTTTAATCATGTCGGATATGCCGAGTAATAAGTCAGAAAACGCGGCTAGATAACTTCTTTTGGGAAGTTATCAATGCGCACCGAACGGTATGAGATACCTGCGAGGTTGGAGGTGACTCTCCTCCAGGTGATGGCGCGGACGCGTGGTTGCGCTGTAGCCGAATTTAGTACTAGAGATCCTTCCAAAGATGAGTGAGGGACTCTGATGTTGAGGTAGGTAAGGCGTGACTCTTTATTATTCCTTTGTGTATTTGTCTTATGTAGTGGCTTTGCACTTTGTTCGCGGAGCTCTGATAGATTTTCAAACATTGTTGTATTGTTTGTTCACTGTTCTAGCTTTGTGCACTTGCTCGTGGAGATGATCGAGATTTGGTAGTGTTGGATCCATCGTTCTGTATAAGCAAGCATGTTCGTCCTCTTAGACGTCGGTGGCTAGAGGGCGAGGTCAAGACAACACCCAGACCACTTATTGGGCGAAAGGCGGATGGTATTCTGCGAGAGTGGGTACGTTGTTGCTTATCTTGGTTTTGACGACCCTTTTGAGGATGAGCTTGTCAAGCTTGGCGTTGGTTAGGAAGAGCAGACTCCTTAGCTCGTTGTATCTAGTACTGTCTTATATACTTATTGCCTTGATAACATTTTTGTCTTTGGTTGTATGCTAGCTTGTGAGCTCCTGCTTCTTTTTGCAGTTCGTTGTTGGCTTTATGCTTTTATTCGTTGCTCTGTCTTATGTGATTCTCTGGCACATTCGATCTGAGTTTAGGGTCGGGGCTTGGCCCTTTGCTGTTTTGCATTTTTCTTGTGAGATTTGTAATGTTGGCTCTGTTATATTTGGGTAACTTTGCGATACTCCTTTGAGGTTGACTGTTGAAGGACGAGACCTAGATAGTTCCGCAACCCACTACCAGGGTGAAGGGCGAACGCTTCCAACCAGGTAGTTTGAGGCAGGGTTCTCCAGGTCAGGGTATGTCGCTGAGTGGTTGATAGTTGAAGGACGAGAACCAAATAGTCTCGTATCCTACTACCAGGGCGAATGGTAAACCCTTCTAGCCGGGCAGTGAGAGACTAGGTTTACTAGTCTGGGGGATATTGCTAAATGTGTGACGGTAAAGGAAAAACCTTCGAACCTGGACGACCGCGAGGGGGACTGGCCCTAGCGGTGCTGCGACCTACTGTGGGAGAAGGGAAAGCCTTTGATCGCTAGCAATGGGAGGTCGCAGGGATGTGGTCCCAAAGAGGCGGTGAAGGGCAGACCTTCGAATCGGTGGCTAGCGAGGGGGGCAGGCCCTGGCTACGTCTCGACCTACTGCAAAGATAAGGGCAGACCTTCGATCATTGGCAGCGGGAGGCCACAGGGACGTGGTCCCGATGAGGAAATTAAGAACAGATCTTCAAACCTATTGTGAGCGCAAGGGGGCAGGTCCTGGTGACGCTACAACCTACTACGGAGAGAAAAACAGACCTTCGATCGTCGGCAGTGGGAAGTCGCAGGGACCTGGTCCCGAGGAGGCGGTGAAGAGCAGATCTTCGAACCGGTTGCGAACACAAGGGGGGCAGTCCCTGACGACGACGCGACCTACTCCGAAGAAAAGTGCAGACCTTCAATCGTCAGCAGTGGGAGGCTGCGGGGACGTGGTCTCGGAGAGACAGTAAAGGGCAGACCTTTGAACTGCTAGCAAGCGTGAGGGTGGTAGCCCCTAGCGATGACGCGACCTACTACGGAGAGAAGGGTAGACCTTCAATCATCGACAGTGGGAGGTCGCGGGTGTAAGTCTTGCGACCTTATCTTGTGGTAGACGTCTACCGCCAGGGGGTTAGCCTCCAGCGAAGGCATGTGTAGATCTTACGACCTTACCTAGTGGCAGGTGCCGACCGCCAGGGGGTAGCCTCCAGCGACGGCAAGTGTAGGTCTTGCAACTGTACAACCTTGTATTCGTCGAGTGGGCGAAACGGAGAGGCGGGCTTGCTCTCGCCTAAATCGACCTACTACGGAGAGGCGGGATTGCTCTATAAGCAGTCCCCGCCAAAAAAACTATAAATAGACCATGAATGGCACTTTTGGAGGGGATCCAATTTTTTGGGCTTCTTCCTCCTCTGGTCAATTTTGGTTGGCTTCAAAGGCTCTCTAAGGTGCTCAGCTTCAGCATTGGCTTGGGAGGGGAAGCGCTCAATGGTCTTCCAGGTGGGTGGTGGGTCATCCGCGCTGCAGCCAGGGTTTGTGTCAAGTACGAAGTCTTCAGCTTAACATTCTTTCTCGGGAGAAGTAGGTGTGGGATGCCCCTTAGGGTCTGAACTCTTTGTTGGGCCAAATCTTGGTTCCAACAACGACCTTACCTTTTGGCGGACACTGGCCGCTTTGGGGAACAGGCCCCTAGCGGTGGCAGGCGTAGGTCTTGTGACCTTACCTATTATCGTTCATTATCCGAATCATGTGAAGTAAATAGAGTAAGAGCATCAATTTATAGAAATAAGGTGCAAAAGCTTAAACACATGTTTTTGTGGAGTGTTGATAAAGTGTTGATACAACTCTATGAGCGGGAAGGGAGCTTTTTTCCTGAAGAGATTACTTTATGGGTTGCCCCCCAGTTTGCTCTAGTAGATGGATGGTCGTTCATCCATCGACTTATGCGATGTTGGCTATTTCTATGTCTTGTTTTGTAGGAATCTTTTCAAGAACCCTTGGCGAAGATGGCGCTTGATTTCTTTCTTCATTTTGGTACAATCTTTTGTGCTGTGCCCGGACCCACGGGGAAACTCGTAGTACTGTAATTGGTCACCATTGCTTGGGGCGATAGGCTTAGGATTGCGGAGCGGTACCTTATATTGGATTGCATGAAGTATGTTGGTCATGGAGGTGTTGAGGAGAGCGTGGTTCTGATGTTGTTGGGCTCGCGGCTTGTTGCGACGATCATTGCTCGTCTTCTGAGGTGACAATCGTCATTGCGCTTTCCATTTTGAACTGTCTTGAAACTGTTGTTGATGTGCTTTGACTGTTTCGTTGACAGCAATTTGAGCCTTGATACAACGTGTAAGGTCAGCATGGCTGGGGACCGTTTCCCTTACTAGTGCTGAGTAAAATCCATCGGGTCGGATCCCTCCTAAGAGGAAATCGCATAGAAGATGGGGGACGATTCCCTGTATCTGTCGTGCTTCAGCTGTGAAGTGACGAAAAAATTCCTTGAGGGATTCTCCCTTCTGCTGACGGGCCCCCGGAAGGTTGGAGGGGTCTCGGGCGATCTTGCGGTAAACGATGAACTAGTCAACAAAGAGTAGAGATAGATCTGCGAAGTTGTCTATCTCTCCTTTGTTCAGTGAATAGAACCAAGTTCGAGCTTGCCCTTTCAAGGTCGTCGGGAACGCCTGACATAGTAGTTGATCAGGGGCATTGCTGAGTCGTATTATGGTGACGAAGTGATTGATGTGGCCTTGCGAGTCATCAGTTTTATTGAACGTTTTGAGTTCTGGGAGCTTGTATCCGTTCGGTATTGGATGTGATAATACCTCGGGTGCTAATGGTGAGCGGGGATAGTGGACAGCACATTGCCTGACTTGCTTATTTTCCTTGATTATGGCACAAACTTCTTTATGAGTGACCCCCCATGCTGCATGCCTAATGTCTGCTATTTCCAGGTGGTTGCAGTGATGTTGTGCTTAAGGTCCTTCATCTGGACGGGTTCCACGGTCTTGGGTATCTGCATTGGGAAGCCTTCCTTCGAGTAAGTGAGGTGGAATTGGATTGTCCTGCCCTACGTGGGGCGAGATTTCAAGAGTGCAGAGAACTTCTCCTGCCATGATTTTTAGTTACGAGTGTCATTGTGTTGAGGAGGCGGTCTTCAAGGTCTTCTAAAAGGAGTTGAGAACCGTTTCCCACAAACAACGCCAATCTGTTGGGGATTGCTCAAGGTTCCGATAGACCATACTAAATTGGACTGCCTTAGACCGGAAGCGGTCGAGCGCGCCAACAGTCATAGTAAGTTAAAAAACTGAAAAATGAATTTTTAACGTGAAAAACTCGTCAACTGGGTGAAAAACCACGTGGTCGGGTCTGTGCTGGTCAAACCTCCACTATTTACTAGTTGTTGTACATGGCTTTCTTGAAGAACTCGAGGGCGACGGACCGCCTCTCGTTATAATTGTTGAGAGAGTAGAGAGAGAGCTTAGAGTGTGACAGACCACCACTTATAGAGCTAAGTGTTTCTTTGTGAGTTGTGGACGGCGATGCACTGGCCGCACTTTGGAGTCCTTTGTTGATGCCCGGAAGTGGGGATGACTTGCTACGCTCGTCCTGATCACTAGCGCTTGTCTCTTATCGCACTTGGATGAGTTTGGAATGACTGACTTGTTGTCGTCCGACGAGCTTACTGCAGAGTCGAGGGCACTGGGAGTGCTGAGCGTTATGCACATCCGACTGCAATTGAGCGGTCTTTGGCGGGCTCTGAAGTTGCTTTAGTAAATCACTGGCGGTGTGGCGTAAAGGAACTTGGGGCGCTCTGGCGGGCTTGGTCTGCTGACACTGAGGAGACTTGGTGGTCCCAGCATAGCGTGCTGAGATGTGCTTGGAACGGTCTTGACGGTGGGGCGCGCGGAGGCGCACTAGGGCAGTCTTGACGGCGAAGCGTGCAGAGGCGCACCTGGGCGGGCATGACGATAGAGCGCACGGAGGCATGCATGGACGATCTTGACGGCGGAGCGCGCGGAGGCGCGCTCGGGTGGTCTTGACGAAGGAGGCGCGCTCGGGCAGTTTTGATGGCGGAGCATGCGGAGGCGCACTTGGGCAGTCTTGACGTCGGAGGCGCGCTCGGACGGTCTTGATGGCGGAGCATGCGGAGGCGCGCTCGGGCGTACTTGACGGCGGAGGCGCGCTCGGGCGATCTTGACGGCAGAGCGCGCGGTGGCGCGCTTGGACGGTCTTGATGGCGGGCGAGCGGAAGCGAGCTTGGACGATCTTGATAGCGGGGCGAACGGAGGCGCGCTTGGATGGTCTTGATGGCAGGGAATGCGAAGGCGGGCTTGGACGATCTTGATGGCGGGGCGCGCGAAGGTGCACTTGGGCGGTCTTGACGGCGGGGCGTGCGGAGGTGCGCTTGGACAGACTTGACAGAGGAGGGCGCGAGGGCGCGCTTGCAACAGACTTGATGACAAAGCGCTTGTTAGAGGTGAGCGCGTAGAGCACTTACTAGAGGAGAGCGCGTTGAGCGCTTGTTGAAGGAGAGCGTGTGGAGAGCTTGATGGAGGAGAGCGCGCAGAGTGCTTGCTGGCTAGGAGTGTACGGAGCGCTTGCTGGAGGAGAGCGCGCAGAGTGCTTGCTGGCTGGGAGTGCACGGAGCGTTTGCTGGAGGAGAGCGCGCAGAGTGCTTGCTGGCTAGGAGTGCGTGGAGCGCTTGCTGGAGGAGAGCGCACGGAGTGCTTGCTGGCTGGGAGTGCGGGGAGCGCTTGCTGGAGGAGAGCGCACGGAGTGCTTGCTGCCTGGGAGTGCGGGGAGCGCTTGCTGGAGGAGAGCGCATGGAGTGCTTGCTGGCTGGGAGTGCGCGGAGCGCTTGCTGGAGGAAAGCGCGCGGAGTGCTTTCTGGCTGGGAGTGCGCGGAGCGCTTGCTGGAGGAGAGCGCGCGGAGTGCTTGCTGGCTGGGAGTCCGCGGAGCGCTTGCTGGAGGAGAGCGTGCGGACCGCTTGCTGGTTGGGCGTGCACAGAGTGCTTGCTGGAGGAGAGCGCGCGGAGCGCTCAATGAAGAGGTGCGCGCAAGAGAGTTCCTAGAGAAGAGGTTTGCGCGAGAGCGCGCAAGGAAGATGCGCACACGTGAGCGTGCAAGAAAAAGGCATGTGCGCGAGCGCGCAAGGAAGAGACGTGCACATGAGCGTGCAAGGAAGAGGCAAGCGCGGGAGCGCGCACGAATGTGGCACGTGCGGCAACGCACAAGGAAGAGGTGCACACACAAGCGCGCAAGGAAGAGTTGCTTGGAAGCGCGCAAGGAAGGAAATCGGCAGAGAGAGAAAATCAGAGGGGATTCCCAGCCGAGGAAAAGATCAAAATGAAGAGAAATGAGCTATATTTATAGATTTTAGATGGGGCAAGCCGGTAATTTATCCCCGCAACCACCGGCCAGACGAATGTAATCGCTTCATTTAGAGTACGTGAATCACCGATTTACGAAAAAAACTAGACTACCCCCGACCGGAAAATAACTGTCCTCGCCAGAAAAATAATTGCCTCTCGCGAGGGGAGGGGAGGCTCGATGAGGGCGGCAAACATAGGAGGTTAGGGCCGCCCGGACGGCCGAAATGGCGTCCGTCATAGGAGGCGAGGAAGCCTCCCCTAGCGGGGGCAACGACGGGACGGGCGGCAGAACTGCTGCCCGTCCTGGCTAGCAGGACTGCTGCCCCTCAAGGGGACGACGGCCGGACGGGCGGCAGAAACTGCCACCCACCTAGGGCGAGAAGAGGGCCACCCCTGTTAGGGCGGCCATCGGACGGGCGGCAAAAATGCCGCCTGTCTGGGGCAAGAAGATGGTCGCCCCTGTTAGGGGCGGCGGCCGGAGAGGCGGCAGCCGCCCGTCTAGGGAAAGAAGACGGCCGCCCCTGTTAGGGGCGGCGGCCGGGCGGTTGCGTGCGTTTTACGGGTTCGGTTGAACCGGCTCAGGGTACCCATCAAATATAATTCTAATTAAATAATTAAATATTTGCTAAAACATTATAATAATTTGATTTTTAGAGAGTTACAGCAACCTCGGAAAATGTGTCTATACATTTTGGAAAGCCAAAACCAAGGTCTACAACTTTCAGGCGGAGTATAATGTCTGGATCTAATTGTAATATGCCTAAAATGGCTTTGAATAGGGCTGGTCTAGTGTAACAGAATGTAATAATTCATCATATAGTTTAATATCATCATCAACACAGATCTTGAATCAGATCTAAAGACAACTGGTTGTCTTATTCCTCCAGCCAAGGACCACGATTTGCCTGACCATGAGCTTGGATTTTCACCTCCCTACTTCAAACTAAGCACCTCCATGTTCGGCAAACACCACCACCACCTTCCTCTCGACGACTACGAGCAGATGGGTGGTGGTCCGGTGACTTGGGGTGGCCGGAATGGTGTTTCCTGGCGAGGATTCAAAACATGATTTCCTCCATGTATTCTAATGGAACAAGCTCAATTGATCTCAATTCTTTTCCAAATAGACCTGAGATGCTATCACTAGGGGAGAGGGGAGTAAACTCACTTGAATGGAGGCCATTGAGCGGGTATTTTTTTTTTGTAGGCATGATGGGCTCTTCAATGATCGGCCATGTTAGAAATCCTCAATCCTTCATCAAATTTGTCGACTCAAAGCTCTATTTTGATGGTAGTGATACAGGGCAGTGTAATTAGAGAAGTTCAAATTGCGCGATTAATGGCTGAGAAGAGAGACCCCATAAGAGGGATTTCAGGTAGAGCTTTAATTGCATGCTCCACCTTGGCTCCACATGACACCTCCTCTGCTATTAACCAATTGGAATTGATTGGGGGGCCTTCTTTCAGCTTTGGGAACACGGATGGACATCCAAGTGGCTTCACTCAAGTTCTCTCTTGCCTCCACATGCATGCTTAAGGTAAAATGTCAGTTTTGCCCTTACATGTGGGCTACAAGCCAATTCTGAGAGGGCATTCATGGTAATCGGTATTTAATTTCTAGAGTGGGCTTTTAGAAATGGGTTGAGTCTAATGGAATTAAGTTTGAGTTCTTGAATTTCAAGTTGGGGCTACCAATATTGACTTTATAGTTGACTTTTGTTAATTTGATGATGTGGCATGCCTTTGATGGGGTCTCCTACAGTTTATAGGAATTCCGAGTTGTGGTTAACCGGGATAACATGGCTCTACTAACTTACTGGGAGGGTTATGGGAGAAATTACCGCACACACGATTTGTGCCCGATCAACGCTCCGACCGCCTCCACACCATCCGACTGGTGATCCGAGGTTGCACCCACGCGACCGCAGGAGCCCGCGACCGGCCTCACGACCGATCGCCCTCTTGGGTCTCGGCTGCACTATCGCATCTGCGGAAGCCGCGACCGGTCATCGTCGCGGTAACTCACAGCCTCACCAGCGCGGCCGCGGGAGCCCATAACCAGCAAACCTCTTGGGCCGCGTGTGGCCGCACTCGTGCGGTCAGCCACACAACCAGTCGTCGCCCTGGTAACCCGCGGCCGCACCAGGGCAACCGTGGAAGTCCGCGGCCGGACGCATGGTTAGCCGCCCCTTTGTCCACGACCGCACCTGTGGGGCTATGAAAGCCGCGACCAGCCTCACAGCCGGTTGTCGCCGCAGGACTGGTGCCCAGGCTGCCCGATCGGCCCTCACCAGCCGTGTTTCCCTTCGGCTGTCCCCCTCACCAGTCGATCTGTCGTCGTCCAATCGTTCCCACACAATCTTCACCGTTTGTTGTGCAGGTAACCACCCATGTAACTACCAACTTAATCATCCATTATGGGTGGGTGTGAATGTACGAAATCATATTTGCATGCAAATAACAAATTCATTAAAATAATGCGTTCATCGAACTATACTAAACTGAGCTGCAAAATAAAATATGGCGGTTGCGGTATGCGGATAACCGTATAACTATCGTAACTACCTCTGAGGCCTATAATAGGACCTCATACCATCTTTTATTCTCACATTTTCTCCCCCAGCATTGTCTCCGCACGCGTACAAACTCTCCAGAGATCTCTATCGACTCCCTTGAAGATCTTCGAAGACGACATGAATATCCTTCGAAGTCTGCTGTGTTGCTACGCGCGAAACATCCGGGAGAATCCCGCGGCTTGACAAGCTTCCTCGGCAAGTCTTCTACGTGCAATGCTCCCGGCACTCGACGCTCGTCTGACAATTAATTGCAAGTCTCCGAGCACGTGAAGAAGTCTGCTAAGTCTCTGGAACGCGCGTTCTCCACCGCCAACAAAAAAAACATAAAGATTCGCGAGCGGTGACCTGTCACCCTTCTAATGCCTCTTTCTTTCTCTCCCCTCAAATTGTAACGAGGTGCGGCCTATCGCCCTTGCATTCGCTCCAAAGCATTATAAGCACTAATATATAGTTAAGCTAGTTTGTTCGGTTCCGAATCAGCCACGTGATTTTTCACCATATTCAAGGGTTTTTCACGTTAAAAAAAGTTTCTTTCCTACTCTCTATTTTTTGTGACTGTTTGCATGCTCGATCGCTCAGAAGCTAAGACGGTCCAATTTAGACCAGTCTATTAAGAGAATCGAGTGACCCCCAACACCCTTACTAATGGTCATGAGTTCCTTGTCATCACATGAAGTATATTAGGTCATGACATGATCAATTTGATCAAGGGTAGACCAATTAGATCTAATTGAGGCTAAATAGGCTAAGATTGACCTAGAGTTGACTTAGTCCAAATTGATGATGTGGCAAACCTACTTATGTTGAAGTCAAAAAGAAGTTATCTAGCCTAAGTTTCGGACCGTTTACTCGTTGATCCGGGAGAAAAATCGTTTAGTTGAAGTCTAAATGCAAGTAAATCCACTTTTATTTTATTTTGACTAAAGTGATATTTTTCCTAGGTATTTGTGCAAGAGAAGCCAAAGAGAACGTTTTGGAAGAAGGATTTTGTCAAATATGTTGTCCTGGAGAAAATGTTACAGAATCCTGAAATAGGTTACAACCTTTCCTGGACGAATTTCAGAATTTAAAATTCAAATCTGGCACCGTTTTCAGATTTGGAAGGAGGCACCTTTTGGGCAAGGGATGCACGTTTTTATTGGGATAATATTTTGGATTAAAAGAGGAGAGAGGAGAGAGAAAATTTCGGATTTTAAGAGAGAGCATTTAGGTTTTCAGGGGGATAATTCTGAATTATTCATTCTTCTTGAAGAAAGTCTTCTTCTTCCTCATCCTTCAAGGGGGTGGCTAGAGAAGAGGAGATTTTTCGGGCTGATCGAGGGAGCAACTCCGGCGTAGGAATCATACGTCGTTTAATCTTTAATTTCAACATGATTTGTAAGATCTCTCCAACCGTTAAGTGTATTTTCTCCGCCGCCATGAAGTAAACATTTTAATCTTGTATTGTGAAAGTACTTTGTCTTTTGTGTTGATGGAATTTTAAACTTTTCTTTGTGAATGTTTGATGTATGTCTTTATCGAATCTATAATCTTTACTTTGAAACTTTTGGCCAAAGTTTTGCCGTTTTACTACGCTTCATAATTCGAGAGAGGAGTTGTGTAAGTGTGTTATAGATCCGGTATAATATTTGAAGGGAGAAAGAGATTTCCCCTTGGTATTAACAAGTTCGGTTTTCGATATTTATGCGGTACTTGTCTCTCCCGAGGGGGAAATAGAGGCTAGGGATTTCCGATATTGAGAGGTACGGATCTTCTACCTTAAAATCATTGCAATACGTGTCACCACTCACTATCATAAAGTCATCTTCACAAGACTCGTCACACTAGACTTCAAAAATCATAATACAAGATTATTTCTTCGATAATCAAGTACTTTTTCCTAGCGAATCGTAGTCTATTTTCATTCGTAATGTTTGTTATTCATAATCGTAGTATTTAACAAATCACTATTTTATATGACTTGGATTTAAAGAAAAGGAATAAATGATAGTTGTGAGCACTAAAATCACCACCTCTACGTGGAAACGAACTTTACTCACTCTTTTATTACTTGATCTGGTACGTGCACTTGCGTGTAATGTGTATACCTGTTTAGGACGTTTCAAGTTTTTGGCGCCGTTGTCGGGGAGGTATGAAAATTTAGCTTGTATTTCTTGCAATATTAGTGAAGCTTTAGTATTTATACTTCGAGCCTGTTTTGTTGTTTTTTTATCATTTTTATTGTTATTTCTGCTGCATTGCTTGATTGTTTTGTTTGTGTATTGTCAATTTTCATTCTGCTTCTGTGTTTAGTTTATATCCATGTATCGATCGCCTGAATTATTATCTCTGAACCTAGAAATTGAACGGACTTGTAGGCGAAATAGAAAAGCATCTCAATTAGAACATAATCAACCTGCAACAATGAATCCAAATAATCAAAATGTTAATGTTAATAATAATCAGGAGGATTTATGACAAGTGGGTGCGGTAGAATAGAATGTGCAACCCATTGAGGTTAGGAGAAACTGTAGAGAATATAATATGCTTTTTAGTGGAGGGGTCAATCATAGCATTATTAAGCCGGCCATCGAGGCGAACAAATTCAAAATTGATTCCATGGCTATGAACTTGGTCCAGCAAAAACAATTTAGTGGACTTAGTCATGAGGACCCGAATTCCCATATACCGACTTTCATGGATGTGTGTGACACATTCAAGATTAATGGCGCATCAGACGAGGCAATTAGACTACGTTTATTCCCGTTCTCCTTGGATGGTAGAGCAAAAGAGTGGCTTGATTCACAACATGGCCTCACCACTTGATTACAAGTGGTAGAGAAATTTTTAGCCAAGTATTTTTCACCCGATAAAACCGCAAGGTTAATGCGGGATATAACTAACTTTACTCAAGCGAATTGGGAAACGCTTTATGATGCGTGGGAGAGATTCAAGGAGTTATTGCGTAAGTGTCCTCATTACGGATTGGTCATACACCAACAAATATGGACCTTTTATAATGGCCTCCAGACATCGACCATGATTCAGGTAGATGAAGTTTCGGGAGGATCTCTCATGGACAAATACCCTGAGGATGCATATGCCATCTTAGAGGACTTATCCTCTAACAACTACCAATCGTTTGAGAGACAAGTTCCTTCCTCATCCGCGAGTGGTTTGTACCAAGTAGACCAACTGAACTCATTTGCTGCATAAATGACTACCCAATTTAACACTATTAACAAAAGATTAGACGCGTTAACTTTAAATCATAATCAGATGAACCCACAAGTGAACAGCTTTATGACACCTCTTACTACAAACCATTCATTTACTATTGAACAACTAGTAAGCAACCCAACCTCTAGTTATAATGAAGAAATCAACTACATAGGAGGGCAACCTAGGTATAATAATAACAACAGTGTGATCCCAAATTATTATAACCCAGAGTTGTGTAACTATCCTAACTTCTTGTGGAAGAACAATACCGAAATGGCACACCCACCCGGTTTCAACTCAAGCCAACGTCCACCCCAACATAATAACTACAATAAATAAGGACCTTTTAGGAAATATTCCGATGAGTTGATTGTCGAATCAATCCAAAAGAGTGACGCTTGCATCAGTAGTTTAGAGGGTTCCTTGCGGGTGATTGAAATGCAATTATGACAGATTGCGAGTGCATTGAGCCTTAGACCCCAAGGAACACTCCCAACGGACACCATTCTGAATCCAAAAGGGAGATAATCAACACTGTAAGGCGGTCATTTTAAGGAATGGTAAGGAGTTAGTGGGTGCGCCAGCAAAGGAACAGAGAAGGATGGTAAGCTAAGAAAATGAATTAGCGGAGGTTAGTCTGAATGTGCCTAGTGAGGAGCCGAAACAAGATGATAGGGTTGACGAAGGAGGGGAAGTGTTAGAAGAGAAGTAAAGTGAGCCACTTGTTGAAAACATAAAGAAGAAGAGTAGTGCGATAGTCTATCCTCCACCACCATTCCCTCAATGGTTGAAGAAGAGTAAACTTGACCACCAATTTCAAAAATTCGTTGAAATGTTTAAGAAATTGCAAATCAACATTCTTTTTGCGGAAGCTTTGGAGCAAATGCCAAGCTACGTGAAATTCATGAAAGATATCTTATCTAAAAAGAGACGATTTGGTATGAATAAGACAGTGAAACTCATTCGAGAGTGTAGTGCCATTCTTCAAAAAATACTCACACCTAAGTTGAAAGATCCGGGGAGCTTTACGATATCATGTTCCATAGGATATAAATTTGAGGGTAAGGCCATGTGCGATCTTAGAGCAAGCATTAACTTAATGCCTCTCTCGATATATAGAAAGCTAGGTTTTGGGGAAGTCTCCAAGACTTCCATAATGTTGAAACTAGCCGATAGAACCCTAGCATTTCTGAAAGGGATAGTTGAAGATGTACTAGTAAATGTGGATATGTTTATTTTTCTAGCAGATTTTGTGGTCTTAGATATAAAGGAAGACAAGGAAGTTCATATTATCGTGAGGAGACCGTTCCTAGCCATAAGTAAGACGTTGATTGATGTGTAGAAGGGAGAATTGACAATGAGAGTGAACGACGATCAAGTAACATTTAACTTACTTAAGGCAATGAAGTTTCCCCATCGAGAGGAGGACAACATGGAGGTGGTAAATCATATGTCCATATATGATTATAAGTCGACTCGCCCATTGTCTGAAGATCAAGATGTTCTATTGACTCACGTATTGACAAAGGATGATTTATTCGAGGAGGAGGAAGACATTTAAGAATGTTTACAAGCATTTGAGAAGCAGCCTGCTTGGTTTCGTAAGCCGGAGCCACTAGAGATGCCCGAGAAGTCCACCTCAGTAAAGCCTTCCATGGTTGAGCCACCATCATTAGAGTTAAAATCCCTTCCGGAACACCTTACTTACGCGTATCTAGGTGAGAATGATACTCTATCGGTAATTGTTAACTACAAATTAGAACCGGAACAACTACTAAAGCTTATTGAACTCTTAAAACGATATAAGTCGGCGGTAGGTTGGACCATATCAGATATCTGGGGAATAAACCCATCATTATGCATGCATGATACGCTCAAAACAGGTATGCGTATTCCACGCAAGTGCACTTGCCAGTTCAAGTAATAAAGAGTGAATAAAGATCGTTTCCACGGAGAGGTGGCGAATTCGGTGATTGCAATTACTGGTTAGACCTTTTCTCTAAATTCAAGTAAAACGAAATTGATTTTTGATTTAATGAACTAAATTATGGAAGTCCTAAAATACGATAAACTATACTATAGTTCGTTGGAGAAAACTTTAACTTCAGTATGGAGAAATAATCTTGTGCAGCGATTTCCTATGTCTGATGCAATGAATTTTTAAATGATACTTTATGAGAATGAGCGGTGAACGATCTTGCAACGATTTTTAGAGTAGACAACCGTATCTCTCGATATCGGAGGTCCCTAGTCCTCTATTTCCCCTCAGGTGAAATATGAAACCGATTAGAGATTGAAAACCATAGTTGCTAACACTAAGGGGAAATCTTTTTCTCCCTTTAAGTGCTATATGGAATCCATAACGCACTTACGCAACTCCTCTCTCATTTATGGAGCGTAGTGAAAAGACGAAACCGTGATCAAAGGCTTCAAAATATAGATTATGAATTCAATAAAAGTTCATTCACCATACAATTACAAAAATAAAACTAAAGATCATTCATCACACAAGACATAATACTTTCACAACACAAGATCGAGAGAATTAGTTCATGATGGCGAAAGAAAGCCACAAGTATGAGTAGATCTTACAGCACATGATGACAGAAATTAAAAGCTTGCAGTGTTTCGCTCTCCGATTCGGCCGAAATCCGTCCGTCTTCCTTGCTTGGAACAAACCCTAGATGAAGAACTCTTCTTTTTCTCTTTCTTCCTCTCTAATGGAATAATAATGATATATCTCATTTGGTGTAGCTATTTCCTCTAAAAAAACATAGGCACCCCTTTGAAAAGAAGCAACTTTTCATATTTGAAACCGACGCCAATTTTGAATTTCAAAATTTGAAATTCGTCCAGACCACGTTGCAACCTACTTTTTGTGCGTTGTGACTTATTTTCCTGGTTATTATGTTTGGGCAGATTTCCTTCTCCAAGCAGATTTCTTCGGCAATTCTCGCAATAACAACATGGAAAGAGACCAAATTAGCCAGAAAATAAATAAATATGAATTTAATTTCATTTCTACTTTATTCAATAGTCATTTTAAGCATTTTATAACAAATATTAAGTCTAAAATCGGGCCAGATAACTTCTTTTTGGAAAGTTATTAATGCACAAAATCCGCTTAGAAGAATCTTGTAAGGGATCGATTGAACCTCAATGTCGTCTAAGCCCACAAATGAAGGAAGTGGTAAAGAAAAAAATTATTAAATGGCTAGACACGGTGATCATCTATCCTATCTCAGATAGTTCGTGGGTGTCGCCGGTGCATTGTATCCCAAAGAAATGAGGGATGACGGTAGTGAGGAACGAGAAGGGTGAGTTAGTTTCCACTAGAACGATTACCGGGTGGCGAATTTGTATTGATTATAGAAAGTTGAATAAAGTCACCAAGAAGGATCATTTTCTCATTCCCTTCATTAATCAAATACTAGACAAACTGGCAGAGAATGATTTATTCTGCTTTCTAGATGAATACTCTGGTTACAATCAGATTATGATGGACCCAGAGGATCAAGAAAAGACTGCCTTCACCCGTCCTTACAGAACGTTCATATTTAGAATGTTGTATTTTGGCCTATGTAATGCACCAGCTACTTTCCAGCATTGCATAATCACACTCATCGCAGATCTTCTAGAAGAGGGCGAAGACCCTGAAGATTATGGCATCGAAGTCTATATGAACGATTTCTCTATATTTGGCAAGTCATTTGAGGCTTGCTTGGTTTGTCTAAAGAGGGTGCTGGAGCGGTGTGTGGAGGCAAATTTGGTGTTGAACTGGGAGAAATGTCACTTCATGTTACGTTAAGGGTTAGTATTGGGTCACCATGTCTCTAAGAGTAGGCTAGGTGCAGACAAGGCGAAGCTAGACGTGATAGAACAACTACCTCCACCCACGAGTGTGAAGATATTGAGGAGCTTCTTAGGACATGTTGGCTTCTATCGTAGATTTATCGAGGATTTCGCAAAAATAGCAAAGCCGCTAAGTGGGTTATTAGAGAAAGATGCGAAGTTTTATTTCAACGATGAATGTTTAGAAGCGTTTAACGAACTGAAGAAATGTTTAACTACGACACCGGTCGTTGTAACACCTGATTGGAAAGAGTCTTTTGTTTTGATGTGCGACGCAAGTGATTATGCGGTGGGAGTTGTCTTGGGCCAAGTGCGGGACAAGATATTCCATATGATAGCCTATGCTAGCAGACCCTCATTGATGCCCAAGTCAACTACACTACCACCGAGAAGGAGCTATTAGCAATAGTATTTGTGTTTGAAAAGTTCATGTCATATCTTCTATGCACAAAGGTTATTGTGTACACAGGCCACGCAACGATTCGCTATCTGATGGAGAAGAAAGACGCAAAACCATGCTTGATTCGCTGGGTACTCCTCCTACAGGAGTTTGATGTAGAAGTTAGAGATAGGAAAGGAGCGGAGAACCCGGTAGCAGATCATCTGTCTAGGATAGAGTGTGCACTTCCGTCACTATGTTCTGAGATTGACGAGAGATTTCCAGATGAGTGTCTTCTTGCTATATCTGAGAGTGACGCACCCTAGTATGTTGATTACGTGAATTACTTACAAGCAACATCATGCCTGCTGAACTTACCTATCCACAACGGAAAAGATTCTTACACCAGGTGCGTTCATATTTGTGGGACGACCCTTTCCTGAGGGAGAAATGAGAGCTATCTTGGAGAAATGTCATAACTCGTCATATATAGGTCATTTTATGGGCACTAGGACGGTCATGAAGGTGTTAGAAGCCAGATTCTTTTGGCCTAACTTATTCAGAGACTCCAACTCGTTCACTAAATAGTGCGATAGATGCCAGTGAGTAGGGAACATATAAAAGGATGATGTGATGCCCATGAACATCATGTTAGAGGTTGAGTTGTTTGACGTGTGGGGTATAAACTTTATGGGCCCATTTGTAAACTCATGTGGAAATACTTATATTCTTCTAGTCATAGATTATGTATCAAAGTGGATAGATGTCATCGCCACACCTAAGAATGATGATAAGGTGGCCCTGAACTTCTTGAGAAATTTCATATTCAATCGATTTAGAGTGCCGAGGGCAATAATTAGCAATGGAGGGAGCCATTTCTGCAACACCCAACTGGCTGCACTACTACGAAAATACGGGGTGACTCATACGGTCGCATTAGCTTATCATCCATAAACGAACGGGCTCGCAGAGGTTTCAAACAGAGAAATTAAGAAGATTTTAGAAAAGACGGTGAGTGTTAATCGTAGAGACTGAGCGCAAAAGCTGAACGATGCCTTGTGGGCATATCGCACTGCATTTAATATGCAAATTGGACTAACCCCATATAGACTAGTGTATGGAAAATCATGTCATTTACCCCTCGAGTTAGAGCACCGCGCTATTGGGCAATAAAGAAGATCAACTATGATTTCAGGGATGTAGGAAAGAATCGCCTCTTGCAATTAAACGAATTAGAGGAGATTGGGATGCAAGTCTATGACAATTCTAAAATCTATAAAGAGCAAACAAAGAAGTGGCACGATCGACGGTTCAAAGAAAAACATTTCGAGCCAGGACAATTAGTCTTGTTGTTCAATTCTTGTTTACGATTATTTCCCGGAAAGCTTAAATCCGTTGGCTGGGCCCTTTTATGGACAAGGAGGTACATTTCTATGGTGCGGTGACTATACTAAACGAAAGTGATGGAACGGAGTTTAAAGTGAACGACATAAGACTGAAATTATATCTTAGGGAGGACGACAACCGAGTGGTGTCGTGCGTGACGCTCCACTAGTTTTGTACAGTCCTACCGGGACGGTAAATTAGGCGCTTGGTGGGAGGCAACCCATCTCTTATATATTTCTGTATTGGTTTTAATAATAAGAATAATAATAAATTTTAAATCAAGTAACTTATCTACTTCGAGTTTTGTAATTGCAATTGGCAAGAGAAATCCAGGGGAGAGAAATCGTATGAGCATATTTCAGTTGTTGCAACCTCAAAAGTGAGGTTGCAACCCTTTTTTTGTTGTTTGGATTCGAGGAATTGAGTGTAAACCAAACTCGGGGCCGGGTCAACTGAACCAAAACAATTTGGGCCAGTTTGGTGTTGTTGCAACCTCCGAAAAGAGGTCATTACCTTTTTTATTTCTGCCCCATTGCGAAAAGGCGACGAAAGAAGAGTTAGAGCGGATCAAGTGAACCGGAGTGCATAATTCAGCTGAACCGGCGCTGTTTTGAGCCAGTTTGAAGTTGTTGCAACACAAAAATTAAGGTTGCAACCTTTATTTTTCTGCTTGGTGCTTAAGGAAGGAACTGCTGAATAGCCGCTGGACCGGTTCAAGTGAACCGGCGCGCCATTTCATTTTAAAATGAATTAGTTAGGGTTAATATTATTCCTAATTATAATTCTACCCAAATTAAAATCTCCTAATATAAACCTTCCTCATTTAAATCCTCTCCTTTCGAGACGGTCTGCCCTTGCCTTTTCGTCTGCCCATTTCTGTCGCGATCTAGGGCACGGGGGAGTTCCGACGATCAGCGTTGGCGGAGAAGAACATCCCGGTGGGCGACTTCATTCCGAAGGGGCTCGGGAGATTCGCCGGCCATCATCGCCGATGGGAGACCGTCCGCACAGGTTCGAACAACATTATGTGACCTAGTAAGGTAACTACCCCATCATTAGAACTTGAACGTGGAGATGTTTGGTTTCTCTTTTCTGCCGGGATCATTCACCTTAGTTGGATTTCATTTTTCATTAGATTGAAGATGGCTCCCAAGAGAAAAGATAAGGGAAAGGAGAAGGAGGTGGCCCAAAACAATGTGAAGTTCCAATCAGAGGATTCAAAATGGAGATCAGGGAATGGAGCCGGGTGTATGTCGGACACATCAAGGCTCTCCGGTGAGAGACTTTTTGCCATCCACGAACAGATGTCGTGCTTCCTTAGGTATACGAGTTCTACGCCAACGCTAGGTACCGGGAAGGCGACACTGTTCCAGTCAGAGGCACACAGGTGGATTTTTTCGCAGCAACAATCAACAACCTCTTCGGGCTGGACGATAACACTGAGGGCAGCCTAATGGCACTCCAAGCGACTGTACCACCAAATGACATTATCGTTGTCGTGTGTTGTGTACCGAAACCTGAATGGGCACGCCATTCTTTCAAGGCAATCAAGTCTATTAGCCTGTCGAGGGAGGCCAAAATGTGGCTCCTTTTCATCAACGCCAGCACTCTACCGACTCGCCACCTGAACAACATTTCATTAGATCGCCTAACCTTGATTTACAACATTTTGAAGGGTAAACGGATCAACATGGGCAGGCTCATTGCCGAGCAATTGGCTCTTAGAGTGATGGAGACAAGGTGCGACTTCTTTGGTTTCACATGTTTATCACAAAATTATGTCGCTTGGTCGGTGTTGGGAGTGAGAAAGGAGACCTTGTGATGCAGGTGGGACACCACATCATTGAGACGATAGTGGAGGTTAACATTAAGGTGGCTGCTGAAATCGGAGAGAAGAATTCAAAGCTAAGCAAGTTGCGGGGTGAGGGACCCGAGACATCTGAAAAACCTACGTTGGCTACCCCTACGAAGTTGGTGATCGAACGATCTAAGTATGAGGGGGAACGTGGCCTAGCAACAGAGAATGCAGAGTATATGAAGACCTACCTCAGATACCAACACGTATACTTTGAGTCTATATTTGAGGAAATTCGTCAGAACTAGGAGAAGTTGATGCACGCGGCCAATATCCCGATGGAGGCACCCTCATACCAACTTTAGTCGCAATTTGACTCAAAGGAATATTTGCTCCAGAGCGACTGGTCATGAGCCGACCCCACCAAAATCGCTGCAACTGAATCCAACTTGGAGGCGGAGACCGAACCCGAAGACGAGGGCGGTGAGGACAAAGAGGAGTTTGGGGATAGAAAGGGCGACTAGTAGTTCTCTCCATCTTTGATTATTGATTTGGCATTTTGATGTTTAGGGTGATGACAAGTTATTTTTATTATTTTGATGGACATGATTTCTTTTGGTGTGATATTCTGTGATAATGTTTAGGACTGTTGATTCATTTTGGATACTATTTTGTCTGATTATAGTACTGCTTCACATTTTGTCTGCATCACTTTCCGTCTGAGTTGAAAAATATTATCTTACACTACTTGTACTATGTTTTGTGACATGCTCTTTTAATGATGTCCTGTATTTGTGGTTAAGACATGAGCTACTATAAATGTTAATTAAATGGTTGTCTAGTATGTGATTTGAGTTCTTTGCAGGTTGCAACACACAGGTAGGATTGATGAACCATCATGTTGTAAAGGAGTCTATTGAACACAAGAATGCAGTTTTGGAACGCTCTTCAGACACCCGGACTTCAGGGGAGTTTTTAGATTTTAATATTTCTTACTTTTATTAGCCTCATTATATTTGACCTTATGCAAGTTCTCCAACAAATAAAAAACACATATATCATTATGAGTAGTGAGGTCGCTTTGCAAGGTACTAGCAAAGGGCAAAAGTATAGAGGTAGGGGTAGTGTGACCCCTACCAATTGGGTGAGGAATGAATATATATAATAATTGGTGATCCTAGTTCTCGAAATCATTAATAGGAGGATAGCCGACCCTAATGGTTCACATCATTATAATTTGAAGTTAGCAAGATGGGTCAAATTTCTTTTAATATTTCATCTTCCCACATTATTCGTTAAAAAGAGTGATCTTCTTAAAAATAAACCCGTATGAACTTCTAAAAATACTAATGCAGGGCGAGCAAGCACTGAGTTGGAGATGTAAACCAAAGCATTGACCACCATTTGTACCCCTTTGAGCTTGATCGTTGAACTGTTATGCATGTTTCCCCTAGGCGCCTATTTGATGATTCTTAGTATGCTCTTTAATTATGAGTGTTTGTTAAAATAAAAATGTGTGGGTCTTAGTGATATGTGTGACTCGAATGTGTGTACACTCACTTGGAATGATCCCAACTGCGGACTCTCTAAAAAATCTATATATGTGAAAATGTGTCATAGTGATATGCGGCCTAGGTACGTGCATTCATACCTGGAATGATCCCAACTGTGATTATAAAAAAAGAAAAAGAGAAAATAGCCGTAGTGATATGTGGCCTAAGTGTGTGAACATCTACTTGGAACGATCCCAACCATGGACTAAAAAAAGAGAAAATAAACCTCATAGTTTGGAGAGTCGCTAAGAATTTTCATCTAGGGAGACACCTTCTACCATCAATACACATTTTCAACCATTCCAAAGTACTCTCACCACTAACCATCATGACACCTTTCAAACTGAACTACTAAATCTTGCGGAAGTTAAGTCAAAGACTTGGCTTATTCTCATTCCTTTTTAGTCATTAAAGGAAGTTCGACGGGAAAGTTGGAGGGAAGTGAACGATTTTAAAGGGTAGCACACACCACATTAGAAATTTTAATTAAGATTTCTCTTTCATCAAACTAACGAATTCTCGAATGTTTCAAACTTTTAATGATCAGCAAATCCTCAAATAGTTTAATCGGTACTCTGGACTAGACCTTTTTAAGTTATCTTTGAGAAAAAGGATCATGTGAGTTCTGTATTTTGTTAACTATCATCTCACCTAATTCGGTGATTAGAATCTTCTTTGTTAGGGACTAGCAAAAGTTCAAGTGTGGAGATGTGATAACTTCTCAAAACAAGTTATCTAGCCCAAGTTTCGGACCGTTTGCTCGTTGATCCGGGAGAAAATAGTTTAGTTGAAGTCTAAATGCAAGTAAATTCACTTTTATTTTATTTATGACTAAAGTGATCTTTTTCCTAGGTGTTTGTGTAAGAGAAGCCAAAGAGAACGACTTTGAAGAAGGATTTTGTCAAATATGTTGTCCTGGAGAAAAAGTTGTAGAATCCTGAAGTAGGTTGCAACCTTTCCTAGACGAATTTCAGAATTTAAAATTCAAATCTGGCACCGTTTTCAGATTTGGAAGAAGGCACCTTTTGGGCAAGGGATGCACATTTTTATTGGGATAATATTCTGGAGTAAAAGATGAGAAAGGAGAGAAAAAAAATTCGGATTTTAAGAGAGTGCATTTAGGTTTTCAAGGGGATAATTTTGAATTATTCATTCTTCTTGGAGAAAGTCTTCTTCTTCCTCATCTTTCAAGGGGGCGGCTAGAGAAAAAGAAGAGATTTTCCGGGCTGATCGAGGAAGCGACTCCGGCGAAGGAATCCTACATCGTTTAATCTTTAATTTCAATATGATTTGTAAGATCTCTCTTACCGTTAAGTGTGTTTTCTCCGCAGCCATGAACTAAACATTTTTAATCTTGTATTGTGAAAGTACCTTGTCTTTTGTATTGATGGAATTTTAAACTTTTCTTTGTAAATGTTTGGTATATGTCTTTATCGAATCTATAATCTTTACTTTGAAACTTTTGGCCAAAGTTTCGTCGTTTTACTACGCTTCATAATTCGAGAGAGAAATTGTGTAAGTGTGTTATAGATCCGGTATAGTATTTGATTGGAGAAAGAGATTTCTCATTGGTATTAACAACTTCGGTTTTCGATCTTTATGCGGTACTTGTCTCTCCCGAGGGAGAAATAGAGGCTAGGGATTTCCGATAATGAGAGGTATGGATCTTCTATCTTAAAATCATTGCAAGACGTGTCACCACTCACTATCACAAAGTCATCTTCACAAGATTCGTCACACTAGACTTCGGAAATTATAATACAAGATTATTTCTTCGATAACCAAGTACTTTCTCTTGACGAGTCGTAGTCTATTTTCATTCGTAGTCATTGTTATTCATAATCGTAGTATTTAACATATCACTATTTTATCCCACTTGGATTTAAAGAAAAGGAATAACTGGTAGTTGCGAGCACTAAATCCAACAACTCTCCGTGAAAACGAACTTTACTCACTCTTTATTACTTGATCTGGCACGTACACTTACGTGTAATATGTATACCTGTTTAGGGCGTATCAGCGGTCGCTCGGGCCGCCCCCTCCATCAGCAGCTGGCGCGGCCAACCGAGCCGCCCCCTCCCTCGATCGGCCGTCGGCGCGTGGTCCAGGGGAGCGGCGCTCTTCCCCAGCAACGGTTGGCGGTCCTCCCCTCGTCGACGAACTTGGCGGCAAGATCGTCGGCCGCCCGTGGAGTCCCGATCCAGTCATCCGATCGATGGGGAGCATTCCCGGCCGTCCGATCTACGCGTAAACACCCACTAACCACCGGATTAGTGGGGGAAATTTAATTAATATTTTATAATTTATTTAAACAGTCTCCAAATTGCGGATTACACACATTTAAACTATACCAAAAATAATCATGATGATGATTATGGTGTGCGGATAGTTGTGTAACCACCATAACCACCACTGGAGCCTATAAAAGGAGCCTCAGGCCTCCTCATTTCTCACATTTTTCCTCCGAGTCTTCTTCTTCCTCAGGTCGGAGCTCCGTCGAATTCCTCCTACGAGCCGCATCCGAGCCGCACCCGAGCTACAAGCGAGTCAAGTCAAAGCCACCTGACGAAGACAAATCTTCCAAGTCCCAAGTGGCCCCCTATAACCGCAAGTCCAGGTGCTCCGCTCCACATCCAGAATCAGCAAATCGCTAACTGAAGACCACCAGCGCGAAGCGCAATTTGTAACAACTCCAGACGCGACGGCCTATCATCTGCAGCGTGCTAAGTGTTCTCTCACCCCCCCCCCCCCAAGCTGTAACGAGAGGTGGTCTGTCACCCTCGATTTCACAAACAAGCTGTAACAACCAGAGAATAGTAGACTTTGACGGCACAGATCTAGTCACGTGATTTTTTACCCAGTTGAGGGGTTTTTCCACGTTAAAACTACGTATGTGCAATCGACCTACTTTATTGACTGTGTGCGCGTTCGACCTACTTTATTGACTGTGTGCGCGTTCGACCGTTCCAAGAGCTAAGACGGTACAGATTATTCCGGTCCGATCGGGACACCGAGTTAGACCACAACACACCTCATGATATTTATTGAGACATTAATGACTCATCCATGATTGCCCTAAGGCTCCTAAGACTACTACCTAGTCGGATCAACACAAAGTGACATATGTCACTAAAGCAAGATCTAGTTCAAAATTAGAATATAATTACACTCGCCACCAATCAAATTGAATGATCGTACACGTCGTTCAATTAAACTGACCTCGGGTCGCTAAAGGGATGGCAGCGGCCATAAACCAATAATTGGTCATCGATTCGACTGCTCAAATAAAAGATTTCATTAGACATAATTTTTAATTAGATGTTAATTAATATGCATGGCGGGCACGTAGATTGTGAGCATGAATCTTAATTAGTATATATTAATTAGTTAACGCTAATTATAAACGGCGTACGCACTTTGTAGCCGCGTGACGGTAGCCGCACGCCGTCGGATCTAATGGAGTTATTAATGGCAACAGCTCCGTTAAAACTCCAACATAATTCTCTGAGCGCTCTTTCTGATCCCTCTATATATATGATAAAGAATCACGATTCTATACTCATTCTCACCAGTAATTAATTAGCAGAAGAGGTAGTAATTGAATATATATATATATATATATAATTAATGGCTGCAGCAGCTTTCAGGAGTTCTAGAGCTCCATGGCTGTCTCTTGCAGCTCTTGCCAGCCTCATGTTCTTCAGCTCCCACGCCGGAAACATCGCCGTCTATTGGGGCCAGAATGAAAATGAAGGGACGTTGGCCGATGCGTGCGCCTCCGGCAACTACGCCTTCGTCATCCTAGCATTCCTTTGCTCTTTCGGCAACGGCCAGAAACCCCAACTCAACCTCGCCGGCCACTGCGACCCATTCTCCAACGGCTGCACCGGCCTTAGCAGAGACATCCACTCGTGCCAGGCCAAAGGCGTCAAGGTCCTCCTCTCCATCGGCGGCGCCGCGGGCTCCTACATCCTCACCTCTCAGGAGGACGCCCGCCAGGTATATCATATATAAGAATATTATATATGATTTATCTCCATTTATATTTACTAATATAGTTCTCTTCTGTATGGCGTATACTTAATTTAATGGCAGGTCTCCACCTTTATTTGGAACAACTATTTAGGAGGTCACTCATCGTCAAGGCCGCTCGGTGATGCTGTGCTCGACGGCGTAGATTTCGACATCGAGGGAGGAAGCCCCGACCACTATGATGACCTCGCCAGATACCTCTCCGCGTATAGTAGCCGGGGAAAGAAAGTGCACCTCTCGGCAGCTCCCCAGTGCCCATACCCTGATGCTTGGGCGGGAAAAGCACTTGACACTGGTTTGTTTGATTATGTTTGGGTGCAATATTATAATAACCCGCCATGCCAGTACTCCGGCGGGAAGCCCACAAATCTAGAGGATGCCTGGAAGCAATGGACTTCTGGAATTCGCGCTAAAGTGTTCTTCCTCGGCTTGCCTGCATCGTCTGATGCGGCTGGGAGCGGGTTTATACCCAGCCGTGAACTCACTTCCACCGTGCTTCCTGTTGTGAAGGGATTGAGCAAATATGGAGGGGTGATGTTGTGGTCAAGATATTATGATGTCGAGAGTGGGTACAGTAAAGCTATACACTCTTCTGTTTGATAATTTCAGTCAACTGTGGATGAATAATTTAATCCTTTCTGAAGAGGATTAGAAGTATGTAATCGATTACTTGTGAATGTACCTTGTTGTAAATTTTTGTGATTAATTAATATATCGGTTTAATTATGTCAAGATGATTTTTATAGTTTTGAATTATCCATCATTTTGCAATATTTATTTCTTGCAACTTAATTTATATCATGTGAAATATTTGTAGATTTTTTTTAATGGGAATGCATATATGCAACTATGCTTGAAGCACAAACACAAACTTTACTTTATACATAAAGTAAAAGTAAATGATTATTTTGTTGATATATGATTTAGTTTCTTAAGTCAAGGATGTGTCACCATCGTCGGCCTGCAGGAATGCCTCAACACAAGATGCTGACCGACAAGAAATGAGTATTAATTAACTAACACTTTAAATAACTTATAAACGGGAGAAGATAAACAGTGAATGATCTACCCTCTTTCAGCCCTACTTGGCAAGGGTGGACGGGAGAAAGTAAACAATGACATGTATAAATTAATGCTCCGTCTTTCCCCTTTCAATGATGCTTTCAAATCACTCACTAGTTTTTGATCCACTTTCCAGAGCGGCAGAGCCTCTGTGGCTCTACAAGTTCACCGCTCGCTACCGCTTGAAGTAAAGGAACATAATCTCATATGCACTGACCAGAATAGAGAAGGAGAGGATCGAGGAAGAGAAAGATGGGAGGCAAAATTCATTTCATTCATTCATATATATATCATTAGACGGATACAAAGCATTCCTACTTATAGCCAAATATATCATAAATGCTAAACCATTACGTAATTGTGCAGATAGCAGGTGACGGTCAATATCCGAGCCCATTAATCAGATAGAGTTGATGAACTATTTCATGGACCATTAATTATGAGTAGGTATATCATTGTCAGTGACACTTTGATTTCAACAACCCTTCTCAATTAAGCTGGTGTCGTCAATGATGTTGAGAGTAGATATTAAACCAAGGAAGCGACCTCTAATTTGCAGAAGTTTGGTAAGAATATCTGCGATTTGTATCTATTGTAGGGCAAAAGGAAATGATGATTTCGTTGCTTTCAACTTTGTCTCTCATAAAGAGGTACCGTAGCTTTATGTGTTTGCTTTTATTGTGGAAGACAAGGTTCTTCGAGAGAGTGATAGCCGACATATTGTCGTTGTAGATTGTCCCCTCCGATGCAAACGATTTCGAAGACCTACTCAAACTGACAAGGATTGCTGGTCCAAGCCACGAGAAGCTGCCAAATTCATTGAAGATACCTCTGAAGAATCCATATTCTTCACCTGTAATTCTGCTCAACACAAGGGTTCTGATATTTTGTTCATTGATTCTGGTTGCAGCAGCCTCATGGCCTACAATCGGACAGCTTTTGTCTCCCTCAATGAATACATCAAGTTTGAAGTCTTTCTTGGTGACGGCCATGCTCACTCCATAGATGACACTAACACAATTGCCTTCTAGACACCCTCAGGAGAAACAAAACACATGCATGACGTTCACTATGTTCTCAGCCTTGCTTAGAACCTTCTCAGCATCGACCAACTCACACGAAAAGGTTACCTGTTCTCTTTGAACATGATTTTTGCTATATTGTCAAAACATCTACTAAAAAAACAATTCTGACAACTCCCATCACTCAAAATCGAGTATACTCTGTCTCTCTACCTTCTTCCCCTATTGATTTTCTTGCAACACTTCTCCTTATTCCTCTACTATCCTGTAGTACCTGCGTTTTGGCCACCTCAACTACCCATCTCTGCAATTTCTCAAAAAATGCCTAAAGGTTCAAGGGTTACCTAACCTACATTTTACAATGACCATATGTGTTGGATGTGAAGCCGAAAAATCTCATCGACATACCTTTCCCACTCTTCTACCTGGAGAAGCATAGAAGCTCTTCAACGCCTCCATCTTGATCTCTGGGGACCGGCTACCACTCCCACTGCTGGAGGTAAAAAAAAAATTCTCATTGTTAATGATCACACTCATTTCATGTGGATCTTCTTTTTCTCCAACAAATCTGACACCTTCTCAACCTTCTCAAGTTTCCAAACTTTGAAAAACAATTAGACATGAACATTAAAGGAATATGTGCATACAGAGGAGGGGAATTTTGCTCCCTAAACTTCAACTCCTTCTGTGACAAGCATGCCATTTCTCACCAGCTTACCACTCCTAACTCCCCTAAACAAAACGGTGTCGTTGAACGACGTAATCGATCCATTCTTGAGATGCTCAGATCTATGCTTTCCACCTCCAAACTCAATAACTTGTTTTTGATAGAAGCCTGCCCCATTACTGTATATCTCCTTAATAGGTGCCCTACAAGAGCCCTATCCATCTTACTCCCTTCGAAATGGTTTACTCACGAAAACCATATGTCTGTCATCGATGTGTGTTCAGTTGCATTGCCTACAGGCATATACCCACCATAAATCGCACAAAATTAGATGATAAATTTCAAACACGCATTTTCATTCGCCGCAGCCAGAAATCCAAGGGTTATTGCCTCTATCACCCTCCTACCAAAATCTAATTTTTTATCATGTGATGTAAACTTTCATGAAGAAGCACAATGGAATTGACCATCAGTTTATGGGCTGTCATCACACTAGGAGGTGGTTACTCTTGATATCAATCATACCCGAGCAATCCAATCCATCCCATGTGATAATATAGCTCCTCATGAGCCTATTTTTTTATCCGAGTCATCTGATTATGAGCTCATTTCTTCATCAGAGTGACTCTGAGCCCATTTCTTCACCTGACTCAAACTTCAACCCATCTTCATCCTCGCCAATCCACAAAACCAAAAGCATTACAGAAATATACAAAAGCTGCAATCTTTCTCTCTTTGCAGGTACCCCGGAGATGTTTCGGGAAACAACATCTCAAGATATACGGAAAAGAGCAATGGATGAGTAAATTCTTACAATTAACAAAAATAACACCTGGAACCTTGTTCCCAAACCTGCAGGACATGACATTATTGGGCTCAAATGGGTTTATAAGACCAAGACTGATGAGGATGGTAAACCAGTCAAATTCAAAGCCTGACTTGTTGCAAAAGGTTATTCTCAAGTTTTTGGACGTGATTTGATGAAACTTATGCTCTAGTAGCACGAATGGACACCGTTCATTTTGTTCTAGCCTACGCCGCACAATATCAACTGCCTGTCTTTTAACTAGATGTTCTATCTGCCTTTCTTAATGACTCCATCGAAGAAGATGTCTACATTCATCAACCTCAGGCTATGACACAAATAATAAAGACATGGTCTACAAGCTCCACAAAGCTTTACATGGACTCAAGCAGGTGTCGCGGGCTTGTAACGCCAACATTGACTTATCTCTGTAGAACTGAAGGTTTCACTCGAAACCCAAATGAAGCCTCCCTCTACATTAAGAAAGTCAGTAATCAGCTCCTCTTTGTTTGCATCTACGTTGACGACTTAGTAATCAGTAACACAGATGATTGAAGATTTCAAAAACAGCATGAAACACCAATATCAAATGACTGATCCTCCAAGATGAAAATTTTGGGAAGGGATGTTGACTTTTCCTTCCTAGCATCCTTCACAAAAAACCTTTTGAAAAGAGATCTTTGGTAGGCCCTGCATAAGCTCTTTTTTGCTGTGAAAATTCAGTGATTGATAATTGATGTGTTGAAGTTATTTGCGTCATGGTTAACAAATGGAGTTGGTTGAGGTTTCACATGAGAGGGCATGATGATGGTTGTTGATAGGTAGTAAAATAAAATATACTTGGTTTTTTTGGTGATTTGGGTGGTAAGGATAGATTTGAGGGAGGCATCATGAATAATGTGGCAAGCATTATTTTTGAAAAGGACAATGTAGCCTCTTCTAGCTAGTTGACCAACACTTAAGAGGTTTTGAGTAAGACTTGGCACATAATGAACATTATGAATATTGAGTTTTGAACCTCTAATGTATGTAATAAAGCTTATGGTACATTTTCTTCTATGGTCCTTTCTCTACCATCTTCCAAGAAAACTTCAGATTTAAAATCTTCATCAAGATGAACAGATGAGGCCAGGTGATGAGTCATATTGCTTGAGCATCCAGAATTTAGATACCATTTTGTGATGTCTTTACTATTCTTTTATATGCTCATGTAGAACATTGTTTTGTTTCCTTCAGTCTCCTCATCCTCTAGAGGTGAGCCACAACTTCTTTTGACTTAGACCATCATTTATTTTTAGTATGTGTTGGACGTTTACATTGTTTGCATTTAAAGAAACAGTCTTTATTTTCATGGTTGGTCTTCTTGCAAAGGATGTTCTTATCAACAAAATTATCATTTACTTTTACTTTACATATCAAGTAAAGTTTGTGTTTGCACTTCAAAACTATAGAAATCATCTTGACATAATGAAACCGATATATTAATTAATCACACAAATTTACAACACGATACATTCACAAGTAATCAATTACATACTTTTAATCCTCTTCAGAAAGGACTAAATTATTCATCCAAAGCTGACTGAAATTATCAAACAGAAGAGTGTATAGCTTTACTGTACCCACTCTCGACATCATAATATCTTGACCACAACATCACCCCTCCATATTTGCTCAATCCCTTCACAACAGGAAGGACGGTGGAAGTGAGTTCACGGCTGGGTATAAACCCGCTCCCAGCCGCATCAGACGATGCAGGCAAGCCGAGGAAGAACACTTTAGCGCGAATTCCAGAAGTCCATTGCTTCCAGGCATCCTCTAGATTTGTGGGCTTCCCGCCGGAGTACTGGCATGGCGGGTTATTATAATATTGCACCCAAACATAATCAAACAAACCAGTGTCAAGTGCTTTTCCCGCCCAAGCATCAGGGTATGGGCACTGGGGAGCTGCCGAGAGGTGCACTTTCTTTCCCCGGCTACTATACGCGGAGAGGTATCTGGCGAGGTCATCATAGTGGTCGGGGCTTCCTCCCTCGATGTCGAAATCTACGCCGTCGAGCACAGCATCGCCGAGCGGCCTTGACGATGAGTGACCTCCTAAATAGTTGTTCCAAATAAAGGTGGAGACCTGCCATTAAATTAAGTATACGCCATACAGAAGAGAACTATATTAGTAAATATAAATGGAGATAAATCATATATAATATTCTTATATATGATATACCTGGCGGGCGTCCTCCTGAGAGGTGAGGATGTAGGAGCCCGCGGCGCCGCCGATGGAGAGGAGGACCTTGACGCCTTTGGCCTGGCACGAGTGGATGTCTCTGCTAAGGCCGGTGCAGCCGTTGGAGAATGGGTCGCAGTGGCCGGCGAGGTTGAGTTGGGGTTTCTGGCCGTTGCCGAAAGTGCAAAGGAATGCTAGGATGACGAAGGCGTAGTTGCCGGAGGCGCACGCATCGGCCAACGTCCCTTCATTTTCATTCTGGCCCCAATAGACGGCGATGTTTCCGGCGTGGGAGCTGAAGAACATGAGGCTGGCAAGAGCTGCAAGAGACAGCCATGGAGCTCTAGAACTCCTGAAAGCTGCTGCAGCCATTAATTATATATATATATTTAATTACTACCTCTTCTACTAATTAATTACTGATGAGAATGAGTATAGAATCGTGATTCTTTATCATATATATAGCAAAAATTTTTGGGTACACGCTTGTACCGTAATCCCGTGCCCAAATAAATAGCTAATAAAAACTGGGGCCCACCTTTCATTCTCCCCCCAAATCGATTTTTGCCCTCATCTTCCCCGATTTTGAACTTCCTGTGCTACAACCCAACCGAACGCCGCCCAGGGTTTCGGGACCTCACCGGCTACTATTCCGACCACCTTTCCTAGGGTCTCTCCCGTTGCGCTGTGCATTGCTAGGGTTTTTCACGGCTGAAATCAAACAACTGCTTTTCTCCCCTTCCCGTCTCTCCGCTACCGCTGCACATTCCTAGGGTTTGATAACGGCGAAAGCAACCAGAAGTTTAATCAGTGCTTCCTATTTCTGTCATTACCTGGTTGTCTGTTCTTACTTCTCTTCAGTTCCAACTGGTTTTTAGTTTCAACTGGAGCACGTGCATTACCAGAGCTTCTCATTACCACGTCTTCAAGGTATAATTTTTATGTTCTTCCAGTTACATTCCAGTTTTATATAGTTATATTCCAATTGTAATTTTATGTTCTTCCAGTTGTTTGATTGTTTGAGATTCTTTTACAGTTGTAATTCTCATTGTAGTTGCATTACATTTGGCCTTTAACTTGCAGTTACATTCCTGCTTCTCTTGTTTTCCAGTTAAATTCCAGTTACATTCCAGTTTTATATAGTTAGATTCCAGTTGTTTGATTGTTTGAGATTTTTTACAGTTGTAATTCTCATTGTAGTTGCATTACAGTTGGCCTTTAACTTGCAGTTACATTCCTGCTTCTCTTGTTTTCCAGTTAAATTCCAGTTACATTCCAGTTTTATATAGTTAGATTCCAGTTACATTCCAGTTTTATATAGTTAGATTCCAGTTGTAATTTTGTGTTCTTCCAGTTGTAATATTGTTTGATATAGTTACATTCCAGTTTTATATAGTTAGATTCCAGTTGTAATTTTGTGTTCTTTTATTTATCCTTTGCAATCGCAGATGCCAGGTTCCCGTTTTTTATATAGCAGATGTGCAACTAAGACATTCAAAGAAAATGCCAAATCCCTGTTGGATGTACTCTCCGAAGGATCCAAAGAGATTCTTCGTGATATAAGAATTCTACAAGTGCTTGACATGCCCACCATTCAGCAGAATATTCCTCTAATATATTATATTATTAGGTCTTACTCTGTGAAGAGAAATGCCTTTCTCTTGGGTAAGTTTTACGTAAAATTTACAGTGAATCATGTTGCACAAATATTGGGTCTTCCAAATCGGGGAAGAGATTTTCATTTTGAGAGAATTCCGTTGTCTAACATCAAGCTTAAGACGTTGGTGCAAGAGCTAGCTGACCTCACAGTAGAGGAGAGTTCACCAACACTCGAATCAAGGAGAATAAATGCTCTTATTAGATATGTTTTGGCAGTTTTCTTCTTCCCCTTGAAAGGACTCAAAGTGCCCACCTGCCTTGTGGATTTCAAAGGGCCTGAGGATTTCGTAGTCGTGAACTGGCCGAAGGCCATACACTCCTTTCTCCACTCCCATTTCGCTGCAATGAGGCAGATTGCTATTGGGGAGGAGATGACAAATCTAGGCTACCTTGAGGGGTGCTCAGTTATTCTAGTGGTAAGTAAGAGCACGTACAACTTATACTTGCCATAACTTTGATGTTTTATTAAGTGCTTGTAGCTGTTTCATATCATGTCTCAGGTTTGGTTTTTGGAGCATACATCTATAGCATCGGCATGCGTAGAAATGGCCACTCCCCGATTGCACCGATGGTCCTCCCAGCTTACCTTTAGCGCCTTGTATTGTTCAAGACTCCGAGCTATTTTGTCAAATCCCAATGCTGTAAGAAGTACATCGTTATTTGGTGGAATACTTATTTAATGAACATATAACATGACATGTTTATTTACGTACAGGTTCGCAGGTCTTTCGTTTATATATCTGTTGAGGAGCAAGATTTGCTAGGAGAAGGTGAGGAATACTCATCAAGCTTTGAGGTAGAGGAGAGAAGAAGTGTGAAGAAAGAGAAGAGGGAGAAAGAGGAGAAAAAGAAACAGCAGAGGCTGAAGGAGGATAACAAGAGGTTAAGAGGGGAGAAGGAGGAGAAGGGGGAGAAAGAGGAGATAAAGAAGAGAGTGAAGGAAGTGAAGGAGGAGAATGAAAAGAAAAAGAAGAAGGATGGGGAGGTGAAGACGATGAAGGAGGAGAAAGAAGTGCGTAAGGAAAAAAGGAAGAGGAGGGCATATAAGGAGAATAGAGAGTTGATTAGGGAGGCTCGATTTAAAAGCTATGTTGATGAAGCGGTCGGGCAAGTAAAGATCTTTATTCAAGATAAATTTGATCGTTTGGCGGCTATGTTGGGGCTTGCCAATGAGAAGAATGTCAATGAGGAGGACGTGAAGGATGGGGGGGTGAAGGATGAGGGGGGGAAGGATGAGGGGGTGAAGAATGAGGGGGTGAAGGATGAGGGAGTGAAGGATGAGGGGGTGAAGGATGAGGCGGTCACCGTCATAAAAGATAATTCTGCAATAGTGCTACACAAGATCAGACGTACACCAGTAAAGGGAAAACAAAAGAAGAGGCCCGACAAAGATTGCTGGCCAATATACCCGGGCAGGAGTGCACTTTGTCCCGAAGATAGGAAGATGATCACAATCGTGATGGAGCGCTATCCAAATCCGTATGTTTTTTTCTTTTCATTTATTGTTATTATCGTGTGATTTTACCCCTTCTCCTGTATTCAGGGACTCGATCGTTATTGAGAGAGGGAATATTTTTATTTCTCGATCAAGCCTGATTGATATCTTAGGGACGGGATGGGTGTGCTCATCGCATTTGGATGCATATGCGTACGTTCTTAATAGTCTCAAAGAGAAAGATGGGAGTAACATGGTCAATTTTCTGTTCGTATCTTCAAATCATGCGGTAATGAATGATATATGTTGACAACATTGACTATTTTTTCCTTAACTACTAATTGTTATTTGTTCAATTTTTGCAGTATTTAAAATCATGCGGGAAGATCAGTCGTAGACTGGTCGAGCATATCACCCATGACTCAGTTGGAGCTACTGAGCTTATTATAATGCCATGCCATGTTGCTAGTCATTGGGTCCTGCTAGTGGCCAATCTTAAAGAAAAAATCTGGGATTTCTACGACTCGATGCCGAATCCCACACACAAGACACCCCTACGGAATCATGTACGTAGTTGTATAATTAAAAAAACTTGAAACTTCATATGTGCAGATAATCTTAGCATTGAATCTCTGATTTCCTTGACGACATATGTGCAGATGAGGTACCTTCAAGAAGACACAGGTGATGTGCTTCCCAGCGACATAGCCCTATGGCCATTACGCGTCGTTGAAGGCATTCCTACTCAGGACAACGGCAACGATTGCGGAATATTTGTGATGAAATATATGGCAGCTAGTTTGGTAGAGGGACCTGTTGATTGGAGTAGTCAGAAGGATTGGGGTAAGGACATGCCGAGGATCCGAGCCGAAATGGTTGCATCTTTTTGCCGGATATTTCAGTCGTCCCTGCTCACAGAACATGGATTTAAGTTTTAAATGATATTGTATAATTCTATGATCCAAGACAATTGTAGTGTATAATCCTGCTGCACCTGTAGACAATTTTATTTAGCACATCACATGTATTGGTTTTTTTTTTGCATGTCTGCTCCAAATTAGTGTGCAGCGTGCAACTACAAGTTAAAGTCATATTTACCACAAAAAGTTTCTCTCCTCCAAAATAAGCTCGAAACATGCATCAGAAGCACATTCACTTAGTGGTAATTGGTAAGTTTTTTAACAAACATAAGAAAAACAGTAAGATCCCTCATTTAGCCAAGGAAGACAGAACAATGGGAAATTGCTAAATTTTCTTAGCCCTCTACAGGTAATTGATAAAGTGGGTAGTTCTCAAATAATTTCAATTTTTTTGTGCGTGCATGGGATGGAAGATACAAATTTAGCACTATCCTCCTTACATTGCCATGAATTGCCTTTGTATGTTTGGAAGAGTATTTCATGCATATTCGCTGTTCACATCCACTTTTATTTAAGTAGCCGAGCTTTTCTTGTCTCAAGCAGAGCAGATTTTGATTTATTTATTTCCTTTAATATGTACTAAGCTGGTGGTGGTTGAGGAACAAGCATTATCACAATGATTTGATTGTCTGTTGACTTTCTCCAGATGCATTATTTGCAATTTAATTATGTGATTGGTGTTCTTTTATTTTGCATTATGTATTAATCTTCATCTTGTCAATGGTGCTCTCCGGTTTGTTTTACAGAGTCCTCTAGCATTTGGATGTATCCAGCCCTTTGTATTTTGCTAGTTTTGAATTAGCTCTGCTTTGGTGCTTTGCGGCCTTAGACCTGGGATATCATTCCTGTTTTCAACGGAAAGTAGGGAATATGAACTACAATTTCAATCATGTCATTTTTCTTAAATGAAAAACTCTATTAGAATTTGTTTTTGGATCATCTGTTTGGTTGATATAGGGGGGTTGAAACAATGGTTAATTTGCCTTTTTGAGACTGCAGTTTTGTATCACACAAAAAATACCATTTGATTCAGTAAATCGGTTTGTATCACATAAGCAAATTGTTCTATAGCTACATCTTTTTTCCTTTTGAAGAATGTGATGCACTTCTCGTTACCATCTCAAAACATCGGGAATTGCGGAGAATTTATAATGTGTATCCACTGGAGCATCCAAGGATGATTGAACGTTAAAGTTCTGGCATGAAGGAGGTGTATCAACTGGAGCCGCAAAACTCTCAAGAGTTATATTGTCTAAGAAGTTGTATTCTTTGGGCTCTTCTTTCAGGTCAACCACGATGGGAGCTTTACCCTTTGAATCAACTCTGGCCGCTGCAAAAAGGAAATGACTAAATTAAAATCTCAATGAGAATTAAATATTGAAAAAGAAATAACTAAATTTAAAGCTAAATGATCTTACTTTTCCTCTTTGATGTTTTTTCCCAATGACTCTTGGGCCGGTTGTTAGATTGGCCCTTGCTTCGCATTGTCGGTGGATCTCGCACTAGCCCCTTGTTTTTGTCATTTTTATCCTTCACACCCTTTCTCATCATTTCGTCTTCATCTACTATTTCATCTGCCTTCTTAGCAACCTCAATGAAGGCAGTGTGTACGTACTCTTTGGCAAGCTTGCAATCCTCTATTCGTCGGGTCAGATCATAAGTAAACCGCATCATATGACTTCTAAAAACTAAATTTGAATCAAAGTCTTTCGGTCTTGCTTCCTTTGAAAGGTACATACCCTTCTTCGCTTTTAAAGTAAATCTGTTTAGTACGTATTTGGCAGGAATTTGCTTAACATTTGTATGATTGTACACCCTCAATATGTGTTTGCATAGTATTCCTTTCGTTTGAAAACCCATACACGAACAATTTGCATCAAAATTAGTTGAATCAACTGTTACGAACCAGCGTTTAAGATCCCCGGCTGATTCACAATGTTGTGTTGCATACACGATGCGATTTTCACTTATTCTTGATTCTTCTACAACACATACACCAACTGCGCCGTCCATATATGCTTGCTCAAATATGGAGAAACTCTTTCGAGTATATATTTTCGAAATATGTTTGAGTAGGTGACAATGTTGAATTTTTGGAGTTACGCTACCATGTTTGCATCGAAAGTCTTCATCATGCTCAGATCGACGCCAGTTCGAGGTCAATTTATCCAACCCAATATAACATTCGACCAGGGAACTGGTTGCTTTGGAACAACCATGCAAAACATTATTAGCCGACTCACTTCTTTGTGTAGATAATATTCCAAGATCTAAACATGATTTATTGAAAGCAGTCGACCACCTCGTTCTAACCTTATATAAGTCACGCAACCATCTATTGTCCTCCAAGTTTCCTCTTAAAACCATATCGCTCCAGCACTTCTCAAATTCAATCTCAGAATCACATTTGCTCATACAATAGTAGAAAAGTGATCGTACAACTTTGTCGTTATTGAAAGCGGGTACCTTGGACGGAGCTTTCTTCGAGATGTGCCACTGACACAACCGATGCCGACTAGTGGGAAAGGTTCTCTCAATGGCAACAGCCATTGCCTGATCTTGATCTGTAAATATAGTGGTCGGTTGTTTTCCTCCAACAAACCTTAAAAAGGTCTCAAACACCCAGCAAAAGGATTCTATTGTCTCCGTTGCAATGAATGCCCCACCTACAAAAATATTCTGCCAATGATGGTTAACGGCAATAAAGGGTGCACATGCCAAATTATACTTATTCAGCCGATATGTAGTATCGAACACGATAACGTCACCGAAGCAATCGTAATCAATTTTGCTATGACCGTCAATCCAAAGAAAACCAATAAGTCTATTCATCTCATCAGTTAATATATCATAAGAGAACATATTGTCCTCGGATTGTCTATCCTGTAATACTTTGGACAAGCTGCTAGCATCCCCACTATCTATTAGTGCTCTTCTTTCGCGTTGGACAAAATTATAAGCATCGGACTTACAAAACCCCACATTTTCAACACCGCCCACTTCATCTGCAAGGAAATTGTATGCATCGGTTGTTCTAATACCCACACCTGTCATATTCTTTAGAAGGCTAGCTTGAACGGTTGATATACTGCGATGAGACCTCAGTAGGTGTCTGTCATTTTCTGATGCAAGTGAGTGATTATGTTCCTCGACGAACTTTGTAACCTCCCAATTCTTACCTTCTTTATCTGCATTAAAGTATATGCAGGCCAAACAATCTGTGCGAGTATCCAATTTACGGTATTTTTGTTGTTCGTCCCTCAACGGTTTGGAAACCTTTAGGCCAGCTTTTGCGCAACTATACCCGCGGCCCTTGATAAATCTGGTATGTGCCCAATAGACAATATTTTGTTTCCGCACGCTGAATCCAGTTTTATGGGCATAATCGCAATACATGGAGTATGCTTCCTCCTCACTATGTACAATAGGGAATGATACTGTAGATTTCTGTTATCCAGGAAAAAATAGTCGTAAGTTAAATCCAGTTGGAAAAGAATGAATTCCAGTTATAAAAAAATTAAAATACAGTTGTAACATGACAAATTCCAGTTGCTTCCAGGCAAATTCCAGTTGCAATATAATGAATTACAGTTGGAACAGAGTAAATTTCAGTGTTGGTGATAATCAACGGGAAACAGGCTGAACTTAAATTAAAGAAAGATCTGTAAAAGGGAAGAAAGAATTAAGACTCACATTGCCAAAACTGTCTATGCCGGATTTCTCATATGACTCCTGCATGATCTGAAACTTCAGGGAGAACAAAACGATGAGGGAAATGACCTGCAACAACGACAAAAATGAGAGATTCTGGAGTTAAAAATCAACACTATTGAAAAAGCTTCGTCGAGCATCAAACCCTAGTAATGGCGGAGTACAAATGGCGGAGTAGTAATGACGGAGTAGTAATGGCACACTCACGGTCTTCTGTCGTTATCCAAACTCCTCAGGTAAGGTTTGTTAGGAGGTGGTCGGAATAGTAGCCGGTGAGGTCCCGAAACCCTGGGCGGCGTTCGGTTGGGTTGTAGCACAGGAAGTTCAAAATCGGGGAAGATGAGGGCAAAAATCGATTTGGGGGGAGAATGAAAGGTGGGCCCCAGTTTTTATTTGGGCTCAGAGAATTATGTTGGAGTTTTAACGGAGCTGTAGTCATTAATTACTCCATTAGATCCGACGGCGTGCGGCTACAGTACTAATTATTATTTATTTATTATTATGAATTATTCATATAATTATAATAAAACAAAGTGCGCACGCCGTTTATAATCAGCGTTAACTAATTAATATATATATACTAATTAAGATTCATGCTCACAGTGAGTTTACGTGCCCGCCATGCATATTAATTAACATCTAATTAAAAATTATATTTAATCAAATCACGTGGGCATTAAGGCGAAGCACAAGATGAACACGTGAAAGACTCTTCTATCTAGGGAAAATTTTTAGGTCAAGACCGTGGACGATAAACATCGTCCACACAACCAATGAGAAATCACAAATGATGAAGGCCCCGCGCAAAAGTGTATGGCACAAGCCACAACTGTGTGGGCCCCACCTCCTTTGCAAGCTCCTCATTGGTGCAAGACCATGAGCATCGTCCACGGTCCTGACCTAAATATTGCTCTCTGGGGCCTATTTGGAAGAGCTTTTTTACTTCCTTTTTGTTTTCTGGAAAACGCTACCACATCAAAGAAATCGTTAGAATTGTCTACCGATGAGAAAAGCTACCACGAAAAATTTTATTTTCTCATTTATTTGAAAAGTCATTTGTCACCTACTTTTCAACCTTTTCAAAAAGCATTTTCTCTTCTTAAAACTCTTATGTTTAAAAAAAGGTGAATGTTAATCGCAACCCGTTATTGGCTAGTCGCACCCCAAAATCTCCAAATTTTTCGCGCCTTTTAGAAATATGCCTTCTACAACTTTGGTGTTGAACATTTTTCCTGAAATTGCATGCACAAGACGTATTTCTGAAATAGGTAAAATCTGAGCATATTTCCAAATGACACATTGTACATGTATTTTTAGGAAAAGTGCTCAACACGAAAGTTGTATATCTCGACGAGATCTACAACTTTTGTGTTGAGCACTTTTCCTAAAATTGCTTGCACAAGACGTATTTCAAAAAGGCGGGAAAAATTATAAGATTTTGGGGTGCCACTAACAAATAGCGGGTTTGCGGTTAACAATCACCTTAAAAAAACTCCAACTTGATTTTTTGTACAGACATGATTTTTTTCCCGGACACATTTTTTCGTCCGGCCGAGTTTTTTCGTCAGTGCGTGTTTTTTGCCCAGACGTGAATTTTTCATCTGGGAGAGAATTTTTCGCCCAGGCTGACATTTTTCGCTCGGGAGCGGGACTTTTCGCCCGGATGCGATTTTCTCGCTCGTGCACGATTTTTTTTCACTTTAGCGCATTTTTTTCGTCCAGGCCGATTTTTTTGCACATGCGTGATTTTTTCGTCCGGCCGCTATTTTTTCGTCCAACTACAATTTTTTCGCACGGACGCATTTTTTTGCCCGGACGTGTTTTTTTTTCGCATAGGCACGAATATTTCGCTTGGCGCGAATTTTATGTTGGGGAGCGGTTCTTCTCCCGGGCACTGTTTTTTCACCCGGTAGAGAATTTTTCGCCCTGACTCGAATTTTTCGCCCGAAAACGATATTTTTCGTCGCAGCTCGTTTTTCGCATGAGAGCATATTTTTCGCCCACGTGTGTTTTTTTTTGTTCAGGAGCGATTTTTTCACCGGAGGCGCTGTTTTTTTGCCCGTTCGCGAATTTTTTGCCAAGGCGCAAATCTTTTGTCCGTGAGCGATATTTTTCGTGGAAGCGCGTTTTTTTGTTCGAGCGCGTTTTTTTCGTCTGCACACGATTTTGTCATCTAGACACGATTTTGTCAACTAGACACGATTTTTTCGACCGTGGGCAAATTTTTCCCTTGGACATGAATTTTTCGCCCGGACGTGAATTTTTCGTCCGTACGTGAATTTTTTGCCACGGTGCGACTTTTTTGCTCGTTCATTATTTTTTTGCTTGACCGCGTATTTTTTTCGCCTGAACGCTATTTTTTCGCTCAAATGCATTTTTTTGCTTTCTGACAAAAATACTATGTTCGTGAAAAAATATCGTGTCCGGGTGAAAAATTCGCATCTGTGCAAAAAATTTGTGCCCTGGCAAAAAATTTACATCCGGACTGAAAATCCGCGCCCGGGGAAAAATTCGCGGCCGATAGGAAAATTAGCGCCCGGGCGGAAAATTCGCGTCCGGCCGAAAATTCGCGCCTGGTCGGAAAATTCTCGCCCGATAGGAAAATTCACGCCCGGCCGAAAAATTCGCGCCCGGCCGGAAAATTCGTGTTTTGCGGAAAAATAGCGTCCGAGCGAAAATACCGCGCCCGACCAAAAATACCGCGCCCTGGCGGAAATACGACGTCTTTTCTCCCGAGAGTGCATTTTCCGCCTGGACGCGTATTTTTAATAAAAAATCACCGCAACGAAGATTGGCCAAATGGTTTATAAAGTAATTCTTCTTTCTGAAAATCTCTTCAAAAGGAGTTTACCCAAAGAAATCTCATTTTCAAATATATATTTTCCAAAAGCTCTTTTTCTTACCTTTTTTTTGCCACCACTCAATTTACTTTCTAAAAAGCCCTCTCAAACAGAGCCTTAGTGAATTATCCGTCAAAGATTTCGGGCATTTACATGATGACGGAACAATCATAGCAATGTGATGTTGTAATCCGACGAGATTATGCACAATTACCTCTCAAGCGTGACTTAGACATTACACCACACACATGGTGTGCATTTTGCAGGATTCCGCCTCGGTTAGAAGATTAAAAAAATTCAATTATATGTGTTTCAACCCTACAACTAAGGGCAGAATGGAAACAGTAGTTTGATTATACCGGGTTAGTGCTAATTAGTTGTGGGGCGGCGACGCAATCCCCTTACACCGATTTGTGCAACAATTCCAAACCTACACAGAATCGACGCAACCGCGGGAACCAAGTAAAATAACTTTCAAAAATCACACCAAGGGAAGGGGAGAGAAGCAATACCCAACCAAGATAAATCTCGTGAGTCACACGCGAGGGTTTCCACGCAATAACAAATAGAAATGTACTGAAATAGTTTTATAAATAATGAGCTAGAAGAATAGGAGGTTTTAGCGGATCATGTCGCGATAGGCTCTGCTCGTGTTGGGCCGGAGACTGTAGTGATGCGCCGCGTCATCAAGTGGTACCAGGTCGGCGCCATCACAATAACTATGTCGGCTGCAAAATTTAGGGTTTGGTTGGCGCGACATTTTTTCTTCCGTGAATTTCGATAAAATATAACGTATAGAAAAAAATAATTTTGAATATAAAAGGTGATGAAATTTTTTGGGTGATGTGGGGCTTTCACGAACAATATTTCATAACCACCATGTTCAATGCCGCCATCTTTCCAAACGGGCCCTTGCTGATTATAATTGGAATTAAAGAAAACTGAGGCAAAGATAGCAGAGCAATAAGCCCAACAAGTGGGCACCCATATCTGGCTAGATATGTATATTTGAGTGGCCAGATAACTATTGTTGGTTTCATTTGTTTTAAACTTTATGTTTTTATTGCAGTTCACTCGAAGCTCTTGATAGAGCTGCTTAAATTGTATCGTCATAGTTTTTGAGCAGTCGAGCACGCAAATAGTCACTCAGAAAAGAGATAGTTGGCCTGAAGGTTTCTTACGTGAAATCTCGCAAAAATGGGTGAAAAAATCAAGTGGTCGGTGTTGTGCCGACCGAACTTCACTATTTGTTGTTTTTGCACAGGACTTTGCAGAGAATGTGAGGGCGACAAGCCGCTTCTCATTACAATTGTCGGGGGAGAGAGATAAATGAGTTCGGAGGGTGACAAATCACCACTCTCCAAGGTTTTTTTTTTCTGACCGCGGTGGGGAGCACCGCACTCTGGAGCATGGACGGTCTTTGGCTGTTGCTTGGAGTCTCATAGGACACATTCAACATGTCTTTGTCTCTGCAGCTTGCATGTTGCTACGCTCAAAAGAATCTGGAGCGGTTAACTTGTTATCGACTGGAGGCTTGCTATCAACTGGAGGGCGCGATGTTTGCGGAGCATGCTGGAATACATTTGAGAGGCGCTCAGTACTCTTTGCTGAGAGTCTTGTGGACTGCAAGGCGCGTGCCCAGGAATAGTTTTGAGAGCTGGGCATACGGAGGCGGGTTTGGGAGCAGTGCGCGCGGAGGCGCACTGAGGTGCGCTTGGGAGTGGTGCACCCGAGGGTGCACTTAAGAGCCGAGCACACGGGGGTGCACTTTGGAGTGGTGCGAGTGGGGGAGCACTTGCGAGGGGCGCGCTCGGGAGCCGGCCGACCAAGGTGTTGCTGGCCCGAGCGGTTAGACCGGGGGGATTACCTCCCGTTCGCTCCCTACTATCAGACAAATATCCCGTTAGTGGGGAGATTTCAATATTCTTACCCCACACATGGGGGTAGTTGTGTACAAAAAGCATGTTCGGGCCCGACCTAGAAAAAGCCCGGTTAGGCTCGGCCCGAGAAAAGCCTGGCCGGGACCAAGGATGGGGTTAGGGGCTTTACCGGGCGGTATTACCTTGTTGCCCGGCGGGGTGCCCGGCCCGTGCAAAGCCCGGGCACCAGGCCTAGCCTGGGCCCGGCACCAGGCTAGGAGGGAAATCCCGCCTATTAGGATGGACTTGGGGCATTACCGGGATTAATTAAAGGAAATCCCGGCTATTAGGCGAGATTAAAATCACGCCAAATTAGGCTAGGGCGTCTACTTCAAGAATGTTAGGTCGCTCAAAGCATCCCGGATTCATGAGAGAGAAATATACCTTTGATTCATGAGCAATTAAATGCATTTCTGAACATAAACCAAAACCTGGGCTTTTCCGAAATTTTTTTGATGTGCGTGCTACACCAGCTTCTATGTGCACTTGATTTTTTTTCTCATCTACAACATATTTTAAGGTGACTAAAAATTGATTTTAGCAAAAAAAATTATGAAATAATAATTATGATATTTTTACAATCAATTATTTAAGTACTTATTTTCTCGTAGTCTAAACAGTCCCCAAAAATTACAATTATAATTGTTGGTTTTGACTGAAAAATTCCAACTGTAATTAAAAAAAATTATAATTGCAATTTGTCTGTCCAAAAAATTTTAAACCCGTAAATTTGTAGGTCTGTTCAGAATATTGACAAATGAATACTCAAATAGATTGCAAATATCTATACTTAATAAGGTCATTTCCGTTCTCTCTGTCACAGAAGTGGATTCACGCAAAAACCCCTCCACCGTGTTGAAGTAGGAGACCGTGCGATCTGGCGGTTTAGCCTGGCGGATTGATTAACCGCGCGGTCAGGCGGTCTCTCTCCAGCGGTTAGATATCCAGACCGTTGTTGTTGGTTGTCCGAGCGGTCTGGCGGATTATTTCAGACTGTAACGGTCCAGGCCCGTCAACACGGGACCCAGCTGGGCTGCCGGCCTACCAACGATCCAGACCCGGGCCCGTCGTGGTAGTCAGCCTTTCACATCAAGCCTGCAGGTCGTACACCTCAACCCCTCTCCGCGCCTGTTTTTCAGCAGTGGCGGGTTGTTGCCACTGGGGATCGAACCCAAGACCTTGATAAGAGACTCTTTACCACAGCTCTCATCACCAACTGAGCTACAGCTCAGTTGGTGATGAAGGTTGAAAGAACTTCATAGTTAAGCGTGCTTGGGCGAGAGTAGTACTGGGATGGGTGACCTCCTGGGAAGTCCCCGTATGGCCCAACTTAACTGTCGAGTTCACTCATTAAAGGGAGGCTGTGGCCACCAACAACCCGCCAGTGGGCTGGAGAGGCGTTGGGGTGCTTGGACTGCAGCCCGGTAGCGATGCCATGTGGGGCTATGGGCCAAATCCCGGGTCGTCACAATAAAAGTGCACTTTTTTTGTAACGGTCCCCCAGCCCACGGCTCGAAAGGACGACCGCCGGCACCCCCAGCATCCAGCTCGAAAGGGTTCAGCCTCAACCGGTCTGCAGACCATGCACCCCAAAGCCTCTCCGCGCCTGTTTTTCGGTCGCGGCGCATTGTTGAGGCCGGGTCTCGAACCCGCAACCTCCTTGATAAAGAGCCTTCAAACCACTCCTCATCACCAACTGAGCTGCAGCTCAGTTGGTGATGAGGAGTGGTTCTCAGTTGGTGATGAGGAGTGGTTTGAAAGCACTTTATCAAGGAGGTTGCGGGTTCGAGACTCGACCTCAACAATGCGCCGCGACCGAAAAACAGGCGCTGAGAGGCTTTGGGGTGCATGGTCTGCAGACCGGTTGAGGCTGAACCCTTTCGAGTTGGATGCTGGGGGTGCCGGCGGTCGTCCTTTCGAGCCGTGGGCTGGGGGACCGTTACACAGACGGCTTGGAGACCGGGCGGTTTTGCGGTCTCCTACCGCGGCTTGTTCTCTTCCTTCTGGTGTTGCCGAGCGGTTAGATCTGTGTTAACCGCGCGGCCTGATCGGTCTCTACCTATCTAGCCGCCAGCTCTCTGTAATTTTTTAGTCCCACATTGTTTATTTATACTCTCTCTACTCTCCTCCATTCTATAAAAGGGATGTCATACCTTTGTAAAGATCAACTTCTTGGATAATAAAACTTTCAATTATTCAAATTTCTGGGTTGTTTTAGTCGCATGTTCGCTACTTTCACATGGTATCAGAGCCTACGACAGATTCCACCTGATTCCTTAGGCTCTTCTGTCCGCGCGGCTTTGTTCTCTGTTCGCCCGGATACCTGTCTATCCGCGCGGCTTTCTGTCTTTGTCGCTGCCCTGTTTGCGCGCGACTTCTTTCCCTTGTGTCTGCGACCTGTTTTCGCAGCCTCTCCGCTCTCTTTTCTGTTCACCCGAACTCTTTCCTGTTCGCGCGATCTCTCATGTTTCTCGCGAACTTCCTAGTTCGCACGACCTCTGCCCCTGTGCCTTGCTCTGCTTCCTGTTCGTGGCCCTTCTTGTCGTTGGTGTGCTGACACCGTGACCGGTGCAATTTCCTTTCTTTAGTCGCTGCGGTTTCCTTCCTTTCCGCTGCGGTTTCTTCTCTCTCGCCGCTGGTGTCGCGGACTCCTTCTTCTTCGCGCGGCTTCTCTGCTTTCTATCCGCGCGACCTTCTCTGCTTTCTACCCGCGCGACCTTTCTTCAACTCGCGCGGCTTCCTGTGTTTCCTTCATCTCTACCTCCACCACTCCTATGGCCCATCCTCCTCCTCCTCCTACTCCTTCCGGAAACCTTGGCACGGTCTCTAAACTAGTTGGTTCCAACTATCCGGATTGGAGCATTTTTTTTCACCTTTCTTCTTCGATCTCAGCGCAAACGTCATCACCTCACCGATGACCCTCCTCCTCCCGACTCTGCTCACTTTGAGGACTGGGATGCGAGTGATGCGCTTGTACGCACTTGGCTGGCCAATAGTCTCTCTGATGAATGCCTTCCCGTCATCCGCCATGATGAGACGGTTAAGGCTGTCGGGCTTCACCTCACTGCTCTCTACTCGAAGGGGGCCCAGACGTCCCACATTTATACTCTTTATGCGGACCTCTTCGCCCGCCCTTCCATGTCTCCAGCTGCGGCTTATCAGCAGGTTTAGGCTCTTGGTGCAGAAATCCTCCAGAATCGCCCCTTCTCCGCGGACTTGGCCGAGCAGCACAAGCACTTCCAGGAACTCCTGGTTGTTTGTTATCTTCTGCGACTTCCGGATTCATATGACTTGATCCGCCAACAAATCTTGGGCGAGGCGGAATCTCCAACTTTGGATGCCACCGCAACTCGCATCGCCGCTGTTACTTCGCTGCCCTAACATCCTTTGTTGTCCTCCCCTCCTCCCCAGGACTCTTATGCTCACCAAGCTCAGCGGGGTGGCCCTAGTGGCCGCAGCCAGTCAGGCGGGCGCGGTTCGTCCAGGTTCCTCTGCTCTTACTGTGGTCGTACCGGCCATTCTATTGACCGCTGCTGGCAGAAACATCCTCATCTTCGCCCCTCTGGTGATGCATCTTCCTCCACCTCCGGCTCCTCTCGGCCCTCTGCCTCTGTGGCCACGACTTCAGGTAGTGCCCATGTCGTAACCCAAGGTAAATGGTTGATTGACTCTGGTGCGATGAATCACATGACCGGCAACCCTCAATTCTTCTCTCTCCTTGAAATGCATGATCGGTTGCCCCCGGTTTTTGTTGCGGATGGCTCGCCTTCCCCGGTTCACGGGACGGGCGTGGTTCAAGTCACCCCGTCACTTCGGTTGGCGGACACCCTTTATGTCCCGAAGTTCCTGTGCAATTTGTTATCTGTTACTATATTATGCAAGCAACTTCAGTGCTCCGTCTTATTCACTCTCACTTCTTGTTCTTTTCAGGACCCGAGCACCCAACAGACGATTGCTACTAGAACTGAGAGCGGCGGCCTCTACTTTCTCGATAATGTTTCTGCTCTGTCCGCCTTCTCCGTCTCTTTTACAGATCTGCTTCAATGGCATCTTCGCCTTGGACATCCTCCTCCTCGGATTCTTCGTCAGCTTCTGCCCCACTTACCTCCGACCAGTCCTCCGCTCAACTGTGATGCATGTCAGCTTGACAAATATCACCGCTTCCCCTTCCCGCCAAAGCAGAGTCGTGGCTCTTCTCGTCTGTTTGATCTCATTTATTCTGATGTCTGGGGTCCTTCTCCTACCCTCACTACTGGTCGGGGTAGTTCTTACTTTGTAATGTTTATTGATGATTTCTCTCGATGTACCTGGGTGTATCTATTAAAAGATCGCTCTGAACTATCTTCTGTATGACAATCATTTTATTGTATGGTTCGAACTCAGTTTAATGTTTCTATTAAAACTTTGCACTCTGATAACGCTAAGGAATATCTTAGCCATGAGTTCTCCTCTTTTTGTATGCAACATGGTCTTGTTCATCAGACTAGCTGTGTTTACACATTCCAGCAAAATGGGGTGGCAGAGCGTAAAAACCGTCACCTCCTTGATGTCGCTCGCACTCTCATGACGCAGATGCAGACACCTCGCTCTTACTGGGGCTATGTTGTTCTCCTCGCCTACTATCTCATCAATCGAGTTCCCTCTACGGTTCTCCACGGCAAGACCTCATTCTCCATTCTCTACCCGGGCAAGGAACCATTTCCTCTCCCTCTCTGTATCTTTGGGTGCACGGCTTTTGTGCATGCTCCTTCCGCTACCCACGACAAGCTTTCCCCCCGTTCCACCAAGTGTGTCATTTGGGTTATTATACCACTCAGAAAGACTATTGTTGTTTTGACCCCGTTCTACGCAAGCAATTTGTCTCCTCAGACGTGACCTTCTTCGAGAATGTGTCCTACTTCTCTCCTGCATCCCCACTTCTCCCTGATCTATCTGATTCCCCACCGTCTCCCTCCATTCCTTACCCGCCTATCGACGTCTCTTCTCTTACTTCATCTCCTCCTCCGTCTCCTCCTCTATCCATTCCATCCCCTTCCCCTTCTCCACCTTCTCCGCGGTCGTCTCTCTAGTCCCGGGCCAGCCTTCTCCGCCACGGACGCTCCGGTCACTGAGGAATACGTCACCCTGGATCTTCCCATTGCTCTTCACAAAGGGGTGCGGGCTTGTACTCAACACCCGCTTGCGGCAATTGTTTCCTATGATCGGCTTACTTCTTCTCGCAGGTCTTTTGTGTTGGCTATCTCGGCTACTACCACTCATCGCGCCTACCAGGAGGCTCTTGCTATTCCTCACTGGAAAACTACCATGAATGAGGAGATTTCCACTCTTACTAAAAGGGGCACCTGGACCCTTGTTCCTCCACCAGTTGGTACTGATGTAGTTGGCTATCGCTGGGTGTTTGTTGTGAAGTTTCGCCCAGACAGCACTGTGTATCGCTACAAAGCCCGGCTAGTGGCGAAAGGCTTTACTCAGACTTATAGGGTTGATTACTTTGATACCTTCTTTATAGTCGCTCGCCTCAGCACCATCCGTGTTCTTCTCTCTGTGGTCGTCAATAGGGATTGGGCTATTTCTCAGCTTGATGTCAAGAATGTCTTCCTCTATGGGGATCTTCAGGAGGATATCTACATGGAGCAACCTCCTGGATATGTTGCTCAGGTGGAGACACGTGTGTGCCGGTTGAAGAAGGCCATCTATGGCCTAAAACAGAGCCCTCGGGCGTGGTTCGACGAGTTCGGTGGCATTGTGGCTGCTATCGATTTTACAAGGAGTTCAGCCGATCACTCTTATTTATTCGCAAAACCACCTTAGGACTGGTGGTTTTGGCGGTGTATGTGGTTGGTATCCTTCTTACTGGCGATGACCAGGCTGGTGTGGACTTGACAAAGAAACACCTCCGTCAACACTTGGTCACAAAGGATATGGGTTCCCCGAAATACTTTTTAAGGATAGAAATCTCTCGAGAGCCTGACTCGTTGGTTCTTTCTCAATGGAAGTATGCTCTTGATCTTCTACAAGAGGCAGGATTGACTGGTGCCAAACCAACCCGGTGTCCCATAGCTACTAGAGAAGACAAACATGGACAGATGACACGTCTCTTCTATCCGATGTCACGAGGTACAGACGTCTGGTGGGCAAACTCATTTATCTCACAGTGACTAGACCAGACATCTCCTATGTTATAGGCAAGGTTAGTTAGTTCATGCAAGCTCCCAGGAAATGTCATCTTCAGTCTGCCTTGAGGATATTAGAGTATGTCAAAGCTGCACCAGGGAAAGGGTTACTTTTTCAGAAGAATGGTCATCTAAAGTTTGAAGCCTACTCAGATTCTAGCTATGCGGATGATAAAGGTGACCGTAAGTCTACATCAGACTTTTGCACGTTTGTTGGAGGAAATCTTGTGAGTTGGAAGAGCAAGAAACAGTTTGTTGTCTCTAGATCCAGTGCAGAAGCCGAATATCGGAGTATGACGTCAACCACATGTGAGTTAAAATGGTTACGTGCTCTCATGCTTGACTTAGGAGAGGTCTACGACTATCCTCTTCCTATGTTCTGTAACAACAAGGCCGTCATATACATATCCAGAAATCCGGTCTTCCATGAGAGAACAAAACATATAGAAGTTGACTGTCATTTCATTCCGGAAGAGGTCTTGAAGAAACAGATTTGTACTCCGTTCGTCACCTCTGACAAAGAGTTGGCGAATATCTTCACCAAGCCGATTTCTACTTCCTTCTTCCACATTTGTGATAAGCTGAGCATGATTGATATCTATGCTCCAGCTTGAGGGGGAGTGTTGAAGTAGGAGACCGTGCGATCTGGCGGTTTAGCCTGGCGGATTGATTAACCGCGCGGTCAGGCGATCTTTCTCCAGCAGTTAGATATCCAGACAATTGTTGTTGGTTGTTCGAGCAGTCTGGCGGATTATTTAAGACGGCTTGGAGACTAGGCGGTTTTGCGGTCTCCTACCGCGGCTTGTTCTCTTCCTTCTGGTGTTGCTGAGCGATTAGACCTGTGTTAACCGCGCGGCCTGATCGGTCTCTACTAGAGCTGTCACGGTTCCGGTTCGGTTCTGCTTCTATTAAAACCATGAACCGAACCGCTAAGGTAATGGTTCTTCAAGTCAGAACCAAAACCTTATTTGTTTTGACCGATTCCGGTTCTGGTTCCGGGTTTATCATAATTTTTGGAACCGTCATGTCAATGGTTCCGGTTACGGTTTAACGAAAACCAAAATCAAACCGGTCACTAACGGTTCGGTCCGGTTCTATGCGGTTCGGTCCGGTTTCAATCGGTTCCAACTAAAACTTAAATCAAATTTGACAGAATGAAATAAAAACGGTTTGCAAAAAATTCAAAATATCTTCAAAATAGAAATAATTAAGTTGCACACTCGTCGATGATCTCTTCCACGATCGGTGAGCTAGTATATGTCCCCTTTTCATTGGTGGAGGTTTTTGACCATGAAAAGGTATGCACACATATACCTATATAAATCTTCAATTTTTTACCAAAATCTAGACTTTGAATTGATTTGGATATACTTACACAGCAGCAGAAAACTACGGATCACAATGATCCGAAATTCCAGACAGTATGTTCACTGTTATTTAGTTTTTGGTAATAGATTCCTACGAGCGTGCAAGTTTTAAATACTATCATTCATTAAATTGCAACTGTTAATGTTTGATCAAGAGTTTTATTAGCATATTCATAAATTACTGACTCGGGTGAAAAGATTATTTTATATGCTTACATTATTATATGCATATAATATTATAATAAAATTAATAATAATAAACGAGTTGCGGTTCGGTTCTACTTCGGTCCGGTTCGGATTGAGTCCAAAAATCTTAAAACCGCTTGAGACTTGTATGTTGCGGTTCCGGTTCCGGTCCAGATAATAAAATGTAAGAACCACACCCAAACCAAAGTTGTTCACAGTTCCAAAATTCAAACCAAAACCTGAATAATTTGCAAACGGTTCGGTTCGGTTCTTTGCGGTTCCAGTTCGGTTCCGGTTTGGTTTACGGTTTTTGGTTTTAAGTGACAGCTCTAGTCTCTACCTATCTAGCCGCCAGCTCTCTGTAATTTTTTAGTCTCACATTGTTTATTTGTACTCTTTCCACTTCCCTCCATTCTATAAAAGGGAGGTCATACCTTTGTAAAGTTCAACTTTTTGGATAATAAAACTTTCAATTATTCAAATTTCTGGATTGTTTTAGTCGCGTGTTCGCTACTTTCACACACCGCTTCCTCTTACTTCGTCTGCAAGCAATAACCTTCTCCGTTCTGTTGTTCAGCAATATGAATAGTACATGATAATTATATTATCTTATACATATTAATGTAAAGCGACGGATGACAGAGCCGCTATTCATCCGCCGTTTAAACATTAATATATATTGAGAGAGACCGGAAGAGTGACAGTGGAGACCGGGAGACTATTAGTGGAGACTGGGAGAGTTTCCGTGTTCCTGCGGTCGCCGCCGCCGCCCCGATGCCTCCGGCGAGATTCTGCATATGAGGAGGAACTATTACGGAAGCATCGATAGTGCCATAAGAGCGGGAGGCGCCGCAGGCCCGACGCTTCTCCGGCGCGTCTCCAGCGCTTCTCCACTGATGGCTTCACGCGCTTCTCTGGCCAGCGTCGACTCCTAGCCATGACCCTCCCATGAAGCCACGAGTGATTTCAGCAACAGTTCCATGACCGAGCTTCCACCATGTCCGCTCCTTCACGCATCCAACGGTTGCACCAATCGTGGAAGACAGCGGTTCGTTTCATTTGTTTTTTCTTTTTCTTTGAAAATGGTGATGAATTAATGTATGATTTCTTTGAGTTTGCTTATGTTCAAAGAGTGATTAATGCCGTGTTCTTAATTTCCTGTAAGAAACTGTTGATTAATGAATTTCCTGTTCACTGCCTCTGTTTCCTGTTAGGGTGAAAATGATGAAATTATTTTAAAGTTGATATGTGTTTGCTTGCAGTGATAAGGTTGGAAGCGGTGTTCCATTTCACTGTGAAGTTATATCCCATATACGTTCTTCCTTCCCCCGTTGCTGGTGTGGCCCTCCATCTCATGGGTCGACAATGGAGGCCACTCTAGCTGGCAGAGCCGTCGTCATGCCCGTCAAAATTAAATAAACAAATCACCGCCACCGGCAGCTCTCCGCCGCCTGCCTGCCCGGCCCCCACCGGCGGGTTCGCCGGACCCCGACAAACCTGCTGGGAGTCTTCCGGCGGCCAGCGGGCAGGCGGAGAGGACGGCGGAATGCGGACGGCGGGATGCACGCGGCGGGATGCATGCAGAGAAGCAGTAAAATTAATTGTCTAAAGTCTAAAGTTTAAATTAATTTTAAACATTAATTTAAATATATAATTTTGAAATTGATTTTTGAAAAAATAATGCATAATATTTCAAAAAAATGCTTAAAAAATAATTTAAAACTTTTAAAAACCAAAAACAGAATAAAGTTATATATATATATATATATATATATATATATATATATATATATATAATATTTAAAATATATACGAGCATCTTCGCACGGGCTACGCCCGTGCTCGATGCCCTCGGGCGGCCTTCGATCGCATCAGGGATTTTGCTCCGGGGGGCCCGAGTGGTGGGTGCGGCGCCGAGATGGTGGATTGCGTGGAAGCGTGTGAATCCCTCTTCTATGCGACCGAAGACCACCCGAAACATCGAGAACCGGTGAATCCTGTGGGCAGGCGTCGAGCCGGTGAAATGCGTGGAAGCAGGGTTAGCTTCTATGCGACCTTTCGGCCGCCCGGAGCATCAAGCATGGGCGAAGCCTGCCTGATGCGGCCGAAGGCCGCCTGAGAGCATCGAGCACGGACATAGACCGTGCGAAATTGCTCGTATAATAATATATATTTTGTAGTTTTATTTTGTACATAATTGTAACTTCAAAATAAGTAATTTTAAAGAAAAAAAAAGACCCATGCGCATTTAGAGGGTGGTGTGTCGTGCATACCAATAAAATTTTTGGGCTTTTCTCGGCTGAACCCAAGTCCGTTCAATTTTTGCTCTTCTTCGTGGGTTCAAAGCAACGACCTATACTTTATTTCAAGTTGATGGGTTCCCGCAAAATTTTCTAAGTCAAATCGGAAAGATTTCGACCAAAGACGTATTATGAAAGTAACCCAAACCAACGAGCCGCGTGCACCAAGCCACGCTCGCCTAGAGACCCAGAAGCACCTCGGAAGGAGGGCAAAGCTAAGCACATGCCTGCGCTCGGTCCCTAGCGTGCGTGCTCTCCCGCGCACGCCCTAGTGCATGCATCGCGCGCACACCCGACGACAGTCGCCACCGCCTCCAGTCGCCGTCGGCTGCTGCCACCGCCGTCGGGCAACCTGCCCGGGCTGTCTGAATCGTCTCAGGGGCACTTCTATCATTTCCTGAAAATTGGTGATCCAGGTGACCATAACGGAGCGACGTCATTCGTTAGCACAAAATCCGCCCCGGCGCAATTCCAATATGACCTTTCAGAGAACTATAAAATGCTCTCGGGCCCTCATTTGAAGACAAACAACTCTGGAGGCTAGAGAGAGCTCTGAGATTTTTCAGCAATGACGTGAGACTTAAATCGTTCCACTGCCTAGAATACGCTCTACTCGCTCTCTAGGCCGCTCAACGCACAACCCTAAACGCCAAAGCCTAACGCTCACGTGAATGCTCCCGTGAGCGCAAGTGAAGATGCCAGAAGAACATTCGCCAGGATGCTCGCCTCTAAGCTTCGCGCTTTTCAAAGCTCCAAAGACTTAGATTATTTTCCTCTCCAGACGAAGTTGTAGCAGAACGCTCCCTTAGAAGCTTTCGTCAGAGTATCGTGGACTTGGATTATTTTCCTGCTCTCGCTGTACTTAAAGCTTATAACAGAGAGATGATTTAATTTGTCACCCTCAAAGTAGATTTCCAGTATTTGTAACCTTAAACACTATAGTGAATTTTAGCCCGACACATATCAAACCACATGGTTTTTCACAATTTCCAGATTTTCCACGATAAAAAAGGTGATTGTTAACCGCAGCCCGTTTATTGGCTAGTGACACCCCAAAATCTCATAACTTTTCGCGTCTTTTCGAAATACGCCTTATACATGCAATTTTAGGAAAAGTGCTCAACACAAAAGTTGTAGATCTAATCGAGATCTACACCTTTCGTGTGAGCACTTTTCCTAAAAATCATGTACAAGACTTACTTTGGAAATATGCCCCGATTTTGCGTCTTTCAGAAATACGTCTTGTACATGAAATTTCAGAAAAAGCATTCAACACGAAAGTTGTAGATTTCTCCGAAATCTACAACTTTCGCGTTGAACGCTTTTTCTGAAATTTCATGTACAAGACGTATTTCGAAAAGACCCGAAAAATTAGGAGATTTTGGAGTACGACTAGACAATAACGCGTTAGGATTAACAATCGCCTAAAAAAACCTCCCGTCTTTAATTCTCTAAACCGGGTGAAAACCGTGTAGTAAATCCGGGGTGCCGAGAAGCAGAAATCCGAATATCGAATAACAAACACAGAACAAAACAGAGCAATCACAAACACAAGATGTTACAGAGGTTCACCCAAAACCGGGCTACGTCCTCTCTCCCCTTCTTCTTCCTTCTTGTATTCACCAAAAAAAGAAACAGATTACAAAGGTTGCAAGGATCAAATCCGATCCTACCTCTTCTCCTCTCTTCTGGACAAGAAAACCATAGAAGAAATACCTTCTGGATCGATCTCAACGAGATACCTCGTATCGCCTCCAAAAGAATACGCCGCCGCAGACTGCAATGAATCCGTATCCCTAAATCGGGAAAAACAACGTATATAAACGTCTGCCGGCAACCACGATCGTCGACCAGGAAAAAGGTCGATCGACGATCGGCAACCCCGATCGTCGACCAAGCAAGACCGGTCGACGATCGCCGATCGTCGACCCAAAAGGCCGGTCGACGATCGCGACCGTCGACCCAAGGATCGGTCGACGATCGTCGACCGTCGACCCAAGGATCGGTCGACGATCGTCGATCGTCGAACCATAGCGTTCGACGATCGCCGATCCAAAAAATTCCCTTCAGAAAAATTTGGTCCGGGGGCGTTGCCCCCGAGCCCCCACCGGGGACGCTGTCCCCTGGACCCCTGCCCGCTGTCCGGTCAGCGGGACCTCCGCCGGGGGCGGCCGCCCCCGGACCCCCGCTGTCGTGGGTCCCAGAGATGTCGAGGGGGGATCACACTTCGATTCCTCTAAGCTCACGTGGGCGAACCCGGTGTGAGAAACAAGAGGACCGGAAGTGTTCCACAACCCCAACAAACCGGACAACCCGAAACACAAGTGTACACTCGCAATTGACTATCAACCCATACAACATCGGCGCCTCTCGAGCGGTATAACTGTCTGGTGCAAAGATTTTGGGTTGCATTAAATTGAATTGGGGATAAATTGTTTTTTTTTTTGAGTTACCATTAACAATGATGCCAGAAACCAAAATCAACTGGCGTTTTTATGAGCGAGGAACGCGGTTTCCAAAAGTCATTCAAATTTTAGAGCAGAAGGTCGGGGTGGCAGGACCGAGATTTCGAGGTCAACACCAGCTCCCGCGCTATCTCAACGTCGGGCGCGTTATTTCTGCAAGTCGTTACCAAAAAACCCTTCTACCTTCCACGGTGATTGATGAATCGGTGAAGCAGAAGATCTGGTTGCCAGTCTCAGATCTACTAGGAACCCTCAGCAGCAGGTTCTCCTTGCTCTCAAACTATTCTCTTATTTCCCAGTTATCAATCTCGAGCTCGCGACGGAAAGCAGGAAGAGCAGGGGATGGGGGCGGTGGATTCGCCGGGAATGGGAAATGGAGGCGGTAAATGGATTTCTCGTTTATCGGCGGGAAAGTACCGGAGAATGGACGCTCAGGCGGAGGAGGGCAACGTTTTGGAACGGGAGAGCGCTGGAAGGAGCCACAGCAGAAAGTACGTCTTAGCCTGCGCCATCTTCGCTTCATTCAACTCCGTGCTTCTTGGCTACGGTGAGAAGTCGTCATTTGATTTTCTCCTCACCAGATTACTTGGCCGTCTAATTATCTGCTGTTCTGCATCGTCGTTGTTTTTTCTTTCTCTTTCTCTTTTTCGTTCAACTGCGATCAGGTTGGATACCAGATCTGGATAGTTTTGCAAATGTAGAGCTTGCATTAGATTTGAAGAGTTTGACTTCTAATTATTTGTATTAATCACTCTGATTGTTCGAGCAACTTTGCCAAGTCTCGCTCCATTCTTCACAGTGTTGACTTGTTCTAACTTCCCTCTAGAACCGATTATTGGCTAGGATCTCCATTGGAAATTGACTTTGCAATACACGAAATTCCATTTCTCTCTTTCCCAGTGCCGTTAAATTTTTGGTATTTGCTGTAAAGACATTGCCCCCATTAATGAATGATTGAAACCCTAGGGCACCACATGTGTATTGTGAATTTTTTGCAGTGGTGCTTTTTTTCTCTCTAGCAAATGAGGAGCTCCTTTAATTGCACAGATCTACCCCTTAGCGACGCTTACTCCAATAGAGACTACTAGAGTTTGGTTAAAACGATCCTAGGAGCTTTATTAGTCGCTGCATTCATATTGAATTTCCAAAAATTACTAACAATAGCTTGATAGCTGAATCAATCTGATGAATGAGGGTTAGAGAATAGTGTAGAAAACTGAATACCTAGTGATGTAGCCAAATCTTATGCACAACCTAAAACTTATTATTATGAGTAAAGACAACACAACCTAAAAATAGCACAAGGACATAAGCGCATAATGTTATTTGATTGATAGATGCGTGCCTGTGACAAATAGAGAAATATCTTTATTGATTCAATGCGGGGAAAATATACAAGAGTTCATATGAGAATTTATAACAAACATTTTAACCTTGTGGGATCTTTGACACGATCTCAACTTCTTTTTCTTTGGATGAATATCTTAAGATCTATTCGGTTGGACGAAATTGAGCATATGAATTGGAATTGAAAGATCCAACTTCAATTACTTTATTTGCTGCAAAAATAATTTTGGAATTCGGAATTCAACTCATTTCTATGAGATTGAAATTAGCCTGCAAACTTAATTCCTCGATTATTACCTCTAAGGGAAGGAATTGGAGAATTTTGTTGGCTATTAAAATCTCATGAGCTACAACACTCAAACCTTTATCCCACTATAGTGGGGTCGGCTATATGGATCATGTGTCGCCATTGTTCCCTATCTTTTGTCATAATTTCAATAATGGCTATATTAAAATCTCACGAGCTGGGAAGAAAGAATGATAGAGAAATATATTTCTAGATCAAGAATCTTAATGAGATTTTTTTAGATTGAGAAATTTTTTCTAGGAAAAATCTTTTAGCGGGATAATCCAATTGAAATAATTTTTGAGAGAAATATTGCTAGAGTGAGGAGGAATCACCTTGTATCTTTCCCCGCCCAACCCGCCTAGACAAATAATTTTTTTCTTTAATTGTGGAATTTGTATGACGTTCATTACTGTCTGCATGCACCTGACCGTCAAACATTCAAAGTTTGATATTCTTACACCAACATTTTTGCATGTTGCATCATTCCTATAAGAACAAAACTAATATTAATCGCGTAGTGAGTACTCACATGTTAATTTATTAGCTATCATTGTAAGACTCGAGTCTTGCTTGAGTTGACACATTTTTCCTTCATCTCTAACCAATTTTGTAATTTGGACAATGCCTCTTCATGTATCCTGGTTGTCTACAAAAAGTAAACGTCGCTATCTTGTGTTGATGATGAGTTTTCCATTTTCTATGTACCGTCATCTTTATTCTTCGATCGCTCCCTTTCACCGCCAGTTCATTCGCGCCTTCCGATCTAGTCTGTAGCTCATGCGACCCACGACAGTGCTGGTCTTCTGCCCATCCCCACTCGCTATCTTCTCCTTTCGGCAACAACTTCAATGGACCAAGGCGACCTTACCTTGTCGTAGTTGTTCGAGTCATTTATGAAAATGATGGTGACCCACAACAACGCCATTCTCGTGGCCATCAACACATGGCTCGATGTCGCCCTATTCTTGCAACGCCCACTTCAGGCTCCTCCAACGACAGATCAGCCGTCCAACCCTGACCCGAATTTACTTCCCCCTCCCATTCCAATGGGAGTAGTGTTCCCCACTATGTGAAAATGAACTTCCCTCCCTTTGATGGCCACAAGGACCCCTTGACTTGGCTAACAGGTTGCGAGCAATTTTTTGCCAATCAGTACACTCCTTGGGTGAATTGGATCAGTGTCTCCTCTTTTCACCTCATGGGTTTGGCCCTAGTTATGGTTTTCCTATCTGCAGTGAGAAAAACCTCATTTGATCTGGGAGGATTTCAAGGTCAATTGCAACCTGCGCTTCAGGCCACCCTTCACAACAACCCCATTAGTGACCTCATCTCTCTCAGACAGACGGGGTCCATTGACGACTACTTGGAGCAGTTCCAGGTGGTGCTCGCCCGCGCCCTTCCGTTCCACCAACACATCAAGTTCCTATCTTCACGGCGGGCCTCGTTGAGTGTCTTTGTCTGGATGTGGAGTTCCAGAATCCGGCAGATCTCACTGCCGCCACGAGCCTCGCGCGCGTTTGTGAGAAGCGTATTTTGATGGATCGACCACACCTGAGATGTCATCGTGGTGAAGGACCTTCCAGTGCTTTCCCCTCCCAGTCGGCAACGGGCCCAGTAAGGGCAAGGAGGGCGACCGGTCGCGATCCGCCGCTTGTCGAATCAAAAAATGGTTGATCGCAGAGCAAAGGGTCTCTAGTATAATTGTGACAAAAATTACAATCGCGGACACTTGAGAAAACACCTTTGATTTGTGGTTGAGGACCCCTCCAACATATAAAAGTTGATTATGACTCGAGGGACCTCGAAATTTCTTTACACACTATTGCTAGTCCCCACGCGGGGAGGGGGGGGGGGCAATTAAGTGCAGATTACAGTGGCCGGCTAGATGCTAGTTGCTCTCATAGATTCATATGGCACACACAATTTCATTAGTAAGCACACGACACAATGTCTTCAACTCTATTTGACCCCCCAGAGTCGCCTGCCTCAGCGTCGTAGTGGCCAATGACAGTTGGATGGCTTGTATAGGAGTTTGTTGGCCTGTCCCGGTCATAGTGGAGGGGCACCATTCACACGTGGATTTTTTTTTTTGTAATTGCCCTTCGGGGTTTTGAGGCTGTTTTAGTGGTTCAGTTGTTGTGTGATTTGGGGTCCGTACTGTGGGTTTTTGATAGTCTCACGATGACTTGGGGGCATGGCCTTCACAATACGTTATGGTAGGGTTGTTCAACGGTCGCTTCACGCCAATCCTTCTTGGTGCATGGCGACAATACATATGCACGAGCCTCGACGTCCTTTTGCAGGAGTTCAGCGAGACTACGATTTCCTGCACCATTATGGTCGTCCGTCCCTATCGCTACACCTTTCTGTAGAAGGACGAGATTGAGCGTCAGTGCAATACCATATGTTGTAATAGGGAATCCTTGCCGCAACGTCTTCCCTTTCCCCTCTCCGGTTCTCTTGGTTCATAAGAAGGATGACACATGAAGATTCTGCGTGGACTAACACAAGCAGAATGCGCGGACAATTGACAAGTTTTTTTATTCCCGTTGTCGAGGAGTTACTTGACGAGTTGCACGATGCCTGTTATTTCTCCAAGACGTATTTATGCTATGGGTACCATCAGGTGCGCATGACCCCGCTCGACGTGGAGAAGACCGCTTTCCATACCCACCACAGCCACTTCGAGTTCCTCGTGATGCCCCTCAAGCTTACCAACGCGTCGCCTACCTTCCAAGCTATAATGAATGTGGTATTTCATAACCTGTTACGTCGTTGTGCACTTGTTTTTTTTTGACAATATTTTTGTATACCACAAGACATAGGAGACCCACCTAGACGGCTGGACCACATGTGCACTGTCCTTTGGCTCATTTGCGATCATAAGTTGTTTTTGAAACGGGACAAATGCTCATTTAGGACCGACAAAGTAGCATATTTGGGACACATCGTTAGCAGTACTGGGTTCTCCACCGACTCAACCAAGATCCAGGGGGTGATCGCCTGACCGATTCTCCAATCCTCACCCAAGCTCCGTGGATTTCCTGGCTTCATCAGCTACTACCGGTGTTTCATCTGGGTTATAGCGTGATTGCAATGCCTCTCCTGTCTTTATTGAAAAAACAATCCTCTTGGGAGGACAACGTTACGACCGCCTTCATGGACCTTCAACATGCACTAGTGACCGCCCCTATACCTCTGTTGGATCGCAAGGCTTCCTTAGAAGGGGGAGGTGAATATGGATTAATTAAAATTTATAAAAAAATTTCATTAAATCAAACATGAAAATCATTTAAGAGATTAAGCATAAACAAAAGAAGATTTTTAGAATTTCAAATACAAAGAAAAGAAAAACCAAGCATTTTTATTAATACAAAAAGTTCGGTCTTGATGATGTTATGATCATATGCGATGCAGAATAAACCTTGGTATTTTATACCGACTCTTCTTCCTAAGAACCAGTTGGCCCTAACCAATCCACCCCAGGATTGGCCTCATGCCCTCTAGACCTTCACATAGATCTAGTCGCCACGCACAAGGCGAATTGTCATCCCTAGATCTACTCCTAAATCTAGTCTCACGTGAGACTAACTCCTACACGATACAAAGATTTAGAAATTAAAGATAAAACGACAAAAATACAAAAAGATAGAACTTCAGTTGATGAACTTATTATAAACTGATGCCGGAGGAAGACATGGAAGAGCTGCTCAAAATTGTCACGGTAGAATGCGAGCACTTTTCTTTAATATCTCCATTACTCGTCGATCTTCATTCGAATAGATTTTCATTGAAGCGTGAAAGTGTAGGAGGCAGTTGGGGCGATCTCTCCTCTGGAGGCGCTTTGGAATAAAAATCCCAATACCAAAATGTGTATTTATAGATTTCTGGGAGCTATCGCCGACGGCAGTGGATATTGCTGGACGGTAGCTCCAAAATATGAGTACCGCGCCAATTTTCCTCATAATAACAATGATTTCCTTATTTAGGTTCGCGCTAATGCTGGACGATAGCGAGCTATCACCGGACGGTAGTAAATTTGAATTTTGCGCTCCCTTCTCTGTCTAATCCACATGACGACGTGATGTTGCTATAATAGGACTATTACGGGCGGTAGGCCTTATCTCCAGACGATATCAAACTTGAATTTCCCCCTCGTCTTCCCTCCAAGACATGTTGTTGATATAATAACAGATTCAAGCTATCGTCGTGCGGTAGTAGTTATCGCCGGAACTATCGTCGTGCGGTAGTGGTTATCGCCGGAACTATCGTCGTGCAGTAGTAGTTATCGCCGGAACTATCGTCATTCTTGAGCTATTCATAACAACATTCAATTTTAGCAAGGCTCTTTCTTGAAGTCATTGTACGCCGAGCGTTATCAACCGATGATAGTGGCTATCTCGAGTGATAGGCTGCAAAGTTAGCCTTCGACTCATCGTTTTAGCTCGATACTTAGTGTGACTTCAAGTCTTGTATCATATGAGAGTCCTGAACCTGCACACTATGAAAATAATTGCAAATATTGATCAAATATATATCAAGATTTGTTATTCTCAAACCAAGTGTGTCAAACAAGAGACCCATCGACACATTTATGTCTTTTTTGCTACAACAAAGCTTCTTCCTCTACTTCACTCACACATGCTTGTTCTATTTTTTGGTGCACGAGTTATACTATAATCTTAAGGATCCAAGGAGGATAAATATGGATGGAGGGAAGTCAGCCGTGCAGGAGTACATCGTCAACATTACACATGCAAACTTACGGACAATTTATAATCTGGAGGAGCATAGTCACATGATAGATATAGTTGAGAAGTTTCGTTCCTCCAGAGATTGGACTCAGATCAACTGAGTTCTACGTCATAGGGAGGATGCAAAGGATTTGATAACTACCTTGTTGACTCTTACACCGGATGCTTGAGCAATACGTGACATTCTCTGCAATACGATAATGTTCAAGGCTGGGGACACCAAGACGGTCACAACTTGATTGATCCTAGCGTGCTCAAATATTCATCGAGAATCAAAAGTGTATAGATCATTGAAGGTGAACCAACAATATTCTTGAGCAACATTTATCACAAGCATTATATTTTTAGATAACTACTTTTAATGATTCAAAACGAATACAAATAGAACAAAATTAAAGAAAAAAAAAGGTATGAAGCAGAATACATGAAAGAGCATTTAGTTTAAAATTCTACTTATGGATTTATTGTAATTACTATCCAACTAGAGATTTGAGTAACTCAACTAGACCTGATGCATAGGTCCCTTTAGGTACCAAAATCTGCGGAATATGATTCCCTTTTGATGACAAATATTGTTCAACTATGAGTGGTGTTGTGTAGCGTATAGGCGTCTTGAATTTTCACTTGTGTCGTGAAAGATAATGATCGCTATATCCATAGGGGTATAAAACTCACTTTTAGTTATCGTGATTGTGGGAATGAAGGAGGATGTGACATACACTAATGTTTTTTGTTGTGTTCGAGTAGTTAAATTCTGCGCACACCATGTGATATCGTTTCAAATTGAGTGATTTATCTTATACCCATTAAACTTATTTTAATTGGGATGATGATCCTTTTAAATTTTTAATTGTAGATTTTCATTTTTTACCATAAAATTATTTCTTTGTTGAAGGATAAATTGCTATTTTAAAAAATATTCGTTAATGATTCTGAAGGAGAGCCTTGGTGCACCGGTTGAGGTGTTGCTGTGTGAGGTCACAGGTTTGAGTCCTAGAAACAACCTCCTGTAAAAATGCAGGGAAAGGTTTGCCTACATTTGACCCTTGTGGTGGGACCCTTCCCCGGATCCTCGCTTCGTGGGGATGCTTTGTGCACTGGGCTACCTCTTTTTTTTACTCGCTAATGATTTTATACGCTCTTTATAGTCAAATCTCATTTTATCAAATGTTGTCCATATCCTTAATATTATTATAAAGAGCGATACACTCGTTACATTTTTTTCAAACTAGAATTTTGAATTTTTAGATCAAAGTTTTCCATTTCTAGTATTTCAATTTTTGATTGGATTCATGACATGAGTAATTTATATGGCCTACATTGCTACCAGAAGAAGGATCCTTTGATGATTAGCATAACGCATTGTTGATTTCCAACCTCTTTGATGTGCTCTCCATAGAGGAATATTTTTGAGTATGTATGTGTTAACTCACAACATTTTTGTTGTTGCTCGTATTCCAGGATTTGTCCTATACCTGCAGATGGAGAATCATAAATTTCTAAAAGGAATTTCCAAATCTCATAACCAGTGTTATACCTGCAAATGAGCTTAAAATTATTTTTATCAAGTGCACAAAATTAATAATTCATTGCCTTTGTGCTCAAAATGCATTTATTTTTTTCAAACTCATTTAACTCATATGAAGTTTTATGGATAAAACTATTATTATTTTTGAATGGACGGTGCACTAAATTTTACAATAGTTATATCTCTTACTTTCCTGCTTTTAGAGAAAAAAATTCATTAATGTTTTTCATTCACGATAATGAGTCATGGTAAATAATGGGGGTACTAACATAGACTTGTTGTTAAGATTAAATTGCTCTCTAAGGGTGACCATAATAACTCCAGGTTGTAAAGCCTAAATAATAAGTAATCTGTCTCTGATACCACTTGTTGCATCGCAAGATTTTCTTAGAGGGGAGGGGTGAATACAGATTAATTAAAATTTGTAGATTTTTCTTTCTATTAAATCAAATACAAAAATCATTTAAGAGATTAAGCACAATTGTAATATGATTTTTTAGAATTTCAAATATAAAGAAAGAAAAATCAAACATCTTTATTAATATTTTTTAATGATACAAAAAGTCGATCTTGATGACGTTATGATCATAGGTGATAAATAACATTGAGCTTTCTATACCAACCATTCTCCCTAAAAGCCGGTTAGCCCGAGTCAATTCACCCCCGGATTGGCCTCATGCCTCATAGACCTGCACCTAGATTTAATTGTCATACTTGGGACAAATATCTAGCCTTAGACCTACTTTTAGATATATTCGCCGCACGTGAGGCGGATTCCTACACAATACAATGATAAAGATCAAACAACCAAAATACAAAAAGATAGATAGAACTTCAAGGTATGAACTCTCTATAATCTGATGTCAGAGGAAGACATGCAAGAGTGTCTCAAACTCGTCGTAGTAGAGCACGAGCTCTTCCCTTGAATATCGTCGTTACACGTCGATCTTCCTTCGAATAGATGTTCGTTGAAGCGTGCGAGTGTAAGAGGGTTTGGAGGCGGTTGAGACGTCCTCTCCTTCAAGAATATGCGTGCTGGAATGGAAATCCTGAATCAAAAATCTGTATTTATAGATCTCTAGGAGCTGTCGTTGGTGGTAGTGGCTATTGCTGGACCGTAGCTTGAATTATGAGTCCCACCCCAATTTTCATCCTCGAAAGAACAAAGCTTTCCTTATTTAGGTTTGCGTTAATGCTTAGCGATGCGAGCTATCGCAGGGCGATAGTAAATTGAATTTCACACTCCCTTCTCCGTCCGTTCCGTATGACGACGCAATGTTGTTATAATATGATTATCTCCCAGCAATAGATCCTATCACCGGGAAGTAACAAACTTGAATTCCCGCTCATCTTTCCGACGTGTTGTGACGCATTGTTGCCATAATAAGAAATCCAAGCTGTCGTCGGGCGGTAGTGTTTATCGTCAACGCTATCATATCATTCTTGAGCTATTTATGGCAACATCCAATTTCAGCAAGGTTTTGCACGGAAGTCATCGTATGTTGAGAGTTATTGTCTGGCGGCAGTAGTTATCGCCAACGGTTGGCTGCAAAGTTAGCTTTTGACTCATCGTTTTAGGTCGATGCTTGTTGTAACTTCAAGTCTTGCATCATATGAGTCATAAACCTGTACACAATGAAAACACTTGCAAATATTAATCAAATACATACCAAGATTTATTATTCTCAAACTAAGGGTGTGTCAAACAGGATGTGTCGACCCGTGCTCTAACAACTTCATCTGCTAGATTTTACCTAGGAGTTTTAGGTTGAGTATGATGCCTCCGGGCAAGGGTGTGGAATCATGCTTCAACAAGGGTGGGGGGTGACGGCCCAAGGATTTACTCTGCCTTTGCACAGGACTTGTCCTGACTTAATCAAACTAACGGTGCGTCGGTGCGAAAACTCCATAGTTAAGCGTGCTCAGCCCAGGAAGCCAGGACAAGTCCTGTGCGAAGGCAGAGTAAGTCCTTGGGCCGTCACAGGGGGCATCTGATTGCCTACTTCATTCAGAAAATGGACCTACATCACCAAAAGCTTCATGCTTACGAACATGAGTTGATTGGCTTGGCTAAGGCCGTCCAGCACTGTCAGACATACTCATGAGGGCGAACATTTTTTATTTACACCTATGACCTATCGCTTTAATTTGAAGTTCCTCCTGGAACAGCGCCTCAGTACCACATCTCAACAACTTTGGGTCAGTAAGCTTTTGGAATATGATTTTTGGGTCGCGTATAAGACATGTGTCTTGAACTGGGTGATAGATGCTCTCTCTTGCCATGACCACCATGGCAGGACTCTCTTTTTCATCTCCCAGCCCACCCCTCTACTGTTCTTACTCGCCTTCTGCAAGAGGTACATGATTCCTCAGCCCTCCTAATTCTCCTCAACCGAATCATGGAGGGACGACTTCCCTCTTATTGGGCCATGAAAGATGACCTCATAATGTACAAAGACAGGATCTATGTACCGGTTGCGTCACTACTTGCTCCTACATTCTTGTCGGTACCCATGGAGCCACCCATGATGGGATACACAAGACCCTTCAGCGCCTTTGGGCAAAATTCTTTTGACAAGGCCTCAAGCGTAGCATGAATGATTTCATAGCCACGTGTTCAATATGCCAGTGCAACAATGCATATCACCTACTTCCAACAAGTCTCCTTCAACCTCTTCCAATGCCAACACAAATATGAGCTGAAATCTTTATGGATTTTATCGAGGGTTTACCTGCCGCGAGAGGGCGGTCCATCCTTTCCATGGTTTTGATAGATTCTCCAAGGGGACTCGCTTCATCGTCATGAATCGTCTTTTTCTCGCAGAAGGGGTCGCTCGTTTCTTCTTTGATTTGTTGTTCCACCTACACGACCTACCCGAGAGTATTGTGTCCGACAGGAACAAGGTCTTCACTTCTCAGTTCTAGCAGTTGTTCACACTGTGCGACACGAAGATCGCCCTTTCCTTTGCTTATCATCTGTAGTCGGACTGGCACATTGAGGTGGTCAATCCGACGGTCGAGGCCCTAAGGACTAGGCACGTTGTCTTTCGTGGGTGAAGCACTGTTACATGTTACAACACATCCTATCATACAACCCTCCAGACCACTCCCTTATGTCTGATCTACGGCCGAGATCCCCCTCTCCTACTCATCTACGTTGGCTGCTCTGTAGCCGTGAACAAGGACTTACAAACCTGTAACTAGATTCTCAGTCTCGTCTGTCAGCGCCTTCTTCAGGCACATGCACACATGGAGGAGCCAACATCCGGTGCCACTGCGAGTTGTTCTCGCACCTGGGGATTGGGTGTCGCTAAAATGTCCATCGTATCGCCAGACATCCGTCGCCAAGTGCCCCTACCACAAGTTGGGCCAAAATTGTATGGTCCATTTGCAGTTTTGCAGCGTATCAGCGACGTGACATACTGCCTCCAGCAACTGCCTGATCCCTGGATTCACAACATTTTTCATGTGTTTAGTTGAAGCCGTTCATTGGAGTGCCACCCCTAGAACCATTGGTTCAACTACCACCACAGCTGCAGGGCAAGCTTGATATCAACGAGGGAGTAGATGTTGCGGATCCACATTGGGGTGTCACATACCAACGCCGTCATGCAAAATCGCTCAACGTTGCTCGAATTTTTATTCCGCGCCTTTTGATTTTGTGCTTTTATATTGTCGCATTAGGGGAGATGGCTGCTTGGAGTAAATTATTATGCAAGTTTAATTAAAACTCTCTCTCCTATCCTCAGCTTTCTCTTCTCTCGCCCCTTCCCCAACCCGCTGCCTTAGCTGTGTGATTTCTCGCTCGCAAATGCCAACACAGCCCGTCTCGTGCCAATCTCCTATGGATCAACTCTTTCTCTTCCCTCAGGTCATCCTACATCGCCGATATCGGTTTCCGAGGTTTCAAGAAGGGAAATTTCAACTTCCTCCAGAATTTCTACATCGCCCGGTTGAGAACAAGATCCCAAGCAGGGTCTATATCACAGGTCTTCTCTCCTTTTCTACCTGCAACCACTCGACAGTAGGAAATCTCTTTTTGGAGGAATCATATTGCGAAGGACATCGGTTGTGATCTGCTTTGTGAGTGGATGATAGTCCATAATCTAATACTACAGTATTAAATAAATATCGAACCTTAGCTTGAGCCCACCAACTCAGTTCATGATTGTTGAACCGACCCACTCTAATGTAGAGTTGTTTTCGACATACTATGATACGTATACACTTCTTTAGGACGATGAATGTACATTTCTTGTTTGGTATCATCCTAGAAAGAAAAAAAGTTAGGGCTACATGTTTTTCAGATGTCATGACTATGTTTTTCAGAGTCATGACTGTTTTTGGTTGTTGAAATTGTTGAAGTGGTAGTGAGCGGTCTGATTGGGCAGACCGCACAGACCGCTGTCGGTCTGACGGCTAGGTGTTGGCGGATAGCCTGGCTTTGACTATTGTTCTTCTTCCTGGGGTCTGGTTCAGCAAGCACCCTGGGAGGTAATTGGGCGGTTAGCGTTGGCTAACCGCGGCTGTCGCTGTCTGGTTGGTGAGACCGCGGAGTCTGCTTGGAGCTGACAGGCTCTGGTTCGTATTGAGGCAGACAGATTAGTGCAAATAACAGAGGCTAATCGCCGAGTTCGTTGTGGATGCTCACGCGGTTTGATATCAGAGTTCGCTGGTTGTGTGGACTTGGTCACAGTGTTGTGATAAGTTCAGTTTGGTTGCTTAGTCGTGAAGACCGCAGTATTGCGCGGTCTGGGTGCAGAGTTCGGCAGATCACCTTAGGTGCGGTCTTGGCTCAGGACGCGTGACTGAATTGCTTAAGTCCACGCGGACTGAGGATGTTGTCCGCATGTCTTTGCGGTTTGACTTTGGTATCCGAACTCTTGTGCGGACGGGTGGTGCTAGCTGCAGTGTGACAGACGGTTATCATATCGTTATGGGCGGTGACTGCACTCTCTTTGTCGCCTATAAATAGGGGTCCCCGGCTCGTCATATATAACATAAACAATGAGAACTCAGCTCGCTCTTTGAACTTGCGATTAGACTTTCTTAATCGCGCGACTAAGTGAAGTTGACTTGTACTGTGCAGACTGTGCTGCTAATACCGTGTGACTAGACAACTATTTGGGAAGCTCGGTATGGATCAGTTCGCGGATAGCAGTCTGTGGTATACAGCAAGTCGCGGTTTACGTGGCTTAAAGTCTCTTCCTCGGGATTGCGAATAGTTCAAGCAGTTCGCCCAGTTCATCAGCGGGTAGACTGTTTTCCACTTCATCAACTTTTCATAACAGACAGTCCACACGACATGTGTTGCCGGTTGGCGACTTTGCGGTTTCGGCGGACTGTCTTGGCGGTTTGCAGCTTGGGCAGTTTCTGTCATCAAACCGTCAATTTCACTTTTGCTTCTAGTTTTTTGTTTTCATCGGGTACATTGCGAAATCATGTCTCGCAATATATGTCTCGTTCTGTAAAAAATATTATTGATTCTATATTGAGACTCTTGTGCTTCTATTGTTGCTAATTTCTATTTGACTTTGGTTTTAGTTGAGTGTTCCTGCGATCTTACTCAGCTTCCGTTAGAAAGTTTCACTTTGACGTGATCCTGAATCATGACTATATGTTTTTCAGATGTCGGTGTTATGAGCGGTGCTATTATTTTTATTCAAAAGGATCTTCACATAACTGAAGTTCAACAAGAAATTCTTGTGGGATCTTTGAGCTTTGTCTCTATTATTGGCAGCATGATAGGCGGAAGAACCTCTGATGCCATTGGCAGGAAATGGACCATAGGTTTAGCAGCCATAGTTTTCCAAGCTGGTGCTGCTATAATGACATTCGCTCCCAATTATCTTCTACTGATGACTGGCAGGCTTTTAGCTGGAATTGGAATAGGTCTTGGAGTCATGATAGCACCAGTATACATTGCAGAGATATCTCCTACAATCAGCCGAGGATCCTTCACCTCCTTCCCCGAGATCTGTATAAACGTAGGGATTCTTCTCGGATACGTATCAAACTATGCATTTTCTGATCTTTCCGAACACATGAGTTGGAGGATAATGCTTGGACTCGGCATTCTCCCATCAATATTCGTCGGTTGTGCGCTTTTTGGGATTCCAGAGTCTCCCAGGTGGCTGGTGATGCAGAAAAGGATTGACGAAGCCAAGTCCGTGCTCCTCCTGATAAGCGCTAACGCTTCAGAGGCGGAGGAGAGATTAGCGGATATAGAAGAAGCTGCTGGAACCTCTAACACGGAAAAGCATGAGGGGAAGGGTGTCTGGACAGAGTTGCTGCATCCTTCTCCAGCTCTTCGCTGGATGATGATCACCGGTTTTGGCATCCAGTGCTTCCAGCAGATTTCGGGAATAGATGCTTCTGTATATTACAGTCCAACTATATTCAAAGATGCAGGGATTCAGTCTGACAGCGAGGTTCTTGCTGCAACTGTTGCTGTTGGCTTTACCAAGACAATCTTCATCTTGGTTGCCATCTTTCTCATTGACAGAGTTGGGAGGAAGCCATTACTGTATGTTAGCACAATTGGGATGACTGTTTGCCTGTCTGGGCTCGCACTTTCTCTTGCTCTACTTGCAGATGAATCCGTCCCGCCAAAATTCGGAATAATGGCAGCTATTTTTGCAGTCTGCGGCAACGTGGCATTCTTCTCGGTGGGAATCGGGCCCATCTGCTGGGTATTGAGCTCAGAGATCTTCCCCCTGAAACTACGAGCTCAGGCGTGTGCCATCGGAGCAGCTGGGAACAGGATTTGCAGCGGGCTAATCGCCATGTCCTTCCTTTCCCTAACCAAGGCCATCTCAGTGGCGGGAACCTTTTCGATCTTCGCTGCCGTTGCGGCACTGTCCGTGCTATTCGTTCACTTCGCTGTACCCGAAACAAAGGGGAAATCTCTGGAACAGATCGAGAATATGTTTCAGGGTGGAAGAGTGTGGCAGGGGAGCGAAGTTGAACTCGGAGATGTGGAGCATTTAGTTCTGAGGGAAAACTAATCTTCCTGCAGCAATATTCAGAATGTTCTCAGCTGATACAGACAAGGGAGGAGGGATCATGCTGCTGCATCACTGATTCCTGGTTAGCCATCCTGCCTTCAAATTGTATTGTTTGATGGTGCTCACATTCATGAATTTTTCTATAGGAATTTGGATCCCAACAAAGGAATTGGTTTCAGAGCCCTTTAGCTGCAAAGAATATACACATGCATTTGTAAATTAAATTTTTTTTTTATGCCAAGGCTGCCAGGTTAAATTGTGATTTGTTAACGCCCACCTAAGGAACTTCATCTACTTTTATGTTCTAATGGATGATGTTTGTGAGGTGATCCTTAATGAAGGACGGTTTAACCCATAGGTTTACGACTGCCCCCACCGTGCCAAACCGAGCCTTTTAATATAAACTATTGTTTTGCATCTTCTCAGGTACTATTAGTTGTGCTTCTGGCTTCCATGTGTAATTCCTTTGGAGGAGAAAACACTCATGACACAAAGAATAACTCACCATTTTGGTGATTATTTATTTATTTATTATTATTATTTAATAAACAATCTTCTCCTACAACAATTTTTTTTTAAAAAACATTGCGACTAAAATTTGGATAAAATCTCAAAGTTATGAGATCTCCTTGGTCTCGGACCTTGATTTGGGTTCATGAAAAATAATTTGCTTAAATGACACATTCTTAAAATGTGGATAATTCTTGAGCAATGATGTAACGGGCCCTCGTGCCCCGCACGTCTAGTAGCGGCAGTGCCTCAATTGCGATAGTGCACGGGAGCTCTCGTGCCCCGCACGGCATTATCCCGGCCTCGACATTGTCCACGCGGGACGGCGCTCCCGCCGCTTGTAAACCACTGAGTGTAATACTCCGCTCGTCGCTCATTTTTGCGGTGTGCATGCGGGTTCGCTAGTGGCTGGGAGAGCACATTTTTTATTGTAGGTAAATGGTTTTGTCAATATGAGATCACTTTTTTAATATAAAAATACAAATAATTTTTAAAAACTGGATTTTTTTTTAATAAAGAAGGGTAAAATTGGAAAATGAATGTTTAATCAAATGATGTTTTTTTTTCTTTTTAATATAGTAAGTATATCTATGTTATAATACTGAAAGTTTCGAGTAGGGCTAGCATGCGGTGATCTGTTGGCGAGAATTGCGAGGGAAGGGAATATCGGCGAGGGCAATGTGGGTAGGGGCGCTTTTGAATGGCAGCTCTTGTTGGCGAGAGTAAGGGTCTGTTTGAGACGGTGATGGCAGCGGTGAACGCCACAGTTACGAGCTCTTTCATTAACGTCCAACCTCGTCTGAGATACTTCATCCATGTGCATGTTCAAAAACTTTATGTAATATTTGCGGTGGTAGATCTTAGATGTAAATCAAATGGCTCCAATGTTAGGGCTACAAAAAAAAAAGATATTTTAAGTGTTTGTTTGGTAGTTCTTAGATGTATCAATATCACAAAAAGATGTGTTTAGAGGTGCAAGCGATTCAGTTTGGCTAGTTTGGATCCAAATCGAAATTGAACTAGTGTGTATTGACTCAATTCGATTTTTTGGTCGGCATATTCCATTTGATTTTCGATTTTTCTATTTTATGATTTAAAATATTTTTAATGAATTTTTTTACAAAAAATTATGCCACTTAAAAATAAAAATTATTAAACTTTTTTACAAATGATATAGTTCAATTAATAGCTCATAGTGTATGACATATGTTGACCTTTGGTTTAATATTTTTGTTGCGAAATAGAATAATAAATATAATCAGATATTAATAAAATCAGTTAAATACATATGGACAAAATTGTTTTGTTGGGATTTCACACAATTTTTCGGACAGTCATAATAACTGTAAGGGTACAAAGAACACGTAATAATCCGGAGAAAATGTGAACGCACAATAATTAATCAAAATTACAAATAGAGGAGACGAAAATACCAATCTGTTACAAGTACACCACAGATAAGATAGATTAGCTTAATCCGCGGGTGGACAATGATCTTGGACTGCAATACTCAGAAGCACGCACAAGGTTCGCTCCGGCAAACCTTCGTCATCGTCAGACGACCGACGACCAACCACCACCGCGGCCACCGGAGAAGTCATCGCAGAATAATGCTCAGCTCACGTGTAAGCCTGTTGCTCACTATGTTGCTTGCCCAACTACAGCCTTGCCGCACTCACTGCAGCCCGCCACAGCCTCGCCTTCTTCTCCGTGAATCCACCTTCAAGGGCCTCTTTCTCCAATATGAGAATTGGTGGTGTGTCTTCTCAGTCTTTAGCTATGGGTAGGGGATTCCCCCTTTATAATAAATCAAGAGTAATTATATGTGCAAACTCATTTTGACTACGTGCAAACCGTGGTTATGTGCAAATCAGAAAGCTTTACGTGCAAACCAATTTGTTATGTGCAGACTAAATTTTTTTTTAAAAAAAAATACCACTCCACTATTAAATATCATACTAATTACTATATAAAATCCATTTTAATACAAAATTTTAATACACAAAAAACCTTCTTTTCCATACACAAAAAACCTTCTTTTCCATACACCAAAAACCTTCTTTTTCATGTCCAATTGTTAGTCCAAAATTAGTTGACGCCTACATTAAATTATAAAATTTTGTGAGCTAAATAAAAAATCTTATTAATATAAAATATACTTCTAGTTAATCATTAACTTACCAATATGAGGGGTGTAAACTTGACACCAAAATAAATGACTTAAATAATGTTGCGGAATGCTTCATGTTAAAATTTTAATGTTAGTCAATGACTTAAATAATTTGTATTAATACAAAAATCATTGTATCTTGAAATCAATTTTTCTGAACTTCTCCCAGTGCTTCACATTTTCCTCACGATGTCTTCTCCAAAAAGATATTGTAGGTGGCAGTGGAAAATTATCGCGCATTTGCATTTGAATAAAATGATTATCATTTACAAATCCGATGTAAACTATCTTGGGAGACGCCGGAGGAGGTGAATGCAAAGGTAGAAGCGTGAATGACTGGTATCTAGATAAGTGGACAAATGCTATGTTATAGCAAGAAGCAACCACTAATTCAATATCCGGCATTGACATCCACTTATCATGCGGAGCTGAAGAAACAGTACAATCTAGTGAACTGAGCAGCATCAATCTTCTTTCCTTGCCAAATATATTATCATACATGTTTTCCCTACTTTGTAGCTCCAATGATAGTTCTATGCGTACCTTCATCCAATCAGTACCCATGCCCATTGCATTACTTACCACTCTGTACCCACAATGACCATCTGCTAATACATAAATCACATCTGTAACGCACTCAGAAACGCACGGTGACATTTCCCTTTGAACAATACATAACATTCTGCTCTCTTTTAATACCACCTTTTGTGTAAGATGTAATGTACTTGTGGCCTGTGATAGTTGCTCATCCATCAATACATACTCAAATATAGAAGGATTGCGCTTTGTAGATTTTGCATCATCCTTAAATTTTTTGTAGCTACCCCGTGGCCGGCCTTTCAATGCTTTTGGTAACTTAGGCTCCAATGTTTGAGTTGATGTCGGATTCATTGTATCGCGTAATTTCTTTTTTATTTCTTGCTTTTGTAAAGCACTTGTGTTCTTGTATCACTTCAAAATACCCTCCATTTCAATATCTATTTCACTTTCATTCACAACTTCAACTTTTATGTTCTCATTAGTGACATTGTTATCCAATGTCAATTGCTTCCAATGGTTGTGGATCATCCATAGTGGAAACGAGTTAGCATTCGACATATAGGCCACTAAATCATGTGCACATGGTAGACCCAATGCATGTCGACATCTATGCGCGCAATTGCAAACATCTACACACCCATTCTTTGCTAAGAGTTCTTCCTTTTTTATCAAGTCCAAAGCGGTGGAAGAGACACGACCAACAAGTTCAAAGTATAAAGGACCACTAAACTCTTTATTTAGTTGAATTGTACTCTGCCCAAAGGCTCTCCTTATCTCCGAGTGTTGTAATATAAACATCTGATTGAAGGTCTTCCATATAGTTGTTAGATTTTCAACGGATACTTCAAGGAATTTTTTTAGATGATTGTGTCCACTTTCGACACGATTCGTGGTAGAATTATCCAAGTGCAAGAACCTGTCTACCCATGCAGAAACAAAAAATTCTTTGTACGGTTCAAGCCAAGTAGAAACCACATATGAACAGACATCAGGATAATTTCCATTGTACTCTTGCAACATAGAAGCAACCCGCTCACTAAACTCATCTTCAGTACGCGAGTCAACAATAATATGTCATTCAGTCAAAAAATTTTCCCACGACTTGCCATTTTTAAAACTTTTTTTTGCATTTGGCCAAAATATTCCTACTAATATGTACCTTGCATAAAATGTTTTTTGTTCGCGGGAATAAAAGTTCAATAGCATTCATCAAGGCAATCTCTCTATCAGTTACAATCACCTGTGGCATACAATGTTGGTCCAAAATAGATTTAAAGCAATCGAGTGCCCAAACATAACTATCTTGCGTCTCATCTGATATGAAAGCAAATGCTGAATAAGATGGGTAAACAAATGAACCTCCCACCTCTGATTTGAACACTCTGTTTCCACCCGCCACCGCCGAACCAAATGGAGCCTTAGTGATTTTAGAATTTTCATGCACACCCATAAACATGCCCACAAGATGGGCCAATTTTTTTATACGTTCATCGTATTTGGAGAACATTACCTAAATTTAATTTTTTTTTCATTTTTGTTTTTTGTTTTCACAAAATAAATTATGGAACATAAATCAATATATTTTTATGATTATTTTAAATAGTTATATGTATATATTTCAAGTTGAAAATAAAGTTGTAAAAAAACAGCTGTATTTTGCAACTATATTTTGCAACTGAAAATACAGTTCATTTGCAACTGTATTTTACGTTACAGTTGTATTTCACGCTAAAAATGTAGTCCCGCAAGATCTGTTATATTCGTTTGGTTTGCCGTGTCGGTGCGGGAGTAGACGCCGCCACAAGGGAGGAAAACAAACACGTAACGTCTGCTTCCGCCGTAGGCCTGTGAAACGGAGACGCCTTGTTCCGAACCCGCATCTCCCCAGCCCCGAACAACAGCAGCATCTGCTCCCGCCCGTCTGCTCCCGCCCGTCTCCTCCCGCCGAACCAAAAGAACCATTGATGGCTCATTTTTAAGAGCTGAAGTAAAATACAAACCGACTATGATATGACGATATTTTAAGCGTTGGCGTTTGGATATAAAACGCGGAAACAAACGAGCAAAACCAGTCGATTGTCGTTGGGAGTGTGAGAAGACCACGTTAGCTGCATCTAGAATCACGGCTACCATGGCCTGCTTCTACTCTCCCAACTTCTCCTCCTCCTTTACCCGGATGCGACCTCCCCGCCGCCGCCGTCTCCTCCTCCAACCCAAAGCTGTAGCCGCCTCCCACCCCGCCGCCGTCTCCCTCTCCGATCCATTTGTCCTCGATATAGCCGACATGCTCGAGGACTCTGTCTCTTCCTTCTCATCCTCATCCTCTTCCGTCCTCCAAACACTCCGCGACGCCTCTTCCCACTCCCTCCTCTCCCAGCGATGGCCAACACACAAGGACGAACCCTATCGCTTCACAGATACCTCCTTCCTCAAATCCTCCAAAATTCTTCCCGCTGTTCCCCCCTCCACCATCTCCCCTTCCTTCTCCTCGCCTTCTTCCAACCTCATAACCTTCGTTGACGGACACTTTATGCCTTCCCTTTCCAGTCTCTCATCCCTCCCCGCCGGAGCTTTTGCCGGAAGCGCCGCTGATATCACACCAGGTCCACTCTACGACACAGTCATGGCTTCCGCCGGGGATGCATTCCATCACGGAGACCTCTTCTGGAACTTGAACGGCTTAGGCGCACCCGATTTAACCGTGATTTACATTCCAGACGGAGAGAGGATGATTGACGAGCCGCTGCGATTGAGATTCTACTCGGCCGCTGCTTCGGAAACAGGTTTGGGGAGGCTACCGCTTTCGAACCCTAGGGTTTTAGTGGTTTCAGGGAAACTGGCGGAGCTGGCGATTGTGGAGGAGCATCTCGAGGCTGAGAGTTGCGAAGGGAATGGTTGTTATTGGTCGAATTCAGTGGTGGAGATTTTGGTGGAGGAGGGGGGCAAGGTTTCACATTCCTATGTGCAGATGCAGTCCAGGAATGCAGCTCATATCAAGTGGACTTTTGTTCGTCAGGTATCATTTCACCTTCTAATCTTTTCTTTTCCTTTTTTTTTTGGGTCTGTTTGTTCTGGTGGATCTAATGATCATCATGCATGACTTGTTTTGATCGAAAACTCTGAATGATCATATTTATTTATATTGATTATGCTACTAAACTTCTACCCAACATATCATATTTATCCAACTTGTACAATCAAACACTTTTAGATTTGTAAGAAATATTAACCTGCTGAGAGTGTACCAAACACTGTTGATGTGAGGTATTTTATGTAGTATTGATTAACTGAATATTTTAGACCACTTAATGTAATGCCAGGTGAGGATTGCATATGCAATGGAACTTCTGTTGTGGGAAATTCTTTAATTTTGTATGTGTAGACCATTTCACTCGGATTTTGAAGAAACAATTTTCCTAACAGGCCCAAAGTCATTTGAATTTATGCTGTTACCCTCTTTTTACACATTCTACTAGGTGAGGATAAAGAAAAAGGGTAAAGGAAGGGAGAGTTTTAGTTTAGGGAGAAGAAATGTAGAGATTAAGGCTCCGTTTGAGGGGACTTGTTTTCGCCGGTCAAGCGGTTACAACCGCATGAACCGAACCTTAATTAAGGTTCAGTTCATGCGGTCGCAACCGTTTGACCCGTGAAAATAAGTCCCCCCTCCAAACGGAGCCTAAGTACAAAAAAAACAAAAATGAGGTGTTGATGAAGTGAAAGGGATGGATGGATGTAGAGGTAGAAAGAGGGGAACCTTAGGGAGTTGAAATTGTAATCTAGGGACAAAAGATAAGAGAGGATGAAGGATTGAAATCAAGAGGGAGAAGGACAAGGAGAGGGCGAGAGCTAGGAGTTTGAAGGGAATTTAGGGTTTGCTGGGCAAGGCCTACTAGTAGCTCTAAATTTTAGTGGGCAAGATTGAAATCAAGATAGAGAAGAAAAAGGAGAGGGTGAGAGGGAGGAGGTGGATCATGGATGGGGTAGGTAGAGTTTGCAAGACAAGTTTGCAGTCTCCTTTGGCGTACTAGTAGCACTGTATTTTATGAGGCAAAAACACTCGGCTAGAAAATTTCCCCTTCCTGATATTGAAGTCAAAAAATTTCTCCTTTGCCCAATGCTTGTATTAATACTATATACTTTCTTTCTTTACCTATCACTCCTTGAATTTGTAGGGCCGCTCTAGGCTTCTTTCATTTTATTTTGAATCTATCGAATATTCTCTTCCACCAAATCCCATTCAATCAATCCCCTCTCGATTACTTCTAATGTAAATTATGTAATAGTAATGTCCTACACCTTCTAGTGTTTCTCTAGAATGTTCTCATGAGACCATTCTAGAATACTTCTACATTTCTCTTGTATTATCTATGCATAATATTCTCCAACCTCCCACAAATCTCCAGAAACTTGTCATGAGTGGCATGAAAAATTGTCACGAGTAGACCAAAAGAAGTTTGCGGTACCACTTTCTTGTGTGGATGAGATTCAGGTGGGCAACTCGTTGATGAGCACTGGATCATTGAAGTGTCTTCAAATTATGTCCCCGATTTTGCCCCTATGCGAGGACCTTGAGCTTAGCATTAAATACATAAAGTCTGCTTCACATACACTAAAAGATACACTCGATGTTTCGATAGTTTACCCAATTGCTCCTCGCACTCTTTACGAGTTCTTGAACATCCCACGTACTTATCCTCTTGATGGGTTTTTTTCTTCTCGGAAATACTCAACACACTCTAGAGTCGCACCCTATTGACAATGTCTCAGGTATTCATTCAGATGATTGTCGTATTTGCGAGAAATTTTCTACATATCACATGGTGAGCCTGACAAATCATATATTTGAGACCTATTTTGTACATCATGGACTGACAAATCATATATTTGAGACCTATTTTGTACATCATGGACTCCTACCTAAGTGTCGAAGAAACCCATAGTCATTTGGGTATTCTTCACACACTTGACGAATATTTTTATACCTCACCCAAAGAGTCTTCTGATAAACCACTCATTTTTGTGTCTTTCAACTCATTGTTGGACCTGCACCTAGAGAGTGTGTGACGTTTGTTATTCTTCATTGCATCCTTTACATGAGCATGTTGATTCTTTTGTTTGCCTTTTGCATGAGTCTGTTCAATCTTTTCATCATCTATATAAGTTACTTGAGTCGTTCTGATGCAAAAGTTCATCTAGTAATGAAGCACAAAAAATTTATGTTGATAGTGACAAGTGGGTGCTGATCTTTCTAGAAATTGATCAGATGATGGTTCAATTACATTTAGAGAGATTCCCTATGATGCCCGTGTTATTGGCCCACATAGGGGTGACAATGTGTCACAATGTACGACATGTATTTTCTTTTTGGATTGTATCTTTTATTTTTCGCTTTGTTATTTTCGCGCATTTCTTATTAGACCTTGCTTGCCTCAACTAGAGCGATGAGAGAAGCAATGGTGAGAAAATTAGTTGTTTTGCAGAGTGGTGGAAAATCACTGAAACTTTTTGAAACAGTTGTGTTTACAATGCTATTTGAAACAAAGAGGCTGTTTACCCTATTTGGTAAAACAGTCGTGTGTTGCATAGTAAAAATGTTTAGAATAAAGCAAAAATATATACTAAACATTGCAAAATTTGATAGGAATGTTCAATATAGTCTAAAATACTAAAAAAAACTGGCATAAGTAAGTACAATATTTGAGTCTGCGGGAGGTGCTGGAAGAGCGAGCAAGAGCTCAAGCCTTTACGATAGTGTGATTAAAAAAATGTCAGGTTGTGCGTCCTGCTCTGATACCATGTAGAATAACACTGAAGTAGAGTGAAATTCAATATTTTATTAATTCCTTATAAAAGAGCATACATGATTGCAAGTATTTGTGTGTGTGTCTATATATATATATATATATATATATAGGACGAAGAAGTGGAGTCTAAACTCCATTATGAGATGCAGGACTAATCTTAAGGATGTAATGGGCTCTAGCTGCGTCAATGTATGGGTCTTTGTACAAGTTATCTTAACATACTTAATAAATCATCACGATACTCCATAAATATTAGGAATACCGATTCCGTGTCTCGAACTCTATCAAACGCCAAGTGCATAATAATAATAAATATAGTTAAAGAGTTATATATGTAGGGTTACAATATTGAACTACAAGATGCATTGTACCTATGATGTTCCATCAATTGATCCACAATGAAGTCCCTTAATGCTGACATTTTAGCAGCTCCAGTACCCTCCAATGTACTAGGTGCAATGTTTGAATCTTTGTTGATACTTGATATTCATTTGATTGGTGCTTGGTCTAAAACTCGTATGTCTCTGAATGAACAAAGCATTTATCACTATCCTAATATAATTATGTAGTGTCATTATAGCCACCATAATCACACATTGTTTTAAGAAAACATATTGGGACATATCCCTTAGTATGCCCATTTCCTCTTCCATAAACCAAAACTCCGTTTGATATCACTACAAAGCGAGGAGTGTGCTTTGTTAAATACTCATGACATCTTTTCATTGGGCGATTATCTCGAGCAAAATTCGATAATTGATATCTAGTTTCAGGAAATAGTTCCAAAGGCCTTTTCCCCATGGATATCTAAAGCATTTCCATAGAGTCCATGAGCATGCAAATAATTAATGTTGTACATAGGAATTTTTACCACATATAAAGAACCTGCGTGTAAGATGTGAGACCTAAAGCCGGCGGCGCCGAAGATGGTTGTGAGACATTAGGTCGAGAGGGGAGAAAATAGCTTTAGTGTGGAGGTTGAGCAAATTGTGGATATGATGATTTGCGAGTAGTGGAAATATTTCACAACTCGTAAACACGTGAAAATCACGATCCACATGCGGTGGATGTTGGCACTGTTCACACCTTCCTGTTCGGCGGGATTGTGCGGAGATCAGGGTGCCCTGCAAGTGTGCAGCTCAGTAAAATTGGGCTTTAGTCACACATTATGTAGCCTGAGTGAGAGACATTTTGTAATTTTGTGGTACTTCCACCTCTCACTGTATTTATGTGAGGGCAGGCTAAGATGGTATGAAGAATGAAATTCTAATTCCTCTCATCTTAATTTCTCCTCTCCACCTCTCACTTTCATTTTCTCAAATTAGAGCTATGCTTGAGTAAGGTTCCCCTTTTCCTCTTCTCCTAGCAGTCGAGCTCGACTCCTATTGTATCCTTCATCATTGGGAAGGCTAAGTCAAGGAAGGGTGGAGAAGATCCTCACCGAGACTTCTCCCTCTCCGGACAACAAGCCCACTGTTGCGGAGCCGAGTAAGAGGGAGGGGAGCAGAGGGATAAGAGACAAGAGGTAGAGAGGGGAGCTAGAGAGAGAGAGGGAATTAGGGATAGAGAAGAGAAAACATAACATTCATCCGAGATGGTTCTAATGCAAGGCTTACACGTCCTCTTATAGTGATGAGGAGAGAATACAAAAGGAAACAACTTAATTTAGGAAATACAAATTAATAAAAATGTCGCAAGCAAATAAAGCAACAAATAACACCCATAATTGACACAAACAAATAGAGAAACAAATAACGTCTCGTAATTGATTAATTATCTCTTGCGGTAATGGCGGTCCCCTCCGATATACGCGCTCGACGCGTGTAAACTTTCCAAAGAGGCTCGTCGTCGTGTAGATCCGTAACAATGCCACCGTCTGGAAAATGTGTCTTGTCCTCAAGGCAGTAGTCAGGGAACTGACGGCGGAAATCATCCCTGGGGAGCCACGTTGCGTCTGAGTCAGGCCGCCCAGTCCAAGCCACCAGAACTTCGTCAGTCGTAGGGTCCCCTGGGGCGCGACATCGACGATTGAGGATCGAGGCGGGGTAGTAAGGCGCGTCTCCGGAAAGGTCGAGGTCGGCCGGAAGGCGATCCGCGGTGGCGTGCTCGCCCACCGCGCGCCGCAGCTGCGAAACATGGAAGACCGGGTGGATGCGGCTCCCGTCCGAAAGGCGAATGCGGTAGGCTACTGCTCCCATGCGTGCAAGGACCTCGAATGGCCCGAAGAAGCGGGCGGCCAATTTTGGGCATGGTCGTCGGGCCACCGAAAGCTGGCGGTATGGGTGGAGTTTGATGAAGACCTTGTCCCCTACTTCAAAAGAGAGATCCCGTCGTTTTCTGTTGGCGAAAGAGACCATCTTCTGTTGGGCCCGTCGGAGGTGGTGCTTCAAGTGATCCAAAATAGTATCCCGGTCGCGCAGAGCTGATGCCAGGCTCTCCACTTGGCACTCCCCTGGAAGGTGGCGAACGATGAACGGAGGAGAACGACCGTAAACAACCTCAAATGAGGTGATGTCGGCCGCCTGGTGGTGGGCGGTGTTGTATGAGTACTCGGCCCACCCAAGCCACTTGGCCCAGCTACGCGGCTGCTCTCCCACGAAGCAGCAGAGATATGTCTCCAAACACCGATTGAGCACCTCTGACTGGCCGTCGGTCTGGGGATGGTATGCCGTGCTCATGCGGAGACGGGTGCCCTGCAGGCGAAATAGTGTAGTCCAGAAGGAGCTCAAGAAGAGCGGGTCTCGGTCGCTGACGATCGATCGGGGAAACCCGTGAAGGCGTACGACCCCCTGAATGAAGCTGTCGGCGACTGTGGCTGCTGTGTAAGGATGACGGAGGGGAATGAAGTGCGCATACTTCGAGAGCCGGTCTACTACGACTAAGATGCAGTCGAATCCCTGAGAGCGGGGCAGCCGAGTGATGAAGTCCATGACAACGTCGTCCCAAATGCGGTCGGGAATAGGCAGTGGCTGGAGTAGACCCCCCGGAAAAACGACTTCGTACTTGGCCTTCTGGCAGATGAGGCAAGCAGCCACAAAGGCTTTGACCTATCGGAACATGTGAGGCCAATAAAGTGAGGTCGCCAGCCGTCGATACGTCCGGTACTCCCCGACATGTCCTCCTGTCAGGGATGCATGGAACTCATCCAATAATCGAGGAATGCTCGGGGAAGAGGGGGCGAGGACGAGGCAGCCTTTGAAGAGTAGGCGACCATCTACCTAGGAGAACGGTGGGTGGGCGGTGTTATCTATGATGAGGGCCGTCCGAATCTTGTTCAGTGCCTGATCTGCCTCCACTTCCTTTTGAAGGGTGTCCGCGTCCTCCCACACTCGCCGGGAGATGGCTGCAAGCATGGGGTTGCGTGAGAGAGCGTCGGCTGCGCGGTTCTCCTTCCCTGGTCGGAACTCGATGCTGAAGTCATAGCCCAATAGCTTGGCCACCCACACCTGCTGAGCGGGCGTGGCAATCTTCTGCTGGAGGAGGTAGCGAAGGCTATGGTGGTCGGTGCGAACCACGAATCGTCGGCCTAGTAGGTAGGGCCGCCAATGTTGTACCGCGAGGACGAGGCCCATGAGCTCGTTCTAGTATGCTGATTGCTGATCGACTGCGAATGATGTCTGAGAATGCGCGGCTGAAATAGGCCACAGGGCGGCCGGCTTGCATGAGGACATCCCCCACGCCGACGCCCGACGCATCACACTCCACGAGGAAGGGTTGGGAAAAGTCCGGCATAGCTAGCACTGGGGCCCGAACCAAGGCCTGTTGGAGAGCGGTGAAGGCGTTGGCGGCCGCTGCCGGCCATTCGAAGGGGCCTTCGGCCGCTTTCTTGAGAAGTTGGGTGAGGGGTCGGGCTATCGTGCCGTATCCCTGAATGAACCGCCGATAGTATCCCGTCAGGCCCAGGAATCCTCACACATCACGGAGAGACGACGGGGTTGGCCACCGGATGACCGCCTCGATCTTGTCGCTATCCATCGCAACTCCTGCAGCGGAGATGGTATGCCCCAAGTAACACACCTCTGGAACCCCGAAAGAGCACTTCGTCGGGTGGAGTTTGAGGTGGTGATGCTGGAGAGTCGCCAATGTTTGTCGGACGTGCTGTAGGTGCTCCTGCCACGAAGAACTGTAGACCAAGATGTCATCGAAAAAATCAAGTACATGGTGGCGAAGTACCGGCCGGAATATGTCGTTCATCGTGGCCTGGAAGGTTGCTGGTGCGTTGGTCAGGCCGAAAGGCATAACCAGGAACTCGTAGTGGCCGTCATGTGTCCGGAAGGCCGTCTTGGCGACGTCGGTCGGCCGAACTCGAATCTGGTGGTAGCCAGCACGGAGGTCCAACTTGGTGAAAACGGTGGCGCCGTGGAGCTCATCCAGAAGCTCCTGGATCACCGGTATCGGGTATTTATCTGGAACAGTTGCTTTGTTGAGCTCCCGATAGTCCACACAGAAGCGCCAGCTGCCATCCTTCTTTCTGACCAAGAGTACCGGGCTAGAAAAGGGGCTCGCACTGGGGCGAATGAGGCCCCCTATCAGCATGTCGTGGACGAGCCTCTCTATCTCGTCCTTCTGCACGTGCCCATAACGATAAGGGCGGACTGATACCGCCGACACGCCAGGTTGAAGAGGGATGGCATGGTCGTGTGGCCGGGCTGGGGGTAATCCTGATGGTGCCGTGAAGAGGTCCGCAAACTCCGACAGGAGGTCCTGCATATCCGGAGGTGGTGCCTGGGTCGGTGGGACCACGTCCGTGATAGACCAGAGCCATGCTGAAAACTCGACGTCCGTTTTCCTCTGAATCGTGCGGGAGGAAACGGGAGCACGGAGTAGGGCTGCATCCCCCACCCGGCAGCACTCCCGACCGTCCTGGAGAAACCGCATCGTCATAGTTTTTCAATTGACCCGTACGTCCCCCAGTGTGCAGAGTCACGCCACTCCTAGGATAGCGTCGATTCCGCCGAGGCCGAAGATGTAGAAATCCGCCGTCACCGAGTGAGAGCCCACTAAAAGGGGAACGGAGGGGCAGCGGCCCTGGACCGCTCGCCGGCGGCCATCGCCCAAACTGACCATGAAGTCTGGCGCGGGTTCCATCGGTAGTTGGAGCTGGTGTGCCAGATGAGCGGAGAGGAAATTATGGCTCGCCCCGCTGTCCACCATGATGATAATGTGGCGATCGCCCAGTTTACCGACCAATTTCATTGTTTGCGGCCCAGAAATGCCACCCACGGAAAAACACAGAAGCTCCAACTGATGGAAAGTCGCGACGCCTGTGCCGTCGGTGGCGTCCTCCTCTGTGATCTCTAGGTCCTCGAAATCGGCCAAGGTGATCTCTGGTTCGACATCGCCGATGATGGCCCGGAATTCCTTGACCGTGCAGACGTGGGTCGGGGAGTAGGGTTGCCGACAACGGAAACACAACCCTTTGCGACGGAGCTCATCGAACTCATGGTTGGAGAACCGTTGAGGGGCGGCCGGACGAGCTGGCCGAGCAGTTGGGGCAACCCGAGGGGCTGGCGGCTCTGGGGTGGTGGTCTGCCAAAACCGCCCCCCCCCCCCCCCCCCCCCCCCCCCCCGCCCCCCCGTCGGGTGTCTTCCCGAAGGTGGTGTGTGTCGAGGAGCCAAATCCGCCTTTACGAGGCGGGCCATGTCCAGGGCTTCAGACACCGTCCGGAGGTGATGCGTGCGAAGCCGGGAGCGGATGTGGGGCAAGAGGCCCTGCATGAAGAAGCCGAGGTAGTGATCCGGTGGTAAGCCTGGAACATGGGTGACGAGGGCCACAAACTCATCAATGTAGTCATCCAGTGTACCGAGTTGGCGTACCCCACACAGTCGTTCGATAGCGGAGCCCGAGTAGCGGGTGTCGTAGCGGCTTATCATTTCTTGCTTGAGTTCCGACCATGAGATGGACGGGTTGGTCTTACGGAGCCATCGGGCCCAATGTAGGGCGGAGCCGTCGAGTCCCACGACAGCGGTAGAGACCTTGTCGTGGTCGGGAGTGTGATTGAGGTCGAAATACTGTTCCGCTTTGGCGATCCACCCCATCGGATCTACGCCGGCGAAGTTAGGGAGGTCCAAGGAAAGGGTCGGATGGCCACGGGGCGGCGGGGCCGGGGTCTCCCCGATGGGCAGAAATGGTGGCGCCCCGAGGAGGGATCCGCCGGGGCCTGAGCCCGCAGATCCGCTGGTGGACGAGGCGGCGGGCGGTTGGAGTGCATCCAACTTGGCATGAAGGGCGAGGATGGAGGCGTGCATGGAGGTGACTAGGGCTTCCTGGGCTTCGACGCGGCGGAGGGCCTCAGCGGCGGGGTCCTCCTACTGAAGATCCACAATTGAACGAGTGTTGGGGGCCATGAGGGCGTCCGTGGAATGCGGCGGCGAACGGCTGTGGCGGTACGGGACAAGGTGGGGCTGGTTCTTCGGCGGCCGGAGGCGGGCGGAGAGGGCAGGTCGGACCACTTTGTTGCGGAGCCGAGTAAGAGGGAGAGGAGCAGAGGGATAAGAGACAAGAGGTAGAGAGGGGAGGTAGAGAGAGAGAGGGAATTAGGGATAGAGAAGAGAAAACATAACATTTATCCGAGATGATTCTAATACAAGGCTTACACGTTCTCTTATAGTGATGAGGAGAGAATACAAAAGGAAACAACTTAATTTAGGAAATACAAATTACTAAAAATGACGCAAGCAAATAAAACAACAAATAACACCCATAATTGACACAAACAAATAGAGAAACAAATAACGTCTCGTAATTGATTAATTATCTCTTGCGGTAATGGCGGTCCCCTCCGATATACGCGCTCGACGCGTGTAAACTTTCCAAAGAGGCTCGTCGTCGTGTAGATCCGTAACACCCACACTCAATCGTAGGACCATAACAAATTGGTATTAGAGCCGCCTGCCTCCTATGACCGTTGCATTCGAATCGATTTATTGTGTAAAGTAGAAGATCGGCAACCAGAAAATTTCTCTATATGTTTCCCCTTCCAGTAGCTCTCATACCTGTGGACTAACCTTGGACGGCACCCATCAGCCGCTTCATCCTCTTGTTGCACCCTCAACACCTCTTGTCCTAGTCGATGACACCCATTGATCGAACCCAGCTATCCCGACCGACCCAACTCTTCCTACGACGACTTCAACAACGATGACTGATGACCGCAAGCGTCCCTCGACAACCTGCGACAACTCCAACAGGATTACAACTCCTGCGTTTGTATACTCCACCTCGACAACAACAATTTTGGCAATCGGTGGACTGATGAACCCATCAATGCTTAATTGTTTGACTTCATTGATTGTTTCTCTTTTTCTAGCCAGCCAACCAACGCACACCTACCTCCGAAGAGCCTTCTATCCATCCCACACCACTGCTCCATTGCTCTCATGGCCTCCAGAGTGCCTAGCACTCCGAATTTGATGCCCTAGCCCTCTGTAGTCACTTCTACCACCTCCAGACAGCCCCCGAGCGCGTTATACGACCATGGAGGGGAGCGGTCTTACTCTCGTGCAGATTATGGAGTCCGTGCAAAAGCTGATAGCCGTTCAAGCTCAATAACAAACATAATTCGCCACTCAGGCTGCCTGCATCGATGCCTTACATACTCCTTCCTCCCCAACCATAACACCACCCCGTGTCGAGTTCCAATCAGGTCGAGCCATTGTTCATCATGCCCTCTGATTCTCGCGTGCCTTGGTCCACGAGAGGCAGCGCTTCACGTTACTTGAAGTTGGATTTCCCTTTATTTGATGTGATAAGCAATCCCATTCCCGGCTCACGCACTGTGAGCATTTCTTTGCCAACTAGCTCACGTCATTGGAGGATTGTATATGATAGGCTTCCTTCCACCTCTTGGGCTCGACATATTATGGTTCAACCAACTGGCGCAGTAGAAACCTAATTTAAATTGAGCGACCTTCAAGCATTCCTGCAATTTGCGCTTCGGCCCATCTCTCCACAGCAATCCCTTGGACGATCTTGTCAACCCCAAACAACTTAGAGCCCATCGATGCTCACTTGGGAGAGCTTTCAGATGTTACTTACCCATGTCCTTTCTATATTATCAGAACGTCAGGTACCTATCTTCACTGTCAGTCTGCATGATCAGATACGCCTCGTATCGAATTCCAATCTCTGCAGGGACTCGCACAACCATGATCGTAGCCCGTATATGTCAGGAATGTCTCCTTATGGACAATCCATATGGCAGCCGCGAACGGGGGGGGGGGGGAGTCGGCGAGCGGATACCCCCATTTCTCATTCCGATAGACGATAGTCTTTTCACACCACTCAACAGCAAGGAATTCAGCGACAACCCAACCTTCATATGCCTATCACGAGCAGAGATAGCAGGATGACATGTACAAGGGCATTGTTTCAACTACGACAACACATATTTTACCGGACACTGGTGCAAGCGTCTTTTTTGACTAGTGGTGGATGATCCCATGGACAATAATGGGGATGGCATGACGCGAGAACTTCACACCTTAAGTTTGAGGACAAGCTTGATCCACATAGAGGAGGTGATGTTTGGGCCAATATAGGGAGTGACGATGTGTGACCATAGAGGACGCGTATCTTCTTTTTAGATTGTATTTTACTTTTCCACATTGTTATCTCTTCACAGATTTCTAATTACTCACATATCATGTATCCTGGGAGGACATTTTGTAATTTTTTGGTACTTCTCCCTCTCACTATATATATGCGCGGATGGTGGGTTTAGATGGTACTAAGAATTAAACCCCAATTACTCTCTTAGTTTCTCCTCTCTCCCTCTTATATTCACAAGTTAGTGCTAGGGTTGAGCAAGACTCCACTCTTCCTCTTCTCATTGCGGTCGAGCTCGGCTCCCATTGTATCATTCATCATTCAGAAGGCTAGGTTAAGGAAGGGATGAGACAATCCTCGCCGAGTCTTATCCCTCTCTGGACCTTAATCCTGCTCTCATTCGAAGGACCATAATAACCTGTTTAAAAAGTGCAGAGCGAACACGTCCTTAAACAGTCGTGAGAAGGATCATAACAACACTTACGAGCTCGATACTCTAAGAGTATGACTTTCCATCCCGTATTTAATATTGATTATTTGATACCTTACTTCGAACCTCGTGAGATGTGAATCATTTTCTTGAGCCCAACCCTAGCCTCATTTTCTCCAACCTCAGTTTCATCCTGACCTTACCCCTGAGCCTCACCCACTCCAGTGGTAGACATATGTAGTTTCATCGACACCACCATGGGTCTCTCTGGACCAACGACACACCATTGACTTCCAAGAGTATTACATTGACTTCCAAGAGTATTACATACACATGGCTCATGCGTGCATAATCATTCCCGACGGACAAACATGATATATTTGATTCATTGGAGAGGACACTCTTTCATCGACGACTCTTACATTGCATCCGAGGAGCCTCATCTTTTCTTACCTGGCCTTCAACGAGAGGATACACATCTCCATTCATTAAAAGATGAATTTTTTCAAACACAGGAGAATGATGAAGATCGACAAGACATTGAAGCATTAATTTCGAGGCATGTTCATTTTTGATTAGTTATCTGTCGTATTTGGTATCGCCTTATGGATGATCCGTGTCCGCAGTCTTGTTTGGAGTGACATATTAATTTTTCATATGTATTTTCTTTATTTTTGTGTTTTATTTTGTGAAATTTGACAACTATCGTGAATGGTCGATCATAGCCGTTCAAAATGATGCCCTAAGCTTGTTTTATAAATATGGAAGGGCTTGTTTTGGAGGCAATTGCAGATTTTAGATACCCATCTCCATTCATTAAAAGATGAATTCTTTTAAGTCAGGGAGAATGATGGAGATTAGTTATCTGCCGTATTTGGCATTGCCCGATGGATGATCTGAATCCGCAATCTCATCTGGAGCGACATTTAATATTTCATCTATATTTTCTATATGTTGTGTTTTATTTTGTGAAATCTAACAACTATTGTGAATGGTCGATCATAGCAGTTCAAAATGATGTCCTAAGCTTGTTTTATTATAAATATGGAGGGGCTGGTTTTTGAGGCAATTGCAGATTTTGGAGGCCATTCTTCTCGTAATCTAGCGATATTTCATGTTGCCGACTCCACGAGGCACCAAGGTGCTAATTCTTTGGTTTGTATCCTTGTATTTCCTTATTTTTGTTCCCTAGCCGACTGCCCCACCAGCCGCCCCATTTTCCTTTTCAAATCTACAACCACCCACCTCTAGATATCCCCAAAACTGATTCCTATTCCCCTTCCCAACAGTTGCCCTTCATTTTCAATGCCTAAACCTTAAACGACCAACCCACCTTTCATTTCCCCAATTCATCCTTCCTTGCTGGTTATCCATTCCAGTAGAACCAAAATTGCCGCCTTATGTTACAACACTGCAGCGCATGTTACAGAACTGCACCCATCTCCCCTAAATCCTCGCCGACACTCAGCCTAACCTGTGCAGCCCCTCCACAGCCATACATTTCCCTCCGGCAGCCAACATACAGCACCCTTCACCCCTCCGGACAGCCTTCACCCTTCCGGACAGCCTTCACCCCTCCGGACAGCCGCCATGGCATCTCCAATCCCAAGATATCATCACCCAAGCCTACAGGTTCCCTCATTGTGAGTTTTTTTAAACTTGTCTGGCTTCATTATTTTCAACATTATTGTACTAATTTGGATTCTTATATGATTATAGATTTTTGCTTTGCTTTGTCAGTATATTTGTCTGTGATTAATCTTGACTTGCGTATTAACTTTTGGTCCTCCAATTAAAGGCATAGTAGTATGTCACGGATCTGTCTCGGATCCTTCGCCGTTTATCATAGTATATGTCGTATGAAGTTCGTATTACGAGTCAAGTCTTATTATATTAATATTTATGTATTTTTAATATTTTAGGGTATTATCATGTAATTACGGATTTATCACTTGGGGTTTCTATAAATAGACTCTTAGAGTCTTGTATCAATTATCAATGAATGAAGTCTAGTTCTTGTCCCCTTGTTGTGAGATCTTGATGGCTCTCTCCTCTAACGAGCACCCCCCCCAGGCAGCTGCGGTTCCGGCTCCACGACATCCTCCACCACTGTCATCTTCTCCACCTCCGATCTCTCCTCCGACAACATTCTAAGACTCATAACATATGGTATCAAAGCTATCCTTCCTTGGCTTGACGCTCCGCTGTCGTTCATCTCCCGCTGCACACATCCCCTCCACTTCCTTCGTTGTTCGACCACAGCAAGCCACCCCATAGCCGTTGGAGTCTTCCACTGCTACTCTTTCCTCCATTCGAGTCTTCACCGCTCGACTCTTCCGTTGCCCTCACAGTTTCAACAAGCCAAGGTCCCATCCACGCCGCTTTTGCCTCTACGATACCAATACCGACTTCTAGCAGCCTCTGCTTCCTGCCAGCGCCGACACCTTCGTCTCCTCCTCACCCTGCTGCAAACACCAGCCAAAAAAAAACATCCAGTCCCCTAGACGATGCGACCGTCTAGGCAACATTCCCTCTAGTCGGCGTTCTCCTCCGACCATCGTTATCAAGCCCTCTCGTTGTTGCGCCAATGCTTCCTTCCAGTCGCATCGTCAACCTCCACGCTTACTGCATGCTGCCATAACATCTAGTGGCCGCTGTCTTGAGCCCCCCGCAAAGCACACCCCCTTTTCAGTTTTCATCCCTCGAGCTCCGCAAAAGTCCTCTTCCATATCAAATTTATTACTCATTTGTTATTAATCTATTAGCTATTAAGCCCCCCCCCCCCCCCCCCCCCCCAAAGCAACAACCTTATTTTTAATTAAAAACCCTCACAGTCCTATTTCCTTCTTCAGCCCCACCAGCACACCTTTCTCACGCTACTTCCCATCTTTTCTTTTCTTTTTTTATTATACTTCCTATTCCTACTGCTAGTATTTGAATGTTTAATTAATTTCATCACGTGTTATTATGGGGAACATGAAGCTGGCTGTCGCGGATGCGTCCACCATCCAATCGATGCTACGAGAATTCATGGCCTCCATAGACGCAAGCCTTCAGGACCCCGAAGCCCGTCGTCAGAACGACATGACCACGCTCCTCCACAAAACTGAGAATTTGATAGCTGCTCTTCCGCCAAAGCTTGGTGGTGATGGTTGCCATGTCATTTTGATGACGTGCGTCGGCATCCCGAAAGCGTGATTCTACATCTTGAAAGCGTGCATCCATGACAGATATAACCAGGGGAGGACCCACCTGTAGGCATAATTGAGCACATGCCTACACAAAAATGGGATATCAGGAAGATTGCAGGAGTAATTGATTAGACAAGTTGAGGAAATAAAGATATCACTTGGTGACTACAGGTGCTATGATAGAACCAATTAGTTGTGCTTAGAAACTGTTCATTTTTACATCTCTATGATCACGTCTGATGTGTGGTTATTCTCAACCCATCCATGGTATGATCCTTGTTTCGTGGTTCTCTCTTTTTGAGGATGTTTACTACTACAAAATCATAGTTCCAAGTATTCAGCAAAAGGTTTGCGCACCTCTGCCTGATCAAATTGTTGAGTTCCTTGAACATAAGGAGAAGACGTATTCATTGATTTTGTCTTTTTTGTCTACAAAGTAATCTATGAAGTTGCCAATTAAGAAACAACCTCAAGTATGTGATTGATGTGCGAGAGTCTTTAAATTTGTTAGAAGGAAGATTTGAAAAGGCCCAAAGTAAGGTCCATCCTGGGTCCTCTTCCTCCTTATGCTTTAGTCTCACATCTTAGATTGAGACTTCTTTCCCTCTTTCTCTTCTTATATTAATGTACAAATACTTGTATTCATACATCTAGGAGAAATTAATAAAGATTTCAATTTATTTCTCAGTATTCTGGTGTTTTTTTACATGGTATCAAAATCATTCGATTCTATTTTTTTTTAGGTTCTGCGCTCTCTGTACGGTTAGAATTCTTCTGACAGTAGGTCTCTTTTTGCTCCTACGATCTCTGTTGTGTCTAACCCGCAACCTTTCTCATGCGGTCTCTGTGCGGTTTCTGCTGTGTCTAGCCGCATCCCCTTTGCTTTCTCTATCGTGGCTTCCATCTCCTCCATTTCCTTGCTTTTATAGAGTCTCTCCTGACAAGTGGGCCCAACCCTCTATTTTTCTCGCTGCGGTCATATATTCCTAGCCGCGAGTCGCCTGCTTGCCACGAGTCTTGATCGTAGCTCCTTCTCTCCACTGTGGTCGTTGGTTCTGCCCGTGTCTGTTCTCCTGTTCACCGCTTGCCGCCGTTTGCTTAGCCACACGACTTGCTTATCCGCTGCCGCTTTTTGCTTGCCACACGACTTGCTTCTTGCCGCTGCTGATTACTTCTTGCCGCTGCCGCTGATTGATTCTTGCCGCAAGGATTATTTCTTAACCACTAATTTCTTCTTGCATGCTTGCCTCTTGCCTGCTTGGTGCTGTTGTTTGCTTTCTGCTTGCCTCTTGCCGCTGCTGCCTTCTTGTTGTTGTTTACTGTTATTGCTTGCCTCTTGCCGGTGTTGTCGGCTTACTACTGCTCACCGCCTCTATCTCTGACTGCAGCCATCAGACCGCCTCTCCTCTAGCCGCCTGTGAGCTCTATGGCGTCCTCTGGTGCGCCTTCCCTTCGTGCTCGTGCGGCTATATCGGTTCCTGAGGTCCACGATGAGCTGCGGATCACCACTATTTCTCTTAGTGAGAAGAAGAATTTTGTTGAGTGGGTGCATTTCATCTGTCGGGTTCTTCAGACTAAGGGTCTTTTGCATCATTTAACTAAGGACACCCCTTCTGCTCCTACTAGCGACTGGCTTCAGGATGATGGACGTGTCCAGACTTGGCTCCTCAACTCCCTAGATGGTGAACCCTATCGTATGATCATATATCATGAGACGACCAAGGCTATGTGGAATGAACTTCATTCCCTCTACTCTGGCAAGGACAGTCTTCAACATCTGTTTGACATCATCACAGATCTTCAATCTCTCGACTCAGGAGGTGCTGGCGACTTGATCTCCTTTGTTGCTCAATACAAAACTTTGGTTGATGCATGGATTCAACATCAACCTCCTTCTACTGATCTTGTTGCACATCATGCTCAAAAAGAAGTTGTTGGTATTGCCATGATGAAGGCTCGTGTTCCGCCTCATCTTCACAATGTTTAGGCTCAGATACTCTCTTCCTCCACTATTCCCTCTCTCTCAGATGTTTGCTCAATGTTGTTGAAGGCGACACCACCTCCAGATGCCCCCAGACCTCCCTCTCCGGCTCTTCTCCACCATTCAGTTGCCTCCACCCCCTCCTTCATCTACCCGAGGAGGTCGCACTGGCTACCGAGGGAGGGGTCGCAACAATCGACCTAAATTCAAGTGTACTCACTGTGGTAGGGGTGAACATCTTGAGGCGACTTGTTATTGTAAACATGGTCTGCCTTTTCCGCCTAATGTCTCTGCATCTTCTACTACTCGTGCCGATATTGAAGCGATGCACCTCCAGCTCCAGCATCTCCAAGGGTTACTCAACCATTTGCCTGGCTCTATTGTCTCTATCTCCAATGAAGGTATCACTTGTCTCTCTAATAGTCCATGTTGGATTGTGGACTCTGGTGTCACTCATAATATCACTTCGCAGAAACCACCCCAGTACTTGGCATCTTCGCATCCTAAGTTTATCACAGTGGACAACGGTGACACCGCTCCTGTCTCCGGCTCTACTGATATGTCTCTCATATCTTCTATCTATCTTCGCTCGGTCCTTCATGTCCCGGGCTCCCCTTTCAATCTATTTTTTGTTCGTCGCCTCACTGATGATCTTGACTGCTCTATCACCTTCACATCTTTTTCTTTTGTGATGCAGGATCAACGGACGCAGAATATCATTGATAAAGGATGACTATGCAACAGACTCTACCGTCTCGACGTTTCTCCCACCATTCTCTCATATGTCACCTCTAAAGAGCGGCATCGGGGTCTTGAGCATGCTCCTCTTCAAATTCTCAAGAAGGCTCTTCCTAATCTACCTCTTCTAGCATTTACCTGTGAGTCATGTATTTTTGGAAAACAACATTGTTTTTCTTTTTCTCCTCATTGTACTCGGAGCGTTGCTCCTTTTGATTTAGTGCATTCAGATGTTTGAGGTCCGTATAAAGTTGCTAGTATTTCTGGTTATCGCTATTTCATTACTTTCTCATTACTTTTATTAATGATTATTCTTGTATGACGTGGTTATACTTTCTTTGTGATCGCTGAGATCTTACTCGTGTGTTACATTACTTTATATTGAGACTCGTACTCAATTTTCACGCACAATTAAAACGATCCGTACATATAATGCTCGTGAATACACCATTCATGCGTTTGATGATCTCTGTACTGAGTTTGGGATCATTCATCATACCTCTTGTGCTTATACTCCCCAACAGAATAGTGTGGTTGAGCACAATAGACACCTTCCTGATGTTGTTCGCTCCCTCATATTTCAAATGCAGGTTCCCAATTGATGCAGGACAACGCGTAGGGTTTGCGCGTCTGTCGGTTTTTTCTAGGAAATTCTAAATGCGTGCAATGAATAATGGATTTTGCAAACAAATAATTTGAGCGCGCGTGCGCAGACTTTATAAAATTAGCAACGTTTGTTTTGTTTGTAAAGCACAAAAAGAACTATTTTGTTAAAAAATGGATTTTCTTAAAAAATAATGATTCAATTCTAAACCCGGGGAAGGAAATGCGCAACTTTCGTTCCGTCCCCTTGTCGTAGCAAAACGGAAATCGTGAACTCCAAATACGTTTTCGCTTGGATTTTTCGACATAGCGTTTGCTAACAAAATTCGGGCGAAAACCCAACAACGAATCTATTATCCTACGAGAAAATATAGAGACACACACAAAGGAGGAGAAAGAAACAAGTTATCCACGGAAAGATGCGTCTTTCTGTATTTGAAGTCGATAGCAATCACACGAGAAATTCCTTTTCATCTTCGATCTTCCACTCCGAAGTCGGCCGCTATCGTACACGGGCATCAAAGAGAAATTTCGCTCACTCTCGCACGAAAGTGGTTCCACGGAATCTCAAACACTCAATAGTGTAAGGAAGCCACAAACTAAACAACCTAAAATTCACTCACTCTCACACAAGTGACTCCATGAAATCTCACAAGCACTGCAGAGGCTCCAATGAACTTCACCAAACACACAAAGGAGCTACTCTATTAACAACCTAACTTTAACAGGATTCAAACACTTCACAATTTTTCATTCACATCTACCACATCATCACCATCCCCCTCCAACGGGAATTAACTCAACTAAACAGGAATTAAACAGTTAACCCTTAATCTCATTTCACCTACTCTGAAGCAACCAAAACACCGATCACTTCCACTGTTGATCTTCCCCCTCAATGGAAAGCAAGCAACCAACAATTCCTATACTCCTCTGCAGGACTCACAAAATCAGAAGCAACACTTTTTTCTTCAACATTCCACATTCACCAACTCCTAAACAGGAAAATACAACCCAGCAACTCTCACTTAATCTAACAATGTTTTCATACTGGAAGCTCAAAACAAAGTAGCAATATCAAAACATTCATCACTAATTGAACTCCTATAGGATTTAAAACTACACTATTCATCGTCTTCTCAAACGGGAAGAACACAAAGCAGCAATCACGCAATAATTTTCATCATTCACCACCCAACAGATAATTCCGGTCCCTCTTATATAGCGGCAAAGAAAGAAAAAAATACATAAAAATAATAACTGTCGGGAGGAATCGGCCATGGCAAAGCTTAGACATGGCTGAAACCGCCGCCAAAACTGTCGGGAGGCGTGGTAACTCCTCGATCGCACATGGACGCCCCTGGATCGTGGTCGGTTAAAGCACAAAGTGGGAAATTTTCCCTGCGGACAGCGCCAAAGTCGGGACGGGAAGTGCGGCTGAAGCCGAGCCCTAGACAGCGTGCTGACTGAACCGGGAAGATCTCCTGTAATGTTGGCACGATTTGGGGAAGATGAACAGTGCATGGGTCGGATGGAGCTGAACTGGAGGATTGGAAATGTTAACAGATAACATTTCATTTACACACACACATATATATACTTATATGTATTATACATATATATATATATATTTCCACATATTAAAAAAAAATTCAAAATTACAAAAAAATGTCAAAGTGACAAATAAAAGATCCAGGACCGATAGAGGTCCGGTCGAGTGCGGCGTCGAGCATTTTTTTCGTCGACCTGATCTGGGCTGGTCTCCACCACCAAGGGTTATTGACACTTTGTTGTCTCTACGACATGCTATCTCATCAATCGTCTGCCCTATTCCGTTCTCAGCTTTGCCAATCTGTTTAGTCTTCTCTTTCCCTCCACACCGTCATTCTCTCTCATACATCGGGTATTTGGATGTACCTATTATGTTCATAATCATGGTCCTTCCACTGACAAGCTTGCTCTTAAGGCTATCAAATATATGTTCGTTGGTTACTCATGTACTCAGAAAGGCTATGTGTGTTTCTTTCCTACTGATCGCAAGGTTGTTGTGTCTGTTGTTGTTATCTTTCTAGAAGATCAATCTTTTTTCTCCTCATTCCTTTCCTCTTCCATCGCCGTTATTGCCACGCCCTGCCGTCCTTGTTACTTCTCCTCTCCCACCTCTCCTTCCAACCCCGGCTCCCGTACCGAACAAACCACCTCTTCTCCATGTCTACACTCGTCGTCCTCCTCGCTCCGACGCCCCTCACCAGTCGCCTTCAACCTCTGGTACCTCGCGGCCTGCTGATCCGACTCCTGTCTCCACTGCTCATCCCTTGACGAATTATGTATCTTTGCATCACCTCTCTCTAACGCTTCTCAAATTTGCAACTTCTTTATCTTCCATCTCTATACCTAATTATGTGCAGGAGACTCTTCACCATCCGGGGTGGTGTGCGACCATAGATTTGGAAATGACTACCCTCTGGGCTAATCAAACACGGGATCTGATTTCTCTTCCTCCGGAGAAGACATGTGTTGGATGTAAATTGTTCTTCGCGATCAAACATGCTCATGATGGTACAATTGATTGTCTCAAGGCTCGTCTTGTGGCTCGTGGGTTTACTCAGCAACATAGTCTCGACTATGATGAGACTTTTTCTCCTGTTGCCAAGTTAAACACCATTCGAGTCCTAATTTTCTTAGTTGTCCATCATCAGTGGCCATTACATCAATTAGATATCAAGAAGACATTTCTCAATGGCGGCCTTCAAAAAACTGTTTACATGCACCAACCTCCCAGGTTTGAGACTATGGGGGAATCGCTTGTGTGTCACCTCAAGAAATCGAGAAGTCTGTTGAGTTGTCTGTGATGTTAGATTTACTCGAAGCTCAGCGGATTTCTCTCTCTTTACTTGTCATCAAACAACAGGCACAATACTGCTCTTAGTTTATATCGATGACATTCTAATCACGGGAGATGATTTTAAAGGGATAAAAATGATTAAGCAACACCTAAATTCATTTTTTCTAACTAAGGATTTGGAGAATATTCAGTACTTCCTTGGCCTAGAGGTTGGAAGCCGCCATGATGGCCTTGTTCTATCCCAACGGAAGTACTGTCTTGATCTTCTTCATGACACTGACTATTCTAGATGCTAGCCTATTGATACTCCTATGGATGTCAATCACAAACTCTGTGCTCATGTCTCTGACACCGATCTACTTCTTCCAAATCCAGAGTATTATCGATGTCTTGTAGGAAAGTTGATTTATCTTACAGTTACAAGACCATCTATCTTATTTGTTGAGGTTATCAGCCTATTCATGCACTCTCCACGAATGTCTCACCTCTAGGCTGTCGAGCTCATCCTAAGATATCTGAAGACAGCCCCTAGGCGCAAGGGCTTATATACAAAACCTCTTCCTCTTCCACTCCGACGTTGGTTGCTTATTCAGATGTTGATTATGCTGGCTGTCTGAATGATCGACGTTTCACAAGTGGATTTTGTACTTACTTTGGAGGACACTTTATTACCTGGAGCGGCAAGAAAAAATCTGTGGTTGCTCACTCTTCGGCCGAAGCCGAGTAATTTTCTCGTCTGTTGTATCTGAGCTTACAAGGTTAGAGTGTCCTAGATGATTTGGGTGTCAAGCTTTCCTCTCCATCTACTTTATTTTGTGTTACGTGCCCTAGATTGAGAGCGCGTGCACAGGGGAAGAGGAGGGAAGTCCACGAGAGAGGAGGAGGGAACCTTCTTGGAGCCTCGGGGAGCAATGGAGGCCGGCGGTGACTTGCGGCTTGCAAACGAGGAGGCGGGCTGGCGCGGAATCACGGAATGGAGTGTGCGGCTAGGGCGTCGGGGGTGCAGGTTCCGTGAGATAAGAAAAGGGGTTAGAGAGAGATAGGAAATTAGAGAGGAAAATGGATGAAAATAAAAGGACTTGCTTGCTTATCTTTCTTAGTTCCCCACACGGGTATTAAATAGCCACACCAAATGCCCCCTCCTTGGACTTAGACACGGAGGATCAAATGCGCATAATAAAATACAAAGTATAACTAGATAAAGGTCTACGATATACACGACCAAAGAGGGACCATAACATCCCCAACCTGCCCGACGACAAGCTTGCCCTCAAGCTTGTTCTATGGCGACGATCGGCGTTGGATCCCCCGTGTCTGTGTCAGTATCCCGTTCTGCGGCAGGGTCATCTACCTCCAACCAGAAGAGGCGCTTGCAACGATGTTCATGGAAAAATGTCTCGTCGTAGTTGTAGAAGAGGCCCTTGGCACGGCGGTCACTCATCTCCTGTGTGGACAGTCGGCGAATGGTAGTTGGGCGGTCGACATCGCGGTCCGGAGCGAGTAGACTGACTGTGGGCGATGGCAGAGAGCGCGGGCTACGACTGAATCCCTCAATATCTGGGTGATATAGATGGGGGCGATCCAAGAGCAGACGCTTCTCGCAGATGCGAGCCAAGCTCATTGCAGTCATCAGATCTGCGAGGGCCTAAAATTTCGCGTCCATGCGGAGGCGTTCATGGATTCCTGCAGTGAAGATTGACACCTGCTGTGTTGGAAGAACTTAGGGAGTGCGGGTCAGGCGGACCTGAAGCTATTCGAGGTACTCGTCGATCAGATCGGTCTGCTGGAGAGAAGTGAGATCCCCCAAGATATTGCTGTGGAGGGGTGGGCCGAAGCGGAGGGTGCAACTCTGTTTGAAATCCTTCCAAGAGAGGAGTGGTTTCTCCCGTTGCAGTTTGGAAAACCAAAGTTGGGCGGGGCCCATCAGGTGGAAGGAAGCAACATTGAGTCATTCTTTCGAAGGGGTGCGCTGATGGGCGAAGAACTGCTCACAATGAGAGAGCCGGGCCAAGGGGTCTTCGTGGATGTCGAATATTGGAAAGTCCAGTCGCATGTATCATGACACACCATTGCCCTCGTGCCTTCGGGGTAAAAACTCCGACAGGGTTGGCGGAATCGGCACATCACTGGAGGAGCCCGTTGTCGGTTGGGTCGTTCGGTTAGCCGCTAGTTGGGTGGTGATGGAGGTAATAAGGGCGTTGTTGTTATCCACTAGGAGCTTGGCGAGAGACTCAAAAATTTTAGAGAGGGAGGGCTGTTCGGCCATTGCTTGGTGCAAAATTGGTGGGTTATCAGCGTCGGAGGGATTGGAGGAAGGAGGGACTGGTGGCAGAAGTAGCCCAGTAGAGGCAGCGAGCAAGGGGCCCCCGCCGATGGAGGAGCCGAGTAGTATGCATTGTGGAGTAAGCTGGCAGAGAGCGGCCAGGGCGAAGCCGGTCATGGCAGAGTCGGCTGGGCGGAACCGATCGGGGCGGAGCAGGTCGAGGCAGAGCCCCCGTCACTGTTGGAGCTCGGTCCGGAGCAGGTCGGGGCGGAGCCGGCTGTGCGAATTGCGAAGCGGCCGGGGGGTCGACGCTCGACAGGGATGGTTGGGTCGGCTACGACGGGGGTAGAAGGCGGTAGATCTGGAGTTTCAGTGGCGGGGAGGAGAGCTGCCTCTGATACCAAGTTGTTGCGTGCCCTAGATTGAGAGCGTGTGCACCGGGGAAGAGGAGGGAAGTCCACGAGGGGCGAGGAGGGAACCTTCTTGGAGCCTCGGGGAGCAATGGCGGCCGGCGGTGGCTTGCGGCTTGCGAATGGGAGGCGGGTTGGCGCGGAATCGCGAAATGGAGCGTGCGGCTAGGGAGTCGGGAGTGCGGGTTCCGTGAGATGAGAAAAGGAGTTAGAGAGAGAGATGGGAAATTAGAGAGGAAAATAAATGAAAATGAAAATACTTGCTTGATTCCCTTTCTTAGTTCCCCACCCGGGTATTAAATAACCACACCAAAATGCTCCCTCCTTGGGATTAGACACGGAGGATTAAATACGCATAATAAAATACAAAGTAGAACTAGATAAAAGTCAGCGATATACGAGACCAAAGCAGGACCATAACATTTTGTGACAATCAAGCGGCTATACACATTTCTAAGAATCCTGTTTTTCATGAGCGGATCAAACATATTGAAGTTGACTGCCACTTCATTCGGGAGAAAGTTCAAATGAAGAAGCTGGAATTGAAGCATGTTCGGTCTGCTGATCAAGTTGTTGATCTTCTCACTAAGGGCTTATCACGTGCGTTATATTATCAATTCTTGTCCAAGCTGGGTGCTTATGACTTGTACGCTCCAGCTTGCGGGGGAGTGTTAGAAGAAAGATTTGAAAAGACCCAAAGTAAGGCCCATCTTGGGCCCTTTTCCTCCTTATGCTTTAGTCCCACATCTTAGATTGGGACTTCTTTCCATTTTCTCTTCCTATATTAATGTACAAATACTCGTATTTATACATCTAGGAGAAATTAATAAAGAATTCAATTTATTTCTCAATATTCTGACATTTTTCTACAAAATTTAAATATGTCATTGAAGAAACAACATTAAGTATGTGATTGATGTTGGAGAGTCTTTAAATATACAGTATTTATCCAGCGTGTCATTGTTGAAACACATGTTCTCTCCATGTATGAAATAAGAAGTATCTCATAAAAGAACATCTAGCAGAGCTTATTTTTATTTGAATGATTCTTAGAAATATTGAGGTTGAGGATATTCTACTTATTTTGTTAATTTTTTAACCTGTGTCTTATAAGTTATAACAAGTCTATTGTTTCAGAAAAAACATGATTGATATTACCAAACAAGTGAATGTTGAAATCTGTGCTTTGTTAAAAAGAAAATTTTGAGATGGTCATGACCCTGAGATTGAACCATCAAATGAATCTTAGCCATTGGATTTTAATCTCTCTGAGCTATTGGAACACAAATCTTTTTTAATACATAAACTAGCATAAAAAAAGACATACATATATTATATTATTATTTGTTGATACTAGCGACCGTTCACAGGGTCTCTTCGTGCACATGTGGCAGCAATAGCACTCTATCATCGTTCAAGTAATTATTGGGTATTATTGTTGTCATACATTGCTTATTGGGGGAATTTGTGCATGGCCTCTAGTAATTTCAAATAAGAGAAATACTGAACCATAAATTAAACAGTGACAACTACACTATTGTTTTATTAAAGGCAGATAAATCCTCCTGAGAAGTGTTGCTCTGGAGATATGGTAACTTACAGCATGCAGGTGGAAGAAGAATTGGAGTCACCAAAATTGTCTATAAAAAGTGATGGCATGAGCTAAGTTCGTTAAGTGGGTTACCGGGTTACCGCAATAGGTGAAGAAATGGAATATCTTCACGAGAATTAGACATGAAAGCCAAATTAATTAATGGGAGAAGTGTTGTTTGCTGCAAGCAGGTCTTCAGAAGGAAAAGCTTAAATCCCGTGTAATCAAGGGATAAGAACTATGTAGCCTAAGTTTGTGCACTGTTTAGACTTGCTCAATATTGACAATTTTAGGTGGCCCTAAGGGGTTGCTGACATCAGAATCTCCATAGATGATTCAATTCTAAGTGTACATCTGTTGTGATGTCTTGAATTCTAATTTGTCTTTCATGTTTCTACTAGAAGAATTGCCCTTTATGAGGTATTTGGGGGAATTCATTTGTACGATGGAGTGTTAGATAAACTCCACTGGTTATAAATTTTGGGTATTTAGCGCAAAATCCGTAGTTCTTAACATTGTTTCCTTGTAGCGCATCCTCTATAGTTAAAAACTTTTGCAGCCGCCTTTAGATATAGCCCTATAAGGTGAATCACATATATTCTTGTGTTATTCTCCGGTTGTGTTATTTCTTTTTTTGCTTGATTGTCTCCAGATGATGAACCCACCCCTTCTCTCATTGGTATTGTTAGTTTTTCTGAGAATAGTAGTTCAGCTTTCCCCCCGTCAGTTGTATACTAATTGTTGTTTTAAATCACTTTTTCAAACCCTAACCTGTAAGCCATTACTGTATAGTTATCATACCCAAGCTTTGTGATCATAATGTGACATGAGGTTTTCCTTGACTTCCCAGGAAAAGTGCAGCACCTACGAGCTTGTCGAAATCAGCACTGGTGGAAAATTAAGCAGGCACAATCTTCATGTTCAGCAGCTCGGCCCTGACACCACAACTGAACTTTCAGCATTTCATGTAGCCCAAAGTGATCAAATCCAAGATCTTCATAGCAGATTAGTCCTTGAACACCCGAGAGGATATTCACGCCAGCTTCACAAGTGCATAGTTTCGAGCTCCTCCGGCCACGCCATTTTTGACGGAAACATAAAGGTCAACAGGTTTGTTCTCGCGGATCAGATCCTAGATCTTCATCTTGCGAATGCTGCGCTCCAAAATTCATTTTTCTTTTATCGAGCAGATTTGCGCAGCAGACAGATGCTGGACAGTTGACAAGAACTCTGCTCCTGGCGCCTCGAGCGACTGCCAATATAAAGCCAAATTTGCAGATCATCGCGGATGATGTAAAATGTTCGCACGGAGCTGCCATTAGCGACCTTGAAGAAGACCAGCTCTTCTATTTCCAGGCCAGAGGAATTGACGTGAAAACCGCAAGGGATGCTCTTGTTTTTTCATTTGGAGTTGAGATATTGGCTCGGATTCCTTTCGAGCCGTACAGGAAGAGTGTAAGCGATCGAGTTAAAGAATTGTTGACAGCGAGTTAGCAATCAGGTTAGTTTTTTTGTAACTTATAAGCTTATAGATGTTCATCATTTATTCAATACTTTTTGTTTAAAGAGGAAAAAAGTTAAATGTGTAATTTATTTGCTTGAGAGCTGAAGATGAATTCATACCACATGAACTATTATTTCTTTTCTTAATTGAATAGAAATTGAATGAAGAAATGTTACAACAGATTGAGCACAGATGGTGTCACATATATATACCGCATGAACTTTGAGGAAAATTTTATAATTTCAAACTATAAAAATATGCAACATGTGATTAGGCAAACCCACAAATACAATTTGGATGATTAATAGTATTTTATATATATATATATATATATATATATATAGAGAGAGAGAGAGAGAGAGAGAGAGAGAGAGAGACTAAATACCATATGTGAATAGGTGAATTCTTTATTCATTCTGTTTTTAAAGGTTTGGCCTCATATACATATAGCATAGTTAGCAACTATGCATAATCACTGCTAACAATTATGAGCATCCTCACATTAAACAGTAAACTCTGAGCTTGATCATCTATTGAGCAATCGAGGTCGCTTTCGCACAAATCAGTAGTTTAAGGCGCAAAGGCGCCCTGACTTCATAGAGCTCCAGCCAACACAAAGTTTGAAAGAAGAAATCGATGAGTATTTCTACCATCGAAAAAACTTGTAACAAAGTATGATGTGTTCAAAATAGGCCACCAATCGAGGTCTTTTTATTTTCTAAAAACTTTCTTACAAGTTTTTTTTCGACGGTAGAAATACTTGTCGGTTTCTTCTTCTAAACTTTGCACTGGCTGGAGTTCTATGCATTCAGTGCGCCTTTGCACCTTAACTCCTGATTTGTGCGAAAGGGACCTCGAGTACTCAATAAACTATCGAGCTCAGACATGCTGAAGTATCTGGTAAGCTGTATTTCACCGAAAAATTATGTATTTTGAGCTGAGTTTATTGTTTAATGTGAGGATGTTCATTATTGTTAGCAGTGATTATGCATAGTTGTAAACTATACTATATGTATATGAGGCCAAACCTTTAAAAACTGAAGGAATACAAAATTCATCTATTAATATATGGTAATTAGACTCTCTCTCTCTCTTTATATATATATATATATATATATATATATATATATATATACAAGCAGTCGTGCACGGGGGACCCTGTGCGGGCAACATTCATCGTGGGTGCGACATTTGTCGAAGGGGAGACATTTGTCGTGGGAGCGACATTTGTCGCGGGGGCGTCATTAGTCGTCGTGGCAACATTCGTCGTCGTGGCAACATTCGTCGTCGTGGCAACATTTGTCGTAATGGCGACATTCGTCGTGGCGGCGACATTCGTCGTGGGGGCGACATTCGTCGTGGGGGCGACATTCGTCGTGGGGGCGACATTCGTCGTGGGGGCGACATTTGTCAAGGGGGCGACATTCGTCGCGGGGGTGCGACATTTGTCGTGGGGGCGACATTTATCGTGATGCGACATTTGTGGTGGGGGCGACATTTGTCATGGGATGCAACATTTGTCGCGGGGGAGACATTTTTTGTAGAGGTGACATTTGTCGTGGGGGCGACATTTGACGTGGGTGCGACATTTGTCGTGGGGGAGACATTTGTCGTGGAGGGCATTCGGCGGGGGAGCGACATTTGTCATTGAAGCGACATTTGTCGTGGGAACGACATTTGTCGTGGGGGCGACATTTGTTGTAGGGGCGACATTTGTCGTGGGTGCAACATTTGTCATAGGGGGCGACATTGGTCATGAGAGTCATCATTCGTCGTGGACGACATCATTCGTCCGGGACATTGTCATTCGTCTGGAGTGGTGACATTTGGCGTGGGTGATGACATTTATCGTGGAGAGATAGTGGCGATAATTTTTTATCCCGGTAGATGAGGAGCTCTGCTGAGGCACGCCATGGAGGAGAAATCCCGGCTGCTTTTGAGGAGAAATCCCAGTTGTTGTGGAGGAGAAATCCCGGCTGTTGTGGAGGATAAATCCCGGCTGTTGTGGAGAAGCATCGTGGAGGAGATCGATGCACGGAAAGGGTGCGCCGAGGAGGGGTGTCAGGGGAGTATGCCGCGGAGGGAGAAGAAGCATGCACTGCGGCGAAGGAGGGATTGCCGCAGAGGAAGAAATCGCGTGAGGAGTATGCCGCAGAGGAAGAAATTGCGGCTATCGCGAATTTGAGGCGGGCGAATAGTGCAGGGAACCCTAAATTAAAGCTCTGAACCGGACAAAAGACGAAAAAACCCTTAAATTAAAGCCCAAAACTTGTTTAAATGAGGGCGTTTTTGAATTTAAATGTTACATCATACCCTCATTAGGGGTTTGCTTACATAATAAAGATGTAATTGGGGTATACTATTTTTTTAAATGATAAATTCAAGTGACAAAATACCATTAATAGATTACATATAAATTGCAATGTGAATAATGCAGTAATTAAATATAAAATGAAAAACATCAAAACCAATGACATGAGATTTGATAAATCAAAAGCCAGGATAATCACCTTGTTGCTCAGTCTGTCCATGTGCATGCTTAAGATCTTGTTTTCTATGTTGCAGCCTACCATCACCTGTTGTCCATTGTTGTCGATGCATGCTCTTGTCCACCACAATAAGGATTGATTTAATGAAACCTAGGCTGAGACAATCCATGAGAAGATAATGATTATGTGATGCTCAATGTGACCAGTCAATTGATCTTGCGTCATAGAGCGGGTGAGTTTGGACGGAGGTACCGTCACTACTGGGGTACTGTATTGTAGGGATGCTCGTATTCTAGGGAAGGTTCTCATACCACAGCTTGGCATATATAGGAGCATAGAGTAAGTTGTTGATACCTAGAGAGAGATGGATGCACAGTAAATTTAAAAATTAACTCTGCATGAATCATTTTTTTAGATGCAACAGTTCAAAGACCAATGACATACATATAATAACTCCATTACTAACTTGAGAGCGAGGAGAAATTAATTTGAGACTGGGCGTCACCATTAAGCATAACTATAAAATAATATATTAGAGTAAAACAGATTGTGAGATAAAGGCTCCGTTTGGGAGGACTTATTTTTACCGGTCAAGCGGTTACGACCGCATGAACCGGACCATAACCGACCGCATGAACCGGATCATAAATTATGGTCCGGTTCATGCGATCGTAACCGCTTGACCGGTAAAAATTTATGGTCCGGTTCATGCAGTCGTAACCGCTTGACCGGTAAAAATAAGTCCTCCCAAACGGGGCCAAAAAGACATGTGGTAGATTTAGATAATCTTGCACGTGCATAAATAGAGAGCCGAATTTGAGCATTTAATATTAAGAATGCTTCCAGTTGTTGAGAAGTATGATCAGTCTTGCTCAAGCCAACCCAAGAGATGATATTTCAGCCTTCCAGAAAATGTAAATTAGTTATATGGTAGCTTTGCCGATCACAATGTACTGAACATCAATCTGTTCATGCTAAATATTAATATGTTAATAGTAAACATATGGTGTATATCAACTATAACAGAGCCTTATTTGCATATAAAATTTTCAAACTTAAAACATGATCAAATTAATGGCCTGCCAAAAAATATTTAAGGCTAATGGGCTACTCTTTCATAAAGAGAATTGAGAAATGTGAGAAAATCCTTGGAATCCTTCTGCTCTAGAACAATGAACTGTAAAGCAATCACAATGTCGCATTGAGGTTGTATGAAGTATAAAACGGACCTTTGGGGTATTTTTGTGTTGATCATTCGAACTGAATGAAATTTGGGCATTGAGTCTCTTGATGATTGATCAAAGCAATGAGTCCGCCAACCAGTTTGTGCAGTAGAAGGAGAAGGTTAGCACACAAAGCAATCATTCAAATTAATCTTTAAATCTTTAAATTATGCAATTGTGGAGTTTGTCTCACATAGGCAAAAGAACGAACAGTTCATGTGCAAATACTTGCACAACAAAATGGAAAACTTCTATGTTTGTTGACTGTTGTTTGGTTGAAGAACTGGGGTGAACAATAATATCATGTTCCCAGCAACAAATGCATGTTTGCAAATAATTATTTTGCCAATCACAAATTTATATTTCCTAAATTTCTTTGTGAATGACTGGCATCAAGAATCGAATCACAATGCATAGTTTTAAAAAACAATTGAAATGACATTCAATCCCTAGGGTTAGAGTATTTGGAAATGAAATTGTCATCTGAAAATCTCGATTCAGGATGATGATAACGAAAAGGTGATGATGCTTTCATCAAAACTATAACATTCCATTCACACTTTGATTGTCCAGAATTAGATTTGACATTATAGAGATGAAGTTATGAAGACCGGACACATACCAAAGAAGAAGGACGCGACGACGACATGAGGGGGTCGGGATTTCACAAGAGTCCCACTCCCTGAGCGATGCAATCCACGGTGACAATGAACCTGTAATGGTAGTCTATCCCTGGTGAGATCATGTTAAGCCTCCGGACGAGGCTAGGCTATTTGGGCAACATTACCAGCAGCGGCAACGGCGCGTGCAAGGCAACAACGGGGCTGAACCAATGGGTTCAGCCCCCTCTTCTTAAAAGATCGGCTCAGGGGGGCTGAACCACATTTGGTTCAGCCCCATGGGGGCCGGCCGGCCCCTCAGTTGGCCGGCCTTGGGTCCCGGGTTATATATACCCGGACCCCTCTCTTTGGAGGGTATGCAAGTATTATCCAAGGTATTTCCCTTCCCTCTTATTTCAACCCTAATCTCTATCTTCTTCCTCTAGTTCTTCTTCTTCCCTAGTTCGTGCTTAACATTTGGTATCAGAGGCTTCCTTCCTCCATCATGGTGACTACACGTTCGCAAGAGGAGAATGGCCGCTTGGAAAGCCTAGAGGAGAATTTGATGGGGCTTACCGATTCGGTAGCCGCCATCGAAGAAAATGTCAAAACGTCCACTCAAAGGTTGGAAGAGCGAATCGACGACCGCTTGAACGATATCATGACGCTATTTGCGTAAAACTTGAAGGGCAAGGCGGTGGCGGAGGAGGAACCAGGCAGATCTACAGGAAATAGGCCGGAAATGCCCGGACTTGGTGGATCGTGTGCGGGAAGCGCCGGATCGGGGGCGGCTGGCTTCGGACCTGCTGCTGCGAGCCAGGCGGGGGCTGGATCTGGTGCGGCGAACCACGGAGGGGCCGGATCGGCCTGGGGCGGCGTCTGCTGGTCGGGATCGGCTTCAGCGCACACGCAGGGGCCCGGATCGGCGGTTGTCGGCGGTGGCTGGGCTGGATCGGGGGTGGCGAGCACGCAGGGGGTCGGGTTTGTCCCGGCGGGCTACGGAGCGGCGGGAAACGTCGCAGGCGGCTCCAGCGGGGTCGGCTGGGCATCAGCGGCTCCTGTGGGGCTTGGATCGGGACCGGCGAGCCATCAGGGGGGCGGTTTTGGGTCGGGTGGCTTCGGCATGGCTGGGGGTGGCTTCGGAGTGGCTGTACCCCCCGTGGCAAGCACGGGGAGGGCCGGATTTGTGCCGGCAAGCCTGGAAATGGCCGGCAGGGGTGGAGGCTTCGCAACTGGTGTTGACGGAAGGGCTGGGACTTTTACCGAGCACGCTCCTTGGAGGCAAGGTCGGGATGGGTTGTTACCCCCACCGGCAGAAAGAGGGAAACCACCAGGCTTTGGAAGAGGGGTGCAGTGGGGAGAAGGGGGGCCTTTCCGTCATGGGGCCCCAATGGCGGGACAGTTCCAACAAATTCCGGGCATGGCGGGGGAACGCGGCCAAAGGCCGTACATGGCTCCGAAGTTGACTCGGATGAATTTCCCTCGGTACAGTGGGGGAGACGCTTTGGAGTGGGTACAAAAAGCTGAGTTGTTTTTCAGCTATCAGGAGGTGCCAGAGGCTCAGTGGGTGCAGCTAGCGTCCTTCCATCTGGAGGATGACGCGTTCCAGTAGACACAGTGGTTCTTGCGGGGACGGGAGTATGTTCCGTGGGAGGAATTTGTGGAAGGCTTCACGGCTCGGTTTGGGCCTTTGGAGTTTGAAGACTTTGAGGCGCTTTTGCAGAAGCTACGGCAGAAGGGTACAATGATGGAGTACAGGACGGAGTTTGAGAAGTTGGCCAACAGGGTTCAGTGGGAAGAAAGACACTCCTCAGCTGTTTGTATCAAGACTGAAGGATCACTTACGCGATGAGGTTCATGCCTACATGCCCCGTAGTCTGAACCACGCGATCAGCTTGGCGCGCATCCAAGAGGAAAGGTTAAATAGGCAACGAGCCCGCAGTATGGCAAGACATACTACTACTGTAACACCCCAAAATGTTGTAGGAGCGATGGGGATCGAATTTGGCCAAGACAGGGTTTTGGTGCAGGTGACACGGGCCCCGACACGGGCGTGTCGGAGGCCGTGTCGGGCGTGTCGAGCTCGGGCCGTCGAGCTGGCCGTGTAGTCGACCAGTTCAGGTCGACGATGGTCGTGTGGTGGAACACGGCCTAGGACACGGGCGTGTCCCAGGACGTGTCACACCTGGGCTGCACGGTGGGTTACACGGGCAGTGACACGGGCACGAACACGGGCGTGTCTAGTTTGACACGGGCGTGTCTAATGCCGTGTCACCAAGCCGTGTACCTCTCTGACTGCGAAGTGTTGGCCGATTGCACACGGGGGGCGTGACATGGGTCCCGACACGGGCGTGTCGTAGGTGACACGGGCGTGTCGGAGGCCGTGTCAAAGGCCGTGTGCTGGTTTTCAATTTTGGTCGAGACGGAGAATGAGCTACACGGCCAGGCACACGGCCGTGTGTGGACCCGTGTTCGGCCCAGATTTTATGATTTCAGGTCTAATCTCGACCGTTCGTTTCCTTGGCTTTGGATCCGACGGTGGGGGGGCTGTTCCTGAGGGGTTTTAGCTGGGTTTTAGGGTTAGAATCCCTCATTCCACCCAAGCAAATCTCTCTCTAAGTTTTAGAGAGAGGGGAGAGCAAGTTTGGAGGAGGAGACCAAGATCCGGCCGCCGGAGGAGCTTCGGGGCTCCGAATCGTGATCCGAGTCCAGATCCGTGGAGGTGACGCCGTTGCGGTGCTTTTCAACCGCATAGTTTTCGATGGCGCCGCGGAAGAACGCAAGGGTAACGATTCTCTTCTTGAGCATGTGAAGCTCTTCTTCCTTTGCATGGGAAAACCCCTCTCCCGCGAGTGTGCGGCGAGATCGTGGTATTCCTTGGGGTAGATATGTAAAGTCCCCCTTGTTAGAGTCCGGAATCGTAGTACGGACATATGCATGGTGTGTGATGCCTACCCGAACGTGTTTTCCGGATCGGTGATGTTTTGCTATGCATATTTTAGCCGGAGAAGACTCCGAGCGTTGTGGTTGTTTTTGGGTTGCTATGCGGTAGAATGCATCAGGGAATCTTGGGGATTAACCCCGAGGTGCACCCGGAAATCTGGGCGGAAACGAAGTTCTGCCATCTCGGTGGCCTGGGTGCCAGCCGGGAACATAGCGGGGCTATGTATCATGTTTTGATTGCAGCAGGGAGCCTTGGGGATGAAACCTGAGGTGCACCCGGAAATTTTTGGACGGAAATGTGGTTCTGTCATAACGGTGGCCTGGGAGCCAACCGGGTACTTAGCGGGGCTATGTACCGTGTTTGATCGTTAATTGGGACTGGGGAAAGCTTAGTCCGCGCCAAAGGGCCGAATGGCAGTGGCGGAGTGAGCAACGGACTAGTAGCCCTCTACCCGCTCCACCTGCTCGGTTAAAGCGACCTAAAGTTTTACGTGGGACTTACCGAGATTTGGAGATCGAGTCTAGGCTACGGCTGAGAAGACTAAATGCTCACAAAGGTTGCCACCCTGGGGGTGGTGGTGGAGTCGAGGACCGGACGGGGTTCGGACTGGCTTTGCCGAGTAAGTGCCCTGAGAGCACGGGGTGTACGGCCGTGAGAGCGTGCACCTATGATGAGATGCTTGTTTTACTGTGTTGCTTGTTTTGCTAACAAGTGCAAGGAAGAAGTTTTGCCGCCCCGGTCTGGGGGCGGAATCGTTATAATTTGGTCAGCATTGCTGATCGTTGCTATTGTTCGCCACCGGGCGGTGGTTTGTGGCTTGCAGGTACTGCGGAGCAGAGCGGGAAATAGCGGGCTAAAGCCCTTGTTGCGGTGCCGGCCCTCGAAGGCCTAATTGCTTATGTTTCTTTCTCGTTTTTCATGTATGGCCGGCCTGCGAGCCGAAGTATGAAAACACTACTTTTGTTAAGTGAACAGTGTAAGGCCTTAAGGTCATTTCTCTTTTGGTGTATGTATTCATTCCTGAGTTTGTAGTGGACATTCATGTTGTTGTGGCTGAGTTCTTATTTCTTTTGCAACCTAATAAATTGCTTCCGCTAGGTGTTGTGTAGGACGTGTGATTGGTTGAATGGTTTCAACGCGTAACCAACCGGTCTGTCCGTAGTATATGGCGTCGGGCCCCGGCCGGACCTACTGCTATATGCTATGCGAAGGATAGGGATGTTACAACTACACCGGCCGCGGCCAGGAGAGAGACTCCAGTGGCCGGCCGACCGACGGTGGCACGGTTGTCTTGGAACGAGTTACAAGCACGGAAGGAGAAAGGCCTTTGCTTTAATTGTGATGAGAAATTTACGCCAGGACACAAGTGCCAGAAGGTCCAGGTCTTTATGTTGCATCAGGAGGAGCAGCTTGAGGAGGACGAGTTTCCGGAGGAGGAGTTGGAGTCTGTGGGGGGACTTCGACTTGACGGAGTTGGGTGTGTCCCTACATGCCATGGAAGGGTGCAATCCACCTCCGCTTACTATGCGGCTGGCGGGGAGGATTCGGCAGGAGAGGGTTACCATTCTGGTGGACAGTGGGAGTACTCATAATTTTATTCATCCAGATGTGGCACAAAAGGTGGGACACGTGATTGACGTAGGAGCGGCGTTCCAGGTTATGGTTGCAGACGGCAGCAAACTACAGTGCCAGGGAGTGTTGAAGGCGATGGAGCTTCGGATGCAGGGTTATGTGGGGTGCACATATGTCTATCTCTTACCGATCCGAGGCTCAGATATGGTGCTGGGAGTGCAGTGGCTGCAGCAGTTGAGGAGGGTGACTTTTGATTGGGACCAGATGACGATGGAGTTCTCGCAAGGGGAGCGCCAGTTCTGTTTGAAGGGGCTCAGATCTTCTCCGGTCAAAGAGATCTCCCTTCGCAGCCTACAACAGCTTAAGGAGTCCAATAGTCTGATGACGGTCCTGTTGGGGGTGAGGTCTGACGAGGATAGACCGACGGAGGTTCCTGACCAGATGCGGGCATTAGTGGAGGAGTATGATGACATTTTCCAGGAGCCGGGGACGCTTCCACCGTCACGGTTCCGTGATCACCAGATTGTGCTACAGACTGGGGCGGAGCCGCCCAACATTCGTCCTTACAGGTATCCCCACATGCAGAAGGCAGAGATCGAGCGTAGTGTGAAGGAGATGCTTGTTGCCGCATTATACGGCCTAGTACCAGTTCCTTCTCAGCACCGATTATTCTGGTTAAAAAGAAGGACGGATCTTGGCGTTTCTGCGTAGATTACTGTGTCTTAAACAGTGTTACCGTGAAGGACAAGTTTCCGATTCCCGTGATTGAGGAGCTGTTGGATGAGTTGAGTGGGGCGACTAGATTCACGAAGCTGGATTTGCGATCCGGCTATTATCAGATTCTTATGAAGGAGGAGGACGTGCATAAGACGGCTTTTAGGACTCATGACGGCCACTATGAGTTCTTAGTGATGGCGAATGGATTGACGGGGGGGCCGTCTACTTTTCAGGCCAATATGAATGAGATTTTTCGCCCATTCCTGCGACACTTCGTCTTGATCTTCTTTGATGATATTCTGATCTACAACGCTACTTGGGAGGATCATTTACGTCATGTGGCTCAGGTCTTCTCTACTCTTCGGCAACATAAGCTCTATGCTAAGAGATCCAAGTGTTCTTTTGGACAACAGGAGGTGGAGTACTTGGGGCATCTAGTTTCAGCGGATGGGGTGAAAGCCGACCCACGGAAGATCGAGAGTATGATTTCTTGGCCACGGCCTCTGACCATTCGGGCGCTGAGGGGGTTCTTGGGCCTCACTGGGTACTACCGGCCTTTTGTACGCCTTTCAGGCATTGAAGAGGGCGATGACGACGACTCCAGTGCTGGCACTTCCAGATTTCACTAAGAAGTTTGTGGTGGAGACGGATGCTTCCGGCGTGGGAGTGGGAGCGGTCTTGATGCAGGAGGGACGGTCGATCGCCTTCTACAGTAAGGCCTTGGCTCCACGGACACTGGGACTATCGGTGTATGAAAAGGAGATGCTAGCGGTTATTCATGCGGTGGCCCTATGACGGCCATACTTGCTGGGACATCGTTTTAAAATACGGACAGATCATCAGAGCTTGAAGCACTTTCTCGAGCAGCGGATTTCTTCCCCTCTTCAACAGAAGTGGGTCACCAAGTTGTTGGGATATGATTATGAGATCGAGTATCGGCCGGGGAAGGACAATCGGGTGGCTGACGCCCTATCACGCTTACCAGAGGGGGCCTTGGCGCACATTTCTATTCCACAGTTAGAGTCGATGGATGAGATTCAGGAAGAGGTGCAGCGAGATCCCGAGTTACGGGTTATTGTGGAGAACCTGCGGCAGGCTCGTGAGGTAACCCCAGGTTATCACTTACAAAATGGCCGGCTATATTATCAGGGACGAGTGGTCATTCCTGGGCAGTCAGCTTGGAGGACGGTGATGATGCATGAGTTCCATTCGTCGCCGACGGGCGGTCACGCGGGTATTCTTCGCACTCTCCAGCGGGCTCGGGCAAATGTATTTTGGAAGGGGATGCGCCGTGACATTCAGGAGTTTGTTCAGAAATGTGATGTCTGCCAAAGGCAAAAATATGAGACTACTTCTCCAGCCGGGCTACTCACCCCCTTAGAGATTCCGCATCAAATCTGGGATACGGTTTCTATGGACTTCATTGATGGGCTGCCCAAGTCGAAAGGTAAAACAGTTATCTTAGTGGTGGTGGACAAGTTGTCCAAATATGGGCACTTCCTTGCTCTGAGCCACCCTTACACAGGGGAGTTTGTGGCGGCTTTATTTGTTCGGGAGATTGTTCGATTGCATGGGATTCCCCGGGCGATCATTTCCGATCGGGACCCTACATTTGTTGGCAGATTTTTGACGGAACTCTTTCGCTTGCAGGGGACTTCATTACGTTTCAGCACGGCTCACCATCCCCAGACCGATAGACAGACGGAAGTCTTGAATCGGGGCGTGGAAACTTACCTTCGTTGCTTTATCATGGATGAGTCAAGGACATGGACCAGTTGGTTACATTGGGCGGAGTACTGCTTCAACACTTCGTATCACTCCGCTAGCAAACTCACCCCCTTTGAGGTCGTCTATGATCGGACACCTCCCTCCTTGAGCAGTTATGAGTCAGGCAGTACCGCAGTGGCAGCAGTTGATCGGGCACTCCGTGATCGTGATCGGACCCTCGCCACCTTGCGCGAGAATCTTCGGGCGGCGCAGGATCGTATGAAGGCACAGGCAGATCGACATCGGACGGAAAGGGAGTTCCAGGTGGGGGATGAGGTTTTCCTCAAACTTCGCCCTTACCGGCAGTTGTCTGTGGCGCAGAGGACAAATTAGAAGTTGGCACCCCGTTACTATGGACCATTTCGGATCACGCGACGGGTCGGGCCAGTTGCGTATACCTTGGCATTGCCCGAGGGCTCACAAATTCATCCTACCTTTCATGTCTCCTTGTTGAAGCGTAAGCTGGGTGAGGCTGTTCCGGTCTTCCCCGTTCTGCCAGAGGCTACTTCTGGAGGCGAGCTTCGCCCCATTCCGGCAGATATACTGTTGATCAAGTGGAAACGTCGGGGCACGGCGTACTGTCCAGAGCTGTTAATTAAATGGAAGGATCTCTCCGCGGAGCACAATACTTGGGTGGACTTGCTGGAGTTCCGGGAGCTTTACCCCGATTACCCACTTGAGGACAAGCTGACTTTTTGATGGGAAAGGGAATGTTAAGCCTCCGGACGAGGCTAGGCTATTTGGACAACATTACCAGCGGCGGCAACGGCGCGTGCAAGGCAACAACGGGGCTGAACCAATGGGTTCAGCCCCCTCTTCTTAAAAGATCGGCTCAGGGGGGCTGAACCACATTTGGTTCGGCCCCATGGGGGCCGGCCGGCCCCTCGGTTGGCCGGCCCCTCGGTTGGCCGGCCTTGGGTCCCGGGTTATATATACCCGGACCCCTCTCTTTGGAGGGTATGCAAGTATTATCCAAGGTATTACCCTTCCCTCTTATTTCAACCCTAATCTCTATCTTCTTCCCTAGTTCGTGCTTAACAGATCATGAGAACAAAAACAGATATCAACTACGATGTTCTAATGAGTTAAAAGAGAAGAGGAAAATTATTAGGGTTTTGAATCAAATACCGACCCTTGAGATTTAGGGCAATGCGGAAACGCTGAGAACAGCTGCTCCGCCGTAAGTTGTAGAGCTGAAGTTTGGCCGGCTCAGAGACAGTAGCAACATCCTACGACGAAGAGGGAAGAGAAGTAAGTCTCGTTAGAAAGTGGTAAGATGGAGGGGGGAATTCACAGAAATAAAAAATAAAAATATGTTAAGACTTCTGACCGGAAGCCATGGATTGAAGCTTTCCGGCGAAAGGGGGCAGTGTTGAGTTGGGAAGAGAAGAGAAATCAGAGATAATAAGTATGCATAGCTGTTCCAAAGCAGCTTCAGTGAAGACAGCGATGTGGGAGAGAAGCACCATCGCGCCCATCACTATGCAAGAGATGTCGTTGTGGTGTGGAGATGTGTCGTGAGAAAAATGCATTATTGGAGCTCGCGTAGAAGAGTGATTTGAGGCATAGGCTTGGCCGCGGGCTTCAGCGCCGAAGAGAAGTAGGAAGAATGCGGTGTGCCATGGAGAAGGAGAGTCGTGGAGAAAGGCGCCGTGGAGATGGAGCTTTGTGGAGAAGGAGAGTCGTGGAGAAAGGCCTATCATGCCCTCTTACGCGCGTTCGCCTTCTCACTCCCCCTCTGCAGTACAGCAACGACGAAGACCTTTCCGTGGGTTCTGTCGGCCCAAACATAGAAGACCTTTCCGTCGAAGTCACTGCGGCGGAGGAGGGATTGCCGCAGAGGAAGAAATCGCATGAGGAGGAGTACGCCGCAGAGGAAGAAATCGCGGCTATTGCGAATTTGAGGCGGGCGAACAGTGCAGGGAACCTAAATTAAAGATTTGAACCGGACAAAAGACGAAAAAACCCTTAAATTAAAGCCCAAAACTTATTTAAATGAGGGCATTTTTGAATTAAAATGTTACACCATGGGCTGATTAGGTCCTTGCTTATAGTATAAAGATATATATATATATATATATATATATATATATATATATAAAGAAATATTTAAAGGACCAAGTGAGACTAAGTTTCTTCCACTCCTCAAATCTCGGCCGTCCAACTTATCATTACAGCCCTCCATCAAGTAAATAATGGACTGCATATAGCGATTTGAGAATTTTCTCCTCCCTCCCGTCCAAAAAAATCTCGATTCAAAGCACGCACACTCACGTCGGTCCACGCCGCCGACGAAGTCGATGGCGGCCTGCCCGGAGGCCACCGGTCGGTTCGCCGGACCCCGACGAACCCGCCGGCGGTACTCCGGCAGGGTCACCTCCAAAGGTGGCCCTGATCGTAAGGCTCAGTCCCCGGCGAACCGACCGGCAATTTCGGGCAGGCCGGCGGCGGCATGGACTGACCGTGAGGCGTGAGTTAATGGTTTTATATGTTTTTTTTATTTTCTTAAAAAAATTAAGAAAAACAGTTTAAATGATCCAATTATGGATCTTACGCAGAAATATATAGAGTTGAAATAGTCAGACACCAGAGAAAGTTCTCTAGGTCCGTCTTCCGAGACTGAGCAGATATCAACCCTATCTGCTTCTTCACAACAAGTTGAGAAAGAAATCTTCAATTGAAGCACGGCTTGTTCTGGAAGCAACTTGCAGAAAACTCTGCTTCTTCTTTTTCAGGAGACAATCCCGATCTTGCTGTCGCAAATGAATATTGCAGCAGCTAACTCTTTTAACGTTCAGGTTCACTGATCTGAACTTGTTCTTTTGGCTCGGCAAGAAAGCGAGGAAGAAGACGTCGTCCTGCCGCAAGATTGCGAATACAGAAAACCTCAATTGCTTCTCTTCTCGATGTTTTTTCGATTACTCAATTTTTGATTTATTACTGATTGACCTGTGAATCAGCCAATCTATCATTTTTTTATATCACGCTGATCAACGACTATATTCCGTGTGTGGGCCCCGCCATTAATGCTGGAAAATTTCTTTCCTTTTCCCCAAAAGGGCAACCAGCTGGCCGCGATTCCATTAACGCAATTTTGCGGCATTCCTGCAACATTTTGAACCTACGTTGGCTTTGTTGACTTTGCTGATGCCACCATCTGTGGACATAGACAAAATCAAGCATCAGTAGTATAGGCGTACCGGGGGTGGGCGAAGCTTGCTGGGCCGGCGTCGTACTGTCGCGCGGGGGGGGGGGGGGGGGGAGGGCGTGCTGCCACTCGTGTCTGTGTGTGTGTGCACGAGTGACAATGCACGGGGGCCCCCCGTGACCCGCACGACAGTACCCGGCCTGCGGCGGCGGGTTTTACCCGCCCCCAACGGTTCTTAATATTTTTTTTCATGTAATATTTTTAATATATATATTTTTATAATTATATATATATTTTTATGATTAATAATTTATTTTTTATATTTAAAAAGTTTAAAAGAAACCCAAAAATTTATATATATATATATGTGTGTGTGCGCGCTGCATGTTTATATATATATATATATAATATAGTTTTAGTAGATACGCAAAAGCGCTCGTGGCCTAATGGATAAAGTGTGTGACTTATAATCAAGCGATCGTCGGTTCGAGTCTCACCGGGCGTTTTTTTAATTTGTTTTTTTTTATTTTTTCATTATTTCTAATTTTTTTGTCCCACATCGTGGGTTTAACATGCTTGATCTGGTTTAAATAATTGGAGAGGAAAGCATGGTTTGAAATTTGACATAGAGCGGACGGGCTATGCAAAGCAGTAGGGCCTGACCGTACAAGCTATATGCAGAGCCGCCTAGTCTAAACGGGTGGGGTATGTGCAGAACGAGCTTTGCATTAGTTCCACCTGATTTGTTTTTGTTTTTCAGAATCTGAAGGGTAAAATGGTAATTTTTCATTGTAGGGTAATAGTCCTATTAAAATTATAGATTTAGGACCCCATACTATCCTTGGTGTAGGAGCCCTATGAAAATCTAGACGGACGGTCCTGATTCGTTTAGGTGATCGAGCGACCGAGATGTTATAATCTAACCAGATTGGACGGTCTAGATTCGTTCGTCTACCAGGTTACACCATAAGAGTATTTCTTTATATAACATTACGAGTGACAGTGCACGGGGGGGCCCCCGTTCCCCGCGCGACAGCTTCGCCCGCCCCCGACTCTTATATAAGAGTCGGTTCTTATTAATATAACTTTTTCTGTGATGACATCATTTTAATGTTAATCAAGAGTTTATTTAATGTTTTTATTTGAAACTATTTATATTATTTTTTGTTTAATTATTTTTTAATTATTTTCGTTTTATTAATTTTGCCCGCATTTAATTAATTGCCTGAACTGTATGGTTTAATTAATTTCATTAATTAAATAGTTAATAAAGAGTAATAAAAAAACTGATGATTAAAATAAAAAACGAACGGTCGAGATTGATTTGAAGGGTCTTAGATGTTATACCACGCAATCGCAACGGTCAGCGATACTTTTTTGTATATATGTATAGATATATTTATATAATACTATTAATTATCCAAATTGTATTTGTGAGTTTGCATAATCATATGTTGCATATTTCTATATTTTGAAATTATAAAATTTTCCACAAAGTTCATGTGGTAGATGTGACACCCATGTAATTAATATATACATGACGAGTTATAAGGTACAGTTTGCTGTACTAAAAAATTTACATTGTTATAGCGATATATGTGATTTTGTATATAGAGGCCCATAATCTAAAGACCCATTATAATATAACGGTCCATCAGGAGATTTGTTTCCCTTGTATATACATTAGTCTCATATGGCTTAATGAGTTTTTGCATCTCTCCTTCAATCTGCTCTTGTATTTTATGCATGAAGAAATAAGATTGTTGGAACTTTCTTTCATGGTATGAGAGCCAGATTCCGATTCTTGATATAATTTGAAGGCTCGGCCAATGTTGCTTGTCGAGGTCTCCAGTAATTGACACATCCATTTCAGCACGTCCGTCTCTTGCTTGAACTTTTCGAGCTTGTTTCATTTCAGCACGTCCTGCTCTCGCTTGAGCTTGCATCCTACTCTGGCTTGTGCTCACGGTACTCCCTCTTAAGTTTGCAGGGTTAACCGATCTCTTGCTTGAGCTTGCATTCCACTTTCGTTCAACTTGAGTACTCACTCTGCTCTCGCTTGAGCTGGCCAATATTCGAGTTCTCCATTGCGAGGTTGCCTACCACTGCTCTTGCCTACCATCATTGTATACTGAGCTCTCACCATGCTTCCTGTTTCTTGCCCTTGCCCTTAACTTTATCAAGTTCTCCGAGCTCTCGCACAGACTAAGGAGCACCGGTACAACCGGGATCCTCACGTACCAGTACCAAATACGTGTCCGTTGTCTGTACATATCCAATACGACCCAATATTTCTGCCTACATGAAGTCTCAACATTTGACATCCATGGTTTTTCCCTCCATAAGGCTGCAAACCATTATTGCCCCAACAAATGAGTGACCAATAGATCAAACCGATGCAGTCCCGCAAGATCTGCTCAAGGCCATCGTCATCGTCAATGGGAGCTTTTTGCGTCTACTTCTTCGTGCATCTTTGGTCTATCAATAAATATGAGGGCGATTTTGGAGACCGCACTGCAGTACTACAAAAGAAATGTCATCGTACCTTGCGTATTCTATACTTCTGGAGTAAAAAATCAGTTACAAGAGCTTGGAGGGCTAAAGTGACCACTTGAAGGAGAGGTTTCAACACTCCAAGAGTTGGAATGCTCTGAGGTGGGTTTGGATGAGGTACATATGCTATCTAAAAGTATTTGACACAATGTTGAATAGTGGGACTATTCAACACATGGGTCAATTTGTAGAAATCGACACTACGTCGAATAGTAAGGTACCATTCGACGCATGCGTCAAATAGTATTAGACGTGCACTACTCTTATTTCTCATATCAGTGCGGACAGTTTATGAAATTGCAGTATAAATAGTGTGTTTTAGGGTTATGAGAGATGACTCCTTTCTGCCGTCAATTGCATTCTTCCTGAAAACGAAACTAGTATTTTGTGGAGTCGAAGAAGGACGATCATCTTCCAGCCCGAGTTTGTGGGTTGAACGGCGAGGTTTTCCCGAAGCTTTGTGTGGATACTCATAGAGATGTGGATTTTGTTCTACGTTTTGGTTTTCCGCGATAGTCATCCGTCACAGAATTTGATTTCGACGCAGGTATAAACTCGTTCTTGATCTTTTGGTTTTTGCAAGATCAATTTTGGGTTTCAACAAAATCTTCCGCTACGCATATGATGCCTCAAAAGAAACCAAACAAATAAATGTGTTGATTTTTGTGCAAAGTTTTCCCTTTTAGCTTGTAATTTCTATTGGGATACATATGCTTGTATGGATCCGAAATTCCTTGGTCTTGCCCAAGTTGACAAGGATAGCATCTTACTACTGTTGTTGTAGCCTCATATGCAAATTTCAGCAATAAGTATGGGAGAATTGAGTTGGGCCTTCTGGAGGCCAGTTGGACCTTCTATTACCGAGATTTAGGGTGATAATCATATGAATTTTAAGAATTAAGGGGAAGAAGACTCAGATTTTTTAGGTTTAGGTTCCTTGTTACTTCTACATTATTCAGACGACATGTATGTGTTTTTTTTTATTTTGGTGTGTTATCGTACCAGATACATACCATATCTGATACTTGTACCCGTACTAGTGTTTCCTAGCACACATGATACCTATTCTTGATTAACTTCAGCGAGCCCTGCTCCCGTACTCGTTGGTTGAGTTCTCGCATCAAGCTAAATTCTCTTCTCGCTGCGCTCATTGTGCTCCTCACACTCACCCTAGTCTTTGACATGATCTCGGCTCCCACACTCACTGATGAAGCTCTTGCTAAACTTCTTCGTCTTCGATAACTCCTCAATCTTTCGTCTCCACTCAATATGAGCCTAGGGACGAGTTATAGATTACGACTATCTCATGGTCATGCATTATGAGACTGACAAAGTTATGTTGTATGGATTCACTCGGTGCACAAAGTATTCCATACCAAGGGTCTTCTCCATCATGTGTCTGTTGCGTGCCCGTGATTGCGAGCGTGTGCGCCGGGGAAGAGGAGGGAAGTCCTCAAGAGAGGAGGAGAGAGCGCCCCGGGGAGCTATGTCGGCGGGGAGGCGTGCGGTGTCGATTCGGCGGAGCAGCGGAGCGGGGATCGCGCGGTACGCGATCTGGAGCGGGCGGCTAGGGAAACCCTGGTTCGAACCGTGGGATATCGGGAAGAGTTAGAGAGAGGGAGAGAGAAACTAGAGAGAGGAATAGAGAAATTAAAGATAAATTGTTACTTGCTTACTTGTCTTGGCCACACACATATAATATAGTTCATAAAAGTGTCCCCTTCATGGGCTTAGGCATGGAGGATCGATTACGCCTACCAAAATATAAAGTAGACTAGATAATTAGTTCGCGACATGCGTGACCACGGCGGTACCGTAACATCCCCACCCTGCCCGACGACAAGCTTGCCCTCAAGCTTGGTTTGTAGTGACAGTGGGCGTCGGATCTCCCGTGTCAGTGTCAGCATCCCGTTCAGAAGTCGAGTCGTCGACCTCCAACCAAAAGAGGCGCTTGCAGCGTTGTCCACGAAAAAATGGCTCGTCGCAGTTGTAACAGAGGCCATTGGCACGACGTTCATTCATCTCCTGTGACGACAAACGTCGAGTGGTAGTTGGGCGGTCGGCATCGCGGTCTGGGGCGATGAGACTGGCTGTGGCCGATGACATAGGCCGTGGAGGACACTTGGACCCCTCGATGTCCTGGTGATGTAGATGAGGGCGGTCCAAAAGCAGACGCTTCTCGCAAATGCGAGCCAAACTCATTGTCGTGGTCAGATCTGCGGGTGTCTGAAATTCTACATCCATGCGGAGGCACTCATGGAGTCCCGCCGTGAAGATGGACACCTGCTGTGTCGGAATAATTGTGGTAGTGTGAGCCAAGAAGACTTGAAACTGTTCAAGGTGCTCGTCGATCAGACCAGTCTGCCAGATGGAAATGAGATCCCCCAAGGGATTGCTGTGGAGGGGTGGCCCGAAGCGGAGGGTGCAGTTCACCTTGAAATCTTCTCAAGAAATGAGTGGTTTCTCCCGTTGCAGTTTGGAAAACTAAAGTTGTGTGGGGCCCATCAGGTGAAAGGCAGCAATGTTGAGCCACTTGTCCCAAGGGGTGCGCTGGTGGGCGAAGAACTGCTCGCAACGAGAGAGCCAAGCTAAGGGGTTTTCGTGGCCGTCGAATATTAGAAAATCCAGCCGCAAGTATCGTGGCACCCCGTTGCCATCATGCCGCGGGGGACAAAACTCTGGCAGGGTTGGAGGAATCGACGCTTCACTGGAGGAACCTGTTGTCGGTCGGGCCGGTCGCTTAGACGCTAGTTGGGTGGTGACGGCGGCAATGAGTGTGTTGTTGTTATCCGTGAGGAGCTTGGCGAGAGACTCGAAAATCTGCGATAGGGAGGGCTTATCGGCCATTGCGTGAGGCGGAGGTGGTGGGTTAGCGGCGCCGGAGGGAATGGAGGTAAAAGGTGCCGGTGGAGGAAGTAGTCCGGTAGAGGGGGCGAGCAAGGGGCCCCCGTCGAGGAAGGAGCCGATAAGGATGCACGGGGAAGAGGAGCCTGCGGAATAGGGCTCGCGGAGAGCGGCGGAAAACGGAGCCGGACAGGGGGTCGGCTGGCTGGAGCTTTTCGGGGCGGAGTCGGGCTGTGCGAAGTGGCCAAGAGGGGTAGGCGGAGGCAGATCTGGGAGGTCGGCACGGGTGCTGGACGTGCGCCGATGGCGGCTGGCCAGGGTTTGGCGGCCAGCACTAGTCCGGTACCGAGGGGTACTGCTTTAGCGGAGGCGGGGAAGACCGGGTCTAGGTCGTTGGAGGTGGAGGTGGTAAGGAGGTTTCCCTCTGATACCAAGTTGTTACGTGCCTGTGATTGCGAGCGTGTGCGCCGGGGAAGGGGAGGGAAGTCCTCAGGAGAGGAGGAGAGAGCGCCCCGACGAGCTATGACGGCGGGGAGGCGTGCGGTGTCGATTCGGCTGAGCGGCGGAGCGGGGATCGCGCGGTGCGCGATCTGGAGCGAGCGGCTAGGGCAACCCCGGTTCGAACCGTGGGATATCGGGAAGAGTTAGAGAGAGGGAGAGAGAAACTAGAGAGAGTAATAGAGAAATTAAAGATAAATTGTTGCTTGCTTACTTGTCTTGGCCACACACACACACATATATATATATATATATATATATATATATATATATATATATATATATATATATATATAGTTCATAAAAGTGCCCCCTCCTTAGGCTTAGACATGGAGGATCGATTACGCCTACCAAAATATAAAGTAGACTAGATAATTAGTTCGCGACATGCGCGACCACGGCGAGACCAAGGCGGGACCGTAACAGTGTCCTCCAACCAAACCTGCCAAACAACGACCACACGATGATGGTCGAGATCGGTTCTAGATATATAAATTTATGGAGAGTGAGCCCCATCTCATGGCCATGCATGGACAAGTTGAAGTCCCTCTACTTTGGTAGGGATAGTATCCAACATCCATTTGATTTATTCTGGGATCTTGAGAGTGTTAGGTCAGCTCCAAGCGGCGATATGACTTCATTAGTGGCTAAATACAAAACTCTAATTGAGGAGACATGGATTTTACACTAACCTCCAACTATTGATTTAGCTACTTAGAGAACTCAAAAAGAGGCCTTTGGTATCGATATGATGATGGCTAGAATTCCTCACATTTACACAGTGCTCGTGCGGCATCTCGAGGAGGTAGAGCTAACGTGGTCGTCTGAATCACACAAAGGAAACATGATATCAGAAACATGAATTCCCCTCTAGTAACAAGATCATTCTCATCATCAAGCTTCTCCGGCTATTTACCTTGCCAGCCTGTCTCGTTTCAAGATTGATGTCTTAAGAGAGGAGCTACAAAGTGTTGTTTATTCCCCAATCGTCGGGCCCTATCGCCTCGGCCTCTAATGAAAGCATATTGTGTCTCTTTTATAGTTTATCTTAAATAGTAGACTCCGGTTCCACGAACCATATTACTCTGCAGAAGCCCTTGAGATACATGGATACCATGTTTCCCAAGTCCATTATTGCCTCCAATTGAGAAACCACGTCGGTCAGTGAATCTGGAGACGTGTCCCTCACCTCAATATCTCTCTTCGATATGTACTTCATGTTCCTGGATCACAATTTAGTATTCTTTATGTTAGTCGTCTTACTCATGATCACGATTGTCCTATATTTTTTTGTCTTCCCCCTTTGTGATACATGAGTTTCATATACAGAGTACTGTTGGCAGGTGATGACTATCAGACTATCTAACATGCTCTACATTCTGGATATCCCTCCTTCAGTTCTGTCCTCCTCTACTTCTTTCGACTGACACCAGCATCTTGGCCATGTACCTCTCCTGATTCTTCAGAAGGCTCTCTCTGGCTATCAATCTTCTGAATTTTCTTGCAAATAATGTATTTATGGGAAGCAATATCATTGTACCTTTTCCCCCATTATATTACGAGCATGCTCCCTTTTCTTTAATTCATTTGGGCATTTGGGGTATCTATAAAACTCTTAGTACATTTGGATATCATTACAACAACAACATTCAAGCCTTTATCCCACTATAGTGGGGCCGGCTATATGGATCTTTTGTCGCCATTGTGCCATATCTTTTGTCATAATCTCACTAATGCCTAAGTACATCCTGTCTTTCCTTATAGTTTCATTCCAAGTCTTTATTGGTCTACCCCTCCCTCGTTTAACATGCCTAGTGACTAGACTCTCAAAACGCCTAATAGGTGCCTCTAATGGTTTCCTTTGTACATGTCCAAACCATCTTAGACGAGCTTCTCGCATCTTCTCTGCAATTGGTGCTACTCCTGTCTTATCCCTGATACTTTCATTCCTAATTTTATCCAATCTCGTGTGTCCACACATCCACCTAAGCATTTTTATCTCCGCAACTCCCATTTTTGCTCATGTACACAATTCACTGCCCAACACTCAGAACCATAGAGCATCGCGGGTCTAATTGCAGTACGGTAAAACTTGCCCTTAAGTTTTAGTGGTACTTTACGATCACGTAAGATCCCTGACGCGTCTCTCCACTTCAACCAACCCGCTTGGATTCTACATTTGGATATCATTGTTTTACTATTTTTATTGATGATTAATCTCGTATGACTGAGTATATATGTTTCATGATCGTTCTTATATAATGGTTGTCTTTCGCTATCAAGTCCCTCTTGTTTCAAATGCATGTCTCAAAGAGTAGGGTATCACTATGCAGGCTATTGAATCAATCGTATGTGTCAAATGTTCTAGTTTTTGGATGTGCATGTTTTATTCATCATTTTAGTCCTCCTACGTATAAGCTAGTACCACGGGCTCTCTATATAAAAATAAAAGTGATCTCGTTTATGACCACATTTTTGGTCGTGCTAGGGCTCAACCAAATGGTTAGGGGTTGGCCGTTAAAGCTTCTCATCTGAAAGAAGTAAAGCATCAACCGTGCGATCATCGCGGCGAATATGTGCCATTTTTTCTTAATCATGAAATAGTTTTATCTTATTTTTATTTTATTTTGAGCATTTATTTATCTAAAAGGCTAAAACTTTGAAATTGGAATGTTCTTCACTAAGGCTCCGTTTGGGGTGCCGTTGGAGCTCTGACACGACAGCGATGGGGGTGATCCAAGCAGTCGCGCGGCACGGTGGATTTTGGCCCGGTCTTCCACTGCGATAAAGTGCTCCACTCAGGCCTCCGGCTCGAGCCTGGCCTTGTGGCTTGCCTCCGCCCAGCCTCCCTTAGGAGACGCCCTCCCAAGCAGAGTTTAATTTTCACGCTTCAGCATCATAATGATAGTGTTTCTTACTCTGATGAAATCCTAATGTTCGCTGGACCAAACAATATCTTATTGTTACCAAGTTTGTTCAACTCTGCTGCATTTGTTGCTTCCCATCAATCCATCATCTTTGTTGCTTTGATCGTTTTGTTAATCTAAATTGATGTGCGCTCATCTCGATCACGACCCCCCGACAAATCCGTCTTTCTCTCAAAATTTATCCGCACGGAATTCCGAAAGATGAGATTTATTTTACGCTCCACGCTTGAGCTCGACAGCCCCCGCTCGGAATACAAAACAACGGTTTGTCACTATTTCATGCTCTTTTGCCGCCTTGAAATTGCTTTCGCATTTTAATGCATTTTGCAGGCTGGAGCTAAACAGGTACTTGGACTTCTTATATCTTTATATCGCTACCAGATTTGTGCAATGTTAGGGACTCTCGAGATTTGGGGTAATTACAGTATGCACCCTTCTAACTTTCGAAATTCCACTCAATACCTACATTTCATAACATTCATGCACAAATATAGGGTTATTTACGTGGACTTCCTCTTGAGATTTGGGTAATTATAGTTTGCACCCCTCTAACTTTCAAAATTCCCCTCGATACTTTTCATAACTTTCATGCACACAATTATCCCTTTGGAGTAAATCTTCACAGGGAGATTTTTTTGTATGAATGCTATGAAATGTAAACATTAAAGGTGAAAATTGTAACTTTGAAAGTTAGATGGGTGCCAGCTGTAATTACTCAGACATCGAGGGGAGGTCTGAGCAAATAACCCTATATATACTAGATGGTTGCTTTCGTTTGCACTGTTTTGATGACCTGTTTTCGTTCTGAGGTTCTTAAAACCAATTTTTTTCATTTGTTAGGCTATGTTTTTCGTTGTTTTGATTTTGGATTGAAAATACCTGTTTTCATTCTTTCTAAATTGTTGCACCCCAAAATAGAGCTCGCTAGCTCTGTTTCTGTTGTTTTGTGAATAGACAAACTCCCCCTCTTTTGCGATTTTGCGGTGGTGAGCGATATGTTTTCCCACGCTCCGGCAACGCTCTGTTGCAAGCGGTCTCAGTTCTCCGTGCCTGCGCCTAGGGTTCACCCTCTTGCTTATGAGTAAGGGCGGACCTAATAAAGGGCCACGGCCGCCCACACTGAGAAAAAAAAAATCGCGGAATAGGATTTTTTGCGAGCGGGAATAGCGCCAAATTTCTGGGTCTTATTTTTTTAAAAAATAATGGAATAGACAACGGTTATTATAATCCGTTGTCTAAAGTATTAGTACTCAGGGTCATGATGTTTAAAGTCCACTATAAATTGTTAGAGATGGAGCTTGACTGCGTTGGATGTACTGGACACTCGACCTAAATTTTTGTTCACTATACTCGAATAGACAGCGGTTTATATATAAACCGCTGTCTATACTCGAAATAAACAGCAGTTTATATATAAATCGCTGAAGAATAGATAGCGGTTATTATATAAATTGCTGAAGAATAGACAACGATTTACCGCTGTCTATTTCAAGTATAGACCGGTTTATATATAAACCGCTGTCTATTCTACCGCTGTCTATTCTTCAGTGTAGAATAGACAGCGGTTTATATATAAACCGCTGTCTATTCTTCAGTGTAGAATAGACAGCGGTTTATATATAAACCGGTCTATACTCGAAATAGGCAGCGGTTTATTATATAAACCGCTGTTTATTCTACCCTGAACTCTAGAATAGACAGCGGTTTATATATAAACCGCTGTCTATTCTAGAGTTCAGGGTATATATAAACCGTCATCTCCTTTTTTTAGCGACGACTTTCTCCTCCAACAGGCGCCTCGACTAGTGACTCGACCGACATCTCCCTTCTGACCTTTTTCTCCGACAGTTCGACAGCCGTGAGCCAACATGCTTCAAGCAGATATATCTAGTAAGTTAGATTTGATTATTTTTTGTATTGCAAAATTTTTTCTTCAAGTTTTTAGGTCCGTCCACACAGAAAAAAATTCCTGCATCCGTCACTGCCTATGAGTATTTAGCTTTCCTGTTGCCCCTCAAACTGTTTTGTTCCAGGTTTCACCCTCTTGCCAAAGACTCCGGCTCTGTTTGGGACCGCATGAACAGGACCTTAAATTACGGTCCGGTTCATGCGGTCGTAACCGTTTGACCGGTGAAAATAAGTCCTCCCAAACGGAGCCTCCATATATCTGCTTGATTGCCTGTGAGTATTCAATTCTCAGATTTTTTTTCGGGTCTGAGAAACAGTGACGGGCGACCGTCAGTTGTTATTTCATTTTCCTTTTACTAATTGTATCTTCAAATACTAGTCATACACTCCAGGACTTGATGACTGGAAACATCTAGTGGGTGCTAAATGCCACATAAGCTCGCTAAGAATTGTAGGAGAATTGAAAAAAAAAAAAGTGGAATATTAATTGGCTGTATTTAGCTCCGTTTGGCATGGTGGTGGCAGTCTTAAACGCATCAACCATCATTCGTTAAAGATAACCTAACAAACATCCATTTGAACATAAAAGTGGATGAAGTTCCTTAAAGTTCAGTTTGTTTGCACGTTTTCAATCCATTGAGTTCCGGCCGCAACGCTGTTAATTTTTCCCAACAGTTTGTTTTGGCGTTCCATCGTGAACGGAGCTTGCTTTTTCCGTTGCCAACGGAGGTTTCCCACAGTTCTTGGGATTAGCTTTCCAACGCCGGCATTGCCAACGCGAACGGAGCACTGTACATGGCGAGGGGCGGAGCGAGGGGAGGAGTAGCCACCATCGCAGTTTTTTCCCGGAGCTCCACTGCCACCATCCCGCCGGAGCTCCACGTACTGCCCCCATCCCGCCGGAGAAAAGCTGCCCCTGTCGGCAAGAAGCCCTCCCCTCCCCCCGGGAGCTCCGCTGCCATGGCGATGATTATATAATTTATATTCGAGTATTATTATTATTTTTTTATTATTACAGTATTATTATTATTCATATTATTTATAATTCATAATAAATTTTAATTAGTAATATTAGTATTAGTATTATTTTTTATTAGTATAATTATAATTAGTATTAGTATTATTTTTTATGATTCATAATATTAATTATAATTCATTTTAATTAATATAATTATAATTTACTTTTATAATAAAATGAAACAGAAACGTCACCGCTGTTTTACCAAACTGTTTCTTCGTTGTAAACAGCTTTGTCACTGCTATTTTGCCAAATTATTTTTCCATTCTGAACAGCTTTATTCTCACAGCTTCATTCTCACAGCTTTATTCTCACAGCTCCTTTTGCTACCGCCATCGCCGAAACAAACTGACCCTAAGTGGGCGTTAACGAATGATAATTTAACCCCCTCCCATGTTCATGACCACCACCATTGCGCCGAACACCGCCTTAGATTTCTGTAGAAGCTCGGCCTGATGGCGAAGGCTGCTGTTATTTATTCATCCATCATTGTTGATGCTTCGGCTTGGGAGATCTCTGTGACATCATCAGTAAAATTAGCTAGTTGGGTGGGTAATGCGCAAACGAATATATGTTTTAGCTTTGGCCTAAAATGGACATGAAAGTTATTCTTCAATGGAATTTAAGTTTTAAAATACTTTTTTTTTTAAATTATTTTTGACATAAAAGTTTCCAATAAAAATACACGAACAGCCTAATTAAATATTAGTCATTCTTATCCATTGAGAATCCGCGAACTAATCTTGCGATGGGATCCATCTGGTCCCTGCAGTTTTGTTTTGACTCTAATATTTTATTTCATTTTTTAAGGGCGCTGATATTAGGAGAAAATGTTCAAGACGAAAGTTGTAGATCTCGACGAGATTTACAATTTTAGTGTTGAACATTTTTCCAAAAAATGCATGTACAAGACGTATTTTTTTAAAAGACACGAAATCTGGACGTATTTTCAAAATACGCATTGTACATGCATTTTTAGGAAAAGTATTCAACACAAAAATTGCAGATCTCGTCGAGATCTACAATGTTCGTGTTAAACGTTTTTTTTAAAAAATGTGTACAAGACGTATTTTAAAAGACAAAAAAAAAAGAAAATTTGATGAGACTAGCAAAAAAACTGCAGTGCTAAATCAGCGGCGTTTTTTTAATCAGTGGATAATTAATCCCTACCAATATCTCCCTCTACTTGCCCCACCGAGGTGAGGCCCACCTTTGATTAATATTTATTATATTGTATATTATAATAACTTTGTAATATAGTAATATAATAATATAATTTATTATTCATGCCAACATAAATATCGCGTCAGCAATAAGGACGTGCCATCTGTATCATGAGCTGACTTAACCCAATGATTGGTAAGCTGCAGAATATGAATACTGTTGGCCTTAGCAATTAGGAGAAATTTTATGTGCGGTACTCCCACGGAAAGGATTATCGAGGAAATACAAAATTCTTATATGATTTTTATTTTTTTACAAAATAAGTCACGAAATTTTGATAAATGTATTTTTACGCAAAGTACCTATGTGACTATAATTTGGAGTGAAAATACAACTGTAAAAAAGTTCTTTTTTTGAACTAAAAATCCAGTTCATTTTTTGAATTAAAATCCAGTACATTTTTACAATCATTAAAAATCCAGTTGTATTTTTGAACTAAAAAAAGGTCCATCACCGATCTCCCATGCAGGTACCGCACAGAAAATTTTCTCTAGCAATTATCGATTTTTTGTGTGCAGGGAGTCCGGGCAGTGCCCAACTGGCCACGTTGCTGCCCTTATTTGGCCCCGATGAGTTCGGGCATTTCTTGCTTGGAAACTTCGCCAAATTTGGCTTGCTGCAACCCGGCTTTAAGATCAAGGTGAGAGTTTCAATGTGGGTGCTTAGAACCAAATAGTTAACACACATTTTCATAAATCATGCACTTAAGCTCCATTTAGCACATCTGTGTCGGTCATGAATGCGGTGGTTATGAATTGTCGTTCGTGAACGTCCGACCTCTTGATCTAAGGAACTTCATCCACTTTTATGTTCTAAACTAATTCGATTTGTTTGATTGTTGAAATTGAGAAACGGTCCCAACGAGAGTTTGGACTCAAAATGATAGCTTACGCTTACTTCTCCCAAACTAGAACACCTGACCGGACACTGGAAACCAAAGAACAGACTCTGGGATGCAGCACAGAGGTCTCACCACACACCTGAAAAATCTTAGTGTTTTCTCTCCCAAGTCAAAATCTGAGATGCGCACCTTGGAGGACACTCGGATCCAACTAAAAACAAAAGAATTTGATTCCCTCCAAAGGTGCCCACATGATCTATTTATAGTTTTTCAAGTCTGGTCTGCACATAGCACAATCCCGCATTTTGGTTCTGTTAAATGCACCTCACATTGGTCTGCCAACAGCCAAACTTTGATGTTTGAAAAGGCTATTAGCAGGCAAAAACATAATATTCTATGGAAAATCTCTTTAAAATAGTTTAATGATGAGGCCTCGCCCTCAGGGGGTGGCGGGTGCCCGGCGAAGCCGGCACTCGCCAGTCTTTGGCTCACAGCCTAGGGAGGGTGAGAACCTATCTCCCGACTCGCTACACTCACCCCAGCGGGTTCCTAGTGAAGCAGACACTCGCCAACCCCTTGCTCCTTGCCTGGGGCGAGTGTGGACCGACTCTCCAACTTGCCCCGTTCGGAGTGCAAGTGTCTGATGAAGCTAGCACTCGCCAGCCTCTCACTTGCAGCCTGGGGCGAGTGTGGCCCTGCCACCTAACCCGCCCCGCCCCTCCATCTGCACGACTGATGCTTTGGGAAAATGCGAGCCCACCACCTTACTCGCTCACTCATTTAGGTCTGAGGGCACTTTTGCATCTTGGACTCTTCTAGGCAACCCCCTCGGCAAACACAGGGTTGTACACAATCTCCGCTCTTTGCAAGATTGCCTCAAACTCGGAAAGAAAAGTTCAAACTCCAGTGTTTGCTGCGTGTTTGTTGACCTAGATGGAATCTTTTTGGTGGGTCCCTCTTCTACACTATTAATATTTCCAACCAAGGGGGGGGGGGGGGGGCTTTGTAAATTCCCCCTTTTCCCCGCTCTCTTGTACTTTTGTCGCACGATGCCATTTCCAAAAGAAATCCAGGATTGCATTGATGTCGCGAGTGAGGAGAACAAGTTTTTCACTGTCGAGTCCGCTCCTTGGCTTGCACGGAGGACCTCGAGCCCGTCTTTCAAGCTAAAAAGGCTAAGATGGTCAGGCGCAACCAGACGGGCGTCGGGTTCGTCCTCGTGACTCCGCCACCCACCGTGTGAGGACCCCATTTTGGACCCCACACATATCTGTATCTAAGCTACTTTCAAGACAGTTGTCCCAGGACGAAGTAAGGCTAGTGAGTAACAAAAGAATACACATAATAAGACGTACCTCAAATATTGCAGATGTCCATGTCTTTTCATTTTATCCACGATCAACGTCACTCTTTATTACAAACCCAAAGCTGTGTCATGTACCTGTACAAAATGGCGACGGGCTTAGTCATAAAAATATGACTAAGTGAGGTGAATACCTCTTTAGCTGTTGTACACATAAACAAATGTGAAAGTTATAACAATAGCATAAATATATCTTTACTAACCATTTGACATACCTGTCCCGACACTGTGTATCAATGTTCTCTGTCATGTTCGTATTCATAAAACCATATAAACAGTTATAGGTCAATATTAATCAGTAGCTCTAAACAAGTATCAGCGTAAACATGTAAACAATGTAAGCAAGGTAAGCAATGTAATCAGGAAAGCTATGAAACTGTAACACTAACTCAGTGTGCATGTTCAGTAATAATCTATCGATGTAACTGTATAACTAATACATTCTTATGGTATCTTTTATTTTAGGTCATGATAAGGATAACTGTCACAGTATCAATATCAGTATCCGTATTTCAGTATTTCATTTGTTGGGCCCGACCCTTCCGGGTCATCAGTATACCAAAACCAGTACGTACAACACGCGTTTATGCCCTCAGGCTCGACTGGTTTGGCAAATCATCAGTATTTGTATGCGCATTCAGGTTCAGTTGTACCCTTATCAGTACCTTGCATCGATGCATTCTTATTTATGTTTGTCGTACATTTCATTTCTATACTTAGGGTTCATTTATTTCTTAATCCCCTCAGAAGTTAATCGCCTGTTTGCCTTTATAAAAGGCCATACATATGCGAGTAATCATTATCAGTGATGTACAAATATTCCATGGTAACATATGTGAGTAATCATGAGATTATAATACTAATAACAATAGGGCACATAAAAGAAAAAGAGGGCAATAAAGCATAAACTGAAGCAGGTAGCTCTCACCATCAGGTATTCTTTATTCTCTTTTCTTGTTTTGCAACTCATATCATTGTCGCATATATTTAGAGGTGTCATCCTTCACGATATCTGTGATTAGCAATCGTTTCATTAGGCAAATTTCTATCGGGATTGCACCTCTTTCTAGTTATGGCGTTGACTAGCTTGTTAACATCATTTGGAAGCATAAAGAAATCTGAGCACATAACATTACTTATAACTAACACTATAACCAAAATGCATACACATAACAGTAGCCGGCCAAGAGGGAAAACCCACAGAATATGTTTTAGTTTGGTTTCCCTCAACTGAATAGTACTAAACAATGCCCTATCCAAAACCAGTGGCTATCATGAGAGTTGCTCATATCAAAACAGCCAGCATACTACTGTAAGAAATCAATACAGCCATCGACCAAGAGGGGAAAGAAGAATTCTCAAGCAAGTGTTCAACACTCAACAGAATACTTTCTGTACAAATTATATCTCTGTCTATTACTATAACACCATGCAAACAACACCAGGCAAGCCCCAAAGCTTTAGTATGTAATTTCACCTTACCACCATGAAATTAAAACTATGCAACACCACTGACAATAAGAGGAGGAGGAGCAGTCAACTGAAATAACAACAATATTTCCTCCCAAAGTACTATAAGTGGTTTTATAAAAGAAATTAGCAAAGAAGGCTGCTTACAGTGCTATTAAAAGAAAATCTGAGCACTGCTTCAACTCAAAACCAACCGAGCCCAAAGCAAGCCCAACCAAACTCAGCTCATGCGGAGTCTTGCTGGCCAAGCCTTACTCCAGCAAGAACAAAGAAACCCTAACATGACTCATTCACGCATCCAGCCCGACTGCCCTAGCTCACGCAAACTCTTGCCAAACAAAAGGGATCCCGTGATTTCGTGAACTGCAGATAGAGAGATGAGGAGAAGAGAGGAGGAAGAACGGCTCCGTCACCAGGAGCCCTAGCTGTCTTCTTTGGCATGAGGAAGCTTTTTTTTTCGTGAGGAAGAGCAAGTCGACCGAAGATAAGAAGAGATTCTCCTCCACCGCCGTATACAATAAATTCCACCGCTTAACTTAACCCCATATTAAAATATACAATATGGGGCCAGTCCAGAAAACCAACCCTGAGTTCCACTAGAACAAGTGAGTCAGCCCCTTAAGACTCTCAGCCAAAATAGAAAGAAACATTCATATTCCACTTAAGACACTGTTTGATGTTTTCATCACAGGGGATCGTATTATTGCATTTATTAGTCGTTTGAGTCACTTTATATTTTGGGTCGTTACAAACTAGTCGTTTGAGTCACTTTATATTTTGGGTCGTTACAAACTCTTCCCCTCTTATAACGATTTTCGTCCTCGAAAACATATCATAATAGGTTTAGTTTACTTTTACCTTGTTATTCCTTAGAGCCATTTTCTCAGTCACACACGTAATTCGTCTACATATTTATTCACTTTTTATTTATTTACTTTCATCAAATCTAGTCTGTACTCGTTTTCTTTCATTTTGTACATCGTCCAACTGTCACAAGTTATAATAAAAGTATTGCACAATTCCGTACATGAAAAGGGACACTTGCATGACGCAGTTTCAACTTCATTACATCGTCTTTCATGCAAATCATTGGACTCAAACTATTTCTTGTTCTGTAACTGTATGTTTTCCATGTCGTCACATTCAAATTGAGAAACTATTTACATACAACAATATCTTATTTTATGCATAGAGTGGTAAGTTAGATTATCGTCATGTCGTACATATGCCTGCATATACAATATTTTGAATTCCATTTTCCATACGTATGTTTGTAACTGCTTACTTATCTAAGATATATACCGTCGTTCGCTTTTCTTCGTTTCAAGTTACATACACGGTTGAGCTTTGATCTGTCTTCATATATTACATGCATTATGTTCAATATGCGATATGTACCATGACATTTATTGTAGTTTATCAGATTTAGCTTGGTCGTACCAACCATAACACGTGCTTATCGTTGTCTTATTGTTGTCTATCGCAGGCTATCGTGGTCTATCGTTTTCTCTCAATGTCAACTAAGTTATGCTCATAGTACTTTTCTTTCATTTCAATTAACTTCTTTTGTTTTGTTGACGCAAAATTATATGTTCAAACTTCCCTCCACTTTCTCTATCGTTTTCTTTGCGTTCCATCATTTGGAATCGCTACATTTTTGACAGTTGATTTGTAGACGTATATCACTATGGAGACATCTACCATTTAATCCTTGTGAATTCCTTTTTTACACTCGTCACCGTAATTCAATTTGGACCGTTTTCGATGTCGACTCTTAACGTCATCTTATGTGTAAAATTTTGTACTCACCACGGCCAAACTTCTTGAAAACCTGGCTCTGATACCAATTGTGAGGACCCCATTTTGGACCCCACACATATCTGTATCTAAGCTACTTTCAAGACCGTTGTCCCAGGACGAAGTAAGGCTAGTGAGTAACAAAAGAATACACATAATAAGACGTACCTCAAATATTGCAGATGTCCATGTCTTTTCATTTTATCCACGATCAACGTCACTCTTTATTACAAACCCAAAGCTGTGTCATGTACCTGTACAAAATGGCGACGGGCTTAGTCATAAAAATATGACTAAGTGAGGTGAATACCTCTTTAGCTGTTGTACACATAAACAAATGTGAAAGTTATAACAATAGCATAAATATATCTTTACTAACCATTTGACATACCTGTCCCGACACTGTGTATCAATGTTCTCTGTCATGTTCGTATTCATAAAATCATATAAACAGTTATAGGTCAATATTAATCAGTAGCTCTAAACAAGTATCAGCGTAAACATGTAAACAATGTAAGCAAGGTAAGCAATGTAATCAGGAAAGCTATGAAACTGTAACACTAACTCAGTGTGCATGTTCAGTAATAATCTATCGATGTAACTGTATAACTAATACATTCTTATGGTATCTTTTATTTTAGGTCATGATAAGGGTAACTGTCACAGTATCAATATCAGTATCCGTATTTCAGTATTTCATTTGTTGGGCCCGACCCTTCCGGGTCATCAGTATACCAAAACCAGTACGTACAACACGCGTTTATGCCCTCAGGCTCGACTGGTTTGGCAAATCATCAGTATTTGTATGCGCATTCAGGTTCAGTTGTACCCTTATCAGTACCTTGCATCGATGCATTCTTATTTATGTTTGTCGTACATTTCATTTCTATACTTAGGGTTCATTTATTTCTTAATCCCCTCAGAAGTTAATCGCCTGTTTGCCTTTATAAAAGGCCATACATATGCGAGTAATCATTATCAGTGATGTACAAATATTCCATGGTAACATATGTGAGTAATCATGAGATTATAATACTAATAACAATAGGGCACATAAAAGAAAAAAGAGGGCAATAAAGCATAAACTGAAGCAGGTAGCTCTCACCATCAGGTATTCTTTATTCTCTTTTCTTGTTTTGCAACTCATATCATTATCGCATATATTTGGAGGTGCCATCCTTCACGATATCTGTGATTAGCAATCGTTTCATTAGGCAAATTTCTATCGGGATTGCACCTCTTTCTAGTTATGGCGTTGACTAGCTTGTTAACATCATTTGGAAGCATAAAGAAATCTGAGCACATAACATTACTTATAACTAACACTATAACCAAAATGCATACACATAACAGTAGCCGGCCAAGAGGGAAAACCCACAGAATATGTTTTAGTTTGGTTTCCCTCAACTGAATAGTACTAAACAATGCCCTATCCAAAACCAGTGGCTATCATGAGAGTTGCTCATATCAAAACAGCCAGCATACTACTGTAAGAAATCAATACAGCCATCGACCAAGAGGGGAAAGAAGAATTCTCAAGCAAGTGTTCAACACTCAACAGAATACTTTCTGTACAAATTATATCTCTGTCTATTACTATAACACCATGCAAACAACACCAGGCAAGCCCCAAAGCTTTAGTATGTAATTTCACCTTACCACCATGAAATTAAAACTATGCAACACCACTGACAATAAGAGGAGGAGGAGCAGTCAACTGAAATAACAACAATATTTCCTCCCAAAGTACTATAAGTGGTTTTATAAAAGAAATTAGCAAAGAAGGCTGCTTACAGTGCTATTAAAAGAAAATCTGAGCACTGCTTCAACTCAAAACCAACCGAGCCCAAAGCAAGCCCAACCAAACTCAGCTCATGCGGAGTCTTGCTGGCCAAGCCTTACTCTAGCAAGAACAAAGAAACCCTAACATGACTCATTCACGCATCCAGCCCGACTGCCCTAGCTCACGCAAACTCTTGCCAAACAAAAAGGGATCCCGTGATTTCGTGAACTGCAGATAGAGAGATGAGGAGAAGAGAGGAGGAAGAACGGCTCCGTCACCAGGAGCCCTAGCTGTCTTCTTTGGCATGAGGAAGCTTTTTTTTTCGTGAGGAAGAGCAAGTCGACCGAAGATAAGAAGAGATTCTCCTCCACCGCCGTATACAATAAATTCCACCGCTTAACTTAACCCCATATTAAAATATACAATATGGGGTCAGTCCAGAAAACCAACCCTGAGTTCCACTAGAACAAGTGAGTCAGCCCCTTAAGACTCTCAGCCAAAATAGAAAGAAACATTCATATTCCACTTAAGACACTGTTTGATGTTTTCATCACAGGGGATCGTATTATTGCATTTATTAGTCGTTTGAGTCACTTTATATTTTGGGTCGTTACAAACTAGTCGTTTGAGTCACTTTATATTTTGGGTCGTTACACACCGCTGGGCTCGCTCCCCAGGTACACGTAGTTACTACCTGACTCGCCAGTTGCCTAAATAGATTGGTTGAAACCGCTTTGGCTACTCGAAGGGAAAACTTTCGAAGGAAAGGGATGCAAGAGAAGACTCATTGAACGTCAACCTACAGTCGCACGAAGGAGGGGGTGACATGATAGCCACGGAGACCCGCCTCTAGGTTCTCCAAGACGATCCCTCGCACGCGCCTGGTGAGCCACTTATCACCTTCCCGCCGACCCCTCCCCCCTTTTTGACTTCCGATTTTTACCACTTTGTTTCTCGCAGCCACCACCTTTGGGACCACTAGCCCACTCATTCTGTCGCTGAAGTCACTGGTTTGCTCGACCACCCTTGTTGTTACCTCAGGGCTCCCGGCCGAAGGGGCTCTCGATCATTCGACTCATGCCGACTACCGAATAGTCAACTCCATGCCACCCTGCCCTGGACTGGGAAAATCGCTCAAGCTAACTTTCGACGAACCCTTTTATGGGCGACCCGACCCATCTCGCTAATGCCTCGGCAAGGGGGTTGTGTCTTCGCCAGGTTAGCTGGGGCATTCACCTCCTTCTCACTTAGTCTTGGTTTCTTTTGGCTAACCACCTCCTTTGCAGGTTACTCAGAGGTCTCGTCCATTGAATTTTAAATAGAATAGGATGAGTTCTCACCTCCCCCCTCCCCTGATGCGATTGATAACTTTCCGGGAGACCCAAAGGACGTCGTGGTGTTGAAGAGGCGGATGACCGAGTTGTTCAAAAAACACAGCCTCTTGCTGTGCGAAATCTACGACCAGGTTCAAGAGAACAAAGACGCCACTGAGCAACGGTTGCGCGGTCTTGACAGGGACTATGCACAACTCCTCGATGCGGCGGGGAGATGCAAGCGATGAGACCTCCCCAAAGGTTCACATCTCCCGTACCGAAGACCAATTGCGCTTAGTGCAACAGGAGTTTTGTGCCGTCTACGAGTATAACTACCCTCACAAACCGCTGAGGTCGGGAGTGCGAGTCCGAGGAATATAACGAAACAGGTTCCAGTGCTCATATTGACTATACGAGGCCATAAAAACTGACAGAACTTGAATCAGAGTTCTCTAACTCAATATCCCAATATAGGGTCACCTTCTACCTCTTTTGGGCCTAGGATAGGGGTTCGTGTCACTTTTATCGGGCCCACTAAGGTTCCGGTGACCCAATAAAAGTCGAGATGTTACAGCTTACACCTACTTATCCTGAACTAGTACACCTGACCGGACACTAGGAACTAGAGAACAGACTCTGGGATGTAGAGCAAAAATCCCACCACACACCTGAAAGATCTTCGAGCGTTTCCCCTCCCAAGACAAAAGTTGAGCTGGACACCTTGGAAGGCACTCAAAGCTAATAAAAAACAGTTTGAGGAGGAAGAAGCCGAAAGAACTCGATCCCCTCCAAAGGTGCTCATAAGGTCTATTTATAGTTTTTCAAGTCTGATCTGCACATAGCAGAATCGCGCTTTTTGGTTCTGTTAAATGCACCCCACACTGGCATGCCAACATCCAATCTCTGTTGTTTGGAAAGACTGTTAACAGGCAAAAGCATAATATTTTATGAAAAATCTCTTTAAAACAGGTCAATGATGAGGTCTCATCCTCCGGGGGTGGCAGGTGTCTGACGAAGCCGACACTCACCAGTCTTTGGCTCGCCGCCTGGGCGGGTGAGAACCTATATCCCGACTCGCCACGCTCGACCCGACGGGTGCCTAGTGAAACAGACGCTCGCCAACCCCTTATTCCTTGCCTGAGGCGAGTGCGGACCTACTCTCCAACTCGTCCTGTTCGGACCGACGAGTGTCTGATGAAGCTAGCACTTGCCAGCCTCTCACTTTCAGCCTGGGGTGAGTGTGACCCTGCCACCCGACTCCCCCCCGTCATCTGCACGCGCTGCTTTGGGCGAATGCGAGCCCACCACCTTACTCGCCTACTCGACTCGTCTAAGTCTAAGGGCCCTTTTGCGCCTTGGACTCTTCTGGACTATCCACTTGACGAACACGGGATTGTAGATTGATGGTGATTGTAATCGCTGTCATGTCAAACATGCATTCTATGACGATGACATTTTTGTTCAAACTCACCCGAGTAAAAACATAACGCCAAACGGAGCCATAATTGCTCTACATAATTTCAATAATTTTGTGAAAACATGGCTATAGTCCTATTTAATAAATTGGAGTATCTATTCATATTTCAATTATACGCAACAATAAAGTTATAATTACATTCTCCGTTATCATGGTAATATTCTCTCCCCCTATACTCCTATAGCAACAATATTATTATAAAAAAAGTTCATAAATGACAATAAAAATTGTATTTATCAATACTATAGTTTCCCTAAAATGTACCCTAAAATTTTGGAGGCACCTTAGATGCTATGCTAAGGGTATCAAAATCCTCTTCATTTTCTGATCAATTTTTTTTAAGGGATCCAACCACACCATTTTATATTTATTATGTACTAAAAATTTACACCCTCTATTTTTATTATATGAGTAATTTTAAGTGCAAATCATTTTTGGTTACGTGCAAATTAATGTTATGTGCAAACTTATAATTTTTAAGTGCAAATTAATTTTTTAGATATAAGTTATGTGCAAACCAATCACTAGATTAGAGGCTGTCTAAGACAAAAGCAAGGTGAATGATGACAGATTTGCAAATTTTGATGAAAAGAAAAGCGGATCCAACGATGATGGCGGCGGTTGCCGCGGCGATGACGACAACGATGACGTCGATGACAGCGGTGATGAAGGCGATGGTGGCGGCGATGGTGGTGGCGATGACGGGGATGGCGGCGACGGTGACAGCGATGGCGGCGGTGATGACGGTGATGGCGGCGGTTGCCGCGGCGATGGCGGCAACGATAACGGCGGCGGCCACGGTGATGGCGGTGGGTGCTCTCTGGATAACCGTACCCCATGCATGGGGTGCGGCTAGCTCTCCTATTCCCCCACAGAGTAGCATAAGGAATACTTGGTTTTTGTTCGGAAAATAAAAAGAAGAAGAGCACACCTCTCCTCTCACCTCCTCCTCCGACTTCCTTTTCGTTTATCCTTCGTCCTCCACTATTCCGTCCTAGCTCTCACCTACTCGCTCCCCCGCATCCTCCTTCGGTGGCCTTTTCTGCTCTGATTCTCCATGCTTTTCGCCGAGTTCATTGACGACAACACGTCGGTGGAGATAGAAAGGTTATGAGGCGGCGAACTACGTGCAGAGGATGATCGCCAGGAGGAGAGAGGAGGGTTGCATCATATTGCTACACAAAATAATGTTTTACACATAGCTAAAATTGGTTTGCACTTAACATCACACTTTTGTAATTGAATTTTGTTTGCACATATCATAAACTGGTTTGCACTTAACATCACTCTATTATATATGTTTTAGGCTTCGTTTGATTTGGTGTTTTGCTCAGGTGGCGGGAAGAGAAGGAGGCTTTTGGAATCGGATGGAGGAGACTGCTGTTGGAATACCTCTGTTTTTCTTCATTTCTCATGACGCGGCGGATGCAAACGGAGCAAATGCCGCCACCGATCATTTGGTTACCCGCCGTGCGACGACGTTTGCACCAAACAGAAAGCTCCAAACTGTACAACCCCGTATCCCGCGAGTGGTCGACAGGAGTTGAACCGCCCGGCTCAGACCGCAATGTGAACCCAGCATGCCGAGACCGAGCTCGGGTAAAGGAGCGGGCTCGATTGTAGTCGAACCAAGCTCGACGATTCCCATGCCGAGCTCAGTTTCTGTTGGAGCTCGGCGATAGTCGAGCCGAGCCGAGCTCGGCGATAGTCGAGCCGAGCTCGACGATGGCCGAACGGAGCCCGGCATGCCGAGACCGAGCTCGGGTAAAGGAACAGGGCTCGATTGTAGTCGAACCAAGCTCGACGATCCCCATGCCGAGCTCAGTTTCTGTTGGAGCTCGGCGGTCGTCGTGCCGAGTCCGAGCTCGGCGATAGTCGAGCCGAGCTCAGCGATAGTCGAGCATAGCCTGCCGAGTACGTGCTCGCCTAGGCCCAGGGCGAGACGAGTCAGGCCCCCTGCCGAGCGAGTGCTACCTCAGGTCCTGCTCGCATCTTGGCCATGACATACTTTTACCATGTTGTCCCCTTTTGGTCTGCATGTAGTCCTCGAGAACAGTGAAGGTTGTATATTGGCAGACCATCTTTTCCTATAAATAGGACCCAAGGGGTACCTCAGAAGGCAGACTTACTAATTCTCCGGCCTACTAGCGCTTTCTGAGGTACCTTAGCCCGGCACTTGGCTAAGGAGGGGAAGCGCTCTAAGATCTTCCGGGTGTGTGGTGGGACCTCCACGCCGGGCCCTTGGTCTAGCCCTTGGTTCTTCTTTTTTCTTGTCATTTTCTTGCAGGAGCGAAGTAGGTGCGCGGCAACCCCTTCCCCAAGGGTCGAACTCCACAGAGACCGGTTTTTCGGTTTCAACATTTTGGTGCGGTGAGCGTGGACAGTGGTCAGCAGAGAAAACCTTCTGCAGGCTCGATGACTGGAGAAGAAGGACAAGGATCAGGCAGGGGCAGCTCGCCACCCCCTCCCCCACCCCCAGCGGCGAGCGTGCCGGCGGAGCTTAGGGAGGAGATCCTCGGGCTCGTCAGGACCGCCCTCGACATGCGAGCTGAGAGTGCGACACCGGTAGTTCCGGTGGTCGCCGCTCCCGCACTCGGCGACGACGCCCCGCTCAGGCGACCAGGGAAGGAACCCGCCGAGAGAGGCGAGCGCGAGTTCCAGGGGCGAGTTCTGTTTCCCGGCTCGGCCGCCGAGTACCACTTCGGCGAGACTGCAGGGAGGGAGTTCCCGTCTCGCCCGGCTGAGGGGGGGAGCCCCTTCAGCGAGTTCGTTTCTTCAGCCCCAGTTCCCGAGGGGTTTCGCGAGCCAGAGATGACTTATTACTCCGGGAGAGGAGACCCGGTCCACCATATCTAGTGGTTCGAGGACATGGTCTCTATTCGACAGATGTCAGACGGCTTCAAGTGTCGACTCTTCGCCATCACCCTCAGAGAAAAGGCGAGAGAGTGGTTCCACCAACTCCCGATCGGGTCCATTTACTGCTTTGAGGATCTGCGACGGGGTTTCATGCTGAGATTCACCACTTCTAAGAAGAGGAAGAAGGAGGCGGAGTCTTTGTTCCGCATCAAGCAGAGGGTGGGAGAGACCCTGGAAAGCTATCTGGACAGGTTCCAAGAGGAACTGTCCCAAGTTCAGGAGATGCCAGGGCACACCATGATGGTGGCCTTCACCCTGGGTCTCCAATCCGGGTTCTTCGCGATGGAACTGAAGAGATCACCTCCGGTGTCTTTTGAAGCACTCCTGGAGAGAGCGGCCAGGGAGGCCGAGATGGAGGCAGCACATCCAGAGTTTGCGCGAAGGTTGGCCAAGTGGGCCGTGGAGGAGGAGAGGCCAAGGGGTGGCCGAATTCAGGAGGAGAGGAGGGCTGAACCTCGGCAAAGGGAGCAGCCGCAGCAGCAGCCGCAACCCAGGTGGGTGCGTCCGGAGCAGACCCACCGTTTGGGATGGAGGCCCGAGTGGCAAGACCAGGCACCACGAAGAGGTTATCAGGGAGGAGATAACTGCCAGGGTGGTCGAGGGCAGTACAATCCCCAGGGGGGTAGGCAGGGTCAGAGACCCCCTCTCCCCGATCAGGAGGAGGCAATTCCAATTGCCATGAGGGGGAGGAGGAGAGGACAGCCGAGGAGAAGAAGGGAGGTCAGGGTGGACCTGCCCTATTGTGACTTTCATCAGGAAGAGGGGCACCTCACATCCACGTGTCCGGAGTTCCTCGAGATGAGAGGGAGAAGGGAACAGCAACTGCAAGACCATCAGGAAGTTCGGATAGAGGAGATCCGGCCTCGGGAGGAGGGGGATCGATGTGAAGACCGGGTTGATGTGGGCACCCGAGGAAGGATCGGAGCGATCCACGGGGGGGCCGGGATCGAGGCCTCCCGTAAGTCAAGCCTCCACACTATGTACCGAAGGAGCGTTGGCTCCACATCCCAGTCCCCTCCCCCGGAGGAGAAAATCACCTTCTCCAGAGAGGACTTGCCAGGTCACGAGGACCCCTTTTGCGACGCGCTGGTCATCCAGACAGCCATCGGGGATTTTACTGTCTCCCGGATCCTTGTGGACAATGGGAGTTCGGTCAACGTCATCTTCAAGAAGGCGTTCGATGCGATGAAAGTAGAGGCCAGGAGAGTGTTAGCCTCGGATGGGCCCCTGTTCGGCTTCTCGGGAGAGAGGAAAGAAGTCGAGGGAGGAGTGGGACTCCATGTCACTCTGGGGGGGCAGTCACGCAACTGCAAGTTTGTCATCGTGGACGCTCCTAGCAGCTACAGTGCCATCTTCGGGAGACCCCTCATCAGTGCCTTCCGCTGCGTCCCCTCGTCCTTCCACCAGTGTCTAAAGCTCAACGTCGAGGGGATCCAGATCCGGGTCCGAGGAGACCCTAAGGAGGCAAGGGAGTGCTATGTCTCGGCCGTAAACTCCATCTCTTGGCTGGAGGGGGCCGAGGAGATGGGACGGAGGTTGGAGGAGGAGAAGCAGGAAGCTGACAAAGAGATGGAGGTGGAGTACCGCGCCCGGGAGGAGGTCACGGAAGAGACTCGGGAGTCGGCCGAGGCCATGGCCGTCGAGGAGGCTGAGGAAGAGGTCCTCACCCCGGAGGGGGAGGTATCGAGGAATGGGGGAGCAGTCCCGTCTGGAGGCAGCGGAAGAGGTGGTGGAGATGGAGGTTCTCACCATTGGAGGCAGGGTGGAGAAGGTCCGCGTCAGCGGAGGCCTGACCCCGGAAGCTCAAGGCAGGATGCTGGAGTGCATCCAGAGGAACGTGGACATCTTCGCCTGGAGCGCCGCGGAGATGCCAGTGATCGACCCCGACGTGGCCTGTCATCGCCTCAACCTGGACCCGGAGGCTCCCCCCATCCAGCAGAAAAAAAGATCCATCACGGACAAGCTCGCCGAGCCAATCAGGGAGGAAGTCGCCAAGCTCCTCGAGGCTGGCTTCATATCTGAAATCCAATACCCCGGCTGGGTCTCCAACGTTGTAATGGTTAAAAAAGGAGACGGCCGGTGGAGGATGTGTATCGACTTTTTTCTTCTTAATAAATCATGCCCGAAAGATTGTTATCCTTTGCCTCGGATCGACGCGCTGGTTGACTCAGCCGTCGGTTTCCCTGTAATGAGTTTTCTGGATGCTTTTTCAGGTTATCACCAAATCAGAATACACCCCCCTGACGTCAAAGATGTCTCGTTCATCACGGGAGACGGATGTTATTGTTACAAAATGATGCCCTTTGGGCTAAAGAATGCGGGGGCCACCTATCAAAAAATGATGGATAGGGTCTTCCGAGAGCAGAAGGGGAGGAATCTCGAAGTGTACGTGGATGACCTCATGGTCAAGAGCTTGGATGTCGACTCCCACATCCAGGACTTGGAAGAGACTTTCGCCACTCTCCGCAAGTTTAAGATGAGGCTGAACCCCTTAAAGTGTGTCTTCGGGGCAAGCCGAGGAAAGTTCCTGGGACATCTCCTCACCCCCGCCGGTGTAGAACCTAATCCGGATAAGGTGAGAGCAATCATGGAACTAAGGTCACCACAAAATACCAAGGAAGTACAGCGACTGACAGGGAAGTTGGCAGGGTTGAGTAGATTCCTCTCCCGGGCCGGGGAGAGATGCTCCTCGTTTTTCAAAACCTTGAGAGGGGGTCGAAAGTTTGAATGGACCTCGGAGTGCGAGGAGGCATTCCAGGCTCTGAAGAAACAGCTGACTCAGGCCCCCCTGCTCCAAGGGCCCAAGGAAGGGGAAGACTTATTCCTATATCTAGGGGTCGGGGCTGAAGCCTTGAGTTCGGTTTTGGTTCGGGAAGAAGGGAAGAGACAACTCCCCGTCTATTATGTGAGTCGGATACTAAAGAGGGCCGAGCTCCGCTACCCCATCCTGGATAAACTGGCCTTCGCCTTAATCATCTCAGCCCGGAGGCTTCGGCCTTATTTCCAGGCACACTCAATCCGAGTAGTGACTGACCATCCCCTGCGCAACATCTTTAAGGGGGTAGAGCATTCAGGTAGGTTGGCCAAATGGTCGGTGAAACTGAGCGAGTTCGACATCTCCTTCGTTCCTCGCCTCTCAATCAAGGCCCAAGCTATGGCTGACTTCCTGGCAGAGTATGTGGTCGAGGTGGCGGAGGAGAGACTCACTCGCCCTCTCCCCTGGAAAGTCAGGGTGGACGGTGCCTCGGGGAAGCATTCTTTAGGGATTGGGGTCATCTTGGAAAGCCCCCAGGGGATAAGAATCGAGCAAACTGTGGTAGTGCACTTCCCCATCACCAATAATCAAGCCGAATACGAAGCCGTAATCGCAGGTCTGCGCCTGGCGAGAAACTTGGGGGGTGCATGACGTGGAGGTCCTCACCGACTCCATGGTGGTGGCTTCCCAGGTCAAGGGGGAATTTGAGGCAAGGGAGCCCACACTGCAGCTCTATTTGATGAAGGTAAAGGGGGTCATCGGGACCTTCCAGACCTTCTCAATCAAGCACGTGCCGCGAGGGGAAAACGAGCCAGTCGACCAGCTAGCAAAGCACGGCCCCCGGATGGGAGGCACCATTACGGATCTCTTCCGACCTTCCATCGAAGAGGGGGAACTAATGGAAGTGGAACAGCACCCCTCATGGATGGATCCCTTTGTCACTTTTTTGTCCACCGGAGAGTACCCGGAGGGAATGGACCGAAGAGGGCTCAAGCACAAGGCGGCGTATTACCTCCTACGCGAGGGGCAGTTGTACCGCAAGACCCTCTCAGGGATGCTGGCCCGTTGCGTGGCCGAAAGGGAGGTGCATAAAATTTTGGAGGAGGTCTATTCCGGCGAATGTGGGAGTCATTCGGGGAGTCGGACCCTGGAAGGGAGAATCGTCAGGCAAGGGTACTTCTGGCCCACCCTCGGTCAGGATGCAGCCGAATTCGCAAAAAAATGTCATAAGTGCCAACTCTATGCCCCGCTCCAGCTCCAGCTGGCTCAGAGGTTAAGAAGCATCATGACACCATGGCCCTTCGTCATATGGGGACTGGACCTCGTAGGACCTTTCCCTCAGGCCAGCGGGCAGAGGAGGTTTTTGTTGTTCATGATCGATTATTTTTCTAAGTGGATGGAGGTGAAGGCTCTAGCCAAGGTAACCTCTCAGGTAGTCAGGAACTTTATCTGGGGAGAGATCATCTGCAGGCATGGGCTGCCATAGGCTATCGTCACGGATAACGGACCTCAGTTCGCCAGCACGGAGTTCATTCGCTTCTGCGAACAGCTGGGGATTGACCTTCGGTTTGCTTCTGTCCATCACCCCAGGAGCAACAGGCAGGTGGAAGCGGCCAACAAAATCATCGTGAACCTCTTAAAAAAGAAAGTGGAAAATTTGAGGGGAAGTTGGGTGGAACAACTTCCATCAGTCCTCTGGGCCTTGAGGACCCCCCCCCCCAATACGGCCACAGGGGAGACACCTTTCAAACTCTCTCACGGCTGCGAGGCCGTTCTACCTATCGAATTCGAGGTCCAGACACCTCGGGTCGTCGAGGCAGGAGCTGGAAGGGAAGAATGGAGGTCAGAGAATGAGGAGGATCTTCGACTCTCCCTTGATATGGTGGAAGAACTACGCGACTTGTCCGTCGTCAGGCAGGAAGAGGCCAAGCGAAGGATGACCAAGTATTTCGACAAACACGTCCGTATCAAGCAATTCGTGGAGGGGGACCTTGTCTTGAAAAAAGTGGACGCGGCAGGGAGATCAGCCGCTGTGGGAAAACTCCACCCCAATTGGGAGGGCCCCTACATTGTGCAGGAGGTCTTGAAATCAGGGGGGTATCGCCTCCAAGATGTAAAAGGGGATACCCTCAGCCACACTTGGAGTGGCGACGATCTGAAACGTTTCTATCCTTGAAAATATTGTAGATATCTTGGCCTCATGAATAAAAACGAATCTCATTATCATATCTTATGCTTTGGCAGAATAGTGAGGGTAGAGGGGCTCGCAGCTTAAAGCCCCGAGAGGCAAAAGTTTCTAAGTCTTCTCGCTCTGGGGTTAGGTCTCGTCACTCCCCTGCCAGGCTCCCACCTAGCTGGCACGGCCGAGTCTCGATGGACATCGCTATGACCCTGGGGCTGAGCCCGGAGGATGTTCAACCCCCGCCCTCTGGCTCTCACCTAGCTGACTGGCCCGGTGGTAGCACCCGGGAGAGGCAAAAGTTTCTAAGTCTTCTCGCTCTGGGGTTAGGTCTCGTCACTCCCCTGCCAAGCTCCCACCTAGCTGGCACGGCCGAGTCTCGATGGACATCGCTATGACCCTGGGGCTGAGCCCGGAGGATGTTCAACACCCACCCTCAGGTTCTCACCTAGCTGACTGGCCCGGTGGTAGCACCCAGGAGAGGCAAAAGTTTCTAAGTCTTCTCGCTCTGGGGTTAGGTCTCGTCACTCCCCTGCTAGGCTCCCACCTAGCTGGCACGGCCGAGTCTCGATGGACATCGCTATGACCCTGGGGCTGAGCCCGGAGGATGTTCAACACCCGCCCTCAGGCTCTCACCTAGCTGACTGGCCCGGTGGTAGCACCCGGGAGAGGCAAAAGTTTCTAAGTCTTCTCGCTCTGGGGTTAGGTCTCGTCACTCTCCTGCCAGGCTCCCACCTAGCTGGCACGGCCGAGTCTCGATGGACATCGCTATGACCCTGGGGCTAAGCCCGGAGGATGTTCAACACCCGCCCTCAGGCTCTCACCTAGCTGACTGGCCCGGTGGTAGCACCCGGGAGAGGCAAAAGTTTCTAAGTCTTCTCGCTCTGGGGTTAGGTCTCGTCACTCCCCTGCCAGGCTCCCACCTAGCTGGCACGGCCGAGTCTCGATGGACATCGCTATGACCCTGGGGCTGAGCCCGGAGGATGTTCAACACCCGCCCTCAGGCTCTCACCTAGCTGACTGGCCCGGTGGTAGCACCCGGGAGAGGCAAAAGTTTCTAAGTCTTCTCGCTCTGGGGTTAGGTCTCGTCACTCCCCTGCCAGGCTCCCACCTAGCTGGCACGGCCGAGTCTCGATGGACATCGCTATGACTCTGGGGCTGAGCCCGGAGGATGTTCAACACCCGCCCTCAGGCTCTCACCTAGCTGACTGGCCCGGTGGTAGCACCCGGGAGAGGCAAAAGTTTCTAAGTCTTCTCGCTCTGGGGTTAGGTCTCGTCACTCCCCTGCCAGGCTCCCACCTAGCTGGCACGGCCGAGTCTCGATGGACATCGCTATGACCCTGGGGCTGAGCCCGGAGGATGTTCAACACCCGCCCTCAGGCTCTCACCTAGCTGACTGGCCCCGTGGTAGCACCCGGGAGAGGCAAAAGTTTCTAAGTCTTCTCGCTCTGGGGTTAGGTCTCGTCACTCCCCTGCCAGGCTCCCACCTAGCTGGCACGGCCGAGTCTCGATGGACATCGTTATGACCCTGGGGCTGAGCCCGGAGGATGTTCAACACCCGCCCTCAGGCTCTCACCTAGCTGACTGGCCCGGTGGTAGCACCCGGGAGAGGCAAAAGTTTCTAAGTCTTCTCGCTCTGGGGTTAGGTCTCGTCACTCCCCTGCCAGGCTCCCACCTAGCTGGCACGGCCGAGTCTCGATGGACATCGCTATGACCCTGGGGCTGAGCCCGGAGGATGTTCAACACCCGCCCTCAGGCTCTCACCTAGCTGACTGGCCCGGTGGTAGCACCCGGGAGAGGCAAAAGTTTCTAGCTGGCACGGCGAGCTCGGAATATCCTGCCCCCCTCCAGCTCGCTACTAAGGAAGCCCTGGTCCCGTCCCAGACTCAGGGGGAGGAAACGGCTCTCTCCAGCGAGCCTAGTCTCGCTCCAGTTAACTCGGCGGAAGACACGCCCTGGTGTCTAAGGCGGATGCCGGCAGCATCTTGACCCAAACGTATTTTCACTTGTCTGAATTGTCGAAAAACGGAAGCGAGACATGGCGGGGGAGGTGTGGCGCGAGTAGGATATGGCGTGAGCACGTGTCCTAGGGATTCGCCGCAAGCGCTGATAACGTCGACGAGTCTAGCCATGGCCGGCGCCTATGATCTCGTCGCTGGGCTGGTCCTAACTCAAGACATTCTACAGGCGAGGTCGGGACATCAAGCGCGCGGGTATAATATCGCAAGTAAGCCTAAAAAGAAAATAGAGAAATTATGAAAAATATCTTTGATTCATCATTACAAGTATACAAGGAAAGGCCTGCCTCGGCAGGATACAAAAGAAAAAGAAAGCAAAAATTAGCTCTCGTCCCCCCCCCTCGAATGACGGTCCTCCTCACCGCCAAGCCGAACGCCCTTCTCTCCCACCCCCGCGAAGAGCGAGTCGAAGCTATCTTCCTTCTCGCTGAGCGGGCTGGGTGGGAACAGGGTTGGCAGGAGCTCCCGGACGGTGACCTCCTCGCAGCCTTCCGCCAAAATCCCCGTTCCCCTCATGGCCTTCAGGAGGCACTCGGCAGCCTCAATGGAGTTGACTCGCAGCCGCTCCGTGACATCAGACTCGCCAAACACCCCAGGCCTCTTGTAGGGGAAGGCTGGCTCGCTGGCGCCCGGGGGAAGGAGAGCGTCGGCCTGGCGGAGGACCTCCCCCAGGAGCCCCTTGTTCTTCTCCTTCAACTCCTCCACCTCCACCCCCAGCTGAGCGGCAACAGCCTCTTGCTCGCGGGAATACATCTTTTGCTCGGCGAGCTGGACTTCCCGCTCAGCAAGCTGAACCTGCAGCTGAGCCACCTCGCCTCGCAGCGCGTCGGCGGCTTCGGCGTCCTGTAGGGTTAAAAGTTCAGAACACGCACAGGAATAATCCTAAACAAGGTAAATAGAGATATCCAGTGATTACCAAGCCACCGGCAGACTTCGCGAGTAGAGCGTTGGCAAGGCCGAACCGCCTTTCCGCATCGGCCGCGCTCTCCTTTGCCAGGTCGCGCTCCTGCTCGGCAGTCAGCAGGGCATTGCTGAGCTGGAAGCCGCGGCGAACCATCATGTGGTGGAGCTCGAAGGCCCGCAGGTGGGCTTGCAACCCCTCGTAGCCGAGCTGACTGGGGGTGAGTTTCTTGTACGATTCGGCGCTGTCGCGGCTGTAGAGGCCGAAGCCGAAGGCGAAGGCGTGGGCGGTAGGAGGCCGGCGAGCTCCCCAGGAAGGGGCGCGAGTAGAAACGGAAACTCGGTGAGCCCCCTCGTCCCACTTCAAAATGGGCTCGCCGGCCGCATCTTTGCTCTTACACCCCTTGCCGAAGTGGGGGTGATCCTTCGGTAGGCTGGGCTCGCGGAGGGTGTCCTCTCCGGAAGAATCAGAGGACGGTCCGTTCTTCTTCTTCCCCTTTCGGGGGGAGGAGGCTTCTTTTAACGGACTCAAAGGCGGCTCGTCGGACAGAGCCTCCGGCGAGCTCATGAATTTGGTAGGTGACGGAGGAAGGCGCAGCCGTCCACGCGAGACCACCTTCGCCTTCTTCTTCTTGGGGAGCGAAGGATCGGGGCGCGAGCTTGACCCCCCGGGCTCCAAGCGCTTCTTGCCGAGGAGTTGGCCTCGCGCTTGTTCCTCGCGACAAGCCGCTGCCGCCGCCCGGGCCAGCTCCAGGGGATCTGAGAATATCCCCGAGTCGGCGAACGGCGGGTGCTCCGGCAGAACCCGTTCCCCTGCAGAGAGAGACTTGATCAAAAATATATATATATATATATATATATATATATATATATATATATATATATATATATATATATATATATATATATATATATATATATGTAATATAGAGATCCACCTTGGTAGAGTTCGCGAGAAGGCAGAGCGAGATATACCTTCACCAGGGAGAACGGGTTGAAGCGAATCAAGGCCGCGGCGGAGGAAGGCGACCTCGAAGTCCTTGTGGAGGAAAAACTTGTGGAGGTCGGCGTCGCTACCAGACAGGGAAGGAGGACGATATATGTCCTCGCTTTTCTGCAGGGGACGAAAGGGGATGTTGCCGAGCTCGCCCTTAATAAAGACAAGCCGAGTCATCCAATTGTGGTTCTTGTTCGCGAGCTCGCGAACCTTGATGAGGGACCCGCCGAAGTAGGCGACTCCGTCGGGGGTAGCCTTGTAGGAGAACAACTTACGGAACACCGCAATGTTGAACTCAATCCGCTCTCGGCAGAGGAAGCAGGCGAACGCCACCATCATAGCAATGGCGTTGGAATTCAGCTGCGCGGGCACCGCGCCGTAGTACTTCAGGATCTGGCGGATCTCTGGCCAGAGGGGGAGGCGCAGCCCCACCTCGAAGTGCGAGATGGGGAAGGCGAGCTCACCCTCCGGGAAGGAATTGATGGCTTCATGCTCGGCGGGCCTGCGAGCCTGGAAGCCGGGGGGGACGAATGCCGCCGCGAATTCGACGAGCTCATCCTCGGTAATATGCCCCTCGAAGAAGCAATGGTCAGTGAAGTGCTGAGCGCACTTAGACCGACCATCCGCGTCAGGGTCGGTCTTAACCATAGTCGCAGAGGAAAGGAAAATCGCGAGCTCGGGAAGACAGAGACGAAACAGGGATTCGAAAGCAATAAAAGCGTGCCCTGGGGGTAGGTGAGAAGGCCTATTTATAGAAGAAGATAAAGAAGGGCGAGGGGGAAGGCGAGTCGGCCGATCGGCCCGGTCTCACTACGCCACCTCGCCACCCTCTCCTCGCAAATCCTGCGAGCCAGCCAGACCCCAGAAGAAGGAATTCGAAAAGACTTACCAGGATATTGAAAAAACATCTACATATGTAAAGTTGAAGAAAAGTTGTTCGAATTATTACAAGCAGATCATTCAGAGCAAATAAAAATAAGGGCGCGAGGACCATGCGAGGGCGAGGGCGAGTACCGGTCGGCTGACAGAGGAGCCATTTCATTCTCCCCGGTCTCGCCGGCCCGCCGTCGCAGGTCGCCGCGCATAAAGTTCGCGAAGTCGCCCCATGTTCCTATTTACCACCCGCAGGTTCTCGTCAATCTCATCCATCAGCACCAAGGAAGACGCCTCCTCGAACGCCAAGCTGACTCCAGCACCGTCCGCGAGACGCGAGCACTCCCACTGCAGCCTGTTGTTGTCCTTCCGCAGGTCGTGGAGCTCGCGCACCAGCTTCTTGAGAACCTTCCGCTCCCGTTTTGCACGTTCAGGACTACCCAGTTCGGGGTCCAGGAAGGCGTCCATGGCGCTTGGAGAAGGGAGGGGCGAGTAAGGAGGTCGATCCACGGACTCGCCGTCCTCCGTCCGGCCGAGAAGTTCTGAGTGAAGAACTGAAAGACGATCAGAAAAGCAAATACCCCCGGAATAGGAGAGTAAAGTTGAAAACTTACCGCGCGAGCCTGGCTTCTCTGGGTTAGCGCGAGGAGAGAAGTGGCGCAGGTCCTTGCCACGCCCCTGCAGTTCCTGAGGGGCAAGTTGGTAGCCGGGGACAGGGATAATCCCGGCGCCTCTCCCCGCGACTATGGACCCAGGGGAGGGTTGTCGGGGAGGGAGATGACTCGGCGACACCAGTTCTCGCGAGCCCGGCTCCTTGACCTCGGGATCCTGCTGTGGCGAGCTGACAGGAATACTTTTGGCCCGAGGGGTGGATGCTTCGCCGCTATTCTCCTGGTCAGAAGATAGTTCTACGAGATTTTTAGAACCAAGGACCGGCTGGTTGGAGGAACCGGCCCCGTTCCCCAAGGCGGCAGTAAAGTCGGCCAGAATGGGTTCGGCCCCCAGTGGAAAGGGCTTCGCCCGCTTGGCCGAGCCGAAATCAGCAAAACGGAGAGCAGGGGCGTCAAGGTTGGTCAGTCCCGCGGCCTGAGCAGCGATCTCCTCGCGGGAACGTGCGAGTCGCTCTAAGACTTCCTTGGGGAGCGGCATCTTGATAGAATTTGGGGAAGGGCAAAGGTCAGCCAGATGCGCAGGGGTACATATATATAGCTACCTGTGGGGCCTACCAGAAGATTCCTTTTTACCCCTGTCGCACTCGCAGGATTCTATGGGGTTGGATGTTTCTTTCCGAGCTTGTCCCAACCTCGCAAAGAGCGGGGATTATGTACAATCCCGTATCCCGCGAGTGGTCGACAGGAGTTGAACCGCCCGGCTCAGACCGCAATGTGAACCCAGCATGCCGAGACCGAGCTCGGGTAAAGGAACAGGGCTCGATTGTAGTCGAACCAAGCTCGACGATCCCCATGCCGAGCTCAGTTTCTGTTGGAGCTCGTCGATAGTCGAGCCGAGCCGAGCTCGGCGATAGTCGAGCCGAGCTCGACGATGGCCGAACGGAGCCCGGCATGCCGAGACCGAGCTCGGGTAAAGGAACAGGGCTCGATTGTAGTCGAACCAAGCTCGACGATCCCCATGCCGAGCTCAGTTTCTGTTGGAGCTCGGCGGTCGTCGTGCCGAGTCCGAGCTCGGCGATAGTCGAGCCGAGCTCAGCGATAGTCGAGCATAGCCTGCCGAGTACGTGCTCGCCTAGGCCCAGGGCGAGACGAGTCAGGCCCCCTGCCGAGCGAGTGCTACCTCAGGTCCTGCTCGCATTTTGGCCATGACATACTTTTACCATGTTGTCCCCTTTTGGTCTGCCTGTAGTCCTCGAGAACAGTGAAGGTTGTATATTGGCAGGCCATCTTTTCCTATAAATAGGACCCAAGGGGTACCTCAGAAGGCAGGCTTACTAATTCTCCGGCCTACTAGCGCTTTCTGAGGTACCTTAGCCCGACACTTGGCTAAGGAGGGGAAGCGCTCTAAGATCTTCCGGGTGTGTGGTGGGACCTCCACGCCGGGCCCTTGGTCTAGCCCTTGGTTCTTCTTTTTTCTTGTCATTTTCTTGCAGGAGCGAAGTAGGTGCGCGGCCACCCCTTCCCCAAGGGTCGAACTCCACAGAGACCGGTTTTTCGGTTTCAACACAAACGCTGCGCCTAACGAAGCTTATTTTTTTTCTCTACATTTATTTTTTTTTATTTTTAATAATATTTTTTTATTTTAATTTTTTATGTATATTTATATATATATAGTAAGTGTCTAGGGATATAAAAAGGAAATATCAACTTGAGTAAAACTTACCCTTTGCCATGTATTACTAATATACCTGCCTACTCATTTATCCAAACTTAGACCGCGCAGCCACTGCCACGTGGGTCGGGCCGAAACCGTTTCTTTCGGTCACTCGTGTCCGGTTCTCGGTTCCTTGTTCCTTCCTTCAAAATGCAGAGCCGAGACGGAGACGGAGACGGAGAGAGTAAAGGCAGAGCTAGCTGAAAGTCGGGGTTAGGGTTTGCGGGGGCGGGAAGAGGGCTATATATTTCTAGTTTTGCTGGATGATATTTGGGAGAGAGATTCATGGTTTACATGCGGAAATCGTTCAAGGATTCGCTCAAAGTCCTTGAAGCTGACATACAGCACGCCAACACACTGTAAGTGGAGACTTCGCCTCCCATTATCTCCCGCTTTCTTCGCTTCTTCTCCTCATCTACTGCCTCCTCTTTGGGTTTTTCTTTCCTTGTCTAATCAACCGATTGCAGTTCGGATTCCATGTTATCTATGGACTGATACTCTGTTTGGTTGCTTTGTTACCCCGCAAAATTATAAATCTCCCCTGGTTTTTTAATCTTTACCTATCTTGGTATGTGATTTTAGTGGTTGATTGTATTTACCGATTCTTATTCCTTTTCTTTTTCCTGCGAATTCAGTTTTTACTTGTCATTCTAATCTGTCAAGGGTGAAGCTTTGTTGAAGTTTTTGATGGATAGAGTTTCTGGTTCTGAGTTTACAAGCTAAGCAAGGTTTGTGGTCACGCCCAAGCAACGGAACAGAATATATACTTTAGAAATATAATTTTATAATATCACATAAATATCTACAAATCTAAACGACCCATAAATACATTATCAAAGAAAATCCACGAAAGTTCTAACCTCCCAAAATGGCATAGTATCACAGAAGTTCTAACCTCCATCAATATCAACTATCCACAACAAGATTTTGCAATGATATCAGTAGATTTCTAGCAAATTCGTTGAGCAGATAACTAAAATGGTGGACAACTAGATGAGCATTTGAACATAAAGGAGAGTGAATTATCAAAATGATATTTTTTTTGTTACATGCTTACATATCAAATTGAATTATCATGCATCAACGAAATGATCAGCAAATTATATCTACAAAAAATATATAATATGTAATAGTTAAGCGCATGAATTGATCCTCCGAGTCCTGGACTACCAATCTCAAGCACTTGAATAAAGGATTTGCTCACCTAATTCGACTGTAGTTACTTCGGAATCTACAATGCATAGATTAATTATCTATTTCAGTTGAATATTCAGTCAGGCAGATAAATAAATTGTTTAATATTTTGTAATGCGCCATTGTACTTCCTTACCGACCAAAGCCCTCTGCATACAAAGTATTTATTAAAATTCTAAACCAGCAAACTTGTATGTGTGCATTCACTGACTAATTAATTTATGAGTAATTATCACTAAGGTCTTTGAGCTTTTCACGGCTCCTTTTCAATTAATTCCATTTTAAAACCATCTATTTTTGTTCTTGACTCGTTTCTAATTCAGAGGTAAGAAATCAGTCTCGTTGTTTGCTAACTGCATCAATTTTACAACTTTTGGCTTGCATTTGAATTCTATAAAATTTCATAACCAAAGTACGTGCACCTTCGTTAATAGTTTTAGATAGTTCTTTATAATGAATGATGGTTTTCTTGTCCTGTTTCTTTGTAAAGTCATCGAAGCTCGTTGGCTCAAAGTGGGACTTGTAGGTAAGTCATGCCGTGGAAGAAAAGCTTGTGAGATTCAAGAAAGATCACTAATTTGAGATTCAATCTTGCACTCCCTGAGGTGAACATAGAAAAAGTTAATGGAAGGGAAATAGAGGGAAAGATAAAAGAGAAGAGGAGCGGAGGTACATGTCTACCTTGTCTTCCGCTTAGCAGTTCTAATGAGCTCCAACAAATCACTAGCGAATCCATTGTCCCGTAGCTCGCTTGCATACTCTTCTTCTCTATTTCCCAGGTACCTGGTCCCTCCTTTCTCAACTTCTTCGCAAGAATTAAGGAGTCGGACACCGGCTCTCCCCACAGAGAGATCTGGTTAACAGCTTGCCTCTTTATTTCCACCTTCAAAATTTTAAAGGGAATTTTGTGAGTTTTCTTTTTAATTTATAGATTTATGTTTTCCCATAGTATTTGTATTGGTTATTCGAAAATCTCAGAAAAATTTCTCTTTGGATCTTGTCTTGTTGATTTTACACTGTTGTCTGACCGCTTTTAGCTTCCTTCAAATAGTAGGAAAAAAATCAGATACTGTTTTTAGTGTGATCAATGATCTAATGTGTTCAAATTGTTTTGGGTGATGTATAGGGCTTCTGAGTTTTCCAGAGAGTATGATGGTGCCTGCCTACAGATGCGTATGTCATATAGTCCAGCCGCGCATTTATTTCTGTTTCTACTTCAGTGGACAGACTGTAGCCTTGCTGGGGCTCTAGGACTGCTGCGCATTCTGATATATAAGGTTTTATTTCTTATAATGATTTATTTGTGACTTTTTTAGAAGTAATCTGATTAACAAGCTTCATTGTGCAGGTTTATATTGATGGAACAACAACAATGTCGACACACGAAAGAAGAGCAAGTCTTAAGGAGTTCTATGGTAATTTGGGTTTTATATTAAATTACAATGATCACCGTTCCCGTTCAATCCATTCTTAATCTTTTTCTTATGTGCTTATTTCAGGTGTGATTTTCCCATCTTTGATGCAACTACACAGTGGAATCACTGATATGGAAGATAAGAAGCAAAGAGCAATGTGTCAGGAAAGGTATAGGAGAAGAGATGATGATGAGAGAAGACAATTCTCTGAGATTGATACTGAAAGAGAAGAGGAGTGTGGGATCTGTATGGAGTTAAACAGCAAGATAGTGTTGCCCAACTGCTGCCATTGCATGTGCATGAAGTGCTATCGTGAATGGTATGTCCGTCTAGTTTTTGGATTATCAAGTTTGTATTATTTTGAATTTCTTTAAAAACACATTGTAGGAAGTTTCAGTTTTTCATAGGATTATGTTTTTCACATATACAATAGTGAGTTAGTCATGCCGTCATAAGAAAAATAGTCTATTCATGTAGTTTCAGCAATTGGGCTGGTTTTAAAGTTTCAGATTAGATCCAAATTGGATATATGTCTAGTCAAATCTGATTGAGTCAAAACTTTTCCTGTATGATGTCAAGGTTGTTTCTTCTATATGTTCTAAAAAAATTGTTGAAGGCGTATTTGAAGAAAATTAGCTGGGAGATGGGAATCATGGGAGAGGTTAGGATGGCAACAAATTTGTCATCAGTGAGGAGAAGAGTGCCGCTACCCTGACCCAGTAGCTCGGAAGACTCGAGGAACAAAAAGGCTATGATGAGACATTTCACTCTCAAAGTATCCAAGTCATCAACGCTTGTGAAATAGTAAACGAATAGGCAGTGAGTACAATTATTCACCAAGGAATTCTAAACGAAAGCATATGTGTGAAAAATAGCTAAGTGTATATGCAAGGTATTGGCTTTCTAACTAAGACAATTGAAGGCTATGACGAAACAGAGAGTTGATTTTTAGAAAATCAAAGCAGTGAATCCCAATTTTCTCTTTTGAAATATATTTTTCTACTATAATTCTAAAACCTGACATAAATTTGTTAACAGAAACAATAAAATATTAATAATCACAAGAAGATGGAGATTGATATATAGTGGTTCGCTCTTCTTACCCGGACCTGCATCTGCTCCCCATGTATCCTTATAGATAGTTTACTAGACCTTATCCTTCGCATGATATATAGTGGTTCACTCCTCTTATGCAGACCTTCATCCGCTCTCCGAGGATCCTTTTTGAAAGTTAACTATACCTTATTCTCCGCAACTACACAACGATCCCCTGTGTGCGCCAACTCTTCGAGATGGATGTAAGTCATATACCTTCCAACTAGTGTGCTGATGAAATCATTTATAGTTTGCGTACATGTGCTAGTGCTAATGGAACCGATCAACAGAATCACTTGCGGATGCCTAGGTCACCTGTAAAGCTAAGGGAAGTGAAGCTTAAACGAATGGGAAAAGACAAATCAGAGGTCGCTGAATTGGCAAATGTTAACAATTCAGGAAATATCCGAATTAATGATTCCCAATTAGAGGGGGGCGTGAAAGTTGGATTGGAAAATTTTAGAAGTATGAAGGGGTTAACACTGGATCTAGCTAACCAAGCAATGTCGAGAAATTTCAGTCTTAGAAGTGTCGATAAATGAATTACCTTTTAAAATGAAATGATTTGGTTATGGAAAAGAGGTAAACAAGAGGCCAATTGAATATTAAGTTTGGAGTGGAGATTAAGTTTCTTTTTCTTCTCTCTAGATCCATGATAGTTTTCAAAGATACTTGAAGCTTGTGAAAAGGATCAATGCTACAGAGGAGAGATAGAGGGTTGTCAGCGATCTAGGTGGGATCAACAGTGTGCCCGTGCTTCTTGTTTGCATTGGAGCAGCTTCGACTTGTAAGGAGAAAAGAGGATCACAGGGAGACATCTATGTTGCAGATTGATCGTCAGCTTGGAAGGATGGCAATGACACCAAAAGACTCACTAAGAAGGGTTGTGTGGCTCGGAGCGTGGGAATAACCTAAACCAGGGCATCATGAGATGTGTCGATGCGGGCGAAGGCCTCTGCGAATGGAACTAAGAGGCCATAGTAACTTCTTGGAGGGATTTGTGGATGGCTTCGACGGAAAAGAACTTGGAGGACTCATTAATAATAGCAGGACACCGACTGTTAATTGTGCGAAGTAGGAGATTCGTTGGAAGAGAGATGAGGGGTCGTGTTGATCGGATTGAAGATTGAGTGTTGCGAGTAGCATTGAGTCGAAATCCATTTGGTACTAGTGAAGACGGAATGAATGATGAACGTGAATGGAAGAATTTGTCTCTAATACCACATGTTATCATCCAAGCTTCATAATTATGTAGATTCTAAGATTGAGCGAGGGAAGATGAATGTGAGGAAGGAGATACAATGGAGCATTTGTTACTGGTGTCTGATAGTGGGGTTGCTCGAGAGGACGGGAGCTATCAAAATCTCAAAGAGCTAGGGTTTAGAACATATTTGTTACTTTCATTCTACCAAAGTTTACTTAAATATCAACATCATAAAGATGAATACCCAAATTCAACCCCCTAAAAATAATTTTTTTTTTGAAGGGAACAACATATAAAAATTTAACAAAATATAATATAGGATATTGATGGTTATCCCAACCTCCACGGTTGGATTTTTTAAGAACTTCATCCATAATGTGACTGTGGCAGTATCAAATTTTTCTTCAATATTTTTTAATCGAGCCATGTCAAAGCAAATTGTTGTCCAAGTTTAGTTTGGCTGAAATTTATGCAATTATTGATCTAGTTTAAGTTCAGTTGAATGTACTATTAGTATAAACTAGAAAGCTTTGTCTGGTTCATCCAGCCCTTCAACATACCAGCTATGTTGGATGTAAAGACGTGCTATCTATTCCTCCTGAAAGGCTTTGATCTTAAGAAGTTACTTGTTACAGGAATAAAATATTCTGCCTCCATGCTTATCTAATACTACCCTGTACGGCCTTAAGTTTGTATCTTTATTTTCCCTTGCATCCCCTTCCACTATCCCCCAATCCCTACCAATATCTCTCCCGTAAAATCCTTCCAGCAAGCCCATCCGATTCCCTTCTTCCCTTGTTTTGACCTCACATAAAAATGCCTACAGAGCAAGTTCTGATCCCCTCACTGTGTTCAATCTACCGTGAAACTTGTCGTTTTTTCCCCGTGGAATTCCCAGCAAACCTTCTCTGTTTCAAAATTATTGTGAATCCCACTACTTTCCTTCCCCGTAACCAAGCAGCAGGCCCTCCGTTGATCTAATTACCCATAGAAATTCCCATGCCACCCTACTTTAATTCGGTGAACCTGTAATTCTCTACCCAGAAAATCTCGTGACTGCAGTCACAACCTAGGCATCCGCAACGTGAGTTTTCAAGGGACTTGTTTGCAAAGAGTTATTCATAGCTCTATTTAAAAAGCCTTGGGGAATGAACAAAGGCAAACCAGAAATTAGTCTTCCTCTTATATCTCCTTAGCTAGGGTTAGGGATTTGGTATCTCTCCTTCAAAATCCCTGCCTCCAGCAACCAAGGCAAGCCTCCAAGTGTATTTATTGGAGAAGAGAAAGAGAGGAATAGGTTGGGGAACTCCGACCCTGCAAATTGGTGCTCAAGGGGTTGGAGGAAGGGGATTCGAGATAACTTGTGGCGCGATGCTTTTCTAAGTTATTTGTGCCTAGATGACGCAGGAGGGCGCGACGAGAAACGTGACTGTGCAAAGCTAAGAGAACGTGCAACGTGAGTGTGATGAGGCCGAACTTAAATGAGATATGCATGTTTTTTTAAAATTAATTTTCCTTGAATCAACTTATAGCAATGATAATTATAAGCCGATAGCAAATCAACATCATGCACAATTGTTTTGCGCGTGTAAGTAAATAATCACGTTCGTTACCACAGGAGGTGCTATCAAATACAAATTGGCACGAATAAGTTTTATGGAATGTAAAAGAGGTGAAACAATAGCACTAGCATTTACAAAATCCAAACATATATAGCGTATCCATACAATATTTAATACAACATAAAACACATGAAATTAAAATTACTCACAAGCAATGGGGCATCGGGTCGTAGCTGTAAGGGAGTAGGAAATTGCATAGCACGAACTCCAGGAGGCGGCAGGAGAAACAAAAGGGAGGTTAGACTTGAACCTGGGGGTCCTTTATATGCCAGGAAGAAGGTGAAACAACCATTAATGGTGAAATGTTTGCATCCAGGGAGTTCCTTACTTCAGTCAAAGTATAAGAGAATGAATAGTACCGGCGGTAGGGCTTGCGATGGGAAAGGGATTTGCGGCTCAAGGAGGAAATGAGATTGTGCGGCTACTTCGTTTCCATCGGGAGAGGCGGATGAGGAGCAGTAGAACAATCGAGCACTGGGAGAAAAAGTACGGTGGAGAAATCGTGCTTTTGGAGGATTAACAGTAACAATGGCGAGGACGAAGTACAGAAGGATGGGCGGTTGTGGCTCCAGGCGTGGCGATGACGAACAGGGGAACTTATCGGGCGGTTTCCTTATTCGATTTTGATGGAGAACGTGGGATAACAGAGAGATGCGGCGGTTTTCTTCAACGGGATGAATAGGTCGTGGGTTAGGGGGTGAAGAACAGTGCCGGTTCAAATAATAAACCGAGAGAGGGGATGGGAACATTGTATGAACAGTGAAAATGATAAAAGATAATTGAATGGTCGAGGTGTCGCACCCCGGGCTCGCGGCGTCGCACGGCGAAGATTGCCGGAATTCTAGAATCACTCACAAAACTCAGCAATGCTTGTAATCTGCAACGCCTGCCCCTATTTATAACAAGAGGGGGCGGTTAGGCACCCGACGTGAACGGCTATGATCGTACGTTTTGTCCGGTGTCCTAAAAATAAAAATACAACTCCAAAAAATATTAAAAATACATATAAGATGAAAGTGGGTGCTCCGGACGCGCTCGCGGTCTCGGATCGTCGATCCGATCAACCAATCTACGACAAATCTGCAAATGCGGGTCCCGCCACGTGGTGATCTCCTTCAATCACGAGCGTGCGGTCGATCCCCATCACTAGATTTTTCTCCAAGGTGCTTGGGCTAGGGTTTGTAGTCGATTTTCGATTCATGGTTGTCCATAGTATTCTGCATAACTTTCAATAATCAGAAATAACTTGCCTATTACCCAATTACTATTATGATTTAATATTTTAACAGAGTTCTGACAAGATTTGTAAAGTTAGAATCTAATGTTATAAGGTTTAAGAAAGTAGTAATTTTTTTCACTCATTTTATATGTTAAATTAAAATCCTCATTTTGTAGGACTTTGCTGTGTATCTTTAGTCGCATGTCTTTATCATGGGTCTTGTTTGGGTATCTTTTAATTGGAACTTAATTAACACTTTTATTTATTGTATTAAGATTTCTATTCTACTTCGGGTATCAAAGTGTTTGGGACTTGTTTGCTAAGAATCATTTGTAACTCTACTTAAAGAGCCTTACAGAAAGAATGTTGCAAGCAAACAATTAGTTTTCCTCCTCTTATCTCTCCGCCTTAAGCAGCCATGGCAAGACTCCACCATTATCCTGTTACAACTTAGTATTGTAATAGATTTTGAGGAAATTCGTAAAGTTTGAATTCAATATTAGGTAACCATATCCCAATTATTTTGCGGGTTTCACAAATTCAATTGTCTCAAGATTGCATAGATAGAAAAATTGTTTTGCTGACTTATTAGTTTCATAAAGAGTGAAATTGAAGTTCTCTTTTATGAGGTGTTAATGATTTTGAAATAAATTTTGATGATTTTGAGATGATTGTAGAGTTCAAAGCCATAATTAGCTTCTAGCTACATTCAACAAAATCACATAACAAGTAAACTAATCATTTAAAAAAACATATTTTCTTACTTCAGAATGAGGAACAAATGCCATTATTAAGGAAATGTACTTCTTGACCATTTTCTGTCCCTCTACATTTTTTCCTAGCCAAAGGGAAAAAATGTTGAAATTCCTCAAGCTAGTTGTTTTTATCAACTGATTGTGCCGACCAATTGCAGGCATTCAAGGTCGCAGTCGTGCCCATTTTGCCGTGATAACCTCAAGAGAGTGAGCTCCAGCGACTTGTGGATCTTCACTTACAGCAAAGATGCAGTGGACATGACAACCGTCTACAAAGAGAATCAGCGACGCCTTCTCTTGTACATAGGCAAGCTTCCTGTCATTGTTCCAGACACGGACTTTGACTCGTATGACTCTCATGTCAAATAAGCTATTTGTGTTCGCCATTTGATGCTTAATGTGATGCTTCGATCGATTCTTCCCGCCAGGGGCAGCTGCACGTAAGCAGATTTCTCCGGCTAGAAGAAGATATGCAGCTTTCCAAAATTAGGAAAACAGTATCTTCATGCATTATGTAGACATGGAATGGGTAATGTTGTAAATTGCATTGTATAGTAGGGCCCTATGTAAGCTAATTGTGTACCTCTGTGTATCTTGTACTCTTACCGCACCCCAAAGCTTGGAATTTGTGACAGGCAGATTCCTGATTTGATCTTAGACACACTTATTGTTAGTGTTCAAAACAATTCCATAGGTAGCAGATTGTTCTTCCAGATGCATGGAGATAGTGAAAATTGGCATTTTCATCCATTAGAGAGGTATAGGCAAAAAATATAGTTTCTGTCCCTCCAGTTTGGACCACCTTTTGTATTAGTTCCTGAGTTGACCAAAATCATGCAAAAAATAGTTGGAACTGATTTCAAAAATGTTGCGTAGTTGACCACCTGAACTCATATCTTTGAGAGTTTGAGTTGCCGGGAAGGACCACGGTTGATTCTCTAATGTGAGAAATGTCAATGACTGGCTTCCAAGATAATGGAACCGGCGAAAGAATAATCTTATGATAGTATTTCTATGTTAAACATTGCTTCAGTTTTTTCATGAATTAGTTTTAATCCAGTTTTTAAGTTTTTCATTTACATTTCAGTGCATAATTTCATCATAAACTGTAGAATTTCATGAAAGCTGATTTTGTTGTGAAATTTTTGTTCTTTGTTTCTCTGTATGTATTCCTCTGACCACACTATAACCAGCTATACACAGACATACAAGAAAGCGTACAATTGTCGTACGAGAAAAATGTATCGGTACATAACCTTCCTATTAATAATTTACCTTAGCTAGCTTTATGCATATCGATCAAAAAAGATACCCCTCAGAGGCTTTGTTTGACGCAGCTTTTTTGCTCCGGTGAGTTTGGACAAAAATGTCACTGATATAGAATGTTTGTCATGACAATGATTATGACCGCAATCATAAAAGAAAATTGGTTTTGAACATAAAACAGATGAAATTCCTAAGGAGAGGTGGGGCATTCATGAACTAGTTCATGACCACCATGTTCGTGATCGCCATACAAATGGAGTCTCGATAGTATTAGGCTTAGAGTCAATTTTTAAGGGATAGTCTTTTTGTGTATGAATGTTATGAAATGAAAACTTCCGCAAAAGGTTTTTTTATTTCAAAAATAAAAGGATGCAACCTATAATTTAGTGTATTTCAAAAGTAAGATTGGTGCAACATGTAATTTAGCAAACGCAGAGGGGAAGTCCTGATAAATGTCTTATATATATACGAGCGACAGGTATGAGGTTTTTGCCTCTATCCTTAAATGTGACTGTGATGGGGCTCTACTCCTATGAGAGTAAGTTTTTTTAATCTTAAATACTTCTAAAAAGTTGAAATTTTATAATAGAGATAAAATAAAAAAGTTGAATGTTAAGATTTGAAAATTTTTTTATAATAGGGAAAAGTAAAATTGATAAGCTCAATGCTGCAATAAAGAATGATTATTTCCTTTTAATATATACACATTAGCAGTCATGCACGAGATTACTCCTATGCATGATGTTGTTTGTTGCCAACTAAGTTTTCACTCCCTATAAGTTGAGTATGCACAAGTTCGCCCAAAACAATTTTGATATGTTGCTGTGAGCAAATGCTGTTCTTCGAAACAGTTTCACAAATTCTGAAAACTATTTTGCAAAACAGTTGATTGTTCCACCACAACTTCTCTAGTCACAGACAAACCCAAAATTCTTGGGTTAGGGCTCCGGTTATAGAACACGGTCCGGGATAAACGCGATTTTGACACGTGACAAAAAAATGAATTAAATACGTGTCTTTTTTTAGTTTCCCGTTGTAATACTTTAGTCATTATTATATCTAAATCTTTCATTCTGAAATTTCACAATAATAGAATAGCATCTGGCTGTTGTATTTGACATCTTAGCTATTATTATTGGCATCTCAGTTTTCATTATTGACATCTTAGATTTTATTTATGTCTTGGATTTCATTTCTGCTGAATTTTGATATATGTTATTGACATTTATTTATGAATTATATTTAGATGCGAAAGATAAATTTGTATTTCAAATTGCTCAAAATGTGATAGTAGTTATTGTCGTTTTATCTTAAGAAATCATAGAGTCATTCAGTCATTCACATTAGTTTTCTTTAACATTTCATCTAATTTGTCCACAATTGTCTGCATTGTAGCATAAAATGAAGAAATAAAACACATGGATGACAGAAAGTTAACTTTGTCAGTACTCAGACATGATAAAATCCTGAAAATCTATAACAAAAATATCACTAATTAAATGATATTTTAGATGTCAATAATAACTTCTGAGATAACAATTTTGACGTCTGAACTATCATAAATAATATCTGAGATATCCAGTATAATACCTGAGATATCTTAAATCATATTTGCGATATTTCAAAGCAGATTGACGGATACTAAAAAATATTTGGGGGGGGGGGGGGGGGGAACTTAATGAAAAACTAATGGCAAATGAAGAAATACCTAGGTTCCAGAGAAGCTTGAAGGTGACCAGAAAATGGCAAGGACAAGCAGCAACGAGGAAGAAGAAGTCCAACGATGTCGTTTGGTATCAGGGAGATTAGCGGAAAGGTCTCAGAAGAGCTAAAAAATGCTGATAAGCCCTAGACGTTTTCAAAAGACGCGTTTAATTTAGGGAATTGTTAAAAGCACCGCATTTTTGGCTAATCGCACCGCATTTAGGTCTTTTAACACTTAAAATTTGTCACTCTAAAAATATACCTGCACCGCACTGTTGCTTCCTCGCACCGCAACCCTAAAATCCCGATCTTCTCCTCACGCCTCCTGACGCGCCGCTGGCTCCTCCCGCCCCCTCCAGCCCTTTCCGTCGCCGACACCGGCAGATATCAGCGCCAACGCCGCCTCTCCTCACGCTCAGATTTTACGCCTTTCAGAAATACGCCTTGTACACGCAATTTCAGGAAAAGTGTTCAGCACGAAAGTTGTAGATCTCGACGACGAAAAGTGTTCAGCACGTATTTCGAAAAGACGCGAAAAGTTAGAAGGTTTTTGGGTGCAACTAGCCAATAAAGAGCTGCGGTTAACAATCACCTATGTTAAACGACTTCTGAAATTTCTTTGAGTGTCCATTACTGTTTCTATGTTTAGAAGTAAATTGTTGCAATATTATTGGTGCTCATCGTGAATTGTGCCTCGAATATTATTGGTTCATATTATAGATGTCGTTGATGAAAATCACAAATATTTGAAGAAAAGAGCATAACAATTTGGACAACACATTTGATGGTTTTTTTGTATCAAATATTTTTTTCTATTGAATTTATATTAATATTGTAATTCAATGAGAACCTATTTTAATTCATAAATTAATTAAGTGCGGTGCGTTTATCTCAATTGCGGTGCGGAAAACAATGTGCGGTGCTTTTAACAATATGTGAAAAACTGCGGTGCTTTTAACAAAGCGGTGCGATTAGCCAAAAATATGATGCTTTTAACAATTCCCTTAATTTATTTTTTTTTCGCCATGTGTCAAAATCTGATTTATAACCGGAGCCGGACCAAGAATTTCACCAGACAAACGGAGCAATCTTCAGTTTCTATTGTTGAGAGATGAGTTTATAAATGACCCATGCGAGCCCAGTGGCTTCAGTTCCCGTGTCCCAGGCTCTCTTCAATCGATCAGATACTTGGTCGGTCGGATTTCTTCTCGATCTTGGTCTCCTCATCGTTCCACTTCGTTATTGATTGTGAGAATCTGCGCTCCTCGTGCGGATTTTGATTCTGGCCAAGGTCCCCACCTCCCCCTGCCTGGATCATCTATTCAGCCGGAACAATTTCTGAAGGTCCCTTACGATTGCTTTTGATCTGAGGGGAGGGTGGAGTGGAGTTTTCTTCCTTGCGTTTTGGGGGGATTCTTCTGAAGATTGCTTTCAAGAATAGCTGCCGGCTACTGCATCTGACGCCGTTGCCTTCTCCGCGCATTTGCTCGCCGCCCCTTTCGTCTTATTCTTTAATTTTCCCCCAAAAGATCCATCATCCGTCCCGGCGACTGCTCACTGCAACCACTCGGCCACCGCTTCTGAGCTTCTTCCTTGATTTGGCCGCCATTCCGTATGCATTCTCTTCATTTTGTCGTTTACAGTTCTCTGTTCTCCTAAACTACTGTCCTCAATATAGCAAGTGCGGGAGTGGAAACCTAACTGAAAATGTTTCTTGACTGATTGATTACCTGAGCATTTTTCCGCATGAAACTGCAATGTATTCAAATTAATCTTCGATCAGGAACAATTTGCCATGCATTTTTAGGTATCTGCCAAATTAGTTTCTTTGCGTCATTCTTCAATGTTGTTATCTTTATCTTCTTGTTCATAACATATTTACTAGTTATCTTACTGCATATTAGATCAATCTGTCAAGCTTGAACTTTAATTTAGATGTTGGTGAAATTTTTATTATGCTTTGATATATTCTTCTACCATTAGATCATCGATCATTACATGGAGGGCTTTAAATGACACAATGATTATAAGAATAATACATATTACTTCTTTATAGGACATTATTTGTATGTATAAAAGTTATTGTATATTAAAAAGATTAATGATGAATGAGGTTGGAATAATAGTGGATAAAGAGTTATAGCAATAATAACAACACTCAAGCCTTTATCCCGCTATTTTGGGATCTCGTCTTTATGGATCCTTTGTCGTCATTGTGCCCTATCTTTAGTCATAATCTCACCATTGCCTATGTACATCATCTCTTTCTTTATAGTTTCATTTCAAGTCTTTATTGTTCTACCCCTCCCCCATTAAACATGCCTAGTGACTAAACTCTCACAACGTCTAACTGGTTCTTCTAATGGCCTCCTTTGTGCGACATGTCCAAACCATCTTAGTGGATAAAGAGTTAAAAAAAATTATTGTTATGAATTGACTTGATGATATGAATTTTGCTATTAAGATAATTATTTATATTATTAATATTTATATTATTATTGTTATCGAAGTATGTAAATCTCTTGGGAATGAAGAAATTTTGTGTTATATATGTTTTTTCAATAAGATGCTGAAGTCAAAGAGAATGTCAGACCAATGAAGAGCATGTACCTTGGTACCTTTGTATAAGAATAAATGAGATATACAAAATCATGTTAATTACAAAAGAATTAAATTGATGAGTTATACCATGAAACTATGAGAATGAGTAATAGAAAGAGTAAGACGAAAGACTTACATCTCGGAGAATCAATTTGGATTCATGCTAGGGCGGTCAACCATGGAAGTTATACATCTCTTAAGGAGACTCATTGACAACTACCGAAAAAGGAAACAAGATTTGCATATGTTGTTTATTGATCTTGAGAAGGCTTATGATAGAGTTCCAAGAGGCTTATGAAGATTTTTAGAAAAGAGAGGTGTAAATGTATCATATATTGACATAATCAAAGATATGTATACAAATTCAGTGACAAGAGTGAGGACATTTGGAGGATTAACATAAGAATTCTCTATCACTGTTGGCTTATATCAAGGTTCAACTTTAAGCCCTTATCTCTTTACCCTTATCTTAGATGAGCTCATCGAACATATCCAACAAGCAATACTTTGGTATTTATTGTTTGTAAATGATACCATTTTGGTTGATGAGACGCGCGAGGGAATTTTGGTTGATGAGACGTGCGAGGGTGTAAACGCAAAACTTGAATCTTGGCGAGACACTTTAGAAAAGAAGAGTTTTAGCAGGGCAAAGACGGAGTATATGGAGCTTAAATTTAGCAGTACAAGAAGGAAAAATGACTTCGTTATTAGGTTGAGTGATCAAAATATTTCTCGTAGTGAGTGTTTTAAATATTTTGGATCGATAGTTCAAAAAATGGAGGTATTGATAAAGATGTGACACAGAATCCAAGCGGATTGGTTGAAGTGAGAGGCACGTCAGGGTCTTATATGATCATAAAATACCATTAAAACTTAAAGGCAAGTTTTACCGTACTGCAATTAGACCAACGTTGATCTATGGTTCTGAATGTTGGGCAGTGAATTGTGTACATGAGCAAATGGGAGTTGTGGAGATGATAATACTTAGGTGGCTGTGTGGACACACGAGACTGGATAAAATTAGGAATGAATGTATCAGGGATATGACAGAAGTAGCACCAATTGCAGAGAAGATTCGAGAATAGGCGCCTATTAGGCGTTGTGAGAGTCTAGTTACTAGGCATGTTAAACGAGGGAGGAGTAGACCAATAAAAACTTAGAATGGAACTATAAGGAAAGACATAATGTACTTAGGAATTAGTGAGATTATGACAGAAGATAGGGCACAATGGAGGCAATGGATCCATATAGCCGACCCCACTATAGTGGGATAAAGGCTTGAGTGTTGTTGTTGTATTAATGTAGTTAGTGTGTATGCTCCTCAAGTTGGGTCAGAAGATAACTGAAAAAAAGGATAATTATGATGGAAGTAGAAAATAAGGAAAGATTTTTGTCATGGTAAAATGCTTTGGAGTGAATATAATGTGATCGTAATTAACTATATTGTGAGTTATTGAGTTTATTGCAATGGTTCTATTGACCTTTCTTATGAATATAATCATTTTAGTGTTAATATTTAAGGGCAAAGGAGATGTTAAGTATGTGCTTATTACATTGGAATTAAACTAATTTGTCAGACAATGAAGCTAAGAGAAAGAGTTACATAGCCGACACCTAAAATTGATGTAAACTTCAGAGATCTACCATGCAAGTAATATTTAGGGAAGATGGTAAGTATCTTGGTTCAATTAGTGAATGAATTAGACTGTATTGGTGGTCAAAATGGAGAAATGCCTCTTTCAAAGAATCTTGATTCGGTTACTTAGAAGAATTAGATTGTGGTTAAGGATATAAAATCTAGAGTTTAATTCTTGTGGTTAAAATTGAGAAATGCCTCTGGAGTCGTACTTTGACACGTAGATGTCACAGATATTTAAATGTAAATTATATAAAACCACAATTAGATCAGAGTTGTTATATGTTTAAGAGAGTTTAACAGTAAAAAATTCATTGATATTTAATCTGTGAAAAGAATGAGAAAGTTTATATGACTGGCAATTAAAAAAGGGCAGTCTGGTACACAAAGCATCCCCGCACAGCGAGGGTCCGGGGAAGGGTCCCGCTCCAAGAGCGAAATATAGACAAACCTTATCCTACATTTTTGCAAGAGGCTGCTTCCAGGACTCAAGCCCGTGACCTCAAGGTCACATGACAACATCTCAACTAGTGCGCCAAGGCTCTCCTTCTGTGCGGCAATTAAAAAACAAAGATAAATTCTAGGAGTGATTATTTTGAAGCAATACTAGTAAATAAGGATAGTATTGAGTCAGGTAGTTGGCATGTACAACGAAGGTTCGGAAATGCACAAATTATACCTAGTAAATAAGGATAGTATTGAGTTGTTATATAGGCAAAAGATAGACACAAGTTTACATGGATAAAAGTTGTTCAAGATGGTCGACATCATGTAGGTTTAAGCCTTTGATTGCACTCAATAGAAACGACTTGACAACGAAGATTCTAAAGCCAACCTCATAAAATTGTGATAGGGATTTTGGTTATCATGATGATTATTCTTGCAGACATTACTACGGATATGGATGAGTGAGGGTTTTTGATGTAAGGGTAGGCTAGTGGTGCTCGGAAACTAAGACTTTAGTGCTGGTGCGAAGGTGACACGCTAATGCAATTCTAAATGTAATGCAATGATCGGTATTTGACAAATAATTTAAGCAATGAAAAGTAATAGCACCACGCAGTTAATCAAAATAAAGAAACAAACAATTAATTTTTAGCAATTTGGCAACGGCTTACTCCGCTCGGAGGGCCTAAGCAAGCACATGGCGAATAAATCCACAAACAATTAATAGCATAAAAGGAAATAACTACCACAAAACCATAATCGCAGCACAATATAGATAAACAACCAAATGAAAATGTCAAGTCACAGAACACAATACCATAAATACTCACAACGTAGAGGGCTGAACCGAGACACTGAAGATTTGGAGGGCCGGATGTGTAGATCGGCAATCGGAGGTGGAACCGGTGGCGAGACGACGAGGACGGTGGCTGCCCTTGGCGGGAAATGGTGGTAACGGATAATAAAACGGTGGATCTGGCCACGGATAAGTAGATTCGGGTCGAGGATGGGTAGATCCACTATTTAGGGGCGGATACGGGCAAAAATGGAAAGTATGAATGTGGAAATAACGGATCGGGAGCGAAAATCTCAGATCTGAATGGATCTAGAGAATTAGGGTTGTTTGGAAGTGGTTCCACGAAGGGGGAGGAGAAGTGGAGGGGCGGGTGAACAGTAACTGTGAACAATAACCGGTGAACAGTGCCGGCGAACAGTGCGGTGAACAGTGATCGGATGAACAGTGCTCGGATGAACAGTGTTTCGGGTATGGAAGAGTGGCTGCTGGCTGGAATGACGGGCTGCAGCGGTTCTGGAGTGTTTCCGATGGCTGGAAAAGTGATTTGAAGGGTGGAAAACGAAGGTGGGGGTAGGGGTTACCTTGGGGAGGAGTTTGGCGGCCTAGGAGTCATCACCTAGGGTTCCACGGCGTCGACACCGGGGAGGGATCGCTGGAATCCGGGAATGCTCTTCTCCAAATTCAACAATGATCTCAAATCAGCCCCCTAGCATCCTATTTATAAGAAAACACAAACTAGGGCATCCCCATCAACGGCTATGATTGGCCGGTGGGTTAGCCCTTAAAATACATCAAAATAAACTCAAAAAATATAAAGTAATATAGTTTTTTGACTCGCGGCGTCGTTCCATACGCAATCACGGAGTCCGATCGTCGATCCGGGCGCGCCAAATATGGAAAGTTGCCAAATCAGCCCCGAACGGGCCCAAAACGCGTCCTCGTCTCTGCTCCGCATCAATCTCCCCGGCTTGAAAGAATTCATCTCCTGATGAATATGGATCATGTTACGAGAGAAAAAGAAGAATTAATTCATTAACAGGGTTCACATACATATTTATATCCTCTAACACTCCCCCTCAAGTTGGGTCGTGGGAACTTTCCAGACCTAACTTGTTACATATGAAATTCATTCTGACCCCGGTAACTCCTTTCGTGAGAATATCAGCAACTTGGTCTCCAGTCTTCACATGGCTCAAGGAAATAAGACCTTCTTCGTACTTCTCTCGTACGAAATGACAGTCAACCTCGATGTGCTTCGTGCGTTCATGAAACACAGGATTGGTTGCTATCTGTATTGCAGCTTGATTATCACACCATAACGGAGTTGGGTCATGAACAGGGTATCCGATTTCGCAAAGAGTCTGTCTGATCCACATGATCTCAGCAACGGTGTGCGACATAGCCCGATACTCTGCCTCGGCACTAGATCTGGCAACAGTGGTCTGTTTCTTGCTCTTCCAGGAGACAAGGTTTCCTCCCATAAATATAGTAAATCCTGTGGTAGACTTCCGGGTGGCTAAACAACCTGCCCAGTCGGAGTCACAGTAAGCCTCTATATTGGAGTGACCATGATTCTTGTATGATATTCCTAGACCAGGATCCTTCTTTATGTACTTAACGATGCGGAGAACAGAGTCCCATTGAGAGGTAGTTGGGTTTGCCATGAACTGACTGACCTTACTCACAGCGCAGGCAATGTCTGGGCGAGTCATAGTAAGGTAGTTGAGTTTTCCAACAATTCTTCGATACTTCTCTGGCGATTCAAAAGATTTACTCTCGGAATGAAGCCCTTTTTCTCCTGGTTCAAGAGGAGAATCCATAGGGCGGCAGTCAGACATGCCAAGATCAGATAACAGATCAAGGGCATATTTACGTTGAGAAATAAAGATAGAGTCGTCATGATCAGTAACTTCAATCCCAAGGAAGTATCGCAACAGCCCTAGATCTTTGGTTTGGAAGTTGGAGTGTAAGAACGCTTTGAGATCGGCTATCCCTTTAGGATCACTGCCAGTGATGACGATATCATCAACATACACAATTAGGAGCACAGTACCAGCAGAGGAGTTCCTATAAAAGAGAGATGAGTCTTTGACACTTTTGGTAAGTCCGAATTTGGTGACCACAGACCGAAAGCGTGCAAACCACTGGCGCGGGGATTGTTTCAACCCATATAAGGAGGCCAGGAGACGACACACCTTGTTACGCTCCCCCTCAGCAACGAACCCAGGTGGTTGTTCCATATACACCTCTTCCTCCAAGGACCCATGAAGGAACGCATTCTTGATATCTAACTGATGGAGAGGCCACCGGTGAGTGGCTGCAAGAGAGAGCATGATCCGAATAGAGGACATCTTGGCAACAGGTGCAAACGTTTCCTCATAATCCACGCCATAAGTTTGGGCATAGCCTTTGGCAACAAGGCGAGCTTTCAAGCGAGCAAGAGAGCCATCAGCATTGGCTTTAACAGAGTAGATCCATTTGCAACCAATAGCACGCTTCCCAGGCGGCAAAGACACAAGTTCCCAAGTATTATTCAGTTGAAGTGCCGTCAATTCGTCGTGCATAGCAGCCATCCAGCCAGGATGAGTTTTGGCCTCCCCAACCGTGGAGGGAATGGTGTACTGATCCAACATCGAGTGAAGTGCGGTATGAGAAGCAGACAACCCCTGATAAGAGCTTACAAAGAGAGGTCTATGCTGACAAGTCCGACTGCCCTTGCGGAGAGCAATAGGAAGCTCGGTACTAGCCAGAGGTGGAGCGACAGGCACTTCAGGTTGGTTCTGGTCCTCACTAGCAGGAGCAATTTGAGGAACAGGAGTGGAGCCATCACTGGTTGAGGTAGGCTGAGATGGTGGTAGTTCAGTTCCATCAGAAGTGCGACGAGAGTAGACCTGTCCCCAAAGGGGGCACAGTATGTCAGTCGGAGAGACGAGGGCAGAGTCAGGACGAGGAACTAGCATCTCATCAAGAGAGAGATCAGAAGATGAAGTGGGAAGGGGAGAGCCAGGAGGACGATAAGAGACAGATTCGAGGAAGACAACATCTGAAGAGATGATGTATTTGTGGAGTTCAGGGGAATAACAGCGATATCCCTTGGTAGTCCGAGAGTATCCAAGGAAGATACACTTCAAAGAGCGAGGATCAAGTTTGGAAACGGAGGGACGAGCATCCCGGACATAGCAAACACACCCAAAGACCTTGAAGGGTAGAGGAGGCCCCGAGTGGTCTGGATAAAGGATGTGAGAGGGTGTCTCCCCCTGAAGTATATGAGTAGGAAGATGATTAATGAGATGGGCAGCGGTAAGAACAGCATCGCCCCAAAAGTGTTTGGGAACATGCGTATGATGAAGGATAGCCCGGGTTACCTCAAGAAGGTGTCGATTTTTTCTTTCGGCAACTCCGTTTTGTTGGGGGGTATCAGGGCAACTGGTTTGGTGGATGATACCCTTGGTGGAAAGAAAGCTAGACATGGCATGTGACACGTATTCCCTCCCATTATCGGTACGAAGACATTTCAGACGAACAGAAAATTGAGTAAAAATTTCATTCCACAAATGTTGAAAAATAGATAGTAATTCAGAGCGATTTTTCATTAAGTAAACCCATGTCATGCGAGAAAAATCATCAATAAAGGTAACATAATATCTGTGTCCTAACAACGTAGGGACAGGACACGGTCCCCAGACATCAGAATGAAGTAAATCAAAAGGTGCAGAAGCACGAACATCTACACGAGGAACATAGCTAACTCGATGGAGTTTAGCAAACAAACACGACTCACAACTGAGATGGGAAACTTTCCCAAAATCAGGATACAAACGACGCATGACCTGCATAGAGGGATGACCATGACGGTAGTGGAGGTCCAAGAGTTTGGCCGAAGCAGCAGAACAGGCAATGTGGGAAACTTCATCCAAAACATAAACACCACCACGCAGCTTTCCTCTACCAATAATACGGCTCGTCGACTGTTCCTGAAACATGCAACCAGAAGATGTGAAAATAGCAGTGCAGTTTAAATCACGAGTAAGCTTACTAATGGACAATAGGTTGTAAGCAGATTGAGGAACATGAGCAACCGAGGATAGAGGCATATCCGGTGTCACATTGCAGCTGCCAAAGCCAACAATAGGAACAGTGGAGCCATCTGCAACAGTAATGGAGGATCCACAATGGGTATGATACGAATGCAAGATACCTGAAGAGCTAGTCAGGTGGTCAGAAGCTCCAGAATCTGCCAGCCACTGAACTGGGCGCTGGGTGGTCTGGGAAGTGCAGACAGGCTGAATAGTCTGGGCGACAGCAGCACTATGAGGTGGAGAAGAAACAGGAAGAGCCTGCAGGCGACGATAATCCTCCTCAGAGAGTTGGACCGTGAGGTGACCCGGGGGAGCCGGGGTCGAGTCGGCAACATGAGCAGATCGAGGTGAAGCTGACGAGGTTTTGGCCGCCCAGTCTGGTTTCCCATGCACGAGCCAGCACGTATCCCGTGTGTGACCACGACGTCCACAATGAGTACAATTACGCGTATCAGTCTCCCGACCACGTCCAGAACCAGACCGACCACCTCTGCTGCTAGTGCCCCTTCCCCCTCGAGAGGCCAGCGCAATGGACTCGCTGGAGGAAACATGTAGAGCAGCAGGAGAAGCGGCAGAGCCCGCTTTAGTCAGACGATGGAACACACTAGCAGTCTGCAAAGTAGAAGGACTCGCAAGCATTTCCGTTCTGGTTGTTGAAAAATTTGGATCAAGTCCGTTCAGAAGCCAGATGAGGACCAGATGCTCACGTTGAGCCTGATGTCCTTCACGAGTAGAGGGGATCTCCCAAAGATCCAGGATTTCATCGGCAAGAACCTTCCATTCAGCAAAGTACTCAGTGACAGGACGGGCTCCTTGGCGAAGCTCAGCCATCTTGGGAAAGAGTTCACCAAGACGAGAGAGGTTGTTAGCTTGAGAAAACATCATATGCAGGGTGTCCCACAGCTCCTTAGTGCTATCGCAATTCTTGCACATTTGTTGAACAGATGGATCCATGGAACTCAGAAGGAGCGCAAAGATACGACAATCATCACTGTACCAATCGTCGTGTTCGGCGCTTCCCACGGCATGAGTAGGAAGCCGAGTAAGGTGGTGAGTACGTCGGATGCCTGCTAGAGACATAGTAACCCCCTTTTTCCACAACTGAAAGTTGGAGGAGGTAAGGATAGTGGTAGCCAACCTTGCATTGGAAGGAAACGTGTTGGTAGGATCCCCTGAGGGAACAGGCGTCAGATTGGTGCTCGTGACCGAGTCCCCCATGACCTTGGACAGAAACCTTAGGGCAGCCGAGCAGAGAGGAGATCGGCAGCAGGCGGCTTCAGGCAGAGGAGGTCGGCAGCGGTCGGCATCAGGCAGAGACAGAGGAGATCGGCCCTTCCTCTAGCGCCAGAGATCGGCAGCAGGAGCGACGGCAGGCGTCATCGCATGCGCCTCCGTCTAGGGCACGGGAGGAACCAGACGGGGCGGAGCGCGGGGATGCGGCGAGTAGCGAGCGGAGCGAGAGATGCGAGAGGCGCGAGCGGCGAGCAGCGGGGATGCGTGTAGCGGCGAGCGGCGAGAGATGCGAGAGGAGCGAGCGAACCCTAGCGGAGCGTATCCTCCTCTGATACCATGTTACGAGAGAAAAAGAAGAATTAATTCATTAACAGGGTTCACATACATATTTATATCCTCTAACAGATCAAAATTCTCTCGCTGCATGCCGGGTAAAACTCGAAGAAATCCACCAGAGGTCGCCCAAGTGTCGTCGCTGGAAAGTGTCCTCGCCAATCAACTCCCCCTGACTGAAAAGATGTCATCTCCGGTGAATGGAGACGGACGTGCTGAAGTCGAAGTCTAGGGACGAATCGATCAAGCTCTGCTGCAAGTACCCAAGAGTCACCAACATCTGTAGTGAAAATGCACTAGTGGAGTCTGGTCTCCATGAAGCTCTCAACGCTCAACTCACGAATGGTGGATCCCGGTGCGATCGGTGGTGCCTGCGGTGAAACCAAAGAAGACGAGTCCCCAGGTGGGTGGAGGTCAACAATGGGTGAGGACGTATGAGGGTGATATGGTAACGACAGTAGGGGTGGGGGTGGCTGGGCATCTCCACTGCTCGGGTCCACATACTCATGAGGTTCATAGTATGAAGTCAGATCTTCAACATTAAACACATGGTGCATTCCCATACTGGCCGGGATGTCAAGTCGGTAGGCGTTGGTCCCAATACGACTAATAATGGAGTACAGACCTATTCGCCTCGCGCTTAACTTCTTGGCAGGCCTCGAAGGGAGCCTCTCAGGGCGGACTCGCACCATTACCTTGTCGCTTACATTAAATATTTGTTCTCGCCTTCGCTTAACTGCATGGGCTTTGTAATTTTCATTGCTTGTTAATATTCGTCAGTGAACCGACTCATGCAAATCATGCAAATGCTGTGCAAATGACTCAGCAGACTCATGCAGGTAATGCAAATGATGCAAAGACAACATGAAAGACACGGTACACTCCTTATAAGAAAATCTAATAATTCCTGGGATGTCTCTAAAATGGGGTGGCCCATCTGGAGGTTCTATCGGTTGAGTATAGACAAACTCATCCCGTGTGTGACGAGTGCTCAGATGACCGTGAGAGACAACTATACTCAAATACGGGCTCGTAAAGAGCCAAATGTCTCTCAGGAAACGTAGCGCATCAGGGGGGTCCCCAGGAGGTGTGTAAGAAAAGTCATCATGAAGTAGACGACCACCTGAGTGAAAATCGTGTGTACCGACTAGAAGTCGTGACTCTAAATTATGGTGAGCGTCCCAGACAAGAAAGAACTCATCGGGTGGCTCAACGGGTGGCGTGTCCCAAAACTCATCCAGAGTGTGACGCGTCATAAGGTAGGTTCTCATAATATGAGTATACTCAAGTGGACTTAAGGTAGGCCCTACATATGTCATGCTCCACTCAAGATCCCATCTCTGGGGTAAGGCCAGAGATGATAATGAAAGAGGCATCATCCCTGAGTGGCTCACCCGAGTCTCAACCTCACCAAGATGTGGCAGATCATCAGGAGGCTCAACAGGGGGCTCATCATAGGGCTCGTCACTAAGGTTAGGCTCCTCCCGATGAGTACCATCGAAAGGGGCAGTGCCCCTATGCATGGGTGACATAGCCACTACGAGATCAACACCAAGATCTGAGCTCTCGGTCGTAACGTGGCTCAGGGTACTGCCAAGGGCAAAGTGATATAGACCTACGCTCAAGACTGGGTCTGCGGGTGCGGTGTCAAGACATGAGTTTAGGGTATGAGTGTCAATCAACCCCGGACATGCCAAAAGTGGAGGTGTGGGTGAGAGACATAACACTACCGACTCAATAGGTCGCTCTGGCTCATCCTCCGTCGGAGTCACAAGAGACGGGACATAAACAAGAGATAGATCACTCACGGGGCTAAGCATCTCGCTGGGGTGAGAGCAATCTGTATCAGGTATCACTTCCGTTGTGGGTAACAGGACAGTGGTAGGCATCGTGGTGACCTCAGTATGAGGACTCGTACTGCAGAGGTCAAGGTGAGGGTCCAACCGACCAGCTCTGGCGGATCTGAAAGACCGTTCGTAATAAAGGGCAAGCTGGTACGTCTGCTCAAGGGACTTCGAGCTATGATAATCCACCTTAGTACGGATGTCAGATCGAAGCCCAGATCGAAATCTGCAAGTGGTCATGGCTGAGTCCTCTCGGATATTGCTCCTCACAAGTAACTCATCAAAACAATCCTTGTACTCAGCGACAGACATGGATTCTTGCTGAAGGGAAAATAATTGGTCGAGCAAACGACTCCGATATGATGAAGGTAGATACCTCTGACACAATATACGCTTCATGTCCACCCAACTAGTGATGCGACGAACACGGTCTCGCTCGCGGGTCCTCTCAACGCTAGTCCAATATGCTCTCGCCTGATCTAAAAGTCTAAGTTTTGCAAACTTAACGCGACGCTCACCGAATAACTCAAAATGATCAAGATAATACTCAATATCCACGAGCCAATAACTGAAAGACTCGGGACTCGATGAGCCGTCAAAGGAAGGGGAAATTGTACGAAACTGACTCTCAAGATCTCTCTCAAAGTGACGATCTTCATAATAGTCATCCCTAATGTAATCGGGTCGAGTCGAAGGATCAACATGATCCGCTCGCGTGCAAGGATATGAACGACGACAATTATCATACTGATCGTCTCTGGCATAGTGAGGTTGTGTCGGTAGGTCGACACGATCTCGGGAAGTAGTGTGCCGCAGACGATAATAATCATCATGATAACGTGAGGATTTCTCTGAAGTCGCTCTTTGAGATTGAAAATAGGTGGATTCAGAATCTCCCAAGAGAGGAGAGGAACGACGACGATAATTAGTCATGGATGAAGCTAAAGACTCTATATGACCTACCACTACAAAGCATGCAAATGGCCTAACCTTGACCTCTGATACCAATTTGATGTAGGGGTAGACTAGTGGTGCTCGGAAACTAAGACTTTAGTGCTGGTGCGAAGGTGACACGCTAATGCAATTCTAAATGTAATGCAATGATCGGTATTTGACAAATAATTTAAGCAATGAAAAGTAATAGCACCACGCAGTTAATCAAAATAAAGAAACAAACAATTAATTTTTAGCAATTTGGCAACGGCTTACTCCGCTCGGAGGGCCTAAGCAAGCACACGGCGAATAAATCCACAAACAATTAATAGCATAAAAGGAAATAACTACCACAAAACCATAATCGCAGCACAATATAGATAAACAACCAAATGAAAATGTCAAGTCACAGAACACAATACCATAAATACTCACAACGTAGAGGGCTGAACCGAGACACTGAAGATTTGGAGGGCCGGATGTGTAGATCGGCAATCGGAGGTGGAACCGGTGGCGAGACGACGAGGACGGTGGCTGCCCTTGGCGGGAAATGGTGGTAACGGATAGTAAAACGGTGGATCTGGCCACGGATAAGTAGATTCGGGTCGAGGATGGGTAGATCCACTATTTAGGGGCGGATCCGGGCAAAAATGGAAAGTATGAATGTGGAAATAACGGATCGGGAGCGAAAATCTCAGATCTGAATGGATCTAGAGAATTAGGGTTGTTTGGAAGTGGTTCCACGAAGGGGGAGGAGAAGTGGAGGGGCGGGTGAACAGTAACTGTGAACAGTAACCGGTGAACAGTGCCGGCGAACATTGCGGTGAACAGTGATCGGATGAACAGTGCTCGGATGAACAGTGTTTCGGGTATGGAAGAGTGGCTGCTGGCTGGAATGACGGGCTGCAGCGGTTCTGGAGTGTTTCCGATGGCTGGAAAAGTGATTTGAAGGGTGGAAAACGAAGGTGGGGGTAGGGGTTACCTTGGGGAGGAGTTTGGCGGCCTAGGAGTCATCACCTAGGGTTCCACGGCGTCGACACCGGGGAGGGATCGCTGGAATCCGGGAATGCTCTTCTCCAAATTCAACAATGATCTCAAATCAGCCCCCTAGCATCCTATTTATAAGAAAACACAAACTAGGGCATCCCCATCAACGGCTATGATTGGCCGGTGGGTTAGCCCTTAAAATACATCAAAATAAGCTCAAAAAATATAAAGTAATATAGTTTTTTGACTCGCGGCGACGTTCCGTACGCAATCACGGAGTCCGATCGTCGATCCGGGCGCGCCAAATATGGAAAGTTGTCAAATCTGCCCCAAACGGGCCCAAAACGCGTCCTTGTCTCTGCTCCGCATCAGTTTTCCTATGTAAAATTATGTGGAAGATGATATATTTTGATTTTGATTTGTAAAAACTTGTGTTCATGCATTCTTTTTTAACTTGCCACTCTGACTAATCCACCTACACATGATAACCCATGTACTGACCGCTGTTGCAGATTTGGAGTTTAAGCCAATTTGCTCACAAAAATATTTGGAAAATGAGTGGCTGCGATGGAATTGCACTTCCTGTGACTAATGATTATGCTGGGAAACATGAAAATTTTGAATTAGTTCCCAAAGAAAATGGAGAAGATGCACATGGCAAACAGATTTCTTGTCATGAACCTGATGGAGCAACAGAAGAACTGACAAGGAAACAGAAAAGGGTACGCTGCAATGAAGCTAAAGATGTATTGTCCATTGCCCCGAGTTGTTACCTGGCGGATAACAGTGAGTGCCAATCAAATTCTTCCACAAATAGTTCTGAGAGGAAGAGAAAGCCGGCTAATTTACTGGATAATTTGATGCCGAAGAAACAGAAGCATCATATGAATTCATCAGATGTATATGCCGATCTCAACTCGATCAAATCAGCTGCCGATGGACTCGATCTTCAGAACGAGGAGAAATCAGGAAGCTCTGGTAAAAGAAGCAGAGACTCGTGCTATTCGGAGTCAGGACTCGAAGGGGAGGAATTTAGCGGTGATGGTTCAGCCGCCAAGAGAAGGAAGGTTGGGCATGTCTCCGACAATATGCAGTTGAAGATGCTCGGTCCTTTAAAACTTCCTGATTATGTTAATAAAGGTTTTGAATATGATTCTGAGGTTGGCCCAGAAATCATCAATTTGAACAAGCAACTTCTGGAGATAAACAAGAAGTTGAGAACTGGAGGGACTGTTGACAACTTCCCTGATGAAGAACAGTCTCCACCGCCTCCAGTTTACAATGAAATAGGCATCAGGGTGAATACGAAGGAGAATAGGCTCCGTGCAAAACTAGGACGTCGCAGGCAGCAGATAATATGCGAGCTGAATCAGAAAAATCCTCTTTTTCAGCTCCCCTCGGATGCCAAACCCTCGAAATTCTCCAGGAAGCTCTACATACCGGTAAAACAGTATCCAAATTATAATTTCATAGGCCTTATCATTGGTCCTCGTGGGCACACACAGAAGAGAATGGAGAGGGAATCTGGTGCGAGGATTCTACTGCGCGGCAAAGGTTCCATGAGACTAAGGAAAACAAAGCAAAGCAAGGATCCAAAAACCGAACCATTCGAAGATGAAGATTTGCATGTCTACATAGAGGCAGAAGATGAAAAATCTCTTGAGAGGGCTTCAGAATTGGTTGAGAAACTGCTTGTTCCTGTGAACGAAGAAGTGAATGAACATAAACATGCCCAGCTGCGGGAGCTTGCGGAATTGAATTCTGAATTTTCGAATGAAATTCTGAATCCGACATCCCCTTTGAAGCCGACGGTCTGTGGTCCTGCTACTGAAATGGAGAGCAATTCACTTCGGCCTCCTCATGTTTCCTTCACACACCACATGATTACTGCAGGAGCTGCATTAACATCACTTGATACCAAGCCAGGGGAAATGGTTGATAAAACTAAACTCTTTGTGGGATTTCTCCCGCCATCTGTAAATACCGAGAGATTAATAGAGCTTTTTTCACCGTTTGGACGAATATTTGATGCAGTCGTTATCACTGACCGAAGGACCGGTTTGAGCAAGGGGTACGGATTTGTCAAGTACGCCGATCGTCTTTCTGCCGCCCAAGCTTTGGTTCACATGAATGGCTTTAGGGTCGATGGGAAGTTAATCAATGTTCGCTTGGCAGGTCAGTCGCCTTTTAAAGTCAACACCGTTGTAGGACCGAGGGCCCTAAAGTTAGGGAATTCAAAGATCAATCCGGTTGCTGCAGGGGCACGGCCTTGTGCCCTCTCTGGAGGAGTTAATCATGGCTGGAATTACTCTGCATTCCTTCAAAAACCTCACGCTCATTTTCCAAAGTGCAATGCATTTCCTCCGCGCCGCGATTCAATGCACGGAAGGCCTCATGATTTCGATGAGTTTTTGGAGCGAAATCCATTTGCATCATCCGTAGAGCTCGTGGCATTGCCTTACTATCAGCTTGTTGCGGACTCTCCTGATCTCAATTGTCCCGTGGAATCCGTCAAGAACGCGTTTTTTTCGTCTGCCGGCTCCTCTGAGCTCTGGAAGCGGCAAGATCTGTACAGTCATTTGACATTCATGGAGAGAGTTCCTGATACATAGATAAGCACCAGAAGAGAATTTTTTTTATTGGCTCTTCCAGCAGGATGACTCTGATTTTGGTGTATGTAAGTCAACTCCAGCTTTTGAAAGGTGACCGTTAAGGGATTTGACTTTGTTTGCCATGTAAATAATTTCTGCAGCCTTGCCAAGCCGTCTTCATGTCAATTGTAATGAATGAAGAAGATTGATTCTCTTTGGAAATGAAATAAATGTTGTTTTGTTGTCATTTTCCTGAGCAAATTGGCTTAGCTTTTTAATCTTTTTTTATTTATTTAAAAGTATTTTCAGGATTAAATTTGAAATATTTATTTGTTTTTGGTTTATTTTTTTAAATTTAAAATTTTGGGAGGGCTTATAATGTAATTTGGAGAGAGGGAGGGGCATTTGGCAAATGACCCAAGGCCTATTTGGTTTGGCCAATGTCTCACTGGATAATGCAAGAAGAAGCGAGCATGCTACTTTTACAAATTTATCCACATAATAACTATTATATTTATCATTCTTCAGATGGAAGCTAGAAAAAAAAGAAAATATTAATCTTTGAGGATTTTGTAAACACAAATATAATGATTCATGGCAAAGTAAAATATTAATATATTTTAAGTGTATAACTATGCTTCAAAACATGAGAATTATACATATATTATTGGCTAGAGGTTATTTAAAAAATATAAATGGTGTAATCAAAGTATATATTAATCAGTGTTATTGCACAATAAAGTTGTAATTACCATATGTTCAGTTCATTCTGTCTACTTTGCTCGATGAATTTTTTTTTTGAAGACAAATCGACAATTGAGTTATATTCATTCGAAATTTATACAATTTTGATATCTTCAAATATAAAATCGCAACATTTTCAAATAAAATTGACATCACCTTCGGACAGACGTGACTTTATGCGCTTGTATATTTTTTATTATTTGGTTGCGCATAGAGGATAGTTTCAGCATTATATCCCAACAGTGGTGACGGTCATGAACATAGAGGGTTAAATTGTCATTCGTTAACGCTCATCTAAGAAACTTCCTCAACTTTTATGTTCAGGCGGATGAGGTCCATGAGGATTGTTAGGCAATCCTTAACGATTGACGATTTAACTCATACATTTACGACTGCCGCCACCATACCAAACAAAGTCTTTGTCACAGTGTATAATTTTTCATATAAATTATCTAGAGCCGTTGTTGGTAAACAGTATATAGAGCCGTTGTTAGTTTAACTTTTTTTATTAAATATTATTTAATTAGATATTTTTTATTACATTTACAAATATTTAATTAAAAATAGATCTAATCATCGAGATAATTTATGGTCCAAATTATATTAAAACCATAACTTTTTGTATATATGAACTAGATGCAAATTGAGCCTGGGCTGATTGCTCGGCCCAAGTCTGCCCTTGCCCGAGCCCAATTAGCCCGGATCTGATTTAATTTGGTCCGGCGGGGCCCAGGCTTATTTGCACGCCTATACTAACTATCATTAAAATTTTATAAGAATTGTGAAATATAAATGGTGATGGTTATTAGCACCGCAGTTTTAATTAGTCGCACCACATTTTCTCCTAATTTTTTGTGTCTTTTAAAAATATGTCTTGTGTATGCATTTTTAGGAAAAGTGTTCAACACGAAAGTTATAGATCTCGAAGAAATCTACAACTTTCGTGCTGAACATTTTTCCTAAAAATGCATGTACAATGCGTACTTTGGAAATACGCTCAGATTTCACGTCTTTTGGAAATACGTCTTGTACATGCATTTTTAGGAAAAGTGTTCAACACGAAAGTTGTAGATCTCGTCGAGATCTACAATTTTCGTGTTGAACATTTTTTAAAAAAATACATGTATGAAACGTATTTTCAAAATAAGCGAAAAATTAGAAGAAAGCACGGTGCGACAAGCCGAAACTGCGGTGCTAATAACAATCACCTAAATATTATAAAAAGATATGTATGTAGAAATTCGGATTCGTCCTCAGCCTCCAAAGCGCCAAGCTCTCTTATCCTTCTCCCATCCTAATTCTTCCGATGGTCCGCCCCGCCGCCGAAATTATAGTTCGCCGCTCCCCTCGGAGACCTCTCACCGTCTTCTCAGTTCTTGCTCATGGAAGCTTTTCGCTGCTTCACACCCATAAGAAAGCCCCCAACCCTTCTCCACCCTTCAGAATTCAAGCTCCTACGCCCGCCCAAACCAAGATTTTCGATACTCGCTCGCTTTATGATCCCTAACTTGGCCGATCAAAGAACCCAATCGGAATCGGGTCCCGTTGACGGGGCCGAGCTTCGAAATGGGGACGGAGAAGAGAACGAGAGGAGTAGGTTTAAGGAGGAGCTCCGGGAGGCAGCGAAGGAAGCCCTCGAGTGGAGCTCGGTCTGCTCGCTGGTCTCTGACTTTACTTCGACGGCGGCTGGCCGCGAAGTTTGCCGTAGCGGGCGGCTTCCGGTTGGTCGGAATCAAGCGGAGAGCCAAAAGCTCTTGGATCAGACGGCGTCAGCGGTCTTGCTACCGGAAAAATTGGACTTCTCCGGTGTTGATGATGTCGCCGGGCTCGTGAGAAAGGCTGTTGGCGGTAACATTCTCGGTATTCGTGAGCTATGTGCTGTGGGGAAGTGCCTGGCGTCTGCAAGTGGGGTTTGGGAGCAATTGGCGCGGGTTTCATCCATGGAGGAAGGTTTTAAGCTTAGGTTTGCGATTCTTTCCCTCTCCTTCTGTTGTTTCCCAGGAAAGCTAATAAAATCTATCTGCATTTAGTCTCCAATATAATTGAATTTTCACCTCTGATTTGGTATATGCTTACAGAAACTGTGTAAGGTTTTATGAATTCATTTGTGAACAGGTACTATCCTCTTCTTGATATACTTCAAAACTGTGATTTTCTGACAGAATTGGCGAAGAAGATAGGTTTTTGTATTGATTGTAATCTCTCTGTTATTTTGGATCGGGCTAGCACACGATTAGAAGCCATTAGAACAGAAAGGAGACAGAACATGGATAAACTGGAGGTGCTTCTGAAGGATGAGTCCATTAAGGTTTTCCAGGCTGGTGGCGTAGATAACCCATTAATCACCAAGCGCCGAACCAGAATGTGTATAGGTGTGAAGGCTTCCCATAGATCCTTGCTTCCTAAAGGTGTTGTGCTGAGTGTGAGTAGTTCTGGGGCTACATACTTTATGGAACCAAATGGCGCGGTTCAACTCAACAATGCTGAAGTAATTCTTTCAAACTCAGAGAAAGATGAAGAGCTTGCTATTCTGGGCATCCTCACTTATGAAATTGCACAGTCTGAAATGAGAATTAGACATTTGATGGAGAAGATTGTAGAATTAGATCTTGCTTGTGCTAGAGGTGCATATGCCCTGCAGATGGATGGGGTCTGCCCGATCTTTTATGAGGGTGAAAAGGACTTATTGGTAGATATTGAAGGAATTCATCATCCATTGCTCCTTCAACCTTTTATTACACATTCATCTTCTGTTGTGTGCCCTGTTGCCGTGGATATCAAAATAGAACCTGCCATAAAAGTTGTGGTAATTTCAGGACCTAATACAGGAGGAAAAACTGCAACTCTGAAGATCTTGGGCTTGGCATCTTTAATGTCAAAGGCAGGCATGTTTCTTCCGGCAAAGAAAAAACCCCGGATTCCATGGTTTGACCAGATTCTTGCAGATATTGGTGACCACCAGGTAGTTTATTTCTCCATTTTGTTTTTGCAAAGGTAACATATACATTACAAGTTGGTGAAAAAAACTTGGCATAAGTTCTAAAACTCTTGTTTTCTGATTGAAGTCTCTGGAGCATAACCTTTCTACCTTCAGTGGGCATATCTCACGTGTCTGCAAAATCATGCAAGTTACTACAAAAGAATCACTTGTTCTCATAGATGAGATAGGCAGTGGGACTGATCCTTCAGAAGGTCTGGCCCTTTCATCAAGCATACTTCAACACCTTGCTGAATGTGTCAATCTGGTGGTGGTAACTACCCATTATGCAGATTTAAGTCTCCTGAAAGCCTCTGATTCTAGATTTAAGAATGCAGCAATGGAGTTCTGCACAAAAACCCTGCGACCTACATATCGTGTTTTGTGGGGAAGTACTGGTAACTCGAATGCCTTCGATATAGCCATGTCAACTGGTTTTGACCTGAAAGTGTTGGATCGTGCTCGAGAATGGGCGAAAAAGTTGGCTCCTGACAAACAAATGGAAAGGCAGGGCTTGCTTTACCAGTCTTTAGTGGAAGAGAGAAGCGCGTTGGAGTGTCAAGCAAAAGAGGCTGCTTCTCTTCTTTTGGATGTTAAGCAGCTTTACCATGAGGTATTCTCTAGTTACATGCTTATGATTTTTTCTTCAGTCAATTGTCTTTCTGAATCTTGGGTTAATTTTCAGACGAATGAACTTTATGAGTTCCATGTGAGCATATATTTTTTCACTATAGTTTTAGTTGTCATTCTTTTATTTGAAACTGTTACAGTCAATTCATGTGCCTGATATATTATTTCATCTGATATAAATATATGCTTCAGTTTATCTGTTTTTTTCTTGATGAACTTTCAAATCAGCAGCGTTGAGCAACCTGAAGCGTGAGCTGCATTCATCCTGCTAGATGTTCATTGGAAACTGTGGACCAAGGGAAGTGAGATAGGAAAAAATTATATATGAATTACTACATTCATCCTGCTAGATGTTCATTGGAAGCTGGGGACCAAGGGAAGTTAGATATGAGACAATAAGATAGGAATTACTAGGATGAATCAAACTTTTTTGATTCAAGATACAAGCTAGATTTCTGCTCGTATTTTATCGTGATCTAATTTTGAGGAAGTCTTGGATCGGCTAGAGAACAGATCAAATACTTTTTTTATTAATAATTTTAGTAAGTATTTATAATGATATGACTCATAACTTGTAAGTTAATTTAGGGTTATAACTTATAAAAAGTAACAGTTCAGTTATTTAGGCATTACTTTTTAATCTTTAGCCACTCCATGAGAAATAGAAATCTGATCCCCTCTCGCCTCCGCTATAACGGCTACGGTTTATATCACTTTCTTCAGTTCTCCTCAGCATCTCGCCGGACTACGGAGCTTGATCTTTTCTCCTCTTCTTCCATCTCAACTCCTTGCACCTCTTCTCATCTGGTCTCAACATCCTGCTCCTCTTCTTTTCTTCCACATTTTTTATCTCAATGATTCTACCTTTGTGTCCTTGTTACTTGTGTGAGTTGTGGCTCGATGATTATGTCTATTTGACCATTGGGCCTTGCGATTCATGAGGCCATGATGCCGCCCACTAATAACTAATCTCGAGATTTCTCGCAATATCTCATATCCCTGTTTACTATATTTTTCAATCTTCAAGGATATTGTTCTTTTCAATGTATTTTTATAATTCTCTTTAGCTGATGTGGTATAACCGGTTGTGATTGGTTTGGGAGTTAGAGTTTATTCATTAACTAGGTATTTCAGTTTCTCTATTGGGCATATGATCTTCCTGGCTTGAAATAAATCAGCTTTTCTCAAATAAACATAAGTGGCGGGAGTGAATGAACCCACTCCCTTTTTAGAATTACAAGAGCTACGAAACTTTTACCAATATACGAACTAGTGACCTATTTCAAATTTGATTTCTATCCAGATATTATATATTTAAATTACACTTGAAATTGTTTGAAGCCAAGCATTCTGGGCTTGAAACTCCACTCGATTTGAGTAATTTATAATTTGGTCAATAAATCGAGCAATTCTTTACGCAGTTATCATGAGTTCATCACTATTTAAGAACTTAATTGAAACTTTTCTAAGTGCACAAAATCCAACATGTAGTATGCTCTTATCTCAGGAAATTTTATGTATTTCATGATTTGCTTTTTCTGTTGGGAAACAAAGATCCCCCTGCGCTTGTGTAACTGGATACACAGATAAAAATAAAATGCAGCAAGAACAAGAAAAATTGCACAACCAGGGAACACAAAAAATTTACGTGGAAAACCCTCTCCAAATCAATGAAGGAAAAACCACAGGACGGGGCACTCAAAATCCACTATCATTAATAATAAAGATTACAACAACAAGAACACTAGGTTTACCCAACCTAGATCCTCCTTGGATTCACAGATTAAATCCCCCTATCAGATTACAGTAAATCCTCTCTTCAAGAAAAAAAGGTCACAAAACTCTAGATCTCTCTTCAAACTCTTAGAGAAAACAAAGACGAGAAAGAGAGCAAAAATACCCTTACAATAAAGACTAGGCACTGACTGAGGAATAACTTTTGTTCTTCTTCCTGAAGAACTTCTCTGGCAGCAACAATGGCGGAAGGTCGATCCTCTTCAAAAAATCGAGAACATTGATCTCTTTCTTCACGGCCGAATAACTGCAATCTGCTGTCAGGAATAGGTCGTGGCCTATTTAGGGTAAATGACGAGGCTATCTCAGCCCTTAGATCAAACCTTAAACCATCAGACGACAAAAAACCAAGACTTTACGGAACAGGTTCCGTCAGCCATCACTCGACGCCAAAACATCACACTCGACGCCAAAACACTCGATGCCAATAACACTCGACGCCAATAACACTCGACGCCAAAACACTCGATGCCGCCCACTAATAACTAATCTCGAGATTTCTCGCAATATCTCATATCCCTGTTTACTATATTTTTCAATCTTCAAGGATATTGTTCTTTTCAATGTATTTTTATAATTCTCTTTAGTTGATGTGGTATAACCGGTTGTGATTTGGTTTGGGAGTTAGAGTTTATTCATTAACTAGGTATTTCAGTTTCTCTATTGGGCATATGATCTTCCTGGCTTGAAATAAATCAGCTTTTCTCAAATAAACATAAGTGGCGGGAGTGAATGAACCCACTCCCTTTTTAGAATTACAAGAGCTACGAAACTTTTACCAATATACGAACTAGTGACCTATTTCAAATTAGATTTCTATCCAGATATTATATATTTAAATTACACTTGAAATTGTTTGAAGCCAAGCATTCTGGGCTCGAAAACTCCACTCGATTTGAGTAATTTATAATTTGGTCAATAAATCGAGCAATTCTTTACGCAGTTATCACGAGTTTATCACTATTTAAGAACTTAATTGAAACTTTTCTAAGTGCACAAAATCCAACATGTATGCTCTTATCTCAGGAAATTTTATGTATTTCATGATTTGCTTTTTCTGTTGGGAAATAAAGATTCCCCTGCGTTTGCATAACTGGATACGCAGAGAAAAATAAAATGCAGCAACAAGAAGAATTGCACAACCAGAGAACACAAAAAATTTACGTGAAAAGCCCTCTACAAATCAATGAAGGAAAAACCACGGGACGGGGCACTCAAAATCCACTATCATTAATAATAAAGATTACAACAACAAGAACACTAGGTTTTCCAAACCTAGATCCCCCTTGGATTCACAGATTGAATCCTCCTCTCAGATTACAATAAATTCTCTCTTCAAGAAAAAAAGGTCACAAAACTCTAGATCTCTCTTCAAACTCCTAGAGAAAACGAAGACGAGAAAGAGAGCAAAAATACCCTTACAATAAAGACTAGGCACGGACTGAGGAACAATTTTTGTTCTTCTTCCTGAAGAACTTCTCTGGCAGCAACAATGGCGGAAGGTCGATCCTCTTCAAAAAATCGAGAGCATTGATCTCTTTCTTGACGGCCGAATAACTGCAATCTGCTGTCAGGAATAGGTCGTGGCCTATTTAGGGTAAATGACGAGGCTATCTCAGCCCTTAGGTCAAACCTTAAACCATCAGACGACAAAAAAACTAAGACTTTACGGAACAGGTTCCGTCAGCCATCACTCGACGCCAAAACATCACACTCGACGCCAAAACATCACACACGATGCCAAAACACTCGATGCCAATAACACTCGACGCCAAAAACACTTGACATCAAGGCGGTTGCTGCTTCACTTGACGCCAAGAGACAGTAAGCTCCAGTTGGGTCTGTTTTAATTTTTTCTGAGTCCACCGACTCTTTAGGGGTTGGCCCCTACAAACTTCCGCTCCAGACCATAAAGAGGAGTTCTCATACCTGACATCTTCAGATAGTAACCATGTCGATCAGTGACCGACAGAACTCATACTTCTCTCTCGCCACGACCTTCGTTATCATGTCCGAAGGATTTTCATCCGTGTGGACTTTCTCCACCTTCAGCGGCTTCTCCTCGACAACATCTTGAATCCAGTGATACCTCACATCAATGTGTTTTGTCTTGGAGTGGTAGACGGGGTTCTTGTCCAGAAAAATGCCGCTCTGATTATCACTGAAAATAGTGAACACTTTTTACTGGAGTCCAAGTTCAAGCATGAACTTCTTCATCCACAAGATCTCCTTTGACGCCTCTGTCAGAGCGATGTATTCTGCCTCTGTCGTCGACATTGTCACGCACTTCTGCAACCTCGACTGCCACGACACTACTCCCCCTGCATAAGTAACAACAAACCCCAAAGTGGATCTCCTAGAGTCAACATCTCCAGACATGTTTGAATCAGAGTACCCAACAAGGGTCAGAGACCCTCCACCATACTGCAAACAGTAGCTCGAGGTACCTATGAGATATCAGAGTTTCCACTTCACAGCATCCCAGTGAGTCCTCCCCGGGCTTGCCATGTATCTTCTCACTACCCACACTGCATAAGCTATGTCTGGTCTCGTGCAGATCATAACATACATCAAACTCCCCACTGCAAATGCATATGGGACTTGACTCATCTCCTTTACTTCCTTCTCAGATGAAGGACATTGAGAGCATGATAACTTGAAGTGTCCACCCAACGGAGTAGCTATCGGCTTGGCCTTCTCCATCATGAACCGCTTCAGCACTTTCTCCACATACTCAGTCTGAGATAGCCACAACTGACCTGCACTCCTGTCTCTAGTGATCTTCATCCACAGGATCTTCCTTGTTGGTCCCAAGTCCTTCATATCAAAGGACTCACTAAGCTCCTTCTTTAGTTCAGCGACGCTCGACTTGTCATCACTGACAATCAACATATCATCCACATACAGCAGTATAATAGTAAGGGTATTCTCAGTCTTCTTCACATAAACACAGTGATCAGCCCTGGTCCTCTGGAACTCGCTCTTCAGCATAAAGGAGTCAAACTTTTTGTACCATTTCCTGGTTGTCTGCTTCAACCCATAAATGCTCTTTCTATGTCGACAGACTAAATGCCCTTTGCTCTTGGCCTCAAAACCTTCAGGCTGCTCCATATACAGCTCCTCCAAATCTCCATTCAAAAACGTCGTCTTAACATGCATCTGCTTAATCTCAAGGTCACTAGAGGTAGCCAAATTCAATACCAGTCTGATAGAAGACATTTTCACCACTGGTGAAAATATTTCGTTAAAATTTACACTGTGCTTTTGACTGAACCTTTTGACTACCAACCTTGTCTTATATCTAGGCTGGGAAAGATGCTCATCTACCTTCAACTTGAACGTCCACTTGTTCTTCAATGCTCTCTTCCCCTTTGGTAGTCTGACCAACTCATGGTCTCATTCTTCTGAAGCGATTCTAACTCCTCCATAGCTGCAATCCAAGACACTCTATCTTCAGATCTCTGAGCCTCCTCGAAAGACTCAAGCTCTTCACCATCAGTAAGCAAGACATAGTCTTGCGGTGGATATCTAGTGCTCGGCCTCCGAACTCTGTCAGATCTCCTGGGGGGTACCTCCACAACAGGTGGAACATCTACAGACAAAGCTCCCTCTCCATCAAGAATCTCCTCCTGATCTGGAATCTGCACAACTTCCTCCTCGGCATGCCCTCCATCCGCACCAACATATTCTGGTTCAGGAACTATTTCAGAACACTCAATAGCCGGTGGATCCTGTGGCTTAGCAACCTCTTGCTCACCAACAACCTGGTCTTCCACAAAGACATCTCTGCTTCTGATGATCTTCTTCCTCTCTGGGTCTCAGAGTCTATAACCAAACTCCTCAAATAGGAACCCAAGCAAGATGCACTCCCGAGACTTCTCGTCAAGCTTCGAACTCTCCTCCTTGGGGACATGAACATGTGCCCTGCAATCAAACACTCGCACGTGCCCATAAGACATTTCCTTCCCGGACCAAAGACGCTCTGGGATATCTCCATCCAAAGGTGCTGAGATGGACAAATTGATCAAATGCACAGCAGTCCATACGGCCTCTGCCCAAAACTGCTTGATAATACCTGTCTAAGAGATCATGACTCGCCCTGAACTCCATGAACTTTGCCAAAAGTTCACTCTTCTGCTTCAGACAATAAACTCATACCTTTCTTGAATGATCGTCTATGAACGTGACAGAGTAGGTTTCTCCGCCCACAGAATTGGGCTTGATTGGACCACACACATCAATGTGTATCAAGCTCAGCAACTCCGCCTTCCTCTTCGGTTCAGCATGTGCGAAGGAAACTCGTCTCTGCTTGTCAGTCAAGCAGTGAACACACGTGTCAGGAAGCTCCCCTGACAGCTCTGGAAGAACCTTTTTCTTCATCAAGATCTTCAAGTTCTTCTCGCTAATGTGGCCAAGTCTGCGATGTCACAACTCCATGGAGTTGTCTTCAGCTGCATTCACACTCGGGCTGCAAATCTTGGCTTGTGCTCGGTATAGACCGCAACACTTCTTGCCCCGGGCCACCACCAATGACCCCTTCACTAGCCTCCAGACACCTCCGCCTTCAATGCTCGTGAAACCTCCATCATCCAGTCTTCCAACAGAAATGAGGTTCATCCTCGAGTCAGGAATATGTCTGATATTCTTGAGGATAACCCTTCCCAGATCCGTCTCCAAGTGGACGTCTCCACTACCAACCATCTTCGACACACCGGTTTTTGCCATCCAGATAGTGCCAAGATCTCCAACAACATATGAGTATAAGTAATCTCGGTTAGGAGTACAATGGTAGGATGCTCCACCATCCACTATCCAATCCGTGTCAACACACTCCTGGCAAGTAGCCCCACTGCAATGTAAGCACAATGAATCATCCTCCGCAATCGAGGGCGCACCTGCACCCTCACTTGATTATCTAGTCTCCTTTGACTTCCCTTTCAGATCTCTTTGGAACTTGAAGCATTCCTTCTTAAAATGACCATTCTTCTTGCAATAATAGCACTCGATATCTTTCTTGGACTTGGGCTTAGACTTGCTTCTGGAGTTAGCTCGTGGCTTACCTTCCTTCTTCATCAATCTGTCACTCCCCTCCATAAGGAGAGCATCTGATGTAGAAACTCCAGAATCCTTCCTCCTTAGCTCCTCGTTCAAAAGACAGCTCATCACCATCTCCATTAATACAACGCCATCCGACGCCAAATTGCTCAATGACACCACAAGAGTTTTCCAACTCTCTGGCAAAGAACTAAGAACCATCAATGCTTGCAACTCATCCCCTACGATGATCTTCAATGCCTTTAACTGATTTATGATGCTTTGAACAAGGTTCAGATGCTCAGTCATCTAAGAACCTTCTCTATACTTCAAGTTCATAAACTTCATGATCAAGAAAGTTTTGTTGTCCGTTGTCTTCCCCTCGTACAACGCTTCCAGCTTTCTCCACAAAGCTTGAGTCGATGATTCTGTGGATACATGATGAAAAACAGAATCATCTAGCCATTGTCGAATGAATCCCACTGCCTTCTGATCCATCCTTTTCCACTCTTCGTCATCCAGCATGGCAGCCGGCCTCCCCAACAATGGAGTATGGAGATTTTTACAATATAAAAGATCCTCCACCCGCGGCTTCCAAATGCTCCAGTTCTTGTCATTTATGCTAATCATTCTTGTGCTCTGCTCCATCTTCTCTAACAGTCCGATGGTCCGAGACGAGGTCTGATTAATTCAAGAATCAGATTTAGGAAGGTAGGGAGCGGACCAATGTCGTCACCTACCGTTGACCCAAATCTAAAACGGAACAACCAATCAGATACCTATGAACCTAGCTCTGATACCACTTTATTGGGAAACAAAGATCCCCCTTGCGCTTGTGTAACCAGACACACAGAGAAAAATAAAATGCAGCAACAACAAGAAAAATTGCACAACCAGAAAACACAAAATTTACGTGGAAAACCCTTTCAAAATCAATGAGGGAAAAACCACGGGGCTGGGCACTCGAAATCCACTATCAATAATAATAAGGATTACAACAACAAGAACACTAGGTTTGCCCAACCTAGATCCCCCTTGGATTCACAGATTGAATCCCTCTCTCAGATTACAATAAATCATCTCTTCAAGAAAAAAAGGTCACAAAACTCCAGATCTCTCTTCAAACCCATAGAGAAAATGAAGACAAGAAAGAGAGCAAAGATACCCTTACAACGAAGACGTGGCACTGGCTGAGGAACAACTTCTGTTCTTCTTGCTGAAGAACTTCTCTGGTAGCAACAATGGCGGAAGGCCGGTCCTCTTCAGAAAACCGAGAGCATCGATCTCTTTCTTGACGGCCGAATAACTGCAATCTGCTGCCAGGAATAGGTCGTGGCCTATTTAGGGTAAAGGGCAAGGCTATCTCAGCCCTTAGATCAAACCATAAACCATCAGGCGGCAGAAAAACCAAGACTTCACGGAACAGGTTCCGTCAGCCATCACTCGACGCCAAAACACTCGACTTCAAAACACTCGACGCCAAAACACTCGACGCCAAAACACTCGACGCCAAAAACACTCGACGCCAAAAACACTTGATGCCAAGGCAACTGCTGCTTCACTTGACGCCAAGAAACAGTAAGCTCCAGTTGGGTCTGTTTTAATTTTTTCTGAGTCCACCGACTCTTTTAGGAGCTGGACCCCAACATTTCCTGCTAGCCGCTTCCAAAATTATTGCATGCTATGCAATATCTTACAATTTTATTTTTATCAGATACTATGAAGGATTCAGACAAATACCCATTAAAATTGCAACCATAATTTGTTTACGCTAATAAAAATGCACTAATTTTCTGCTCAGCTTTCCTCGATGTAGATCCAAGACGAGGCTCAAGACCTTAGTACACGGGAGACGGCTCTCAGGGCAATTGAATCTAGAAATTTGCAGCAGGAGCTAAAATCTGCAAGGTCTCAAATGGAAGCAGTCATCAAGAATTTTGAAGATCAGCTCCAAACTGCAGAACCAGATCAATTCAGTTCAGTACTGAGAAAATCAGAGCTCACAATTTCCTCCATTGTTTCAGCTTATCAGACAACTACTAACAAGACATCTGAAGAAGACATCGGTAATAACTCATATACGCCGAAAATTGGGGAGAGCGTATATGTCAAGGGATTTGGTGATAAGGAGGCTGTCGTTGTTGAAGCGCCAAAAGAGGATGGAATTGTCGTGGTACAATGCGGAAGAATAAAACTACGCGCGAAGAAAAATGACATCAGACCAGTCCCAACCAGCACAAAGGATAAGGCAACTAGTTCAGGGGTTCAATTACCAGAACAGGTGAGAAAAAGAAGAGTTTTACTGAGATTCTTTAAAAATCATTAACATCGCATAAATCACATAGCTCGAGGGAATAAGGAAAAAAATGACGACCATAAACACGTGCCGGCAAGCATATTCATGCACGCACGATCTAACACGTGCATACCTTCAAAAATATTTTTCTAGATTAATCTGTCTATGTTGATTCAGATTGCTCAGTGATGTCATTCACTTTATTTTCACAGTTTCATTGTATTTATATTTTAATGCAATTGTATCAGCATATGATCTTACTGGTTGTGATTGATTTTACTTTATATACTACATACAGAAGTCATCAATATATACTATGTAACTTGTGAATTTCATCTTTCTTTTTTCGCTTTGGATGATTAATCTGTTCATCCATTACTCCAATAACAGTCATGCTATGTGCACCACCACTGAAACCTTCACACACACGCACATGCGCATGCATATGTGATTGCAATAAGTGTATGATTTAGGCTCCGTTTGGCACGACGTTTTTGCTCCAGTGAGTTTGGACAAAAACGTCACCGCCATAGAATGTATGTTTGGCATGGAAACGGTTAAGACTGTCATTAAGAAAAGAAGACTAGTTTTGAACATAAAGTGAACCTAGTTCCTTAGGTGAGCTCGGCCGTTAACGACCGGTACCACCGCGCGAAACGGAGCCTTAAGGTTTTATGATTTCCATTTACTCGAATTAGTAATATACAAGTATATAGAAAATGAGAAATATATCAACTCAATGTTTCCTTTTACCCTCATTTCTTTTCTTTGGTCCTAGCTCTATTTGTATGCTGCTTAGCATTAGCATTTGCCTAAGAGAACCTCTTATCCATGCAACTGACTATGCAGACATTTTTCGCAGGAGCAAAAAAAACATTACAATAAACCCACCGACGATGAACAGACCGATGGGGAGGTTTCTTTTGGGCCGGCTGTAAGGACGTCGAAGAACACAGTCGACTTGCGCGGCATGAGAGTCGAACACGCTTCGCATTACCTTCAAATCGCTCTGTCGGAATGTAAATCTAACTCGGTTCTCTTCATCATTCACGGGGTGGGCACGGGCGCCGTCAAGGAGCGCGCACTCGACATTCTTCGAAATCATCGGCGAGTCATCAAGTTTGAAGAAGAGAGCCCCATGAACTATGGATGCACACTTGCCTATATCAGATAGAGCTCAGGTACATGATACTTCTTCTTGTAAGATATTTAATTTGAATTACATTTTAAATTGTCTTACAGAATAGAAATAATTTTCTTACTGTTTATACGTGTAAGTCATAGTTTGATGCTCATTTTCTATTATTAAATATTTGGACTATATTTTATTGGATATATCATATGTTTCTTTTCTTTCCGTAAAATTATTTAATTTGCAGGACTTATTCGGCGCACGCTTAAAATATTTGCGTCTCAGCCAGTTGGCTGTGAATCTGTGCTTCGCTTTTCCAATTCAGTTTCTGACCAAAAGTTCAGAATTTCTTCAGTAAATATATATATCTCTATAAATTGCAGGTGTGGAGCTTGAACTAGTGTCCGATCTGTACACGGTACAACACATGAAGTATCTTAATATATGTAACAAAATCTTAACCGTTAAAGCTGCAAGGTCTCAATATACACATGGTTAGATGTGGCTGAGCGCTCGAGCCGACCTGACTGTTCCTATAGTTTAAACCAATCACAGCTTATGCGTATAAGAAATCAAGACATTTCACGCGATGCCGGCCTTTTAACCAATTATTACTTACTATACCACGTGTAAATAAATGTTCAGCTCATATTTAAAAATAATTAAAAATATATTTAATATCAGAAATATCGATTGGGCAATATTTGATTAATTAAAATATCTCTCCATCCACTAACCGCTCATTTGTTTAATGAATTTAAAATCTTAAATTTAAATTCAAGAAATGTATTTGAGTTGATCTTAATCATTGAATTAATATTATAGGTTTATGAAAGAAAATAGAGGGGTGACAAAAAAAATGAAATTTTCTAAATAAATCTATAATTGAAAAAATTGAAAAAAAAATAACATTAAAAACATCTTATTAATCAAAAATTTAAATTTAATAAATATATAATGAGTTATTCTTAATCACTAAGGCTCCGTTTAGGAGGATTTATTTTCACCGGTCAAACGACCGCATTAAGATTCGGTTCATGCGGTCATAACTGGTGAAAATAAGTCCTGCCTAAATTAATATTACATAGGTGTATGATACAAAATAGTGTTGACAAAAAATGAAATTTTCTAAATAAATTTATCTACAATATAGATTGACAAAAGTGAACAAGTAACATAAAAAAACCATCGTATTAAGCTAAAATTTAAAATATATATATTAATGAATTGTTCTTAATCAATAAGTTAATATTATATAGGCTTATGATACAAAATAGAAGGGCGGCAAAAATGAATTTTTCTACATCAATAATATAGATTGATATAATTTAAAAAATAACATCAAAAAGCCATCTTATTAATAGAGTATAGATTGACAAAAAAAACTATTTTCTTGCGCGACACATACGGGGGATGATACATACCAGGGATGACGTCGTCTTGAGCGTCAAATAATAAAATGAGATCAAAAATAATTATCACTGACATTGGACTCTTAAGAATTAATTCACTAATTCCTTGCCAATTAGTAAGAATGACCTTGGCATTTGCACTTCTTCCAAAACTGTTTTTATTATTTGACGCTCAAGATGGGTGTCAAGTCTCCTCATAGGATTAAGCCAGGACTTAGACATTTGAAAACGGAGCCGAAAAAAAGAATCCAAAATATCATTATTCAAAAGGTTTCAATTTTAATAAATTCATCTGTCTGGGCCCTTGGGTAATAAAAGTAGCACTTTTAATGAAATTATCTGGAGATGCAGATACTTTTTCTTGAATATATAGGCTCCGTTTAGCACGGCATTTTTGCTCCAATGAATTTGAACAAATACGTTGTCATAGATGACAACAGGTTATGACTGCCACCAAGAAAAGAAAAATAGTTTTGAACATAAAAGTGATGAATGTTTTGCGGATCCATAATCCAAATAAGATTGCGTCCATGGAAACATCATATCTTCACTAATGCGAAAAAAAGTTATAGAAGCAACGACAGACATGTATACATGTAGATACAAAACGGCCATATGAAAGCCTTTGAGGGGAGTGCAAAGTGCCAAAATTAAATATTTTGGGTGCAATGTGCAAAAACCTCCTAATTGAAGGTGCTTAGTGCTGAAGTCCTGTTTATATACAAGACATCAAGTTCTCAAAATAACCAGAATTAGAAAACACCTCCTGAGTGTTTGGAGGCATAAACTGAAAGAGATCAGCTGACATTCAGGAACTCTCATTCTGCAGAAGAGGGGAAGTTACAATTTGGCATAAAAATGACAAATTTTGCATTTTTATGAGTTTTTTAAGTCTTTCGGCTGCTAGCTAACAGACACATCACAATCAACAAACACCTGGGCCTAAAAAAATATGCATACATACCCACATCTCAGGCAGCTGGAGCAAAGAAAAGTTGAATTATAGTACTGGTAATTGCTACCTTTAAGCTTCATTAGAAAACTTCAGAGAGGCAACTACAAGATCATATATAGACTGATAATAAATAACAAAAACAGATCAAAGATGCCTTTGCAGATCTGAGCAATGCCTCAAAGAAAAAAAAACATGAGCACCCTCTATCATCTCAAAGATATGTTATCTGAGAAAATACCTTCAAGACCCCTGGGTTAGTCTCTGCATCTCCCCTTGGCTATCAAGAGTCTCAATCAGTAAGGGAGGGGCATATTGGGCACTCCCATGATTCTCATCGGCATCCTGACAGAAAGAAAGTATGATGGTGTCGATCGACATCTCGACAACTGCAAAGAAAAGAGTCGCGACGATGTAGCCTAGTCCCCAGCATACCTGCGTGGATGGAAGAAGGATGAGCGAAGCTCTTAGAAGCCAGGTTTGAAAACACAAATTTTAGGTTTTGGTTTTGATCACCCCACGAAAGCGTCAGTTCCATTGGTTTCAGCTTTTTCGTCCATCCGGGGTTTTGAGTTTTAGCATCGTATTTTAGGAGTTATATTTAAGAAATGAAATAAAACGCAGGATTCGGAAACTGTGTTGCATAGATCCAGCAATAATAATAGGCAAATGTCATAACAGCCAGAGAGAACACTCCTAATATTTTCTTGGGGTTTCAAAATATTAAAGGTTGGGTCCTTTCTATTTATGCATTACAAGAAGGGCACATCCTTGCCATCTAAAATAATAATAAGAAAAGGAATACATAATCAATTACAAGTTACCAAAGAAAAACTCACAATTAACATGCTGAAGTGCAATGAATGTCTGACTAGGGTGTTCGGCAGAGGGCATCAGGGGTACTACTTCGCAGAGACAACATTGAAGGTTTTCGAAATATTGAATGAAGCTAGAAAGCAGTCAATGTAAAAGAGTGGATTTCAAGGAAAAAAGGGAAAAATTGGTGCGGCTGCAAGGTGCAGGACGCGCGGGCCTGGGGTGCGGCAAAGTGCCGGCCTGGTTTGCGGCGGAGGGGTTGCTGAGGTAAGAAATGGGAAGTGCGGCGCGAAATAAAATTGAGACGTGCGGGATCAAAGCGCAGAGGCACGAGAACAAATGGGAGGTGCGGCAAGCAAAGACGTGCGAAATCAAAGCGGACGCGGGATCGACAACAGTGCAAGACGCAATGCGTGAGTGAGGTTTGCGGCATTTTTGATTGCACATGGGAATTAGGATTGCAGACTACGGTTTGGGTCAAATTGCGTGTGCAGCAGAATGCAAGGGGAGTTTGAACCTCTAAAAGGAATCAAGTTGAGATTAAATGCTTACAACAACAACAACATTCAAGCCTTTATCCCACTATAGTGGGGTCGGCTATATGGATCATTTGTCGCCATTGTGCCCTATCTTTTGTCATAATCTCACTAATGCCTAAGTACATTATGTCTTTCCTTACAGTTTCATTCCAAGTCTTTATTGGTCTACCCCTCCCTCGTTTAACATGCCTAGTGACTAGACTCTCACAACGCCTAACAAGTGCCTCTAATGCTCTCCTTTGTACGTGTCCAAACCATCTTAGACGAGCTTCTCGCATCTTCTCTGCAATTGGTGCTACTCCTGTCATATCCCCGATACTTTCATTACTAATTTAATCAAATTTCGTGTCTCCACACATCCACCTAAACATTCTCATCTCCGCAACTCCCATTTTTTGCTCATGTACACAATTCACTGCCCAACACTCAGAACCATAGAGCATCGCGGGTCTAATTGCAGTACGGTAAAACTTGTCCTTGAGTTTTAGTGGTACTTTACGATCACATAAGATCCCCGACGCGCCTCTCCACTTCAACCAACCCGCTTGGATTCTGTGTCACATCTTTATCAATACCTCCGTCTTTTTGAACTATATATCCAAGATATTTAAAACAATCACTACGGGAAATATCTTGATCACCCAACTTAATAACGAAGTCATCTGTTCTTCTTGTACTACTAAATTTAAGCTCCATATACTCCTCCGTCTTTGACTTGCTCAACATAAAACCATTCTTTTCTAAAGTATCTCGCCAAGATTCAAGTTTTGCGTTTACACCCTCGCGTGTCTCACCAACCAAAATGATATCATCCGCAAATAATAAACACAAGGGTATTGCTTGTTGGATATGTCTGGTGAGCTTATCTAATGTACAACCCCGTATTCGCGGAATGGGGCCCCCAAGCAAGGCGTAAGACTTGCTACACATTTGTAAGCTTTTATGGGATTTTGATCCTGGAGGCCAATTTATTGTTGATCTGCATGATATTCTAGGAGGGGGAGGAAAAATTTGCCTAGTTTGCTAGTGCTTGGTGTACTCTTCAGGGGGCGAGTGCGGCGGGAGGTCGGCACTCGCCCCGGCCCCTCCTTCAGGGGGCGGGTGCGGCGGGAGGCCGGCACCCGCCCCGACCTGTTTCAAGGGGGCGGGTGCGGCGCGAGGCCGGCACCCGCCTGGCCCCCTCTTTAGGGGGCGAGTGCGGCGCGAGGCCGACACTCACCCCGACCCCTCTTCAGGGGGCGAGTGCGGCGGGAGGCCGACACTCGCCCCGGCCCCTCCTTTAGGGGGCGGGTGTGGCGGGAGGCCGTCACCCGCCCCGACCTGTTTCATGGGGCGGGTACGGTGCGAGGCCGGCATCCGCCCCGACCCTAGTTCTCGTCTGGCTTGAGGGTCTGCTATTTTCCCCCTGGTGGGCTGGGAATAGCCGTTCAAAACAGCGGAGCTTGGCTGTTGGCAGACCATCCCAGGGTATTTCAGTAATTTTAGAGCAGCAGGATTGCGCTATTTGCAAGCCGTTTTCAGAAATCTATAAATACACCCTTAGGGTGCCTTGGAGAGGGATCCCGTTTTTCACCAATCTTTATCTTCTTCCTCCATCCTCCAAAGCACCTACAAGGTTGTCAGGATCGAGATCCTAGGCGGGATCGTTTTGAGGTTGGATCAGATCGGATCGTAGAATCGGATCGAGAATTGCAAGATCCTACAACATTCATAAATTACAACAACACTCAAGCCTTTATCCCACTATAGTGGGGTCAGCTGTATGGATCCTTTGTCTCCATTGTGCCCTATCTTTTGTCATAATCTCACTATACAGCATTCATAAATTAAGAATAAAAAAATAAAATTGAATTTTGTATCATTAAATTGTATGCTCAATTAATAAAAAAAATCAATAAATTGAGTAGTATGTGAATAACTATATTATTATTTTTTTTGAATAATTAAATCAAAAAGATAATATCATACTAAGTTATATTTAGGTTTCAGGTAAAACATCCAATGTTTACTAACAATAAAAACAAATCTGTACTGAAAGCGACCGAAGAAGTCACTCTTGGCCTCTATTTGCAGTCTACAATCAATACTTGGGATACGGTAAAACAACATGATATGATTCTGTGATGGGGTATGTGGGGGATTGGGATAAGGTTAAACAATGAGTTATCAGCGTTAGACCAATTGAATGGGGTCAAGATAGGGTTGGACATGTTTCTAGTTACCTTTGGCCATACCGATAGAATCGGGTCAGGATTGCGATTCTAAAGATCTTAAGATCCAGATCGCGATCTCAGTCGTAGATGTGCTGATTTAGATCCTAGGTAAGATCCGGATCGATTTACTAAAGATCTACGATCCGGATCGCGATCCTGATAATCATGGGCACCTAGCTCAGCATTGGCTAGGGAGGGAGAGATCTCAAAGGTCTTCCGGGTGTGAGGTGGGACCTCCACGCTAGAGCCAAGGGTCATCTTCCAAATTCAGGTCTCTCACCAAGGGATGGCTCGGGAGAAGTAGGTGTGAGTTGCACCCTAGGTCCGAACTCTAGTTGGAACTGAATTTCGATTTCAACATTCTGGTGCGGTGAGCGTGGACCGCAGCTCATACAGAAGTTCATGAGCAAGTTCCATGGCGGGAGATCATGGAGGTGGTGATGACTCCAACGAGCTCCCCAACCCAGCACCCTTTGTAGGGAGGGAAGAGTTCATGACATCCATCCAAGAGTTCATGACTTGAGCCGGAGTTTTCAGCTTCGCTTCTCAACTTCTAAAAAGAGGAGGAAGAGTTCCGAGTCCATCTTCCTGATAAGACAGAGGGCGGAGGAGTCGTTGGCCCAATATGTGGACAGGTTCTAAGAAGAGATCCTGGATATCCAGGAGATGCCGGAGTATGCCCTCCAGATGGCGTTTACAGTGGGGTTACGTGAGGGGTTATTCAAGATGAGTCTGACCCGAAAGGCCTCCATATCCTTCGAGGAGCTGATGGAAAGGACGACATAGGAGATAACAACTGAGGCGGCCAACCCGGCATTTGTCAAGAAGTTGGCAAGGTTAATAGAGGCAGAGTCGAAGGAGCAAGGTGGCTCGAGGCATCAGGAAGGAAGAAGGAGAGAAGAGCAGAGAGCTCAGAGGTTCCAGGGACCTCGGGAAGGTCCGGAGCTAGGTTGGAGGCAACAGGGAGGGCCCGTTCAGGGTCCAGGAAGAGGTCACGTCCAGGGTGGGGGGAATTTTCATGGAGGCCAAGGGAGGTTAACTTCCAGAGGCAAGCCCCTAGACAGCTCCTACCCCCACCGCAGCAAGTCATGACGATAAGAAGAAGGGGAAGAGGTAACAGGAGAAATCACCCAGCCCGTCGAAGAAGGGAAGGAAGAGTGATGTCATACTGTGACTTCCACCAGGTAGAGGGTCACGCCACAGCTACCTGCCCCGAGTTCCTGGAAATGAGAGGGGTGAGAGGCTCAGCACAGCAGCAGCCGCCAGTACGGATTGAATAAGTTCTCCCCACAGTAGGGGGAGATGACGTATGTGAGGACCGGGTCGATGTAGGAGCCCGAGGAGGTATAGGAGTGACCCACGATGGAGTAGGGATCGAGGCCACTCGAAAGGCAAGCCTTCATGTCGTGTACCGTCGGAGCGTCGCTTCGACATCTCAGACCCCACCCCCAGAGAAGAAGATCACCTTCTCGATAAAGGACATGTCGGATCATGAGGATCCATTCTGCGATGCGATGGTCATCCAGACAGTCATAGAAGGCTACACCGTCTCCCGGATCTTGGTTGACAACGGGAGCTCCGTCAACGTCATTTTCAAGAAGGCGTTTGACGAGATGAAGGTGGAGCCAAGGAAGGTGTTGGCCTCCGACGGACCCCTGTTCGGATTTTCAGGGGAAAGGAAGGAGGTAGAAGGTAAAGTCGGACTCCAGGTGAAGTTGGGAGGGACCTCAAGGAACTGTCGATTCGTCATTGTTGACGCTCTGAGCAGTTACAATGTCATCTTCGGAAGACCCCTCATCAGTGCCTTCCGTTATGTGTCATCGTCATTTCACCAGTGCCTCAAGTTCAACACTGGAGGGATCTAAGTCAAGATCAGGGGAGACCCCAGGATGGCAAGGCAGTGCTACGTCACGTCCGTCAACACCATCTCCTGGCTAGCCAGAGCAGAGGAGATGGAGAAGATCATGGAGAGCTTGAGCAGGATAGAGGTATCGGAGGAGGAGGCGAATGACGGTCATCATGCCCAGGCAGCCTGAAGAGACCTTGCTTCGGTAAAGTCTTTTTCCCTTTATGTTTTTGTAATGAGCTCTACCCCTGGTCAGCTGAGTCAGGAGGTCATGTATCTTGAAATTTTTCCCGTTTGAGAATGTTGAATTTAGTGTGATTCGAATGACGTGCCTAAACAAACCCCCGAGAGGATCTCCTCACCCAGACTCTGATAACTTCTAAAAAGAAGTTATCTAGGTCATTAGTTCTGACGAAATACTCGGCTAATCTGGCATAAATAAATCTAAATGTTATAAAAAATGGGAGTAAATGTTTTGTTATTAAATTCAAGACTAATTTGGTCTCTTTCCATTGTATTCTTGACAGGTATACAAAAGGAATCGGATTGGGAAAGAAAATCTGCCAAAATATCAAAATCTGGGAAAAAGGTTGCAACACTAAAAAAAAGGTTGCAACGTCTCCTGGACGTTTTTCAGCATTTAAATTTCAAATTGCGCCCTTTTTAAAAACGAAAGGAGGCATCTTTTGGAAAGGGCTTTGGAAGTTTTTAAGGGGAGAAAACAACCAGAAGGGGGGGATTTTGGTGGATCCAAGAGGGAGAAAGAAAGAGCTTGTCTTGGAGAAGAAGAATAACTAGGGCACGCCGGATCTTGGAGGCAGACTGGTTTTACACACTTTGGAGAGCGAATTCCTGCTTTATTTTGCATTTATTCTACCATGTGCTGTAAGATCTTTCTTGTTTGGTGGTGTGTTCTTCCCATCATGATGAACTAACTTGTTTTAACCTTGTATTGTGAGAGTACTATATCTTTTGTGATGACAATTTCTTAATTATCCTTAGTTGTGAATGTTTGGTGATTGTTTGTAATGAATCTATGATCTTTAATTCGAAATCTTTGGCCAAGACTTCATATTTTTACTGCGCTTCATAAATCGAGAGAGGAGTCGCGTAAGTATATCGTAGAGTCGACATAGCATTTGAAGGGAGAAAGAGATTTCCCCTTGGTGCTAGCAACTTTGGTTTTCGGTCTTTATGCGGTTCTTGTTTCACCTACGGGGTAACAGAGAACTAGGGACTTCCGATATCGAGAGGTACGGATTTCTTCTCTAAAATCGTTGCCAAACGTTTCACCACTCATCATCACAAAACTATTTTCATGGGTTATCACATTAGACTTAGGAAATCATGATGCAAGGTTATCTTTTGAAAACTTGTAACCAAGTATTTCTCTCCCGGATCTTTAGTTTCTTTCTAGTAATTAGAAGTTTATTTTAAGATTTTAGTATTCTGAAACCATCATAGTATTCTTCTTGAATTTAAAGAAAAGACACAACTAGTAATTGCAAGCACTGAATTCACCATCTCCTCGAGGGAACGATCTTTATTTACTATTTATTACTTGATACGCCAAAAACTTGATACGCCAAAAATGGAATACGCAATTAACCGCAAGTGTACGTGCTGTGTCAAGTAATAAATAGTAAGTAAAGATCGTTCCCTCGAGGAGATGGTGAATTCAGTGCTTGCAATTACTAGTTGTGTCTTTTCTTTAAATTCAAGAAGAATTCTATGATTGTTTCAGAATACTAGAATCTTAAAATAAACTTCTAATTACTAGAAAGAAACTAAATATCCGGGAGAGAAATACTTGGTTACAAGTTTTCAAAAGATAACCTTGCATCATGATTTCCTAAGTCTAATGTGATAACCCATGAAAATAGTTTTGTGATGATGAGTGGTGAAACGTTTGGCAACGATTTTAGAGAAGAAATCCGTACCTCTCGATATCGGAAGTCCCTAGTTCATTGTTACCCTGTAGGTGAATTAAAAACCGCATAAAGACCGAAAACCAAAGTTGCTAGCACCAAGGGGAAATCTCTTTCTCCCTTCAAATGTTATGCATACTCTACGATATACTTACGCGACTCCTCTCTCGATTTATGAAGCGCAGTAAAAATATGAAGTCTTGGCCAAAGATTTCGAATTAAAGATCATAGATTCATTACAAACAATCACCAAACATTCACAACTAAGGATAATTAAGAAATTGTCATCACAAAAGACATAGTACTCTCACAATACAAGGTTAAAACAAGTTAGTTCATCATGATGGAAAGAACACACCATCAAACAAGAAAGATCTTACAGCACATGGTAGAAGAAATGCAAAATAAAGCAAGAATTCGCTCTCCAAAGTGTGTAAAACCAGTCTGCCTCCAAGATCCGGCGTGCCCTAGTTCTTCTTCTTCTCCAAGACAAGCCCTTTCTTTCTCCCTCTTGGATCCACCAAAATCCCCCCCTTCTGGTTGTTTTCTCCCCTTAAAAACGTCCAAAGCCCTTTCCAAAAGATGCCTCCTTTCGTTTTTAAAAAGGGCGCAATTTGAAATTTAAATGCTGAAAAACATCCAGGAGACGTTGCAACCTTTTTTTTGAGTGTTGCAACCTTTTTCCCAGATTTTGATATTTTGGCAGATTTCATTTCCCAATCTGATTCCTTTTGTACACCTGTCAAGAATACAATGGAAAGAGATAAAATTAGTCTTGAATTTAATAACAAAATATTTACTCCCATTTTTTATAACATCTAGATTTATTTATGCCAGATTAGCCGAGTATTTCGTCAGAACTAATGGCCTAGATTGCTTCTTTTTAGAAGTTAGCACACCTCCACACTTGAACCTTTGCTAGACCCGAGTCTTGAGTATCTTTGATTAATTCCGGTTAAGTAAAGGAGTATTTTAATTTGTGGTGTGATAATTATCGGACACCTAATTATGGAATTAATCAAAGATAATTAGGTGTCCGATAATTATCACACCACAAATTAAAATACTCCTTTACTTAACCGGAATTAATCAAAGATACTCAAGAAGTTCGCTTTACTCAACTGATAGACTTGTAAATCATTAAGAGTTCAAACATCACAAATTCATTAGCTTGATAAAAGATAAAGCACCATTAAGAATTTTAGTGTTGTGTGTGTGTGCCTTCTCCAAAATTATTTACTCCCCCGCACTTTTTCATAAAACCTCCGCAATAATCTGGAAGGGTAAGAATAAGCTAAGTCTTTGTGCTAGTCTCGACAAAAATTAGCAGCTTACGTGAATGTAGGTTTAACTTTGGCTTGGCTAGTAATTCATGAACAGGCTTTGATAGTAGTGGCTTGATAATTCCCTAGTTAAAACTCTTAATCTTTGACCAAGTTACGAGGTTCAATTCTTAAGCCTTGAATATATAAAATTGTCAATAGTTGAGATCATTCCAATTATGTATTTGCCTACCTAGGCCACATATCACTATGACAAAAATTTCTTTTTTTTAATGGTCACAGTTGGGATCATTCTAAATAGGCATATACATACTTAGGCCGCATATCACTGTAACATTTCACTTTTTTTTTATATATGTTGAATTAAAACACCCGTAAATGGATAAAGAATTAAGATAAAACTAATAGAAATAAAGAGAATTTGGGCATTCAGAAGTGGATAGCAAAATGATACAGAACCAGTCAAATAATCTCATGAAAGATCAAATTGGTTTAGCAACTAAAATATTATCTTGGCTCACCACATTAACTCAGTTCTTGCTAACCCCCCTTCTTATTTTTAGAAGTCAACATCAAAAGATTTCAGGGAAGTACAAAAAAATTGAAGAAGGTTGTGCATGAATCAGACGCTTAAGAGTGCTTTACCAAAAAAATCTTACTAATTTTAAATTCAAAATCTGAACTCCTAGGATTTTTTAGCCGTACCAATTAATTATCATTGAACATCAAGAATAACTTATTGACTAAGTACGGTCAACCTTCGGATCATTAAAATCACGAGCCATCAAATTACTTAACACCACAATTGTAGGGGCAATTCTAGCCCTCACCCCCACACTTAAGGTCTTGCTAGACCCTAGCAAGGTTGTTGTGTTACTAAATGAAAACAAAAGATTCCTTCTCCATACTCAGCAATTGCAAGAATTAAGGAAAACATAATTAGAAACAGGAGTACTCCCCTAGAATTTCTGAAGTTGTCCGTCTGACGAAGTTGTTGTCCCTACACCTTCCAATCCTTTGCTTGGATAGCTTCTCTAGCGATTCCAGAATTCCAGACATCATCCTGTCACTTTCAAGCATTTATATATTTTGAAAAAGGTTGAAATTAGCATTTATAAACTTTAGTACATGCAAAAGCATATAACACAATCCACTCTAGCATGTAATAACCAAAGATGGCATATAATAACCACAGATATAATATCCACTCCAGCATATAACATTCACAGATGGAATTCACAAAATAGTCAGCATATAATCCAAAATCAAAACGCAAAATATTGTCCTCATTGTCCAGCATATAAACTTTAGAATGCAAAAAAAAAACTAAAATTAGATCTAAATCATCATGGTCATCGTCCTCATTGTCCTGATCTGCATCGCCCTGATCTGCATCGCCCTGACCTGCATCGTCCTCTTCAAACTCAGTAGGGTTTAGGGAGCTTCTATCGGCGGCCAGCAGCTCCTCACTCTCATCGAACTGCCATTGATATAAAAAATGCTCTTCCTCCACCTGAAGCTTTGCTTTCTTCACCAGACTATCTATTTTCCTTTCCATGATATCGAGTCTAGAACGGAAGTAACAATGCTGACATCTCAGATACACTTTAATAAACTCAATGCTATCCATAACCTCGGATAATGTTGCCCCTTCCCCAGATGGGACTGCAACTTTCTCCGGTTTTCCTGCTGAAGAAGATGAAGCCACACCCTTTATTCTCTTATACGGCGTTTTGAACCCACTATCAATCTCAGCCCCCACCTTGATGTTCACCTGCACTACCCATTCAGTAATCTCTCGCCGCACCTGTGTAATCAAGTCCTCTGTGGCACATGCCACACCTGCCCGTCTACAAAGCTCAGTAATCAGTATAGGGAACCACAACAACCGGCTCTTGTCCTCCTGGATCTTCATCTTCAACTGGCTGTTAATGATTTCTCCTACATTAACTCTATTGCCCTTTACTATGCTATAAATTAGCACAGCACGATCTAAGGTGACATTGTTCAAGTGGCGGGTTGGCATAATGCCTGCGTTGACGAATAAGAGCCAGACCTTTGCTTCTCTAGACAACGATGTCGACTTGAGTGCTTTCATGGACCCTTTTGACCATTCGGGCACAGGAGAATTGCATATTTCAGCTACCACCTCCTCCGGCTCAACTTGGTGATTGAGACTCTCCAGCTCGTCCTCATTACCTAGGTCATAGAGTTCGTTGATGGCCCTAGCGGAGATGCCAATCAGCTTTCCACGCACAGTCACCAATGCTCCCTCCATCTGTTTCGCATTCGCATAGAACTCGTAAACCAATGGGAGTAGGGCCTCAGATCGTGGGGGAGAAAGCGTTTCCCAACGGAGCTCACGTATCTGAAGGGCATAGGTCAAACTCCAAGCCCGTTTCTCCATTTGAACCCTCACTCATAAATTAGAGGTGTGGACTTGAGGTTTTCAAAGCGGTGCTCAGCAGCTTCACTTACGAATTTGTGGGATTTCCTGACTACAGATTTTCCTTTCTTCCTTGAAGACATTGTCTACACTAGAGGGATTGTGTGGCTAAGTTTAGAACCAAAAACTCCTCATCTCTCAGCATTGTTGAATATGAATAGGTTTTAGAAGTAAATGCTTATTACCTAAGTCGTCGGGATGTTGTCGAAGGAGATCTCCCTAGAGGGTGGCGCCTTTCCGTCGGTGGTTGAATGCTGAAGCGCCGGCTGTCGTCTTCTTCCTGGAGATCGCTACACCTTCCGCCGGGTTCAAGAGCGGTGGTTCGAGCGCCGCCTAGAGGATGGCGCACTTCCCGCCGTGGTTGAATGCCGAAGCGTCGGGCGCCGTCTCCCTCCTGAAGATCGCCTGGTTCAGTCGCGCGATTAGGGAAAGACAGCAGAAGTGAATCGTCGTGCGGTTAAAAGGGGGCTGCCCGGTTCAACTGGACCGGAGCCAAGGAACGGCGCGACAATGTTGCCCGAAACATGGAGGTTGCAACGATTTATTTTTTTTGGACGTTGCAACCTCCGCGCCTTTCCTTCTTTACTGTTCAACCCGAAAACAAAATGTTGCAACCATCTATTTTTTTGTATGTTGCAACACCGACGCCTATTTTCTTTACTGCTCAAACAGCAAACTAAAGGTTGCAACTATTTATTTTTTTTGGACGTTACAACACCGGACACTGCACCTACAGAACTTTCCATACAGCAATTTCTCTCTTCCAACGTGACTCAACTAGCAAAGAACTAACTAAAATAGATCTAGCATGAGCTTAATATATATATATATAATAACCGATAGATTACCTCCCATCTAGCACCTAATTTCTAGTCCCGGCAGGACTTTCCGTCTAGTGATTTATGTCAACGTAATGAACGACACCAGTCGTTCGTCGTCTCCGCCTCGAAATATCTTCAAACGTTCACCGTTAACCTTAAATTCTGTCCCGTCTGTGTCATTACTAATCGTCACTGCTCCATAAGGATGCACCTCCTTGACTCTAAACGGGCCCGACCACCGCGATTTAAGCTTTCCGGGAAATAGGCGTAAACGGGAATTAAACAACAAGACCAACTGCCCCGGCTCAAAGTGTTTTTTTTTAACTGTCGATCATGACACCTCTTTGTCCGCTCCTTATAGATTTTTGAATTCTCATATGCTTGCATTCTAATCTCTTCCAATTCATTTAGTTGCAGGAGTCTCTTCTTACTTGCGTCCCTAAAGTCGTAATTGATCTTCTTTATTGCCCAAAATGCCCGGTGCTCAAGCTCTAGGGGTAGATGACACGATTTTCCGTAAACTAGTCTATACGGAGTTAATCCGATTGGCGTTTTAAATGCAGTCTGATATGCCCACAGGGCATCACTCAGCTTTTGAGACCAGTCTCTACGGTTAACACTCACCGTCTTCTCTAGAATTTTCTTGATTTCTCTGTTCGAAACCTCCGCTAGCCCGTTCGTTTGGGGGTGATAAGCTAATGCTATTTTATGAGTCACCCCGTATTTTCTTAGTAGTGAAGCAAATTGATTATTACAAAAATGGCTCCCTCCATCGCTAATTATTGCTCTCGGCACCCCAAATCGATTGAATATGTAATTCCGTAAAAAGTTCAGGACGACCTTAACATCGTTTTTAGATATGGCGATGGCTTCTACCCACTTTGATACGTAATCAACAGGTAATAGAATATAAATGTTTCCATTTGAGTTCACGAAGGGGCCCATAAAATCTATTCCCCACGCATCAAATAACTCAACTTCTAGCATTATGTTCATGGGCATTGCGTCATTTCTTTGTATATTTCCAGTTCTTTGCAAGAGTGTAGCGCTATTCTTCAAAAAAGACTCCCACCTAAGTTGAAAGATCCAGGGAGTTTTACTATTCCGTGCTCTATAGGATATAAATTTGAGGGTAAAGCGCTATGTGACTTAGGAGCGAGTATAAACTTAATGTCGTTTTCGATTTATAGAAAGCTAGGTTTAGGAGAAATATCAAAGACTTCCATAACCTTGCAGTTGGCCGATAGGACCCTGGCATTCCCAAAAGGGATAGTTGAGGATGTGTTGGTGAAAGTAGATAAGTTCATTTTTCCGGCTGACTTTGTGGTTTTAGGTATGGAGGAGGACAAGGAAGTCCCCATCATTGTAGGAAGACCGTTCCTAGCCACGGGTAGGACACTGATAGATGTTCAGAAAGGAGAATTGACTATGAGAGTGAATGACGAGCAAGTCACCTTTAATGTACTTAAGGCATTAAAATTCCCCCATCGAGAGGAAGACAATATGGAGGTGGTCAACTATATATTTATAGGTGACTATGAGCCGAGTGTATCGCTGGATGAACATGATTCCCTATTGACTCGTGTGTTGACTGAGGGTGAGCTATCTGAGGAAGAAGAAGACATTCAAGAGTGCTTGCAAGCATTTGAGAAGCAAGCTGTTTGGTTTCGTAAGCTGGAACCATTAGAAATGCCCGAAAGATCTTTATCAGTAAAACCGTCTATCTTCGACCCGCCATCATTGACGTTGAAACCCCTCCCGGACTATCTCACTTACGCATACTTAGGAGATAATGACATCTTGTCGGTCATCATCAACTCACATTTATCATCTGATCAACATCAAAAGTTAATAGAATTACTCAAGCAATTTAAAAGGGTCATAGGGTGGACCATAAACGACATCCACGGAATAAGCCCCTCATTATGTATGCACAAGATTCTTTTGGAAGAATCATTTACGGGATCGATCGAGCATCAACGTCGTCTAAGTCCACCTATGAAAGAGGTGGTCAAAAAGGAAATTATAAAATGGTTAGACGCGGGAATCATATACCCCATCTTGTATAGTCCATGGGTTTCTCTTGTGCAATGTGTACCCAAGAAGGGAGGAATGACGGTCGTAAGAAATAAGAAAGGTGAGTCGGTTTCCACTAGAACAGTCACAGGGTGGCGAATCTGCATTGATTACGGGAAGTTGAATAAAGCCACCAAGAAGGATCATTACCCCTTGCCTTTCCTTGACCAGGTTTTAGATAGGTTGGCAGGGAATGACTTTTTCTGTTTTCTTGATGGATACTCTGGCTACAACCAAATTACCGTAGAATTAATTAGCGATGGAGGGAGCCATTTTTGTAATAATCAATTTGCTTCACTACTAAGAAAATACCGGGTGACTCATAAAATAGCATTAGCTTATCACCCCCAAACGAACGGGCTAGTAGAGGTTTCGAACAGAGAAATCAAAAAAATTCTAGAAAAGACGGTGAGTGTTAACCGTAGAGACTTGTCTCAAAAGCTGAGTGATGCCCTAGAGCTTGAGCACCGGGCATTTTGGGCAATAAAGAAGATCAATTACGACTTTAGGGACGCAAGTAAGAAGAGGCTCATGCAACTAAATGAATTGGAAGGGATTAGAATGCAAGCATATGAGAATTCAAAAATCTATAAGGAGCGGACAAAGAGGTGGCATGATCGTCAGTTAAAAGAAAAACACTTTGAGCCGGGGCAGTTGGTCTTGTTGTTTAATTCCCGTTTACGCCTATTTCCCGGAAAGCTTAAATCGCGGTGGTCGGGCCCGTTTAGAGTCAATGAGGTGCATCCTTATGGAGCAGTGACGATTAGTAATGACAAAGACGGGACAGAATTTAAGGTTAGCGGTGAACGTTTGAAGATATTTCGAGGCGGAGACGACGAACGACTGGTGTCGTTCATTACGTTGACATAAATCACTAGACGGAAAGTCCTGTCGGGACTAGAAATTAGGAGCTAGATGGGAGGAAACCCATCGGTTATTATATATATATATATATATTAAGCTCATGCTAGATCTATTTTAGTTAGTTCTTTGCTTGTTGAGTCACGTTGGAAGAGAAAAATCGTTGTATGGAAAGTTCTGTAGGTGCAGTGTCCGGTGTTGCAACGTCCAAAAAAATAAATAGTTGCAACCTTTAGTTTGCTGTTTGAGCAGTAAAGAAAATAGGCGCCGGTGTTGCAACATACAAAAAAATAAATGGTTGCAACCATTAGTTTTCGGGTTGAGCAGTAAAGAAAGAAAGGCGCGGAGGTTGCAACGTCCAAAAAAATAAATCGTTGCAACCTCCATGTTTCGGGCAACATTGTCGCGTCGTTCCTTGGCTCCTGTCCAGTGGAACCGGGCAGCCCCCTTTTAACCGCACGACGATTCACCTCCGCTGTCTTGCCCTAATCGCGCGACTGAACCAGGCGATCTTCAGGAGGGAGACGACGCCCGGCGCTTCGGCATTCAACCACGGCGGGAAGTGCGCCATCCTCTAGGCGGCGCTCGAACCACCGCTCTTGAACCCGACGGAAGGTGTAGCGATCTCCAGGAAGAAGACGACAGTCGGCGCTTCGGCATTCAACCACCGACGGAAAGGCGCCACCCTCTAGGGAGATCTCCTTCGACAACATCCCGACGACTTAGGTAATGAGCATTTACTTCTAAAACCTATTCATATTCAACAATGCTGAGAGATGAGGAGTTTTTGGTTCTAAACCTAGCCACACAATCCCTCTAGTGTAGACAATGTCTTCAAGGAAGAAAGGAAAATCTGTAGCCAGGAAATCCCACAAATTCGTGAGTGAAGCCGCTGAGCACCGCTTTGAAAACCTCAAGTCCACACCTCTAATTTATGAGAGAGTTCAAAATGGAGAAACGGGCTTGGAGTTTGACCTATGCCCTTCAGATACGTGAGCTCCGTTGGGAAACGCTTTGTCACCCACGATCTGAGGCCCTGCTCCCACGGGTTTACGAGTTCTATGCGAATGCGAAACAGATGGAGGGAGAATTGGTGACTGTGCGTGGAAACGCTTTGTCACCCACGATCCTTTCTTCCTTGAAGTCGAGCCGGAGGAGGTGGTAGCTGAAATATGCAATTCTCCTGTGCCCGAATGGTCAAAAGGGTCCATGAAAGCACTCAAGTCGACATCGTTGTCTAGAGAAGCAAAGGTCTGGCTCTTATTCATCAACGCAGGCATCATGCCAACCCGCCACTTGAACAATGTCACCTTAGATCGTGTTGTGCTAATCTATAACATAGTAAAGGGCAATAGAGTTAATGTAGGAGAAATCATTAGCAGCCAGTTGAAGATGAAGATCCAGGAGGACAAGAGCCGGTTGTTGTGGTTCCCTATACTGATTACTGAGCTTTGTAGACGGGCAGGTGTGGTATGTGCCACAGAGGACTTGATTACACAGGTGCGGCGAGAGATTACTGAACGGGTAGTGCAGGTGAACATCAAGGTGGGGGCTGAGATTGATAGTGGGTTTAAAACGTCGTATAAGACAATAAAGGGTGTGGCTTCATCTTCTTCAGCAGGAAAACCGGAGAAAGTTGCAGTCCCATCTGGGGAAGGGGCAACATTATCCGAGGTTATGGATAGCATTGAGTTTATTAAAGTGTATCTGAGATGTCAGCATTGTTACTTCCGTTCTAGACTCGATATCATGGAAAGGAAAATAGATAGTCTGGTGAAGAAAGCGAAGCTTCAGGTAGAGGAAGAGCATTTTTTATACCAATGACAGTTCGATGAGAGTGGGGAGCTGTTGGCCGCCGATAGAAGCTCCCTAAACCCTACTGAGTTTGAAGAGGACGATGCAGGTCAGGGCGATGCAGATCAGGGCGATGCAGATCAGGGCGATGCAGCTCAGGGCGATGCAGATCAGGGCGATGCAGGTCAGGGCGATGCAGATCAGGACAATGAGGATGATAACCATGATGATTGAGATCTAATTTTAGTTTTTTTTTGCATTCTAAAGTTTATATGCTGGACAATGAGGACAATATTTTGCGTTTTGATTTTGGATTATATGCTGACTGTTTTGTGAATTCCATCTGTGAATGTTATATGCTGGAGTGGATATTATATCTGTGGTTATTATATGTCATCTATGGTTATTACATGCTAGAGTGGATTGTGTTATAAGCTTTTGCATGTACTAAAGTTTATAAATGCTAATTTCAACCTTGTTCAAAATATATAAATGCTTGCAAGTGACAGGATGTTGTCTGGAATTCTGGAATCGCTAGAGAAGCTGTCCAAGCAAAGGATTGGAAGGTGTAGGGACAACAACTTCGTCAGACGGACAACTTCAGAAATTCTAGGGGAGTACTCCTGTTTCTAATTATGTTTTCCTTAATTCTTGCAATTGTTGAGTATGGAAAAGGAATCTTTTATTTTCATTTAGTAACACAACAACCTTGCTAGGGTCTAGCAAGACCTTAAGTGTGGGGGTGAGGGCTAGAATTGTCCCTACAATTGTGGTGTTAAGTAATTTGATGGCTCGTGATTTTAATGATCTGAAGGTTGACCGTACTTAGTCAATAAGTTATTCTTGATATTCAATGATAATTAATTGGTACGGCTAAAAAATCCTAGGAGTTCAGATTTTGAATTTAAAATTAGTAAGATTTTTTTGGTAAAGCACTCTTAAGCGTCTGATTCATGCACAACCTTCTTCAATTTTTTTGTACTTCCCTTAAATCTTTTGATGGTGACTTCTAAAAATAAGAAGGGGGGGTGAGCAAGAACTGAGTTAATGTGGTGAGCGAAGATAATATTTTAGTAGCTAAACCATTTTGATCTTTCATGAGATTCTTTGACTGGTTCTGTATCATTTTGCTATCCACTTCTGAATGCTCAAATTCCCTTTATTTCTACTAGTTTTATCTTAATTCTTTATCCATTTACGGGTGTTTCAATTCAACATATATAAAAAAAAATGTGAAATGTCACAGTGATATGCGGCCTAAGTATGTATATGCCTATTTAGAATGATCCCAACTGTGACCATTAAAAAAAAAGGAATTTTTGTCATAGTGATATGTGGCCTAGGTAGGCAATTACATACTTGGAATGATCCCAACTATTGGCAATTTTATATATTCAAGGCTTAAGAATTGAACCTCGTAACTTGGTCAAAGATTAAGAGTTTTAACTAGGAAATTACCAAGCCACTACTATCAAAGCCTGTTCATGAATTACTAACCAAGCCAAAGTTAAACCTACATTCACGTAAGCTGCTAATTTTTGTCGAGGCTAGCACAAAGACTTAGCTTACTCTTACCCTTCCAGATTATTGCGAAGGTTCAATGAAAAAGTGCGGGGGAGTAAATAATTTTGGAGAAGGCACACACACACAACACTAAACTTCTTAATGGTGCTTTATCTTTTATCAAGCTAATGGATTTGTTATGTTTGAACTCTTAATGATTTACAAGCCTATCAGTTGAGTAAAGCGAACTTCTTGAGTATCTTTGATTAATTCCGGTTAAGTAAAGAAGTATTTTAATTTGTGGTGTGATAATTATCGGACACCTAATTATGAAATGTTATTTCTCTTTGCTCGGGTCTAGCAAAGGTTCAAGTGTGGGGGTGTGATAACTTCTAAAAAGAAGTTATCTAGGTCATTAGTTCTGACGAAATACTCGGCTAATCTGGCATAAATAAATCTAAATGTTATAAAAAATGGAAGTAAATGTTTTGTTATTAAATTCAAGACTAATTTGGTCTCTTTCCATTGTATTCTTGACAGGTGTACAAAAGAAATCGGATTGGGAAATGAAATCTGCCAAAATATCAAAATCTGGGAAAAAGGTTGCAACACTCAAAAAAAAAGGGTTGCAACGTCTCTTGGACGTTTTTCAGCATTTAAATTTAAATTTCGCTTTTTTTAAAAACGAAAGGCGGCATCTTTTGGAAAGGGCTTTGGACGTTTTTAAGGGGAGAAAACAACCAGAAGGGGGGGATTTTGGTGGATCCAAGAGGGAGAAAGAAAGGGCTTGTCTTGGAGAAGAAGAATAACTAGGGCACGCCGGATCTTGGAGGCAGACTGATTTTACACACTTTGGAGAGCGAATTCCTGCTTTATTTTGCATTTCTTCTACCATGTGTTGTAAGATCTTTCTTGTTTGGTGGTGTTCTTTCCATCATGATGAACTAACTTGTTTTAACCTTGTATTGTGAGAGTACTATGTCTTTTGTGATGACAATTTCTTAATTATCCTTAGTTGTGAATGTTTGGTGATTGTTTGTAATGAATCTATGATCTTTAATTCGAAATCTTTGGCCAAGACTTCATATTTTTACTGCGCTTCATAAATCGAGAGAGGAGTCGCGTAAGTATATCGTAGAGTCGTCATAACATTTGAAGGGAGAAAGAGATTTCCCCTTGGTGCTAGCAACTTTGGTTTTCGGTCTTTATGCGGTTCTTGTTTCACCTACGGGGTAACAGAGAACTAGGGACTTCCGATATCGAGAGGTACGGATTTCTTCTCTAAAATCGTTGCCAAACGTTTCACCACTCATCATCACAAAACTATTTTCATGGGTTATCACATTAGACTTAGGAAATCATGATGCAAGGTTATCTTTTGAAAACTTGTAACCAAGTATTTCTCTCCCGGATCTTTAGTTTCTTTCTAGTAATTAGAAGTTTATTTTAAGATTCTAGTATTCTGAAACCATCATAGTATTCTTCTTGAATTTAAAGAAAAGGCACAACTAGTAATTGCAAGCACTGAATTCGCCATCTCCTCGAGGGAACGATCTTTACTTACTATTTATTACTTGACACGGCACGTACACTTACGGTTAATTGCGTATACCATTTTTGGCGTATCAGACTCTCACTAGTTGGATGGGTCGAATGTGCCTTGGTGGAGAGAAGGAACCAACCCTGAGAGGATCTCCTCACCCAGGCTCTCACTAGCTGGATGAATCGAATGTGCCTCGGTGGAGAGTAAGTTCCACCCCCGAGAGGATCTCCTCACCCAGGCTCCCACTAGCTGGATGGGTCGAATGTGCCTCGGTGGAGAGAAAGAACCAACCCCCGAGAGGATCTCCTCACCCAGGCTCTCACTAGCTGGATGGGTCGAATGTGCCTCGGTGGAGAGGAGGAACCAACCCCCGAAAGGATCTCCTCACCCAGGCTCTACCTAGCTGGATGAGTCGAATGTGCCTCGGTGGAGAGGAGGAACCAACCCCCCGAGAGGATCTCCTCACCCAAGCTCTCACTAGCTGGATGGGTCGAATGTGCCTCGGTGGAGAGGAGGAACCAACCCCCGAGAGGATCTCCTCACCCAGGCTCTCACTAGCTGGATGGGTCGAATGTGCCTCGGAGAAAAGAATGAACCAACCCCCGAGATGATCTCCTCACTCAGGCTCTCACTAGATGGATGGGTCGAATGTGCCTCGGTGGAGAGAAGGTTCCACCCCCGAGAGGATCTCCTCACCCAGACTCTCACTAGCTGGATGGGTCGAATGTGCCTCGGTGGAGAGAAAGTTCCAACCCCGAGAGGATCTCCTCACTCAGGCTCTCACTAGCTGGATGGGCCGAATGTGCCTCGGTGGAGAGAAGGAACAAACCCCCGAGAGGATCTCCTCACTCAGGCTCTCACTAACTGAATGGGTCGAATGTGTCTCGGTGGAGAGAAGGAACCAACCCCGAGAGAATCTTCTCACTCAGGCTCTCACTAGCTGGATGGGTCGAATGTGCCTCGGTGGAGAGAAAGTTCCAACCCCGAGAGGATCTCCTCACTCAAGCTATCACTAGCTGGATGGGTCGAATGTGCCTCGATGGAGAGAAGGAACAAACCCCCGAGAGGATCTCCTCACCCAGGCTCTCACTAGCTGGATGGTTCGAATGTGTCTCGGTGGAGAGAAGGAACCAATCCCGAGAGGATCTCTTCACCCAGGCTCTTACTAGTTGGATGGGTCGAATGTGCATCAGTGGAGAGTAAGTTCCACCCCCCGAGAGGATCTCCTCACTCAAGCTCCCACTAACTGGATTGGGTCGAATGTGCCTCGGTGGAGAGAAGGAACCAACCCCTGAGAGGATCTCTTCACCCAGGCTCTCACTAGCTGGATGGGTCGAATATGCATCGGTGGAGATAAGGTTCCAACCCCCGAGAGGATCTCCTCACCCAGGCCCTCACTAGATGGATGAGTCGAATGTGCCTCGGTGGAGAAAAGGAATCCCCCGAGAGGATCTACTCACTCAGGCTCTCAATAGCTAGATGGGTCGAATGTGCCTCGATGGAGAGAAGGTTCCAACCCCGAGAGGATCTCCTCACCGAGGCTCTCACTAGCTGGATGGGTCGAATGTGCCTCGGTGAAGAGAGTTCCTACCCGGAGGGGATCTCGTCACCCAGGCTCCCATTAGCTGGCATGGAAGGTTGACCCCTCGGAGAGGCCAAGTATTTTCGGCTCCAAAAGCGCTACACTCAGCGAATACGTTGGGTTGGATGTTTCTTTCCGAGCGTGGAACTCGCTCGAAAAGAGCGGGGATTGTGTACAACCCTGTATTCGCGGAATGGGGCCCCGAAGCAAGGCGTAAGACTTGCTACACATTTGTAAGCTTTTATGGGATTTTGCACTCCTGGAGGCCAATTTATTGTTGATCTGCATGATATTCTAGTAGGGAGAGGAGAAATTTGTCTAGCTTGTTAGTGCTTGGTGTACTCTTCAGGGGGCGAGTGCGGCGGGAGGCCGGCACTCGCCAAGGCCCCTCCTTCAGGGGGCGGGTGCGGAGGGAGGCCGACACCCGCCCCGGCCTGTTTCAAGGGGGCGGGTGCGGCGCGAGGCCGACACCCGCCCCGGCCCCTCTTCAGGGGGCGAGTGCGGCGGGAGGCCGGCACTCGCCCCGGCCCCTCTTCAGGGGACGAGTGCGGCGGGAGGCCGACACTCGCCCCGGCCCCTCCTTCAGGGGTCGAGTGCGGCGGGAGGCCGGCACCCGCCCCGGCCTGTTTCAGGGGGCGGGTGCGGCGCAAGGCCGGCATCCGCCCCGACCCTAGTTCTTGCCCGGCTTGAGGGTCTCACCCGGCTTAAGGGTCTGCTATTTTGCCCCTGGTGGGCTGGGAATAGCCGTTCAAAATAGCGAAGTTTGGCTATTGGCAGACCAGCTCAGGGTAATTCAATAATTTTAGAGCAGCACGATTGCGCTATTTGCAGACCGCTTTCAGAAATCTATAAACAGACCCTTAGGGTGTCTTGGAGAGGGATCCCGTTTTTCACCAATCTTTTATCTCCTTCCTCCATCCTCCAAGGCACCTAGCTCAGCATTGGTTAGGAAGGGGGAGATCTCAAAGGTCTTCCGGGTGTGAGGTGGGACCTTCACGCTAGAGCCAAGGGTCATCTTCCAAATTCAGGTCTCTCACCAAGGGACTGCTCGGGAGAAGTAGGTGTGAGCTGCACCCTAGATCCGAACTCTAGGTGGAACCGAATTTCGGTTTTAACATCTAAGATAAGGGAAAACCAGCCTATGTCGGTCCCAAGCCCGGATGAAAAATGGTGAGGGTTGTGTTAGGTAGACGACAATCGTAAATTTTAGTCACTCTTATGAATATGGATCATTTGAGTAAATGCTTAATAAAAAAAAGAATCTGGTCTGTAGGAACCTAGCTCGAATACCATGTAGAGAAAAGCAAAATTGAAAAAAAATACAATCAATATTTTATTTATTCTCATTATAAAATTACATACAAGACAACTATTATTACATGTATGAAGAGATGCGGTGAGTGGTGACAAATTCATCATCCAAAATGTGGGACTAATGCCTATGTAGCAATGGGCTCCGTTGTGGGCCTTTATATAGGCCTTTTGTATAGATTTCTTTAACAAAGTGCGATGAGTAGTATCTTGAATTGATTATACAAAAGAATAAGATATAAATGAGGATATCATCTCTAGAGTTAAGGCTAGGTAAAAAAATAAAGAAATAGCTTGGGAGTACTATGTGATAAGACATCTTGGAAACTGGACCACGACTGTTTCAGCAATATAACCATGCCTACATCGCAACTGTCCGACTACCATGAATGTTGGCACAGTATTTGTGACGCTCTTCCCAAATTTCAACATGAGGCTCGATGATCCTCTTATTTACAACAATCTTAAAGTTCAGTTTCAGATTGTTGGTGCCCCTCAAGTTGCATGCACATATTCGTCATTCAAGATGTGGGACTAATGCCTATGTAGCAATGAGCTCAGTCATGGGCCTTTATATGAGCCTTTTGTATAGATTGCTTTAACAAAGTACAGTAAGTAGTATCTTGAATTGATTATATAAAAGAATAAGATATAAATGAGGATATCATCTCTAGACTTAAGGCTAGGTAAAAAAAATAAAAAAATAGCTTGGGAGTACTATGTGATAAGACATATCTTGGAAACTGGATCGCGATTGTTTCAGCAATACAACCATGCATGCATCGCGACTATCCAGACTACCATGATTGCTGGCACAATATTTGTGACGCTCTTCCTAAATTTCAACCTATGGCTTGATGATCCTCTTATTTATAACAATCTTAAAGTTCAACTTCAGATTGTTGGTGTCCCTCAGTTGCATGCACGTACGCTGCTACGCTCCACTATCAACTGGCTTATCGGGCCCAAAATCATTCTTTTGACTTAAACATTCTTCAATCCATAGACAAAGCTCTCTACTTGGAAATATAAGCCCGTTCAAGCTCCTCTTGCGTCCATGTCCCAAAACAACTTCCAAAAGATGAGCTCATTAAAATTCCTTCTGAGTCATGAGTCGCACACAATGAGAAAATACGGAGCGATAATCAACCAATTCACTATGTAAAATCCTCGTTTATAAGAAAGGACGGCGTGGGGGAAATTGTGTTCAACCGAGAAGACTCTTCCAGAACGTCCCCCATCTTCTCATCTAAAATAAACATGATTGAATAGGACGAATTTGAGCTCAATGTCCCCATCCTTTATTTCAGATTAGATGAACTACTTGTCTATCAATTAGACGAAAATGGTGATCAGTTTTTGACGTCTGCTTTTGTGACAGGTGTGAAGCAGACAAATGTGGTTATGATTCTGATGACGGCGATCCACCCAGAGGGCGAAGAAACAAAAAGAAATCAACACAACGTCTACTCAAGGAATGTTACAAAAGAGGAGATCTAAAAGTAGGATTGCTTGGCGAGCCGTTTGGAAAGTTTGACTATTATGTCAATTATTCTAAATGACCAGAGCATAACATGCTCTAGCCAACTTCTTATGATGAAGAATTTCATCTGTTGGATTTTGATAAAGATAGGATTTCTCATGTTTGGAAGATAAAAAAATCTGAGCACCAAAGATCCAGATGAAATGACTAAACATGTATCTCATGTAAAAGCTACATTAAATTGGTTGTCTGAAAATACAATGACACGGAATAAATTCTTCAAGCAAATAGTAGCAACCTAACAAACAATAGAGAAAAACCTTGACCATGTGCTTTCATCCATCACAGGAGTCACCATGCAGCTACAAGACAGAATAACAACCTTACACATTAATCCAGCTGGCCAACACTTTTTCTTGTAATTCGCCAATTTTGGCCCAAAAGGAGGTAGAGATAAAGGGTCTCAATGCCCAACTTCATTTTATCCAAACCCAAAAGCAATAACAATCCACATGATATTATGAAGCCCCCGTCTTACACCTTTTATTTATCTCCACTTCCAACATATTCCCAACCACTATACTCTTTCTCCCCATATGATCACAATGCTTTCAATAGTGCGGCATTCCTCCCAAGAAAGCACTGCGAAGCACCTCAGTCTTCAAAAATAAAACAAGAAAAATCACTATCTAATCTTCTCCAAAAGAGTTACTATCTCCTCAGCTTATGGTTGAAAATTCTAAATCCTCATTGTTGAACAAGATAGCTACACAGCCACAGTCTTCAAAAAAACACCATCCTTAGGGGAAATGTGTTATGAAAATTTAAATGTTGGAAGTATGTACCTTGACATTCTAATGGTTGATCCACCTACAGAAGATCCATTTGTTGAAGATGAGAAAACATACGAGTCTGATCAAGCAGCCCATCAAGAACCTGAGCAACCGGACCAATTTCAGAATGACCCATCTAAAGGGTTCTTGTTTGACAATATCTCACTATGAAGATAGAGACATAATTTATGAAATGCATGTCTGGTGTACTGCAAAGCTGCTAGCCTGTTATAGCTAAGAGTGACCATGCCCGCCATTATAAAAAGATTTGTATCATAGTTTAATGACAGACTAAAACAATTGTGGATCGCTCTAGGAGCATACATGCATATGATGGTCAGACAAAGTTCGAATGTGGATGCCCTGATTATCGAAGACCACAGAAAAAACCTCAGATCAGTTTGTGATCGTAACAATCTCCAAATCAAATGCGGAAAAGAGAAATCTTATGAATCAAAAAAAAATACATCATCCAAATTCAAAAGAATGAAGGAAAGAATTACTTTTCCAAGAAGTGGAAATTCTTCGGAAAAAAGAAAGGGACCAATAAATCATCGAGGTATTATGTGACATGCTGGAGGAGTCTTCTCGATTGAACACAATTTCCACCGCGTCGTCCTTATTTCTTATAAATGGGAATTTAACATAGTGAATTGGTTGATTATCGCTCCCTATTTTCTCGTAGTGTGTGACCAATGACTCAAGAAGAATTTTAATGAGCTCATCTTTTGTAAATTTCTTTGAGAAATGGATGCAAGAGGAGCTTGAACGGGCATCTATTTCTAGGTAGAGAGCTTTGTCTGTGGCTTGAGGAAGGATTAAATCAAAAGAATGATTTTGAACCCAATAAGCTAATTGATAGTGGAGCGTAACAGAGTATGTAATTGCAACTTAAAGGGCACCAACAATCTGAAGATGAGCATTAAGATTGTTCTAAATAAGAAGATCATCAAGCCTTATGTTGAAATTTGGAAAGAGCGTCACAAATACTATTTCAGCATTCAAGGTAGTTTGGGCAGTCGCGATGCATACATGGTTGTATTGCTAAAACCTTGTGTCTAACCGTGCTAATCTAGCAATGGTCGGGAGGCCTTTCCTTGCATGCAAATTGAGGCATTCTAATTGCTCCAAAATGGATATGGGAGTAACCATGGGCCATTCATTGCTCTGGCAGTGATTCGCTTAGTTGTATATGGATGATCTATTCTGCTTCAGTAGCAGGACTTGGTACTTGCTCTAGTCTTGATGTTAGGACAAGCACCCTTGCCGCGAGCTTGAAACCATTCACATCTGGTAATACATACTACATTTTTATCAAAGCACTTCAAGTTTTATGTTCTTTAGTGCTCCTACAAGTTTCTCGAATCTAAAAGTTGATTGCTAATGTACGAAGTGAGAGAAAGAAGGTTTACAAATGTATTACTATTATTATTTCTCAACATCATACATGTACAAGATACTACTTATATAGATGAAAAGAGGAGTTAAGAGTCAATACAAGATGTGACATTAAAGGAGATAAAAAGGAAGAATGGGCCCAATGGGCCATAATACATGGGCTAAATACAATAAATGAACAAGTCTTCTTATGTATTCTTCAACACCACCCCCCACCCCACCTCCCACAAGTTGGAGTATACAAGTCATATGCACCAAGTTTGGAGAGAAATTGTAGATATAGTGGGCGAGACAAGACCTTAGTGAGTATATCAGAAACTTGATCGGTCGTCTACACATATAACAAAATCATTTTTCGAAGTTAAACCTTTTCCTGGTCAAAATTTCAATCAACTTCAATGTGTTTTGTGCGTTCATAAAACATAGGATTCTCAGCGATGTGAATACCATGTTGACTATCACAAAAGAGAACAAGTGATAAAGTTTATTGCCTAAGTTAATAAGAAGACTCTCCGGCCATGTGAGTTTTGAAACAGCGGCAGTCATGGAACGATACTCCGCTTCTGCTGAGGAGTGAACAACCACAGTCTGTTTCTTACTTCGCCAGTTAACCAAGTTCCCACCAAAATGTACAATAATCACTAGTGGACTGACGATCATCAGGGACCCAGCGTAATCAACATTGCAGTATGCAATGAGAGACAGAGAAGTGGAAGGCTTGTACACCTGTTCTTGTCCTAAAGAATTCTTCAAATATCTAAGAATACGCTCGACCTCCTGAAGGTGGGAGATCCGGGAAGCGTGCATGAAGCGACTGACCACACTGACCACAAAGGATATATCATTTCGTGTGATAGTAAGATATATTTGTTTTCCACCGAGGCGTCAATAATACTACGGATTAGGCAGGAGTTGATCAAAGTCTGAGCCATGAGCAGAGAGCTGGTGAATTGCATCCATAGATGTATCCACAGACATAAACCCAAAGTAGCATGTATCATGAAATAGATCGAGACAATATTTCCATTGAGACATAACAAGACCATCAGGGCGTCGGGCTACCTCACTGAGTCATTGCGCTCTTGTCAAGATGCGCACATGTAATGACACTAATTGTATGAAACGCACATGTTGTGATGTGCATGTTGCCATGCTCCATGATGTGAGTTCTCTGTCATCTTTCGCACCAGACTGCTGCATGCAGATGCACTAGACTCCACATGATCACACCTCTGTCAGCCCTGTTGTTCTTGCCATCATTCGCCAGAAGAGACAATTGAGAGGGAGAGAGAGTCGAGGAAGAGAATTTATGTTGAAGAAAATACTAGAAGCCCTTAGGGGACCTCATAAGGTTTTGAGGTAGTTAATTTGCTAGGAATAACACATTAATGTTTTTTAGTAACGCCTTAAAAATCAACCAAACTTGGAATGAAACAATAAGGAAAGACATGATGTACTTAGGGATTAGTGAGATTATGACAAAAGATAGGGCACCATGACAACAAAAGATCCATATAGCCGACCCCACTATACTAGGATAAAGGTTTGAGTGTTGTTGTCTTAAAAATCTACCAAAGCTTAGCCAATTAAATTAATTTTAAAAAATCATTAAATTCAAGTGAATTAAAAAAAATCAATTAATTCAAGTGAATTAAAAAATCAATAAGTTATGTAATTGCAGAAATATTATTCTGGACCTTTTCAGCATTCACAATTCCCGTGTAATTCCAGAACCAAATTATGTAAGCAATCTTACTAACGCTACAAATCCTATGTTATATGTAGATTAAAAATAACATATTTATATAAAAAAGTTAAAGGGCAGAAAAATGAAACTCTTACCAGTACAGGGAACAGAGGAGAAGATATCCTATTATGGGCAGATTTGTACTTGTAAGTGTCCAGCATGAGGAAGGCAAATAAGGCACAGAAGAGGCTAACACATAACCTTCCGAGGAAGAGGATAATATCTCCAATAACATTCACTTTTCCTATGCGCATAATGTTATTCATTATTAAACCTGTAGCAATCGAGGAGGCTTTGCAGAATCCTTTTCCATTAATAGCAATCTGTAAGGAAGAAATCAGATGAAAAAAATAAACACAAAACAGAATATCATATCATAAAATGCTAAGTATGCACATAAACATAAGTATCAAAGATGCCTGTGAATCACTATAAGTAGGAATCACTTCTATAAGCCTATTAAATTAAATGAACTAAATCAATAAAACAAAATCTTCGGAAATTTACCATGATGTAGCCACTCCGGTTAACAGACCTCAAGGTCCAATTGATGCACCCAAGAAAGCAATTTGAAGAGAATGATGCTATTTTTTCTATCCTGCTTACAGGAACAATATTTGCATGCTTCAATCTGCGGCGCAAGGACTCGAGAATAAAACGTATTGACTCTACAATTGACACTATCAATGAACCAAGGGCAACCGACCCAAGGTTGTAGCGCATGAGACGCCTCATTGAGGCGAAAACAGGAAGAAACGGAACATCTTGCTGTAAGGAGAAAGCAACACAATCAATCAAAGGCAGTCCCATTCTACTGTTAAACTAGAAAAAGATGGAATGTGGGATCAATTGAAAATCAGATTTTTCCATCTGCCTCATATTTTAATGTGTACGGCAGTAATTTAAAATGGAGAAGAAAAGATCATGCATCTTTATTTATGCAACTTAAGTGAAACCAGGGGTCTATTTTTTCCATACTCTTTCACATTTAATTCTATCCATTTTGTTTACATTGCTGAATCATTTCTACTGTTTTGTATATGCCCAAACCACAGTATTAACTTTGACTACCTTACCTTTAGAGCTGCTACTCAACAGTCCCTTAATGTGATTATTCTGATTATTTATCCTAATTTTTAAATGCATTTGATGGTGCATGGTTTCTTCAAACCTTACTCGTCAATATTATATATTTAAGCAGTTATAAGAAAAGCTCTTGTTAGAGATTTGATCGAGGACAGCGCACCTTTCATTCTGAAGCTTTCAAAAATGAACAAAAAAATCAGCAATAAGTGATGAATTTTTTGGTAAGTTTAATCACAATGTGGTGCAAACTTCTTCATTTTTATAAAGATGTTGTAATTTCAAACAACCAAATAAGCCCAAATAGATTCAAAAACAAGTATGTCCAGGTGTGCAAAATTAATGTATCTGAAATTCTCTTGCTAATAGTAGCATCCAACGGTAACAAAGCAGTTTGAAAGAACAAGCAAACAAAGTAAATAAATGAAAAGTTCAACACTATTATATGATGATCGCTACAAAAGCTGGGAATTTTTTCATTAGATTTGTGATTAAGATGAAACAATTACAAAGGTTATGAGATTCTGGAATACGGCTCCATCCTAAATAATATCATGCATTACTTATTGACTAGGCATGAAAGAGGCATGCATGCATATAGATATTCTTCCACTAGCAAATAACTAGAAAGACTGTTTCTCACCGAAATTTCACCACGAGCCCAATAATAAGAAGCAACTGATCCAGCAATGACTGTGGCTGAGAATGCAATGACAAATTGTGTCGCCCAAAAGCATCCAAATAGGTGAAATAGGATAGCAGCTGCAACATGAGGAGTAAAATGGATGCTGTAACCACAGCAATCATCACAAGAAACTTGATTGGACTTGAGATCAAATGAACAGCAATTGGCATTGCAATCATTCTTGGTGATCTGGCCAGAACTGAAAAGATGCATTGCAGCAGAAATCCAAAACATATAGAAGATCGCGAGAATCGTAAATGGAAAAACTGGAAAAACAATAAGGGCCTGAACCTCGCCAATGACCTTCGCAGCTACCTGCATGAAGAGACAAGTGGTTACCCAAGTCAAGAACGAAGAGTTGGGTAAAGAAAAGAAATGTACAAATATAAATTGGATTCACGAATATTTAAAAAATTAAAATTTTCAATGGATACGTGTATCTTCTGAATAAGTAATAATGGGAAAAGATGGGTATTTATAACAGAAACAATCATCAGGTTCACAGCCAATTTTATGACAACCATGCTTACCTTTAAAACAGAAGTTGCCATAAGGATGCGGCGAATAATGGCTATTGAAGAAAGGATGGAAATTATCATTACAATTGTCATAAGAACAGCAATAGCGCGGAGATGATTTATTTCCTGAGTCACATTTAGGATGGATGTAAGAAATAAGTAAAAAAAGACTTTCTCAATATATGCTACATGAAAAGAGCAACATACCCTTCCACTAAAGCTGAAGTACGGATCACTTTCGCCAATGACAACTGATACAACATCATGGCCAATCCAACCAGCTAAAACCATGAAAAAAAAGTAGTTATGAAAAATATTCAAATAAAGTTTGCACAATAGGAGATGATTAACCAAGAATGAAAAACAAAATAAAACGGAACTTGAATATTTGTTAACAAGAGCCCTGTTGAATATGATTTACATGTTTGAGCAACCAGCAGCATTGCTGCGATATTTAGACTTTAGTATTGATGAGGCCAAGTTAAATTTATAGAGAAAATGGGGTGTGAGTAGCCGATCACCCATAATCCCTACTAACTTGGTGGAGAACATGGAAATAACCACCGCGTGCGCGCGATCTGCGCGTAATCCGCGCACGGGATCCCACTACGCATGCAAAGCGCCCGCGGCCGGCCCCCTCTGCTCTCCGGCGACGAGGACATGACCGCCTCCCGCGGCCGCAAGGTCGCGGCCACCTCCCGCGGCCGCACCCCACTCCCGCCACTAGCGGCGGCACCCCGCCTCCCGCGAGCGCAAGTTCGCGGCCCGAAGGGGCGGCCTCACCCCCACGGCCACCTCCAGCGGCCACAAGGTCGCGGACACCTCTAGAGGCCACAAGGTCGCAGACGCACCCCACAGCCACGAGCCCGCGGACGAGTAGGGCGGCGGCGCTAGGGCCGGCCGCACTCCTTGCTTGCTGCGGCCAGACATCCTGCCGGTCACGGCTCCTCCGGAGGCCGTCCGCCGCCAAGATGGCCACTCGTCGAAAGAGGGCCCTCTCCACCGTCCGATCATCCCGACACAATCGTCATCGTCCGTTCCGTGGGTAACCACCCACTTAACCGCAATGGTTAGTGAGGGAAATATTTAATAAATAAATTATGGTGTACACATATAAAATATATTAATTAATATTCACCGGAAATCATACTAAATATGGTCTGCACCTAGTAATTTAGGTGGTTATGCTGTGTGGATAGTCGCATAACTACTGTAACCACCATCTGGAAACTATAAAAGGGACCCCAGACCTCTCTCATTTCTAACTTTTCTCCTCTCAACTTTCTTTTTCTTCAGACCGGAGCTCTGCCGAAATCCTCCTACAAGCCACCGGCTCCTGTCGAGTCACCTAAAAATTTGTCTAAGTCCACAACGTCCTGAGGAAGAAGAAACGTCGTCGGTCACTCCAAGAAGCCTCCTACATGCGAGACATCCAGCAAATCCCCGCCAACGCACCATAACCGACCTCGCAGCATAATGGAGCAGTCTGGTCGCATCCAAGAACGTCCGCTGCCGCCAGTGAACAGTGGAAAAAGAGCTTCGTGTAAGGCGGTCTGTCGTCCACCAAGCGCGTATGTATTCTTTCTCATCTCCAAGCTGTAATGAGAAACGGCCTGTCGCCCTCGATTCCATCAACAATTTGTAAATTGATGTTAATAGTGAAGTTTGACCGGCACCGAATCGTTCACGTGATTTTTTACCCAGTTGAGGGGTTTTTTACGTTAAAATCACCCAGTGTACTTCCTTATTTATTTTGCGATTGTTTGCGCTCGACCGCTGCACGGGCTAAGGTGACCTAGTTTAGTCTGATCTACCTGGAGCGTTGAGTTGGCCGCAACAAGTATGTTTTGTAGTTAGTCATCTTGTAACTCTATATGGTGATGTTTGGTCAATGAAGAAATTATCATTTGTGGTAATTCTTTTTCTGTCACTTAATGGTATCAAAGCCTAGGTATGAACTTCTAAATAGAACTCTTTTTCCCTACAGCCAACACTTCCTCATAAGCAATCCTATTCACAGACCATCAACTTCCTTGTTTTTAGTCCTACATGTAGAAAACGAGATTAAGGATCTTGAATTCATTATAGATAATGCTCACGGTTATATAGTGTAAGAGCCCCCCCCCCCCCAACCTCGGAAATTAGGCACGACAAGGAGATCTTTCGCACACCACCGCCAATCCAGAGCAAAGGGAATAACGGAAGAGTAGAGGTATGAACGTTTCAACCCTCTCCCGTCATTTTCACATAACGCTACGAATCGACGATGGTGCTATGCGAATAACTATCACATCACAATCAAGATACGCTATAAACAGTAGCAGAAGACTAACAGTCATGTAGTAGATCATATAAATATATAAGTAATAAGATAAGGCAGAAAGTAACCACAACAACGGCACGATGACCCCACAATCCAAGTATAACAGTCCATGGACAGTCCGTGGTCTTACAAGTAAGCATGTCAAATCAAATAAAAACTAATATATAAAATGATATAAAACTATAAACCTACTGAGAAAATTAAAAGACTGATGATGTTGTTAAGGGTAGCAACGATCATCGGCATATCTTCTATCTCCACATTAAATCAACACCATAGCATTGGGAGCACCTAGTACATCGACTGTGTCGCCATCGACGGAGTCTCCGCCTAAAATGATTCAACGAGAAAGCATCGGTCAAACTAGATTGAGTGGATTTTCGGCTCCCCCAAGCCCTTACGCTCAAAAAAAGGGAAATATCACGTTGCAGAAAGTGATAGACAGTATGTATGCAATAGTAACAGATTGTGATACTAACAAGCATAATAAGAAAATAAAAGTACAACTAGTAAGCTATCAATATATGTTCATATTAGATTAAGCAGTATTTATAATCTACCGTTTCGAACCTAGTGGTGTTCACACTCATGCACCTAACGATGTTAACTACAAACAATAACAAAGAGCTATCATCTAAAAGAAGAAATGCTAGTAGTGAGAAAAACACCCAACTACACCATCATCATCACGAAAAGTGCACATAACTACTATGTCGACATAGATTTAACAACACATGGTGTCGAGACGCAAGTATCCGATCGAAATCGAGTACAACCTAACGATTGGGACACTTATTTGTGTGGTACTAAACCCACAGGCACCACCGTTGTGACTAGATGGTGGCAGTGGCATGTCCTGGACACTTCTAGGGTATTTAAGCCCAATCATCCCTATGTCTTACGTATTGTTGTCTGATCCCGTACTAATTCTTCGCCCATACTGGCGGCATAAATAAAGAAACCGAGGCATAGCTTAGGTCGAACTTCAGGTGGCTAACACCTACACAAATCACAAACTAGGTCAGGGCACACACTGTCGTTCGACCATGATGTTATCCATGAGTCGTTGTCTATAATTTAGTGTGCCACCGGCAGGTTCAGTCGACATGCCACATACACTCACAAACATTATCATTTCATACAGGTAGAGTTGCCTATAATTTAGTGTACCAACTAGGGGAGGCCAACAACTTGCTACTCTACTCAATTAAAATACTAATTAATCCCCACCTCTGTCAAAATCATAAAACCACTAAATGCTTATGTGCAAACATATGATTTAAGTGTGATAGACGCATTAGATTATAGAACATAATCACTTCCCAGACTTAGAATCGGATTTGGGTTAGCCTCCTCGTATGGTTGGCGGGCGTGACCATGATTTATCAGATATCTTGTCGCGTTAATTAATTATCATGAAACGTGTATTGTAAACGACGTTTGTTCAGTTATTCTACCCTAATACGACTAAGCATTCAACGGACTGGGGATCTTCACCATCGAATGTCTCTACCGCAAGCATCATGATTATCTCCAATGCCCGATCATCATTAACTTCGTCACACGGTCCACTATCGATTTTACCGCGCGGTTTAATATCATTTATCAATGCACGATCGTTGTTATTTGGATCGAGAGCATCCATATAATTTATTGTCGCGTGATTGTTGTTATTTTGATCGCGCACACCAATATAATTGATCATTGTGCGATGGTCGTTATAGCTCGCGCTAATATAATTTAGCGTCCCATGATCGCCGTTATTTCGATCGCGCGTAATAATATAATTTAGCATCATGCAAAAGTCGTTATTTCGATCAAGCGCATCAATATAATTTATCAAATGTGTTGCACCTCGAGACTTGCGGAGAGGGGTCGCAAGGACCCTCTCCAAGTGATCCACGATCACCCCGAATACGACTACGCTCAAGTGTTCGTGGGTTGCCGAAAAAACGAGGCTTTGTCAGAAAACGTCTACATTAGGAAACCTTAAGATCTAGGCTCGGAAGAAGCCGAGTAAGCACTCACCGGGTGTCCATGCATGTTACTCAATAATCGCGTATGCGACATTTTTTTGTTGCTCCCGGGCATACTCGGATCTCGCAAGATCGGATCTCGTTGAACGTCGTCAAAGAGGATGCCAGCCTCTTTGAGTGTGTTGTTTTGGATAGATCCGCTGTATCGGAGAGTGAGAGCTCGTTTGAGGGAAGGAGAGCTCGTTGTTTGAGGGAAAGAGAGCTCAATTTGAGATCTTGCCCGCCGAAGAAGATGGAGACGGATGCTTGGAAAAGAGGGTGACCAGAGAGTGAAATGGTCATGCCATCGATCTTGGAGGGATGACTGGAATTCGCTGGAACAGAGCATGGAGCTCTCAGTTGCAAGGATATTATACAGCCTTTTGACATTCAATTTAGAGATATTCCCGCTAAGATAAAGTACGATGAACATTACATGCCTTTTTTAAAAAATTGTGTTGATGTGATCGAAAGAACTCATATTGATGCACGCATTTCAGTTGATAGACAAGTGTTATACATCGCCCGTCAAGGGAAAACAATACAAATGTTATGGTTATTTAAAATTTCAACATGTGTTTCACATCTGTTGTGCCAGGATAGGTGGGATCGGCCTATAATACTCGCATATTGCAATGTGAGTTAACGGAATGACATAGTAATTTTCCACATCCACCCCAGGTTTGACCTCTACCTCTATTTACTTCTTCTTTGTACTCAAAAGAACCATTGCGAGAAATTTATTTTAATAAAGTAACATGTACATGTAAATATTATTCAATTGATGTTGGATATCTAGTACAGAGAGGTTTTTTAAAACCGTAACCAGATAAAAGATATCATTTATCAGACTTTGTGCATGAAAATCACCCAATCCAAGGACCGCACGAGCATTTTAATAAAGTACACTCATCACTTTACATCGTCATTGAAAGGACCTTCGGTGTATGGAAGAAAAAATCGGGGATACTTCGCGACATGCACCAGTATTCATTAAAAAAAACAAACTTTAACGTGATATCTACGATAACTTTGCTTAACTATATTTGTAGGCATCCATGTGAAGATCTAGAGTTTGCTGAGTGTAAGGATGAAGAGAACTATATACATCAAAACACAAATGCACAGGTGCTCAACTTGATGAAATTAATGTAGACATCATCGAAGGGAGAGGGGCCAATGAAATGGCAATCTTAAGAGATAAATTGCTAATCAGTTACATAATGCACTTCTGCATTTTAAGATTTCATTTTAATTAATTGAAATACTATATAAATTATGCAATACTAATATTGTTGTATTATTACAATTTGGAGATGAAGCTCATGAACATGGAGGGAGTGATGATATGTGGTTATGTTGGACTGATTATTTATATAACTAAGTTTAACATTTTAATATGTATGTTTGAACATTTTTAATTTGAACATTTTAATATTTGTGTTGAGAATTTTATATTTAAGTTTAAAAATTTATGTGGAGAAATTTGACTCCAACAGCTACCACAGTTCCAAGCTGCCAAACAAACAAAATTGTTTTCACGTTCATGACAGAAGTGATAATACAGCATCTCCAAACAACGCAACTGCGTTCATGAATGTAGTTTTCAACCACTTCGTTCATGACCGTTATTTCCAACAACTGCATTCATGACTACAATTTCCAACATCTGCATTCATGATCGCCGCCACCACACCAAAAAGAAACTTAGATTCAAGTTATTCAGACATGCTATACTATATATTTCTAGTTAGCTCTGTGAATCAATTATTGAAGTATTTTTTTAACCTTAACTCCAGTCTTTTGTTTTCATTGTATGTTTTAGATATTTTTTCAATTGTACTATACTGCACCGAGCTTATTATTATTACTTAGTTTGCTAAGTATCACGAGGGTTAGTCAACTTTTGTAATGATACTAAACTAGGTAAGGGTGTTACAATTTGTATCAGAAATAGGTTTAAGATAATTTGAATCCAAGAAATTCACAGGGACTTAGAATTTCATCTGAATCACTCCTTGTACGTTAGAATCTTAAGTCTGATTTTTGTCCTTCAGTCTTGGTATATGGATGTTAGACGTTTTCCATAGCTATTTTCCCCATGATTGGTTTTCTTTTAGTGATGATAATTTCTCCTAATATCATGCAAGTACCGCGTAGTAGTGACACAGGCGAACCTTCACATCAGAATGGGTTGCCTGAGATTGTAATAGAAGATATTAATATAACAGCGGTTCTGGAGCCTTCAGTGACTGCGGCTGAAACGACTATGACAATAACTCTAGCGCCAATGGAGTTCAGAAATTAATTACCTGCACTGGCCCCAGTCCCAGCTCCGACAGTTGTTGTGGAGATCGGAATGGACCACTATTTGAGAAACTTTAGGGAACTTCGCACTTCCAATTTCAGTGGAGAAGAAAATCTCAAGGGGTAGAGGATTAGTTATTTAAGACCACAGATTTATTGTATGTGATCCAATGCCTGAAGACAATAAGGTTTTTTAACAACTTTCTTCTTTTGGGCGAAGCCAACCAAGGGTGGATGACAATTTGAGGTTGTCCATAGATTACCGCAAGTTGAACAAGCTTATTATTAAGAATAAGTATACACTTTCGAGGATAAATGATTTGTTATCAGCTTGAGGTGTCTTGCACATTTTTCAAGTTAGACTTGAGATCAAGGTACCATCAATTGAGAATCCGAAAAGGGGATGTTCAAAAGACAGCTTACAGTACAAGGTACAGACACTATGAGTATATTGTCAAGCAGTTCGGGTTGACTAATGCCCTTAATGCCTTCATGGATCTAATGAATAAGGTATTTTGAGAATTTCTAAATCGCTTTGTTATGGTCATCATCAACGATATCTTAGTATACTCAAGGAATGAAGAAGAATATGTCACGCACCTCGGAATGATTTTGAATACTTTCAGGGAATACTTTTAGGGAGATACAGTTATGCACATTTTTTTCTAAATGCGAGTTTTGTCTTACAGAAGTTGTTTTTCTGGGACATGTTATCAGTCAAAAAGGATTCTCAGTTGATCAGAGAAAAATCAAAGAAATCAGAGATTAGCTGAGGCCGAAGACAGTTATTGAGATCCGCAATTTTCTAGGCTTGGAGGGTTATTGCAAGAAATTTATCAAAGATTTCTCAAAGATAGCGCTACATTTGACGTCACTCACCAGGAACAAGAAATTCTTCAATTGGATAGTAGAATGTGAGTTTGTATTTGAGAAACTAGAAACCAGGCTTATGAATACAACAATACTATATCACCTTCAAGTACCAAGGGCTTTCAGATTTATGGTGATGCTTTGGGTCAAGAACTGTGATGTGTTCTTATGCAGCATGAGAAGTCATAGTCTTCTCACTCAGACAACTAAAGGATCACTAGAAGAATTATCTCGTTCATGAATTGGAGTTGGCTGCAATCATTCATGCGCCGAAGATTTGTAGAGACTTCCTTTATGAATCGCATTGTGAAGTATTTTTTTCGCAACAGGAATTCAATCTGAGGCAACGCATGTAGTTAGAGTTTCTATCTGATTACAATGTGGATATTTTGTACCATTTAGATAAGGCAAACGTATTAGTGGATGCGCTCAGTAGATGGGCCTCGAGCTACTTTCTCGTCTCTCAGCAGGGGCAATTAGTGCGAGCACTGGAAAGACTAAAGATCAATATGTTGTCATATGCCAGTAAGGGTTTTGCGACCTTAAATTGGATAGAGATCGCATGTGACATTAAGGATAGATTCAGACAGGCTTTACATTTGGATTCGAAAATAGCAAAATTTTGGGAGTTTACACAATCAAGACAGAAGGAAAACTTTATAATTCAAGATGAGTTGTTATTATGCAGAGGCAGGGTTTGTTTCACAGATGTTAATCACCTTTGCGAAGACAAACTGGTTGAAGTTCATAATTCTAAGTATTGGATATATCCTGGTAGTACAAGGATGTATGCAGATCTTAAGAGATCAGTTTGATGGTCAAGTATGAAGAGTGATTTTGCAAAGTATGATGGGAATTGTGAGACTTGCAAATTAGTTAAAGTAGAATGTTAGAGACTTGAGGGAAAGTTGCAGTCACTTCCTTTTCCAAAATGAAAATTTGAAGACATCTTAATGGATTTCATGCATGATCTTCCAAGATCTCGGGGTGAGAATGATTTCATATGAGTTATTGTAGATCGCCTTATTAAGGTTGTGCATTTCATTCCTAGAAAAGAGGACCGATCAAGCTCCAAGATTAACTCAGTTGTATGTATATAAGATCGTTTGACTGCATGGTGTTCTGAAGCCTATTATTTTAGACAATGATGGTATATTTACTTTTAAAATAGGAAAAACGCTCACGAGCATCTGGGTACTAAGTTCAAGTTTAGTATAACATTTCACCCTCAGATTTGCGTACAAATAGGGAGTACCAATAGAACTCTGAAAGATTTGCTATTTATGTGTATTTTGGATTTTGGAGGTAAGTGGGAGAAGTATGTCACCTTAGTTGAATTTTCTTACAATAATAGTTTTCAGGTAAGTATTGGCATGATACATTTCAAGGTTCTATATGGCAGACGTCAGACACCACTATAAAAATGGCAGCCTGGTGCACAAAGCATCCTAGCGCAGCGAGGGTCCAGGGAAGGGTTCCACCACAAGGGTGAAATGTAGGAAAACCCTACCCTGCATTTTTGCAAGAGGTTGCTTCCAGTACTCGAACCGATGACCTCAAGGTCACACGAGAACACCTTAACTGATACGCCAAGGTCATACGTCAGACACAACTATGTTGGACTGAAAATGAAGAAAGAACATGAGTAAAGAATAAAGAATTGACAAGACCACAGATAGATTCAAGCCCATGTAGGAGCGCATGAAAATAGCATGAGATAGACATACCAAGTATTATGACCAGATGCCAAGAATAGTGGAATTCGGCGTGGGAGATTTTGTCCATTTCAAAGTCAGACCTGTTAAGGGTATATCTAGACTTAAGCAGATGAAGAATTTGAGTCTTGATTTGTTGGTCCATTCAAAGTACTTGAACGAATTGGTGAGGTTGCATACATGTTAGCCTTACCTGAGGAGATTAGTGGTTTACATGATGTATTCTATATATCCTATTTGAGGAAAACAATCAAAAATCCTAGTCAGGTGGACAATATAGAGGATACATCAATCAAATCAAATTTTAGTATCAATGTTAAGCCAATCAAGATTGTGCACTTAAGATTCAGAAGCTTTGAAACAAAGAGATTCATTTTATAAAGGTTCTTTAAATCATTTGTGGTCTATATTATTAAAGGCGCAAGACGCACTGAGGTGCAAAGGAGCCCTGGATCCTAGGCGCAACACGCAAGGCGCAGGCGCGTGCCTGAGGCACGTGAGGGGCAAAAATGAGAAAAAAATAAAATCAGTGAATTGGGCGCCCAATTCATGGAAAATCAGTGAATTGGGTGCCCAATTCGCCCAATTCCAGCGAATTGGGCGCCCAATTCTCCTAATTCCAGCGAATTTGGCTCCCAATTCCAGCGTATTGGGCGCCCAATTCGCTCAATTCCGCAAATTGGGCGTCCAATTTGCTCAATTCCGCGAATTGGCCGCCCAATTAAATTTCAGCGCGCCTCAGACACATCGTCCGCCTAACTCTTGCTGAGGTGCAACGGAGTGCACCCAGTGCGCCCGGCGCCTTAGGCGCTCCTTGATAACACAGATTGTGATCAAGTCGAATATACAGGGAAAAGAGAATATAAATTTCGGAGCAATGAAAATTGTCTTCCTTTTTTATCCAGGTATGATTGTAATTTTTGAAAACGAAAATTTTTTATTAGAATGGGAAATTCATAACACCCAAAATTCTAAGTACTTCTGTAATATTAATTCAAGGGTTTGATCGTGATTGATTAAGTCGGCATCACCGCCCGATCTATGTATCCATGCTCACTATTGTTAAATTTATGAGTTAATTAAAAATTATTAAATTCATGTAGCATAAATTATTACAGGAATTATTTTGTCGTGTTAGATTGTTCGCGAGAGCATTTCCGTATATAGTTAGTTTGGAGCATAACGTCATTGGCATTTTTGGTAATTAGACCCCCTCACTTGACCTGTGGTTTCTATTTCTTAAGAAACTGTCAAGAATCTATGGTTTTACGAATGTCATGAGCCTTGCAGTCTCACTCTTCTCAGTCTTTTGAAGTCGTGACCCACGACACTAGGATTTATGGATCTGAGTGTTTGCATTTGTCATTTTACACAAATTGCTCCACTTAGGTGGCGTTTGGCCGAGCTTATTTGCTGCGGTGCGGTGGAAACGCAACGCAATTTTCTGAAAAAGCAGCGTTTGGCTCGGCTGATTTTGGAAAACGCGTTTATTACGCTCCGCGGTTTTATAATATGGCGCAGACGCGATTAGGATCCCCGTTCCGCCGCAACATTCGTTTCCCTGCGACTCTTGACCTAGCGCGATAGCAGCGGCCTTCCCCGATCGACGACGATCCTCGCCGTCGCGGTGTTTGTTGGATCCAGACGCGATTCGCTACCCCGTGCGCCTCATCTTCCCGGTGTTTCCTCGATCGTTTTCTGGAGCGGTAGCAGCGGCGTCCACGATCGTTTTCCAGGAGCGGTAGCAGCGGCGACCCCGATCGACGACGATCCTCGACGAACGGCTAGCACCTGAGTTCCAATTTCTGGAGATTATTGCTGGATGCGAGTGATTTCTGGAGGTTATTGCTGGAGCCGTTGCGCCCCTTCTTCCCGGAGCCGCGCCCCTTCTTCTTCCTCACGCAGCCGCCATTGTAGAAGGTATTCATCCTCTTCTTTTCCTTGTTTTTCTTCTGCTTAAGTACTTGTTATTGCTGGATACAAGTTCTGAAGCAGTAGATTGACACATGGTGGCAAACAATATTGATGGATTCAGTGCAAAAGTTTTACATTTTCCCCAATTTTTAAAACAGTAGATTGACGGAATCATGTTAAATGCACTAGAAAAGAAACTTCGTTGGATTGTTTTAGAATGTATAAGCGCAACTTTGATTAACAGTTCATCCTGTGAACTGTGTATGTGTGTGTGACATTGTTGTGGTGTTGATGTGCATGTATACATGACATGATTATAACTAGTCTTTTCATGTCGCATACTTATATCATTTACACTCTCGATCATATGCATCATAAATTATACATGCTAGTCATACAACTATTTATGACTTCTTACATGTAGTTTATATTTACTAATGCACCTTTACATCATGGCGGCTAGTATTACTTATCAAGTAACATAACTATGATGTTGTCTTATATTAACATTTGATTTTCATTATATCCCTATACTCTTTGCAAAGTTTAGACATTTCATTCAAAATTTATGTCTTTTATTATTAATGAGAGAAAAAAATCTTGGGGAGCTATCTGTATGTGAAGCACGATATATATCACGTTGTATGGACTTTGAACTCACTATTATGTCTTTCATGCATCATGACTTGTTACATTGTTTCTTGATGTAATTGTTAAAAACGTATCTTCCAGTTAATAATGCTAGTTATTGATGTTGTGTCTCTATTATGTGTTGCTTTATAAAGATGGGCAAAACAAAAGACGGTGGGGTGGCCGCAATGTGGGACAATTCCGATGTTCTCCTCTTTTGTGATATCTGCATAAAAGAGATAGAACGTGAGAATCGTCCTACAACACATTTTAGTAAAGAGGGGTGGTCCAATATAATGAAGACATTTGAAGAGTCGACTGGAAAGAAATACGATAAAGTGCAATTCAAAAACAAATGGGATCATCTGAAGAAGGAGTGGAAACTTTGGACGGAGTTGAAACGAGGTGAGACCGGCTTGGGTTGGAACACATCAAGAAAAACTATAGACGCCTCGGATGAGTGGTGGGACGAGCGATTGAAGGTATTCAATGTTTGAATTCAATTATTTCCTTTAATTACTTATTATATGGCCGTTTGAAATAATTGAATAATATTTCAGGTTGTCCCTGCCGCAAAGAAGTTCCGTTATTCCGGAATACAGCCAGAGTTAGAGGAGAAACTGAACATGATGTTCAGCTCTGTTGTTGCGACTGGACATCATGCTTGCACCCCTCATTCGAGGAATGTTGGGCCCGAGTCTACAAGTGATAGAGCATTGTCAGACGGTGGACAAGAAGACGTTGACGTCAGTGGAGTTCCTCCTACAACTGAGAACACAGCTACATCCGAGGTTGGCCAAAAAAGGAGGAAAGGACAGAAGAAAGATCTTACATCGGTGTTAGAGGATATGGCAGAATCTTCTAGGAGCATGTGTCGATTCATGCAGGAGCCACCAAAGCGCAATTCTTCCTTCATCATTGCCCAAGCACTTGAGAAGTTAGCAACTTACGATGAAGTGCAATCAGATAGGGAATTCGTGATTTGTTGCGGCTAGGGGAGGAAGTTATCCAGCCATTAGATAGGTCTTTTGGGAGCACTCCACCAGAAATTATGTACGATAGACGATATATGCCTTTCTTTAAAGATTGCGTTGGGGCTATAGACGGGACACATGTTGACGCGTGCATAGCAGTTGGACAGCAGGTACCCTACATTGGGAGACGGGGCAATCCAACTCAAAATGTCATGGATGCTTGCGATTTCAACATGTGCTTCACTTTCGTCATGGCGGGTTGGGAGGGATCTGCACACGATAGCCGCATTTTCAATTATGGCTTAAATGATCCTCAATATAATTTTCCTCATCCGCCTCGAGGTAATGTTAACAATTATGTTTATCTATTTCTTACTTTAATTTATTTGAGTGGTTAATTAATTTTTAACACATTATCAGGAAAATATTACTTGGTCGATTCTGGATATCCTTTGCAGAGAAGGTATTTGAAACCATATCAAGATACAAGGTATCATTTGCCAGACTTCGCACGCGGTGGTCGTCGAGTAGAGGGACGTCGAGAGATGTTCAATCATGCTCACTCATCGCTAAGGAGCGTGATAGAACGATCGTTCGGCGTTTGGAAGAAGAAATGGGTCATACTGCGGGACATGCCGAGTTATAGTTTTGCGAAGTAGGCAAATATTGTGATGGCCACGATGTCTTTACATAATTTCATTCGCCGACACCCTTCCCGCAACGATATAGATTTCAATGAGTGCGAGCAGGAGGGTCAAGATGATAGGGTGGCCTCGCAAGGGCGACAAGAAACCTGCTCTGATACTGCAGGTGGAGTAGAGAGATGATCGCGCTACGTGATAGTATAGCGGATCAGTTGTATGAATCGAGAGCATAGCTCGAGATTGCGGGTGTACTTGGATTTCTTTTGTTACGTGTTTATTTAGCCTGTTGATTTTTTTATTTTGAAAAAAAAAATTAATTCAAAACTCCGTTTTGAATCCAAACAACTTATTCAAAACTCTGTTTTCAAAACTCCATTTCATCCAAACAGTTTTTTTAACAAAACTCTGTTTTCCAGAATCAGCACTTTCTCCATCAGCAGTTTCTCATCAGCAGCTTTCCATCAGCAACAGCTCAACCAAACAGAGCCTTAGTCGCAACCCCTTCCCTTCTCTTCATTAACTAGAGTCTAGAGCGCACGCCACAGAGTTGGAAACTGATGTTAGGGTTTCTTCTTCTTGTTTATTGGAGGCGCCAAACCCTTCTCTCCCATTCTAGTCGCGGAGATTCGACTACACACCCTGTAGTATAATCATCGATTCCTTTAGCCGTTGATCTCCTGGGGCGAGTTTGGTTGGCGTTTTTTAAAGGCCGAACATGGGATCCCTCTTTCAACATTCCAGCAACCGAAAATTCTTCATTTCAGATCAAATAGTTAGGGGAAGGTAAGAATTATACCTTTCGTTTCATTTTCCCTCATCTTCTTTCTTCCATATTCGCTAGTAATTATTTTTAGTGCTTCAAATAATTGTGGAAGGGATAAAGAGGACTTTTGAGGTGAAGGTCGGAGAAAGTAATTATTTTTAGTGCTTGAGTGCAAGTTTAGAATAGTTATGTGGGAATTTCATGAGTACATGATTTTATGTATATAGTATTTTATGAATAGATGAAAGTGAAAAAATCATATTGTAATTGATTTATGTGTTAATATTAGTAACATTAAGACAAGTACAAAACATAAAGTTAATGAAGTATGCAATCCAAGGAGAAAGGAGAATATCAAGAGATAAACCGGTTGAGAAGACAAGGAAGATTGAAAACTTAAGAACTAGACTTAAGTTTACACAAAAAACATCAACCAGCTCAAACTATATAAAAATAGTAATAAAAGCAGCCAAAAATTAAATTTAAAAATGTTTACAAAACACAAAATCAACAATCAAATGGGGATCAAAACAAGATTTAACGTGTCTACCAACTAAGCCTCAAAATCTTCATTTTTATACATCCGTGAATATTGACGATGTATAAAATCAAATCTTTTTCCAATTATTGCACAATATAACATTAATCATATGAAATCCTAAAGATAATGAAGTTATCTAATTTGAACAGTTGAAATCAGTCACTAGTAAGCATTGCACGCTTATCAAACCAATAAAGCCTTTCAAGCATCCGTAGTTGAAGGCTCATTGATGTTCCAAAGTATAATCTCACTTCATACTAGTACACTTGTCAGTGTTGAATGCCTGCCAAATTGACAATACCACCAAGTTTTTTCTTTGTAAACACGACTATAAATACTACACCTTATGTCAGATTTGTAAAGACAAACTACAAATATGATCCTCTAGGTACGACAATATTTTGGTCAAAATGCAAGCACATCAACCCTCTAACCAGTTTGACCACCTAAAGCCCATCATTAGATCAGTTATTTTAGTATCAGAGGTATTTCTCATTAGCTCATTACTCAATTTACAATCAGAGAATTCTATCATTTGCACGGTTAGGATTAGAGGCTTCTCTCATTTACTCCATTTCTCACTTTACCAGAGGCTTTCCTTAAGAGTAAAAACCCTTGATTAAGGCATTGCTAGTATATTAAGAAGTCTCTTGATGCAGGAGGGATCTATAAGCGGCGAGAAATGCGGCGACCTAACTCTACATGCTATGCAACAGCCCGACGATTAAATCACAATTAGGTAATAAATTATGACATCCCACACAATTAATTCACGGCAATGCAAAATATTTTATTAAGGCAAAACAAGCTTAGACTTTCTTCCGCGTGGAGGGTCAAAGCAAGAACGCGCGGCGAATCAATCATTCCTACAGTTAGAGATTTCTCAAGAAGCAAATAACATCATAAACTATAATTCCACCCAAGCACACAATATCCAAACCGAAGCAATGTTTATAACCAAACAACCATTACAAAACACCACAAAAATGTTAGGGCTGCTGTCAATATAATAGATCTGAACATTGGAGGGCTCAAAGAGGGATTCCAGAGTTTGGTGTGACTAGATCGGGTAAGGGAAAGGCTGGTCGGGGGTTGAGAGGGCTGGATCGGGAAGGAAAGGGGTTGGATCTGGGCTGGTTTGCTCAGATCTGTACCGGAATGGATGTGGGTGACTGTTTTGGAAGTGGTTCCACGACGTGGGGTGTGCTGGCAGCAAAGGGAAAGAGTTGGGCGGCTGGATCTGGCTGGAAACAGCCAGATCTGGGCTGTTTTGGGCTGAAAACAGCCAGGCGGCTGTTTGGGGTGGTGCGGGTAGGCGGCCTGGGGAGGGGACTTGGGGTCGGAGGTGGCTGAAACAGGGAGGGAGGCTTCAGCAGCAAGTCTGGGAGGTGGACTGGGAGGTGGCTGGCTGGATGCGTGGGAAAAACATTGGCGGTGGCTGTTTGCAGGGGCTGAACAGCAAAAAAGAGGAAAGGAGGAGGGTGGGGAAGGAGGAAAAATACCAAGGTACAAAACCTTACCCAAGGAGTCATCACCAAGGGATTCCACGGAGTCGGCACCGCGAAGAGATCACCGGAAATGAGGAAGAGAAGTCTCCAAATTTCAGCAATGAGAATGACGGCAGCCCTAAACCTCATATTTATAAGAAATAAAAATTACGGCATCCGGAATCAACGGCTATGATTGACGGTTGGTCTCGGGGCTAAAACTACATGAAATAAAGTCTGAAAAGTACGAAGCTATATATGAACTTGATTCGCAATGCGAATCCGGACGCATCCACGGAGTCGGATCGTCGATCCGGGAACGTCATATATGGTAAGTTGTCAAATCAGTCCTGAATTGGCCCAAATCTTGTCCTCGTCTCTGCTCCACATCACCTCTATTCAAGAAATTGACGAGGTCAATTGTAACGACATGAATACTCACGACATTAGACACGTGAAGAGATTAGAAACCATGGCTATAAATAGAAATCTCTGTAATAACTTTAGATATGAGGAAAAGGTTTAATAAAGTGATTCTTCTATTCTGCTATGTTTCCCGGCCCCCTTCTCTCTCACCTCCGGCCACCGCCGGCCATTCGCCTTCTTCCTTATCTCTGGCCACCTCTTCCCACGGTCATTCCCTTGTGTTTTTAGTATTGTTGATTTATGATTGTTACATTTTGGTGCTCTTGTCCCGAGCTCTCCTCCGATCTTCTTTTACCCAACATCCGCCTCGAGTTCTTCATCATCCACCATCGTCGGCATCTTCATCCTCCACCACCACCAGCTTGTTCATCCTCCACCACCGCCAGCCAAAGGTTTGAAGCAGAGCCATCTCCGTTTCTTGGATCAAAACATCTTCGGCAATCAAGAACGGCCCTCCCACATCGGCGAGCCCTTATTCTGCCTCTATTGAAAGAGCCATCGGCGTTCTTCATCGTCCACCACTGAAATCATCCACCGCAACCCGAGATCCTCCCGTCTTCTTCGGCCATCTCGTCGGAACAACCATTGAAGATTCCTCAACGACAACTATTGTCATCTCGCTGGAAACCAAAAAGGAATTTCCACCGATTTTGAAGCAGGACCGTTTCTTGAAGCGAATCAAGAACTTCTCACCGTCCTGAAATTCTCGTTGTTGAATCATCATTGTTGCCATTTCGTCCTACATTCTATTTGGAAGAAAGTGACTGACCTTTCTTGCTTCACCAGAAGAAACACACAAAAATCATTGGAGTTTCTTCCAGTAATTTGAATGGTTGCCATTCCTTATCTCTTCAGATTGGTTGCATCCAGAATAGTCATTTGAGTTCTCAATTGAAATTGAAATTCATCCGGACAACTTCTGGATAAGAGCCCGTAATATTGCATTGGTACTGAAGTAGACATTCTTCAAGAACTGGTGCAGAGGTTTTTGTTGTTCCAGAAGACATCATTTCTTGGATCAAGAAGACCACCAAAAAATAGGCCGCTCCTCTGACAAACTAGCTTGAACCTTTCAAGAACGGTGAAGTTGCATTGCAGTGTTAAGGGAACTCGAGCACTTACAGTCTGCAATCACCAAAGCAGGTGTCGAAGTCACTCACCTTCCATGATATAGCCGCCTCTGGCCACTTTGTCGCCTCAACAACCTTGCCACCTTCGTCGATGTCACTCCACCTTTTTCAACATATGTTCTTGCCGCAATCTAAGCTGAAATCAAGAGCGGCCACCTTGTTGCTATTTGGGCTTGATTCTACCTCCAATCACTGCATTCACCAACATTTTCTGTTTTTACACCTCATTTTGGACTCCGCGCTAGGACTTCTGTTCCAAAAAAGATTTTTCGATTCAGAAATTTCAAGCGTCTGCGCAAACAACACTTCTACCTCTATACTAGCGAAATTCAGTTGGCACTCGAGCTGGCCTTGCCATTCTCTTCTTGTATCCTGATCAGCTTCAGGACTCCTTTTTCTCAACCCACACTACAAGCAAGTTGGTTTAACAAAATTCACGCCAGTTTCTCAATCTTCTACGATGACGGACGATTTATTCGCTGCTATAGAAGCCTGCAAGCAGAATATGTTACGCAGTTTTGATGCTTTCCAACAGCTCGTGAATAGTAAATTACAAGAAAGATATGATTATTGTCCACATTTTTCTAATGGAAATCCCGTAGATTGGCTTCACAAATTGCAATTGTATTTTTTGCATAACATTCATCTGGCAGAATTCATGATCTATGCAGCTTTACACTTAGATAAACAAGCGTCGAGCTAGTATCGGGCTACATTAAGCACTTATCCAGCTTTAACTTTTCCGTTGTTTGTTGATGCCATAGTTAAAGAATACCGTCCTACCACTGAAAATTCAGCTGGGGCAATAAATTAATTTCAACAAACATCAATAATTAGAGCTACTCAAACGTTATTTGAGAAATTATCGACCCGTTAACATGGCATTTCTTTCATTGATGGGCTGGTCTCTTCTCTGGTGTCAGATCCACCAAAGGACACTACTTTGGATGCATTGACAATTCAAAAATAGATCTGGTAGGTAATCAACGCAACACAAAAAGCCTTCGACGACAAATCAAGCATATATACAACAATCACGTAGTTTTCAGAAGCCAATGCAAGCCCTTACCATGCAAATCCACAACCGAAGCAACAACAATAATACAACCCAACACATGGGTTGCCCGCTGCATTCACCAACGGCGCAAGTTGCACCGCCATCAAAGGAAGTTTAGTCGTCGGCGTAAATTTCGGTTGTTTACCTACACTGACACATTTACGGAGTTGCTTTGAAACTATCATGAAACCACTCTCTCAAATTTTGTGTCTGATCCCGGAGGAGATGAACTGCTGAGGTGGCTGACATTGACCTCGACTTCAAAAAAAAACTCTAAATGGAACTGTCACAGTTAAGACATCTTCTTCTTGGGGCATCATTTTGTGGAAAGAGGAGTAATTAATGAAATCTGCAGATGCTGCATTCTTTAAAAGGTTCGAAGAACCCTCATACTGCCTTATTCAAAAAGGAAATAATGACATCCCTAATGACTCTTCACTGGAGATTGGTGTGAACATCTCATTGGCCGAAGGGACATTGGACGATAATTTACAAGCTAAAGTTGCTAATTCTTACATAGAGGTTAAGGAATCATCGCCAAGTCTTTTGAAACCATTGTCGGTAATGACTCCGACGAAGTTCCATCTGAAGGCTCAAGACGCGGTAATAATTATAGTCCTTGATCCCAACGGAATTAATTGACGCGGCTCAAATTGAGGTTCACTTGAGATGAACAAACGACGAGGACATCGTTTTAAAAGGCAACAACAATGTAACGACATGAATACTCACGTGACATTAGACACGTGAAGAAATTAGAAACCTCGGCTATAAATAGAAATCTTTGAAATAACTTTAGATATGAGGAAAAAGTTTAATAAAGTGATTCTTCTATTCTGCTCTGCTTCCCGACCCCCTTCTTCTCTCTCACCTCCAGCCACCCTCCGGCCATTCGCCTTCTCCCTTCTCTCCGGCCACCTCTTCCCACGGCCATTCCCTTGTGTTTTTAGTATTGTTGATTTATGATCGTTACATCAATCCATCTTTTCCTTCCAAGGCTCTATAAGCATAACAAACCGTTATTGACATGCAACAAGAACAAAAGGCACATATTCAATGCGTGAAGCCCCAACCAATGTAGGCACGAGAAAGGGTCGATGTACGGTACATTGCAGAGATGTTTTTGTGACTCAAACAGTTACCTCATGTTACAATGAAAACAATAAATCACTATTCTAAACCTGCACTCAAGCAACAACATAAGTATATAAAAACAAAAATGTTGGTATGGTGTAATGATAAGACCATCAATCTGGTGTGGACTGTCTGATCCTCTATGGTAAGACCACCAAATTACACAATCTATGGTTATTTAACAAAATTTACGTGCTACAATTTCTAAGAAAATAAAAACTCTCTTCTCAGTCTCCACCTATCCCTCTGCACACCTTTAGAAAAAAAGTGCTGCGTAGTACACCATGAAATGACTTCTAGTGAGAGAAAAAATAAACTAATAATTAAAAAAAAGACCTGCAGAAAACAATCAAGAATACCATTCTAATAAATCAGCGGCACATGTAACCATCAGGAGCAAAAATGAATATAGACCCCAAAAAAACAATAGCAGAAGTAATTCTCACCTTTTGCATAATATAGAAATGTGACCGATATTATCAGAACATTGAAGAGAATCACAGTAATCCATGTCATTCCAGAAACAAAATGACGAATCAGTAACAACCAGATCAAAGATAAAAACAGTGGCACAATCCCTCCACAAACAATCAGCACTGGCCAAGCCTTCCCAATATCCGACACATACCTCTGCAGAATATTGTTTAACAGTTTAGTAGTGCATCAAACACTACTATGAAGTATCAGAAATTTAATTTAAGAAAGGTAATTCTAAATAAATGGACAAAATCAGATCGGACACAAAGTAAACTGTGGATCATCTTCTCAAATAATTTGCAAGAAATTACATCTTAGAATCTCCAAAGAGAGAAAAAGAATGGGAGATGAAATAAATAACATAAGGATTCTCAGAAGCTAAAATGTCAGAAAAAAAAGTTGACCTTCAGGACAGATGATTGAGAATTTATTGATCTGTGGATGGTCTTATCAATTAAAATGTTCTCATTTATGCCGACTCCACCCATCTGTTGCCAATGTCGCATAGAAGCATTAGATGCACGCGCTATGAATTGACAGCTCCAATAAACTGACAGTAAAAAAAGTAGTTATTTTTCCACACAAATATGGACAGTATCATTTAGAAACTGAAAAATAGGAAAATAAAATCTCTAGTCATAATTTATCAGCTAACATTGCCACAAATGGATATCAAGTATCAAGGAAAACAAAATAGTTGATCAAGTGTTAGAGCATCCTCTTCTAATCACAACATATGCAAAATTAAATTAAATAACAAGGGCAATTCTATCCAACATCCTGTCATGAATTGTCAAAGCGATAAACATGAATTTCCTTCAAAAATTCAAAATAAAGCAAAGAGCAAGATGCAGTAAAAAAAACTTTAATTCCTAAGGAGGATATTGTGTACAACAGACAAAAATCAACAATATATGTTATATAAGCTCATGTTTTCATGCTTACCATTTACGCTAGGAAAGATTACTGGGTAACAGGGCCCTTGGAGCTGAAGAGAACTATTCCTCATATCAGGAGTGAGGAACTCATAGTAATCGTAATCCCTATCGATCCAATCATCAACTGAGATGCGGATATCTCCTTCAGGGTAATCACAGACCCAATTAAGACCGTCTTCGGATGGAATAGGGCATTCCATTAAGCATATGCTCCTAGCATCAACAAGTTTAAACTGACTTCCCTTCAGCCCGCTTTCATAGACTTGGTTAGAGTTCAACCAATATCTGATCTCCAATTCCCGCAGATTTGGATTAGCATGTTTGTCCCCGCAAACATTTCCTTTATAATCCAATCCATATGTGAGCCTAAAACAAATTTTCCATTTACTTAGCAAACCAAAATACAAACATTTGGAGATATGTTAAAAATATGTAAAATATTTTATTTGGAGCTTGTTGTTTGAGGAAAGGAAGAATTAGAAAGTAATAATTTAGTCAACAATAGACTTACAAAAAACCACCAAGAATGGAACAAAAGCATCTCCAATAATGAAATTTTACATTAGGGATTTATAAAGATCTCCCTTCTAGTTTTACTCGAGGAAATAATAAGTCTACCGGCCAACAAAAGCTCTCTATTGTTTGAAACAATCTTGAGAAATTGTGATGCGGAGCAGAGATGAGGACTTGCAGTGGAGGACGAGTTTTAGGCCTGTTCGAGGCTGATTGTTGACTTTTCATATATGGTGTGCCCAGATCGATGATCGGAATCCGCAGATGTATCCGGATTCGCGTTGCAAATCGATTTGATATATTAATTCATTATTTTGCGTTGTACTTTGATGTATTTGAGTGACCCCATCTTTGGCCAATCATAGTCGTTGATGGTGGGATGTCATAATCCTTCTTTTATTATAAATAGATGGTTTGTGGACTGATTTGAGGCATTGCAGATTTTGGTGAAAGAATTCCCGGAATCCGAGATCCCGCCACGGTGCCGACTCCGTGGAACTCTAGGTGACGACTGATAGGCTTGTATCTCCCTCCCCAAGGTTTGTCCTAACCCTAAACTCCTCCTTCCCCCTCCTACGCACCCTCTCTTAGCCTCCACAACCCCCAAACAGCAACTACATCCCCCATAGCCCTGCTGAAGATCATCACCCTGCTGCCCAGAACCAATTCTTCGCATTCCTACTGTTGATGAAATGTACTGTTCATTTCATATAGTTTCGTACAATTCATTTCATATAGTTTCCATTCCAGTGATGTCGGCGGCCTGAAGCCCCCTCCAAAAATTCCATCGCCGCTCCATTCCCCCCCCCCTTTTCCTCAGCCGCTGGCTGGGTTCACCTCCCCCTTTCTTCCAGCCACCGCCTAGGTTCTCCCCCCCCCCTATTGCCAGCCACCGGCCACCCCTCCATCGCCTCTACAGCACCGCAGGCCCCTACTGTTTTCCTACAGCAACATCCCCCCTCCTTTCAACCCTAAATCTCCCTGCCGCCAACCCCTCCTCTCGTGGAGCCACCTCCCATAATACCCCCTCCTTCCGGACAAGTCCATATCTGGGAATTTCAATCCCGATTCGATCTCATATTATCGAATCTACCCTTCCCCGCCCGGATCTATCTATTTCTGGTTTGATTCCATCTCTCCCCGCCAAGGACAGCCACCAACATCGCGTTCCACGCCTCCGGTTCCACCTCGGATCGTCGTACACGAATCTCCGGCTCCAGATTCTTCATTACTTTGGTCAGCCTGCTACTTGGTGAATCTTTGTAGTACTGGATTATTATTTTATACATATTTATATTGGATTGGATTTGATACTCGTTTGGATATATTGTATGGTAGTTGTTTTATTTTAGATTATTATTGTGATTCGCAGTGTTTATTCGCCGCACGCTCTAGCTTTGGCCCTCTACGCAGAGGAAAGCCTAAGCTTGCCTCTTTTAAATAAATTATTTTGTCTTGTCTTGAATTTATTTGCGTGGGATGTTATTTTTATTATCTAACTGTAGCCTAATATGTCGGGCTTTGCGTAGCATGTAAGGTTAGGTCACCGATTTTCCGTCACCTATAAATCCGCCCTGCGTCAATTGGTGTCAGAGGTAGGTTATGCGTTCTTTTGATACGCGGTCGTAGAGTCTATAGGTTTTTCATTACATCTATGTGTCACAACTATTCATCTCCTCACTTTGGAGGTCTCGAGTCCACTTGCACTCGTTCTAACAGAGCCCCGTCAGGGAGATCCTCACATTACTACGACGATTATTCTCGATCGCAGCACACCAATTTTAGAGATCGTGTTGACCCACTGACGCGACCCCACTACACTAGAGACGATCGGTACGATGATTGTCGTCGCTCATGTCCTTGCACACGAGCGGATCATGTTTACCCTTCGACACGACCCGATTACCTTAGAGATGACTATTATGACGATCATTGCTTTGAGAAAGATCTTGAGAGTCAGTTTTGTACTGTTGCCCCTCCCTTTGACGGCTCATCGAGTCCCGAGTCTTTCAGTTATTGGCTCGTGTATATTGAATATTATATCAATTATTTTGAGTTATTCGATGAGCGTCGTGTCAAGTTTGCGAAACTTACACTTTTAGATCAGGCGAGGGCATATTGGTCTAGCGTTGAGAGGACCCGCGAGCGAGGCCGTCTACATCGCATCACCAGTTGGGTGGACATGAAACGTACATTGTGCCAGAGGTATATGTTTTTGTTGTATCGGAGTCGCTTGCTCGACAAATTATTTTCCATTCAGCAAGGATCCATGTTTGTCGCTAAGTACAGGGACCGTTTTGATGAGTTAATGGTAACGAGTGATATCTGTGAGGACCCAGTCATGACCGTTGCCCGATTTCGGTCTGGACTTCGATCTGACATACGTACTAAGGTAGTTTATCATAGCTCAAAGTCCCTCGAGCAGACATCAGCTCGCCCTTCGTTATGAGCAGTCTTTGAGATCTGCAAGAGCTAGTCGATGGGATTCTCACCTTGACCTTCATAGTACGAGTCCCTCCCATACTGAGGTCACCGTGATGCCTACCATTATCCTATCAGCCACGAAAGAAGTGATACCCGATGTGGATTACTCTCACCCCAGTGAGATGTGTAGCCTAGTGAGTGACCTATCTCTTGTTTTTGACCCGTCTCTTGTGACCCCGGCTGAGAGTGAGCCTGAGCGACCTATTGAGTCTGCGGTATTGTGTCTCTTACCCACACCTCTTCTTTTGTAATGCAGTGGGTTAGTTAGCACCCCAACCACATCACCCAATTCTTGACACCACACTCACAGACCCATGCTTGACTATAGGTCCATATCGCTCTCCCATTGTCATTACCTTGAGTCACATCCCGACTGAGAGCCCGGAACCTGATCTCGTAGTAACTATGTCACCCATTCACGGGGACACGACCCCTTACGATGGTACTCACATGGAGGATCATGATCATGGTGATGAATTTTACGATGACCCCCCCTGTTGAGCCTCCTGATGAACCGTCACATCCTGGCGAGGATGCGATTCGGGTGAGACGTATGAGCTTTGAGTTATTGGCATCTCTTTCGCTATCATCTATAGCCTTGCCCCAGAGAATTGATCTTGCGTTGAGCATAACGTATGTAAGGTCTTCCCTGAGTACACTTAAGCGTACTCATATTTTGAGGGTCTACCTTATGGCATATCGCACCCTCGATGAGTTTTGGGACGCACCACCTGCAGAACCACCAGACGAGCTCTTTCTTTTCGGGAACAAGCACCATACTCGAGAGTCACATCTTGTACTCAATGTACACGACTTTCACTCAGGTGGTCGTCTTATTTGTGATGACTTTTCGTACACACCTCTTGGTGAGCCCCCCGATGTGTTACATTCCTCGAGAGACAATTGGCTCTTTACGAGCTCGTATTCGAGTATAGATGTCTCTCACGGTCAGATGAGCACTCGTCTCACACAGGATGAGTTTTTCTACATTCCCCGAGAGAGTCTCCTGACAGGTCACCTCCTTTAGTAGATTTTGGGGTTATTAGTAGATTTTCTCATAGAGAGTATGTTGTGTCGGTCATGTTTTATTTGCATCATTTACATGAATCGTTTCTTCATCATTTGCATGAGTTTGTTGTGTTGGTTGTTCATTGTTTGCATGTGTGTCATTAGTCGGTCTGACGAATAATCCATATTGGTAATAAATCTTGTAAATCACATGCGGATCTTCATTGGTAAGTGCAGGTACTTCATGAAGGCGAGCAGGTGATGGTAAGAATTTGCGTTGTGAGGCTTGCTAAAACCTTGAGCGTTAGGCAAATGGATCCCTATATAATCATGAGACGGATCGAAGCAAACATATACGATCTTGATATCCCTGCAAGTATGAGTATCCACCTGATATTTAATGTTAAAAATCTGACGTCGTACTACGAGTCTCGTGAGTATGTGGACTCAAGCAATGAGTACTTCTAGACGCCCACACCTCCATTTTTGTTGTCTTGCCACCTTCATAGCCCACACACGTCTGATGGTCACCACTACTCACCCACTTCTAACACCCGCCTACCTGGGGACTCGTCTTATTTGGTTCTACCGGCGACGCCGCCGATCACACCAGGATCCACCACTCGTGAGTTGAACGTTGAGAGCATCATGGAGACCAGACTCCACCAGTGCATTCTCACTACAGACGTTGATAACGAGTACTTGCGGTAGAGCTCGATCGACTCGCCCCTGGACTTCGACTTTAGTACGGTCGTCTCCATTCACAGGAGATGACAACTTTTCAGTCAGGGGAAGTTGGTTGGCGAGGACACTCATCCATCGACGACACTTGAACGACCTCTGGTGGACCTCTTCGAGTCTTACCCGGCAAACAGCGAGAGAATTCTGATCCCTATTCATCGAGAGATGAATTCTTTCAAGCCGGGGAGATTGATGCGGAGCGAAGACGAGGACCTGCAGTGGAGGACGAATTTTGGGCCCGTTCGGGGCTGATTGGTGACTTTCCATATATGGCGTGCCCGGATCGACGATCGGACTTCGCAGATGTGTCTGGATTCACGTTGCAAATTGATTTGAAAATTTACCTTATTATTTTGTGTTGTATTTTGAGGTATTTGAGTGACCCCACCTTCGGCCAACCATAGTCGTCGATGGTGGGATGTCATAATCCTTCTTTTATAATAAATAGATGGTTTGCGGGCTGATTTGAGGCATTGCAGATTTAGGTGAAAGAATTCCCGGAATCCCGCGATCCAGCCACGGTGCCGACTTCGTGGAACCCTATGTGACGACTCATAGGCTTGTATCTCCCTCCCCAAGGTTTTTCCTAACCCTAAGCCTTCTTCACCCTCCTACGCCCCCTCTCTTAGCCTCCACAACCCCCAAACAGCAACTACATCCCCCATAGCCCTGCTGAAGATCATGACCCTGCTGCCGAGAACCAATTCTTCTCATTCCAACTGTTGATGAAATGTAGTGTTCATTTTATATAGTTTCGTACAGTTCATTTCATATAGTTTCCATTCTAGTAAAGTAGTTTCCATTCCAGTGAAGTCGGCGGCCTGAATCCCCCTCCTGAAATTCCACCGTCGCTCCATCCCCCCCCCCCCCCCTTTTTCTCAATTGTTGACTGGGTTCAACTCCCCCTTTCTTCCAGCCACTGCCTAGGTTCTTCCCCCATATTGCCAGCCACCGGCCACCCCTCCATCCCCTCTACAGCACCGCAGGCCCATATTGTTTTTTTACAGCAGCAGCCCCCCCTCCTTTCAACCCTAAATCTCTCTATCGCCAACCCCTCCTCTCATGGAGCCACCTCCCATAATACCCCCTCCTTCTGGATCAGTCCACATCTGGGAATTTCAACCCCGATCCGATCTCATATTGTCGGATCTACCCTTTCCCGGTTGGATATGTTCATTTCTGGTCTGATTCCATCTCTCCCCGCCGAGGACAACCACCTACATCGCGTTCCACGCCTCCAGTTCCACATCGGATTGTCGTGCACGCATCTCCGGCTCCGGATTCTTCATTACTTTGGTCAACCCACTACTTGGTGAGTCTTCGTAGTACTGGATTATTATTTTCAGCATATTTATATTGGATTGCATCTGATACTCGTTTGGATATCTTGTATGGTAGTTGTTTTCTTTTAAATTATTATTGTGATTTGCAGGGTTTATTCGTCGCGCGTTAGCTTTGGCCCTCCACGCAGAGGAAATCTTAAGCTTGTCTCGCTTAAATAAATTATTTTGTCTTGTATTGAATTTATCTGCGTGAGATGTTATTTTTATTATCTAACTGTGGCTTAATCCGTCGGGCTTTCCATAGCATGTAAGGTTAGGTCACCGATTTTCCATCGCTTATAGAGCCGGCCTCCGTCAAATTGTACGAGATGTTTAGTAAAATTAACCAAATCCATGGAAATGCTTAAGCCCATACTAACTATACACTCTTTATTAAACACTCATTAGGTGAGAAACAAAGAGTATGACATCAAGGGCCTTGGATGGTTGAAGTATTTCATAGAGATGAAAGTTGTGAGAAACTGAGTGAGAATTACCTCATAGAGGAAATATGTTACTGATCTATTGAAAAGAGATAATGATGGAATGTAAAAAATGTAGATAATCCAATGAAACCAATTGTGAAAATGGGATTAGAACAAGATCATCTTGAAGTTAAGAGGTAAAGGTACCAACGGTTGGACGATAAACTTAGTTATTTATTTTATACTCAAGCAAATATTGCTTTTATGGTGCACTGAGTTAATTAGTTTATGCATTGTCCAAAGAAAAAGTATCTTGAAGTTGCATTCCAATTATAAATGGTAAAAGAGCATGCCCGGAAAGGATCTTCCATCAACAAACATAGATTAGTTGAAGCTACATAAAGTTGATTGGGTGTGGTCAATAGATAGCATGCAACATATGGTTATTGCACTTTTGCGTTGGGTAATCTTGTGAAGTAGAGGAGCAAAAAAGTAATATGTTACTGCTCAGAGAAGCGTTAAAAAAAGTAATCTTGACCATAAAACGCACGCAGAAGTGGATCGACACTTACTCAAAAAAAAATTTTGATGAGTGTTGGATATTAACTAAACAACAAGTTGTGGATATCTTAACAAATGATCTTCACAAGTCAAGATTCAAATAATTAGTTAACTAGTTGGGGAATAACCAATATATATTTTCATCATGATGGGGTGTTAGGTGCTAGGGTTGAGGAAGAGGAGTAGAGGAAGGGGAGATAAGGAGGAAGAAGAGAGAAGAATTCAGCCCCCAGGGCTCCTCCAAAAGTAATCTTACTCCAAGATAATCCAAATGAGATACACGCATAGGCTTATATAGTGTCTAGTTCTGAGACATGCATGGGCAAATGGTTCATAACCCACGACCCAAAATATAAATAAAAAAGGGCAGCCCAGTGCACAAAGCATCCCCGCACAGCGAGGGTCCGAAGAAGGGTCCCACCACGAGGTTGAAATGTACGCAAAGCTTACCCTGCATTTTTACAAGAGAAATTTTTCAGGACTCGAACCTGTGACCTCAAGGCCACATGACCCGAAATACAAATGTGATAATAAAATATAAAGTTGACGGACGCGCTATGCCTATGAGCGTTATTGGCAAACGTCTGTCGTCATGTTGGGATCTGTGTCGTTGACACCTCGGTCACGACGTCGACATATGCCCCATTTCCTAGTCTCCTCGTCCATCGCCCTCTTCTGTATTCCTAGCATGGGGAGTATTGGATGTTATTGATGTATTTGGTTCCTGGGTTTATTATTCAATTGCAACTTAAGGTCAAGAGAATGGCATTGATTGAGAGAAACAGAGCCACAAGTATTGGCCATCTACAAGGAAGGGAGAGTGAGGTTTTTTTTCGATCTATCTCACAATTTCAAAATCATTTATAGGAACCTCAAACAATCCAAGAAATAGTAGACTTGCTGCCTCTAAAATTTAACCATCCATGAAAGGAAACACTTTAAACCTAAACTCCTGGTCGGATATACCCCACAAAACGATATTACAGGCCATATAAGTTCCCCTGCACAATTCCGAAGCACTCCATTAATGAAATCAAAGACCCGGGACAACTACAGATTTCTCCACACACACAAAAATTCCAGACGTGTCTCCTCGGTCTGTGCAGAAAGCGCTTAAGCAGAAAGCAACAAAAACGTCACAACAAACAATATATCTACACACACGCCGGCTCCCCTGTTTAACTAGAACACTATATCAAACACTTTCCCTTCATGAAAGAAACAAAAAAGTGCCACCACCCCTAGAGAACAGTACCCAGACCAAATTTACAGGCTCTATCACAACCCCATTTCTCCCAATCCCACTCAAGCTCCGGTAATCGAAGGGGTTTAAGCGCAAAAAGAGAAAAACAGATTCACCTTAGGGGGTTTCCCTGGTTAAATCCGAAGCTGGAATTGACGATCATGGCTATCCAAAAGGCGATGAAGAACGCCAAGAAGACCAAATCCCTGCATTTCCGGTTGTGCCTTATAATTCCTCTCCCCCTCGTCTCCTGTCCGTCTGCTCCGCTTCCTCCTCCGGTCGCCTCCGCCGGATGCCTCCCGATGATGGCTCCAAGAGGCCCTCCTCCCATCAGCAACCAGTCAAAGTAAAGCGAGAGAAGCGAAGGGAGTGAGAGAGAAAGCTGCGGGCTGTGTGAAAATCGAGCTGGACAGTTATGTTGGGCTTGCGGACTACCAATTCTGTTCCAATGAGACGGCAGACGTCTGTCGTTGTCTTCCTTGATCATGCATCGGTGCGGGGTATTATAGACATGTTAACGTTGCCCGAAGGAACAGCGTAAGAGAGCATGAGGGCGGGGAATATTAGATGATTTATTTTAGTAAAAGAAAATTATCGGATTTGCGTTCACATTACTAAAGAATTTGGAGGGAAGGGATTATTATTAAAACCCTAATAAATAAATAAAAGTGATTCCGCCGTTCATCCTGTCGCTACTTGTCAAGTTGAAGGTTGGGCATTGGGCTCTCGTGTGTGTGTGAAGCTGCTAAATTTTTTCCGACCAAATAATTTAGGAATATTTCCATACAACACCCTTGAATAATATATTATTGTCTGATTTGTCTCCTTAGTTTAGGCAAATTATTACATTTCATAATAATATTATTATTATACTTTTTATTTATATTAAATTATTATTATACTTTTTATTTATATTAACAGGTGGATTTGGCATGCTTTTTGCCCCTTCATTTATGCAAAATTGGAAGAAATGAATAGAAATTGGAGTCAATTTCATTCGGGTTCGTTCGGATCGTAAGAATTGGAATTGTAGAATTGGAATTCATTCAAAATTGATTTCAATTCCAATGTAGTTTTTCAACTATAGGATGGATCTCTATAATTGAAATTTGTTTAGATTTTTTTCTCATGCCTACAGGATCGGGAGGCAACGACAATTTGAAGTTGAAGTCTTGTATCACTCGGGATAAATTTATTGCAACAAAATCATGTGGTGGATGGAATTATTTTTTAACGATCTGTTAGAAAATATAGAAGTTGGCAAAAAAAGGAACACAATATCAGAAAAAATTAATTTCAGGTAATGTACAAATAATTAATTATGATCGGGCAACGACGACGTGATCGGACGGCGATGGCGAGATCGGGCGACGACGACGAGATCGGTCAACGACGGCGGGATCGGACGACGACGACGAGATCGGATGGCGATGGCGAGATCGGGCGACGACGACGAGATCGGTCAACGACGGCGAGATCGGACGACGACGACGAGATCGGTGGAGTGATCAGGCGACAACGACGAGATCGGGCAGCAACGACGACGAGATCGGCGAGTTCGGGCGACGACGACGAGATCGGTCGACGACGGCGAGATCGGACGGCGACGACGAGATCGGGCGGCGGCAACGACGAGATCGGGCGGCTGCGGCGAGATCGGGCGGCTGCGGCGAGATCGGGCGGATGCGGCGAGATCGGGTGCCTGTAGCGAGATCGGGCGGCGCCGGCGAGATCGGACCGCGCCGGCGGGATCGGCCCGCGCCGGCGAGATCGGAAGGCGCCGGCGAAAATAGACGGCGCCGGCAAGATCGGGAGGCGCCGGCGAAAACAAACGGCACCGGCAAGATCGGAAGTTCAATTTCAACTCCTAAGAGAATTGCAATTGAATCAACTCAAATTCCGGCCTCTAAATTCCTTCCAAATGAACAAATCTTGTTGGGTTTTTCTCTCTCACAGCCTTCAAAAAATGCAAATATTTTTTTTTCCCATTTGAATAGTTTTTGATTGGTACCACAAATCTGTCACAACTATATTGTATGCCTAATTTCAACTACATAGAGAAAATTGTGTTTAGAAATGTCTGTCATTTCATCTTTCGACCTTCACCGCCCACCAAATTAATCAATTGACAGTGGTCGACCTAAATTATTCAACAGTGCCTTCAATTATAATTAAAATTTGGTTGTTATGTTATTTATACTCATTTTACTATCATTTTCGGCAACTAAATATTAATAAAAGGGAGCAAATAAAATTATTAAATAATAATTTATTTTGAATTACATAAACCATAATACAGTTGTAAAACATGAAAGCTACAATTTGATGTAAATAGAGTACTTTCTTTATTATAGAATGTAGATATCTTATTAACCTATAATTAAAATGCTATTCTGGACCTCCAATGGGAGATATTTATTATTTAATATGAAATTAATATCATGTGAAAATATAGCCATATGATTAATATAGGGCTAGCCACTAATTAAAAGTTACTTTTATTTTAAATTAACAAAATAAATAAATAAAAACATATGAGCTAGGCATTTAATAGTTTGTCAAACAATAGGGATCATATGTTTTAGTTTGCTAAATCTCATAGATGTATGATAATCAAGGCTTAATCAAACATTAGGGAGTATCATCTTAATTTGCCCAAATCTTCACCCCCCCCCCCCCCCCCAAGTAAATAAAGTAATATATTTAATTAATTGAAATATATAAAAAAACCTTGTTTGCTGCAAAATTCTCAATTTCAAATCATTTTTATTCATTTTCACATATATTTTGTTTAGATGTAAGAAATTATATTTACAACATTTAAGTAGTCTTTTAACTTCATACAAAAAAACATAAATTAGTCCAACAAATGACTTCAAATAGTAATTTTTTAATGAACAATAGTTTATTTTGTGTTTATTTTGTATCTTCATCATTTTAAAAAAAAGTATGTTATTCAAAAATGAAGATTTTAGAGATTCCCAAAAACACACTGTAAATATGCACTTTGACAATATGTATTCATGGTAGCTATATAGAAACTAAGTCTCATGCTTAGTTCTCCTCGGATGATCTTCTGCTAAGCCTTTGAGAAGGAGATTTTATTTAAGGGAGAAAAGTTTGAAGAATGCTTCGAGAAAGCTCGATTCCTAATCATGTTGCCGTAGACTTTGTAAAGATAAAATGATATCATGCCGGAGTAACGAGATTCGGTCTGCTCAACGATCTTGTGAAAATGGGCAGTGCATGATGATGCATCCATTTTCTTAAAACATAAAATATCATGCATTAAATTCTAAGGTGGCCTTTGATGCTTCAGTAATTTATGATTTATACATGTGTAGCTTATAATTAGTTTCTATGCATTCGCAAAGTAACATCTTAGGGTTTGCTAAGTTTTATGAGACTTCTAATAAAATGATTTATGATTTCTCAAGCATTTATAAATAAATTTGATGAAAAAAATTAAAATTTTGCGTGACAAAAAAAACTGAACCAAATTTGTGCCTTCACAAAATCATTCACAACAATTATATATACATTATTAAAGAAGCTGTATTATACACAAACACACACACACACACAATTCAATTTCAAGCAAGGCAAAAACATTTCAAGAACTAGTGATTTGAGTGTTTTAAGTGTGAAAACAACAATATGTGTATCCTCCATTACAGTGTGCAGATAGGTCTGAAAGAAGTTCATCAAAGAAATTTGAGTGGCAATATGCATAAAGCATTCCAAATTTGGTCAAATTTTATTCAGAAAATCCAAATTACCTACCTGCATAATTCTCAATAAAAGAGACCAGGGTACTCTCTGAGACAGCCCCAATAATTCTGTCCATCTTCTCACCATTCATGAAAATCACAACAGTTGGAATGCTTCTGATTTCATATTGAGCTACTATTTCCGGGTTATCATCAGTGTTGAGCTTGAAGAATCTAATCTTTCCTTCGTAGGTCGACGATAATTTGTCAATTAGAGGATGAATCACGCGACATGGTTCACACCATGATGCCCAAAATTCGACGAACACGGGTTTATCACAGTCTAAGACTAGTGATCTCCAGGTTGCGTTTGTCACATCTGGTAAAAGAAGGAATTTTATGAATTACAAAAAAAACTATGACCATAGCTGGAAAACAAGACAGTAATTTATAGAAAGAAACTTTTAGAGGGAGGTAGCAGGTTGATAGCACATTTGTTTTAGGCATAAGATGTCACAGGCTAAAATCTTGTAAAGTGAAATTGCTCTGAATCACGAATAGAAATTCTGAATATTCGGCAGTTCCAGAAATAAATGTCGAAGAAGTAAGGCACGAGGCCCGGAGAGGTCATATAGAATTCAATTTATGTTTGAGTTTTCCCTCTCAAATGAATATAGTCGTGTGCTTCAGGCTTATCTTTCTTTAAGACACTCGCAGTAAACTTGTTGTTAGCCCCATCAATATTACTTGCTTGATTCAACATTTAGTTGTGTAAATATGTCCTGAAACTGTTGAATCTGAACAGGAGTGAAAGGGGGTTGTTTTGAAAGCCACTCCTGAGTGGCGTGAAAGTCAAGTCGGTTGTGCTGAGCGCACCATTTCTAACTAGGACGAAACTGACAAGGGTTAAAATTAACATGCCAAAACTTTTTGCGCATGTCGCCGGGATTGGCTCCGCCATTTGCGCCTGACCGGACCTGCTTTTGGAAGCCACACCATTGGTGGAGCATAGATGGAAGGGGATTAATCTCCTTCATTAGCTGGATACTGCCCCCCCCCCCCACCTCTCTCTATCCAGTTTAGGGTTTTTCCGGATTCCCCTCTCATGTATTCGGACAAGCAAGAGAAGGCCAGCCGATCTTGGATAACCCGGTAGAGAGTAGTGTCGGGTATCTTCCTGTTGCGGTGGTGTTCTTCGGCCGAAGGTTTCGCGGAAAATCCAGGGAAACGCAGGTCCCTCTTCAAGCAGTTTCTTCTTCCTCGGCCACAACGGTACTCGTCAGTCTTCTTATTTGTTGTCTTCCCGCTCAGCCTAATCCTTAAGGAGTGAGATTGTCAACATCTTTGGCGAAGGGGGCTTATCGACAGAGTTGAGGAAGTACAGTTTTGCACTAGAGAATTCTTGTGTTATCTTTCGTCTTCCTCGTAGGGCAATTCCTATCTCTCACTTTCTTTCATTATTTGTAGCCGTGTGTTTATCAGTAAAGGAGATTTTTCGCATGCGCAGTGGAGTACCCAAAATTCGGGGAAGCAGTTTAAATTTTTTTGTTCTTTGAGTGTGATTTTTTTCCTTCTTTTTCTCGTTTGCAGCTTGCTCAAATCGCTCTTCATAACCGCACTATTTTTTTGCGATTAGATTATGATGGGATTCCATCCGATCGTGCATTTGGAGGCGCGGGACCCACGTTCGTCTATTCCCGCAGGAACGCTTGATCGGACCGCCGATCCGACTCCGCGGTTGCGTCCGGAACGTCGCTGCGAGTCGAAATTATATATTTATGTATTTTATTTGGATTTATATGTTGTTATTTAGAGGCCGAACCCATCGGCCAATCATAGCCGTTGATGGTGAAGCCCTAGGGTTTTATTTCTTATAAATAGGGAGTTGTGGGCTGGTTTAGGGTTATTGCAGATTTTGGAGAAGTTCAATCCCGGAATCCTGTGATCCTCCCACGGTGCCGACTCCGTGGAGCCCTAGGTGACGACTCCTAGGCGTTCATCCTCTTCCCCTAGGTAAACCCTAACCTTCCCCACATTTTCCCACTGTTTCCTCCCCTTTCCCACCCCCGGAACTCCCCCTAACCTCCCTCAGCCCGCCGGCTACCGCCCCTCCTCAAACCGCCGGCTGCCGCCCCTCCCAAGCAGCCGCCGGACTGGCTGCTGCCAGTCCCCGCACTCCTCCAGCCCCTCTTGCCATTTCCGACCCCACTTAGGGCCTTCCTAGCCCTAGCCGGCCACTCCTCTCTTCCCCTTCGTGGATCCACCTCTTCCCCACTACTCCACAACCCCTAATCCTCCTAGATCCGGGTTTTATTGCCCCGATCTACACCCCCACTACCCGATCCGGGTTATATCGCCCCGATCTACCCTTCCCCGCCCCGATCCGGCATTCCACCACCGGATCTACCTTCCCCGAGTCCGGATCTACGTGCTCCTATCCGGATCTACTCCATCGCCCTCCGATTCCGTTATTTGCCACCAAAACAGCCCCCCCCCCACCCGCCTTTGCTACCTCCGTTTCCACCCTCGGCACCCGATCCACGCATCCGGACTTATCACCTCCATTGCCCTAAACCAGCCCGCTAGTTGTGAGTTTTATTTTCGTGATTTGGATTGTTGTATTTGCAATATTATTATTGGAAACTTCATATTTTGTTTGGCTCTAGTTTGTAGCGCCTTGTGTCAATTGATTACTAATTTGCAGGGGGACCGATTCGCCGCACGCTTTGCTTTGGCCCTCCGAGCGGAGGAAAGCCAACTATAATCGCCAAAATTAAATTATATTGTTTCTTTGTTTTCGCTTAATTTTGTGGTGCCAAAATTATTATTGCTCATAACATTCGTCGCCGTCACTGACGGTCGTGTCGCATGTAGAGTCTAGATTGTGCACCCACGGCCTACCCTACATCAATTGGTATCAGAGCCCAAGGTTTGGGCCACTTGCATGCTCCGTAGTGGTAGGAATTATAGAGTCAGCATGGTTGAACCACAGATCAACGATGACCGAGCGACGAGCTCGAACTCGAACGCCGCTTTTGCGGAGTTCCAGCGACTTGTCTTAGATCGTCTTGACACCATAGGGGCCCAGTTTGACGAGGTGCGCCATGATCTCACTGAAGTGAACCGTCGCTTAGGCCACTTAGAGGACGCTAGGGAAACACCGACACAGCACGCCGAATCACTTGAGGACGACCCCGATTCTCCTCTACGTTATGACCAGCGCCAGAGAGATGGTCATCCATATGCAGACCGCCCCCGTCGTGACCCTCACCACCGAGTCCCAGCCCCGCCGGTTAGGCGACATCCTGACCCGGTGCGTGAGAGGCCCCTACCTCCACGGGACGATTACCGTATGCCTCGTCGGCCTCCGCATGAGCCCAGAGACCGAGGGCCCCCACTTGGCCCCCGAGACTACCACCATGACGAGTACTATCCTCCGGGTCGGAGAGAGCGCGGTCCCCCACCCGCTCGACACGACCGCTTTCAGGATGACTACCCCGAGGAGTACCCCGACCCACGGAGAGGTGGTCACTACCTTGACATTACTCGTCGTATCCGACTCGACGCCCCTTCGTTCGATGGTCGGCTAGATCCGAAAGCCTTCAGCGACTGGCTTTTGGATATGGATCACTATTTCGAGTGGTACGACATGAGCGACGAGCGGTGCGTCCGGTTCGCGAAGATGAAGTTGGTCGGGCAAGCCAAGGTGTTTTGGATCAGTGTTGAGAGAGCCCTAGAGCGGGATGGTTATTACCCCATCACCAGATGGGATGAGATGAAGGAGCGACTGAAAGAGAAGTACCTCCCCGCATCATATCGTGGGCAACTGTTTGAGCAGCTGCAGAACTTACGGCAGGGGACCCTTACCGTCGCCGAGTACATGGCCCGCTTCGATGAGTTGATCGTTAGGAGTGGCGTTTCCGAGGAGCCTATTGCCACTGCCTCTCGCTTCAAGGCTGGCCTTCGTGCCGATATTCGGAGAGAGTTGATTCCCCACCGTTTGGAGACTGTTGACCAGATATTCCAGCTCTCCCTTGAGTACGAGCAGTACCTGCGTTCGTCTAGTACGAGGCAGTTCACCCCCCGGACTGATTCCTCGACATTAAGAAACCCGCTCCGCCCCAGACCACTCCAGCTGCACCCTCACGTATCCCCGCGGATGCGAAGGGTAAAGCCATAGCCACTGATGATCAGCGGTCTGGAGGCATTGTATGCTTTAGATGTTCTGGCAGAGGCCACGTGGCGGCGCGGTGCCCCACGCGGAACCTGCTAGTTGAGGGTGAGGAACAACAAGGTTTAGAGGAGGAAGAGGAGGCCCCAGAGGAAGATAGAGCCGCAGTCGAGGAGGGTTGGGAGAGTGACGCCGAGCGATCGTTAGAGGTAGGAGTGATTCGACGCCTCTTGCACACCCCCCGTGTGGATGAGGACTGGCGACGCACGACTATCTTCTACACCTACTTTCCTAGCGCAGGCGGACCCTGCAAACTAGCCATTGATAGTGGGAGTTGCGTGAATATCGTAGCCCAGAAGGCACTTGACCGTATGCAGGTGAGAGCAGAGCCTCACCCCCATCCGTACCGTGTCGTCTGGGTTGACAAGACGGCGATTCAGGTCACCCAGCGCTGCTTAGTCCCGCTCACTATCGCGTCCTTTCAGGACAAGGTTTGGTGCGATGTCATTCCCATGGACGTCGCCCACGTGTTGCTCGGCCGCCCCTGGCTCTTTGATCGTGATGTTACGTGCTTCGGTCGCTCGAACACGTATGTCTTTTATGATAAGGGGCGGAAGATCACGTTGACACCCACCCAGCCCCGAGATCGACCTAAGGGTGTGGTAGAGCCATCTGTGAGCACGAGCGCCTCGCGGCCCCTGCATATTCTGAGGCGAGGCGAGTTCCTACGAGATAGTGTCGAGTCCGACGTTATTTATGTGGTTGCCGCCACCCAGGTTGCTGTGGACGCCCCAGTTGATTTCCCTCCCGCGGTGCGTCCCTTGTTAGGAGAGTTTACGGACATTATGCCAGACGAGCTCCCCGATGAGCTGCCTCCCCCGCGGGACATTCAGCATGCCATTGATTTAGTCCCGGGAGCTTCCCTCCCGAACCTGCCCCACTACCGTATGCACCCGGATGAGCACGCTGAGCTCAAACGGCAGGTCGACGAGCTTCTCCGGAAGCAGTTCATTCGTGAGAGCATGAGTCCTTGTGCGGTCCCCGCCCTTCTTACTCCTAAGAAGGACGGTAGTTGGCGTATGTGCATCGACAGCCGCGCCATTAATAAGATCACGGTCAAGTATCGTTTTCCTATTCCACGACTCGATGATTTACTAGACACTATGTCGGGTGCCCAGATCTTCTCCAAGATCGACCTCCGCAGTGGGTACCACCAGATTCGAGTTCGTGAAGGGGACGAGTGGAAGACCGCATTTAAGACCAAGGACGGTCTGTATGAGTGGTTAGTTATGCCATTCGGGCTATCTAACGCCCCGAGCACGTTTATGCGTGTGATGACGCAGGTGTTGCGGCCCTACATGGGCAAGTTTCTGGTAGTGTACTTTGATGACATACTAGTCTACAGCCAGACGCAGGCCGCTCACCTCGATCATCTGAGACTTCTCTTTGGCACCCTTCGCCAAGAGAAACTGTATGTGAACCTGAAGAAGTGCGCCTTCCTCTCCGAGTCCGTTCACTTCCTGGGCTTTATCATTTCCTCCACCGGAGTCTCCGTGGATCCTGAGAAGGTCAAATCTATCCGAGATTGGCCCGTGCCTAAGAATATCCACGAGGCTCGCAGCTTTCACGGCCTTGCCACCTTCTACAGGAGGTTTGTCCAGGGGTTCAGCTCGATCATGGCCCCCTTCACGAGCTGTCTCAAGAAGGGAGAGTTCCAGTGGACCCCCGCAGCCACTAAAGCCTTTGAGGAGATTAAGGAGAGGTTGACGACAGCTCCCGTCCTACGATTGCCAGATTTTAGTCGCGCTTTTGAGGTCGCCTGCGACGCCTCGGGTATCGGTATAGGTGGCGTGTTGAGCCAAGAGGGACACCCAGTTTCTTACTTTAGTGAGAAATTGAATGAAGCTAAGCAAAAGTACTCGAACTACGATCGAGAATTTTACGCTATTGTCCAGTCTCTGCGCTACTGGCGACACTATCTCCTCCCCCGGGAGTTCGTGTTGTACTCCGACCACCAGGCCCTCCGTTACCTCGATTCACAACGCAAGTTGGGCCACCGACATGCGAAGTGGGTCGAGTATCTGCAGGATTTCCATTATGTTCTCAAGCACCGCGCGGGTGTTGAGAACAAGCCGGCTGACGCGTTGAGTCGCCGCGTATCCCTATTGCAGACGATGACGGCGAGTGTGCAGGGCCTTGAGCGACTGATGCTCGATTACCCCACGTGTCCTGACTTTGGCGAGATTTACACCGCCTTGTCCCGAGACCCACCCGACCCCGTTGAGGGATACCAGATTTACGAGGGATATCTGTACCGGGGTTCTCGCCTGTGCGTTCCTCAGACGTCTTACCGAGACTATCTGATTTGGGAACTGCACGCGGGCGGAGCCGCGGGTCACTTCGGGCGGGATAAGTCTATAGCCATTGTTGAGGACCGTCTCTACTGGCCCAGCCTCAAGAAGGACGTAGCTCGAGTTGTGCGCCACTGCCGTATCTGCCAGACGGCCAAGGGAAGTAAACAGAACACCGGCCTTTATACACCCCTACCTGTTCCACACCGCCCTTGGGAAGACATCAGCATGGACTTTGTTCTCGGACTCCCCCGCACCTTACGGAAACACGATTCCATCTTTGTGGTGGTTGACCGGTTTTCGAAAATGGCACACTTCATTGCTTGCCGCAAGACGGCAGATGCGACCCACGTTGCATCTATATTCATGAGGGATGTCTTTCGGTTGCATGGTCTACCCAAGTCGATTGTGTCCGACCGTGATGTGAGATTCATGAGTTATTTTTGGAAAACCCTGTGGCACAAGACTGGTACTACCCTTAGGTTTTCCTCCGCATATCACCCACAGACGGACGGTCAGACTGAGGTAGTGAATAGGAGTCTAGGGAATCTGTTGCGGTGTCTAGCTGGAGAGCATGTAGGTAGTTGGGATTTAGATTTGCCGATCGCCGAGTTTGCATATAATAGTTCGGTCAATAGGTCCACTGGGCTGAGCCCATTCCATATAGTGTCAGGATATGACCCCAGGAAACCCATTGACCTTATCCCAAGCCCGTTAGAGTCCCGGCCTAGTGAGTCCGCAGAGTCATTTGCACAACACCTGCATGAGTTGCATGAGTCGGTCCGCCGACGCATTATTATGAGCAATGAAAATTATAAGGCCCACGCGGATAAACGAAAGCGGGAACGTATTTTTAATGTTGGCGATCAGGTGATGGTACGAATCCGCTCGGAGAGGCTCCCTTCTGGGCCTGCCAAAAAGCTAAGCGCCAGGCGAATGGGCCCTTTCTCGGTTGTTAATCGGATTGGGACAAACGCCTACAGGCTGGATATCCCAGCAAATATGGGGATTCACCCAGTATTTAATGTTGAGGATCTAACACCCTATCACGAGCCTCATGACTATGTGGACCCGGGCAGTGGAGGCGACCCACTCCCTCACTCCTTGCCTCCCTTCCCCACCACCCCACCCATGTCGAGCAGCCACCTCAGTCCACCCATTGCCCATATCCCTCCTCCTGGACAGTCGTCGTCTATGGTTCCGCCGTCGGCGTCACCGATCACTCCGGGCCCCACCATGAGAGAGTTGAGAGATGAGAGCATTACTGAGATCAGATCCCACCAGATTGTCCCCACCACAGACGGGCCACGTCTTCGCTACTTGGTTCATTGGCGCGGCCGCCCCGACGCGGACGACACTTGGATACTACCAGCTGAGCTTGCTCAACTCGCCCCCGGGCTTCGACTCCAGTACGATCGTCTCCATTCTTCGGAGATGAATGCTTTTCAGTCGGGGGGAGTTGATGGGATTCCATCCGATCGTGCATTTGGAGGCGCGGGACCCACGTTCGTCTATTCCCGCAGGAACGCTTGATCGGACCGCCGATCCGACTCCGCGGTTGCGTCCGGAACGTCGCTGCGAGTCGAAATTATATATTTATGTATTTTATTTGGATTTATATGTTGTTATTTAGAGGCCGAACCCATCGGCCAATCATAGCCGTTGATGGTGAAGCCCTAGGGTTTTATTTCTTATAAATAGGGAGTTGTGGGCTGGTTTAGGGTTATTGCAGATTTTGGAGAAGTTCAATCCCGGAATCCTGTGATCCTCCCACGGTGCCGACTCCGTGGAGCCCTAGGTGACGACTCCTAGGCGTTCATCCTCTTCCCCTAGGTAAACCCTAACCTTCCCCACATTTTCCCACTGTTTCCTCCCCTTTCCCACCCCCGGAACTCCCCCTAACCTCCCTCAGCCCGCCGGCTACCGCCCCTCCTCAAACCGTCGGCTGCCGCCCCTCCCAAGCAGCCGCCGGACTGGCTGCTGCCAGTCCCCGCACTCCTCCAGCCCCTCTTGCCATTTCCGACCCCACTTAGGGCCTTCCTAGCCCTAGCCGGCCACTCCTCTCTTCCCCTTCGTGGATCCACCTCTTCCCCACTACTCCACAACCCCTAATCCTCCTAGATCCGGGTTTTATTGCCCCGATCTACACCCCCACTACCCGATCCGGGTTATATCGCCCCGATCTACCCTTCCCCGCCCCGATCCGGCATTCCACCACCGGATCTACCTTCCCCGAGTCCGGATCTACGTGCTCCTATCCGGATCTACTCCATCGCCCTCCGATTCCGTTATTTGCCACCAAAACAGCCCCCCCCACCCGCCTTTGCTACCTCCGTTTCCACCCTCGGCACCCGATCCACGCATCCGGACTTATCACCTCCATTGCCCTAAACCAGCCCGCTAGTTGTGAGTTTTATTTTCGTGATTTGGATTGTTGTATTTGCAATATTATTATTGGAAACTTCATATTTTGTTTGGCTCTAGTTTGTAGCGCCTTGTGTCAATTGATTACTAATTTGCAGGGGGACCGATTCGCCGCACGCTTTGCTTTGGCCCTCCGAGCGGAGGAAAGCCAACTATAATCGCCAAAATTAAATTATATTGTTTCTTTGTTTTCGCTTAATTTTGTGGTGCCAAAATTATTATTGCTCATAACATTCGTCGCCGTCACTGACGGTCGTGTCGCATGTAGAGTCTAGATTGTGCACCCACGGCCTACCCTACATCAGATTACTAATCAGATCTGGAAATATTTTTGTCATGTTTTCATAACAAGTGGTTTCAGATACACGTTCGATCAATGACTGATTGGATGTTCCGTTTCGAGGTGAGTCAACGGTAGGTGACAACATTGGTCTGCTCCCTATTTTCTCAATCTTAATCCGTGAATTATCAGGTTGCCTCGAGGTTCAGTTTCAGTGCAGATTTTTCAAGTTAATTTCTATGGCATCTTCTACACCCAGTGCGAAATTTGAAGTTGCGAAGTTCGATGGGAAGCATAATTTTGGCATATGGCAGGTCAAGGTCAAAGCACTACTGATCAAAGAAGGTTTACACCGTGTCTTACTGAAGAAGGCCCATAAGGATGCTGAGGTTACCGATCGCATGTAGGAGGATTTAGATCTCAAAGCTCTGTCCACTATACAGCTCTGTTTACATGATGATGTGTTGTATGGAGTTCTTTCAGAGATAACTGCCTATAGTCTTTGGGCAAAGCTGGAGAGTGTCTATATGACGAAGTCTCTCCCCAACCGCATTTACCTCAAACAGCAGTTGTGCAAGTTTAGCATGAAGGAGGGTTCATCTCTACATAACCACCTAAACAATTTCAATAAATTGTAATCTGAATGTCTCAGCATGGATATCAAAGTGGAGGAAGAGGAAAAATAGTTATTCTTCTGAAGTCTCTTCCAAAGTCCTACAAGGCATAGTCACTACCCTCAACTACAGTAAGGATATTTTGGATATGAAGAGGTAACTGCAGTCATACTCTTAGATGACATTCGTAAGAAGTCGTCAAGCTCAGATACTGCTGAAATTTCAGCTTTATTCTCTCGGGGTCAGTCTAGTTCAGACAGAGGAGGCAAGTCAAAGTCTAAGGATAATTCAGACATTCACTGCAACTGCTGCAAAAAGAAGGGTCATGGGATCAAGGATTGTTGAAAACTTCAGAACAATGAGAAAGGGAAGACTCATTGTGATGAAAAAGAAAAGTTTGTAGCATCCATATGTCTTGAGGATGTAGAAGAGGACATCCTCTAGTGTATTCTCACTTATCTCTTTCCTGTCCTTTATGTGTTTTGGGGCTTCCTGCATTATATCATTTTTTGTTTTCATGGCTGTTATTCCTTCATTAGCTCGTGCTTATTTTTTCTCTCATTTTGTCATGCTATCTTTGTATTTGTGTTATTATAACTCTTATTTCTGAGTTATTTTTCCCGGTCAAAAACTTCGTTTTGTGAATGTAGTTTGGTCACCCACTATTACCTAAGCTCTTTACTTGTTACTCATTCATTCTACATGAGCTTAGAGCGTGTCTAATCAATCTTTGATTAGTTCTTATATGAGTTCATTTTATCATGCTGAGGTCAGTTTATTTGCATTCATTTTTAATGTGTCTGCATTTGTCTATTTCTCTTCCGCGCACACATCACAGGCCAGAAGTCTTGACAGGTTTAGTTTGCTATATGAGACCATCGTTGGACATGGAGAAGTTGAAATCTTGCTTCCATGTGGAGCGTTTCTGAGACAGTCACGTCAATCCAGTTGGCGGCGCAGAAATGGAGGCATTACTTAATAGGATGTCGCTTTAACATCAAAACACATCATCAGAGTCTTAAATTTCTGCTAGAGCAAAAAATTGCAACACTTGCCCAGCATTACATGATCTAGTATAAGAAGAAGGAAAAGAACATTTGTGTTGATGCCTTGTCCCGGCGAGATGAAACTCCAATGGGGGAGCTCAATGTTATGGTTGCATTCACTTATGATGTCCTGCGACATATGGAGTACTGGAATCATGATGAATACAAACAAAAAAAGTATTGCAGGGAAAGATGAACATGGATTCAAAAGACTAAAATTTCAATGGGGCAATGGATTGCTCAAGTGGAAAGGGTAGTTGGTGGTGGGGAATGAGGAGGCGGCCAAAGTTAAGCTATTAAAACTGTATCACGATGGGGCTCTGGGGGGAGGGGACTCGGGCATCACCGCCACCTATCAGTGCTTGAAACAGATGTTTTGGTGGAGGGAAATAAAACCATGGGTTTATACATACATCAAAAATTGCTCAATATGTCAAAAATATAAAGCCAATAATCAAAGGTTGATGGGGTTGTTGCAACCATTACCCATCCCTGAACGGATTTGGCAAAATGTTTCACTTCATTAGCCAGTTTTGGCAAAAACTCTTCCACATCCTGCATGTACAGCAGAAGTTATTCATGGCGTACAACCCCCAAACCGACAGTCAAACTGAGGTGGTGAACCGTTGTGTAGAGGGCTATCTACGGCGTAAGTGCTTCGAAAATCCAAAGAGTTGGGCGAGTTGGTTGTCTCTCACAAAAAGGTAGTGCAACACAACGCTCCATAACTCCACCAAAATGACCCCTTGTGAGGTGGTGTTTGGACAGGAACCCACATTGCATTCACCTTACATAACAGGCACATCCGCAGTTGAAGAAGAAGATTGATCCCTGAAAGCTAAAGAAAAGGTCATAGCCACCCTGAAGCCCAACTTATCTCAGGCTCAAAATCGAATACGAGTACTGGCAAGTAAGAAACGACAATAGAGGGTCTTGGAGGTCGACTCCTGGGCTTATGTTCGCATTCAACCATACAGGTAAACAAGTATGTGATCTCATGGCATTCACAAACAATCACCCAATTCTTTGGTACCTTCCAAGTTCTAGAGAAATTTGGAGCGGTTGCATATCGTCAGGACCTGTCGGAGAAAGCCAAAGTACACTCCACCTTCCATATATCCCAGCAACGGGAACACCAAGGCGCCATACCAGAACAGTGTTTTCACCATCCGACCACATTGAACACACACGGAGGGCAACTTGCTAGTTGAGCCACCGGCAGAACTGAACCGACATTGCATCCAAAAATGGTAAGGTGATCACTCAATTACTCCTGCAATGGATCAACGGGGAGGCAGCTGGTGCAACTTAAGAGGATCTCTGGTCCCTACGACGGCACTAACCTGAATTTGTTCCTCAAGGACAAGGAACAGCTGGAGGAAGGGCTATTGATGCGCTTAGAATAATCGACAGCCAGGATTTGCATTTTTGATTGGCAGTCGAAGCTGCCGCCAAAAAATGTTGGGAAAGAAGTGGCGGGATGAGAGTTATTTTGAATTGTTAGCTATGGGTGTGTTTGTAATTACGGCAGCTTTGTGCTTATAAAAGGCTGCTGTTAGAATTTGATGTTATGCGTGTTTTTGTAATTACCGCAGTGAGATTGCCGATCTCCTGCCAGTATTCACATGTTCAGGTTTGTATCCTAAAGGTGAAGAATAAAATTGATTGTCGTTCATTTTCAGGTAGTTCTCCAGTATACTGAGTGCTGAATTCAGCTTGTAATTCCTTGAGATCTAGCCATCTTAGGGAATAGATCGCATCAAAAAGACTACTGAGGACATAGCTCTACGAAGCAACTGCGGCATCATAAGGATACAGAATAGCCCAACCGCAAACATAGCTCTAATATCAGGCATCCCCAATAAGAGTTATCAGCAATCTTCAAAAACAAAAATAAAGATCAAGATTCTAATGTTCGGGAATCAAACCAGTGAATCACCCATTTAAATTCTGGAAGAGAGTAGCGGAATATAAATTTCAAAAGCCAGCGAATGTTTCCTATTAAGAACGGAGAACATTACTAAGATTGAGTTCGCATGAAGATAGAATGTCACCCTCAACAGTTGCCTTCTGAGCCTCGCAAACAACCGTTGATCGGAAAATGGCCTTCACGGTGGCCTCCACCATAGCTGGTCTCAACCTCCCCTGACGCGCGGAAGCCCTAAAGCCCGTGAAGTGAGGCAAGATCCCTGATCTCCCATGGCCGACAGCGGCAGAAACAGGCACGATCCTGGGCCTTGAGGTACAGGAATACGCCGGGACAAGATAATCAGGCCTGGAAGGCGCAGTTGCCCTAGGAGCCGGAGCGGCCATTAGAAGAGAAGGGACGACGATCAAAGCCTGCAGCGCCCACTCCTACTGCAGGAGACAATTGGAGAAGCGTGGGACAAGACAAGAGTGATTACTGATTAGACCAGATCTACACAGGTTTATCTACCATTACTCTTAACTGATAATTTAAGATTTGAGTAAATTTATTAATATATAATCTATGGTGATTATTGGGTAGACGGTAGACCTATATTGGCTATTGGCAGATGACGATGTAAAGAAAATTGCAAAAATGATTATGGACAGACCGAGTTTTTACTGGTTCACAAATCTCTATAGTTTTTTGTTTTGATTTGTCATTAGCATTGATTTGCACACCAAAGACTCAAAAAGTCATGGGTCATGTTGAAATCATGCTAAATTGATTAATTTCAATTGCTAAGCCTTGATTTGGGAGTAGGAGTTCCTGTAAAATTTTCGGTACGTGGAGAGATTTTCACGCTGCAGCATGCGAGTTCAATTTATAAGCAATTCAAGATCAGCTCTAGCTCTCCAACTTTTTCTAATTGTAATTTGTCCGGATAGACCGTTAGACAAGTAGCTTTTTGTCATCCCGTGTGAACATTTATGAACCGAATTTTTGGGTTCTAGCAATTAGAATAATTAATTTAAGAACAATTAAATAGTCTTGAATTGAGTGATACAACAATAAACCATTCATTTAAGTATTGTAGATCAGCTCTTTAGCGTGCCTTTTTAGTTCTGATGAGTTTGGACAAAATGCCACCGTCTTATAATGTATGTTTGATATGACAACGATCATGACAGTCACCATGAGAAGAGAGCTACTTTTGAATATAAAAACAAATGAAATTCCTTAGGTGAGGTCAGAGGCGATCTCAAATGACGGTTCATAACCATTGCACGCACGATCACAACTGTCGTGCCAAACGAAGCATAATTTACTTGTGTGTATTATGCATTCATTATATAATAGATAAATGCTAAACAAATTTAAGTGATTTAGGAATAAACAAACAAGTTTACAAATAAATTGTTATGGAGGGTTAATTATCAAAAGAATAAGAGATAGAGTCGAGGAACCAGGGGGGAGTAGAGTGAAGCGGCATCCAACGGATGCGGGCATATCTCAAAACGAGATGCGATGTGCACGCATCTCCGCGCGAGCTGAGATGTGCTCGTATCCGTTGGATGCCGCACTGCACCATAAAATGTTTTACACCACTTTATGAAGGGTGAATTATCACCACTTTATTTCAAAATTATAAAAAAAATTATATAACTCTGTTCCATAAAAATTTTGCTGAAAAATGATAAAATTAGTAAATATATTTTTCTGATTTTTCAAAATTATTTTTTATACTATGACCCCATCCTTTGCACAAAGAGTAAACTTGGAAACCTCAAAATATATGTTAACGCGCCTTATGATTTTCCATCCAAAATTCTAACACATTCTTTATATATATATATATATCGGCTAACGTATCTATTCTTTTTTGATATATCGGTTGATACAATTTTTGAATATATCATTCTATTTTATGTTAGTCAAAAGAGAGAGAAGTCAAGAATTGGTGTCTTCAAAAGATATCATTGGGGGTCTATTTATAATTTTTTGAAAAAAATCTACATATAGCAAAATCTCGCCTCTAATCCTACTAAATGCAGCTCAGATCGGTCCGCTAACAACGGAACCCTGCTATTTAGAATTGCTAATGGCAGCCCAAAATGTGATGTTACGGGAACGGAAAACAAGCCCCTAGACAGGCGAGCCGAGCGGGCCGCGGCCTACTCGCCCGGGGGTGAGTGAGAGCTAGCCGGCTCCACTCTCCTCTTACTGCATGCCTAGATAGTGGGTGCCCGGTGAAGCTAGGCACCCGTCACTCGCCTCCGGCCGGCTAAGCCCACTCGACAAATACTGAGTTGCACACTTTAATATTAATATCAAAAATATTTAACATGACTTGCATAATTATATGATTTAACATCTCTACTTGCAGCACTTAACAATAAATAATGAAAATTAAACATTTGTAAATCCAACCCAGAATAATTGGGATAACATTGATTGCCAACATCTTTCATACAACATGAAGAATCTGGCAGCTCCGTGCACAAAACATCCCTATGTGGCATGGGTCTGAGAAAGAGTCTCAATGGTGAAATAGGCAAGCCTCCTGCGTTCTTTTGCAAAATGCTGCTCCCCTTCAAACAACGGGAAGATTCACAATACAAAATTGACCTAATTATTGCTTCATAAATAAGTAAAAAAACATTAAGGATCAAAATTTGGCCCAAGATAGAAAAACACACGTGGCATGTTCAGTGATCATCAATATCAAAATAGCAAGAAACTAGTCTCCAACAAAATGGACTCTTTCTACAAGGAAATATAAATAAACTTTCAGGTTCAAGTTATAGCCTTGAGGAGGCAAAAACAAGTCCTGTATGTACACCGCAGATTAAAGCTCCGTTTGGGGGGACTTATTTTCACCGGTCAAGCGGTCACGACCGAATGAACCGGGACTTAATTAAGGTCTGGTTCATGCTGTCTCAACCGCTTGACCGGTGAAAATAAGTCCTCCCAAACGGAGCCTAAGGCTCCGTTTGGTGGGGGGGGGGGGGGGGGGGGAACTTATTTTCACCGATCAAGCGGTTACGATCACATGAACCGGACTTGAATTCGTAGCCGCTTGACTGGTGAAAATAAGTCCCCCCAAACGGAGCCTAAATATCATTCTATCCTTATTGCTCCACAGTTTAATTTAGCGATTGTTAACCGCAACCCGTTATTGGCTAGTCGCACCCCAAAATCTCTTAGCTTTTCGCGTCTTTTTTGAAATACGTCTTGTACATGCAATTTTAGGAAAAGTGTTCAACACGAAAGTTGTAGATCTCAACGATATCTACAACTTTCGTGTTGAACACTTTTCCTGAAATTGCATGTACAAGACGTATTTCTGAAAGGCGCAAAATCTGGGCATATTTCTAAATTAGGCCTTTAGTACATGCATTTTTAGGAAAAGTACTCAACACGAAATTGTAGATGCGAGATCTACAACTTTCGTGTTGAGCATTTTTCCTAAAATTGCATGTACAAGGCGTATTTCAAAAAAGTTATGAGATTTTGGGGTGCGACTAGCCAATAACGAGTTGCGGTTAACAATCGCCTTAATTTTATATATATATATATATATATATATATATATATATATATATTTTTATATTTATATTTATATTTATATATATTCGGCATCAAACTACACGGTTTAGAGAGTTAGAGAGGGGGGGAGAGATCAAAAATTCCAAGGAGAACTGCAAAGATCGCCAGGGGAATTCCCATCCTCATCCCTCAGTCCCGGGTCGGCGCCGTGTCTGACAAGCAGCTCGGCGAAGTCATGTCGCTCGCATACCGCAGCGTAATGCAGTGATGTCTGGCCTTCGTTGTCCTGATCATTAGCAACGAATTAATCACACAATTACATGCGTGTTGCATAAATTGTTTGTTGTTAGAGCGGAAATCAAAATATATTGTGGGACTAAACTAATAATTTTCAATATATTTTCACCTAGCGGTTAAACTCATTAATCAACCCAAAAGCTCTTAGCCCTCCACACTATCAATATAATTTCACCTAGCTAATGTGGGACTAAACTAATAATGTCAATCTGCCTTAGCATATAGTGTGCTTGGTTATATATAGGAATAACTATCAAAACTTCCCCTGGAAGTTTACATAATTACAGGTTGCATCTTTCTTATTTTTGAAATTACAAAAACCTCCCCTGCAAGTTTACATTTCATAACATTCATGCACAAAAATACCCCCTTGGAGTAAATTTTCAGGGATTATTTTTGACTTGTAATTTAGCAAACTTAGAGGGGAGGTCCCCATAAATGACCCTTTATATATATTATAATGTTAACTAGAATATGAAATTGGAATGTTTGATATTAAGGCTCCGTTTGGGGGGACTTATTTTCACCGGTCGAGCGGTTATGACCGGTGAAAATAAGGCCCCGTTCATGCGGTCGTAACCGCTCGACTGGTGAAAATAAGTCCCCCCAAACAGAGCCTAAGCTTATTTCGGCTTATAATGTATGATGTATTTGTACCTTAGCATTCACATCTGCATTCCTGCTAAGGAGTATCTCGGTAATCTTTAGGTGGCCTCTATCGACAGCCCAATGCAATGGCGTCCTGCCTTCGCTGTCTACATGGGAGATAGATAATTGGCCGAAAGGACCAAAAACAGTGATTAATGACTGGAAAGGTGAAGCACAAAAGAAGATATCAATAAGAAAGCTAGGGTTGCATAGTTTTAAAGTATGAAAGAATTTCGAATTTGAAATGATTCAGGTAATGTTAGTCTACGTTAAGACCTAACTTGTTTTATAAATTGCTATGTAAAGAATAAAAGCTAATGAAATAATTTTAATCTATGCTCAAAAGTATTTTTTTTTAAATCATTTATTCAGGCACTTGGTGATTTCATGTGAATTTGAGATCATGTCTCCCACCTCTTTGAGATAATCTAGATCCTTGATCTTAGGGTGAAGGTCTTGATGGCGATCTTAATGATTGATATTGATCAAATCTATTAGGTTGTCTCATAATCATGTTTGATTAATATTTATATACTTTGAAGTCATTTGGTCCCCATTGGATAGCTGGATTCATTCCTGACTCTTGATTTCATAGTTTTGTCGTCTTGATTATTTTTGATGAGATGTGGTGCGGTACCGGGTGAGAGGGGAGAGGTGCAGTGCAGTTACGAACGGGAAATAGAGAGGGAGAGATAGAGAGAGAGGGGAGAGTTAGGGTTGGAAAGAGGAAACATAAACATTCATCCAAGATGAAAATAATACAGAGCTTACGCGTCCTCTTATAGCGATGAGCAGTGAATACAAAAGGAATTAACTCAAATTAAGGAATACAGAAATACTTAAAAAGGCTCAAGCAAATAAAGTAACAAATAAACGTTTTCAGCAAATAAGGCACCCAATTAATTATCTTCTGCGGTAATGGTGGGGTCATCCGATATACGCGCCCGATGCGTGTGAACTTTTCAAGGAGGCTCGTCGTCGTGTAGCTCCGTAACAATGTCGTCGTCTGGAAAATGTGCCCTGTCCTCAAGGCAGTAGTCGGGAAACTGGCGGCGGACATCATCCCTGGGAAGCCACATCGCGTCTGAGTCGGGGTACCCGGTCCAAGCTCCAAGAACTTCATCTGTCGAATGGTCCCCCGGGGTGCAGCATCGTCAACTGAGAATCGAAGCGGGGTAGTAAGGTGCCTCTCCGGAAAGGTCGAGATCGGTCGGAAGGCGATCCGCGGTGGCATGCTCGCCCACAGCGCGCCGAAGCTGCGAAACATGGAAGACCGGGTGGATGTGGCTCCCGTCTGGAAGGCGAATGCGGTATGTTACCGCCCCGATGTGTGCAAGGACCTCGAATGGCCCGAAGAAGTGGGCGGCCAATTTTGGGCATGGTAGTCGGGCCACCGAAAACTGGCGGTACGGATGGAGTTTGATGAAGACCTTGTCCCCTACTTCAAAAGAGAGATCCCACCTTTTCCTGTTAGCGAGGGAGACCATCTTCTGCTGGGACCGTCGGAGGTGGTGATTTAAGTGATCCAAAATAGTATCCCTGTCGCGAAGAGCTGAAGCAAGGCTCTCCACTTGGCATTCCCCTGGAAGGTGGCGAACGATGGGCGGAGGGGGTCGGCCGTAAACGGCCTCAAACGAGGTGATGTCGGCCGCCTGGTGGTGGACGGTGTTGTACGAGTACTCGGCCCACTCGAGCCACTTGGACCAGCTACGTGGATGCTCTCCCACGAAGCAGCGGAGATACGTCTCCAAGCACCGGTTGAGCACCTCTGACTGGTCGTCGGTCAGGGGATGGTACGTCGTGCTCATGCGGAGATGGGTGCCCTGCAGGTGGAATAGTGTAGTCCAGAAGGCGCTCAAGAAAAGAGGATCTCGGTCACTGATGATCGATCGGGGAAACCCATGGAGGCGCACAACCCTGTGAATGAAGTTGTCGGCGACTGTGGCTGCAGTGTAAGGATGGCGGAGGGAAATGAAGTGTGCATTCTTCGATAGCAGGTCTAACACGACTAAGATGTGGTTGAATCCATGAGAGCGGGGCAGCCGAGTGATGAAGTCCATGGCGACGTCATCCTGAATGCGGTCAGGAATCGAAAGTGGTTGAAGTAGACCCCCTGGAAATAAGGCTTCGTACTTGGCCTTCTGGCAAATGAGGCAAACGGCCACGAAGGCTTTGACCTGTCAGAACATGTGAGGCCAATAAAGTGAGGTTGTCAGCCGTCGATATGTCTGGTATGCCCCGGCATGTCCTCCTGTCGGATATGCATGGAACTCAGCCAATAACCAAGGAATGTTAGGGGAGGAGGGGGTGAGCACGAAGCGGCTCTTGAAGAGTAGTCAGCCGTCTACAAAGGAGAACGGTGGGTGGGTGGTGTCATATGCGATGCGGGCCGTCTGAATCATGTTCAGCGTCTGGTCTGCCTCCACTTCCCATTGGAGGGTGTCTACGTCCTCCCAGACCGGTCGGGAGATGGTTGCAAGTATGGGCTTGCGCGAAAGAGCATCGGCTGCGCGGTTTGCCTTCCCTGGCCGGAACTCGATGTCGAAGTCATAGCCCAGTAGCTTGGTCACTCATAGTTGCTGAGCGGGCGTGGCAATCTTCTGGTGCAGAAGGTAGCGAAAGCTATGGTGGTCGGTGCGAACCACGAATCGTCGGCCTAATAGGTAGGGCCACCAGTGCTGTACTGCAAGGACGAGACCCATGAGCTTGTTCCCGTACGCAGATCTGTTGTGAATGGTGTCCGAGAATGCGCGGCTGAAATAGGTCACAGGGCGGCGGGCTTGCATGAAAACGGCCCCCACGCCGACGCCCGATGTGTCGCACTCCACGAGGAAGGTTGGGATAAATCTGGCATAGCTAGTACGAGGGCGCGAACCAAGTCCTACTGGAGAGCAGTGAAAGTGGCGGAGGCCGCCGCCGACCATTCAAAGGGGCCCTCGACCGACTTCTTGAGGAGCTGGGTGAAGGACCGGGCTATCGTGTTGTATCCCTGAATAAACCGCAGATAGTACCCAATCAACCCAAGGAATCCATGCACATCGCGAAGAGACGACGGGGTTGGTCACTGGATGACCGCCTCGATCTTGTCGTTATCCATCGCGACTCCTGCTGCGGAGATGGTATGCCCCAAGTAACACACCTACGGAACCCCAAAAAAGCACTTTGTCGGGTGGAGTTTGAGGTGGTGGTGTCGAAGAGTCATCAACGTCTGTCGGACGTGTTGTAGGTGCTCCTGCCACGAAGAACTGTAGACAAAGATGTCATCAAAAAAACAAGTACATGATGGCAAAGTACCGGGCGAAATATGTCGCTCATCGTGGCCTAGAAGGTTGTCGGTGCGTTGGTCAGGCCGAAAGGCATAACCAGGAACTCGTAGAGGCAATCTTGGGTCCGGAAGGCCAATTGGCGACGTCGGTCGGCCAAACGTGAATCTGGTGGTAGCCGGCACGAAGGTCCAACTTGGTGAAAATGGTGGTGTCGTGGAGCTCATCCAGGAGTTCCTGGATCACCGGTATCAGGTATTTTTCTGGAACTGTGACTTTGTTGAGCTCCTGATAGTCCACACAAAAGTGACAGCTGCCGTCCTTCTTTCTGACCAAGAGGATCAGGCTAGAGAAGGGACTCGCATTGGGGTGGATGAGGCCTCCCATCAGCATATTGTGGACGAGCCTCTTGATCACGTCGTTCTGCACGTGCCCATAGCGATACGGGCGGACCGATACTGCCGACACGTCGGGCTGAACAGAAATGGCATGGTCGTGTGGCTGGGGTGGAGGCAAGCCTGATGGTGTTGTGATGAGGTCCGCAAACTCGGACAGGAGGTCCTGCAGATCTAAAGGTGGTGTCGGGGTCGGTGGAGCCGCGTCCGAGATGGACCAGAGCCATGCTGAAAAATCGACGTCCGTCGTCCTTTGAATCGTGCGGAAGGAGACGGGAGAACGGAGTAGGGCAGCATCCCCCACCAGGAAGCACTCCCGACCGTCCTGCAGAAACCGCATCGTCATAGTTCTCCAGTTGACCCGCACGTCGCCCAGTGTGCAGAGTCAAGTCACGCTTAAGATGGCGTCGATTCCGCCAAGGCCGAAGATGTAGAAATATTTCGTCGCCGAGTAAGGGCCTACTGAAAGGGGAACGGATGGGCAGCAACCCTGGACCGCGCGACGGCGGCCATCGCCCAAACTAACCGTGAAGTCTGGCGCGGGTTCCCTTGGAAGGCGGAGCAGGTGCGCCAGATGAGCGGAGAGGAAATTATGGCTCGTCCCGTTATCCACCGTGACAACAATGTCACGGTCGCCCAGTTTGCCGACCAATTTCGAATTTTGCGGTCGGAAAATGCCGCCCACGGAAAAACAAGCTCCAACTGGTGAAAGGCCGCGTTAGTTGCACCTTCCGTGGCGTCCTCTGTGATTTCTAGGTCCTCGAAATCGGCCAAGGAGATCTTTGGTTCGACATCGCCGATGATGGCACGGAACTCCTTGACCGTGCAGACGTGGGTCGGAGAGTAGGGTTGTCGGCAGCGGAAACACACCCTTTGTCACGGAGCTCATCAAACTCACGGTTAGAGAACCGCTGAGGGGCGACCGGTCGAGCTGGTCGAGCGGCTGAGGGGACCCGAGGGGCTTGTGGCTCTAAGGTGGCGGTCTGCCATGGCCGGACCCCCCGGCGGGGGTTTGCCCGGAGGTGGCGTGTGTCGGGGAGCCAAATCCTCCACGAAGCGGGTCATGTCTAGGGCCTCGGACACCGTCCGAGGGTGAAGCGTGGGAAGCCGGGAGCGGACATGGGGTTGGAGGCCCTACATGAAGAAGTCGAGGTAGTGATCTGGTGCTAAGCCTGGAACATAGGTGACGAGGGCCACAAACTCATCAATGTAATCATCCAGTACACCGAGTTGGCGTACCCCACACAGTCGTTCAATAGCGGAGCCTGAGTAGCAGGTGTCGTAGCGGCCTATCATCTCCTGCTTGAGTTCCGACCAAGAGATGGTCGGGTTGGTCTGGCGGAGCCATCGGGCCAATGGAGGGAGGAGCCATCGAGTCCCACGACGGCGGTAGAGACCTTGTCTTGGTCGGGTGTGTGGTGGAGATCGAAATACTGTTCCGCCTTGGCGATCAACCCCATCGGATCCACGCCGGAGAAGGTGGGAAGGTCCAAGGCAAGGGTCGGACGGCTCGGGGGCAGCGGGGTTGCGGTGTCCCACCATTGAGCGGAAACGGTGGTTCCCCGAGAATGGACGTGTCGGGGCCCGATCCCGCGGATCCGCTGGTGGACGAGGCGGCGGGAGGTTGGAGCGCATCAAACTTGGTGTGAAGAGCGAGGATGGATGCGTGCATGGAGACGACGAGGACTTCATGGGCTTCAACGCGGCGGAGGGCTTCAGCGGCGGTGTCTTCCTGCTGAAGATCCACGGTTGAACGGGTGTTGGGGGCCATTACTTCAAGCGGAAAGTAGCGGCACCATGGGGAAGGCTTCAGCGGAAGGTGGACGGATGGAGCGTTCGGCCTTCGGCGTGCAGATCCAGGTGGAAGGCTTCCTTCTGCGGAAAGAGGCGGCGGACGGGTTGTTGGCGGCCTGCAGGCGAAACGACGGAGGGGGGGGGGAGTTGGTTCTCCGACGACTGGAGGCGGGCGAAGAGGCCAGGTCTGACCACTTGGCACGGTACCGGGTGAGTGGGGGAGAGGAGCGGTGGAGTTAAGAACGAGAAATGGAGAGGGAGAGTTAGGGTTGGAGAGAGGAAACATAAGCATTCATACAAGATGAAAATAATACAAAGCTTACGCGTCCTCTTATAGCGATGAGGAGCGAATACAAAAGGAACTAACTCAAATTAGGGAATACAAAAATACTTAAAACGGCTCAAGTAAATAAAACAACAAATAAACGTCTTCAGCAAAGAAGGCACCCAATATATTATTAATTATCATCCGCGGTAATGGTGGGGCCATCCGATATACGCGTCCGGCGCATGTAAATTTTCCAAGGAGGCTCGTCGTCGTGTAGCTCTGTAATAAGATGTTTCATTGTGTAACATCGAATATTTGATCATCCTTGCTCAGATGAATCAAAACATCTAGGAGTGCGCATAAAAAACAATCAATGCCCTGAACCGACCGAATCAAACTGACTTTAGCACTAAACTAGTCAGTTTGAGGCGAGGTCGATTTTTAAATAGTGGAACATGATAAGTTCGCAAATTCATTTTTGTTTCCGGAATCTAGAAAGAAGTAGACCGAACCACCCCACCTCCAGCGAAAATATACAAGATTTGAAGGGTGAATAAATGATGGTGCTAGTCACGCGGGTGTTCACTCAGCAGTCGGCAATGGGGTATTGAGATTAGAAGGAAACTTTCTCATTGGTTGTGAGGCTTAATGATGGGTATCACGACATGCATATGCCTACACGATGATCAAAGTCGTCCACTTATGTGGATCGACGATCCGAGATTTTTGGTTATTTTCATGTATTTTCCTGATTTTTATTTTCAAATATTTGTAGGGTCGTCATGATCGGAGAATCATGGCCGTCCATGATGACCCCTTAGTCAAGAAATAGGGATAGATGGTTCATTTGGAGGGGATTGAAAGTTTGAGTGAAGAAGAGAATACTCTTCGATCACCCGGTGTCGAAGCTAGAAATCAAGTGCAACACAAAGTTATCTCTCTCCTCCCCTCACCATCTAGCCGGCCACCCCTTCCCCTCATCCCCCATACTAGCCAGCCCATCATCCGCTTCTCCACAAGCCAGTAGCCGACCTCCGCCATTTTCCCCCTCAAAATCCCCAACTGGCTTCCCCTTTCCATCCCCCACAATATCGAACTGGCAGCCTCTCTTTCCCCACCCACCTCCAAGAGCCCGATACCTCCACTTGCCTCCTCAAAATCTCCAGCCGGGAGCCTTCAACCACCTCCCTATACCCCCTCCAAAAACCGGCCACAAACACTCCCGCACTCCCTTCATTTTTCAATTTTCCAGTGATTACCGAAAACCACCTCCATCCGCCGCCGCCGCCGGATATCCACGATGACCACTTCCGGCAAGCCACCATCCCCACCACCAACATAACTACCATAACCCTTCCCACTAACCCCACTATACTAAAATTTAGGCCTCTCCCATAAAATTCCCCCAATCTCCCATTTCCTCCCCTCAGTTCGCCGTCTCCTAAAATTCCCCCAATCTCATGTGGATCCACCATGTGCTGTCCAAGCAGAGCCCCAACTTTTCAATTCCAGCAGTCGGCCACTCCTTTCACATTCAACCCCAACAGAACCCACTTCCCCTAACTTCCCCAACATCCAGTTAACGGCCAGTCCATAGTTTGCTACTGGAATAGGTCCTGGAGCAGTAATATCTAAATTTGATACTGGAAATTATTTCCAGTTGGTCGACTCCCCATTCATCTGTCCTCCCTTGCTCCTAAACTCTCCCGAGCTGCTGTTTTTTCCACTCCATTTCTCCGCTGGCGCACCTCCCATCACTCTTTGTGGTTCCAACCGGCTGTTGGTGTTACCATGATGATCTGAAAGTGATCAAACATGTATCCTCACTGCCAACACAATATGAGTCTATCAGGGTCAACATAAGAACGTTTGGAGAATTTGGAAGATTGGATTATGTTGGTCTTGCTCATGTGATGAGTGAAGGACCAAACACTGGCATGAGATGAGTGAAGGACTGGACTATGTCATGCGTTGAGTGCGTCGAGACCACTCAAAGCTTTCGTCGAGTCAAGTGTTGATTCGTCGAGTTAGCGTTGAGAGTGTTGAGACCACTCGACGATTCATCGAGCCAATCGTTGATTCGTCGAATGATGGCGTTGAGTGTATCAAGTCTACTAACCCAGGCGTTGAGTGCGTCGAGACCACTCAACGCCTTCGTCGAGGCAAACGTTGACTTGTCGAATTAGGCGATGAAAGCGTCGAGGTCATTCGACGTCTTCGTCGAGTTAAATGTTGACTCGTCGAATGATGGCGTTGAGTTCATTCAACGACTCGTCGAGTCAAGTGTTGAATCGACGAGTCTGGCGTTGAGGTGTTGAGTGCGTTGAGTGCACTCAATGATTCGTCGAGTCAAGTGTTGATTCGTCGAGTCAAGTGTTGATTCGTCGAGTCAAGTGTTGATTCGTCGAATATCGACGTGTATACTCAACGATTCGTCGAGTCAAGTGTTGATTCGTCGAATATCGACGTGAATACTCGACGAATTATGTTTCGTCCGGTTTATTTCCTCTAAGTCCGGTTCGGGCGGAGTCTGCAGTTAACGATTGGTTCGGTACTTAGTATATAAACGTTATGTACAGTAAACCGAACAAGTGACGATACATTTAGACCTAATCGGGAGTCGGCTTCTTCCCCCTCCTGACGGAACTGCTCCGCCAAGGCCGATTACTCCGATCTCGCCGCCGACCGTCCGTCATTCCTGTACGTCGCCGGAAATCGTTTCCTTAGCGCCGTATTCGTCTTTGCCGCCTCTCCTTGAACGGATCTAGCAGTCCGTGGAGCCGATGAGGGCAAATCCTCTTCTGACCATGATCTTGTGCGACAAGAGTCTAAGGGTTCTCCCGTTCGCGTGGATCACCCGTAGAGGCGTGGACATTATTCTACGCTCGGAACTCAAGTCGTTGTCGTTCGTTGGAATCAATCGGAGCACCTTGGTAGAGTATTGACTCAATCCCTCAAAGGTAAAATTTTATTTACCGCACTTTACTTCTTAATTAATGTGCATCGCTAGATCCGAACTATTTTGGGTTTTCTTGTTCCATTTCCGTTGCGCACAAGTGTTGTGACGTATAGCAAAACCTAACACCGCCTAACAACCCTCCCATATAGTACTGCCGATTCTTATTCTGGGCTGTCCCGAGCCCCCATTTATAACTGCCCGCCTCCCGATTGCCCCCAACTCCTCCCACAGCTATAGCCAGTCTTCAAAAAGTTTTTTTCAGCCTTGGCTTGTGCAATCCAGCAGCATTCAGCACCATTGTGAGCCCAGAATTCAGCGCCTACTTTGATTCCAGCCCGAGGAAACCCTCCAAGCCCTCTACTACCTAGTTGTGTAAGCTTACTAAGTTGGGAATCTTTAATTTTATGTTGAATTAATGATTATCTCCTACTTTGCATTATATCTCTTTCTAAGTTTTGTTTCCACACCACTCGTGGCTAGTGTTGGTGTTTATTTGCTCGTTGCTTAAGATTCGTGTGCACTCTCATTAATATTACATCACGCGTCCTTCATTTTGTGAAGTTTTTCTTCTAATGTGGTTCTCATGTGTTTGGTTTTATAAATCATAATTATTACAAAGCTAAATCGTCGAATTCGTACTGTGTCTACATTCAAGGTTCAACCATTACTCCCCGTCATCGGACAATCCTGCATCAGATTGGTATCAGGGCCTCAGGTTGGGGCTCAAGGAAAGATTCTTCTACACAGGATCACATCAGTGTTGAGTTTGATGTTTATTAATACCAGCAAGGGTTATTTGGTAAAGATATGGCAAAACGACAACTACAAAATCCCAATTTAAATCCAGGTAAGGGTTATTTAGTTAATAAGTTAACATTAATAATGTATTTATGTATAATATATTGTGTTGGCATTTCAATTTTCACAGTACATTGGTGGAGGCTTAACGGTGTTGATACGGCATACCTTAAAACTATGGCTATGAAGATTTTAAGTCTAACTACTTCAACCTCTGGCTGTGAGAGGAACTGGAGCACTTTCGAGACGGTAAGCATTAATTTATTTAGTTAAACATAAATATTTTATTATAAAATTGTATAAATTATTTAACTTTTTAAAAAAATTTGTAGATACATTCTAAAAAGAGGAATAAACTCGATAGCAAAAGATTGAACGATTTAGTATTTGTAAAGTTCAATGTTTTGCTGAAGTCAAAATATTCAGATACATCTCGAGATCCATTGGCAGCTAACAATGTTGATTCTAGAATGGTACAAGAGTGGATGGTGAATGTTGATCCTGCAGAGGACGAAAATGAAGATGATGAAGTCTTTCCTGGAGAGGGGCTGACATGGGCGCAAATTGGCAATATAGTCGATGCTGATCATGATGAAAAGAGGCCTCCAAGACCAGCTACAAGCAAAGCAGTGGCTGTTAGTTATTAAAGAAGGGGGGGAGAAAAGTATCTGAGGTGGACGAGGGAGATCTAGAGGGTTCATCTGATGAATATCATATTCTATCTAATCTGTCAACTATAGATGAGTCTTTAAGTGACGAAGAATGAGGTATGTTTGAAAATTAATTATTGAAATTTTGATCTCATAAAAATAATATATGGTTGATAGTTTCTTAAAATCACTAGTTTTACAAATTTTTATCTTTAAAGTGTTGTATGTTAAATGTTACATATAGCTTTTAATATTTAAAAGTTCAATAGGTTGTAAAATAGGTAGTATTGTGACATGTAAAAAAAATAATATTTAATTACATCTATAATTAATTAAATATTAAAATCCGATATATGAAATATCCTCAATATATCCCCCGATATATAAAAAACCGACATGAAAACCCAAACCGACGTGTCCCCGACATCCGACATCTGCAACATTGATATCATGCATTCATAATAATCATTGCAACTTTATTCCTTTATTTGAGGAACCGGAGTTCGCATATATTCAAGCCCATATAGTTCCATCAGGGAGATCGTCATATTCGTATGATGATTATCCTCGTCCTCGACCCATCACTCATAGTAATCGTGACGACCATTCGACGTGACTTGATTGCGGTACAAGCAACCACTACGATGATCATCATTTTGAGGAGCCTTGAGTATAGGTTTTGTGGAGTCGTCTCACCTTTTGATGGTTCGTCAAGTCCTGAGGCCTTCGGCTATTGGCTCGTGGACATAGGGATATTATCTAAATCACTTTGAGTTATTTGGTGAGAGTCGTGTTAGGTCTGCGAAGTTTAGGTCGGGTGAGACAATACTGAGAAAGCACTGAGAAGACCCTTAAGCGAGATCGTCTTCGTCTCATCACTAGTTGGGTGAAGAAGAAGCGGAGGTTGTCAAATAAGTATTTGTCGACATCATATACGAGGTGTCTCCTCGATCAAGTATCTACCCACCAACAAGGATTCATGTTTGTTGTTGAGCATAAAGATTATCTCGACGTGTTAGTAGTAAGGAGCAACATACATGATGAGACAGTCGTAGTTGTTGGCAGATTCCGTATCGGGCTTAGGACTGCGATTAGTGTTGCACTGTAGTCTCTATGGTCATCGGTTAGATTCTGTTGAGCAAAGATTTCAGCTCGCCCTCCACTACGAGCAGTTCATGAGATCTAGTAAAGTTAGTCGAGTATATTCATACCTCGACGAGCTAGCAGTAAGGAGCAAAATACAGGATAAGCAAATCGTAGTTGTTGTCAGATTTCGTTTTAGGCTTAGGTCTGCGATCAGCGTCGCACTGTATGGTCATCGGTTAGATTATGTTGAGCAGAGATTTCAGCTCGTCTTTCACTACGAGCAGTCCAAGAGATTCACTAAAGTTAGTCGAGTATATTCATACCCCAACTGGCCCATCTCAAGGAGTCCTACCCAGCCTGAGGCCACACTCATGCCAACCTGTGTCTCTATGGATACAAATTACGGGACTTCGGATATAGAGTTTTTCAGTGAGGTTCAGTGTCAATTGAGTAGTAGAGTAACACGCTACTTAAGTCTGATCCAGGCTATGTGACCCCGAATGAGAGTGAGTATGAGCGACCTGGTGATCCTATAATTACATGTCCTTCCCCTACATGTTGTGTTGACTTAGATATTGCTCTGATCATCGACTCACCCTTGAGCACTTATTCATCTAAGCTTCACGGCAAAGTAGTGATGAGTTTGTGTCAAAAATAGAGTCTAGCATTGACTTTGTAGTGGTTGTCTCACCTGCTTCTGATGACATTCCAGCTATACCGGGAACCTGTTTCAGAACTCAATGCATCTATGACAATTTTTATTATACCCCTTTTGGTGAATCACCGGATGAATTTTCCCTTTATGGAGGCATTCAACACAACATAGGGTGGCATCCTAGTATCATTGTATCACATATTCTTATGAGTGTTTATCTCACCCTCAACGAGTATTTCTACACTTCGCCTAGAGAGATTCCAGATAAACCACCAATAATTAAGGAATGTAACTACTATTTATGAGTTAGTCGAGAGTGAGAGTGCTCTTGATAGCTTGTGGATCGATTTATGACACCTCGGGTGATTATTTAAATGATCATTGCACCTGCGATAATTTTTTACACCTCATCCGCTGAACTCCCTGACCATGCACCCCTCTGGAAGAAAAGTCTTTACAGAAAGATCTGGTGAGTCTGTCGACCGTCATTGCGTAACTTGCATAAGTCTGACCAACGTATGATTAATTGCAATAATGATATTTAAAAAGCTTATGATAATAGCCACAAGAATTTACAAAGATTCAGAGAAGGAGAACAAGTCATGGCTTGTATATATGTTGAGAAGTTCCCCGAGGGAATTGCTCGACAATTAAATGTCAAATGAATGAGTCCTTACACAGTTATCAAAATAATTGGAACAAATGCTTACGAATTAGATATTCAGCAAAGTATGAAAAAAATTTGTGTATTCACCATTAAAAATTTGACTCCATTCTTTGAGCCACACGGCCATGTACTCTTTGCCACCCGCCACATCAGCTCCTTAGCCCAGCCTCCATCCACTACTTCACCGCAGCCCCGACCTTCACCTACTACTTCACCACAGCCCAGACCTTCATTTACTACTTCACTATAGTCCTAGGTCTTCGACACTGATTGATCATTTGACTTCTTCCACAGTAGTACCACGTTCTCTGACATAGGCATCATGATCCACAGACATTGATACAATTATCAGCATCATCCCTCAACATCATCGACAATGGTGTCATTTCCAGTACCACCACCGCTCTCGATGTTGATGACAGCGACAGTACCATCACTAGTACCATATTCACCACCGACTTCCTCTAATTCGACTCAGACATATTCAACACTATCTCTTATAGCAACATCACCACCTTCAACACTATCGCTAGCTTCAGCAATACCATCCTCGACTCCATCGTCAACACCGGCTTCATCAATACCATCTTAAATCTCCGCAACAGTTGTACCATAGACCTGGCCAGCGAGATCAGAACACCATCAGAGCAATGGATTCACCACGCCTTTATGTGAGAGCACGCTCATCTTCATTCACGGATATGAGTGTTTTCAAGGCGGGGTGGGGGGATTGATGGGAACCACGACACACATAGGTCTACACAACAATCAGAGCCGTCCATTTTATGTGGATCAATGATCCGAGATTTTTAGTTATTTTTCTATATTTTCTGTTTTTTACTTGCACATATTTTGAGGGCCGTCATGATCAAAAAACCATGACCGTTCATGACGGACCCTTAGTCTATAAATAGAAATATAAAGGGTTCATTTGGAAGGGATTGAAAGAGTGAAGAAGAAAATCATCCTTTCGATCACCCAATGCCGAAACCGAAATCCAAGTGCGACGCTTGAAAGTTGTCCTTCCTCTCCCCTCCCCTCTCCATCTGTTGTCCACTCCCTTCCCCTCATCCTCCATACTAGCTGGCCCTCCCTCCTCTCCACAATCCAGCAGACAGCCCCCGCCATTTTCCTCCTCAAAATCCCTAATCAGCTTCCCTTTCCATCCCCCACAATATCCAGCCAACATCCCCTCTTTCCCCTCCCATCTCCAACAGTCTGATACTTCCAATTGCCTCCTCAAAAACCTCCAGCTGGCAGCCCTTCAAGCTCCTCCCCATACATCCTCAAAAAACCGGCCACAAACAATCCCTCATTCCCTTCATTTTCCAATTTTCCGGCAATCTCCGGAAACTACCTACGGCTTCTCACCACCTAAGGAGATCCACTCAGGCTACCTCTGGACAGCCACCATTCCCACCAACAACATAACTACCATAACCACCTTCCCACAGCTCCACTATTCTAAAATGTAGGCCTCTCCGTGAAAATTCCTCCCCATCTCCCATTTCCTCCACTCCTCCAGTATTTCCTGAACATTCTAAGGTGGATCCACCTTGTAATGTCCAAAATGAGCCCCACTATTCCAATTTCAGCAGCCAGCCACTCCTTCCAACATTCGGCCCGAAATGAACCCATTTCCCCTCTCTTCCCCAATGTCCAATTCACGGAGCCCATGGTTTGCTGCCAGAATAGGTCCTGGAGCAGTAGAATCTAATTTTGATACTGGAAGTTCATTCCGGCTGGTCGATTTCCCATTCATCTGTCCTCCCTTGCTCCCAAACTCTCCCATGCTGCAGTTTTTTCGCCTCCATTTCTCTGTCGGCTCCCCTCCTGCCAATGTTTGAGGTTCCAACCGCCTGTCAACCCTCCCAATCCAGAACTGCCGCCTCTTATTCTGGGCTGTCTCGAGCCCCCATTTATCCCTGCCACCTCCCCACAATCCCCAATTCTTCCCATAGCTATAGCCAGTCTTTAAGTAGTTCTTTTCATCCTTGGCTTGTGCTGTTCAGCAGCACTCAACACCATTGTGCCCAGAATTCAGTACCTTTCTGAGCCTAGAATTCAGCCCCTATGATTCCAGCCCGGGAAAACCCTTCAAGCCCTCTACAAACCTAGTTGTGTAAGCCTAGTAAATTGGGAGTCTTTTATTTCATGTTGAATTAGTGATTACTTTCATAATTTGCATTATATCTCTTTGGAAGTTTTGCTTCCAGACCACTTGTGGCTAGTACCGATATTCATTTGCTTGTTGCTTAACATTCGTGTACTCATTAATACTAATAACGTTTTCTTCATTTTGTGAAGCTTTCCTTCTAATGTTTTTCATGGGTTTGATTTCATAAATCATAATTATTACATGTATAAATCGTGGATTCGTATTATGTCTGCATTTAGGATTCATCCATTATTCTTCATAGGATTGTCCTGTAACAACCGGATTATAATTGCACAAAAATGATTTCATTCCAGGATTTGAGCACGAGTGAATTTCTTGGTACTTCTTTTTTATTAAGGTAATTTGTTTATGATACGTTGTATGTGCATAAATAAGGAAAATGAAATTAAATGCATGTTATAAATACAACACAATTCAAATTTTGAACAAGTTTAGCATGTCAAATCAAGAAGTCCCCCCCCCCACCACCACGGTTTCCTTGTGAGGTCTCATGCGTCTCTTAAGTAGCTTATAGCGCTCGAAGGGAGTGAAACTGCAATCTCTCGTAACTGCTCCCAGCGTGACCTTTTCCGCTCGATCCTAGGGTTCTTTTGGTCGACTGGTACCTTGAGGCCCTTCTCCTTCGACGGCGAAGTTCTCCATCTGCATAGGATTTGATGATCCCTCGTCATCTTCTCGCATAGGAGCTGATGCATAGAAGCCCTTCCCTCTTCCTGTTTGACGGCGGCAGCAGGCTCCTAGGAGCTTTCTCCTCCTCCAGGAACCCTAGTCGACACTTTCTCTCTCTCTAGAAGGTTGGTCGACATCCCCTTAGGCGTAATGTCTCGCAGAAAACTCTCCCAACCATAGTTCTTTTTGTATCCTTGAAGGTAACCACCAGAACCTTCTTCCTCTTGATTTCTATGCTTCAAGAACCATAGATCTTCAAATTCCTCTTCTCTTGAAGGAATCGCAACAGCCCCAGCAGCCTTTAGAACCCCTTTTCTGCTCATGTTCATCCTCCTCTTCCATCAGATTAGTCAGGAACGTTCCAGTCGAGGTCCTTCTCAGTTCAGCGAGTACTTTCTGTCGTGATCCAAAATCGACTTCCTCCGGCAAACCCTTTTTTTTGGTAGTATCAATTTCCTTTGGAAAAATTAGATTGTACGCTTATATGGTTACCCTTTAGAATTTTTGTTTAAGAATTACCTTAACTAATGAATCTTTTAGGTAGTCACAACTGAAAAGAAAATTTCAAATTTAGGCATAGCGGGTTCCGATTCACAAATCTTAACCCTCCACCGTCAGAGAAATGGTAAATTCCTTTTCTTTATTATGAGATAGTATTCCCAAAATTTAGAAGAAATAAATATATGTTTTATTGTCCTTTTTGAGTATTGAGGAGATCTGAAGAGGTGAACCTCGTTGTCAATCGGAGAGCGACTTTGTGCCCTCAGAATATTTCTTATAAAGAAGCATGTCGACGTCTCGCGTCTACGGGCGACACACCAGTGAGATAAGAAACTCTTATTCCTTTTGGCCGGACATACCAGATAGTTTTGCAGAAAAATGTCATTATTATTCAGAAATTCTTAAAATTATAAGAAACTGCAATTATTGTTAGAAAGTAATAACCAGCAAACATCCAACATATATATGTAGATCCTAAATAATGTATATATATCCTTCCAATTAGAACTTCAGATATTGTGAAAATTTAGGAAACATATACTACCGTAAATGTTTAGAAAGCGGGAAGTACCAATCATATGAATATGAACTTTAATTGTTTAAATTACGCAGATGAATGCGTAAGCAGAGTAGCACAAAACAAAAAATGTTTAGGAGGCACGATTGAGACCTTCTCTCGTGATAGATAGAGGTGCACTATCTTACTCATAAGGCATAGTGTATCGTATGAGCCTCAGTTTTGGGGAAATAAGACCCCCCTGCCTTACAGAAAATTTGCAAATGCGAGTTTGTGTTCGTGAGACACTAAAACACCAGGGTTCATTTGTAGGGAATCAGATCGTTAGATTAGAATTGTGCATTAGAAGATACTCAGCCTATAATTTAAAAAAAAGACAAACATAAGTCACCTAGAACTCAAGTACAAACCGAAGCTTATAAATCCTTTTAGTCAACCAATTTTCGGAACTTTAGTAAATATGTTTAACATGACTAAACTAGAACAGATATTTATGTTGTCAGTATTATTTTAGAAAAGCATGTATAGTATACCAGCATATAATTTTTTTGCAGCATAAAAATTTTATTTTGAAAAGCATGCATTCATGTTCTTCCAACATATTTTTAGTGTTACTAGGAAGAATAGTTTTTCTTACTCACCAGTTGGGTTGACCAATTTTCGGGCATATTTTTACAGGCATCACAGTGGGGAGTTGCGTCTAGGATGAGTGTGTTTGTAGATTTTTGTCTTATACTTTGTTTTCTTTCAGTTGTTCATCCTTACAGTACTGTACTGTTTTCCTTTCATGGACTATGTGTAATCGAATTGTTTAAGATTTTCTATGCACCAAGCATTTTTGTATTCTAGTTGGCTCTGTGAAATCAGAATTGATGAGGTACAATTTACCCTTAACTGCATTTTCTACTTCCATTGTAAGTTTCATGTTAATAATTTCTTATTTATGTATGTTATGTACCAGTTTATTATTGTTGCTTAGTTTACTTCTTATCGCAAGGCCCGACCGGACTGCTGATTTGTTGTTAAATTAGGTTGGGGTATTACACGTCATGCGTCACTTAATCACACGGGATGAATCTATAGGGTTATCTAAATGATGATGCAGGCATGCAACACCCGCAAATCAATGAATAATGTGATTGCTACCTAACTTTAATGAATGCCCTATTAGAATTCAAAAATGCAAATAAATTGACGCCCCCTGGTACCAAATCAGATGCAGAGTGGGGTAGTGATAGTGTCTCTATGCTATGAAATCCTAAGTGTGCAGTAATAGAGAAACCTAGCAAATACCCTAAAATGATACAACACAACAAAGACGCATCTAGTGGTAGATTGCAACTAACAATAAAAGAATAAATTTGAACATGAACAACACAACGTGCTTGGGCTTGGCAGAGGGGTGAGGGAATTGGATGGGGGTTTTCTGAAATCCTAATAATCATGTAGCTCGGCGATCAACCGAGACCGGCAAGTCGGGCCAGTTAAAAGGAATTTAGAAAATAGTAATCTGCTTGTTAATTGAAGTCAAAATACAACCACGTGACATATGCTCATGCCAATCACTTAGGGAAATGGTTCCTCCTAAGGCTCGCTCTCAAAGAGTTGCTAGAGACTACATGACATCCTCCTAAGACTCGCTACTCTCCCTTATATAAGTGAGGACTTGCTAGAGACGATATTACTAAAATGACACACTAGAGAAAGATATAAGTGAGTACGACTAAATACTTGAGTCGCAATATCCATGAAGGTTGACTATCGTGCGTAATTGTATCGTCGTTTCTCTTCAGGCTTGGCTCAAATTACATGTTATGCTTTAAATTTGCAGGAAATCTGATAAGACTTTGCAAGAAGAAAATAGATCTAAGGAGGGAGTGAGAGAGAAAGGGGAGAAGAATTAGGGTTAGGGGAAGAAGGAGAGGAAGTACCTTGAAATGATAGTTGATGCCATCCAAAGGGATCCCCGGGTTTATTAATACCTGGGGCTCAAGGGGGCCGGCCGGCCCCCCCACTTGGGGACTGAACCGGGTCGGTTCAGTCCCCCCTTGGCGCCTTCATCGGTTGGGGGCTGAACCGGATGGTTCAGCCCCGTTGTTTGGCCTCCGCTCTTTTGGTCGCCGAGTGTATATCTGTCCTTGAAATTGTAGCGGATGCGGCGGCATAACATTCCCTCCCCCTTCAAGAGCCAACTTGTCCTCAAGTGGGAAATCCGGAAATGTCTCGCGGAACTCCAAGAAGTCAACCCAAGAATTTTGTTCAGCGGTCATATTCGCCCACTTGACGAGGAGCTCGAGCCGGTACTCGGCACCCCGCCGCTTCCATTTGGTCAACAGAATCGCCTCCGGCGAAGGCCGCAATTCGCCGCCGCTAGTAGCATCTGGGAGAGTAGGACAGATCGGAGTGGAGTTTCTGAGCTTCTTCTTCAGTAAGGATACATGGAACGTTGGGTGGATGCGAGAACCCTCCGGAAGAGCAAGAGTATAAGCAACGGGCCCCACCCGACGAAGGATGCGGAACGGGCCATAGTATTTTGGTGCCAGCTTCTGGTTGGTCCGCCGAGAGACCGATAGTTGCCGATATGGTTGGAGTTTAAGGAAGACCTCATCGCCGACCGCAAACTCCCGCTCGGTACGATGTTTGTCGGCTTGAACCTTCATGCGATCATGGGCGATGCGTAAATTCTCCCGGAGTAGCGATAAAGTCCGGTTGCGATCCAGTAACATCCGGTCGACCGCGGGCAGAGCGGTGCTGGCTGGCTCATAAGAACTCAGAGTAGGCGGGGGGCGGCCGTAGACCACCTCAAAAGGAGTGAGTTTGTTGGCTGTGTGAAAAGATGTATTGTAACAGTACTCCGCCCAATGGAGCCACCGAGTCCAGGAGCGTGGTTCATCCATGACAAAACACCTCAAATAAGTTTCAACCCCCCGGTTGAGGACCTCTGTCTGGCCGTCTGTCTGAGGATGGTGAGTCGTGCTCATGCGGAGGGAAGTCCCCTGTAACCGAAACAGCTCCTGCCAGAAATTGCCCACAAAGACGGGGTCCCTGTCTGATATGATAGCACTTGGAATTCCGTGAAGTCTCACAATCTCCTTGGCAAAAACATCAGCAACTGTGGTGTCCGTGTACGGATGGCTCATCGCAATGAAATGCCCATATTTGGACAGCTTGTCAACCACCACCAAGATGACGGATTTGCCTTGAGACTTGGGCAGACCGTCAATGAAATCCATGGAGACTGTGTCCCAAATCTGACGGGGGATCTCCAACGGTGTCAGTAGCCCGGCAGGCGAGGTAGTCTCATACTTCTGTCGCTGGCAGATCTCGCATTCACGTACAAACCGCTGAACATCTCGTCGCAGCCCTTTCCAAAAAACATTCGCCCGGACCCGTTGTAATGTACGCAGGATACCTGCGTGTCCGCCGGTGGGTGAGGCGTGGAACTCCTGCATCATGACCGTCCGCCAGGCCGACGTGGCAGGGAGGACTATCCGGCCCTGATGGTAAAGTCTGTCTCCCTGCAAATAGTAGCCGGCCTCAGTAGGCTCCCCCTGTCGCAGTGCTTCAATGATGGTTCGCAGATCCGGATCTTGCTGAACTTCTGCCTGTATCTCTTCCAGTGACTCAATCACTGGTCCCGAAATATGCGACAAGGAACTCTCTGGTATACGGGAGAGTGCATCAGCCACCACATTTTCCTTCCCCTGCTTATACACAATCTCATAGTCGTATCTCAATAACTTTGTCAACCACTTCTGCTGTAATTGTGAGGCTAATCTTTGCTCCAAAAAATGTTTCAGGCTCTGGTGATCTGTGCGGATCTGGAAGTGTCGTCCCAAGAGATAAGGCCGCCACAAGGCGACCGCATGCAGGATGGCTAACATCTCCTTCTCATACGTCGAAAGGCCCAGCGTCCGGGGTGCCAACGCCTTGCTGAAGTAGGCCAAGGGTCGGCCCTCTTGTATCAACACAGCTCCAATACCGACCCCCGAAGCATCGGCCTCCACTACGAACGTCTTGGAGAAATCTGGAAGTGCCAGAACCAGGGTAGTAGTCATAGCCGCCTTCAGAGCTTGGAAGGCGACCTCTGCCTCGGAACTCCAGTGGAAAGCGTCTTTCTGCAACAGCTGAGTAAGGGGCCGGGCTATCTTGCCATAATCCTTCACGAACCGCCGATAGTACCCTGTCAGCCCGAGGAACCCCCTCAAAGCTCGGACCGTCATAGGAGGTGGCCAATCTACCATGCTCGCAATCTTCTTAGGATCAGCTTGTACCCCGTGTGCGGACACCAGGTGTCCCAAGTACTCAACCTCCGACTGCCCAAATGAGCACTTGGACCGCTTGGCGTACAGCTTGTGATCTCGCAATATGGTGAGGACGGTGCGAACGTGCTCCAAGTGATCCTCCCAACTCCTGTTGTAGATAAGTATGTCGTCAAAGAAAACTAGCACATACCTTCGAAGAAGAGGACGGAATATCTCATTCATGACGGCCTAGAAGGTTGAGGGTGCGTTGGCCAAGCCAAATGGCATCACCAAGAACTCATAGTGGCCATCGTGGGTCCGGAAGGCCGTCTTGTGGACGTCTTCCTCCTTCATACGAATCTGATGGTAGCCGGACCGGAGATCCAATTTGGTGAATAGGTGCGCCCCGTGTAACTCATCGAGCAACTCCTCGATCATAGGAATGGGAAATTTGTCCTTGATGGTAGAACTGTTAAGCCCCCTGTAATCCACGCAGAATCTCCACGACCCGTCTTTCTTCTTCACCAGTATGATCGGGGAAGAGAAAGCACTGGTGTTGGGACGAATAATCCCTGAAGTCAGCATCTCGCGCACGCTGCGCTCTATCTCAATCTTCTGAATATGGGGGTAGCGGTACGGCCGGATGTTGGTTGGGTCCGTTCCAACCTTCAACTGGATCTGATGGTCCCGAAAACGGGATGGTGGAAGGGATCGGGGCTCCTGGAAAACATCATCGTACTGTCCCAAAAGTGCTTGTATCTGTGCTGGCTCCGCGCTAGACTCCGATCCCACGGGTGTCATCCCCAGAATCATCGCTACTGTCCCGCCTTGCTCCTCCAGTCGCTGCAAACCCCTGAGTGAGATCTCCTTGAGTGGCGATGTCCTGATACCTTGCAAACAGTGGTCCTTGCCCTGCTGATTAAACTCCAACGTCATGCTGTCCCAATCTGTGGTCACCCGCCGTAACTGCCGGAGCCACTGCACTCCCAAGACCATATCCGAGCCTCGAATGGGGAGAAGGTAGACATCGGTGTGGCAGACGTATCCCTGCATCCGCAGCTCGGCCCCCTTCAGGACCCCTTCGCATCGCAACTTGCACCCATCCGCAACCATGACCTGGAAGGCGGCCTCCCGATCAATGGGAATCCCTGTCTTGAGAGCCACCTCGGGGTCGATGAAATTGTGGGTGCTCCCACTATCTACTAGTATAGTCACCCGCTCCTGGCCAATTGCCCCTGAGATCCGTAACGTGAGGGGAGCTGAGCACCCTGCCATCGCCTGAAGAGATATCCCAAATTCCGCAAGATCCAGATCATCCTCAACTGAGTCACCAGTAGTGTCTTCTTCGCCGTCCTCGTTCCGCAGCATGAAAACTTGGACCCTCTGACACCGATGCCCCGGAACGAATTTCTCATCACACTTGAAGCACAACCCCTTGTCCTTTCTGGCCTGTAGCTCCAGCCACGTCAATCTCGTCACAGTGGGACGACCCCCGGCCGGTGGTTCCTTCCGGGTTACGTCCGTCACTGTGGGTGTCCGTGCTGTCGTCCGAGTCCTCTGTCGATTGTACCGCTCCTCTTGTATCCTGCCCAAGCTGATGGCATGACTCAGACTGCGGGGCATGTACGCGTGGACCTCGTCTCTAGGGTGATCCTTCAGTCCCGATACGAAACAGCTCAGCATTGTCCTCTCTTCCCAATTGACCCGATTGGCCAACCGTTCGAATTCTGTCCGGTACTCTGTGACTGATCCTTTCTGTCGCAGCTTCTGTAACATAGCTTCCACATCTTCATACTCTAGAGGCCCGAAACGAGCCGTAAAGGACTCCACAAACTCCTCCCATGGTGCGTAATTGCGTCCCCGTAGGAACCACTTGGTCCATTGGAAGGCGTCCTCCTCCAGGTGGAACGAAGCCAACTGGACCCACTGCCCCTCCGGAATCTCTTGGTACTTGAAGAAAAGCTCAGCTTTCTGGATCCACTCTAGGGCGTCGCCGCCCTTGAATTTAGGGAAATTCATACGTGTCAATTTGGGTTGCATGTATGGCCGGGGTTCTGCATGTGCTGGTTGGTAGGGTTGCGCTGGGACCGCTGCGGGCCCAGGTCGCCCCCGGTCCATGTCGTAGCCTCCTTGCTGCCCTCCACCCCACGGGTTGCCATTTCCGTAGTCCGCCGGTCCTCCGTAGAGCGGAGGTATCGGTAGGATGCCCGCCACTCCTCCGATTGGGACCGCATTCGCTCCCGTTGGTCGAAAAGGGGCCACTCCTTGCCCCGGACCCCGCCAAGAGGGACCAGCATGCGTCTCGGGCCCGTTCCAGGCGTTCTGGGCGCCGATCGACCCGTACGGGGCCGCTGAGCCTTCCGGCGGTCTCCAGCCGCTGGGGCGGCGGTAGCCGGCCTCCGCCGGCCCTCCGGTGCCCCCCCCCCAGGTCCCCCGTACCCCTCCGGGGCCGATCCCGCCGCACGGGAGGTGTACGCGCCGATTCGCGCGGTTTCGGCTTCCGCCGATCCCGCGATCGAGAGACCGGCCCCCGTATACCCCGATCCGGCCCCCTGCTGCATTCCGCCTCTGATTCCAGTGCCATTCGGCGGCAGTGGTTGGTATGACGCCTCCGTTTCTGATCCTTCCACCGCAGGATTTTTTCCCTTCAGATTTTGTGCAAGTAGGGCTTTGATCTCCTCCATGCTCGCATCCAAGCGATCCTCTAGGGTTTTTTGAGAGGATTTCAGTTGTTCTTCGAGCGCCGTCATCGTGTCCGACAACCCTACATAGTTCTCCTCGAGGGATGCGAGTCACGCGGTTTCCGCTTCGGAGCGAGTCACCATCGTCGCAGGATGTTGCTCTGATACCAAATGATAAGACTTTGCAAGAAGAAAATAGATCTAAGGAGGGAGTGAGAGAGAAAGGGGAGAAGAATTAGGGTTAGGGGAAGAAGGAGAGGAAGTACCTTGAAATGATAGTTGATGCCATCCAAAGGGAGCCCCGGGTTTATTAATACCTGGGGCTCAAGGGGGCCGGCCGGCCCCCCCCCCCCACTTGGGGACTGAACCGGGTCGGTTCAGTCCCCCCTTGGCGCCTTCATCGGTTGGGGGCTGAACCGGATGGTTCAGCCCCGTTGTTTGGCCTCCGCTCTTTTGGTCGCCGAGTGTACATCTGTCCTTGAAATTGTAGCGGATGCGGCGGCATAACAAAATCGCAGTGAGTTTTGCAGTTTCATTGTTTCTCTCTCTATTTAGTCATACTCTCATGCATAAAATACTTGGAGAACCTCTTTGTCCGATTAGATCTATTCTTGGCCTCTCTCAGCGCCAAATATTCTACAGAACAAAAGGATTAACCATGATAAAGCTAGATAGCCAATAAAACTACATAAACATCCCTAATCCAGACGTTTGTTACAGTACATGTAGAGTTGTAATAAAACTACATAATCTTATGGTGTGCACTCAACATGGTCACCAACTTGTATTTAAAATGGTAACTCTTTAACAAAAGAATGAAACCCCCAAATCTATCTAATCATACTCTTCCCCCAAAACATCTAAAATAATGCATAAATGTCTGCCGCATAGGTTAACAGAAGCCATTTCATCGTAATAACCAGAAAGTCTTAACATTTTTCATAGGAATTGTTTTGGAAAAAAAATTTCAAAATAAATTGAAACCAGAACATAGATAAAGCTAGTGTCAGAAAGTATAGATGCAATCTATTAACCAAGTTCGAGCTTCAATACAATTAGGGTATGTATTGGTTGGACCAAATTAAGGATTCAGAATTGAAATTGGAGTCCAACTTTCATGAAAATAAATCTCCAATTCTAATTTCCAGACCCAAATTCCGTCCAAACGTCAAGACCCTAAGAGATATTTTTGCATAGAATCATTATCAAACTTATTGACATAATATCCACAGCCTTGAATGAAAAGAAGAGCATAAGGTCAGAAATAGCTGACCTCTCAAATTAACTGAAACACCAGTCTCGATGCTCTTTAACAAGCCATCAACTTCTCCTTCTCTAGCCGAAATGTGAATTGCATCTAGTCTTCTGTAGATATTTAAGGAAACATAAATCAATTCAGCTTTCATTTTTTTAAGATTGATGACATGTTGAAGCAGCTACATGAACAACAAAGTTTCCTTTTCCTTCTAACAGTACATAGGGCATACTTTAATAGTTAACATATTACCGAGGAAAAATTCTCCTATAACTTTGCAGAATTGTAATAACATCTCTTATATCTTTCAAAATTATCAATACCTTCTGTTGGGGATCACAACGCACAGTCATACACGATGATCGGAGCTATCCATTTTATGCAGATTGACGATCCATGAATTTTAGTTTTTTTGTATTTTTCTAGTTTTTATTTTCATGTATTTGAGGTTCATTGTGATTGGAGAATAATAACCGTCCATGGTGAACCCTTAGTGATGGAGATCAACACCAGATTACGGGTCACCTGAGAGGCATTCTAGATGAGTTCTCTGATATACAAGATGAATTTTCGGATAAGTTACCTCCCCTAAGAGGCATTCAGCATGCCATTGACTTCATCCCGGGGAATCCTTACTCCATTTACCATATTACCATATAAACCCTATCGAACATGTCGAGCTGAAACGACAAGTCGATGAACTTCTCCAACAAAATGCCGTACGAGAGAGCTTGAGTCCCTGCATCGTTCCAACTCTTCTTACTCCTTATAAGGACGGGAGTTGGCGTATGTGCATTGGCAGCGGCACTATTAATAAAATTATCGTGAACATCCATGAAGCATGTAGCATTCACGGACTTATTACCATCTATCGAAGGTTTGTTGATGGTTCAAGTACTATTATGTCATCCTTCGTGAGTTGCCTACGTAAGGGAAATTTTGTATGGACCTAAGACGTCACTAGAGCGTTCGAAGAGGTTAAAGAAAAGTTATCCTCGCCCCAGTTCTTCGATTGTCTGACTTTAGTGATGTCTTTGAGGTGGCATGTGACCCGTCAAGCATAGGTATTGGCGACGTATTAAGTCTGGAAGAACATCCCGCCGCCTACTTTAGTGATAAGTTAATGAGATTCGACAGAAGTATTCAAATTATGATAGGGAGTTCTATGCGATCATCTAATTCTTACGACAGTGGCGACATTATCTCTTATCCAAAGAGTTTATATTGTAATACGATCACCGGGATTCACAGAAGAAACAAGGTCACCGTCATGCTAAATAGGTGGAGATGTGGAGTACATACATGAGTTCCATTATGTTCTCAAACACAAGTCTAGTGTTGAGAACAAACATATGGATGCCTTCAGTAAGAGACTAGCCTAATGCATACAATGAGTGCCCTAATAGAGGGCTTTGAGCATTTGATATCTGATTATCCCACATGCTCAGATTTTCACGAGACGTAGAGCGCTCTATCAAGAAATCCATCAAAAATTCGTGACAGATTTCTCTTGATATATGGGTATTTATTTTATGTTCCCATTTGTCTATCACATGCACATATTTACACAATTATTTGATATGGGATATGCACGTCGGAGGTGTTGCAGATCATTTGGGGAGAGGTACTTTGATGCAGTGGTCCGGAGCCGCCCCGCTCTGGTTTTGCACCAGAGGAACACGTCTAGTCCCACCACCGGGCTGCAGCCCAAGCACCCCATTCATGACCGCACTTATTCTCAACGCGGCGGGATGTTGAGGCGGAGTCTCGAACCCAGCCCCCTTGATAAATCCCTTTCCTAACAGAGACTATCACCAACTGAGTTGCAGTGGTCCGGAGCCGCCCCGCTCTGGTTCTGCACCAGAGGAACACGTCTGGTGCCACCACCGGGCTGCAGCCCAAGCACCCCACCCATGACCGCACCTATTCTCAGCGCGGCGGGATGTTGAGGTGGAGTATCGAACCCAGCCCCCTTGATAAATCCCTTTCCTAACAGGGACTATCACTCCAGTGTGATTTTTAAGAAGGTAATATGGTTGTTATGTGATTTTTTATGGCATTTGTGCAGGTTTCTAAGGTATAGAGATTATGTTTGCATTTTTTTGTGTTTTTTCATTGTGATTTTCATGTATTGTGTATCTTGATGTTGTATGTTTAGATATTCAAAGTGTTTTATGTGGATAAAAATGTGGTTGTGTGGATGAAAGTGTGGTTGTATGTTTAGATATTCAAAGTGTTTTAAGTGGATGAAATTGTGGTTGTGTGTGGTTGTATGGGCGTATGTGTGTGTATTTGTGTGTGTAAGTGTGAATTTGTGTGTGTGTGGTTCTCTGTGTAAAAGTGTGTGTGGTTGTATGTGTATGAAAATATGTGTATGTTTATGTATGTTTGTTTGGTTGCGTATATGTGTATGTGTTTGTGTGGTGGTGTGTGTGGTTGTACAAGAAAATGTGTGTGTTTATGTTTGTATCGGCTCTTACACTTTTTTTTAAGAAGTGCATTCGCATAAAAGGAAAAAAAAGACCCAAAACAGGGGTCAATACACTAGGATATTCTTCTGGTCTCCCTGAACAAGCTCAGAAAGCTTCGGTGGGAAATCCTCACAATCAGTCCACAAAAAGGCAGAAGAAATAGAGAAACGGGCACAAAAATCAGCGACCTAATTGACCGAACGAGGGGCATGGCAGAACAGAAATTGTGGGAGATCATGAAGAAACGCAAGTTCCTCGCCATCAAGAAATGAATCAGCCCAACGGCGCGCAGAGAAGCACGAACAGTAGAATTCAATGAGGTTGCGGCAGTCTCCCTCAATGATCACCCCAGAAGCATCATAAAGAGCATGCAAAAGGTAGTCCCGAAGTGTCACCAATGCAGCAAGCTCTGCCCGGCCAGGGTCCCATTGGAGCAAAGGTTGCCCTGCCGCAAAGAAAACATCGTCGGAAGAATCACGAACCACAACCCCAGCACCCGCACAGCGATTAAGCAGAAGCGCCCCATCCACGTTGATCTTTACCCAGACCGGGGGAGGGGGGCACCACAATGGGGAAGAAAACATGGATGGTTGGGTGGTGTTCCAGTGCCCCTGGAGAGGGAAAGCATGTGTGCGTGAATAGGCCAACAAAATGTGGGAGGACATCAAAATAGGTGTAGAATGTTCCTGGTGGTGCAGCTTAGGGTTGCGCGCCCTCCAGCACTAGTAGACTATGTAGCATAAGATAGCAAGATAGCACGAGGGCAAAGGTTAGATCCCGAAGAGTCGGCAATCATGTCCAATAAAGACGCCCAAGAATCAACAATAGGGATACAGATGCCCCATCGCAGCAGCGCACGACCAACAGCAAAGAGACACGAACAGCTTCCAACAAGATGATCTCTGGATTCAGCAACAGAACAGCCCCAAGGGCACAGAACATTATCGCTCAGCCCGCATCGGTGGAGCCACACGCGGGTCGGGAGAGCATCCAAGGACAGCCGCAACCAAAACAGCTTCTCGCACGGCCTTAACTTTAGCTTCTGAAGCCAATCATTGGAGGGGAAATTTCGGAGAATAAAGCCCCAAAGGCGAGATTGGAGATCGTTCGCCCACTGAAGAGAGGAATCAAAGTAGGCAGATAATGAGTGGGGCGTATATCCACAGAGACCTGCAGAATCAGACGGCCGAGCTCCTCACAGAAGTGTTGCTCCAGCGTTGCGGCATTCCACTAGTCAGTGTCATCAAGCAGGTCGACAACAAAGATGGATTCAAGCCCTTGGCAGTTGACAAACGTCGGCCACCGAGAAAGGGGGAGTTCCATAATCCAAACGTGGTTCAGGGTACTAATAGTGACACCGTCAGCGATCATCCAGTACAAAATAGGGTCCAAGTGGAACATGTCGCCGCGAATAATGCGTAGAACCGAAGAATCTCCCCGCTTTAGCTCCTCATGGAAAAGACAGTTCGCATATCGGGAGTGCATAATACGGTAGTAGATGGCCGAACCAGGCCGTAGACCCGCAGGAGCTCCCAAGCATGTCGCGCGCAGAGGGGGCCTTGCCAGTCAATAAGGTTGTGCAACTCCAGCCCCCCCCCCCAAGGCAGTCGGCAAACAGACGGTAGTCCAGTCGACATAGTTCAACCCACGATGTAGAGGGTCCTGCCATAAAAAGGTCTTGGTGATCATGTCAATACTCCGTTGAGCAGCACGGGGAGTATCAACCTGGGAAAGAAAATATTGAGTTCAGGGGAGCAAGGAAGTAGAGATAAGCGTGGCTTTTCCAGCAATAGAGATGTGGTGATTTCCCTAACAACGAATCTTCGACCGAACTTCGAGGATCAGGCCAGAAAAGTCGGTAGCATGAAGCATGCGTATAACAAGCTTGGCCACATGGTATTGCATTTCATTGGCACGAACATAGCCCAGACGGCAAGCAAGTCTATTGGCCTTCCAGGCAGGCGTAGCCTTGCTGAAAACAACCACGAACTTAGCAACATTAACACTCTGACCTGTCCAGCGGCAGTAGCTGCTAAGAGTATCCTTCAGAATATCAACGGCGGATGACATGGCATCAGCAAACAGGAGGATATCATCCGCATATAAAAGATGGGATACACGAGGTCCGCCCGCCACAAGAGTCACTCAAAGTTCCTACCCCTGAAGATGAAGCGTCTGAGAGAGCAACTCCGAGAAAAGAATAAAGACATTGGGCGACAAAGGACAGCCCTGGCGAAACCCACATGAAGCCTCGATCCACTGGGTCTGACAATCATTGAGGGCAAACCAGGGATGGGTGATGCACTAAATGGTCCAATCAACAAATCTAGCAGGAAACCCAAAGCGATGGAGGATCTGACGCAATGTGTCCCAGGACATATTGTTGTAAGCTTGGGTCATATCAATCATAAGTGCCATGAAACACGCAAGGGAAGTGGAATTCTTGAATTTGTTCATAAGCTCCTGGGCCAGGAAACTGTGATGGGAGATGGACCGGCCTGAGACAAAGATCCCTTGCTCCAATTAAATCATGTCGGGGAGGAGTTGATGGAGACGCCGCAATAAAATCTTGGCCGCCACTTTATAAATGGTCTGACGGAGGCTAATCGGCCAGAACTTGTCAAGACTCGCTGCATTGGGACACTTTGGGATGAGAACCACAAGTCTCCTTCCACTGGGGAGGCATGATACCAGACCGGAAGAATTTCTGAAGGGCAGCACAAAAATCAACCTTGACTGTTAACCAAAATGTACGTAGAAACGAGGCAGTCATACCGTCCCGGCCTGGAGAACAATTCACCTTAAGGTCACAGACTGCTCGCCAAATATCCTCGTCTGAGACTTCCGCAGCAAGCTCCAGGGCCCTGGCATCCAAAGCGGGGGCTAGACACGTCCATCTGTTGGTGAAAAAGGAGGTAAAATCTTGTTCAATCAAGGTCGGGTCTTCAATAGATTCCCCATTCTGCAACAAGAGCTGCTGGATGTGGTTCGAACGGCGCCAGTTCGAGGTCATCAAGTGAAAGTAGGTTGTATTGGCGTCACCTTCATTTATCCACCGGGTTTTTGCGAGTTGTTTCCAGTTTCCACCAAGTCTCAAAACGAGCTAGGGGCGATTCCAACTCTTTGGCCTTAGAAATGAGGGAGCATGAATCATCAGCCGAGAGACCTGTCTCAGAACATTCAAGCACCTGGAGAGCAGCAACTTCAGAATCAAGGCGAGACATCAACGCACCTAGTTCCCGAAGTTTATTCTTGCTCCAGAAGAAGAGGGCGCGCAAGGTATGATTCCATTTCCGCTGCAAGATGACCGAGCTAGAACCAAAGTCCATCTTGAGCCAGTTTTGTTGAACAATCTGATGGCACATCGGATAGCTGAGCCAAACATCCTCAAAGCGGAACCATCTGTCGCACGAGGGGAGGGAGGGGATCCAAAATGGAAGAGCAGCAGGCAATGGTCCGAGCTCAGCCGAGTAAGGTGGCGAACAGAGGCCATAGGATTCAGATCAAGATCAGGGGAGTTCATAAAGACGCGATCGATGCGCACCTAGATACGGTCATCCCAAGGTTGATTATTGCACCAAGTGAAGTCCGCACCAGTGAACTGCAACTCATGGAGGTCATTAGACAAAGCAGCATCCTCCATCTCCCGAGCACCCAATGAGTGCGAGAAAGGGTGGGCGCCTTTCTTATCCTCAAGACGGAACGTATAATTGAAATCTCCCCCAACATTAGCTGGATTGGCCGGATGCAGGTGAGTACCCAGAAGCTCCCAAAGGGACCAACGCACATACCGGTCCTTATTTGCATAGACAAAGGCCACGGTCCATGCTTGAAGATTAGGTAGGGACACACTTACAAGGATATGTTGGTTGGAGGCCGCCACAACATTAAGGGAGAGGATTCCTTGACGCCAAAGCACCGCAAGCCCACCGTACTTCCCCACTACCGGCTGGTGGAAGAAATCTCATTGGCGACCCACAAGACGATCAATATCGTTGCGCGTGAGCAGCTCAGATTTTGTTTCAAACGGGAAAATCAGACCAAGATCATGACACGGGCTCTGACGCTTTTATGTAGGCGTTTAAGTGTGTGTTCATGTTTTATATGTAGATGGAAGAAATATTGAAGCGTCTTAGACATAGGAGAGCAGCAATTGCAGCGTCTCTTGCAGCGGTCACAATAGTTATGATGAAAACCAAGATTTGAAGAGATCTTGTAGAGATCGATTCTGAATAAATTTTAAGGACACCGATTCTAAATATATTTCTACCATAATTAAACTTGAGTGCTTTTGTTTAACTTGGTTTGGGAGAGAGAAGAAGAAGGAGAAGGTTTTTGCCATTATTGGAGCTCCGAAACTCCGAATTGCGAGCAGATTTCAAATCCACGGAGAGCAGTCCGGTGCGGTTCTTTTCATTCGTTTGAATTTTTGATTCATGGCGTTGATACGATCGTCAAGGGTAAAGATCCTTCTCTCCGGCCATAGGACGTGTTTGTCCTATTTTTAAGGTAATATGCTTTCATATGGAAGAGTCTCAACTGTTTTAACCAACTTCGAATGAATAGAAGCTCGTTTGAAATTTTGTGTAATATTCTAATTATGTGTGGATTATTAAGAAACACCAAAATGTTTCAGTTAGAATCGGTTAGTGTATTTTTATGTGTTAGCTCACAATAAGAAATTTTGGGAAGTTGTTGGAACGTATCTACGTTCAATTAATACAATCTGCAGAGATTTCAACATTGTATTAGGGGGAATTCTAAAATTATCCTCTCACTTTATAAAGCTTCCTGATGCATCAACAGCTCAAAAATGGCGTCATTTTTTGGTGAGCAATTTAATTCATTCATATATTTATGTACAATAGTATGCTTAGATTATATTAATATAAAATGCATGGTCTTATAGGATTGCATTGACGTCATAGATGATACTCATATTAAAATAACAGTTCCAATTAAAGATCAAGGTAAGTATTGGAGTGGGAAACAAGCCATTATAGCAAACGTCAAAGGTGTATGTGATTCAAATATGAAATTTGTGCATGTATTGCCTGAATGGGAGGGCTCATCATCGGGCTCCAGAGTATTGCGTAATGTACTCAAAATAACAGATCGTTTCGAGGTGTTAGCAGGAAAATGTTACATTGTGGATGCAGGATACACCAACGGTCCAGGATATCTTGCTCCATATAGGTCAACGAGATACATATAAAAGAGTGATCCGTGCAAGGCAACAATTGTTACATATACTGCAATAAACATATTTTGTTGTTTTTTAATGTTTTTGGCAACATCAATATAGTAATACCATGAGTATCACTTTGTTACTAACTATAATTTGTTCACTTTACTATATTCTATGCTTGACAAATGTACGGACATTAAATGGATAAAAGTAAAGAAAAACTATCAAAGAAAGTGAACAGTCATATGTCCATTGGACATCACAGATGGACTGTGCTTTATTCACTGCTCTCCTCAGTAGAGTTTGGAAAACAAGGTGGCTAGTGGATGGAAAAGTGTCACCTACACAATGGTGATTCGAGCATTAAAGGAGGATTGCAATGTGGCTATTAATAAGGAGAATTTAATGGCGAGCATAAACATGGAATAAATACTACCAACAGATATCAGCAATACTGGATATTAGTGAATTTGGTTGGGATTGGGAGCGCAATGTTATGAAGGTAGACAACGAAGATGTTTGGGTCAACTATGTTCAGGTAATGTTTTATTTTATCGATTAATTACATGTTTAGATATTTTAAAATATTATGAATCTAATCTAAACTACACCTGTAGGCACACCCGACGGTAAAACATTATCGTAGCAAAGTGATCGTGATTTGGGGAGACTTGGCTATGATATATGGGATTGATAGATCTATTGAAACTCATGCTGACACTGTATCTGAGGCAATGAACGAAATCCACATTGATGATTCGATGGACGACAATATGGTCAAGGAGGTCGAGCCATAATCCCACAACCTAAGAAACAGAAAGTAGTTGTGGTAAATATTATTGCGGATGTTGTTTCTGCAATTGTGAGGAGCATGGAATACAAGAGCAGTGTGACTTCTCAGCTTAAATCGTCGATCTCAAGAGCTGACAGAATATATGTGGTCATTGCAGTTATTACAGATTTGACTGAGTATGAGATCATACATGTTATCGATATGTTGATCGTTGATGACACGAAGAGCGACGTCTTCATGGCTTTGCCAGTGCCAATCAGGAGGACCTCGCTCCGCTCACATTTACTCAATTGATTATGTGTATTTTTTATGAATTTTATTTATATGTATTTTTTATCCATAAACTTATGTTTTAATTGTTTTAGATGTTGACATCTGCAAAATTGATTATATGTGTCCTAATATTTCAATTTTGTCACAGTTTAATTTTTAAATATCAACTTCATCGACCGAATTCTAACATACAGTCGAATAGTGGAATTACTAATTCCAATTCCTATGATAGAATTTTCGTACTCAGCTGAACAGCAGAATTTGAATTGACTTCAATTCCAATTTTTGCATCTCACTTCCTACCAAACAAACGGAGCCTAAGAGTATGGGAATCCATCATGTATTCAACATTGAGGATTTGACTTCATATTATGAAGTACTTAAGCCCATTATTTGATCCCACTATTGAGCCTCAACACTACCCGACTACTTGTAGAACCAAATACACGTACGCTGGGCTCCTCTACCACAGCGCGTCGACACATAAGAGTAGAGCTGATATTGTGGGGCATAACATCACTTCAACACCGAAATGGCAAACTATCAATTTCTTGGTCCACTTAAGGGGGTGGTTTACTATTGCATGAATGCCATCACAAGAGCTCGACCACTTGCCCACGGTCTTCGTCAGGAGTATGCTTTCGTCATAATCCAAGAACGAACCAACCCATATCGGAGCCCGTTCAGGTTTACACTCACCGTACAAGGTTGGGATCGTCGTATAGACGATCTGAACTGTCGTCGCATTCAGAAAGTTGACAGGATATTATCTGTGTTTTTGTATGTTTATATGCATTATTCATGTATCATTTATACGCTGTCATTTAGGTCAATCACAGTCGTACGTTGTGTATGTGGGAACCTATAAATACTTGTTGTGATGTTCATTTTGGGTCATTGCAAAATTTGTGAAATATCTTAACTTTTTTATCACTATGGTGTCGAAGCAGTGAAAGAGGTGTTGAAGCCTATTTCACATTAACTTTTCCAATTATCCATGATCCCCATCGCCTGTCTCGAGCAAACTGCTTTCCCCTCCCACGATTCTCCCCAGCAACTGCTAGAAATTACATAAAATTGTCGGGTAAACACTCGTACTAGTGATTTTTGTATTGTCGATCCTCTTGGGGCAAGAAGGAGACGCATCTCTACTGTTCCATTGTAGTTGTTGCTGCAAAGCCCCTGTTTCCCACAGTAAATTGATTATTGTGGCATGTCTTTGGTTCCAAAGAGGAGAATTTTACACTAGGTCATCTTCCCTCCTCCAATAGCCAACGCCAGTCCTTCCTAAAATGAGAGCGGAGTTCTGGCCATTGATTCTTACAGCACTGCCTCAAAACATATGGTTGAGTTTTTTGTGCAACCGCAGACTCGCCGTCGTCTGCTTGGTCATCGCAACACCCCCTACTTCTACCAAAAAAATCGTTGGGGGGGGGGGGGGGGGGGGGTCCCTGCTACTATTTCTCCGCTCAGATTCCCTTCCAATCCCTACTCCTTGGTGTCTGTAGTATTGGTCGGCTCCAACTTTAGCCGATTGCAAGAGTGCTGAAATCAACTCTCCAACTTACAACGAGTCGTCCATGTTGACATTCTTCTGCCCCCACAACCCCTCACAATCAACACGAGGCCTTTCAAAAATAAAAGGAAGAGCGGGAAAACACAGATTTAGAAGCATAACCGCTTTAACATTGCTGTCTAAGTCTAAAACTGTAACTGGGTGCATCATTTAGTCTTGATTACTTTTGTAAGTTCTGATTTGGAAGCTCTTATATTTGGTATTGAATATTTTATTGGAAGCTATATTCTTTGGGATTACATATTTTAGAAATTTTGCTAAGCCTTGTGTTCTATTTGAAAGGCATGTTCGCCGAGTATTTAACTACCGCACTTTTATTTTAATTGTCACCTGATCTTGGTTGTCTTACTTAAACCTGTCTTGATCGTCCCTGTTTGTAAATTACCTTTATAATTTTGAGATCATTGCAAGTGTATGTTAGACTGTTGCATGAACATCGCATTCATTCTAAATCTCCTCATCGTCACTACATGTACATACAATCATTAGAGTTCTCTTGGTGCATATTCACCCCTAGCTATCACTTTACCCTGCGTCAACTAGCCTATAGCTCAAGGTTTCTCAGTCTCAGAGGTCTGCACCTATGGGCGTTTTTTTGCACCTTTGAGCGGCTTTTTTGCACCTTTGGAGCATAAAAGTCCCGCTTGAGCGAGAATTTTGTTGTCATTTTTTGAAGGGAAAAAAATAGAAATAATGTAATAGTTCAACAACCTTTGAATGGTTTATAGTTGGTGCAACATAATCGGGCGTTGAGACTTCGATATTATACAGTGGTCGCATTGATCATGTTAGTTAAGCGAAATAAATGATAATAATGAATGGTCGATGAGTTGAACCCATGAAGAATTTGATTATGAATATAAATTGATTTATGATGATGATAATTTAAAATGGGATGTGGTTGTGCCTTGTCGTCGTCAGGCGCATGTCGGGACCTTGTGCTTAGGCTTCAAGATCCATTTGCGCTTCGGTGTGTTGAGTCTTTAATAACCATGAGCATAAGTGAAAAGAGATGGGGTGGAGCTGACTTCATGCGGAATTAACTTAATAAGATGCATGGGGTAATGCGGGCATGATAAATGTGTGATGGAAGGAGTCGTAATTTAGTGGATGATGTAAAGCCGTAAGAGTGAAACAGGGTGTGAATCACATGACCTTGGGTGGCATGGTGTGGCTTTGGGTGAGACAGGTGGTGGTGGGAGTGACAGCGGGTGTATTTTGAGTTGAAATGGGAAGGCAATGTGAAAGGCGGGTTTTAGTTTGAATGGGGTGGATATTAGGGGTATTCCGTGTTGGTGGGTGGGCTTATATGGGACGCATGTTTGGGAGGTGGTTTAATTTGGATATAAAAGAATTTTTTAAATGTAAGGAAAGGGATAGACTAAATGGTATTTGGCGTGAAGTAGCAAAATTATTTTGTTGGGGTGATTTTGTGTGATCAGATGAGAATAGAGGGGGTTACTTTAGAAAAGAAAATTTGACAATTTAGAAAGTGCGTATATATTGGACAATGGAGTATCGTCATTTTTGGATACAAAAAAGAGGCGAGAGAGTGTAGAGTTGTGAGAGGATATTGTGGTTAAGACAAGTGAAAAAACGAGACAAAGTCATGATGCGAGGAGGTATTTTGGGAATGTGTTTGAGTGGGTCAGGGGATGTTGTTGTCGATGCGAGGAGGGGTTGTTGGGAGTAAGGGTGGTCTGATATCGATGGCGGGATAGGATCTAACACACAGAATGAAGTCTACGTGGTGGGAGTATGAGTTCATAAGATGTGTCACGGATGCCACACATGACGTGTTTAATATAGGCAATGGCAACTACCATGCAATTGAAACTAGTATGCATTACGACGATAATTTAGTCCATCTCAAAGAAGCAAGTGTAAGGAGTGATGTATGATGTTGGGAGCTGGATCCCGACAGCAAATACAATAGGCAGTTAGGGTGGGTCGAACCAATTGATCTGTACTCAATAATTGGGGAGGAAGGAAGATGAGCATGCAAATTAAAAACACATTAATATTGCACTTCAGAGACATACACTGCCCAATATAAACTCAAGGATGGCTTTCTCAATTCTCACACAAGCAAGGCCAATGACTCTAAACAAATTAGGAAATGGATCACTGACCCTTACATGGCACTTCCTTAATAGTCTCCTATGCAAGCGTAATAAGGAGAATAATATCCTAAAATAAATATAATAAAGACAACTAATAACTGGAGTCTAGACCCTTGTGATATGGCGCTTTCCCCGAAAGGGTCTTTTGTATTCCTCTTACATTGGTGGGAATCCACCCATATTGTAAGTAACAACATCAATGGCACTACAAACTAGAAGACAGTATGACAAAATAATTATTAGTAAGAACCTTACAAATCATTTTCTGATCCCTCCTCGAGAATTAAACTGCTGAAAACTGGCCCCATTGTTCCTCGGGTGGCTGAACTAGAAGAGACATCATCTTCAGGTTTATTTTTCTGTACAAAAACCATTCATTATAAATAAAAATAAATTAAAAAAATACAGAAGGACAGTAACCATAAGATATCTAAATATGGTCAAGAAATTGTAATCTTGCCATATTTGAACCACTCGACCAAGAAGGAAAAAGCTCCTCAACAATCTCAATATACTTTTGCATGGCTTCTTCTGGAGGCATGGCACCTAGTTTTCGCCAAGCATTCCTTGTACGTCACAAAATATTTTTATCAGCTGATATCCAATTATGCTAACACAAAGGATACAAGAAAAAAAAACCGTATTAGCCATCAAAAAGAAGAAAAAAATATGACCTACCATAAACATGAGTCCTGAGGTTGCAATTTTGTGTAGGTAATCTAGATCTTCGAAACAACACGTAATAAAGTTAAAAATATATATAATAGCTTTGGTATTTGTGCAGCCAACAAACAGGCACAAATTTCTTCAACAATATGTTTTTGCGAGTAATTTTAAACAAAGAACTAAATATGGCAGTTATGCTCGAATCTCAAAAGTCACTTGTGTTTTAATTGACGAGAAATTGAATTGGACCGGGTCAAACTCTCCCTTGGTCCAAATCGACTCCACTTGCACTTGGACCAAGCCCTCGTTGGTCCAAGCCACTAACCCATCTCTCTTGGACCAAGTCAAGCCCACTCCACTCACTAGTTTGTCGTGACTCCTCTCCCTACTTTCAACCAAAAATCAAATCATCAAACCTAGAGAATCATCCATGACCTCTCATCTCCCACACTCCCTCAACACAAATCAGCCTCTCTTCCGCTCCCAATCTGATGCAGGACGACGCGTAGGGTTTACGCGCCTGTCGGCTTTTTTCTAGGAAACCCTAATGCATGCAATGAAATATGAATTTTGCGAAACGAAATTTGAGCGAAATTTGCACGAACTTTAAAATTAAAGCAACTAATTTATTTTTATAAAGCACAAAATTCGCTATTTGGTTTTAAAAGGATTTTCTTAAAATGGTTCAGTTTAAATCCGGGGAAGGAAGTTTGCAACTTTCGTTCCGTTCCCCTTGTCGTCGCAAAACGGAAATCGTGAACTCCAAATACGTTTCCGTTTGGAGTTTTCGACGTAGCGTTTGCTGACGAAATTCGAGCGAAAACCCAACAAGAGTCTAATTATCCTAATGAGAAAACTTAGACACACACAAAGGAGGGGAAAGAACAAGTTACCCACGGAAAGATGCGTCTTCCGTATCCCGAAGTCGATGGCGATCACGCGAGGAACTCCTCGTCACCTTCGTTCTTCGCTCCGAGGTCGGCCGCTATTGCACACGGGCACCAAGGAAGTAAATCACTCCCTCACACGAGGTGGTTCCACGGAATCACTCAACAAGTAAGGAAGCTGTACACTAACACGCCTAAAATTCACTCGCTCTCACACTCGAAGTGGTTCCACGAAATCTCAAACACTTGCGGTGGCTCCACGAAACATCTAACGCCTAAGTGGAACAAGATTCACACAGTAGAATCAAAATCCCAATTTCCTAACTCCACAGGAACTAAGTCCATTGTTCCTTATGCAGGAAATACTAAATTAAACTCTAATCATCCTCACACAGGAATCAAACTAAACAGAGCAAGCTAAACATTTTAATTAACTGAGTTCCTTACTCAACAGTAACATTAAATAGTTAACTGTTCATTAATCAAACTTCACAAAAAATACTACTGTTCAGCATCACTGTCGGCGGAGGGTAAACAAGGCAACAACTATGGGGGAAGGCAAACAAGGCAGCAACTCAAACGGGAATCAACAAAAAAACAGTCCTAATTCACTCCTAATCTCACTCACAGCAACATTCATCACACGCCTAACCCCTAGAGCTCTCACACAGAGCTTTTAATCACGCCTAATTTCTAACAGGAAGCACACAGCAACCTCACAGGGACATAGCACTGTTCACCGTCTTCATTGACGGGAATCTCACATAGCAAATTTCAATATTCAACATTCACCCCCTAATTACATACAGGAAATCCCTTTTATAGGGTTCAAACGGAAAACAAAGAAGAAAAGCAAAGAACAGTTAACCGGCCATGGAGGAGCTTGAATGGGTGCAGAACATGGCCGTAACCACCGGGAATGGGCATCGTGGCGGGCGGTTGGCTTCCACGTGGCAGAAGACGCACTGGAACGGGTTGCTCAGAGGGACGCTAGGTCGTGGGGGCGAGGCGAGGCGGTGGCGTCGTGGAGCTTCACGCGTGCTGCGCTGATATTCGGGAGGAGAAGCCGGGCCGGCTTCCTTCTAACCTAACTAATGTTATATATATATATATATACGTTTTATGTTATATATATATATATATATATATTATAAGTATATATTTTAACAGAAGATATATATATATATATTTATATATAATATATATATATATTCACATATACAAAATTACACACACAAAACATCTAAGAAAAACTCGGGCCGGTAGGGGTCCGGCCTGGTGCGGCGTCGGGTACTTTTTGTGACTTGATCCAGACTGGTCTCCACCAACTCTCCCCCTCTCGAAATCACTCATCTCTGGTGAGTGCTCCGAGTGATAGTACGGAAGGAGATCAACATCCTTGCCAACGAACCAAAGATCTCTGAAAACCAACATCAGTAGGGGCACTGTCCAATATGTGCTTGAGAACTGTAATATAATAATCTCCTGGTATCCGTGCTCAACCTGAAACTGGCAGTGAAAACAGAAGGAACTACAATGAAAGTGTAAGTAGCAAAATGAATGTAGGTATGTCCTGAATGTGGCTCCTCACTCTCACTCACCAACCCAGAAGAAAAAAATGGAGGAGAAGGCAATGGAGATTCTAAAGACTCATGCGAGTAATCGTAGAATTAAGTCAGATTGGCTACGTTAAAAACAGGATTTGCTCCCCAAACGGAAGACATCTCAAGTTCATACGCATTTTGCCCAATCCGATTTACTACTCGAAAGGGTCCAATTCTACGATAGCTAGCTTCTTTACGGTACCAGAAGGTAACCGTTCCGGATCTAACCGAACCATAATCAAGTCATTCATTTTAAAATTAGTAGCTCTTTTATGCTTGTTATCTTGAGTTGCATAAAAATCAAAGTACTATGCAATTTTACGCTCAAAAATTTTTATGCAAATCATGCAAATGCAATAAATGAACTACTAATTCGACTAACGCCACAAACCGATGGTTTCAGATACCCAAAGCAACTCCTAAAAGAGGTACATGATCAGGAGGCTCAGTGGGTGGATCGTAAAAGAATTCATCGCGGGGGCGATGAACACTTAAGTGCAAATCAGAGACAACAGTGACTAGATGTGTCAACATGGTGTGCGGGCTATCTCTGAAAGTGCGAGTGTCATAATATAACATCAACGATTCAGTGAGTGCACCCTCCAACTCAACTGTGTCACTAAAGATGGAAACATCCCAAATATGCGGTGAACCCATATGTGGATCATCTGGCGGTTCACCGGGAGGGGTATAATAAAATTCGTCGCAAATGCGACGCGTGCAAACGTAAGCTCCAAAAACGGATGGAGTGCCCTCATATAACTGTGCACAAAGTGTTTCAACCGTAATAGATGTGCTAAGGAAAAGTGATGCATCAGGAGGCTCACCAGGTGGGACATAGAAAAACTCATCGCAAATACGATGATCAACAGGTGGCACGTCCCATAACTCATCTAGAGTGCGAGCCACCAGATGGCTATGCCTAAGCACTATCAACATCAAGTGAGACAATGGAGCAGGTATCCATGTCTTAAAATTCGCAAGTGTACTATCCAGATAAAGTGCATTCACATAAGGACGAGGTGGCTCATCTGGGGGCTCAAGAGGAGGGTCGTCAAATGACCCATCAGTCGAGTGATGGTCCTCCAGAAATGAACCATCAGAAGGGGTCATACTCCCAGATAGGGTAGGGGTGACTACCTCGTGGTCACTACTAAGCTCTCGGCTTCCAATTGTAATGTCACTCAGTGCAACATCAGGTGTGATGATGGGACTCGATGTGACATCTGGTGTAGTGATGTGACTCGGTGCGCCACTAGGTGAAGTGTGCATGGAATCTACACTCAAAAGAGAGCTAGCAGATATTGAATCAAGGGCAGGGTCACACAGTGGAGCAGACTCATATGGGGTTTGACTCCACACATCCTGTATAAGAATCTCAGATAGAATGGGTGACGTCTCCCTGGTGTGGGCAGTGGAATGCTCTTTCTGACCCTTAACGTCTAACATCATGTTTACCTTCGGAACACTAGGAGGATCACTAGGTATGACGTACTCGTGACGATAGTGGCCTCTATAAGTAGTTCGAGGGTAATCATAATGAGTGTCCCCAACATAATCATGACGTGCTCGTGGATAATCGTGAGTCCTACGAACGGGTGATGGTGGTCGCACATGTACAGACTCAGATTCCTCATATAAGGGTGACTTGTAGTATCGGTAACGAGCGTCATACTGAACTCTACCCTCATAGTATGGTGTCGAAGAACCAATATGAATCACTCGAGTACAAGGGTAAAATTGACGATAGTCATCGTACTGATCGTCCCTAACATAATGTGAACGTGTTGATGGGTCAACACGATCTCGGGAAGTGGTATATGGTGCTCGAGTATAATCATCGAAGTATCGTGAAGATCTCCTTGATGGATCTCTATATGAGGTAGGGTAGGTGTAGTCATGATCCTCATATAGTGGATTCCTCCTAAATGTAGACCTTTCCACATAGTGATGAGAAATCTCGTAATGTGCACGGACAAAATGCTCATCTCGAATTTGAGGCGGCATTGACGCTCGAGGGGGTCTTTCTAAACTATTCACCCTACCTCTAAGGTTTTCTAACCTTTCACGCATTTGACATGTACTTTCAGTTAAAGCCGTCATTTGGTGGGCGAAAGGTAAAAACCACGGGGGTGGTTCATTCCCGTCGTTCCCACGACTCGGTTGACCAAGCTCAACTCGACGCATTCTATCACTATGTTGATGCATGCAAACACAAGTCAAATGTAAAGATAATGCTAAAAAAATTCATTTTGTTTTTTTTTTTTTGAAAATATTTTTTAAATGATTTGTGGGTTCCTATTTTATGCAGAGCGGATCCCAAAACTTAGAAAAATTTTGGAACCTCCGCCTCTGATACCAATTTGATGCAGGACGACGCGTAGGGTTTACGCGCCTGTCGGCTTTTTTCTAGGAAACCCTAATGCATGCAATGAAATATGAATTTTGCGAAACGAAATTTGAGCGAAATTTGCACGAACTTTAAAATTAAAGCAACTAATTTATTTTTATAAAGCACAAAATTCGCTATTTGGTTTTAAAAGGATTTTCTTAAAATGGTTCAGTTTAAATCCGGGGAAGGAAGTTTGCAACTTTCGTTCCGTTCCCCTTGTCGTCGCAAAACGGAAATCGTGAACTCCAAATACGTTTCCGTTTGGAGTTTTCGACGTAGCATTTGCTGACGAAATTCGAGCGAAAACCCAACAAGAGTCTAATTATCCTAATGAGAAAACTTAGACACACACAAAGGAGGGGAAAGAACAAGTTACCCACGGAAAGATGCGTCTTCCGTATCCCGAAGTCGATGGCGATCACGCGAGGAACTCCTCGTCACCTTCGTTCTTCGCTCCGAGGTCGGCCGCTATTGCACACGGGCACCAAGGAAGTAAATCACTCCCTCACACGAGGTGGTTCCACGGAATCACTCAACAAGTAAGGAAGCTGTACACTAACACGCCTAAAATTCACTCGCTCTCACACTCGAAGTGGTTCCACGAAATCTCAAACACTTGCGGTGGCTCCACGAAACATCTAACGCCTAAGTGGAACAAGATTCACACAGTAGAATCAAAATCCCAATTTCCTAACTCCACAGGAACTAAGTCCATTGTTCCTTATGCAGGAAATACTAAATTAAACTCTAATCATCCTCACACAGGAATCAAACTAAACAGAGCAAGCTAAACATTTTAATTAACTGAGTTCCTTACTCAACAGTAACATTAAATAGTTAACTGTTCATTAATCAAACTTCACAAAAAATACTACTGTTCAGCATCACTGTCGGCGGAGGGTAAACAAGGCAACAACTATGGGGGAAGGCAAACAAGGCAGCAACTCAAACGGGAATCAACAAAAAAACAGTCCTAATTCACTCCTAATCTCACTCACAGCAACATTCATCACACGCCTAACCCCTAGAGCTCTCACACAGAGCTTTTAATCACGCCTAATTTCTAACAGGAAGCACACAGCAACCTCACAGGGACATAGCACTGTTCACCGTCTTCATTGACGGGAATCTCACATAGCAAATTTCAATATTCAACATTCACCCCCTAATTACATACAGGAAATCCCTTTTATAGGGTTCAAACGGAAAACAAAGAAGAAAAGCAAAGAACAGTTAACCGGCCATGGAGGAGCTTGAATGGGTGCAGAACATGGCCGTAACCACCGGGAATGGGCATCGTGGCGGGCGGTTGGCTTCCACGTGGCAGAAGACGCACTGGAACGGGTTGCTCAGAGGGACGCTAGGTCGTGGGGGCGAGGCGAGGCGGTGGCGTCGTGGAGCTTCACGCGTGCTGCGCTGATATTCGGGAGGAGAAGCCGGGCCGGCTTCCTTCTAACCTAACTAATGTTATATATATATATATATACGTTTTATGTTATATATATATATATATATTATAAGTATATATTTTAACAGAAGATATATATATATATATATTTATATATAATATATATATATATTCACATATACAAAATTACACACACAAAACATCTAAGAAAAACTCGGGCCGGTAGGGGTCCGGCCTGGTGCGGCGTCGGGTACTTTTTGTGACTTGATCCAGACTGGTCTCCACCACAATCCTTTTTGGTTTCAAAGCCCCGTGGTAAATAAAGACCTCCAAGGAAGTAGAAGGTGAGAAAAAAGGAGGACTTGTCCATGTTGCTACAGACTACTGATAATTTGACTATAGTATTCTCATGTTCATAATTTATTGTTCTTCTTACTATTGTACTAGAGTTTCGAGATTGTAAGGCACAAAAGTTATAGATATCATATTTTCAATTGCTTGAAACAGATAGCCTCACTTTTAAATCTTGAAATTCTAAGGTAAAAATGGTTGAATAACAGGACTAAATTTCATGTTTATATCTTCTATAACTATAGGGACAGATGTTGACCTAACTATATGTGAAAATATAGACAAACATGCAATCAGATACTAGAATTAACAACCAACTCACTTTATTGCAATGCACACATGTCAACATGCAAGAAAAGATTATATTCATGGCCAATCTAAGTGAAACATTTCGGGAGTTCAAATTATAGCATGTAACTTTGCTCTGTAATAGTGGAAAGCATCACTTTTGTGCGATCTACGCCTTTTCCTAACAACTTCTGCGGACAATAGCTTCATCATCTTGTATTTAGGTATATCCATGTCCAATCTAAACGTTCAAAAACAATGAGCATTTCTCTAACTAAAGATAGTTGGCAGATTCCCCGCTGAATTTTCTAATTTTTTTAATAAATATCGCATAGCCCAGAATGAATAAACTTCTCAACTGATTGCAAGAAATGCAGGAAAAAATTCATTAGGCATACCACTTGGCACGAGCAGCAACTTTGAGTGCTGACGGCTGAGGAACAGTGCAGGGACCCTCGGTGGAAATCTTGTAAAGACTGTAGAGCTGCAGTTGGATGTCATTGGATACCTTAGCCGATGCACGGTCAGCAGCAGTGGCGGCAACAAAAGTCGTGGCAGCACTGAACATCTCATCCAGTTCCGTGCTCTCAATCCCTTCCCAATCATCGTCGTCGTCTAAAAGGCTCCCTTCCTTGAGAAAATTCACACTAACATCTCTAACCCTAGCTATGTCACCATCGGTGGAAGAGGAGCTCACAATTTCAGTGTTTTTCTCAGCTTCCTCCGATCCTTGCTCCACTTCCGGGAGGTCATTTTCGCGGACAACCTTGAGATGGTCTTCCCGAAAGGATAGGACGATGGAGATTAGTTTGGCAACGAGATATGAGAAGATAAGCCCAATGATCACAGCTTGGCCAAGCTCTTCCCAGTCTCCCATGGAAATTATATATTTGTTGCCCTTGGAAGAAGAAGAAGAAGAGGTAATCAACTTCCACGCCTCAAATGATGCCGAAATTGCATGGGTACGGAAGGATCAGAAACATGAGTACCCTAAACCCCGGAAGCTTACTGTTCAGAACTTGTAATCAAAGGAGCGGGCAATCAATTGGATCGAAATCTGAACAAATTAGAGAAGGCGACTAGGGGGAATTGAATTCAGAGAGGTGGGAGCAAAAAATCAGAGCAGGCGAGAGTATGCGATGAAGCCTGATGGAAAGAACTCAATGGCAAAGACACCTGGTGGAGATACCTGGACGGCGCCTGAAGAAACCAAGCGGGCGAGCAGGCGGCTAGGGCGGAAAACGTGATCAGTTTTTTTGTACTAATTTATGGGCGTTTACATTGCAGTTATTGGCAGCTAAAAGATAATGGCAGCCCAAAGATAAATATTCTATGCTCGATGATGCTGGCAGTCTAAAAATTAAGTTTTTAAAATATATTTTTTGAAAAATTGTTCAACATGAAAGTTGTAGATCTCGATGAGCTACAACTTTTATGTTGAACGTTTTTTCTAAAAATATCATGAGTAGGCTTCTTTTCAAAAGGCGCGAATCCGGGCGGAATTACATGATATTTTTAGAAAAAGTGTTCAACATGAAAGTTGTAGATCTCGTCGAGATCTACAACTTTCATGTTGAACACTTTTTCTAAAAATGCCTTTTAGTAGACCTATTTTCAAAAGGCGCGTGTTTCGCATTTTGGGCTGCTATTAGCGGTCATATTATGTGTGTTTTTATTGTTTTGTCGGACTGCCAATATCCAAAGATGGGCTGCCAATATAAACACCCTAATTTTTTTTGTTAGAATCCACCCCCCCCCCCCCCCCCCCGCTAAAATTAAGTGCTCAGTTATCATCTGATATCCTACGGCCCATATAAACGAATATTAATGAAGCAAAGACGATAATTTTTGTAGGAATTACCTTCTGAATTTCTTGAATTCTTGACTTGCCATGATAACCTGCAGTGCGTGTAAGATCGCGAAAGATGTTTGAGATCGCTTGAACGCGCACTTCTAATTCCTAAGACAAGGAAATTTGCGTCTCAAACTGGGTGACGAACAATCTGAAATGTTTGATAATCCTTTCACAAGTCTGATTTTAACCAAACTATCCCCTGAGTTGATCACCTTCAATACTGAAAAATACAGATTGAAGAAAAATGAGGAAGCCCCGCAGAATACTACAAACATGTTGCTCGATAACTCCGATCTTAAGTTCTTTGTGGCTTTGATTGAGAGTAGTCACTACAGTGCGTCTTCCGAGTATTAACTAAACGACGGTGCTACCTGTCATGTGACGAATGATAAAGGTATTTTGACTGAGGTCATGGCAGTCCAGAAAAATGTGGAGAACTGCAGTGGAGGAGAGATCGGGATCACTCACGCTGAGACAGCGGAGCTGGTCCTCTCATTGGGTAAAGCTCTAATTTTAAAGCATGTTAAAGTAATACTTAGTTTAACTAGAAATTTAATTTACATGAGTATATTAGATAAGGCTGAAATTTCACTCACAACTCAAACGGTAGAATAACTTTAGCGGTTATTTCACATTATTTTAGGTGTACGTATATGATCAATGGTATGCACAGACTTAGTCTAGATAACGGGTGCATTAATCAAGTGTGTTCAACTCTTATTGATCATAAATTATTACATAATAAAATTGGGCATGTGCATTGTAAGAAAATGTGCGATCTAGTTAAAAGTCACAACATCCCGTTAGATATTTCTATATGATTTGATAGGTGCGAGATTTGTGCTCAAACTAAGATTAATAAAAATCATTTCAAGTCAGTATATAAAAGCATGCAACTTCTTGAATTGATAAATTCTAACTTTTGTGATTTTCAAAGTCATGATATTAGAGGGGGAAAGAAGTATCTTATTACCTTCATCGACGATTTTTCAGATATTGTCATGTTTTCATATTGAAATAAAAAATGAAGCATTCGGGACCTTCAAGAACTTTAAAACTCATGTTGAGAATCAGTTAAACCTAAAGATTGAGAGATCTAAAAGTGATTGAGGAGAATAATATACTGCAATCAGGTTTAAAGACTTTTGTGTCTCTGAAGGCATAATCTATAAACTACAACTAATTACTCACCCTAGTCGATTAGTATCGCTGAGCATAAGAATATAACTTTAACAGAGACGTTGAATTTTATGTTCCTAACAGTTAGTGTACAACACAGTATTCGCCGAGTGGGACCACCAGGCAGGCGAGACAGACAGGCTTGTGGGCCAGGACAGAGGTTCAGACGCCATTTTCAAGGCGTTGAGTGGAGCTCGGTCCGTCGACGCTGTTGAAACCAAAAACTTGGTCTCTCGTGGAGTTCAGGGTCCCAAGAAAGGGGTGACATCACACCTACTACACTCAGGAGAACGTCACAGGCCAAAGGCTCAGGAAACTAGGAACAGACCCTCGACTCTAGCGTGGAGGTCTTGCCTCACACTCGGAAGACCTTTGAGGTCTCCCCCTCCCTAGCCAATGCTTGAGCTAGGTGCCTTGGAGGAAGAAAACAGAGGGATTTTAGTGGCTAAGAAACAATGCCCTCCAAGACACCCTCAAGGGTCTATTTATAGATTTCCCAAAGTTGGGGACCAAAATATCAGAAATACCCCTAAGACAAATAGGTCCTTGGCCAATAGAAAACATCTACACCAGGGGGTAAAGAGGTAATGCCACCCCGGGGGCATAACGGTAAAAGCATGGCCGGGGGAGTACAGGCCGGACGAGCTGGGGCCAGGCGAGAAGTGGCTAGGCGAGACACGGCGTGGGAGAGAAGTGGCTAGGCGAGACCGAGGCTGGCGAGCTGCGGCTAGGCTAGAAGCAGCTAGGCGAGGCGAGGCCAGGGCGAGAAGCGGCTAGGCGAGACCGAGGCTGGCGAGCTACGGCTAGGCGAGATGCGGCCTGGGCAAGAAGCGGCTAGGCGGGCTCGGCGACTAGGCGAGACCGAGGCTGGCGAGTTGCGGCTAGGCGAGAAGCGGCTAGGCAAGGCGCGTCCTGGGCGAGAAGCGGCTAGGCGAGACCGGGGCTGGCGAGTTGCAGCTAGGCGAGAAGCGGTTAGGCGAGACGCGACCTGGGCGAGAAGCGGCTAGGCGAGACCGAGGCTGACGAGCTGCAGCTAGGCGAGAAGCGGCTAGGCGAGACGCGGTCTGGGCGAGAAGCGACTAGGCGGGCTCAGCGACTAGGCGAGTATTGGCTGAGGCGACCCCTCAAAGGGGCCAGAGGGAGGCAAATTTCTCATCTCGCTACTAGTAATATTCTGCAGGTTGAGCCTAAATTGGCCACCAAGAGTGTCAAACCCCTCAAAAAACATAAAAATGCATAGTTAGCCCCGCGGCTGCTGGAGGGACCCCACTCCGCGAATACGGGGTTGTACAGACGCCGTCTGCTATAGCGTTGAGTGGAGCTCGACCTTTCGACATTGTCTACTAAGGCGTTGAGTGGAGCTCGGCCTGTCGACGCCGCTTGCTGAGGCGTTGAGTGGAGCTCGGACTATCGACGTCGCCTGTTGAGGCGTTGAGTGAACGGGATTCATTCGACGCTTCCGAACTTAAGCCCAAGTTCCTCTAAGTTTCCCACCCGCCAGGCAGGCGAGCGAGCCAGGGCAGCCAGCCCACACCCGCCAGGCAGGCGAGCGAGCCAGGGTAGTCGTCCCGCACCCGCTAGGCAGGCGGGCGAGCCAGGACCGCGAGCCCGCTTCCACTAGAAAGGGTGGGCGAGCCGCGCGAGCCAGCTCTCGCTCACCTAAAGAGAGCGGCTAGTCGCGTTCGCCTAGGTTAGTGGCAGGTTGGTCCCGATTTCCCCTAATAGTGGGGTGCAGGTATCGCGTGGTTAACCTAATTAGGTCTGCATTTATCTATTCAAAACAGCGGAATTACGTTACTGGCAAACCACTATTGGTTGCATATAACCATTCAGAACAATGGAGTTACGTTGTTGGCAGACCACGTTTGGCTGCATATAACCATTAAGAACAACGGAGTTACGTTATTTGCAGGCCAGACTTTAAAAACTATAAATAGACCCAAGGGAGTACCTTAAAGGCAAACTTTCAAGCATTCCAACTCTCGTTCTCTTTGATCTTCGAGTGCTTTTTGAGGTGCCCTTAGCTCAGCAAAGGTTAGGGAGGGGAAGCGCTCTATGATCTTCCGGGTGTGTGGTGGGACCTCCGTGCTGGAACCTTGGGTCAGTTTCTGGTTCTAAGTCTTTGGTCATTCAAGCTTGCTAGGGATAAGTAAGTGTGCGACCACCCCTTCCCCAATGATTCGAACTCCATAGAAGTCGGGTTTCAGTTTCAACAGCTAGCATGCCTAATTCCTTATAGGGGAAGCAATCATAACTATAAATCGCATTCTAAATAAAGTGCAACACTCAAAGCTTAATTCAACTTCGAATGAGTTGTGACACAACCATCATTGTAGATATGACACTCTAAAGACTTGATGTTGTATTACTTATGTGATAATACAAGATCTTAAGAGACATAAGGTGAGACCTAAAATAATAATCCGTGTTTATCTAGGTAGTACAAAAGATAATGCAGTTGAAAATTTTTTGGATCTATCCATTAATACAGTGATAGAGTCTAGAAATACTTTTTTCTTTGAATATAAATTTATCAAAGATCATGACTTAACTATCTCCGGGTATACTGACATTATTGTAGAATCTACTGTAGAACTTGAAGTTAGCCCCTCTTGTATTGTTCCCCACCCTTTAAAGGTGGAACCTGCTTCTGTTATATCACATACAAGAGATAGAATCCCTAAGAATTTTGGTGAGAATTTTGTCATTTATCACTCAGATGATGATTCATTCTCCTATTAGGAATCAAAGAGATCTAGAGATTCGATAATGTGGACAGAAGTAATCGACGATTGGATGAACTTGCTGCTACAAAATAACACTTAATATTTAGTTGATTCGCTGAAAGGAGCTAAAGTCCTAAGATGCAAGTGAGTTTTAAAAAAGAAATTACATAGTGATGGGTTTATAGTCAGATATAAAACACGTTTAGTAGCTAAGGGTTATAAATAATAGAGAGGAATTGACTACTTTGACGTTTATTCACGTGTATATCACATATCCACTATTAGAATATTTTGTCTTAACTTTTATCGAGAATTTTATAGTTCATCAGATTGATGTAAATACAGTCTTCTTGAATGGAGAGTTGATGGAGAGATCTGCATGACACTATTCGAAGGTTATGTACATCAAGATCCGAAAGAGAAAGTGTGCAAGCTGATACGCCCGAAAATGGCTGTGTATTTTAAACGTAAGTGCACGTGTCAGATCGAGTAATATAAAGTGAGTTAAGATCGTCCTCATAGATAAGAGATTAATTCAACGCTTGAAAATACTAGTTGAGCCTTTTATTTAAATCTAAGTAAATCAATAACGATGATTTAAAGTATTAAAAACTACAAATGAAACAAAAACTCCTAATTAAAATAAACTACGATTATCTAAAAGAATACCATTTTATCAGCTATGAAAAATAATCGTGTATCGTGAGTTCCTATGTCAAGTGTGATAAATTTATGAATGTGATTTTGTGAAAATGCATGGTGAAATGACTTGCAACAATTTTAGAATAGAAATTTGTATCTCTCGATATCGATACTTTTGAATCCCTTATCCCCCTTGTCATCTCAAACTCAGGTGAAATAAAGAACCGCATAAAGAATAAGAATTTATGTTGCTAGCACCAAGAGAAAATCTATTTCTCCCTTCAAATATTATATCGAATCTATGACGCACTTACACAGCTCATCTCTCAAATTATGGGGCATCGTCAAACTAGCGAAACCTTGGTCAAAAGTTCCGAAATATAGATCATAAATTCGATAAAGATCATCCACCGAACAATCACAAAGAGAAATTTAGAACATTATTGCTGTACAACCCCGTATTCGCCGAGTGGGTCTGCGGAAGCCAGACCGGCCGGTCCAGACAGCCTCACGGCCGGGCTGGGTTCACCGCCGAGCTCGAGCTCGGCAAATCGTCGTACCGAGCTCGGAGATCGTCGGGCCGAGCTCAGAGTTTTTCCAGCCGAGCCCGCACTGGCCAAACCGGGGCTGCTCGCCAGCCGAGCCCGCACTCGCCAAACCGGGGCTGCTCGCCAGCCGAGCCCGCACTCGCCAAACCGGAGCTGCTCGCCAGGCGAGCTCGCACTCGCCATTGGCCGAGCAGAATCGGCGAGTGCCAGCCCCATCGGGTTCTCGCTGCCCTGGCCGAACAGGGGATCCAGTGGCCATCCCGCCCCAGGTGGCCTGCCCCTGGCCCCAAATAACAGCGGGGTTTGGCTGTTGGCAGGCTAGCCCAAGGGGGTTTTCAGTAATTTCAGACCGGCAGAGGTAGGCTATTTGCAGGCCGTTTTCAGTTCTCTATAAATAGGACCCAAGGGGTATCTCAGAAGAAGAGGCTCATTAATTCTCAGGTCTCAAAGCGCTTTCTGAGGTACCTTAGCCTGACAATTGGCTAAGGAGGGGAAGCGCTCTAAGATCTTCCGGGTGTGTGGTGGGACCTCCGCGCCAGGCCCTTGGCCTAGTCCTTTTGTTCTTCACTTTCTTGTCATCTTTCTTGCAGGAGCAGAGTAGGTGCGCGACCACCCCTTCCCCAAGGGTCGAACTCCACTGAGACCGGTTTTACGGTTTCAACATTTTGGTGCGGTGAGCGCGGAGAGTGGTCAGCACAGAAAATCTTCTACAGGTTCGATGGCCGGAGAAGAAGGACAAGGATCGGGCAGGGGCAACTCGCCACCCCCTCCTCCGCCCCCAGCGCCGGGTGTGCCAGCGGAGCTCAGGGAGGAGATTCTCGGGCTCGTCAGGACAGCACTCGGCATGCGAGCCGAGTGCGCGACGCCGGCAGTCCCGGTGGTCGCCTCCCCCGCACTCGGCGATGACGCGCCGCTCAGGCGACCAGGGAAGGAGCCCGCCGAGAAAGGCGAGCGCGAGTACCAAGGGCGAGTCCTATTCCCTGGCTCGGCTGCCGAATACCACTTCGGCGAGACAGCGGGGAGGGAGTTCCCATCTCGCCCGGCTGAGAGGGGGGGGAGCCCCTTCAGCGAGTTTGTCTCTTCAGCCCAAGTTCCAGAGGGGTTCCGTGAGCCGGAGATGTCCTACTACTCCGAAAGGGGGGACCCAGTCCACCACATCCAGTGGTTTGAGGATATGATCTCTATCCGACAGATGTCGGATGACTTTAAGTGCCAACTCTTCGCCATCACCCTCAGGGAGAAGGCGAGAGAGTGGTTTAATCAACTCCCGAATGGGTCCGTCTACTGTTTCGAGGACCTGCGACGGGGGTTCATGTTGAGATTCACCACTTCCAAGAAGAGGAAGAAGGAGGCGGAGTCTTTGTTCCGCATCAAGCAGAGGGTGGGGGAAACTTTGGGAAGTTATCTGGACAGGTTCCAGGAGGAACTGTCCCAAGTACAGGAGATGTCGGGACACACCATGATGGTGGCCTTTACCCTGGGTCTCCAGTCCGGGTTCTTCGCGATGGAACTGAAGAGATCGCCTCCAGTATCTTTTGAGGCACTCCTAGAGAGGGCGGCCAGAGAGGCTGATATGGAGGCGGCGCATCCGGAGTTTGCGCGGAGGTTGGACAAGTGGGCCGTGGAGGAGGAAAGGCCAAGGGGTGGTCGAGCTCAGGAGGAGAGGAGGGCTGAGCCCCGGCAGAGGGAGCAGCCACAACCCAGGTGGGGACGTCCGGAACAGACGAACCGTTTGGGATGGAGACCGGAGTGGCAGGACCAGGCACCCCGGAGAGGTTATCAGGGAGGGGATAACCGCCAGGGGGGCTGGGGGAAGTTCAACCCCCAGGGAGGTAGGCAGGTCCAGAGGCCCCCTCTCCCCGACCAGGAGGAAGCAATGGCAATCGCCATGAGAGGAAGGAGGAGAGGGCAGTTGAGGAGAAGGAGGGAGGTCAGGGTGGACCTGCCCTATTGCGATTTCCATCAAGAAGAAGGGCACCTCACGTCCATGTGCCCGGAGTTCCTCGAAATGAGAGGGAACAGGGAGCAACAACCGCGAAACCACCAGGAAGTTCGGATAGAGGAAATCCGGCCTCGGGCGGAGGAGGATCGGTGTGAGGACCGGGTTGATTTAGGCACCCGGGGTAGGATTGGAGCAATCCACGGTGGAGCTGGGATCGAGGCTTCCCGTAAGTCAAGCCTCCACACCATGTACCGTAGGAGCGTCGGCTCCACGTCCCAGTCTCCGCCTCCGGACGAGAAAATCATCTTCTCTAGGGAGGATATGCCAGGTCACGAGGACCCCTTTTGCGATGCGCTGGTCATCCAGACGGCCATCAAGGATTTTACTGTCTCCCGGATCCTCGTCGACAACGGGAGCTCAGTCAATGTCATCTTCAAGAGGGCGTTCGACACGATGAAAGTAGAGGCCAGAAGGGTGTTGGCCTCGGACGGACCCCTGTTCGGCTTCTCGGGAGAAAGGAAAGAGGTCGAGGGAGGAGTAGGACTCCACGTCACTCTGGGGGGGGGGGGGGGGGCAGTCCCGTAACTACAAGTTCGTCATCGTAGACTCCCCCAACAGTTACAGCGCCATCTTCGGAAGGCCCCTCATCAGCGCCTTCCGCTGCGTCCCCTCGTCCTTCCACCAGTGCCTAAAGTTTAACGTCGAGGGGGTCCAGATTCGGATCCGAGGAGACCCTAAGGAGGCAAGGGAGTGCTACGTCTCGGCAGTGAACTCCATCTCTTGGCGGGAGGGGGCCGAGGAGATGGGGCGGAGGTTGGAGTAGGGGTGCGAGCGGTTCGGTTTGGGTCGGTTTGGACCCAAACCGAAACCGAACCGACATGCCTCGGTTTTTGGTTTGTCCAAACCGACCCGAGTCGAACCCAGTCGGTTCGGTTCAAAGTCGGTTCGGTTTTTAATTGGTTTTTTGCGGTTCGGTGTCGGTTTTCTGCGAACAAACATAATCAAGTGTTATTTATTAGATCGATCATCATCCCCTTTCATAATCTTTATCAATTGAAGGTTTAAATAAATAACATACAATTTTTTTAGTACAAGTCAGAGAGAAGGTTTATTAAATTTAAGTCACACAAACAACTATTATATTCATGCATTTTTAGACATTCCGAGTTTGGGTATATTGGGGCAAACCTTCCTTATGACATCCCATAATTCTCTATAATAACTTGGACAAATTTAATATCAATAGATTCAGCAATAAGCAATTAGAGTAATTAGAGTATCACGATAGATAATCATTGTCGTTATTAAATCAATTTAATATACAGAACATCCCAAATAATTAAACTGTTAAAAAAACTTTTTCCCAATAGAATTACTTAGGATCTAAAGAACTTTCTAAACCTAAGGAGAAGGGTCAGAAAAATCTCACCAAGCACAGAGATGGGGAAAGTGAACTTGGTTGTAGACCCAAAGGTAATTTGAAAGTTGCTCGATCAAATACACTCCAAAACAGTGATGATCGAAGTGCTCGGTTCGGTTCGGTTTAGTAGGTTTTCACAACTTGAAAACCGACCCGAACCGATAAGCCTTCGGTTTTCAAAAGCTCCAAACCGAACCGACACCGGATCGGGCGGCTCGGTTTCAAAGTCGGTGCGGTTCGATCGGTTCGGTCGGTTTCGTCGGTTTTCGGTTTTCGTTCCTCACCCCTAGGTTGGAGGAGGTGGAGCAGGAAGCTGGCGGGGAAGAAATGAAGGTGGAGGAGTGCTGTTGAAGCCAAAAATAACCTCAACAAATGTTCACGAACCAAAGTGCAGTCAATGCCTACTTCTCTCAAACCTCGACCCCTGACAGGCTGCTAAGGCCCTAACACAGACCCAAAGCCTCAGCTGGGAGGTCCCACCACACACCCGGAAGATCTCTGAGAGCTTCCCCTCCAAAGCCAAATGCTGGGCTGGGAGCTCTTCAGAAGGCACTAGGGTTAGGGGAAAATGATCAACTTGCCTTCCAAAGAGCCCTTATGGGTCTTTTTATAGTCTTCCTTTGACCTAAAAATACTGAAATACCCCTGAGGGGTCTGCCAATAGCCAAATCCCGCTGTCATTCAAAGGGCATTTGGGTAATTTTACCTCGGGATAATATATTATAAAATAATCCTCTTTATGAGCGCCGGGCCCCACCACGTGGGCCCACTTGGCGAGAACCCTGGCCGAGAAGGCTCTCGCTGGACCCTCACCCGGGCCAACCTTAGCGAGACCCCCTTGCCAGGGAGGTTCGCGCCCTCCACGGTTTCGAAGAGCTCGCGACTGAGGGCCTTCTTGGGGCCTTCTCGCCTCCCCTGGGCGGGAGCTTCCGCGGTCAGGCCCTCTGCTTTGGTCGTTCGACGATCTCTCCTGCCGAGAGGTCGACCATCTGCCCTGGTCGGTCGACGATCTCTCCTGCCGAGAGCTTGAACATCTGCCTTGGGCGAGAGCCCCTTCAGGGCGAGAACTCTATAAGTATGTCTTAGGGCTGACCCAGGGCTAACCTGAGCCTAGCCCAATTCCTCAGTGGTGTCTCCGGGTCCCACCCAGCGAATATGGGGTTGTACACAATCCCCGCTCTTTTCGAGCTAGCCCTGCGCTCGACAAGACAAGTCCAACCCCCAAAATATTCGCTGGACACGTGCCCGCCTATCGAGGGAATCTTTTGGTGGGTCCCACTGCGGCTATAAATATGCACTGATGGACGTCCATACGCCCTGCCCTTAAAATACGGCTTTCCGACTGAGCTCTCGCCTCCGGGATTTTCGCGCGAGCACACCATGCATTCCAAGCGTGCTGCCAAACCGCTTCCGCAAGACCTCCAAGACCGGTTAGCCGCTGCCCAAGCGCGGGCCTTGGCTAACTGTGCGGCAGTGGCTCCATGGTTAGCGAAAAAGACTTCGACCGCCGGGCCTTCGGAGCCGAAGAAGAAGGAAAAGAAAAGGGCGAAGGCGGTCCGGCGGGACCTTTCTCGCGAGAACAGGGATCCTCCTTCCCCCACTCCCAATCCTGCCGGAGATTCTTCCCTACAGAAGGTGAGCCTTTCGCCCGTGCCTACCGAGCTAACTGTACATTAGATTCGATGATTAAAGTATGCTTTCGCAGGAGTCCGCTCCCGATAATGACGCCGAAATTCCGCCCAGCTCTTCGAACCTACCCGCTCATCCCCCCGAGGGCCAAACACGGGTCTCGGAAAGGATTCCTCCCGCCGAGACCGGAACGATAGGTACATTTTCCCTTGTCAATATTTCAACCAGACCCTTTCTTTTCTGAACCGTCTTCTCGCAGTGCCAGCTCCCGCCGACCCGGGTCTATCCACCCGGGAAGATGAAGCGAGAACCGCCGAAGTGCCTCCCGCGGTGGCCAATCCTCTCCTGCAGGCGGGGGGGGGGGGGGGGGGGGGCGGCTTCTAAACCTTCCGCCACTCTCAAGGATGCTGATCGCCCCTTGAGAGAAGACAACTCCCCTCATGCTTCCGGCCAGGCCGGGATCATCGTGCGCGAGCCCTTCCGCCCGGGGCTGGGCAAGCCTCTTCACCTCCTTTACGGAACCAACGGAGGGGCCGGGCCTTCTCGTCCAACTTTGGCTGACGGTTCTCGCCCAGCCGCAGGTATGCGAAAACTTTGTCGGACTGTTGATCGTCATGTCTTGACCAAAATTCTCGCGTGTTTCTTCCGCAGGTGATCCTGGCTTGGAAGTCAACGAGGAAGGAGAGGAAGAGGAAGAAGAAGACGAGGAAGAAGAGGATGAAGAGTCCCCCCTCCCTTCGTCTGGCGAGATAGAGGAAACCCTGAACAGTGCAGGGAGCGCGAAGGGGAGACGGAGGAAGATCTCGGCCATCCTGGCCAAGCTTGTCCGGCGAGACCGTGCCCATGCTGCCGCGGCGAAAGCGTTCCGCGAATCCGTGGAGCAAAGACTGGAGGCTCTGGAGCGGGACTTCTTCTTGGGCGAGACTGATTGCCCGCGCGGGCCTTCCGCCGAGTCTTCGCCAGGGAGGTGCATCTCGCAGATCCGGGACTATGCCAGGCGGATCAACCTTGGGTGTACCACGCTATCGTCTTACTTCAACCCGTTGGCGCCCCCAAGGACTAGGCGGCGAGAACGGGGACGATGGAGCTGGAAACCCTACTAGCCTTCACGCTCTGAAACTTAATGTATCTCTTTTTTCTTCTCCCCTTGTTTCTCTTTTTCAATGTCTAATAAACATTATTATTAATTAAGTTTTATCCAGCTTGCGCTAGCGAGAGTCTCGCTTCTACCCATGTCTCTCTTTTCCCTTTCCTTTTTATCGTTCTGCGGGGCTTTTTAATCAAGGCGCTTACCCCGATCTAGGATGCTTGCGCTGATCTAGGAGGTTTGCGTTAACCCAGGAGGCTTGCGCCAGTCTAGGAGGCTTGCGCCGATCCAGGCAGTCGCGTCGAAACCCGAAGCGACCGTTGACCGCCGTCATCCTGAGGGGGAGAACCGAGACGCCGTTAGCCCGGATTCTGACAGCTGTACTCCGCTGTCACTTTCTCTCTCTGCCGGATGAACTCATGATGACTACGATTCCCTATAAATAGAGAAGTCTACCAACCGCATTTACTTCTCCGATCCGGAACCTCAGCCTTCCCTCCGTGCTCTCGCGTTCCTGCTTCCGCTTCGACCCCCCTACAGCTCTCGCTCTTACTCACGAACTAGCCATGCCTGGCGAGAGCAAGGGTCGCGCCCATTGTGCGGAAGCCTTCCAGAAACACCTCTTCCCTTCCTGCAAGCTCACCCTCGACGAATACAACGTGATCGTCGACCGCTACGTTCCCGCCGGCTTCTCGGCGCGGAACCCGGGGAATCATGATAGGGTGAATACTCCCGGGGCGGGAGAGCTTGCCATCCCCCTCGAGCATTTCGAGGTGGGCTTCCGCCTCCCCCTGTGGCCGGAGGTTCGGTTAGCTCTCCGCTATTATGGGGTGGTGCCCGCCCAGCTAAACCCGAACTCTGTCGCGATCCTTATAGCATTCATATGCTATATGCGATCCGAGAGGATCGAGTTTAGTCTGCCCATCTTCCGGAAGCTATTCAACTTCCGTGCCAAGGGGGGGGGGGGTAGTTTTCTTCTCCGGGAAACAGCTCGAGGTTACCGGTCTCGCCAATAAGCACCACCATTGGGGCGAGAAGTTCGTTTACGTCAGCGGGGACTTCGGCAACGTCCCGCTTCAGCCCGTCCAGTATGAAGACGCTGCCTACAAGCCGCCCGCTCTGGGATCGCGCGAGAGCGCAATCCTGGAATTCTTCGGGACCAAGGAGTTCGACGTCCCCTATCTTCTGCGGGACGTCGACTCCCTCCCACTTGTTCAATCGGGCGAAGGTACGGTCTCGCCTCAGATTCCCTTTTTCTATCAAAGATTTTCTTGCGCTGAAGTGCTAAAGCGTTTTTACTTTGCAGGAGAGCGGGAGGTCCCTCTGCGCCAACCCTTCGCCGCAGGACGGGGTGTCGAGGGTCTGGCAGCGAGAGGCCCCCTTGCGCTCGCGGAAGCTAGCGCCAGCGCCTGCCGAGAAGATCCAACCCCTTCCATGCCGCCACCGGCCAAGAAGCGGAAGGCCACCCTTCCTCCTCTCCGCGCGCTGAAGAGGCCCAAGCCTTCTGCCGCCGACAAGGGGAAATCGTTGGCGGTCTCGGCCGTCCAACCTCCTCCTGAGGGCAGGTCCTTTGAAGCGATCCTTCAGAGGGCCAGTGAGATGGATGCCGCCGCCAAGAGCCGCGCCGAGGCTTCCGCCAGGAACACACCGGCCGTAGGCGAGGCTGGGGGAGAAGTGGCCGCCGCCGAGACCTCCGCCAACATCCCGCCCCAGGAGGTGCCGAGAGGGCACCGGAACTTTGGTTTAGGCATCAGGTACGCCGACTCGGAGGGGAAGCCTCAGATGGAATGGGACCCCAAGACAAACTCAATCAGGGTTTCGACCCTCCTTCCCCGATGGGCGGAGGGGGAAAATGTGACCGGCGAGGCCTTCTCGCTTGGATATGGTCTCTACAGCCGGGAAGATGCCAGCGTGTTCGACCAGACGCCTACCCGCCTTCTAGCCTTCGACGCCACCCGGGCCGTAATGCGCGGGTTCGAGCTTACACATATGTGTGCGCGTCGAAGCATCACCATTGACAAGAACTTCACTGATATGCGCAAGGCGAGGGAGGACGCGATAGCTCGCGCGCATGCCGCGGAAGAAGAACTCGCGAGAGCTCAACAGGAGCTCGCGGATGCTAGATTGGCGCTGTCTCTGCGCCCCGCGACCGAGGTAGGCGAGATCCTCCTGAACCCTTGTCCCCGTTTCCTCGAAGTTTCTACTGTGTAATGCGTCTAGACTAAAATCTTTTATCCCTTTTGCAGGATTCCGCCCAAGTCAGGGAGCTTCGCGCAGAGCTGGCCAACGCGCGCTGCGAGAGCGTCCTCCTGAGGGAACAGCTCCGCGCAGAGCTGGCGAAGGTCCCGCCCCCGGAGCTAGATGCGAGGTTGCGGAGTCGTTACCTCTCGGAGTATGACGTCGATAAGCTGCTTCAAGCCAACGCTCAGGCGACCGTCAGGCTGACGCTCGAGACGCTGCGAGACGTCGAGCTGCTCCGGGAGGACGGCGCGACCATCGACGCTCGCCAACTTCTCCCTTGGCTTTACGACCCAGTTCCCAAACCCCCGGGCGCGCCGGACTCGCCGCTCTCAGACGTCCCGAGGTTCTCTACCGCTGTTGACGAGACGTCCGGGGAAGGCTCTGGCGATGATTCAAGCGAGAGCACCAGTGGGGACTACAGCGCGTCCCCCTGAGGTGTCTTTTATTTTGAATATCTTTTTGTAATGAGCGAGAACCTCCTTCTGTAATTAACTTTTTTTATAAAGTAATGTCTCATTTTCATTTTTCATTTCCTTTTTTTTTTTTTTTTTTTTATTATTATCCATGCGTGCTTTGAAAGTATATTATTCTGCCGAATGACCTCCGCGCGAGCTTCCGCCGAGACCCTTAGTCTCTTTAGGGTGACCTTCCTTAGAGATCAGCTAGGCGGGAACCTCGCGTCGTCGATTGAATCTTCCTGCCTAGGTCCGCCGGGGGCTTTCTTTTGCGAGAACCTCCTTTAGCCGAGACCTTTGCTGGCCGAGACCTCTGGGCCGGGGTCCTTACTGGCCGAAACCTCCGGGCCGCGATCTGCCGAGACCTCCAAGCCAAGACTTTTACTGGCCGAGACCTCTGAGCCGAGACCTTTACTGGCCGAGACCCCTGAGCCGAGACCCTTTAGGGATTTGCCCCCGGTCTAGGTCAGGGTCCTGCCCACATATTTTTCCAACCAATCAAACCCCTACCCCGCCGGCGAGCCGTTGGACCTGCTAGCTTATATGGGCGCCTGCGCAGCGGGTCTACCGGGGTTTGAGCCGAGCTCGTTGTACCGTAGTAACTACCAATCAAGAACCAAGAATCAAAAGGTCAAGGACTCCACCTATCCCCCGCAGGCGAGCCTTCGGACCTGCCAGCTTGGTGGGAGCCTGCGCAGCGGGTCTGCCTGGGGCCGAGCCGAGCTCGGGGTGTCGTTGAAGTGGCTAAGAACGAAGTATCACAAGAGCCAACCTATCCCCCACAGGCGAGCCTTCGGACCTGCCAGCTAGATGAGAGCCTGCGCAGCGGGTCTACCTGGGGCCGAGCCGAGCTCGGGGTGTCGTTGAAGTGGCTAAGAACAAAGTATCACAAGAGCCAACCTATCCCCCACAGGCGAGCCTTCGGACCTGCCAGCTAGATGAGAGCCTGCGCAGCGGGTCTACCTGGGGCCGAGCCGAGCTCGGGGTGTCGTTGAAGTGGCTAAGAACAAAGTATCACAAGAGCCAACCTATCCCCCACAGGCGAGCCTTCGGACCTGCCAGCTAGATGAGAGCCTGCGCAGCGGGTCTACCTGGGGCCGAGCCGAGCTCGGGGTGTCGTTGAAGTGGCTAAGAACAAAGTATCACAAGAGCCAACCTATCCCCCACAGGCGAGCCTTCGGACCTGCCAGCTTGATGAGAGCCTGCGCAGCGGGTCTACCTGGGGCCGAGCCGAGCTCGGGATGTCGTTGAAGTGGCTAAGAACAAAGTATCACAAGAGCCAACCTATCCCCCACAGGCGAGCCTTCGGACCTGCCAGCTAGATGAGAGCCTGCGCAGCGGGTCTACCTGGGGCCGAGCCGAGCTCGGGGTGTCGTTGAAGTGGCTAAGAACAAAGTATCACAAGAGCCAACCTATCCCCCACAGGCGAGCCTTCGGACCTGCCAGCTAGATGGGAGCCTGCGCAGCGGGTCTACCTGGGGCCGAGCCGAGCTCGGGGTGTCGTTGAAGTGGCTAAGAACAAAGTATCACAAGAGCCAACCTATCCCCCACAGGCGAGCCTTCGGACCTGCCAGCTAGGTGAGAGCCTGCGCAGCGGGTCTACCTGGGGCCGAGCCGAGCTCGGGGTGTCGTTGAAGTGGCTAAGAACAAAGTATCACAAGAGCCAACCTATCCCCCACAGGCGAGCCTTCGGACCTGCCAGCTAGATGAGAGCCTGCGCAGCGGGTCTACCTGGGGCCGAGCCGAGCTCGGGGTGTCGTTGAAGTGGCTAAGAACAAAGTATCACAAGAGCCAACCTATCCCCCACAGGCGAGCCTTCGGACCTGCCAGCTAGATGAGAGCCTGCGCAGCGGGTCTACCTGGGGCCGAGCCGAGCTCGGGGTGTCGTTGAAGTGGCTAAGAACAAAGTATCACAAGAGCCAACCTATCCCCTACAGGCGAGCCTTCGGACCTGCCAGCTTGATGAGAGCCTGCGCAGCGGGTCTACCTGGGGTCGAGCCGAGCTCGGGGTGTCGTTGAAGTGGCTAAGAACAAAGTATCACAAGAGCCAACCTATCCCCCACAGGCGAGCCTTCGGACCTGCCAGCTAGATGAGAGCCTGCGCAGCGGGTCTACCTGGGGCCGAGCCGAGCTCGGGGTGTCGTTGAAGTGGCTAAGAACAAAGTATCACAAGAGCCAACCTATCCCCCACAGGCGAGCCTTCGGACCTGCCAGCTAGATGAGAGCCTGCGCAGCGGGTCTACCTGGGGCCGAGCCGAGCTCGGGGTGTTGATGAAGATAACCAAACCTGGTCTATTCCCTCATCGAGGAGAGGAGTCATAGTCGGTAAAAACAAAAGAGACTTAAAGATTGTGTACTCGGAAGCAGTCAATATTCTGAAATAAACTTATCGAAAATGCAATAGTTGTTTACGATCATTACAATCCTTCTTTCCTCCTATGGGTAGAAGCGCTTCAGGTCATCACCACTCCAGGTGTGACTCAAGGTCCTTCCTTCCGCATCCTGGAGATAGTAACCTCCGTTAACCAGAGCCTTCTCTACTATATAAGGCCCTTCCCAGCTAGGGTTGAGCTTACCAACCGCGGCCGACCTTCCCGCTGCGTCGACCTTTTTCAGTACTAGATCCCCCTCGGCGAATTGCTTGACTCGGATATGCTTATCGAAGTACCGAGCCATTCGCCGTTTTATTTGCTCCTGCCTGATGGCGGCAACATCCCGCAGCTCTTCCACCATATCTAATGAGAGGCGCAACCCTTCCTCGTTCTCCAACCTCCAAGCTTCGTTTCCCTCCGCTGCGGCCGTGACCCTTGGGGACCGAACCTCGAACTCCACCGGGAGGACAGCCTCACACCCGTGAGAGAGCTTGAAGGGGGTCTCTCCAGTGGCCGTGTTCGGAGTTGTTCGTAAGGCCCACAGGACGGAAGGGAGCTGTTCCACCCAGCTACCCTTCAGGTTCTCGACCTTCTTTTTGAGCAAGTTGACGATGACTTTGTTTGCCGCCTCCACCTGACCATTGCTCCGAGGATGATGGACAGAGGCGAACCTGAGGTCAATCCCCAATTGGGTGCAGAAACTGATGAATTCTTCACTGGCAAACTGAGGTCCATTGTCTGTCACTATCGCTTGGGGCAATCCGTGCCTGCAAATGATTTCCCCCCAAACGAAGTTTCTGATGACCTGGGAGGTTACCTTGGCTAACGGCTTGATCTCCAGCCATTTGGAGAAGTAGTCAATCATCACTAGGAGGAACCTCCTTTGCCCGCTAGCTGGAGGGAAGGGTCCAACCAGGTCCATCCCCCAAATGGCGAAGGGCCATGGCGCCGTGATGCTTCGAAGTCTTTGGGCGGGCAAGAGCTGGAGAGGAGCATGTACTTGGCACTTCCGACACCTCCTTGCGAATTCAGCCGTATCCTTCCTTATGGTCCGCCAGAAATATCCCTGCCTTATCACCCTTGCTTCCAATGTCCTTCCCCCTGAATGGCTGCCGCACTCTCCAGAATGCACCTCTTCCAGGATCCTCGGGACTTCCTCTTCGGTTACGCATCTCGCGAGGAGCCCTGACAACATCTTCCGATGCAAGCTCCCGTCCAGCATCAGGTAATGAGCCGCCTTGTGCCGGAAGCTCTTTGCATCCTTGACTTCTTCCGACAGTTCTCCTGTGGTTAAGAAAGTCACCAATGGATCCATCCATGAGGACCGCCGATTCACCTCCATCAACTCCCCCTCTTCAATGGCTGGTCGGAATAGTTCGGTTAGGGTACCTCCTCCCCGAGGCCCGAACTTCGCCAGTCGATCAGCTGCCATGCTTTCCTCCCTGGGAACATGTTGAATAGAGAAAGAACGGAAACCTCCAATAATAGTTCTTACCTTTGATAGATATCTTGCGAGGGTAGGCTCTCGGGCCTCGAACTCGCCTCGGATCTACGATGCTACCACCATTGAGTCGGTGAAGGCCTCCACATCCTGGATTTCCAGCTCCTTTGCCAAGCGAAGGCCAGCTATCACAGCCTCATACTCCGCTTGGTTATTGGTTACAGGGAAATGGAAGGTCACTGCTTGCTCTATGGTAACTCCCTGAGGACTTACCAACACCACACCTCCTCCCAGGGAGTGCCTTCCTGAGGCCCCGTCGACCACCATCTTCCACGCTTCTTGCGGCTTTGGTTCTTCAGCCTCCGCCTCGGTAACATAGTCCGCCAGGAAATCCGCTACGGCCTGGGCTTTGATAGAGAGCCTCGGGACGAAAGAGATGTCAAACTCGCTTAGCTCGATGGACCACTTGGCCAACCTTCCTGAGTGTTCCACCCCCTCCAAGACCTTGCGAAGGGGATGGTCGGTTATCACCCTAATCGAGTGTGCTTGAAAGTAAGGGCGAAGCTTCCTAGCTGAGATGACCAAAGCATATGCTAGCTTCTCCAGGATGGGGTATCGGAGCTCCGCCTTTTTTAAGATTCGGCTGACATAATAGACAGGTAACTGCTTCTTCCCCTCTTCCCTAACCAAGACGGAGCTCACCGCCTCTCCTCCCACTCCTAAATACAAGGCTAGGTCCTCCCCCTCCTTCGGGCTTTGAAGTAACGGAGCTTGGGAGAGTTGCCTCTTCAGCCCCTGAAAAGCCTCTTCACACTCGGCCGTCCATTCGAATGCTTGGTTGCCACGAAGTACTTTGAAGAAGGAGGAACATCTATCCCCTGACCGAGAGAGGAACCTGCTTAACCCGGCCAACTTCCCGGTCAAGCGCTGGACCTCCTTGGCGTCGCGAGGCGATTCTAGGTCTAGAATAGCCTTAACCTTATCGGGGTTGGGTTCTACCCCCGCGGGAGTCAAGAGGTGCCCGAGGAATTTGCCGCGACTAGCCCCGAAGACGCACTTCAAGGGGTTCAACCTCATCTTGAACTTCCGCAGGGTGGCAAACGTTTCCTCCAAGTCCCGCAAGTGGGAAACAACACACTTGCTCTTGACTATGAGGTCGTCCACGTAGACCTCCAGGTTCCTTCCCCTTTGATTTCGAAAGATTCGATCCATCATGCGTTGGTATGTTGCCCCTGCATTCTTCAATCCGAAGGGCATCATCTTATAGCTGAAGCATCCCTCTCTTGTGATGAAGGAAACATCCTTGACATCAGGAGGGTGCATCCGGATCTGGTGGTAACCTGAAAATGCATCTAAAAAACTCATAAGAGAAAAACCGACGGCTGAGTCAACCAGCGCGTCGATTCGAGGCAAAGGGTAACAATCTTTGGGGCATGATTTATTCAATAAGGAAAAATCAATACACATGCGCCATTTTCCTCCTCCCTTCTTTACCATTACCACGTTGGAGATCCAGCCTGGATACTGGATCTCTGAGATGAAGCCTGCGTCCAGGAGCTTTTTGACCTCCTCTCGGATGGGGGCTTCTAGCTTGGTGGCGATGGCCCTCATCTTTTGGCGTATGGGGCGGGCTCTGGAATCCAGGTTCAAGCGATGACAGGCCACGTCCGCGTCGATGCCCGGCATGTCTGCCGCGCTCCAAGCGAAGATGTCGACGTTGCCCTGGATGCAGGCTCGCATCCGCTCCTGATCCTCAAGGCTCAAGCCTCCACTGATCCGAATCCTTTGCGCCTCCCCCGCTCTTGTAAGCACCTCCATCTCCACCACCTCTTCGGCCGGCTCCAGCCCCGACCGCTCCCAACTTACCCTTGCCTCTTCCCGCTCAAACTCGAGCTCTTCTCCCCCAACCTCATCAACTTCCATCGCCTCCTCCAGGCTCTCCTCCTGCCTCTGCTCTTCTTCATCCACCACTCCTCTCGCCTCTTCTGGGCTGATCTTCCCCAACTCCTCTGCCTCCGCCATCTCCTCAGCAACCTCCATCGCCTCTCCCAGGCTCATCCCCCCTTCCTCAACTCCTTCCTGCTCAGCCATCTCCCTCTCCAACTCCTCTGCCTCCTCCATCCACGACACGGTGTTAACCGCCGTCACATAGCACTGCCTTGCCATCTTCGGATCCCCCCTGATCCTAACCTGCACCCCTCCATTGTTGAACTTGAGGCATTGGTGGTACGAGGAGGGTACACAGCGAAAGGCGCTGATGAGGGGGCGCCCAAAGATGGCATTGTAACTACTCGGGGCGTCCACGATTACGAACCGACAGTTCCGTGAGACGCCCCCAAGCCTCACATGCAAGCCTACTCCTCCTTCCACCTCTTTCCTTTCGCCGGAGAAGCCAAAAAGCGGTCCATCAGAAGCCAGGACCCTTTTTCCTTCCACCCTCATCTCATCGAAAGCCTTCTTGAAGATCACATTCACCGAGCTCCCATTATCCACTAGTATCCGGGAGACGGTGTAGTTCTCCACCGCTGTCTGGATCACAAGCGCGTCGCAGAACGGGTCCTCGTAGTCTGGCATATCCGCGGACGAGAAAGTGATCTTCTCCTCTGGGGGGGGAGCCTGGGAGGTCGAGGCGACCCCTCGGCGGAACATGGTTTGAAGGCTCCCATTGCGGGTGGCCTCGATCCCCACCCCACCCCCCCCCCCCCCCCGTGGATCACTCCGATCCCTCCTCGGGTCCCCACGTCAATCCTGTCTTCACATCTGTCCTCCACCTCTTCCCGCTGTACTTCCACGATCCTTACGGGCGGATCCTGCCTTCCGGCCCCTCTGGCCCCTCTGATCTCCAGAAACTCTGGGCAGGTGGCCGTTGCGTGACCTTCCTCCTGATGGAAGTCGCAATAGGGCAACGCCACCCTGCCCCCTCTTCCTTCTCCTCCTCCCCTTCTTCCGGCTCCCCGAAATCTTCTACCTCTTCCCCTTCCCACCTCCATAGCCTCCTGCGGCGGTGGGAAATGACCCCTTGGTCCCTGTCGCCATCCTCCCTGCTCCAGCCTTCTGGGCTCCCGAAAGTTATCTCTTATCTGAAGTCCTCCCTGGCCCTGGGGGCGACCCTCCTGAGGCCTCCAACCCAGTCGGTTGTTTGGCTCCCTGGCCCCCCCATGCTGTTGCCCCTGCCCTCGGGGCTCTTCTCTTCTCCTATCTTCCCTCGGCTCCCTCTGCTCCCTCTGCTCCCTCTGCTCTCTCTGCCTTCCCGCCACCGGCTCCTTCACGTCGTCCTCGGCCAGCCTGGCCAGCTTCCTCGCAAACGCCGGGTTTGCCCTCTCGAAGTCTATCTCCTTCGCCGCCCTCTCCATGAGCTCCTCAAAAGAGAGGGGGGGCACTCTCTTCAACTCCATGCTGAAAAACCCTGGCCTCAGCCCCAGGGTGAAGGCTAGCATCAGCGCATACCCCGGGACCTCCTGGACCAGGAGAACCTCCTCTTGGAACCGGTCGACATAGCGACCCAACGTCTCCTCCGGCCCTTGCCTCACTACAAATAGGCACTCAGCCTCCTTCTTCCTTTTCTTCGAAGTTGAGAATCTCAACAGAAAACCCCTCCGCAGATCCTCAAAGCTGTAGATGGAACTCGCCGGCAACTGGTGGAACCAGTCCCTGGCCTTTTCTTTCAGAGTGATGGCAAAAAGCCTACACTTGAAGGCATACGACATTTGCCTGATGGACACCACGTCCTCGAACCATTGCACGTGCTGGACCGGGTCATCCTTCCCGGTGTAGTAGGTCATGTCCGGCTCCCGGAACCCCTCCGGCACTGGAGCCGAGACAATGAGCTCACTAAAGGGGGTCTCGCCCCCTGCCTGGCGAGAAGGCACGTCTCGCGACCTCGGTTGGCTGGACCGATCCGCGAGACCCTGCCCAGGGAAGAGTTCCCGCACCGTCGCCTCCTTCTCGCCCAGATCCGCCGGAAGCTCCTTCTCGAGACGCTGGCCTGGGAAAAGCTCCCGCGCGGCCACGTCCCTCTCGCCTGCCTCCACCAGGACCTCCTTCCCGGGGCGCTGCCCTGGAGCGTTCTCGCCTAGCAGCGGAACCACCTCCACCGGAACCTGCGGCGTCTCCCACTCGTTCCTTGCCGAGAAGGCCAAGTTGATCGTCTGCATGACTTCTCGCCTGAAGTCCTCAAACATTTTCCTCGTCGCCTCGTCCACCCGGGTGGGGGATCCTCCCGCGCCTGATCCTTCACCCTCGCCTCCTGCCATGGGACTTAACTCAAGATTTTCTTGCACCAACTGCTTCCACGCTCACCGCACCAGAACTGTTGAAGCCAAAAATAACCTCAACAAATGTTCACGAACCAAAGTGCAGTCAATGCCTACTTCTCTCAAACCTCGACCCCTGACAGGCTGCTAAGGCCCTAACACAGACCCAAAGCCTCAGCTGGGAGGTCCCACCACACACCCGGAAGATCTCTGAGAGCTTCCCCTCCAAAGCCAAATGCTGGGCTGGGAGCTCTTCAGAAGGCACTAGGGTTAGGGGAAAATGATCAACTTGCCTTCCAAAGAGCCCTTATGGGTCTTTTTATAGTCTTCCTTTGACCTAAAAATACTGAAATACCCCTGAGGGGTCTGCCAATAGCCAAATCCCGCTGTCATTCAAAGGGCATTTGGGTAATTTTACCTCGGGATAATATATTATAAAATAATCCTCTTTATGAGCGCCGGGCCCCACCACGTGGGCCCACTTGGCGAGAACCCTGGCCGAGAAGGCTCTCGCTGGACCCTCACCCGGGCCAACCTTGGCGAGACCCCCTTGCCAGGGAGGTTCGCGCCCTCCACGGTTTCGAAGAGCTCGCGACTGAGGGCCTTCTTGGGGCCTTCTCGCCTCCCCTGGGCGGGAGCTTCCGCGGTCAGGCCCTCTGCTTTGGTCGTTCGACGATCTCTCCTGCCGAGAGGTCGACCATCTGCCCTGGTCGGTCGACGATCTCTCCTGCCGAGAGCTTGAACATCTGCCTTGGGCGAGAGCCCCTTCAGGGCGAGAACTCTATAAGTATGTCTTAGGGCTGACCCAGGGCTAACCTGAGCCTAGCCCAATTCCTCAGTGGTGTCTCCAGGTCCCACCCAGCGAATATGGGGTTGTACAAGTGCCGTACCCAGGCAGGGGTCGCGGAAGAGGCCCGAGAGCCGGTCGAGGCAATGGCCGTGGAGGAAGCTGAGGAAGAAATCCTCGCCCTCGGAGGGGGAGGTATCGAGGAATGGGGGGAGCAGTCTCGTCTGGAGGCAGCGGAAGAGGTGGTGGAGATGGAGGTTCTCACCATCGGGGGCAGAGTGGAGAAGGTCTGCGTCAGCGGAGGATTGACCCCGGAGGCTCAGGGCAGGATGCTGGAGTGCATCCAGAAGAATGTGGACGTCTTCGCCTGGAATGCCGCGGAAATGCCAGGGATCGATCCCAACGTGGCCTACCACCGCCTCAACCTGGACCCGGAGGTCCGCCCCATCCGGCAGAAAAAAAGGTCCATCGCGGACAAGCTCGCCGAGCCCATCAGGGAGGAAGTCGCCAAGCTCCTCCAGGCTGGCTTTGTATCCGAAATCCAATACCCTGGCTGGGTCTCCAATGCTGTAATGGTTAAAAAAGGAGACGGCCGGTGGAGGATGTGTATTGACTTTTCCCTTCTTAATAAATCATGCCCGAAAGATTGTTATCCCTTGCCTCGGATCGACGCGCTGGTTTACTCGGCCGTCGGTTTCCCTGTAATGAGTTTTCTGAATGCTTTTTCAGGTTATCACCAAATTAGAATGCACCCCCCGACGTCAAAGATGTCTCATTCATCACAGGGGAAGGATGCTATTGTTATAAAATGATGCCCTTCGGGCTAAAGAATGCGGGGGCTACCTACCAGAAAATGATGGACATGGTCTTCCGGGAGCAGAGGGCAAGAAATTTGGAGGTGTACGTGGACGACCTCATGATCAAAAGTCTGGACGTCGAATCCCACCTCCGGGACTTGGAGGAGACTTTCGCTACCCTCCGCAAATATAAGATGAGGTTGAACCCCCTGAAATGCACCTTCAGGGCAAGCAGGGGAAGTTCCTGGGGCATCTCCTCACCCCAGCCGGCGTGGAGCCTAATCCGGATAAGGTAAGGGCAATCGTGGAGCTAAGGTCACCACGAAATACTAAGGAGGTACAGCGGTTGACAGGGAAGTTGGCAGGGTTGAGCAGGTTCCTCTCCCCGGGCCGGGGAGAGGTGCTCCCCATTTTTCAAAACCTTGAGAGGGGATCGGAAGTTTGAATGGACCTCAGAGTGCGAGGAGGCGTTCCAGGCCTTAAAGAAACAGCTGACTCAGGCTCCCCTGCTCCAAGGGCCCAAAGGGGGGGAGGACCTATTTTTGTACTTAGGGGTCGGGGGGAGGCCTTGAGCTCGGTTTTAGTTCGGGAAGAGGGGAAGAAGCAACTCCCCATTTATTATGTGAGTCGGGTATTGAGGAAGGCCGAGCTTCGGTATCCCATCTTGGAAAAGTTGTCCTTCGCCCTGATCATCTCGGCCCGGAGGCTCCGACCCTACTTTCAGGCACACTCGGTCCGGGTGGTGACTGACCACCCCCTCCGCAATATCTTCGAAGGGGTGGAGCATTCAGGCCGGTTGGCCAAATGGTCGGTGGAACTGAGTGAGTTCGACATCTCCTTCGTTCCCCGCCTCTCGATCAAGGCCCAAGCTATGGCGGATTTCTTAGCAGATTATGTGGTTGAGGTGACGGAGGAGTAACTCACTCGTCTGGTCCCTTGGAAAGTCGTGGTGGATGGTGCCTCGGGGAGACATTCTTTGGGGGTTGGGGTCATCTTGGAAAGCCCCCAGGGGACAAGAATCGAGCAAATCGTGGTAGTGTATTTCCCTATCACCAATAATCAGGCCGAATACGAAGCTGTAATCGCAGGTCTGTGCCTGGCAAGGGAGTTAGGGGTGCACGACGTGGAGGTCCTCACAGACTCCATGGTTGTGGCTTCCCAGATCAATGGGGAGTTTGAGGTAAGGGAGCCCACCCTGCAGCTCTATCTGGCAAAGGCAAAGAGAATTATAGGGACCTTCCAGACTTTCTCCATCAAGCACGTGTCCCGAGAGGAAAATGAGCAGGCAGACCAGCTGGCAAAATACGGCCCCAGGGTGGGGGGTACCATCACAGATCTCTTCCGACCTTCCATTAAGGAGGGGGAACTAATGGAGGTGGAGCAGCATCCCTCATGGATGGACCCCTTTGTCACCTTTCTGTCCACAGGAGAGTACCCGGAGGGGATGGATCGTAGAGGGCTCAAGCACAAGGCAGCATACTACCTCCTGCGCGAGGGGGAGTTATACCGCAAGACCCTCTCGGGGATGCTGGCTCGTTGCGTGGCCGAAAGGGAGGTGCATAAAATTTTGGAGGAGGTCCACTCCGGCGAGTGCGGGAGTCACTCGGGGAGCCGGACCTTGGAAGGGAGGATCATCAGGCAAGGGTATTTCTGGCCTACCCTCGGTCAAGACACATCCGAATTCGTAAAAAAATGTCATAAGTGTCAGCTCTATGCTCCACTCCAGTTACAACCGGCTCAGAGACTAAGGAGCATCATGGCACCATGGCCCTTCGCCATATGGGGTTTGGATCTCGTAGGGCCCTTCCCTCAGGCCAGCGGGCAGAGAAGGTTTTTGCTAGTCATGATCGATTATTTCTCTAAGTGGCTAGAGGTGAAGGCTCTAGCCAAGGTCACCTCCCAAGTGATCAGGAATTTTTTCTGGGGGGAGATCATCTGCAGACACGGGCTACCACATGCGATCGTCACGGACAACGGACCTCAGTTCGCCAGCACGGAGTTCATTCGCTTTTGCGAACAACTGGGAGTTGACCTTCGGTTCGCCTCTGTCCACCACCCCAGGAGCAACAGGCAGGTGGAGGCGGCCAACAAAATAATCGTGAACCTTTTGAAAAAGAAAGTAGAAAATCTGAGGGGAAGATGGGTGGAGCAAATCCCTTCGGTCCTCTGGGCCCTTAGGACCACCCCCAATACGGCCACTGGAGAGACGCCCTTTAAAATTTCTCATGGCTGCGAAGTCGTTCTGCCCGTCGAGTTTGAGTTCCGAACACCCCGGGTCGCCGAGGCGGAGGTTGGAAGGGAGGAGTGGAGATCAGAAAATGAGGAGGAGCTCTGACTCTCCCTTGATATGGTCGAGGAGTTACGCCACTTATCCACCGTTAGGCAGGAGGAGGTCAAGCGGAGGATGACCAAGTACTTCAACAAGCACGTCCGGGTCAAGCAGTTCGCGGAAGGGGACCTTATCCTGAAAAAAGTGGATGCGGCAGGAAGATTGGCCGCTGTGGGAAAACTCCATCCCAATTGGGAGGGCCCCTACATTGTACAGGAGACCTTAAAATCAGGGGGGTATCGCCTCAAGGATGTAAAAGGGGATACCCTCAGCCACACTTGGAATGACGATGATCTGAAACGTTTTTACCCTTGAAAATATTGTAGGTATTCTTATTCCATGAATCAAAATGAATCTCATCATCATGTCTTGTGCTTTTGCAAAACTGTAATGGCAGGATGACTCGCGATTCGAAGCCCGATAGGCAAATATTTCTAAGTCTTCTCGCTCTGGGGTTAGGTCTCGTCGCTCCCCTGCCAGGCTTCAACCTAGTTGGCACGGCTGAGTCTCTATGGACATCGCTATGATCCTGGGGATGAGCCCGAAGGATGTTCAACACCCGCCCTCAGGCTCTCACCTAGCTGACTGACCCGGTGGTAGCACCCGGGATAGGCAAATGTTTCTAAATCTTCTCGCCCTGGGGTTAGGTCTCGTCACTCCCCTGCCAGGCTTCCACCTAGTTGGCACGGCTGAGTCTCGATGGACATTGCTATGACCCTGGGGCTGAGCCCGGAGGATGTTCAACACCCTCCCTCAGGCTCTCACCTAGCTGACTGGCCCGGTGGTAGCACCCGGGATAGGCAAATATTTCTAAGTCTTCTCGCTCTGGGGTTAGGTCTCGTCGCTCCCCTGCCAGGCTTCCACCTAGTTGGCACGGCTGAGTCCCGATGGACATCGCTATGACCCTGGGGCTGAGCCCGGAGGATGTTCAACACCCGCCCTGCTCTCACCTAGCTGACTGGCCCGGTGGTAGCACCCGGGATAGGCAAATGTTTCTAAGTCTTCTCTTCCTGGGGTTAGGTCTCGTCACTCCCCTGCCAGGCTTCCACCTAGTTGGCTTAGCTGAGTCTCGATGAACATCGCTATGACCCTGGGGCTGAGCCCGGAGGATGTTCAACACCCGCCCTCAGGCTCTCACCTAGCTGACTGGCCCGGTGGTAACACCCGGGATAGGCAAATGTTTCTAAGTCGTCTCGCTCTGGGGTTAGGTCTCGTCACTCCCCTGCCAGGCTTCCACCTAGTTGGCACGGCTGAGTCTCGATGGACATCGCTATGACCGTGGGGCTGAGCCCGGAGGATGTTCAACACCCGCCCTCAGGCTCTCACCTAGCTAACTGGCTCGGTGGTAGCACCCGGGATAGGCAAATGTTTCTAAGTCTTCTCGCCCTGGGGTTAGGTCTCATCACTCCCCTGCCAGGCTTCCACCTAGTTGGCACGGTTGAGTCTCGATGGACATCGCTATGACCTTGGGGCTGAGCTCGGAGGATGTTCAACACCCTCCCTCAGGCTCTCACCTAGCTGACTGGCCCGGTGGTAGTACCCGGGATAGGCAAATGTTTCTAAGTCTTCTCGCCCTAGTGTTAGGTCTCGTCGCTCCCCTGCCAGGCTTCCACCTAGTTGGCACGGCTGAGTCTCGATGGACATCGCTATGACCCTGGGGCTGAGCCCGGAGGATGTTCAACACCCGCCCTCAGGCTCTCACCTAGCTGAATGGCCCGGTGGTAGCACCCGGGATAGGCAAATGTTTCTAAGTCTTCTCGCCCTGGGGTTAGATCTCGTCGCTCCCCTGCTAGGCTTCCACCTAGTTGGCACGACTGAGTCTCGATGGACATCGCTATGACCCTGGGGCTGAGCCCGGAGGATGTTCAACACCCGTCCTCAGGCTCTCACCTAGCTGACTGGCCCGGTGGTAGCACCCGGGATAGGCAAATGTTTCTAAGTCGTCTCGCTCTGGGGTTAGGTCTCGTCACTCCCCTGCCAGGCTTCCACCTAGTTGGCACGGCTGAGTCTCGATGGACATCGCTATGACCCTAGGGCTGAGCCCGGAGGATGTTCAACACCCTCCCTCAGGCTCTCACCTAGCTGACTGGCCCGGTGGTAGCACCCGGGATAGGCAAATGTTTCTAAGTCTTCTCGCTCTGGGGTTAGGTCTCGTCACTCCCATGTCAAGCTTCCACCTAGTTGGCATGGCTGAGTCTCGATGGACATCGCTATGACCCTGGGGATGAGCCCGGAGGATGTTCAATACCCGCCCTCAGGCTCTCACCTAGCTGACTGGCCCGGTGGTAGCACCTGGGATAGGCAAATGTTTCTAAGTCTTCTCGCTCTGGGGTTAGGTCTCGTCACTCCCCTGCCAGGCTTCCACCTAGTTGGCACGGCTGAGTCTCGATGGACATCGCTATGACCCTGGGGCTGAGCCCGGAGGATGTTCAACACCCACCCTCAGGCTCTCACCTAGCTGACTGGCCCGGTGGTAGCACCCGGGATAGGCAAATGTTTCTAAGTTTTCTCGCTCTGGGGTTAGGTCTCGTCACTCCCCTGCCAGGTTTCCACCTAGTTGGCACGACTGAGTCTCGATGGACATCGCTATGACCCTGGGGCTGAGCCCAGAGGATGTTCAACACCCGTCCTCAGGCTCTCACCTAGCTGACTGGCGCGGTGGTAGCACCCGGGATAGGCAAATGTTTCTAAGTCTTCTCGCTCTGGGGGTAGGTCTCGTCGCTCTCCTGCCAGGCTCCCACCTAGTTGGCACGGCTGAGTCTCGATGGACATCGCTATGACCATAGGGCTGAGCCCGGAGGATGTTCAACACCCGCTTTCAGGCCCTCACCTAGCTGACTGGCCCGGTGGTAGCACCCGGGATAGGCAAAGGTTTCTAAGTCTTCTCGCTCTGGGGTTAGGTCTCGTCGCTCCCCTGCTAGGCTCTCACCTAGTTGGCACGACTGAGTGGATCTGAGAAAAGCCCCAGGGGCGAGCTCGCCAGCCAAGACGGCGAGTTCGGGATATTCCGCCTCCCCCCAGCTCGCCGCCCAGGAGGTCATGGTCCGATCTCGGACTCAGGGGGGAATAGTTCCCTCAAGCGAGTCCGACCTCGCCGCGGGCACCGGTTACATAAGCGAGTCCAGCTACGGTCGGCGCCTAGGGTCTCGCCGCAAGCGCTCGCCCTAGCTCAAAGACATCCTACAGACAGGGTCGGACTCGGCAGGATTGCCTAAAGGGGTATCACGCGCACAGATACAGTCGCAAGCAAGCTTAAAAAGAAGTTAGAAAAATTGTGCGAAAATTGTCCGTTTTACTATTATGATTACAAAATCAAGCTTGCCTCGGCAAGGTACAAAAAGAAGAAGAAAGAAGAAGAGAACAAAGGTTGGGGAGCCCCGTCCGCTCTCGCCTTCCCTCCTTGCGTGGCGATCCTCCTCGCCGCCGAGCCGAGTGTCCTTCTCTCCCATCCCTGCGAAGAGCGAGTCAAAGCTGTCTTCTTTCTCGCTGAGCGGGCTGGGTGGGAACAAGGTCAGCATGAGATCCCGGACGGTGACTCCTTCGCAGCCTTCAGCCAAAATCCTCGTCCCCCGCATGGCCTTCAGGAGGCACTCGGCAGACTCAATGGAGTTGACTCGCAGCCGCTCTGCGACGTCAGCCTCGCCAAAGACCCGAGGCATCTTGTAGGGGAAGGGAGGCTCGCTGGCGCCTGGGGGAATGAGAGCTTCAGCCTGGCGGAGGACCTCGCCATGGAGCTCCTTGTTCTTCTCCTTCAGATCCGCCGCCTCCATCCTCAGCTGAGCAGCAACAGCCTCCTGCTCGCGAGAGTGCGTCCTCTGCTCGGCAAGCTGGGTCTCCCGCTCGGCGAGCTGAGTTTGTAGCTGAGCCACCTCGCCTCGCAGCGCGTCGGCGGCTTCGGCGTCCTGCGGACTGGAGTTCAGAACAAGCACAAGAATGATCCTAAGTAAGACGAGTAGAGATATCCAGTGATTACCAAGCCGCCGAAGGATTTTGCGAGCAGAGCGTCGGAAAGTCCGAACCGCCTTTCCGCGTCGGCCGCGCTCTCCTTCGCCAGGTCACGCTCCTGCTCGGCAGTCTGCAGGGCATTGCTGAGCTGGAAGCCGCGGCGGACCATCATGTGGGGAAGCTCGAAGGCCCGCAGGTGGGCCTGCAACCCCTCATGACCAAGCTGGCAGGGGGTTAGCTGTTTGTACGACTCGGCACTGTCACGGCCGTAGAGGCCGAAGCCGAAGGCAAAGGCGTGACCAGTGGGAGGCCGGCGAGCCCCCCAGGAGGGGGCGCGAGTGGAAACGGATACCCGGTGGGCCCCCTCATCCCATTTCAGGATGGGCTCGCCGACCGCATCCTTGCTCCTTCCTCCCTTGCCGAAGTGGGGGTGATCCTTCGGTAGGCCGGGTTTGCGAAGGACGACCCCCTCGGCAGAATCAGAGAGGGAAGGACCATCCCTCTTCTTTTTCTCCCTTCGGGGGGAGGACGCTTCCTTCAGCGGGCTCAACGGGGGGTCGTCAGAGGAAGCCTCCGGTGAGCTCATGAACTTAACGGGCGAGGAGGGGAGATGCAGCCGCCTGCGCGAGACCACCTTGGCCTTTTTCTTCTTCGGTGCTGAGGGATCTGGGCGCGAGCTTTACTCCGGGAGCTCCAAGCGCTTCTTGCTAAGGGGCTGGCCCCGCGCTTGTTCGTCTCGGCAGGCCTCCGCCGCTGCCCGGGCCCGCTCCAGGGGGTCAGATAATATCCCCGGGTCGGCGAACGGCGGATGCTCCGGCAAAAGTCGCTCCCCTACAGAAAAATGATCAGAAAAACCGAGGTTCATTTTGACAAAGCTCGCGAGAAGACAGGGCGAGGTGTACCTTCACCAGGGAGGACGGGTTGAAGCGAGTCGAGGCCGCGACGGAGGTAGGCGACCTCGAAGTCTTTGTGAAGGAAGAATTTGTGGAGGTCGGCATCGCCGCCGGACAGGGAAGGATGACGGTAGATGTCCTCGCCTTTCTGCAGGGGGGCCGGAAGGGGATGTTGCCGAGCTCGCCCTTGATAAAGACGAGTCGGGTCATCCAGTTGTGGTTATTGTTCGCGAGCTCGCGAACCTTGACGAGGGATCTGCCGAAGTAGGCGACCCCATCGGGGGTGGCCTTGTAGTAGAACAGCTTACAGAAGACCATGAGATTGAATTCAATCCGCTCTCGGCGGAGAAAGCAGGCGAACGCCACCATTATGGCGATGGCGTTGGAGTTCAGCTGCGCAGGCACCGCTCCATAATACTTCAGAATTTGTCGGATCTCTGGCCAGAGGGGGAGGCGCAGCCCCACCTCGAAGTGCGAGATGGGGAAAGCGAGCTCACCCTCAGGGAAAGAGTAGATAGCTTCGTGCTCGGCGGGCGCGCGAGCCTGGAAGTCGAGAGGGACGAACTCAGCCGTGAACTCGGCGAGCTCCTCCTCTATGATGTGCCCCTCAAAGAAGCAGTTGTCGACGAAGTGCCGGGCGCACTTGGATCGGCCATCTGCGTCAGGGTTAGTTTTCACCATTCTGGCAAACGAGGAAAAGGTGCGAGCTCGGGGTGGCGGAGGGGAGGTAAGGGTTCGGGAGCAATAAAGGTGTATCCAGGGGGGTAGGTGAGAGGGCCTATTTATAGAAAAAAAAAGTAAGGCAGGGAAGGGCGAGGGCGAGCCGACCGATCCGCCCAATCCCTCCATGCCGCCTCGCCGCCTCGCCGCCCCCTGCTCGCCAAGGCCCGCGAGTTAGCCTGGTCCAAGAAGGACGAATTCGAAAGGACGCTTATTAGAATATCGAAAGCACATCTTCATATATATATACGAGTTCGCGTAAAATTTATTTAAATTATTATAGACAGTTAAATTGTTCAGAGCAGGGAAAGATAAAGGCGCGAGGACCACGCAAGGGCGAGCGCGAGCACCGGTCGGCCGACAGAGGAGCCGTCCTATTCTCCCCGGTCTCGCCGGTCTGCCGTCGCAGATCGCCGCGCGTGGAGCTCGCGAAGCCGCCCCATATTCCTATTCACTACCCGCAGGTTCTCGTCAATCTCATCCATCAGAACCAAGGAAGACGCCTCCTCGAACGCCAAGCTGACCCCCGCCCCGTCCGCAAGCCGCGAGCACTCCCACTGCAGCCTGTTGTTGTCCTTCCGCAGGTCGTGGAGCTCGCGCACGAGCTTCTTGAGAACCTTCTGCTCCCGTTTTGCACGCTCGGGGCTGCTCAGTTCGGGGTCCAGGAAGGCGTCCAGGGCGCGTGGAGAGGGGAGGGGCGAGTAAGGGGGTCGATCCACGGACTCGCCGTCTTCAGTCCGGCCAGGAAGGTCTACATGAAGAATCGAAACAGTTTGAAGAGCAGGCACCACCAGAACAGGAAAATACAGAGCTGAAGACTTACCGCGCGAGCCTGGCTCCTCCAGGTTGACGCGACGAGAGAAGTGGCGCAGGTCCTTGCCACGACCATGCATTAATTCCTGATGGATGGGTTGATAGCCGGGAACGGGGATATGCCCGGCGCCTCCCCCCGCGAGTACAAAACCAGGGGACGGTTGCCGAGAAGGGGGACGACTCGGCGACGCCAGTTTCTGCGAGTCCGGCTCCTTGACCTCGGACTCCCGTCTTGGCGAGCTGTCGGGAATGCTTTTGACCCGCGGGGTGGACGCCTCGCCACTATTCTCCCGGCTGGAAGAAAGCTCCACAAGGTCTTTGGCAGGAGAATCAAGAGTCGGCTGGTTGGAGGAGCCAGCCCCGCTCCCCAAGGTCGCTGAAAAATCGGCTAGAATGAGCTCGGCCCCCGGAGGAAAGGGTTTCCCCCGCTTAGTCGAGCCAAAATCAGTGAAGCGGCGAGCAGGGGCCTCTAGGTTGGTCAGGCCCGCAGCTTGAGCGGCGATCTCATCGCGAGTGCGTGTGAGCCGCTCTAGGACTTCCTTGGGAAGCGACATCTTAGCAGGAGTCCAGGAAGGGCAAGGGTCAGTCAAATGCGTAGGGGTACATATATATAGCTACCGGTGGGGCCTACCAGAAGATTCTTCCTTTAACGCATGTCTCCCACTCGCCGGATCCTGCGGGGTTGGATGTATCTTTCCGAGCTTGTCCCAACCTCGCAAAGAGCGGGGATTGTGTACAACCCCGTATCCGCCGAGTGGGTCCGCGGAAGCCAGACCGGCCGGTCCAGACCGCCTTACGGCCGGGCAGGGTTCACCGCCGAGCTCGAGCTCGGCAAATCGTCGTACCGAGCTCGGAGATCGTCGGGTCGAGCTCAGAGTTTTTCCAGCCGAGCCCGCACTCGACAAACCGGGGCTGCTCGCCAGCCGAGCCCGCACTCGCCAAACCGGGGCTGCTCGCCAGCCGAGCCCGCACTCGCCAAACCGGAGCTGCTCGCCAGGCGAGCTCGCACTCGCCATTGGCCGAGCAGAATCGGCGAGTGCCAGCCCCATCGGGTTCTCGCCGCCCTGGCCGAGCAGGGGATCCAGTGTCCATCCCGCCCCAGGTGGCCTGCCCCTGGCCCCACATAACAGCAGGGTTTGGCTGTTGGCAGGCCAGCCCAAGGGAGTTTTCAGTAATTTCAGACCGGCAGAGGTAGGCTATTTGCAGGCCGTTTTCAGTTCTCTATAAATAGGACCCAAGGGGTATCTCAAAAGAAGAGGCTCATTAATTCTCAGGTCTCAAAGCGCTTTCTGAGGTACCTTAGCCCGACAATTGGCTAAGGAGGGGAAGCGCTCTAAGATCTTCCGGGTGTGTGGTGGGACCTCCGCGCCGAGCCCTTGGCCTAGTCCTTTTGTTCTTCACTTTCTTGTCATCTTTCTTGCAGGAGCAGAGTAGGTGCACGACCACCCCTTCCCCAAGGGTCGAACTCCACAGAGACCGGTTTTACGGTTTCAACAATTGCTACACAAGACAAAGTACTCTTATAATGTAAGATTTATGGAAATTAGTTAATGATAGTGGAAGAACACCATCAAATTATAAAAATCTTACAACACATGATGATCGGAATTCGAAATATTGCAGGAATCCGCTCTTCGTTTACTCCCAAATCAGTTCTTCTTCAAGATCTGGTGTGCCCTAGCCGCTTTCTCTCCAATAATTTCCCCTTTCTTCCTTTTTGAATTCGAATATTGACCGTCTTTCCTCCAGAATAATCTCCTTTAAAAACGTCGGCCCCCTCTTAGAAGAGATGCATATTTCCAATTTTGAAAACGGTGATAATTTTACCTTTAAAATTTGAATTTTCGAACCAGGTTGTTACAACCATTTTTTCAGGCTATTGAAATTGATCCAGCTTCACTTCTTTGGGTAGAACTCTTCAGCGTTTCTAACAAGAAAATATTGAAAAATGATCAAATTAGTCACCAATAAAATATTTATGAATTTACTCGCATTTTTATTCTATTTGCCCTCATTTTCTACATTTACGATGAATATTAAGGCCAAAAAAAGACTTGATAACTTCTTTTTGAGAAGTTATCACAAGTAAAACAGATTAATCTATGTGATTAAACAAACGTCAAAGATGTGACACATAAAATTTGACCAAGTGTTAAAGAGAGTTAAATTTCAGTCCAGTCTCTCTAACAAGTGCCTCTATCATTGCTCAATGTCAAATAAAACAGTCATCATATGTCTGTATATGAATGACATGTTGATTCTGAGGTCAGATCTAAGTGCAGTGAGGGATATTTAATCCACTTCTGCAAAAGCATTTGACACGAATGACCTTGGTCCAGTCTATACCCTCTTATAGGAATGAAAGCTAAAGTAGACAAGGGTCGCGTTACACTTAGTCATGCTCATTGTATATAATAGATTATTTCTACCTGAGGTTATAAAGATTGTAGGCTTGTAGAGACACTGTTTGTTATAAATGTCAAGTTACATCCAAATGCAGGGACCAACGTTGATTAAATAAGGTACTCGAAGATCATTGGTAGCATCACGTACGACACAAGTTATACAAGACCAAACATTATCTTTTCTGTTGGCATGCTGAGCCGCTTTACTTGTAGCTCAGACAAAGAGCGCTGGGATGCTCTAGACAGGCTGATGAGATACCTGAGAGGTATTAGAGATCGTGCTCTGTGCTACACTTGTTACCCTCCTGCTGTAGATGGATACTCTGATGTCTTGTGATATTAAAAAGTTGATAATAGTAAATATACCAGTGGTTTTATATTCATCATGCGTAGAGCCGGGATTGCCTAAAAATCCAAAATACAGACTTATATAGTTTTGTTGTTTGTGGAAGCCGAATTGTTTGGCATAGCTTCAGCTAGTGAAGAGGCAGACTAAATCATGAATTTGATTCTAAAAATTCCTTTGTCTAGGCTACAAGTCAATTATTTGGGTCTGTAGTGTGGTAATTAAGTAGTAGTTCAAGTCATTAAGAATGCCTCTTTCAATACTAAGAGAAGATATGTACGACTAAAATATGCTCTATTGAATTATCTGAAAGAACAAGACGTTATCACCTTGTTTGATGTGCAATCGAATGATAACCTGACCGATCCATTATAAAAAGAAATGCCCAAAGACCGATTAATCAAAATAGCGGAGGAAATGGAACTCAAGGCGACTTAGCTCACCCTTAGTTAAAGGATAGGTGATTCGGTTCAGCTTTAGTCTAAATGCTTTGATTCTTTCCACTTTTCTTTGTCAAACAAGTGTGTTATGCTCCGCTGATATTCGTGGTTACTGAGTACAAATCTGGTGAGTTGTTTCATTTCATGATTGATGTTAACAACTTCGCTGAGATTCAACTTCTTTACCTAGGAGAAGAGTGTTATTTCATATTTGATAACACGATTTTAATTGATTTGACCATTTTTTTCTGGTTCTGTTCCATACTTTACGAGTTTTAATTAACCTTAGAAGAACAATAATCGTGACATTTCATATTGGGTCATAAATATAATTGCGGTGTCTAAAAGTCCATCAAATTATTTCATTGGAAATAAATAATTGATTATGAGGTAAAACCTTTGATACTCAATATATCTGTCATTTAAGCTAATTCTAAAGTACTACATTCTTACAAGTAGAACTAAATACATGTACATCTTCAAATGTTAGAATTTATTCTGAATGAAATTCTCTATTGAAAATTACAATAGATGTTGATGATGGAAGAGCACGTGTTGTTTGAGATCCTTTTGAGGATGTCTTACTGTACATTTGATGATGATGACTGTTAGAGTGTTATTTGATTTATGGTTTAACTTTGGTTAGAGCAATGCTTATCTATTTTGAACACTTGTTGTTTAGAACACATCTGTTCTTTTGTTGATTATTAGCCACTAGATATGTCGAGTCTGTGCTACGATCATACTTTAGACTGTTATGTGATACTGTTGGGATTTGTGTTTATTCTTATGCATGCATAAAACTATTTTATTTAACGTCCAATATGTTCTGAAAAGTGTGACAGACATGATTGTGAGTGATTTATGTTTTGTTGAACACTGCACACACCACCCATTTTTCGACGTCGAGTTTGCGACAGACATAAGAGGAGATTATTAGGGAATTAATTATATGTTTGCGCGTGTCAAGACCGACTCGGAATGACCCATCGGGTTTCGTGTCACTTTAGGGCATGACTCTACACTGGAGATACTATAAATAGTCATTCCACATTCGATGAGATATTGTTGACTATCTTGAGCGTAACCTCAACATATTATATTACAAACATGAGTACACTTGTTTGAAAAATAACATCTAGAACTTAGAACATGCAGTTTAGATGTATTAATCTTCTTCTCCATGGGTGTACACATATTTCAAACAACATTTAGTCTTAAAACAAAAATTATCAGGTTTTATCTCCATCATAATTAGTTTATATCTCCATATAATGACGGATCTAGGAATTTTAACAGGGGGGTCGAACAGTAACTTCTTAAAAAATATTAAACATCTTCATCTTATCGGAGTCAGTTCTCTCTCATCCGGCCACTATTTTTTACATATAAGTAGTCAAAATTAATTGCCTCAATGAGAGGAATCCAAACCCACTAACTATTTTTCAACATTCTTGTGGGTGGGTGGGGGGGGGGGGGACCTGGGCCCCAGACCGCCTCCCCTTAAATCCGCCCCTATCTCCATAGAGAGCAATTTCAATCTCCATAGTATTGAATATAGTTATCAATCTTCAAAAAGATAGATGCAGATCTCCATATATATCAAAATGCGGTTAACAATCTCCATGGAGATTGATGTTGATGTGTGCTCCATTAATTTGTTAATCATAATGGGCATGAGGACATCAAAACCCCTCCATTAAGAGGAGTGCCACACGTAACCACCCTAAAAGTCATGCACGACTGTTGAAACCGAAAAATCGGTCTCTGTGGAGTTCGACCCTTGGGGAAGGGGTGGCCGCGCACCTACTTCGCTCCTGCAAGAAAATGACAAGAAGAAAGAAGAATCAAAGGACTAGACCAAGGGCCCGGCGTGGAGGTCCCACCACACACCCGGAAGATCTTAGAGCGCTTCCCCTCCTTAGCCAAGTGCCGGGCTAAGGTACCTCAGAAAGCGCTAGTAGACCTGAGAATTAGTAAGCATGCCTTCTGGGGTACCCCTTGGGTCCTATTTATAGGAAAAGATGGCCTGCCAATATACAACCTTCACTGTTCTCGAGGACTACAGGCAGACCAAAGGGGGCAACATGGTAAAAGTATGTCATGGCCAAGATGCGAGCTGGACCTGAGGTAGCATTCGCTCGGCAGGGGGCCTGACTCGCCTCGCCCTGGGCCTGGGCGAGCACGTACTCGGCAGGCTATGCTCGACTATCGCCGAGCTCGGCTCGACTACCGCCGAGTTCCAACGGAAACGGGGCTCGGCACGACGATCGCCGTGCTCCAACAGAAACTGAGCTCGGCATGGAGATCGTCGAGCTCGGTTCGACTGCCATCGAGCCCTGTTCCCTTACCCGAGCTCGGTCTCGGCATGCCGGGCTCCGTTCGGCCATCGTCGAGCTCGGCTATTACCGAGCTCGGGCTCGGCATGCTGGGTTCATATTGCGGCCTTAGCCGGCCGGTTTAACTCCTGTCGACCACTCGCTGGATACGGGGTTGTACAACGACCACACACACACTCGCGATGAGCTCATAAATCCCAACACACACATGAGCGCGCATATTCTCTTCAAAGCGCGTGTTGCGATGTACTTTCTTTTGCAAAGTCAACAGGGATGTTCGTTGTTCTGGGCTCGCAATTCGCAATTCGCAATTCGCAGTTCCAGGCTCACAGTTCAAAGCTTGCATCTCGGAATTCAGAATTCGTGCCTCGTAATTCACAGTTCATTACTGACACCACCACCAATCCTGCAAAAAAAAGTCAGAATTGTCTGGGGGAAAAACCATCATATGTGCAAAAAATGTGATCTGTGTGCTTTAGATCGAGGAACATGTTTTGTTCGTCTGATAGTTATGACGGTTACAACGACGCGATCACCGCATTGTCTCTGTCAAAAACTATAAAAGGAGGGCCCATAGCCTTCATTTCAAGACACCCTGCATTTCACGCTCGAGAGAGCTCTGTTGAAGATCTTTCAGAGTTCTCCCTTACGTACGAAGCTCCCCTCGAGGATCTTCATCGGTCTTCGAAGATCTCCCTCTTCTTCAAAGATCTCATTCGAAGATGACTCGAAGATATCATCTGGCCTTCGAAGATCTCCCCCCCCCCTTTGAAGCTCCCTTAGAAGGTCAACTTGAAGTTCTTATTTTACATTCCGTTAAATTATGTTAACAAACAGTGACCTGCCACTCTCTAGAACTCGAAAATTTCTAACACTCAAAGAATTAATGGAATCTGGTCAACACCCAACCAGTCACACGAGTTTTCACCATTTCCAGGTTTTACACGTTTAAAAAGTCTTGCCTCCAATGACTGTTTGCACGCTTGACCTATTCTCGAGCTAAGACGATTCACTTCAACCTGCCTGCGAGCATCTCGAGTCACATGCAACATATATAGATCTTCACGAAGATCGTTGTTGATCTATACCTACAAAAATCTTACCAACTTGTCCAATTATCTTTGCTATCAGTCGACACAATGGTTTAAAGCTAGTCCTAGATAATTACATTGTATTGCAATGAACCTGCTAGCAAATAATGCAGAGAAAAATGAATTTTATGATGCTCCAATTGAAGCTTTAACTGGTATGCCATTCAAAAATCTCACCTTTAGTGATTGTCGGTGCTACCTCTAAATTCACCATAGGCGTAAACCATAGGTACGCCTGAATATCGAGTTCATTTTTCCTAGAACTTAGAACATGCGATTTAGATGCATACATTTTCTTCTCCATCACAAATTTTATACAACGTTCAATTTGAACAAACATAAATATCAGATTTTATCTCCATCCTAATCAGTTTACATTTCCATAGAGATCTATTTTGATCTCCATAGATATCAAAATACAAACATCTAACTCTTTGGAGATCTATGTAGATTTCTATGGAGATCGTCGTTGATTTGCACGTAAAAAAATTTATTACTAGTTTGTCCAATTCTTCCTTGCCATCAGTCGACACAATGGTTTAAAGCCAACCCTAGATAATTACATCATTTCACAATAAACCTACTAGCACAAAATGTAGAGAAAGATGAATTTTACGATGCTTCGGTTGAAACCTTAACAAGTATGCTGATCGGAAATCTCACCTCCAGTGACCGTCGACGCTACTTACTTCTAAATCCACTCCAGATCTACTTGAATATCGAGTTCGTTTTTCTCAACATAAATGTAAACAAACTTCCACCTAAATATTATATTCTCAGATCCACGTTTTAAAATTTAGTGACATGTATCTCAATCTTATAAAACCATGATCAATATCACCCTCGAAAACCGTTTTTTAGTACGTCTTTCACCAATGATTACCATGCGTTTGGCACAATCATACCGTCAGTTCCTACAAAAAATCATGATTGATTAATGTTTTAAAATTTAGTGACATGTATCTCAATCTTATAAAACAAGAATCAATATCACCCTTGAAAACCGTTCTTTTTCGTACGTTACTTTCACCAATGATTACCGTGCGCTAGGCACAATCATACCGTCAGTTCTTACAAAAAATCACGACTGATCCACGTTTTAAAATTTAATGACATGTATCTCAATCTTATAAAATCAGGATCAATATCACCCTCAGAAACCGTTTTTTTTTCCGTACGTTACTTTCACCAATGATTATCGTACGTTAGACACAATCATACCGTCAGTTCCTACAAAAAATCATGATTGATCCGGGTTTTAAAATTTAGTGACATGTATCTCAATCTTATAAAACCAGGATCAATATCACCCCCGAAAACCGTTTTTTTCATACATTACTTTCACCAATGATTACCGTGCGTTAGACATAACCATACCGTCAGTTCCTACAAAGAATCATGATTGATCCAAGTTTTAAAATTTAGTGACATGTATCTCAATCTTATAAACTCGGGACCAATATCACCTTCAAAAACCGTTCTTTTTTCATACGTTACTTTCACCAATGATTACCGTGCATTAACCGCAATCATACCATCAGTTCCTACAAAAAAATCACGATTAATCAAAATAAGATCATATATCAATAAATACAGTCGGTATTTAAAAAAAACTCCTCTGAATCACAGATCTGAAGATGAACCTAGCCATGAGAACTGTGTCTTTTAGGATCCACGTTTTAAAATTTAGTGACATGTATCTCAATCTTATAAAATCAGGATCAATATCACCCTCCGAAACCGTTATTCTTCGTACGTTACTTTCACCAATGATTACAGTGCTTTAGGCATAATCATACCGTCAGTTCCTACAAAGAATCATGATTGATCCACGTTTTAAAATTTAATGACATGTATCTCAATCTTATAAACTCAGGACCAATATCACCCTCGGAAACCGTTCTTTTTCCGTACGTTACTTTCACCAATGATTACCGTGCATTAGCCGCAATCATACCGTCAGTTCCGACAAAAAAAAATCATGATTAATCAAAATAGGATCATATATCAATAAATACACTCGGTATTTAAAAAAAAAAACTCCTCTGAATCACAGATCCGAAGATGAACCCAGCCATGAGAACTGTATCTTTTAGGCTCTATTTTTTTGAGCGTTTCGCTGCTCCGTTTTGAGCAAACGCCGTCGGAAAAAGGGTAAATAAATGAATTTTCGGTGGCGTTTGCTCTGTTTTCACCCGCCCGCCTTGTGAAATGCCCAAAAAAAATCCATTTGGAGCAGCCACCTCCCCCCTCCGATTCTAACGGTCAGTTTTCACCCGCTGGATCAACCCGCCACCGCCCAACCAAACCAAATGGAGCCTTAATCTTACGGTAATATTTATCGGGCAACGGAGGCAAAATTTTCTCGACGAGGAGCAGCTAGGTTTTTGTTGTTTTTATTTTGGCGCGATTTCTCCATTGCCGGACACTCCACTGCTCAGAGCCAGTCCTCGCGCCTCCTCCATAATATCGTCCCGTCTATCAACATTCTCCCATCCCACCCAGCATGCCAAAAGTCTACGGCACCGGAACTTATGATTTCCGTCGGCATCGAGTCGCCGAGTACCCTTTCTATTTCGGCCCGGAGGCCGCGCCGCAGGAGGTGAAATCACTGGAGAAGCCGCCGGAGCAGCGACCTTCAGGGAACGTAAATAGTTCCATAACTCTTCTGGAGATCCAACGTGACCGTCTGACCAAGATTGCCTCTGTCAATTGGCTGAAGACAACCCGCGAGGAAGCCTCAGATCGTAAGTTTGATCCCGAGCTCGTGAAGGAGATTTACGAGACGGAGCTACTAGTCTTAGGTGGCAGAAAGACAGTCCCGCTCCAGAGGGCCATGATTTTAGAGGTTAGCCAATACTTGGAGAACTATCTCTGGCCCAACTTTAATGCGGGGTCGGCTACTTTCGAGCATGTTATGTCGATGATCCTCATGGTTAATGAAAAGGTTCGGGATTCGAAAACTTGAAAAATCTCCTGTAATGGCGTGTGTGACAAGTTCATAGTTTTTCTGATTGTCTTGCTTGCCTATTTTTGAAGTTTCGGGAGAATGTTTCTGCTTGGATTTGTTTTCATGACCGCAAGGAGGAGTTCCGGGGATTTTTATGGAGGGTTCTTGGGCTGAAGGAGGAGGTTTTCTTACTCGACCATTCTTTTCTCCCCCGTGGATTTGTATATTTTAAAATTTTGTCTGTTTGGTTCAATGACATCTTTTATGTTATTAGAAGTTGTGATCTTTTTGTGACATGTTGAAATAATAATTTATAAAGGACTATTTTATCCTTTCTTTACTCATTTGATGTCAATCCACATATGATTACTCGATATCTTCAAATGAAAAAACTAGGATCCGCAATTATAAACACAAGATTTAAAAAAATTGCATTGTCATTGTAAAAACATTAACAATGAACACAGTATTTCATATATAGCATATCACCAGTATCTACTACGATGCAACACATTTTGATATGTTCATCATATTCGGCCGCTAATTGTTCACTATCAAATTGCAGAATATCAAATAGAGAACTTATTCAATCAATTAGGATTTATCAATAATTTTTTTTTCTACCTTGTTTGCCAAGAATTTTTCTATAAATGGGACAATTGCCCTCTTGTAAGACTACTTTTGGGGTTGGAATGAAAATTCCGTTTAAAGATTTCTCTTCCTTGCGTGAATTTGCGAAGTTTGGCCACGACAATCTATTTACCGTTCCTTCAATCACATAGTCTCCCTTAGGTGATAATAGAGCACATCCATCCTTCGTCAAACTAACAACTTAACGAGTTTTTGTCATAGAGCTTCTCGCAACAGCTTCCGCAACAACCACTTCCTTATTCCATGACAACAACTTCCCCATTCTGCAACATCAACTTCCACATTCCACAATAGTAGCTTCCGCATTCAGTAGCACCAACTTCCGCATTCTGCAACAACAACTTCCGCATTCCGCAACAACTTCCACATTTCGCAACACCCGCTCCCGCATTCCGCGACACCAGCTTCCGCATTCCACAATAGAGCTTCCACATTCCGCAACAACATCTTTCGCATTCTGCAACAACAACTTCCACATACCGCAACAACTTACACATTCCGCAACAACTTACACAATTAGCAACACCAACATCCACAACACCAACATCTACAACCCCAACTTCCATAATAGTTTAACGAAGAATTATATTCTCCCCAATTATTGCAAAAATCAGCCTTAAATACAATTCTGTAACTATTTTGGCTGCGAACCTAACTCACAGTTTTGGAGTCTTCTTATTACCTCTCCTCTGCATATTAGTCTTTGATGATCAACAATAATTTTGTCTTCGATCCCCCTGTTGATTACTCGCATTATGCAAGACCACAACGATCTCGACTTCAATTTCCGCAACCTCATCGATTGCTATTTCAATAGTAGTTAGCTGTTTTCCTTCCATACGAGCTTCTGTAATCCTCTATAGTCGAGCATACAGAGTGTTCTCTAAACATCATTAGGCACCATATATTTTACAGTCTTCTTCCTCAACTTGATAATAGTTTCCTGCACGCGTTAGGCTCGAATTTCAACAACTTTATGATCATATAACTTCTCGACATAAGTAGGTTCTAGACCTTAACAACGCATTCTTCGCCAACTCATCCGTTCGATCACAGTAGCCTTCTTTGTTGCAAGAACAAATGAATAATAATTTCTCCCTTTCTTATTTGTAGCTTTCAACAACCTTGCTCCAAACCACGAGTTCTTGCATTTGTAATCTGTTTTGATTACTGTCCTCTTTGACATCTTCAATGACAACTTTTTGTGATCGACTTAAGTTTGAAAGTTGAAATATAGGTACGCTAACGGAGAAAATGATAGAAGTAGTGGATATGATGATTAAGGCTCTATTTGTTTGGGCGTTTCGCTGCTCCGTTTTGGGCAAACGCCGTCGGAAAGAGGGTAAACAAATGAACTTCCGACGGCGTTTGCTCTGTTTCCACCCGCTCGCCTTGAGAAATGCCCCAAAAAGCTTCGTTTGGAGCAGCCACCTCCCCCCTCCGATTCGTACACTCCGTTTCCACCCGCCGGATCGACCCGCCACCGCTAAACCAAATGAAGCCTAAGAGAATGATAAATATTTTATGTCTGCAAGAGACTAGATGGGTGAGTGAGAAAGCTAAATTTTTAGATAATTCGGGTTTTAAATTATGTTTCTGTTACGTGTCGCGGACTGTGACCTCGTTTGTCATCGACTGGTTGGGAGCTCCTCCAGCTTGGATGGTGGGAAAGGGGCTCGACGACGGAGGAGGGTCGTATTTCTCCTGGGATGCTGCGGTCGATTAGGGAAAAAAGGATGAGAGAGAGAGAACAGGAAGGGGGATGAGAAGGCTAAAGAGAGAGAGTGATGAGAGCAATACTTCTTTCTTGCCATTCAAGATACTCCACATGAGAAATATAAAGAAAAGTCACAATAGTTGTTTTCCCTCCACTTGGGCTTAAACATGTGGGATTAAAATACGTGCCGAAATTACCATCAAAATAAAAGTACAAAACAAAAGGAACGAAACAGGGATGCAAGCTCTCGTGTGCACGACTTCATGTCGCGGTGTCCTTTAGTGCGCTCGTCTCCGCGTCACGTCGGCAATATGTGCCCCCTCAGTGAGGGCCCGGTTCCGTGACTGGCGGTAGGTCACAGTGGAGTAAGTATGTTGTGGATACTACTTGGAGGGATAAAGTTGTTGCGTGTATAACCCGTAATTAGTCGAGATCAGAAGTACCCAAGAAGACGGCTATTCACAGACCATTGGGCGAGCAGAGACGAGCTTGGGCGAGTATGGGCGAGCAGAGACGAGCTTGAGTGAGCAGATGCGAGCTTGGACGAGCTTGGGTGAGCAGGGACGAGCTTTGGCGAGAAGAGACGAGTTTTGGTGAGCAGATGCGAGCTTGGACGAGCTTGGGTGAGCAGGGACGAGCTTTGGCGAGCAGGGACGAGCTTTGGCGAGAAGAGACGAGGTTTGGTGAGCAGAGACGAGCTTGGGAGAACTTGACGAGCTTGGGCAAGCAGAGACGAGATTGGGCAAGCAGAGGCGTGCTTAGACGAGCTTGGGCGAGCTTATGCGAGCTTGGGCGAGCAGATGCGAGCTTGGGCGAGCAGAGGCGAGCTTGGGCGAGCAGAGGCGAGCTTGGGCGAGCAGAGACGTGCTTGGGCGAGCAGAGACGAGCTTGTGCGAGCAGAGACGAGCTTGTGCGAGCAGAGACGAGCTTGTGCGAGTATGAACGAGTACCTCGCGAGGATGGGTGAGTAGACCCTTGGATCTCGCTAGCAGAGGCTGGATACTCGCCTATATCCCCACAAGATTTCTCTATAAATAGACTCCCAGGGGTACTAGAAACGAGACTTTTGTAAGAGGTTGAGGTCCCCCCAAGTAGATACTTGTCAAGTCCATGTCTGCCTGGTATCTCGCCCGACCTTTTAGTTGCGGAGGGGAAGCTTTTCCCAAACTTCCGGGTATGTGGTGAGACCTTTCCGCTGGAGCACTTGGAGTGTGCTTATAAATAGTTTTCTCTCTCCCGCGATAGCCATTTGAATTGTGGCGTCAGATCGCATAATCAGTAACCTTAGGTTGCTTTGATCCGAATTTTGGAGTAGAGATTTTCCCGGCTTCAACATTGAGGTAAGTAGAAAAAGTGATAGAATCTTACCTCTTAAATTGGTTATAAAAATGAAACTATTAATGTGATCGGTATTTACACGTTACAAGTAGTATTAAGTAAAGTTATTAAGTGCAATTTTGGGAATATTTAGATGATTTAATAAGAGAAATCCCACAAAGAGCGAAGATTTTCATAGGAGCAGAATTAAATGGACATATATGAAAGGAAAATGTAGATTATACAGCCGTTCATGAAAGATTTGGATATGAAGAAAGAAATGAAGAAAGACGAACAATTTTAGACTTTGCCGTAACACATGAGCTAATTGTGACAAATACGTTTTTCATAAATAGGGAAAAATATTTAATTACGTTTAAAAACGGACAAAATAAGTCACAAATTGATTATTTTATGACTCAAAAAATGGATAAAATGATTTGTAAGGATTGCAAAGTCATACCAAGCGAAAGTTTGACAACATAACATAGGTTAATGGTGTTAGACATACAAATTAAATATAATAAATTTAAAGCAAGAACAAAAAAATTGCCAAAAATCCAGTGATGGAACTTGAAGATGAAAAAATAAGTTGCTTTCAAGATAACAATTATGGAACAATTAGTTGATTACTCTTATGTTGATCCTAGCGTTTCATGAGAAATAGTCTTTACATTTAAGGATAAATGAAAAGAACGTATTTAAAATATCAAAAAGTCGTGCGCTCTCAAATAAAGAGTCTTGGTAGTGGAAAGAAAAAGTGCAAGACAAAGTGAGACCAAAAAGGGCCAACTATAAATCACTTTACGTTTGTAGGAATGATGAAAACTTAGCCAGATATAAAGTCACCAAAAAGAAGCTAAACATACAGCTAGTAAAACAAGAAGTCAAGCTTATGAAGAATTTTATAAGCGACTAGATACCAAAGATGAAAAACATGACATATATAAAATTGCTCGAGCTAGAGAAAGAAAAACAAAAGATTAAGCCAAGTAAAATGCATAAAGGATGAAACAAATACAGTTTTGGCAGGTGACGTAGATATTAAAGGGCGATGAAAAAGATATTTTATCAACTTTATAATAAAAGAAATGATAAATGAATTGAACTTGAAAGAGTTAAGTAAATGACGCTCTAAAGAAGATGAAAAGTGGAAAAGGTAGTTGGGCCAGACGATATACTTATCGAAGTATGAAAATGTCTAGGGAATGAAGGAATTTTATGACTTAAATGTTTTTTCAATACGATACTAAAGTCAAAGAGGATGCCGGACCAATGGAAGGAAAATATCTTAGTACCTGATGGGGGACCATCGGGCGCATCTCGGCGCAAGGCGGGCCCCACCTTCGTATATTCGCGTCGACGGGCTTGATCGGACCGGCGATCCGCCACCGCGGATGTGTCCGGCTCGTCGTTTCGACTCAGTTTCATATATGACATTTTATATTTTGGATTTTATTTCATGTACTTATGGGATCGGAATCGCCGGTCAATCATAGCCGTCGATTCTGGTTGCCCTAATTCCATTCTCTTATAAATAGAAGTGTTAGGGCTGCAGGAATGCATTGCTGAAGTTGGAGAGTTCATCTTCCCTACTTCCGGTGGTCCTTCCGCGGTGCCGACGCCGTGGAGCCCTTGGTGCCGACGCCTCGGGTAAGTTCCCTTGCTTTCTTCCCCTCTTCCTCTTCCCCGTCCAGCCACCCAGCCCCTCCCGTTTTCCGCCCAGGTTCGGCCGACCGAATCCCCACCTCCTCTTCCCCGTCCAACCCGCCAGCCCCCCCCCCCCCCCCCCCCCCCCCCCCCCCCATCTGTCCGCCCAGATTTTGGGCCGCCTGAACCCCCAATCCCGCCCAAAATCGGGGGCTGCCTGAGCCCTCTCCACCGCCCAGCACACCGCCAAAACCCCCCCTACCACAGCCCTTATTTCCCCCTCCCTGGCTGCCCATTACCCAGCCCCACCAGCCCCGCGATCCACCCTCACCGGATCTGGACAGATCCGACCAGATCTGTCCAGATCGGGTTGGATCCCGCCGGAACCAGCCCGGCCACCAAAAACAGCCCCCTCCTCACCTCAAACAGCAGCCCCTTCATCTCCCCACGTGGATCCACCTTCCCCCTTGCCCGATCTAGTCTCGCCACCACCCGGAAGTCCCTCCTAGCCTCCGAAATTTCAGAACTACACCGATTTCCTGCAGTCCTAACTTTTAATTCAGAATTTTGTTATTTCCTTTTGGAATTTGTATGTGTTATTTGGTTGTGAAATATTGTATGCTCTGTGGTGTTTGTGCCGTATTGGAATTACAGCTTGTTATCATTTTGCCTGTGAAGATCTCTAACTTGCAGGTCGCTTAATTCGCCGCGCGCTAATTTTAAGCCTCCGTGCGAAGGAGTGTTTTTACCTATGCCTAAAGAAATTGCTCTGCCGCCTAATGAATAAATGTCATGTTTAGTTTAATGTTTTGTTGCTTATCTTGATTAGCGCGCTTGATCATCTTTGTGTCAACATATAGACATTGCTTAGGGTGAGTCCACCCCCCCTCCACGACACTAGCGGGCGTCTTAGGACACCACTACACAGCCTACCCTACATCAGTTGGTATCAGAGCCCAAGGTTGGGCCATTGTGCATGCTCCGTAGTGGTAGGACATTTAGAAGCATGGTAGATCCTCCCGCCACCAATGACCGGGCAGCGGGCTCGAATTCGAGCACCGCTACCACAGACTTCCAGCGTCTTATTCTAGAACGTTTTGACGCAATGGGTACCCAGTTAGAGAATGTGCGTCACGATATCGCCGCGGTGACTCGTCGTCTAGATCTGATAGAGCACGCTAGAGATACTCCCTCCCTTCATGACGATGAGATCGCGGGTGACCCGGGCGACTCTCCCCGTCGCGGGCAGCGGGTCAGAGATGATCCGCCACCGGCAGACCGCTACCACCGTGAGGTCCCCGTGAGAGTCCCCACCCCGCCTGCATGGCGGAATCCTGAGCCAGCACGTGGCCGACCCCCGCCCCCGCGGGAAGATTACCGCATGCCACGTCCTCCTGGCCCAAGGGACCATGTCCCTCCACACGGTCGCCGTGACCATCGTCGAGACGAGTATTACCCGCCGGGTCGACGTGAGTGCGGACCCCCGCCCGCTCGGCACGACTATGACCGGGACGACGATCCTGATGAGTATCCTGACCCGCGGAGAGGTGATCGCGGTTTTGACATCACCCGTAGGATTCGCCTCGATGCCCCGACATTCGATGGTCGCCTGGATCCAAAGGGCTTTAGTGATTGGCTCCTGGACATGGATCATTATTTTGATTGGTACGATATGAGTGATGATCGTTGTGTCCGGTTCGCCAAGATGAAATTAATCGGACAGGCTAAGGTGTATTGGATTAGTGTTGAGCGAGCCCTAGAGCGTGACGGTTACTACCCCATCACCAGATGGGAGGACATGAAGGAGAGGCTTAGGGATAAATACCTCCCTGCCTCCTACCGTGACCAGCTACTTGACCAACTGCAGAGCTTACGTCAGGGGTCGCTTTCCGTAGCTGAGTATATGGCTCGATTCGACGAGCTAGTTGTTAGGAGCGATATTTCGGGGGAGCCTATTGCCACCGCCTCTTGATTCAAGGCTGGCCTCCGCTCGGATCTCCGGAGAGAGCTGATTCCCCATCGCTTGGAGACGGTAGATCAGATATTCCAGCTCGCTCTAGAGTATGAGCAGTACCTTCGTGCCCCTAGTACGAAGCCGTTTCCTTCCCGGACGGATTCGTCAACGTTTAGGAAGCCCGCTCCCGCCCAGAATGCTGCAACCACCTCATCCCCCCGAGTCACTCCTGACTTGAAGGGGAAGGCTGTCGCTACCGAGGGCCAGAGGCCTGGGGGTATACAGTGTTTTAGGTGCGGAGGTAGAGGACACGTGGCGGCCCACTGCCCCACACGTAGTCTGTTGATTGAGGATGAGGAGCCCGCCTTAGAGGGAGATGTGGAGATTACTGAGGAGGTCACTGCCACCGTTGAGGAGGGCTGGGAGAGCGACGCTGAGCGGTCGCTAGAGGTGGGAGTGGTCAGGCGCTTTCTGCATACCCCACGAGCCGATGAGGATTGGCGCCGCACTACCATTTTCTACACATATTTCCCGAGTGCAGGCGGTCCCTGCAAATTAGCTATCGATAGTGGGAGCTGTGTGAATATTGTGGCCCAGAAGGGTCTAGACCGCATGCAGGTGAAGGCGGAGCCTCACCCCCACCCCTATCGTGTCGTCTGGGTCGACAAGACCGCGATCCAGGTTACCCAGCGCTGTCTCGTTCCGATCACCATAGCATCTTTTGAGGACCGAGTTTGGTGCGATGTCATCCCTATGGATGTCGCCCATGTCCTGCTGGGCCGCCCTTGGTTATTTGATCGCGATGTCACGTGCTTCGGTCGATCGAACACGTGTGTCTTCTATGATAAGGGGCGGAAGATCACTTTATCCCCCACCCAGCCCAGAGAGAGACCTAAGGGTCGGGTCGAGCCGTCCACTAGCACGATTGCTTCGAGACCCGTACATATCCTGAGGCGTAGTGAGTTTCTGAGAGATAGCACTGATGCTGGTATCATGTATGTAGTGGCCGCCACTATGGCTTCTGATTGCCCGACACCTGAGGTTTCCCCTGCCGTGCGACCGTTACTAGATGAGTTTGCGGACATTATGCCAGAGGAGCTCCCTGATGAGTTACCCCCTCTGCGGGACATCCAACACGCTATAGACTTAGTCCCGGGGGCCTCGCTCCCCAACCTGCCACATTATCGCATGAATCCCGTTGAGCACGCTGAGCTCAAGAGGCAGGTTGATGAGCTTCTTCGGAAGCAGTTCATCCGCGAGAGCTTGAGTCCATGTGCCGTCCCCGCCCTTCTTACCCCTAAGAAGGACGGCAGTTGGCGCATGTGCATTGATAGTAGAGCTATCAACAAGATTACTGTGAAGTATCGTTTCCCGATCCCTCGTCTAGATGACCTATTAGACACGATGTCCGGAGCCCAGATCTTCTCGAAGATCGATCTCCGAAGCGGGTACCACCAGATTAGGGTCCGAGAGGGAGACGAGTGGAAGACGGCGTTCAAGACGAAAGACGGTTTGTATGAGTGGTTGGTCATGCCATTTGGGCTTTCGAACGCCCCGAGCACGTTTATGCGAGTCATGACCCAGGCTCTGCGGCCCTATATGGGCAAATTCCTAGTCGTTTACTTTGACGACATTCTGATCTATAGCCACACTGAGCCTGATCACCTTGAGCACTTGAGGCTCCTATTCGATATTCTCCGACAGGAGAAGCTGTTTATCAATCTGAAGAAGTGCTCCTTTTTATCGGAGTCCGTCCACTTCCTGGGATTTATTATCTCCTCCTCAGGCGTGTCAGTTGACCCTGAGAAAGTCCAGTCCATCCGCGAGTGGCCCATACCTTCGACCATTCATGAGGCCCGTAACTTTCATGGACTGGCAACCTTTTATAGGAGATTTGTTAGAGATTTTAGCTCGATCATGGCCCCATTTACTAGCTGTCTGCGTAAGGGAGATTTCCAGTGGACCGCCGCGGCCACTCGAGCATTTGAAGAGATTAAGGACAAGCTGACGTCCGCCCCCGTTCTACGACTCCCCGATTTTAGTAGGGCCTTCGAGGTCGCGTGCGATGCATCGGGTGTGGGTATTGGAGGAGTGTTGAGTCAAGAGGGACACCCAGTTTCTTACTTTAGTGAGAAACTGAACGAGGCCAAGCAAAAATACTCGACCTACGATCGAGAATTTTATGTTATCGTCCAGTCACTGAGATATTGGAGACACTACCTCCTACCCCGGGAGTTTGTGTTGTACTCGGATCACCAGGCCCTACGCTACCTCGACTCTCAGAAGAAGCTGAATCACCTCCACGCGAAGTGGGTAGAATATTTACAGGATTTCCACTACGTTCTCAAGCACCGCGCTGGTGTTGAGAACAAGCCCGCCGACGCACTCAGTCGTCGAGTCTCTCTACTTCACACACTGCGGGCCCAGGTGGATGGTTTCGAGAGGTTGATCATAGACTACCCTACTTGTCCTGATTTCGCTGAGGCCTACACTGCGTTGTCGAGGGACCCTCCTGATCCTGTTGAGGGGTTTCAGATCATTGACGGTTATTTATTCCGGGGCTCCCGTTTGTGCGTGCCCAACACCTCGTATCGCGATTATTTAGTTTGGGAGCTGCATGCCGGGGGTGCCGCCGGTCATTTTGGGCGGGATAAGTCGATTGCTCTGGTCGAGGATCGCTTCTATTGGCCGAGTCTAAAGAAAGATGTGGCTCGTATTGTCCGACATTGTCGTGTATGCCAAACGGCCAAGGGAACGAAGCAGAACACGGGTTTATACACTCCTTTACCCGTTCCCCACCGTCCTTGGGAGGACATTAGTATGGACTTCGTGCTGGGACTTCCGCGCACCCTGCGGAAACACGATTCTATCTTTGTTGTGGTCGACCGGTTCTCTAAGATGACGCACTTTATTGCATGTAGTAAGACCGCCGATGCTCCCCGCGTCGCAGCCTTATTTATGAGCGAGGTCTTTAGATTACACGGTCTCCCAAAGTCCATCGTGTCCGATCGGGACGTGCGGTTCGTTAGTTATTTTTGGAAGACGTTGTGGCGGAAAACAGGAACTACTCTTAAGTTCTCGTCCGCATACCACCCTCAGACGGACGGTCAAACTGAGGTGGTGAATAGGAGTTTAGGTAGCCTGCTGAGATGTCTCGTTGGAGAGCACGCATCTAGTTGGGACTCGGTGCTCCCTGTAGCGGAGTTTGCATACAATAGTTCCATCAATAGGTCGACTGGTCTGAGTCCGTTTCAAGTAGTATCAGGTTATGACCCTAGGAAGCCTATTGATCTTATACCCGTCCCGACTGAGTCACGTCCTAGTGAGTCTGCTGAGTCCTTCACACGTCATTTGCATGAGTTGCATGAGTCTATCAGGCGTAAAATCAATTTGAGCAACGAACATTATAAAGAACAAGCAGATAAACATAGGCGGGAAAAACATTTTCTGGTTGGTGAACAGGTGATGGTGCGAGTTCGTGCGGAGCGGCTCCCTCAGGGGCCTGCTAAGAAATTAAGCGCCAGGCGAATTGGGCCCTACACTGTTTTGAGGCGGATCGGGTTGAATGCCTACGAGCTGGACATTCCTACGAGCATGGGCATCCACCCTGTGTTCAATATTGAGGACCTGACACCCTACTTCCCACCTCACGAGTACCCTGATCCCTACCTTGGCGGCCCTCCCGAGCTTCCTCCACCACCCCCTTCCCCCACCACCCGGCCTCCCCTTGCCTCCCACTTCCCCAGGAGTTCACCACCATTGGCTTCACCGAGTGCACCACCTCCACCACCGGACCACTTTTCCCGAGAGCTGAGGGTCGAGCAGGTTACGGAGATCATTGCGCATGAGTTCGTCCCCTCTACGGATGGCCTCGTGTGCCGCTACTTGGTTCGCTGGTTTGGACGTTCTTCTTCCGACGATACTTGGATTGCTGCTGCTGAGCTTGATCAACTCGCTCCCGGACTTCGACTACAGTACGATCGTCTCCATTCATCGGAGATGAAGGCTTTTCAGTCGGGGGGAGTTGATGGGGGACCATCGGGCGCATCTCGGCGCAAGGCGGGCCCCACCTTCGTATATTCGCGTCGACGGGCTTGATCGGACCGGCGATCCGCCACCGCGGATGTGTCCGGCTCGTCGTTTCGACTCAGTTTCATATATGACATTTTATATTTTGGATTTTATTTCATGTACTTATGGGATCGGAATCGCCGGTCAATCATAGCCGTCGATTCTGGTTGCCCTAATTCCATTCTCTTATAAATAGAAGTGTTAGGGCTGCAGGAATGCATTGCTGAAGTTGGAGAGTTCATCTTCCCTACTTCCGGTGGTCCTTCCGCGGTGCCGACGCCGTGGAGCCCTTGGTGCCGACGCCTCGGGTAAGTTCCCTTGCTTTCTTCCCCTCTTCCTCTTCCCCGTCCAGCCACCCAGCCCCTCCCGTTTTCCGCCCAGGTTCGGCCGACCGAATCCCCACCTCCTCTTCCCCGTCCAACCCGCCAGCCCCCCCCCATCTGTCCGCCCAGATTTTGGGCCGCCTGAACCCCCAATCCCGCCCAAAATCGGGGGCTGCCTGAGCCCTCTCCACCGCCCAGCACACCGCCAAAACCCCCCCTACCACAGCCCTTATTTCCCCCTCCCTGGCTGCCCATTACCCAGCCCCACCAGCCCCGCGATCCACCCTCACCGGATCTGGACAGATCCGACCAGATCTGTCCAGATCGGGTTGGATCCCGCCGGAACCAGCCCGGCCACCAAAAACAGCCCCCTCCTCACCTCAAACAGCAGCCCCTTCATCTCCCCACGTGGATCCACCTTCCCCCTTGCCCGATCTAGTCTCGCCACCACCCGGAAGTCCCTCCTAGCCTCCGAAATTTCAGAACTACACCGATTTCCTGCAGTCCTAACTTTTAATTCAGAATTTTGTTATTTCCTTTTGGAATTTGTATGTGTTATTTGGTTGTGAAATATTGTATGCTCTGTGGTGTTTGTGCCGTATTGGAATTACAGCTTGTTATCATTTTGCCTGTGAAGATCTCTAACTTGCAGGTCGCTTAATTCGCCGCGCGCTAATTTTAAGCCTCCGTGCGAAGGAGTGTTTTTACCTATGCCTAAAGAAATTGCTCTGCCGCCTAATGAATAAATGTCATGTTTAGTTTAATGTTTTGTTTCTTATCTTGATTAGCGCGCTTGATCATCTTTGTGTCAACATATAGACATTGCTTAGGGTGAGTCCACCCCCCCTCCACGGCACTAGCGGGCGTCTTAGGACACCACTACACAGCCTACCCTACATCAGTACCTTTGTATAAGAACAAAGAAGATATACAAAATTGTGTTAATTTCAGAGTAATTAAATTGATGAGTCATACCATGAAAGTATAAGAACGAGTAATAGAAATAAGGGTAAGATGAGAAATTAACATCTCGGAGAATCAATTTGGATTCATGTCAAGGAGGTCAACCGTGGAAGCTATACATCTCTTCAGGAGACTTATTGACAACTACCGAAAAAAACAAAATTTGCATATGCTGTTTATCGATCTTGAGAAGGCTTATGATATAATTCCAAGAGAGATCTTATGGAGAGTCTTAGAAAAGAAAAGTGTAAATGTATCATACATTGACATAATCAAAGATATGTATACAAATTCAGTGACAATGGTGAGGACATCTCGAGGATTAACACATAAATTCCCTATCACTACTAGCTTTCATCAAGGTTCAGCTTTAAGCCATTATCTCTTTTCCCTTATCTTATATGAGCTAATCAGACATATCCAAAAAACAATACCTTGGTGTTTATTGTTTGTTGATGATATCATTTTGGTCGATAAGACGCGCGAGAGTGTAAACGCAAAATTTGAATTTTAGCGAAACACTTTAGAAAAGAAGGGTTTTAGATTGAGTAGGTCAGAGATTGAGTATATGAAGCTTAAATTTCGCAATGCAAGAAGGACGGATGACATCATTATTAAGTTGGGTGATCAAGATATTTCCTGTAGTGAGTGTTTTAAATATCTTGGATCGATAGTTCAAAAAGACGGAGGTATTGATAAAGATGTGAGACATAGAATCCAAGCGGGTTGGTTGAAGTGGAGAGACGCGTCAGGGATCTTATGTGATCGTAAAGTACCATTAAAACTTAATGGCAAATTTTACCGTACTGCAATTAGACCAGCGTTGCTCAATGGTTATGGGTGTTGGGCAGTGAATTGTGTACATGAGCAAAAAATTGGAGTTGTGGAGATGAGAATGCTTAGGTGAATGTGTGGACACACGAGACTGGGTAAAATTAGGAATGAATGTATCAGGGATAAGATAAGAGTTAGCACCAATTGCAGATGAGATGCGAGAAGCTCTATTAAGATGGTTTGGACACGTTTAAAGGAGACCGTTAGAGACACCTGGTAGTCGTTGTGAGAGCCTAGTCACCAGGTATGTTAAAAGAGGTGTAGACTAATAAAGAATTGGAATGAAACTATAAGGAAAGACATGATGTACTTAGACATTAGTGAGATTATGACAAAAGATAGGGCACAATGATGACAAAGGATCCATATAGCCGACCCCACTATGATGCAGGACCAGGAGTCTACCTGTCTGCTACCCTGGAATCCACCAGGGGCCCACCTTGGAGTCCACCAAGGGGGTTTATCAGGGCCGCGACCCGCACACCCCAACCAGCTCTCCGCCATGGAGTCCACCATACGGTAGGTTGTTGAGGCCGGGGCTCGATCCCCAGACCTCCTAGATAAGAGGACTTCACCAGCGCTCTCATCACCAACTGAGCCACGACCCTGATCAGTTGGTGATGACAGCGCTGGTGAATGCCTCTTATCTAGGAGGTCTTAGGATCGAGCCCCGACCTCAACAACCTGCCGCATGGTGGATTACATGGCGAAGAGCTGGTTGGGGTGTACGGGCCGCGGCCCCGGTAAACCCCCTTGGTGGACTCCAAGGTGGGCCCCTGGTGGACTCCATGGTGGCAGGCAGGTGGACTCCTGGCCCTGCATCACACTATAGTGGGATAAAGGCTTGAGTGTTGTTGTAATTAACAGCCTTGCGCAATCTTACTTGTTGACACACTACTCTCCCTTTTATTTCTTCTTTGCCATAGATGGCAGGGACAATTTTTTGCTCAGTTTACAACAATACCACAACATCAATTTGGCCTCTTCCTGATCATCAAGATAAGTAAACAATTAACTAGAGTATCAATTATGCTTTCTTCTTCCCATGCACTACATCAATAGTTCAATTATCACCAAAATATTTGTTTTCTATTTCATGAAACCCAAGTCATTAGTTAACTTGAGTGTTGATATCAGTGAAAAAAACAAGGATCATTAAATGAAGTTTAAATTTGTGATAATAATTGATGTAGTACAAGCTTCCCAAACATTACTGCCAAAACTAACTGGATGCCATATTAAGCTTCAAAAGGCTATATTAGTGCCTAAATTGAATTATGTTTTTTTAGCTATTCTTTGTTTATTTTCTAATAATTATCCATTTATATTATGTTTTAGCTTATTAACTTCATCTTGATGTATTTTGTTATGATTAGACTTATTTTTGAATGTCATGGCCCTTACATCTATAAGAATTTGGGAATTTGGGCGAGGTAAATTTAAGTAAATTGATTTGAATTTCAGTTGAGGTGAATTGAAGATATTTGTTTTAATTGAGCATTGAGCTATCAGAGGTTAGTGGATGTGCTAAACAACTTGAACTTCACTTGATTAATTTATGACTCATGTCACTCATCGAATATTATTAATACTTGAGCATTATTGTTGGAGTGTCACTGTTATTTTACATATGCATTTTATATCTTCTTATATTTTCAAGAACTAGTTGTTCATCATATTCCGTGTGATACTTATGCTCTTAATTTTTGAACCCATGTGATGTGTGGATAACATGATTAACTATCAGTGCATTGTTCATCTAGCCAAATAAGTGGATATTTTCACGATTACTTTTGTCACTCTTCAAAATTTTAATGTTGTGATTTTTTATTTCAGGGAAGAGAATTTACCATTGCAGAGAAGACAAATTATTTGCTTTTCATGATAAATGCCTTCCAGGTAAATTCTAAATTATATATATTTGAATTTCTCACACCACCAAAATATTATATGAAACTAAATTATATTGTATCTATAATTCTTTGCTTGCCGTGATTAATTCGGTTTAGTAAAATAAATAATCTGTATAGTTTTGCATTGGTTTTATCAAATATGAGGAAATACATCGATATATGAGACAAGGGCACTTTACTTCATGCTTTATGCTCTTGTACTTGAAAATTCTTGTTGGAGACGAAGAACTGTTGAGGTGTTGATGTTGGAAAGCTTTACTCCCTTAGAAAAAGTCCCATAGAGGAATGTGTCAGGTATTTGTTGTTGTTCTGTAGAATAAAATGGAGAGATTTCAGGATACTTATTTATAGAACATAGGCATGCAATGAAAAAAAAATATTTTGGGTTAATCTAACTACAAATTCCCCCTTCAACTTATAAATTCGTCCTGTTTATTTGAGTAGTATAAAGCAAACACCATATTTGACTCCAACCTAAAAATTTAAACTCAGTATTTATAGGTGAATGTGTGGACACATGAGATTGGATAAAATTAGGAATGAAAGTATCAGAGATAAGATAGGAGTAGCACCAATTGCAGAGAAGATGCGAGAAGCTCGTCTAAGATGGTTTGGACACGTACAAAGGAGACCATTAGAGGCGCCTGTTAGGCGTTGTGTGAGTCTAGTCACTAGGCATGTTAAACGAGGGAGGGGTAGAACAATAAAGACTTGGAATGAAACTGTAAGGAAAGATATGATGTACCTAGGCATTAGTGAGATTATGACAAAAGATAGGGCACAATGGCGACAAAGGATCCATATAGCCGGCTCCACTATAGTGGGATAAAGGCTTGAATGTTGTTGTATTTATAGGTGTGATGGAGACAAATATCATGATTTTGCGGTTTTTATGGTGGTTGTTCTTCTGTTATGCTTGGGTGTTTTGCTATTTTATAATTATTTTATTGTGATTATGCTCTAGTGGTGTATGTGATGTGATTCTAGGATCATGGCTCAATTTATTTTTGGTGGTTACTTTATTATTCTTGTTTGGACAGGTCTAACGAGAGATTCTATTCCTTCGGCTCCCTTATTTGGTTTCTACTCCTTTGTTTATTTTATTTTGGCCCGTTGTTATTCTTCTGAGTTATTTGGGTTATTTTTTGGGCTGTTAACCAATCTAATGGTTAGCCGATTATTCTTCTCCTGAGTTTTTCCTAGTTTATTTATTTATATTTTAACTAGTTTTATTGTGAGTGGCGTAGTTTCCTAAATATGGGGTCTGCTGTTGAGAGCAGGGTTTTATTTCCTCCTATACATCAACACAACTGGGACAAAAGGGAGGAATTACATGGCACATTTGACTGTAGCTGTAGATGACTCACGGTTCCTCCCTTCTTTGGTCTTTATTTCTCCAGTCGTGTAATCTCTTTTTCCTTTTTCCTTTCCAAGGCTTTTTTCCTACCACATGCTTTTTATATAAAACAAAACATTAGAAAAAGAGAAACTTTTTTGAAACCTACTTAGTGTGTGTTACGCCCCCGACCGCGGCCCGCTTCTCGGGGCGTTGTTATGCTCGCAGGCGCAAGGAGACAACATGCAACGAAGGGGCTGAACCATCCGGTTCAGCCCCCACTCAGTAGAACCGGCCGGCCAAGGGCTGAACCAACTGGTTCAGCCCTATGTGGAGGGGCCGACCGGCTCCCTCCTTGGCCCGGGTATTTATACCCGGGGATGTCATCTATTGGAGGCATGCAACATAACCCTAAGGTATTCCTCCTTCTCTTAAACCCTAGCCTCCTTCCTACTTTTCCCTCTAGTTTCTCCCTCTCTCCAGTAGTTTCTATCATTTGGTATCAGAGGCGGTCATTCTCCGACGATGGTCACCATTCGCACGCAAGAGGAGGTCACCCGTTTGGAGACCTTGGAGGAAAACTATGGTGGATTGATGGATTCGGTAGCCGCGATCGAGCAAGAGATGCGCACATCTACGCAGCGGTTGGAGGAGCGCATAGACGTGTGTATGGAGGAGCTTAAGGCGCTGCTGAAAGGAAAAAGCACGAGCGAGGAAGAACCGATCGGCGGAAGACCCGATCGGTCCGTCGAGGGCTCGGGAACGCCCGACCCAGTTTGGGCACGGGAGCGTCGGGCCTGGGAGGGAACGGCGGCATCGGCCTCTCCCGACCGTGGGGAACCTCCAGCGAAGGCGGGGGACTGGTGGCGTGGTCGGCGGCTGCAGCGGGGGGGGGGGGGCGTCGACCCTAGTTTTTCCGGGCCGGCGAGCACGGGAGCACCGAGACTGAGCGGGAACACCGGCGTCGGGTTCTTCCGACCTTGAGGAGTCACCGACGAAGGTGGGGGAGCGGCAGCATGGCCGACGGCAGCAACAGGAGGCTGCGGGCCCAGTTTTGCTGGGCCGGCTGAGTGCCGGCCGGCCAGGCATCCAGGCGGCGGCTCGGGTATGGTGGGACCAGCGGATTGCGGGCGGCAGCCGTGGCTACAGGCTGATGGAGGGCCGGGGACTGCTGTGCGGGCTCCAGGAGGTGCAGCGGGGCGTCTCCCTCACCTGCGAGACGGTGTTTTTCCCGACGGATTTGGAGGCCACGTTCCGTGGGACGGACAACACGTTCCTCATCAAGGTCAGCCACCTCATGGCTACCCAGGTGGACATGACGGGCATGTGGGACGACAGACTGGGCAAGGACAGGGCTGGCAAGGGCAGGCCGGGCCGCGTGCGTACATGCCACCGAAGTTGACACGCATGAACTTTCCCAAGTTCAAAGGGGGGGATGCGTTGGAGTGGGTTCACAAGGCGGAGTTGTTCTTCAGCTACCAGGAGGTCCTGGAGGGGCAATGAGTGCAACTAGCGTCGTTCCATCTAGAGGACGACGCGTTTCAGTGGTCTCAGTGGTTCCTGAGAGGTAGAGACTGTGAAGGCCCTTTTTCCGGGCTTCCCATAATGATCGACATTGAGTTCAATAAGAGATCACAGTTACGAAAATAACATAACAACTTTATTGAAATTATAGATACAATTTACAGGCTGCCGAAACGTTCTAAAAAGAAACAATGATTCTCTGTACAATCTCGAAGGTGGCTTTCTGATCCTTCTTCAAGTGCCTTGTAGACAGTGACCCATACCTGAGCTAATTATTCAGGCGTCGGCCTTTGTGGCACAATTGGTGGGGTACCTGTTACCTAAAAACAACAAATCCACGATGGGTTAGTCATATATATGACTATGTGAGACAACATCTCGTGGAACTATTTATACATGCAACAAGGATTTACATCAATATGCATACATGGAACAGAAAATGCAGGTAAATATATATATCTTATTTTCTTGAAATCCCCTCTTTTTAGGTTACATTTACTGGGAAATACTTAGCTAATGCAAATCTTGAATTGGCCATACCCCCAAAGGGCGTAATTGTAGGCTCACCCCTACTGGTGAATCCTCAGTGGATGCCTCCACATCACCGGATTCGAAGCCCTCGTATTTCCCCATGCCAGCTTTTTAAAATGATTTGTTATTTATGAAACTTTCCCCTTAGAATATATATATACATCGCTATCCGTTTTTTCCCTCGCCTATATTCGATTAGCGATTTCATCATTTGTAACTCAAATGCACAGACAGTATTTAAAAAAACATGAAAATTATCGAAATTACTTGAATATGTAAAATTCGAAGAGATAGAATACTCACTACTGCTTTCCCTTTCTCTTTGCTTGTATTGCCACGATTTGAACGTGAAGCCATCCCTGAATTTTTGGGTCTTGGAAACCAGTGTAAGAATATACCTTTTTATTCGGGTTGCTTCATAGTTCGTAATCGGACTATATGTATCGAACAATTGAAACAAAAACTTCAAACAAACAAAGCTCAAGAGAAATTGCAAAACTATTTCTATTTGTATCCTTCGCTGGACAACTAACATTATGTCTTGAAATGTACTAAAACCAGCTCCCAAACGGACTTCCCGTTCTCTAAACTTGTTTTCCAGCAAGTCTACAAAATAGCTAAAGTATTGCTTGAAAACCATCGAGAAAACAGCCCGAAATCGATAAAATCCGTGGTAAAAAAAATAGTGCTTAAATGGCCACCAACAAATAATCATAAAAAGTCTGTCCCAAAGTCAGTGAACCATATAACTAAAAACTATCCCAAAAATAGTGCAAAACCAGTGAACAAAATTTTCTAAACCAACTCATAGTATAGTAGTAATAGAGATTCAATACTGAAGGCTGCCTGCCTAACTAAAACAAAAGAACAACATGTGGTAGCGACACTGGAGTATAGTGTAGGAAGAAGAGGGAGTCGCATACCAGCACAGGAAGAAGAGAAGTAGTTCCAGGCGGCGACACTGGCGCAATTCAGCGGCAGCTGCGGCGCAACAACACAACACACACGCAACAATACGCAGCAGCGGCGCAACAGCGGCGCAACAACACGCAACAACAGCACGCAACAACAACACACACGGTTAGGGCAAAGATTAGAGGTAGGGAAAAAAAAAATCCTGCGCAGAAAGAGAGTCTGGGAGGACAGAAGGGGTCGTCGATCCTTTATACCCGAGATCAGCGGTTTGACGGAAGCGGCAGAGTACCCAATCGTCGACAACTGTGCCACTAGAAGCGGCAAAGAACCATATCAGCGGCAAAGGGAGCGGCAAGAAGCACCAACAATATAAAAGAAGCGGCAAAGATGTGCAGTGAAAGCCAAATGCCAAAATAAAACAGAGCCCGATTTATCTCCCAGCCAACACCTCTCCCCAAATAAAGCCAAACCCAAATTCAGCCACATTTTACCAAAATAAACCAATTTATTTAAAAAAAAGTAACAAAAGAAAACGAAAAGCGCGAAAAATATTTGAAAACTTGTAATACTGCATTGCGTTTATCGTCATTTGGGATTTGGTTTGTACATATTTTATAATCGTTACAATTCATCCCTCCTCACAGAGATTTTCGTCCTTGAAAATCTTTGAAACAGAGATTACTCCTACTTTCGACGATAGGGTTCTAAGTTGAATGCTTGTGGCTGAATTAAGCGCTCTTCCGGAACTTTTGGAGGAGCAGGAATCTGAATAGAAGCAGGTGCTGATGGAGGTGCGGGTGCAGGTGCTGATGCTGATGCGAATGACTTAGCAAGTAAATTATATAGTTGCCGTTGCAAATGAGGTTGAGAATTAATTTCTTTATTTTGAAGCTTTGGGCAATTCCTCTTTGTGTGGCTCGGCTCACGACAGTAGTAGCAAGCGCCAATCAAGCATTCTCCTTGATGATGTCTGCTGCATTTAGCACATTTTATTGGGGTTGTTTGAGACGTGTTACTGATTGATGAACCAGTCTGAAGTAACTTTGTATCTTTGCTCTTGATACCTTTGTGACTTTCCTTGATCAATTTCCACTAACCTTGCTCGCTTGACCAACTTTCCGTATTCAAGAATATCTAAAGGTACGAGAAGATTGCGGATGTCGTCCTGCAGTCCTTGTTGAAACTAGTGACAACGATCTTCCTCGGTAGCCACGAGAGAATCGACATAATATGCCAATTTCGAGAATTCCAGCTCATATTCTAAAACTGACTTTGTCCCTTGAACGAGTCGTAGGAATCGATCGTGCATGACTCGCTTCTCTGACCGGGACACAAACTAGTTATTGAATTCTTGAAGAAAGTGTTCCCAGGTCACCACTCCACGTCGGTCAAACTTTGTAGTGACAATGTTGTTCCACCAGCGCTTTGCCGCGCCTTCCTGTAGAAACGACGCGAATTCAACCTTCCGATTTTATGGACAACTCATAACTTGGAAGATGGTTTCGATACGAAGTATCCAATCTTCCGTTTCTAAGGGAGTCAGGCCTCCTATGAAAGTCGGTGGTTTTAATTCCATGAACTGCTTAAGATCGTAGTCCAATTGTCGGTATTGGGGTGTAGGTTCTGCCACTACTGGAAGAATATTTGGAGGAGGGTTCATTGGGTATTGGCGAGGTTGCTGTGGAGGATTCAGATCTTCTTGGGGAAGAGTTGGTCCTAATGCGGCTAATGCTGGGAAGACTAACCTAAAGGCTTCTGCGATTGATAGCACGAAATCTGAAGGACGCCTACGGTTTTGATGGCCATTGTCACTTTCTTCCGACCTGGTGGCCTCTTGATGTTCGTGATCCGCTTGATTCTCCCGACAGCGTTGACTGCGGCGACTTGAATAAACTTGAACGGCTTCCTATAAACAAAAGTTTATTTAATTACATTACATTGTAATTTTTGTGTTATGTCTTCATACTGCCTACGATCATACTTATTGAAAACCTGCCTTTGATACCAATTGTGAATGCCTTTTGTCCGGGCTTCCCATAATGATCGACATTGAGTTCAATAAGAGATCACAGTTACGAAAATAACATAACAACTTTATTGAAATTATAGATACAATTTACAGGCTGCCGAAACGTTCTAAAAAGAAACAATGATTCTCTGTACAATCTCGAAGGTGGCTTTCTGATCCTTCTTCAAGTGCCTTGTAGACAGTGACCCATACTTGAACTAATTCTTCAGGCGTCGGCCTTTGTGGCACAATTGGTGGGGTACCTGTTACCTAAAAACAACAAATCCACGATGGGTTAGTCATATATATGACTATGTGAGACAACATTTCGTGAAACTATTTATACATGCAACAAGGATTTATATCAATATGCATACATGGAACAGAAAATGCAGGTAAATATATATATCTTATTTTCTTGAAATCCCCTCTTTTTAGGTTACATTTACTGGGAAATACTTAGGTAATGCAAATCTTGAATTGATCACACCCCCGAAGGGCGTAATTGTAGGCTCACCCCTACTGGTGAATCTTCAGTGGATGCCTCCACGTCACCGGATTCGAAGCCCTCGTATTTCCCCATGCCAGCTTTTTAAAATGATTTGTTATTTATGAAACTTTCCCCTCAGAATATATATATATACATCGCTATCCGTTTTTTCCCTCGCCTACATTCGATTAGCGATTTCATCATTTGTAACTCAAATGCACAGACAATATTTAAAAAAGCATGAAAATTATCGAAATTACTTGAATATGTAAAATTCGAAGAGATAGAATACTCACTACTGCTTTCCCTTTCTCCTTGCTTGTATTGCCACGATTTGAACGTGAAGCCATCCCTGAATTTTTGGGTCTTGGAAACCAGTGTAAGAATATACCTTTTTATTTGGATTGCTTCATAGTTCGTAATCAGACTATATGTATCGAACAATTGAAACAATAACTCGAAACAAACAAAGCTCGAGAGAAATTGCAAAACTATTTCTATTTGTATCCTTGGACAACTAACATTATGCCTTGAAATGTACTAAAACCAGCTCCCAAACGGACTTCCCGTCCTCTTAACTTGTTGTCCAGCAAGTCTACAAAATAGCTAAAGTATTGCTTGAAAACCATCGAGAAAACAACCCGAAATCGATAAAATCCGTGGTAAAAAAAATAGTGCTTAAATGGCTACCAACAAATAATTATAAAAAGTCTGTCCCAAAGTCAGTGAACCATATAACTAAAAGCTATCCCAAAAATAGTGCAAAACCAGTGAACAAAATTTTCTAAACCAACTCATAGTATAGTAGTAATAAAGAGTCAGTACTGAAGGCTGCCGGCCTAACTAAAACAAAAGAACAGCATGTGGTAGCGGCACTGGAGTATAGTGTAGGCAGAAGAGGGAGTCGCATACCAGCACAAGAAGAAGAGAAGTAGTTCCAGACGGCGACACTGGCGCAATTCAGCGGCAACAACGGCGCAATTCAGCGGCAACAGCGGCGCAATTCAGCGGCAACAGCGGCGCAATTCAGCGGCAACAGCGGCGCAACAACACAACACGCACGCAACAATGCGCAGCGGCGGCGCAACAGCACACTACAACAACACACACGGTTAGGGCAAAGATTGGAGGTAGGGGGAAAAAAAGCCTGCGCAGAAAGAGAGTGTGGGAGGACAGAAGGGGTCGTCGATCCTTTATACCCGAGATCAGCGGTTTGACGGAAGCGGCAGAGTACCCAAGCGTCGACAGCTGTGCCACTAGAAGCGGCAAAGAACCATATCAGCGGCAAAGGGAGCAGCAAGGAAGCACCAACAATATAAAAGAAGCGGCAAAGAGGTGCAGTGAAAGCCAAATGGCAAAATAAAACAGAGCCCGATTTATCTCCCAGCCAACACCTCTCCCCAAATAAAGCCAAACCCAAATTCAACCACATTTTACCAAAATAAACCAATTTATTTCAAAAAAAGTAACAAAAGAAGACGAAAAGCGCGAAAAATATTTGAAAACTTGTAATACTGCCTTGCGTTTATCGTCATTGGGGATTTGGTTTATACATATTTTATAATCGTTACAGAGACCACGTACCCTGGACTGATTTTGTGGAGGGGTTCACGACCCGATTCGGGCCACTGGAATATGAGGACTTTGAGGCGCTGCTGCAGAAGTTAAGACAGAAGGGGACAGTGACTGAGTACCGGACAGAGTTCGAGAAGTTGGCCAACCGGGTACGCTGGGAAGAGCAGACACTGCTGAGTTGTTTTGTGTCGGGCTTGAAGGAGCAACTGCGGGATGAGGTTCATGCTTATATGCCAAGGAGCTTGAATCACGCTATCACACTAGCACGCATTCAGGAGGAGCGACTCAACCGACAACGATCACGCACCACGGGGAGGCCTCTTGCCACACCCGCCATAGCCAGGAGAGAGCAAGCGGTTGCTAAGCCTACAGTGACTCGTTTGTCGTGGGGCGAGCTCCAGGCCCGCAAAGAGAAGGGCCTCTGCTTCAACTGTGATGAGAAGTTTCTGCCCGGGCACAAGTGCCAGAAGCTACAGGTTTTCATGCTGCATGAAGACGTGACCGACGAGTCTTTGCCCGAGGTTGCAGTCGAGGAGGTGCTCTTGGAGGAGGATGTGACGGAGTTTGGGGTCTCCATCCAGGCCATGGAAGGGTGCAATCTGCCCCTTACGATGCAGGTTGTCGGACGGGTTAGGCAGGAGAAAGTGACGATATTGGTGGACAGCGGGAGCACCCATAATTTCATTCACCTAGTCGTTGCTCAGCGGGTTGGACACGACATTGATAGGGGAGCTGCATTCCAGGTTATGGTGGCTGACGGCAGCAAGCTGCAGTGCGAAGGGGTCATGAAGGGAGTGGAGTTGCGGCTGACCACGAAGCTGAAGATCGAAGGTGACGAGGAGTGGCTCATGAGATCGCCATCGACTTCAATTGCGAAAAGACATCTCTTTCCGAGGGTAGTTGTTTCTTCCTCCTTTGCGTGAGTCTTCAAATTTTCTCTAGGATAAATCCGACTCATTTTTGGATTCGATTGAATTTTGCAGCGAACGTTACGTCGAAACACCATTCAGAGGCGTAAATTTTGAGTTCACAATTTTTGCTTGCTGTGACAAAGGGAAGGGAACAAAAATCGCAATTTATCTTCCCCGGATTTTCATCGAACTGTTTTTCAAGAACTTCAATTTTGAAGCAAAATAGTTAAAATTTATGCTTAAAAAATATTATTATTTGCTTTATTTTTTTAAGTTATGCAGTACCCACTCTAATCCTTTTTTTGCAAAAATCATTTAATCATCGCACGTATTAAGGTTTCCTAGAAAAAAACCGACATGCGCGCAAATTCTATGCGCCGTCCTGCATCAAATTCGAGCAATATTTGTAGAACTCGGCGAGAGCATGATTAGTCTTGAGCAAGAGCTCAACAAGAGCAGCAATAATTCTAAGAGAGAGCTTGGCGAGTAGCGAGGTGATATAGGAGAAAGCTCGATAATGGCGGGAGCTGGGAGCTAGTGCGACGAGATGTATGAGCTCATCAAGGTGAGACATGAGTGCAAAGAAGTTGGGGGAAGCTCAGTAAGAGCAGTGAGTGTCGAGGGTGAGTTTGCTGGAGGTAGGGTAGAGGTGACGAGTCTGTGCGAGCTCAAGCGACATCTATGGGGCTCGTGAGCAGACATAATTTCAGGCCGGTCAATGAGAGGGCTTCGTCGCAAGTTTGCATGATTGACGATATTAATCACTAAAGTCCTCATCGAGGTGTTGATAGTTTATTCGATAAATATCAAGAATCGTTTGGCTCTGATACAATGTGGGACTAAAGCTTTCCAAAGCGGTAATATACAGACTGAATTTATATTTGATGCACCTTTCATGATTAATAAAAAAAACCAATGAATGCCTTTCTTTGTTCGCTATATTTTTTGTTTATGTTGATTTTTTGGCTGATAAGTTTTGCTGATATCTTTATAATGTGCTCACCTTTTTCTTTAGAGTTTGGAGGATAATATTGTGAGTGAAACTGTTCTGAAGTTGGTAAGCTTGCAATTATGGCATTGCCTCTCACGTGGTAGATTTCAGGTATTAATGAGCAAATATATTTTTATTGCTCGAGTTACATTGTTAGCCATGATACTTGAAAAATCATGATTTCACTCGCACCTGTAGATGGAGCTATGCCTTAATCCCCAGCTGACTAAAAAGTGGAGAAAAATGATTAGGAAAGAGGCCAAAGAGGACAAGAAGCTGGGGAAATCATTTAATCCTTCAAAAAGGCTTGAGGTGACATTCCTCAGAGATCTAATTGCAGAATTTTTGGAGGTATGCCTGATAACTTCTGAGCTGACTTTATCATATCCATTTGCAACTTCTCACAAAATTTTCTATGTGAACTAGATACTTGATTCTAAGGTCATCCCAGTGAAGCAAACTGTTGACAATGGAAGTCATTTTGTTGATTCCTATGATGAAAGAGTTGATGATTCTTGTGTACTTTATTGTGAAAGATTCATGGAATTCCTTATTGATTTGTTGAGCCAATTGCCAACAAGAAGGTATTTAGTCCTGTCTTTCATTTCTTTACTGATTTCAAATAATTTTTTCTGTCTTTAGTAGTTGAGTTGGCATCACACTTGATTTAAGGAGGCCATGACAGTGGATACTGCTGCTTGATTATACAGGTCGATCAAGTGGTCTGGAACTGTTAGGGAAATTAGAATTTGATCTGATTGCATCAAATAGGATGGTGTTCGGTTGGCAGTGGGTGCTACTGAAAGCATTCCCAATTTTGACCTAGTCAAAAGTAGTTTAAATGACTATCTGCTCTTCATTTTATTTATTTATTTATTATAAATTTGGCAGTCATATTCCTTTTTAGCATTGCTGGATAAATTCCACGACTCCTGCTGTAATCTGATATCTTTTGTACTTGTTTATTAGCTATCGTGATTCTCTATATTTGAATGATTATCAATGTTTTTCTTGGAACTAATAATGGCTGACAATTTCCAGATTCCTGAAGGCGGTTGTTGCTGATGTTGCTGTTGTTCCCAAGTGTCATTTGAGTGCTCTTTATACTCATGAAAAGGGTCGTCTTTTTTCCCAACTGGTAGACTTGCTACAATTTTATGAAGGTTTTGAGATTGATGACCATACAGGGAGTCAAATGAGTGATGATGATGTGCTTCTAGCTCATTATTCTCGTCTACAGGCTTTCCAACTTTTAGCATTCAAACAAACACCTAAGGTAGTGTTTTGCACTGTTGTCATGTTTCTTGATCATTTTGGCTTTGTATTCTGTCTCTAATGCTTTCTTTGTAATGGATGCTGTAAAGATGGAAGAAAACCTAAGGGTACTTTCTCTTTCTGTTTCCCCTAGTATCTTAGAACCTGTTGATCAACTTCTAAAAGAATTCGAGGAAGTGCATAGGTACTTTGCATTAGGGTTAGAAAACAAATAAAATTCTTTGCATTTTTCTTCGCAAGTTTCTAGAAATATTCTGTATGATTAACATGATAATCTTCCCTTCATGTTCAATATCTGGAAGTAGAATACAATTAGTATTGCATGAAGTTGTTACTGTTAGAAGATATAAGGAAAAATGATGTAAAGGTCCATTTATATGCCCATTTTTTCTTTCTTCTTTAGTCCCACTTTTATTGCATAGGATTCTTTCTCCCTCTCTTCTCCTATATATTTGTACTCTCTCTTGTATTTGAGATATGAAGAAGTATATACAAAGTTTGCCCATTGATTTCTACATGGTATCAGAGGCACGGTCCGAATTTGCGGTTAGCCTTTTTCTTACCGCCTGTGCTCGGTTCTCCTGCCGGTCTCTTCCCTCCTTACCGCACCCTTGTGCGGTTTGTTTCCCGACTTGTCCTTTTTTAACCGCACCCCTTTGTGCCGTCTCCTCTTCTCTAATCGCTTTCGGTTTCCCCTCTCCCGCTTCTCTCGTGGCTTCCACCTTCTCCTCTTCTTGGCTCTCTTATAGCCAATATTTTTGTTCTCCGTATTGCCGACTAGACCTCTGCTAGTCGCACTCTTCCCGTGCTCTCTCCTCCGTTTCTCGCGGCTTACTCGCTTTGCCGCTGGAGACTCTCGATTCATCGTTGCGGTCTGTTTTACCGCGCGCTCTGTTCTTGCCGGGTTGTTGGCCTTCTAACCCGCTGCTCCCTCTTCTTGTCGGACGACTTCATCTATCCGTTTGGTCGCCATAGTCTGCCGTCGCGGATTGCAGACTTCATCTCTCCGCTGCGGCCTCATTCTCTGCCCGCAGTCTTGCTGGTTTCTCATCTAGTCGCTGCTTTTCGTGCGTTCTCTTCTGATCGCTGCCTCCCGTGCGACTTCTTCTAGTCGCTGCCTTCTGCGACCTTTTCTTGCCGCTGTTACCCGCGCGACTTCTTCTAGTTGCTGTTCTCAGGCGCTTCTTCGATAGTCGCCACTTGTTCTATTCGGCTTGCTGCATGCCTTCTTGCCGCTCGGTTACTGTACCTAGTTGCAGTTCAGTAAGATGGCTTCCGATTCCTCAACTGCTTCTGATTCGTCTACTCTTTTAGGCTATCCTCGTGCTGCTCCTCTTGAGCTTCGGGATGAACTACGCATTACCACTATTTCTCTTCGTGGCAAACCAAATATTGTGGAATGGGTGCTCTCAGTTCGGCGTGTGCTATAAACTAAAGGCCTCTTTCATCATCTCACCATGCCTCCTCCCACTGAACCGACTGATGAGTTGATCCGTGACGATGGACGCATCCAATCTTGGCTTCTCAATTCTCTGGACACTGAGCCCTATCGTATGGCCATATATCACGAGACGGCTCACGCTATGTGGACAGATCTTCATTCTCTCTGGTGTTACTGGAGACATCACTTCTTTTGTTGCACGGGCTAAAACTCTTGTTGAGGCTTGGATCCAGCGTCAGCCCCCCACCACGGACTTGGTTACTCAACGACAGCAAGAGGCAGTGGGGATTGCTATGATGATGACCCGTGTTCCCTCATATCTTCATAGTGTCCGCGCTCATGTTCTATCATCCGCTGTTACTCCATCCCTCTCGGATGTGTGCTCGATGCTTCTGAAAGTTACTCATCTGGATGCTCCGTCTCCTTCTCCAGCTCTTCTTCAGCAGCCCGTGACCACTCTCGCTCCATCTGCTCGTGGTCCACCGGCTCGTGGTGGTCGCCAGTCTCGGACGCGGTCGTGGTGGTCGAACTCTCTTTAAGTGCTCTTACTGCGACAGAGAAGTAAAGGTCCATTTATACGCCCATTTTTTCTTTCTTCTTTAGTCCCACTTTTATTGTATAGGATTCTTTCTCCCTCTCTTCTCCTATATATTTGTACTCTCTCTTGTATTTGAGATATGAATAAGTATATACAAAGTTTGCCCATTGATTTCTACATGGTATCAGAGGCACGGTCCGAATTTGCGGTTAGCCTTTTTCTTACCGCCTGTGCTCGGTTCTCCTGCCGGTCTCTTCCCTCCTTACCGCACCCTTGTGCGGTTTGTTTCCCGACTTGTCCTTTTTTAACCGCGCCCCTTTGTGCCGTCTCCTCTTCTCTAACCACTTTCGGTTTCCCCTCTCCCGCTTCTCTCGTGGCTTCCACCTTCTCCTCTTCTTGGCTCTCTTATAGCCAATATTTTTGTTCTCCGTATTGCCGACTAGACCTCTGCTAGTCGCACTCTTCCCGTGCTCTCTCCTCCGTTTCTCGCGGCTTACTCGCTTTGCCGCTGGAGACTCTCGATTCATCGTTGCGGTCTGTTTTACCGTGCGCTCTGTTCTTGCCGGGTTGTTGGCCTTCTAACCCGCTGCTCCCTCTTCTTGTCGGACGACTTCATCTATCCGTTTGGTCGCCATAGTCTGCCGTCGCGGATTGCAGACTTCATCTCTCCGCTGCGGCCTCATTCTCTGCCCGCAGTCTTGCTGGTTTCTCATCTAGTCGCTGCTTTTCGTGCTATCTCTTCTGATCGCTGCCTCCCGTGCGACTTCTTCTAGTCGCTGCCTTCTGCGACCTTTTCTTGCCGCTGTTACCCGCGCGACTTCTTCTAGTTGCTGTTCTCAGGCGCTTCTTCGATAGTCGCCACTTGTTCTATTCGGCTTGCTGCATGCCTTCTTGCCGCTCGGTTACTGTACCTAGTTGCGGTTCAGTAAGATGGCTTCCGATTCCCCAACTGCTTCTGATTCGTCTACTCTTTTAGGCTATCCTCGTGCTGCTCCTCTTGAGCTTCGGGATGAACTACGCATTACCACTATTTCTCTTCGTGACAAACAAAATATTGTGGAATGAGTGCTCTCAGTTCGGCGTGTGCTATAAACTAAAGGCCTCCTTCATCATCTCACCATGCCTCCTCCCACTGAACCGACTGATGAGTGGATCCGTGACGATGGACGCATCCAATCTTGGCTTCTCAATTCTCTGGACACTGAGCCCTATCGTATGGCCATATATCACGAGACGGCTCACGCTATGTAGACAGATCTTCATTCTCTCTGGTGTTACTGGAGACATCACTTCTTTTGTTGCGCGGGCTAAAACTCTTGTTGAGGCTTGGATCCAGCGTCAGCCCCCCACCACGGACTTGGTTACTCAACGACAGCAAGAGGCAGTGGGGTTTGCTATGATGATGACCCGTGTTCCCTCATATCTTCATAGTGTCCGCGCTCATGTTCTATCATCCGCTGTTACTCCATCCCTCTCGGATGTGTGCTCGATGCTTCTGAAAGTTACTCCTCTGGATGCTCTGTCTCCTTCTCCAGCTCTTCTTCAGTAGCCCGTGACCACTCTCGCTCCATCTACTCGTGGTCCACCGGCTCGTGGTGGTCGCCAGTCTCGGACGCGGTCGTGGTGGTCGAACTCTCTTTAAGTGCTCTTACTGCGGCAGAGATGGTCATCTGGAGGCAATCTGCTACCGCAAACATGGTCTGTCCCCTCACCTTACTGCAACGTTCGCTCCCACACCTCCCTCCGCCACTAATGATGATATTGCTGCTTTACGTGCTCAACTCCATCAGCTTCAAGGGGTGGTTAGTCGCTCCTCCAAATCCGTGGCCTCGATCTCCAATGAAGGTATATCTTGCCTCTCACACAACTCTCACTGTATTGTGGACTCGGGTGCTACGCATCATCTCTCTCCGCAGCGGCTGCCTCAATACTTAGATACTGCTTATCCCAAGCACATCACTGTGGCTAATGTTGACACGATCCCGGTTTCTGGCACTGCTCATCTTCCTCTTACTCTTTCCCTCTCCTTATCCTTAGTTCTTCATGTTCCAGGCTCTTCTTTTAATCTACTTTCTGTTAGCCGTCTTACACAAGATCTTGATTGTTGTGTAACTTTCTCACACTCTTCATTTGTTGTGCATGATCGACTAACACAAAATATACTTGGTATAGGGAGGCTGTCTAACGGGCTGTATCTTCTTGATGTTCCTCCCGCTGCTCTCACCACTGTCACCACCACCGATTGACATCGTCGTCTTGGGCATGCTCCTCGTCCAATTCTCAAGAAAGCTCTTCTCACTGTTTCTCTTCAAAAGTTTTTTTGTGAATCTTGTATTTTGGGCAAACACCACCGTGTATCTTTTTCTTCTTCTTGTACTCGGAGCGATGCTCCTTTAACCTTAGTACATTCTAATATCTAGGGGCCCTATAAGGTCCCTAGTGTTTTTGAGTATCGCTAATTTGTTACCTTTATAGATGATTACTCGCGGGTTACCTGGTTGTATTTACTTTATGATCGTACCGAACTCACCTCCACGTTCCGTACATTTCTTACGGAAACTCGCACTCAGTTTTCTACCTTTGTAAAAACTCTCTGTACAGATAATGCTCGTGAGTATACTGGTCGCACCTTCTCCAATCTGTGCGTCGAGTTTTGTATCATACATCAGACTTCATGTGCTTGTACACCTCAATAGAATAGCATATCGGAACGGAAAAATCGCCACCTCCTTGATGTTGTGGCTAGATCTCTCATGATCCAAATGCAGGTTTCTCCTCTCTATTGGAACTTTGCAGTTTCTACTGCTTGCCACCTCATCAATCGCATGCCTTCGTCTGTCCTCCACTTTGTGGCTCCCATTACTCTTCTTTACCCATCCACAACTCTCTTCTCTCTCACACCTCGTGTGTTTGGGTGTACCTGTTATGTCCACCACCTTGATCCTTCAAATGACAAGTTAGCCCCTCGTGCTACCAAAGTTATGTTTGTTGGGTACTCCCACACTCAGAAGGGGTATGTCTGCTTTTATCCTACCACTGGTAAGGTGGTTGTGTCTGCTGATGTTTCCTTTCATGAAGACTAACCATATCACACCAGTCCTTCTGATCCCCTTCTTCCTCCTCCGCTACCTCGGCCCACAGTTCCAGTTACGTCTTCGCTTCCACCCCTTCTCCCTACTCCTCTGCTTTCGATTCCTACAACACCACCAGTCCCCTCCAAACCTCCTATCGTTCAGGTGTACACTCGTCGTCCTCCACATCCAGATGCCCTGCAGCAGCTTCCCTTTACCCGTGTGATCTCACGGTATGTTGATCCGACATTCCCCTCGACGGCTCATCCCTTGACCAATTATGTCTCTCTACACCGGCTCTCTCCACCTCTTCTTACCTCTGATCTCTCTCTTTCCTCTATCTCTATACCTAACTCTGTGCAGGAAGCTCTCCAGCATCCGGGGGGCGTGCCTCCATGGATGAAGAAATGACCGCTCTGTGGTGTAATCACACTTGGGATCTTGTATCTTTTCCTCCTGGCCACAGTTGTGTTAGCTTCAAGTGGATCTTTACTATCAAACATGCCGCGGATGGGATAGTTGATCGCTTAAAGGCTCGGCTTGTGACACGGGGTTTTATTCAACAGTACGACCTTGATAATGAGGAAACGTTCTCCCCGGTCGCAAAATTAAATTCGGTTCGGGTCTTGCTCTCCTTAACTGTTCATCGCTAGTGGCCTCTCCATCAGCTGGATGTCAAGAATGCTTTTTTGAATGGTGATCTTCTTGAAAAGTGTACATGCATCAACCACCCAAGACCACGGGGGAGTCTCGTTTATGTTTGCTTCGAAAATCTATTTATGGTCTCAAACAGTCTTCACGGGTGTGGTTTGAAAAATTCAGCAAGGCCGTTCGTTAGGTTGGCTTCAAACAGAGCTCGACAGATTCCTTTCTTTTCACTCGTCACTAATCAACTGAGACTATAATACTTCTGGTTTATGTGGACGATATTTTGATCACTCGTAATGACTCCGCTGGGATACAACATGTTAAACGACATTTAAATTCTATCTTTCAAATCAAAGATCTGGGAAATCTTCGGTATTTTCTTGGACTAGAGGTAACACGACGACCTGATGACCTTGTCTTATCCCAGCGTAAGTATTGCATTGACCTTCTGCAAGATGCTGGTCTCTCGGGTTGCAAACCTGCGGAAACCCCGATGGAAGTCAACCACATGTTGTGTGCTCAGGGACCTGAGTCTGATTCTCTACTTTCAAATCCGGAATACTATCGTCGTCTTGTGGGAAAACTTATATACCTAACAGTTACGAGACCAGATATATCATTTGTGGTTGGTGTGGTCAGCCGGTTTATGCATACTCCACGAGTTTCTCACCTTCAGGCAGTGGAACGTATTCTCAGGTATCGTAAGACTGCCCCTGAACAAAGATTTGTGTATAAGTCATCTTCCTTTCTTTCTCTTATTGCATACTCTGATGCAGATTATGCGGGCTCGTTGGATGATCGACGATCTACTACTGGTTTTTGTACATACTTTGGAGGAAATCTTATCACTTGGCGGAGTAAGAAACAGTCGGTGGTTGCTCGCTCCTCTACTGAGGCTGAGTTAAATTGTCCTCACCTTCAACGTTGTTTTGTGACAGTCAAGTTGCAATCCATATTGCAAAGAATCCTGTGTTCCATGAGCGGACTAAAACATATTGAGGTTGATTTTCACTTCGTTCGAGAAAATGTTCAATCAAAGGTGTTAAAACTTGAACATGTTCCTGCTTCTGGGCAAGCTGCTGACGTTCTTACCAAGGCATTACCTCGCAAATTGTATTATCAGTTCTTGTCCAAGCTTGGTGCCTACGACTTGTACGCTCCAGCTTGCGGGGGAGTATTAGAAGATATAAGGAAAAATGATGTAAAGGTCCATTTATTGGCCTATTTCTTCTTTCTCCTTTAGTCCCACTTCTATTGTATAGAATTCTTTCTCCCTTTCTTCTCCTATATATTTGTACTCTCTTGTATTTGAGATATGAAGACGTATATACAAAGTTTGCCCATTGATTTCTACAGTTACAAATGCAGAGGGGATGATCGTCCACCTGTGTGGCGGGTATACCAGTGGGGCAGTGCCACGAAAGACGTGCTAGTGACACGTTGGCGGAAGAAGACCATTAAGACGCGTATATATCTTTGAAAACTGAATGTATCTTTCCTTTTATTGCAGTTATGTAAACCCTATATGCTATGTTTTTTTATTTCATTCTTGGTTGCATCTTGAATTTGGGAACCCTAGAGGTTATCTATTTTCCGTCTTTTCTTCCTTCTTCTCTCTAATTCCGGCAGCCCGCTAGGGCATTTGATCTCTCCACTTCGATCTCATAATATTTGGTATGACGTCCCACTCTTCTGGGCGCGGTTTCCGTCACCCAATGACAAACCCGACTGTGACCACGTCCGCGTCGCACAACTCTTTTCCTCATGCCATGTTGCTGCGTCGTTCCTATTCGCTTGACCGTGACCACGTCTTTCCCTCTCGTGTTGCCTTCGGTCCTCGATGCCCCCCATCAATGACCTCGTCACCTTCTATACCTGCAACGTCGTCGCCCTGCACGTTGTCGCCTCGCCTCTCGCCCTACGTCACGCTCCTGCATCCGATAACTATTTCTGTCGACCTCAACAACACCGCTCCATCTTTATGCACCGTGCTGGCCCTGCTCCTACGTGCATGCCTCCACGGCTCCGCTCCATGACGCCCTCTGACGCACCAGCGCGACAACGCCTCAGCCTCCTATGGATCCGACCATTTCCTGCCTCCTCGACGCTCATGGGGAATCCATCGCTTTGCTCCAATCCCTCATACTGTGGATGGATGCTATGTTTGACGCCCTCTATCTCCTTGACCTATAACGCGGAATCCCCATTGCTTCTCAATGCGCATTCGTACCTTCCACGAGATCTAGTTCCGTCGCCTGTTACCTTTATTCCTTCACATCGTTCGTTCTACATTCCTTCCTTCAACGACACTTACCTCATGGGTGGATTGACCACACAAAACAACTCTTCGACATTCATCTGATCCCAGATCCGCCGAAGGTCTGCACTCTGCACGGCTCTCATCGGCATGGAGGGATCTGCTCTCCATTGGGTCCGTTGGCTACGCCAAAACCCACCCTCTTCCGGTTAGACCATCAGCAGGACCTTATTTGTCACTATGATGTCTGTTATTTGGGCTTGGCCGTGGAGCGTCTCTATGGAGTACGCCAAACGGGTTCCCTCAACGACTACATCTACACATTTATTGCCTTTGCTGCGCATATGCCTGTCTCTCTCCCGACCACTACCTTAGTTTTTCCATTCATGACCTACTACCGCATATCCGCTCCCGCCTGGGCACACACCCCCCCACCTTCTATTGCTGAGGCCATGGACCTCACAAGTTTGGTTGAAGTTGAATTTCAAGTCAGGCCACTGGATACCGGTCGCCCACCCACAGCGGCCCACCTCGTCCAACTATTAGATTCTGATGCATCCAGAGTCGGATCTTTTTTCTTATCATTGTACTTCTTGTTTTTATTTTGGTAGCGCATGCCTTCACGCTTATTTGTATCACTATGTGTTGTATCGCGCATGTTATTAATGTCTTTGTGTTATTTTTATTGCGCCGGTTATTCGCGCATGTTTGTTCGGCTTGTTGACATTACCGACCAATGAGACCCTAAATATAAAGGTCCGTTAATTTAGGAGATAAGTTAATTAAGACAAACTTAAAAATTAACCATTTTACTTAAACATTATAAGTCTCAAATTAAAATGAGATAAATTTAATCTCCAAAATCTATTATTGAGTTTTGAAAGAGGAATACCTATAGTCATGCCCTCATTTACATTTATCAAATCCCTCTTTAAGTTGCAGTCGGGCTGAATTCAAAGCCCACTTTAAATATCCATTTAGTTCTTGCCTTTATGAAAAAACCCTCAAAAGCAATCTATAAATGCAACATCGTAACCCTACCCATCAACAACAGGAAAAGGATTTGAACAGAGTGTCGCAACCCGTCTGTTTTGTTCCTTCTAGTGCTGCATCCCTCCAGTCCGACAAAACCTCTCTCGAAGCCTCGTTTGTCGTGGACGCCGACATCGGAGCTTCCCTATGGCCTCGATGACCCCTCCTGTATTGTCCTCTGGCAGATCCATTGAACCTCCAACGTTCTCCTTTCTTCCATTTAATCGTGTCCTCTGTTCCAAAACCCGCGGCTACCGCCAGATCATCAACCAACTCCCAGCGACCCCTTCTCTTCCAGTCATCAACCTCTCCAGTGCCCTCCAGGCAGCCCTATCCAAGAAATCCCATCTTTGGAGTCCCGTGCACATCAATCACATATACCCTTCTTCTACCTCCTACTAGAGGACATTTCAGTCGTTGCCACTCGCCGCATGGTATACCTCTCAACTTTTCTTACTCTCAAACGTGGGTCAGTTTATGCTCATGTAAATGTTCAGTTAATTATTTAGAGTTTGTCTAAATTAATTTTATCTTTTGATTATTGTAAATTTCATACACGTGAATGCCAACCACTTGATGTCTTTGCCTGTGGAACTTTGATTCATATCATCTTATGTTTGAACGGTGGCCTTATGCACGTTTGCAACATCTAGATTGACTTTTTTTGTTATACAATAGTCCGCGGAGTTTCTTTGCGCCGCAATTATTTAAAGAGATTACTGGAGTTATTATTTAAAATCTACAACCCTAATTTTAGTCTACATCAATTTTGTGTGACTGCTGGGATATCTCACTCCTATTGTGGGATATCCCACAATAGGAGTTTGCCTAAATTAATTTTATCTTTTGATTATTGTAAATTTCACTCATATTGTGGGATATCCCACAATAGAGTTTGCCTAAATTAATTTTATCTTTTGATTATTGTAAATTTCATACACGTGAATGTCAACCACTTGATGTCTTTGCCTGCGGAACTTTGATTCATATCATCTTATGTTCGAACGGTGGCCTTATGCATGTTTGCAACGCCTAGATTGACTTTTTTTGTTATACAATAATCCACAGAGTTTCTTTGCGCCGCAATTATTTAAAGAGATTACTGGAGTTATTATTTAAAATCTACAACCCTAATTTTAGTCTACATCAATTTTGTGTGACTGCTGGGATATCTCACTCCTATTGTGGGATAACCGAGCGACGTACATGTCCAGAATTATAAATTCTTAAGAGTTATCAAATTTAATCCATGGAGTCGAGAGTCGAACACCTAGAGGGGGTTTAGGTGACATGGGCCAACGTATTGAAGAACTTTTGACTGCTGTCACCGCACTCACCATCTCTATGAGTGATACGAACCATGTCATGTGAGGGTTGCGCACTTCTGTCAATAACCTAAAAGCCCGATTTCACTTAGTGGGTCTTCTTGTACAACACCCTACATCTCCACAACTAGAACCCCAACCAGTGCTTCAAGAGAATAAGAATCCACCTCGGTGGGGTGCAGATATACAATTAGATGTTGGGGATTTTGAGGGCACACTTGAGCCCGAGGTATGTCTAGATTGGTATGACCGATTAGAGCGGTTCCTCAGTTGGAAGCGCCCACCCGCCCTCCAACAGGTGGAGTATTCTACCTTAAAGCTGAATGGACCCACACTCACATGGTGGGGATAGGTCAAGCGGATACGTTATACTGTGTTACAACCACTTATCACTACTTGGGTTGAGTTCAAAACCCAACTCAAGAGTAGGTATGTTCCCGCCGATGTCATGCAGACCTTATATCGCACGTATGACAACCTACGATAGGAAAATAGACCATCGACAAGTAGACAAATAAATTTCTTATACTCCAGTCACGCTTAGATCTAAGGGAGGAAGACCACATGACCGTGAGCCTTTCTCTTAATGGGATACAATATGCGATACGAGACCAGTTAGAGCTTCATGATTTTCGAGACCTGGGAGAGGTCTCCAATTGGGCACGTCGAGGGGAGCCCTCCAGAAGAGGACATCTAGCCGGAGGTTTACTGATAAACCTACTTTGAGCACCACCACCACTGCACCCACCTCTAGTATTTCTGATCCCCCCCCTTATGTCACTACTGGGGTCCCGACTCCTCACCCTTGCCCCTCTCAAGGTAAGGAGCCCATGGGATCCAAGCCCAACACTGGAGTATTCTGATGCTTCAAGTGTATGGAGTCTGGGCATAACTTTTCTGAGTGCCTGCGACGCCACTTCGTCGCAATTATTGATTCCACCAATGGGCATGAACCTGAATATGAAATCTTCCTTAGTGATTCCCAGCCTGAGCCCCAACCCGAGTCTGATGGTGTTATCGAGGTTGAAGGAGAGTAGGCAGAGAGCACTTAGTTTGTGTCCTTCGCTATAACTTGGTTTCCCCTAGCTAGACCAATGAGCATGATTTTCAGAGAAATGAAGTTTTCTGCACTACTGCGCACATTCATGGACATTTTTGTTCCTTTATTATTGATATCGGTAATATGAAGAACTTTATTTCTCGATGTATGGTAGAGACGTTAGGACTCGAGACACTCCCTTTGGAGCAGCACACTCCCTTTGGAGCAGCACACTCCCTTTGGAGCAGCCCTATCACTTATCTTGGGTTAGTCGTCTTTTGACTATGCCCATTACTCATCATTGTCTTTTGGAGTTCTCTATCAGGGACGTGTATCAGGGTTTCTTGTCATATGATGTCGCCCCCATCGATGTCTGCTACATTCTACTAGGACGAACATGACAGTTTGACCGACATGTCATGCATGATGGCGTGAGAAACTCCCATTCCCTCGATCATCATGGGCGCAAGATTGTTCTTCTTCCCCGGAAGATTGGTCTTGTTCCTAGGGTACCTGGGAGGACCTCGCTAACATCTTCCTCACATTTCTTAGTTACCAATACACCACTTCTATTTACTATTTCACTTTTGCTTGGACCCCCACATCAGGAAGAAGCATTTGACTATGGAGAGCCGTTCATCTTGGATGTTTTGAAAGCACCACATCATATCAATTTTATATTCATCGACCACGCGTTTAGTTTGCATCATTTTCCTTTGGTTGTAGGCGAGCACGTTGAGCCTCCTTGTCACCATCGTTTGATTTGTGAACTTTTTTAGGTTTAGTTGTATAAGGAGAGTTGAGACGATTCTTAAATTTTTTACCCCTAATAGGGACACCCGTTTTAATGGGTTTTATGAAAGATTTTAAATATTAAATTTGGGATCCTTTTAAAATTTTGTGGCACGAGTGAGACTTCAACGGGTGAATCATGGTGATAGTCTATCCCGGTCTAGCAAATATTCGTAGGTGTTTAACGAACGAGCGTATGATGCATTATGGAATAATAATTCCATAGGTTAATCACACCTGCTTCCTGCTTTGCTTCCTACCTTATGTTTGCGACCTACGCCGTCTCTGTCATCGTTTTGAAGCTCTAATAATTACTGATCATTTGAATGTTTGACATGAAGTTTTTACTAATGAGTTGCGAGCCTTATTGGAACCTTATAATCTCATGGTTGATTTCATCAACAGAGATTATAATTTTCCAATGAAGATTAGTTTCCTGTCTCTTTCAGGGATGAGAAGTTATCTCTAGGTTTTGAGTCGCAGCGACGACATCCACATGACAGTTATACGACGAATCCAGTTAACCTCTGACGTTCTCCTTTCTTCTAGTCAGCCGTGTCCTCTATTCCAGAAACCGCAGCTATCGCTAGAGCACCAACCAACTCCCAACAACCCCTCCTTTGCCAGTCATCAGCCTCTCCAGCGCCCTCCAGGCAGTTCCGATCCAGGCAATCCCATCTTTGGAGTCCCGTGCACATCACTCACATATAACCCTCTTCTACCTCCTACCAGAGGACATTTTAGTCGTTGTCACTTGCCGTATGGTATACCTCTCAACTTTTGGGCTCTCTAACGTGGGTCAGTTTATGCTCAAGTAATACAAATGTTCGGTTAATTATTTAGAGTTTGCCTAAATTAATTTTATCTTCTGATTGTCATCAATTTTGTACACGTGAATGTCAACCACTTGATGTCTCTGCATGTGGAACTTTGATTCATATCATCTTATGTTTGAGCGGAAGCCTTATGCACGTTTGCAATGCCTAGATTGACTTTTTTTGTTATAAAATAGTTCATGGGGTTTCTTTGCTCCACAATTATTTAAAGAGATTACTAAAGTTTTTTTTTAAATCTACAACCCTAATTTAAGTCTACATCAGATTTGCAGCAGTGTACCAAGCACTACTATTGAAGGCCCACTACCTCTCCGACCGCCCATGCCCACCCCCGTGCCCTCCTAAGCCCCCAACACACCCCGACTGTCCAATCAAGAGTACCATGATCTTCGCACGATGAGCCCGTTCTTCCGCTGCAAGCAGCTGTATTCCCCGATTCATGACTGTCCACTGAAGGACCTCCGGGTCCTCATTGGTGAGGAGGAGCCCAACGTTACCCTTGCCGACTTTGAGGCATTGGAGGCTTATATTGATGTCGTTGATCCTCCGCCAGCAACACTTCACCGCCTGGACCTTCCACTCTTTGATGTTGGCGAGATTTTTGGCCCCCAGACGATGTCGCTTACTGAGACACTTCAAGGGATCCTTATGGTCGTCATGATTGATAGTAGTGCGATCCACAATTCCATTTCACACTGCCTAATGGATCATTTAGTGTTGTTGTTGACGCCCACTCCATGCCTCTTTGTCTGTTTGGGGGTTGGACGTTGTCGGGCGACATACGTGCTTTGCTCAGGACTAACCCTCGCAGTGGGCCCATGTCGCCCTCTGGGCCTACTTCTAAATGTTTGCACTAAGTGGGGTGGATATTATCCTAGGAGTAGCAGGATCTACCCTGGGAGACGTCAACATCAACTGGGATCGCATGCCAATGCAGTTCATCCAGGAGGGGACACCATTTTTTTTGTCATGCGACTCTACCCTTTTGCGCCAGTCCGTCTCATTCCGATCTATTCAAAAAATGACTGATGTCGTTTTGGCTGCATACTTGTGGCACATGGTTGAGTAGGCGGCTCCATGCTCACCAACCCATCCGACCCTACAGGCTATTCTGGATATGTTTCTGGGTGTCTTTGCTGACACTACCTATCTCCCTGCTCCTTGCCCGATGGATCATTACATCTCATTACAAGCGAGTGTGACGTCTGTATCTGCCATGGTTCTTAGAATCGAGATCCTAGGTGGGATCGTTTCGGAGGTTGGATCGGATCAGATCGAGGATCGTAAGATCCTACTATATTTATAAAGTAAGACAGTATGTAATTGAATTTGATATCATACAATTACACAAATATACAATACTAAAAACTATAAAATTAATCATTTTCATTTGTTGACTATTATTACTAGAATAAATCCTAAGCCTAAGGCAAAATAAGAACATGCATAAAATCTAAGTAATGCTAAAATCATGCCAAGATTTTAAAGTAACCTATGGATGCTAGTTTTTATTAAAACACCGACACTCATGCATAATTGCAGGTTACACTCTATCTTTTTAAATTACAAAAACCTCCCCTTTGAGTTTATATTCCATAACACGTATGGACATTTGCATAATTACAGGTTGCATTCCTCTATATTTTGAAATTACATAAACCTTCCTATGCATGTTATGAAATATAAACACATGGGCGAGGTTTTTGTAATTTCAAAAGATAAAGGGTCTAGCCTGCAATTTTGTAAACTAACAAGTGATGTCCTAGTAAATGGCCCTATATACAGAGACTTTGTTGTGATGGAGTTTGACGCAATAATTATGTGCCAGAATGGTGCAATTGTAAGCAGTGCATGTTTCACCCAAAAGAAACTCTTCCACAGTACTGTGCCTTTACTATTTGGTTGAGTCAGAAGTAGAAAGTGATATTCTTGTTTCTATAGAATGAAGTCTTTAATTCTGAACAAATTCTAAAAATATTGAAATTTTCTATAAATTAAAAGAATATTATTAAAAATTTAAGGTTCATACCTGCTAGTTGTCAAGTAGAAATCTGCACAGGGATTCTGAGTTGTTGACTTGTTATAACACCAAACCCTTCAATTTCAGTCCCATAGTATTAGTAAGTGCTGTAATCAATGAACAGATAGAATCATAGAAAGCGCCCTGCAAGAACTTCATTTTTTAAATAACATGTGATTGTTATAAATGAATAAAGAAGTAGAAGATTAGCTAGGTCACCTGGGCTCCAATGTCTGACTGTTATTATCTATAGAACATTTGATATGTTTCAGGTTCATTTAAAAAAAGGCTAAAGCATAAAACAAAATTTAGTATAGATCATCATGCTAATAAAAAGGAGTCCTCCAACACATCAAATAGGAAATAAAAAACTAATGTCTAAAACAAAATAACAAATCCATGAGGAGCAGTCTAGCATAGTAGGTAGGTCTATCATAAAATCATCAGTACAAATCATTAACAGACACATCAACCATATCTTCATCACCAATAATCGCATCTTCCTCATCACCACCACTAGCATCCTCATCATCATCTTATTCACCCTCACTAATATTCTCAATAACATTGAGATCGCTGCGCCTTATAGTGAGATCTTCGACTCCACCTAAAATAAAGGAATTTAATTAAATGAGTGCTTGATAGTTGATACCGAAAAGTGAAAACTTGAAATTTGACAATATTATTTATCTATTATGAAACTTACCTTTTTCATTTACTTCTTTAGCAGATTCTTCATCATTCCTTTCAGCACTTTCATCATGTTATGATATGTTTTTATTTGTGTTTTGTAATCCTCCTCTATATATAGAGGAGGACCCCTCTTTTACTAAGTGAATTGAATTCTACACTTGTTAACATGGTATCAGAGGAACGCGCGATGCCCTAGCCGCTGGATTCGGCGCTCATCTTCTCCGCTCGCCCGCCCGACCGCTGCTCCCTCTTCCTGCGCGCCATCGACGACGACGCTCGCCCGCCCGCCCGCTGCTCCCTCTTCCTGCGCGCCATCGACGACGACGCTCGCCCGCCCGCCCGCTGCTCCCTCTTCCTGCGCGCCATCGACGACACCGACGACACCGCATCGCTGCTCGCTCGACTCGCTGCTCTCTTCCGCTCGCCCGACTCCCTCTTCCGCTCGCTGCTCTCTTCCGCTCGCCCGCTCGACGACGATCCCGCCGTCGGCTTCTCACGACGTCTTCGTGCCGCTGTTTCCTGTGCATCTGCGACGACCTTGTCGTGCCGCTGCTTCTCCTGCGGTGCCGACGACTGCTTCCGCCGCCGCTACCCTGTGCCGCTGCTTCTCCTGTCGTGCCGCTGCTTCCGCTTCCACGTTCCGGCGTCTCCTCTGCTGTAACACCCCTTCCCAGTATTTCAGAAATCAGCCGTCCGGCCGGGTCAGCGATGTAAAGAAAACTAGGAAACAGTCTTAAAACTAGTAGCAGCAGGTAATAAAATCTATATTAAGCAATTTAAGACTTACAGCGGAAGTTTGAATAAAGTAAACTAAGGGTAACCACATACCTGATATCTGGATTCACAGAGCCACTAAACAGGAAGTAAAACTGAATTAACTGAAAATCTGGTTAACCATAAATAGTCTGAAATAAATTAGATAAAACATTAATCTGTTACAAATATTCTCATCTACAGGTACATGCTGAAATAGAATAAACTGAATAAGATAAATAGTACAAACTGACGCCACCACATGCTCATCCTAGACGTAACTTCCCACCTGGGTCACCTGAAAAACAGTGCCCACGAAGGGTCAGAGTAAGGAAAAATAACCCCTCCTAGTGACACTAAAAGCCAGTTTTACATATGAATGCATGTATGTCTTGAAAAATAATTTTATGCATTTAAAACTTTTATGCTATGTGCTATGCATGGCTTCGCACTATTCTCTGGTCACACATCTACTCGTACTAAGCACGTGACTGTTATTTTACTAACTCAAGTCCTGGCGTTCACTAACTAGCGTATTGTCTCATGTCAGGTCTATACTTGAGTTTTAGGTGGCTTCTAACCTGCTCATCTACTAGGAAGGCTCTAGGCAGAGTAGCTCCTAACGCGCAACTGAAACTGACGACTCGAGACCATCTTACGAACCCAATTGTTCTAGTGTCACGCGGACACGGTCTCGAATCCACTAGCTGGCTCAAGGGAAGACACTTCCCAAGTCTGTACTACTCATAAGGTTCCATGTGCCTTATGAGAAAGGTAGTGCGCCTCTACCTAGCACGGAAGAAACTCTGTGTGCTGGCTGACCTTTGTGGTCTGACGCTACTCTGCAAGGGATATCTTTTCTGGTGTACTACTAAGCGACCCTTGACTTTCTTGTGGTCGACTTGAAGGGACATTCACGCCCTTGGTTGGACAAATTCCAAACCTACGAACACGGTTACCGCCTTCGTACCCTACGTTTCTGTTCATGATCTGACTACTTGGGTCTTAGGGAAATCGTGTCACCCTACACATTTTTCGTAACCGTTTTCCTATCACCACACCTTTCTATGCATGGACATGCTACTTGAAATAAATCTATTTGTGTATAAAAATACAATACTTTATATATCTAGCTAAAAGGAGTTTAAATTTCCTTACAGCGGTGGTGCGGCGCTCGTAGACTCGGCGCGGCGACATCTTCTATTTCGAAGGTAAATCCACTGCTGGGGACCTTCAAAGTGCTGCCCCGACCCCACCGAAGTCCTGCAAGACAGGGCAACCCTAATTTCATCATTTTCCCTTAAGGGTTTCCAATGGAAAAAAATTCCAAAACAACTAGGGCTACAAAATTAGAAACTAAACTTCGGATATTACCTTAACGGAGAGTAATTTAGGCTCACGAAATTCCCTACCCTAACTCCGCGGTGAAATTAGAACTCCAAAACCTAAAATAGGGCAATAGGAATGGAAAAATCTAAGCTACTCTACTTCCACAACCAAAATATCCACAAAGGAAACGAGGCGAGAGAGGAATCGACTCACCGGAACCAAAACGAAATTCACACCTCCGGCTAGGGTTGAAATCCGGCACTTCCAAGGCCAAGGAAGGAAAAGGAATGCTTGTTGGCGCCTGCAGAGGAGGGAGGAGGTGTCGAAACAGCGTTCCGGAGGAGGATCGGGCGGCGGGAAGCCCTGCGGAAGGCGTCGGAGGCGGGACTCGTCGGGCTCGCTCCGTGCGGGAGACGGAACAGGAGGAACGGCTTGCGGTTTTTCTTTCTCCCGATAGAAGGGGTGTGCGGGTTTAATATTAACGGGATGCGGGTAAAGCTATGCGGTTTTCTAATTAACCGCAAAGGGGAGAGGGGGAAAGTGCTATTGGCACCCCAAACTCACACTATACCAATGCCTTAAAATCTTAAACGATTCTTGTCGCGACTTGACCCTACAATAAAATAAATTTCGCGCTAAAATTTAGGATGTTACAAATCTCCCCTCCTAATAAAAATTTTCGTCCTCGAAAATTGTAATCATACCTGAATCGAAGAGAAAAGAATAGTCTGCATTGCTCTTTAGCTCATCCTCTCGCTCCCAAGTATACTCTGGACGGCCACAGTTCATCCAAAGGACTTTGACCATGCGAATCTCTCTATTTCTGAGCTTCTGAATCCTTGAGTCCACTATCTTGACTGGTCTAACTCCAATACTAAGATCTGTCTCGATTGGTGCTTCTTCGGTACTGATGATCTGACTGGAATCTCTGACTGCTCTCCTAAGGTAGGAGACGTGGAATACATCATGTACACCACTCATTTCTTCAGGTAAGGCCAACCTATATGCAATCTCACCAACTCTTTCCAGTACCTCAAAAGGACCAACGAATCTGGGACTCAGCTTCTTCATTCGCTTTATTCTAGAGACTCCTCTGACTGGTCTGACCTTCAGATAAACGTAGTCTCCAACACTGAACTCTACTGACCTGTGCTTCTGATCATGATACTTGGCCTGGCGATCCTGAGCTGTCCTCATACGCTCCTGAATAAGCTTGATCCTATCAGTGGTCTTCTCAATCCATGACTCTCTGATAGAAGATCTTTCCTCACTCTCTGCCCAACATAACGGTGTCCGACAACGTCTACCATAGAGGGCCTCGAACGGTGCCATCCCAATACTTGCCTGGAAACTGTTGTTGTAGGAGAACTCCACAAGAGTAACATACTTCTCCCACTTCCCTCCAAAATCTAGAATGCACATCCGTAGCAGATCCTCCAAAGTCCTATTTGTGCGCTCCGTCTGTCCATCGGTCTGAGGATGGAAAGCGGTGCTGAAATGTAACCTGGTACCCAACCGCTCCTGAACGTATCGCCACTCCCTGGAGGTAAATCTGCCATCTCGGTCTGAAACTATAGTCTTGGGAACACCGTGAAGTCGAACTATCTCGTCTATATACAACTGTGCCAGCTTCGGACCTTGATCTGTCTTCCTAAGAGGAATGAAATGGGCGACCTTAGAAAGTCGATCTACTATAACCCACAAGGAATCATTCCCACTCTGCGATCTCGGCAAACCATGAATGAAGTCCATAGATATATCCTCAAAAGTCCACTCGGGGATGGGAAGTGGCTGCAATTTGCCTCCAGGCCTCTGACACTCGGCCTTAACCAACTTGCATGTCTCACACTTCCCTACATAATCTGCAACATCACTCTTCAAACCTGGCCACCAGACTGTCTTCTTAAGATCTGCATACATCTTCGTGCTACCAGGATGTATAGAATATCTGGAATTGTGTGCCTCGAAAAGAATGTCCTCACGAAGGTGACTGACATCTGGGATGCACACTCTGCCGTCGTGCAATAGTAATTCATCCTGAATAGAGAACCTCTCCTTCTGACCTGACTGCACTGAGATCCAAATCTCTGCCATCTTTGGATCCAACGATATAGCTGTCCTGATCCTATCTCTAATATCGCACGAAATCTCCATCCAACTCAACCAAGCTGAACCAAAACTGCCACGGGGCACAACGACGATGTCCAGTCTCTCCAGCTCTCGTACTAACTCCTCCTGCTGAGTGAGAAGATAGAAACACGAGCCTCTCCTGCTAAGAGCATCAGCTACCACGTTCGCCTTTCCTGGGTGGTACTGAATGTCTACTTCGTAGTCTGCTAGAAACTCCAACCATCTGCGTTGTCTCAAATTGAGCTCTCGCTGATCAAAGATATACTTGAGGCTCTTATGATCAGTGAAGATTTCACAACGCACTCCATAAAGGTAGTGTCTCCATATCTTCAGAGCATGAATGACTGCTGCAAGCTCCAAGTCATGTACGGGATAGTTCCTCTCATGAACCTTTAACTGTCTCGAGGCATAGGCTACGACCTTTCCATGCTGCATGAGAACACAACCCAAACCCTGACCTGAAGCATCACTATAGATCTGAAATCCGTCTGGCCCTGAAGGCAAACTCAAAACTGGTGCGGTCATCAATCTGTTCTTCAAGTTCTCAAAGGCCAACTCACACTCAAACGTCCAATCCAAGCCCTTTCCCTTCCTAGTGAGGGAAGTCAGTGGTAAGGCTATCTTCGAGAAATCTCTGATGAATCTCCTGTAGTATCCAGCAAGACCCAAAAAGCTGCGAACCTCTGAAACTGTCGTCGGCCTTGGCCAACTCTTAATGGCCTCTATCTTCTTTGGATCAACACTAACCCCTTTCTGACTGATGATATGGCCTAAGAATGCAATCTCTGAAAGCCAAAATTCGCACTTCGAAAACTTAGCAAATAACTGGTTCTTCCTGAGTGTGCTCAACACAATCCTGAGGTGTGCTGCATGATCTTCTGCACTCTTAGAGAACACTAAGATATCATCTATGAAGACGATGACAAAACGATCCAAATACTCCCGAAAAACCCTGTTCATCAGGTCCATAAATACTGAAGGGGCATTGGTCAGCCCGAACGGCATGACCACGAACTCGAAGTGTCCATATCTGGTGCTGAAAGCAGTCTTCTGAATATCCGCATCACGAATCCTCAGCTGATGATAGCCCGACCTCAGATCTAACTTGGAGAAAGTGCTCGCTCCCACCAACTGGTCGAACAAATCATCAATCCTGGGAATCGGGTACTTGTTCTTAACGGTCAGCTTATTCAATTCGCGGTAGTCTATGCACAATCTCAGGCTACCATCCTTCTTCTTCACGAAAAGCACTGGAGCACTCCAAGGCGAAGTACTAGGGCGTATAAAACCCAAATCAAGCAGCTCCTGCAACTGGTTCTTCAATTCTGCTAGTTCCCTTGGAGCCATCCGATAGGGAGATCTGGCTACCGGTGTAGCCCCAGGATGCAAGTCTATCGGGAACTCAATCTCTCTATCTGGAGGGGCACCAGGGAGCTCTTCCGGGAAAACATCTGGAAACTCCTGCACCACTGGTACCTCTGCCAAATCAGTCTTAGGCTCCTCGCTCATCAGTACTACGAAGGTTTCACAACCCTGACTAATGCACTTTCTCGCTTGGACTGCAGATATGATCATCTTCACTACTCCCTTCAATCCCTGAAAAGAAAAAGAGGTCTGGTTGGGGCCATCGAACTGAATCTGCTTCGCCCTACAGTCAATCCTGGCGTTGACTGCTGAAAGCCAGTCCATTCCAAAAATCAAGTCAAACCCTGCTATAGGTAGCAGCAAAGATTCCACGATAATCTCAGTGTCACCAAACTGCACTGGCACCCTGCACTTGTCTCTGGTCTGCAGAAGGGATCCATTCGGCATCATGACTTCCAGCGGTACTGACTCGGGGAAGACTTCTAAATCCAACTTACGCACTAAAGATTCCGCGATAAACGAGTGCGAGGCACCCGTATCAAACAGAATCTTAGAGGGTAAGTTACGAATCATAAGGATGCCTACATGAATGATTTATGAAGGATGAAAAATTTAACGTGTCACTACGGAGGATTTTAAAACCAGCTTGCAAGCAAACAACACTTACCTGTCACAACATCCTCCTGATCCTTCGCCTCCTGCTGACCCAGCCCATACGCTCTGGGCTGCACTAAGTCTCGACCCTGCTGCGGTCTCCCATCAGTGAGCATCAATGCTTTGCCCTTATCTACCCTGCTAGGGCCACCAACCTCGAACTTCGACTGCAAGAAGTAAATTTCATTAAAAATCTATCGAAATTACAAAAATGTAATCAGGCTTGTCGGCACTTATAGCATACGCCTGCACTGGCCAAACACTCTCCTGAATGGCGACGCTGACACTTGGGACACGTGGGATAGTCCTTGCTTCGGTCACCAGATTGACCATTCTTCTTAGCATCAGGCTTCGGCTTCTTGATCCAGTTCTTACCTTGGTCATTCTTGTTCTGCTGCGGCTGATGCGAATCCTGAGATCGCTTCGCACGGAAACTACTTCGCTTCTGAACCTTCTGCTGGTCAGCCTCCAGTCTGCGAGCTGTATCCACTAAGCTCCTGTAATCAGCATTGACCATAGTCATCAGCGGCTGCCTCAATGAGTCACGCAAGCCATCCACGAAACGACTGCACTTCTCAGTCTGATCTCCCTGCATCACGCCCGCATATCTAGCCAGATGAGTCAGCTCTCGCTCGTACTCAGTAACTGTCCTGTCCCCCTGGAAAAGCCTCAGATACTTCTCTTGGAGACCTCGTCGTGCGGAAGGAGGCACGAACCAACTAGCAAGAGCTCTAGAGAACTCGCCCCAAGTGAACATGTCTGGGGTACGGCCTGGCCAAACAAAAATACGATCATACCATACTAAAATTAACACATTACTTCCTAAAATAAAGGAATTGATCATAACACTTTACCTGCAGGATCATCTGTCCGGTATTTGTCCCACCAGACTTTTGCCTCTCCTCGGAGGAGGAAAGCTGCCAGAGGAACTTTCTTATTCTCCGGGCACTCTAAAACATTGAGCAGGTCTCTGGTGTTAGCTATCCAATCATCTGTATCCATCGGGGTCTCATCCCCACTGTAGTTCGAAGGCTGAAGTTCTCTGAAATTTCTCAAATAGCGCTCCAGGGTCATCTCCACAGGTGCTGCTGCAGGAGCTGGTGCAGGGACTGGTACTTGTACTGGAGCTGGAAACCCTGCAGCCAGTCCTCTCTGAAACTCCATCAAGGCAACAGTAACCGCCCTGGCAATCTGAGACGCTATGTCAGTGCCCTCTGGAGCTGCTGGAACTGGCGGTACCTGTGGCATGGCAGCATCTCCCATGCTTGCATTAGGAATCGGGTTCTGGCGTGAAGATTCACCTGGTTCACTAACTCGTGGTGCCTGATAGAATAAATAAAGGAAATCTGGTTATTTATCAAGCATCTAAGAAATCTGATCTAGCAACTTATTTTGTACTCTAGCGAACACTAAGGCTTAATCGCAACTTAAAGTATTTTACTGACAAGAGTTTACTCTTATACGCTCCTATGGCTCTGTGAATTCTTTCTAGGGTCCAGGGATCCTAAACCTCCCTCTGATACCAATTTGTAACACCCCTTCCCAGTATTTCAGAAATCAGCCGTCCGGCCGGGTCAGCGATGTAAAGAAAACTAGGAAACAGTCTTAAAACTAGTAGCAGCAGGTAATAAAATCTATATTAAGCAATTTAAGACTTACAGCGGAAGTTTGAATAAAGTAAACTAAGGGTAACCACATACCTGATATCTGGATTCACAGAGCCACTAAACAGGAAGTAAAACTGAATTAACTGAAAATCTGGTTAACCATAAATAGTCTGAAATAAATTAGATAAAACATTAATCTGTTACAAATATTCTCATCTACAGGTACATGCTGAAATAGAATAAACTGAATAAGATAAATAGTACAAACTGACGCCACCACATGCTCATCCTAGACGTAACTTCCCACCTGGGTCACCTGAAAAACAGTGCCCACGAAGGGTCAGAGTAAGGAAAAATAACCCCTCCTAGTGACACTAAAAGCCAGTTTTACATATGAATGCATGTATGTCTTGAAAAATAATTTTATGCATTTAAAACTTTTATGCTATGTGCTATGCATGGCTTCGCACTATTCTCTGGTCACACATCTACTCGTACTAAGCACGTGACTGTTATTTTACTAACTCAAGTCCTGGCGTTCACTAACTAGCGTATTGTCTCATGTCAGGTCTATACTTGAGTTTTAGGTGGCTTCTAACCTGCTCATCTACTAGGAAGGCTCTAGGCAGAGTAGCTCCTAACGCGCAACTGAAACTGACGACTCGAGACCATCTTACGAACCCAATTGTTCTAGTGTCACGCGGACACGGTCTCGAATCCACTAGCTGGCTCAAGGGAAGACACTTCCCAAGTCTGTACTACTCATAAGGTTCCATGTGCCTTATGAGAAAGGTAGTGCGCCTCTACCTAGCACGGAAGAAACTCTGTGTGCTGGCTGACCTTTGTGGTCTGACGCTACTCTGCAAGGGATATCTTTTCTGGTGTACTACTAAGCGACCCTTGACTTTCTTGTGGTCGACTTGAAGGGACATTCACGCCCTTGGTTGGACAAATTCCAAACCTACGAACACGGTTACCGCCTTCGTACCCTACGTTTCTGTTCATGATCTGACTACTTGGGTCTTAGGGAAATCGTGTCACCCTACACATTTTTCGTAACCGTTTTCCTATCACCACACCTTTCTATGCATGGACATGCTACTTGAAATAAATCTATTTGTGTATAAAAATACAATACTTTATATATCTAGCTAAAAGGAGTTTAAATTTCCTTACAGCGGTGGTGCGGCGCTCGTAGACTCGGCGCGGCGACATCTTCTATTTCGAAGGTAAATCCACTGCTGGGGACCTTCAAAGTGCTGCCCCGACCCCACCGAAGTCCTGCAAGACAGGGCAACCCTAATTTCATCATTTTCCCTTAAGGGTTTCCAATGGAAAAAAATTCCAAAACAACTAGGGCTACAAAATTAGAAACTAAACTTCGGATATTACCTTAACGGAGAGTAATTTAGGCTCACGAAATTCCCTACCCTAACTCCGCGGTGAAATTAGAACTCCAAAACCTAAAATAGGGCAATAGGAATGGAAAAATCTAAGCTACTCTACTTCCACAACCAAAATATCCACAAAGGAAACGAGGCGAGAGAGGAATCGACTCACCGGAACCAAAACGAAATTCACACCTCCGGCTAGGGTTGAAATCCGGCACTTCCAAGGCCAAGGAAGGAAAAGGAATGCTTGTTGGCGCCTGCAGAGGAGGGAGGAGGTGTCGAAACAGCGTTCCGGAGGAGGATCGGGCGGCGGGAAGCCCTGCGGAAGGCGTCGGAGGCGGGACTCGTCGGGCTCGCTCCGTGCGGGAGACGGAACAGGAGGAACGGCTTGCGGTTTTTCTTTCTCCCGATAGAAGGGGTGTGCGGGTTTAATATTAACGGGATGCGGGTAAAGCTATGCGGTTTTCTAATTAACCGCAAAGGGGAGAGGGGGAAAGTGCTATTGGCACCCCAAACTCACACTATACCAATGCCTTAAAATCTTAAACGATTCTTGTCGCGACTTGACCCTACAATAAAATAAATTTCGCGCTAAAATTTAGGATGTTACATCTGCGCTGCTTCCAGTGCTTACTTCCGGCACCGGTCTTCAATGCATTGATTGTTTTTTTCTGCCCTTCCCCGGTGCCGTTTCCTCCTCCAGAGCTTTATGGGGTGGATTTCTATTCCCCTCCTCGGTTTGATGCGGGTATGCCCCTCCTAGACAGCTGTTTGCGGATCCCCTAGTGGTCTCCAGATTTCTATTCTCGAGCCACGATGTCTGACATCTCAGATTCGGCCACTCCTCCCGCCGCGGTACCTGTTCTGCCGGCCCCTCTCCGTGGTGGACATGATCACAATACGCCTCAAATCACCTCTATTCGTTTGGATGACTCCAATTATCTGTCCTGGTCTCGGTCCATTACTTTGGCTCTCAAGAGCCGCCGTCTCTTCGGTTATGTCACTGGTCAGATTCCGGCTCCAGCGACGTCGTCTCCTGAATGGCTTACTTGGGATTCGGAAAACTCTCTTGTTATGTCATGGCTTACCAACTCTATGCAGGAGGCTCTTGCTCGCAACTACTTGTTTCTTGACACCGCTGCTGATATCTGGAGACGTGCTGAGGCTACTTACTCTCGGCGGGGCAATGCTGCTCAGATCTTTCAGCTGCGCCGCCGGATCTCCTCACTTCGCCAAAGTGACCGCCCTCCGTCTGTATACTACTTGGAGTTTACTCAGTTATACCAGGAGTACGATCACTTTGATCCGCTCGTTTTCACCAGTCCGGTTGATGAAGCCATGGTTCGTGCCCGGGAGGAGCGCAATCGGATTTTTGAGTTTCTTCATGGGCTTCATCGGGACTTTGACCAGATCAGTGTTCAGATTTTGGGTCGTACTTTGCTTCCATCCCTTCCTGAGGTCTACAGTCTTGTGCAGCAGGAGTTTGATCGTCGACAGTCTTTGGTCCCTGACTCCCTTCCGGAGAGTTCTGCTCTTGTTGCTGGTTCTTCCATACTTGGTGTTCGTCCGCCCCGTGATGCTCAGATGAGGGGTCCTGACAAAGATCGCCTGGTCTGTGATTACTGTGGGAAGAATCGTCATACCAGAGATACTTGCTTTCGGCTCCATGGTTTCCCGCCACCAAGGGGTGGTGCCACTCGTGGCGGCCGCGGTTCTGGCCGGACTTCCAGTCGTCATACCTCTCCTCGCTCGGCTCATCTCACTGATGCTTCTGTGGACGTCTCCTCTGGACCTGATCCTTATGCTGTTACTGGCTCCTTCTCGGCGGAAGAGATGCTTGCTCTCCGTCGTATGATGCAGGGTCTCACGACCGAGCCGACTGCCTTATCCTCCTCTTCTTATGCTCACACTGGGACTCCCGGTGCGCACTCTGCTGAGTCCATGACCTCTCCGCAGTGGATTATTGATTCCGGCGCAACTGATCACATGACCGGCTCCGCTTCAGGTTTTGTTTCTTATACTCCCCTGTCTGGCCGGGATAAGGTGAGTATTGCTGATGGTTCCCTCTCCTCCATTGCCGGCAAGGGTTCCATCTCATGTTCCTCCCTCCTCTTGTCCTCGGTCCTTCATGTGCCCAGTTTTACCCGCAATTTACTGTCCATTAGTCATTTAACAAACTCTATGAATTGCTCGGTCACATTTCTTCCTTCTTCTTGTGTTTTTCAGGACCTGACGACGGGGAAGGTGATTGGCTCTGGTAGCTTGGTCAATGGTCTTTATGTGCTTGACTCTGGCACGGCGACACCACCTCGGGCTCTCCTATCTGCTTCTTCTCATCCGCTCTATTCTCAGCACTGTCGGCTGGGCCATCCCTCTATTTCTGTGATGCGATTGTTGTTTCCGCATGTTTCTACTACTGTTCTTAATTCCTTTGTGTGCGATGTGTGTGCTACTAGTAAACATAAGCGTCATGCTTTCAGTCATGTTTCTTTACCTAGTTCGGTTCCTTTTTCTGTTATTCATACTGATGTTTGGGGACCTTATCCTATTCAATCTATTTCTGGCTGTGCTTGGTTTGTTTCATTTATTGATTGTTTTTCTCGTACCACCTGGTTGTATCTGCTCAAGAACAAAAATGACGTTTTTCCTACTTTTCAACGCTTTCACAAAATGATCTCCACGCAATTTCACACAGACATCCAAATTCTCCGTAGTGACAACGGTCGGGAATATATCGATTCCCACTTTTCTCACTACCTTGCCGATCACGGTATTCTCCACCAAACTACCTGTCCCTATTCTCCCGCTCAGAACGGTGTTGCCGAGCGAAAAAACCGACATCTGTTGGAGGTTGCCCGCTGTCTTTTATCCACCATGCATCTTCCTAAATACTACTGGGGTGATGCTGTCCTTACCGCGGCCTACCTTATTAATCGCATGCCCACGCCCGTCCTTGGGAATGATACTCCTCTGGGTGCTCTACACCTCAAACCCTCGACACTTCCTCCTAAGGTGTTTGGGTGTGTCTGCTTTGTTCATATTCATCATCCTCGCCCTTCTAAACTTGACCAGCGGGCCCTCCGTTGTGCCTTCATTGGTTATTCTGCGACGCAAAAAGGCTACAAATGCTTTCATCCTCCTACCCGAAAGGTATTTGTTTCCATGGACGTTACTTTCCATGAGTATGAGTCCTATTATGCCCCTACAGCTGACACCACCTCTGCTCCTTCTCCTACTACTCCCTTACCGGTTCCTCCACCTTATTATCCCTCACTTCAGGGGGAGTCTTTACCTCGGGAAGTGAGTTCCTATGTGCCTCCTCCACCCATCTGCCCGGCTGTGCCTTCCTTGCAGGTGTACTCTCGACGGTCCAAAGGGCCAAACACACAAGACCACGCCATTCGACCAGAGCCATCATTGGATCCGGAATCAGGTTCATCTGATGCTCCCATTGCTCTCCGAAAAGGTATCAGATCTTGCACTAAACATCCCCTCTCGAATTATGTGTCTTATGACTCATTCTCCACTGCCCACAAGACCTTTATATCCTCCCTGGCTTCCATCACTATACCCTCGTCCTGGCAGGAAGCTATTGGGATCCCTGAGTGGAAAGGGGCAATGCTTGAGGAAATGATGGCCCTTGAGAAGAACCTCACCTGGGATTTGGTGCAGCTTCCTTTTGGGAAGAAGACCGTTGGGTGCAAATGGGTGTTCACGGTTAAACAGAATCCTCAGGGAGTGATTGAAAGATGTAAAGCACGGTTGGTGGCACGTGGCTATACTCAGACCTTCGGGGTGGATTACCAGGAAACCTTTGCCCCAGTAGCAAAGATGAACACTATCAGGGTTCTATTATCCTGCGCTGCCTGCAAAGGGTGGGACCTTTGTCAACTTGATGTTAAAAATGCATTTCTCCATGGGAACCTTGATGAGGAAGTGTATATGACCCTTCCCCCAGGTCTTATATCTAGCGGCTCTGAAGGGAAGGTGTGCAAATTAAAGAAGGCCCTATATGGCCTGAAACAGTCTCCCCGTGCTTGGTTTGGAAGATTCCACAAAGCTATGGTTTCATTTGGATATCACCAGAGTAATGCGGATCATACCTTGTTCATCAAGAAGAGGGCCACCAAACTCACGATTCTCATTGTCTATGTTGATGACATCGTGATCACTGGCAATGATGTGGAAGAAATCAAGATCCTGAAACAAAAATTGGCAAGTGAGTTTGAGGTCAAGGACCTGGGAAAACTTAGATACTTCTTGGGAATTGAGGTGGCCAGGTCTAATCACGGGATCTTTATTTCGCAGAGAAAGTATACCTTGGACCTCCTTGAAAAAACAGGGATGAGTGGTTGTAAGCCTGTCAACACCCCGATTGAAGCTAATCACAAATTGGGAAAAGATGGAAAGTCCATTGATGATGTTCCAGCATTTCAGAGGCTAGTTGGAAGACTGATTTACCTCTCACATACTCGCCCTGACATTTCCTACGCAGTTGGTGTTATCAGCCAGTTCATGCATGCTCCAAAGACCAACCATGTTGATGCTGCCCATCGGATCCTTCGTTATCTTAAATCTTCTCCGGGGAGTGGAATCCTTTTCTCTCCTAACTCTTGCCTGGATATTGAGGTTTACACTGATGCAGATTGGGCTGGGTCCATTGATGATCGGAGATCAACTTCCGGGTATTGTTCCCTAATTGGTGGGAATCTAGTCACTTGGAGAAGTAAAAAACAGCAGGTAGTGGCTCGGTCAAGTGCCGAAGCAGAATTCCGAGCTATGGCACACGGCGTATGTGAAGGCCTTTGGTTACGTTCCTTGATGAGTGACTTAGGCCTTGTGGAAGAGACACCAATCCGGCTATATTGTGACAATAAAGCCGCTATCAGCATTGCCCACAATCCAGTCCAACATGACCGGACCAAGCACATTGAGGTGGACCGTCATTTCATCAAAGAAAACATCGAAAAAGGAGTCGTGTGTACTCCTTTTGTTCCCTCAGAAAGGCAACTTGCGGATATTCTCACAAAGGGTTTGCATGGAAGTAACTTTGATAGGATTGTAATCAAGTTGGGCATGATTAATATCTCACGTCCAACTTGAGGGGGAGTGTTATGATATGTTTTTATTTGTGTTTTGTAATCCTCCTCTATATATAGAGGAGGACCCCTCTTTTACTAAGTGAATTGAATTCTACACTTGTTAACACATCACTATAAGTTTCATGTGTATTTTGAAGAATCCTCAACCAGTTGTCCTTAGGCGGAAGAACTGGATCTTCCCTCTCTGTGATCCATTCATCATCCGAAGAGATATCCTCAAAATTATAGAATGTTTCCTTCAATTGTGTATCCCTTCTATCTTGTCGTTCCATTAACCTAATGTTGTATATCACAAAAACTAGATCATTAATTTTTTTTGATGCAAACGATTTCTTTTTTTGGAATGCACCTATTAAATATTATGACAATAAAAAAACAATAAGAATACTAATATATGAATAAATCTTACATGTAAGTTACATCTTACATGTGAGGATATTTTAGTGCCGAAGTGCTAAAGGCTAAAGCGGCAAAGCGCTCGGTTGGACTCTGGACTTCTGGAGTAGACTCAGTAGAGTCTGGAATGAAGGCTGCATGCAAAATGCAACAGATGAAAGTTAAATTATTTGTAATATATTATGGAAATTGCAATAGTCAACAGACGATTTCAAACTGCAATCAAGTCTCTCCATGGAAAATTCAGCAACATTTTAACAAAAAGATTAAAGCTGCTGGCATAAGAAAAATTTAAATTTTTTTTAAAAAACCTAACTAAAGGGCTTGCCCTTCAACATTAAAAATTCAGAAGATCAACAACAACTGGTTTCAACATTAGACTCATTAAAAAAAATTCATCAAATTGTTGTTTTGATTTTTGAATTCAGATCAAATGAGATTGTTAATGAGCAGGGATAAAGATCCTCCATGTGCTTCAGAGCATGGCTGGCAACAGAAATAAAGGCTGACAATATGCCTCCTGTAGATCAACAAGCAAATGATATCAATTTCCTCAAGAGTTATGCCATACTCCCTAAATAAATCTGTATTTGAAAGATAGTCCTGAGAAGATCTTCAAAGCACATCGATCTGGACGCAGAGGCGGTGAAGGGATCGGCCATAAGAAGAGCTTGAAGACATAGATCTTGAAAGTTGAATCTCAAAATTAAAAGAGAAAGAAGGAGAACAGACTTACGAACAACTGGATCTGGACACAAAGGCGATGATCCTTGTTTTTCTTCTCGTCGATCTTCGACGCAGAGGCGGCCTTGAGCCTTGAGGTTTAGGGTCGATGTTGACGCAGATGCGGCCCTTGACGTCCTCTGGCCTTGTGGAGGTCGATGTTGATGATCGGCCTTGAGGAGAATCGACAGAGAGAGGAGTGTGCGGGACTTGGGATTTTCTCACTTTCTGAACTCTAAAGTGCGATGTGAAATAAAAGCCGGGGGACGCAATTTTATTTTACCTCTTTTCGGGTCGGTAGGATTGCGCAAGAATCGCGATCCTACGATCCCACGACTCTACTCGCGATCCCACGCGAGCGGAGGCCATTTGCGATCCCCTTTGCGATCCGGATCGGATTTCATTTTCCGGATCGTTGGATCGTGCGATCCTACGATCCGGATGGCGATCATGACAACACTGGTATCTGCTTGACCTAATCGTTACAACCACACATAGATGTAAGAGATTAAGACGTTTGCGGGTAGAGCTGTCATGGTTTTGGCTTGGTTCTGGTTCTACTAAAACTGTGAACCGAACTATTAAGGTAACATTTTTTCAAATTAGAACCAAAATCTTATTTGGTTTGACTGGTTTCGGTTTCGGTTTCGGTTCCAACATAACTTTTGGAACTGTAGTGCCTACGGTTCTGGTTCCAATCCAAACAAATTATCGTCTAGCGGTTCATCCCGGTTTTATGCAGTTTCGATTCGGTTCCGATTCAAATCAATAAAACATTTAAGAACAATCAAGAATTACATATAAATGTATACTAATAAAACTGAAGTTGCATTATTTTTAAAAGAAAATTAATAGAATACAACTCTAAACACGAATCAAATTTTATATAGGAGCAGTAACAAATCGTTTAATAAAAAATAGTGAGTAAGAGGAATACCTGATATGATGATAAATGAGCAATGTCAATTGTCAAGGTATATGAAATGTTAAAACTTTGGTCTAATTTGATAAATTAAAAATAAGAAAATAGTGTTACTGTATCTATTAATGTTTGGTTTCAAACTAATTTCAATTTGATAGAAGCAAATGTCATGGTATAGGAAAGTAATAAAACTTTGGTCTAATTTGAGAAATTAAAGGAGGAAAATAGATCCCCCAAATGAAATCCTGAAGATGCAGGGCAAAGAAGCAGGGTTTCAGGCTGTTGTATGCCTGTATCGATGAATACCTGAATGAATATTGAAACCTGAATGTCTAAATGAAAAACTATTTGTGCTTTAACAACTCATTCAACCATTCAGATATCAAAAACTATCTGAATGCTTGAATGAAAATCGAAACCTAAATGAAATTGACACTACTATTAGGATTTAGGGCACTTCCTGAGTAACCTGACTACCACACTGGGCACTCACGAACTGCTCACCTGCTCATAGTTGACTCTTCACTCTTTGTCCGTTCGTCGCTGACTTGTTAGAGAGCGTGAGATAGGGCGCGAAAGATGAAAGTATAGAAGAATAATGGAAGCGGCCGCGAGATAGGGTATGCCGGACTGCTCGTGGTGAAGACGTTGAAATGGAGATAGGGTGCTGGACAATGGGACAATGCCGACAAAGAAGTTGTAGATGAAATATGGTAAAGGGTTGCTCGTCAAAGTTGCCGTGGAGAAAGGAATCATGGAAGAAATTAGGGCACTGGGACTCGCACAACTCTGGTTTGGAGAGAAAAAATGTTCGCGGGTTGCACCTCTCCGCATGTTGATGGCCTGATGGAGTGACGAACTTAGCTCTGTGCGATTGCATTTGACAGCTTGGAGTGAGACTCTGATTGAAAGACAGAAAACTAAAAGCCAAGTTTTTTTTTGAAAAATTACCTCGGGACTCTTGATTGAAAGACAGGAAGCCTGAAGATTTATTTGGAAAAAATTTAAAGCTGGCTAATAATAATAATAATAATATTATATAATAAAATATATTATAATATTGTGTGCAAAAAATATATTAGAATAAAATAATAATAATAATAGTATTAGTAATAGTGGATTGCGGTTCGGTTCTGCTTCGGCCCGGTTTGGATCGGGTCAGTGCGCTAAGTACGATGCCACTTCTGTTGGGGGCCTCCTTCCACTTCTTATTCTGGCCCGAATCTGGGAGGTTATCTTCATAGATTATATTTCGAAGCTCCCTCACTCCAAGACATGAGATTGCATATTAGTGGTCGTGGATTGTTTATCCAAATACGCCAACTTCCTTTCCTTAAGACACCCTTTTATTGCACCGGTGGTTGTCACAACTTTCATTGATGGGGTGGTTTGTTTACATGGGTTCCCTCGTTCTTTTGTGAGTGATCGCTGTTAGGATAATAGAGATAATAAATAATCAATTTTTATTCATCCCTTAAAGGGATATGAATGGGTAAAGAGAGAAACAATTTACCATTTGGAGATGTAAGACTAATGAGAAAATAATGTGACTTATATAATGGGTTTTGTGCACTTTATGAGTATTATATTCAACACCCCCTCAAACTCATAATAGTGAAGTGGGAGTTTGAAGGAAGCCAATATATTTTGCAGCTGACTTGTGGATCAGTCATCAAAAGTTGTCAAATCAGGAACTCATGTATTTGAGTTGTGTAGCCTTGATAAAGAAGTCTACAATCTGAAGAGAGGATGAGACATGAGGAAGTGAGATGATCTTTCTCAGGAATTGTTGTCGGACATAGTGACAGTCAATCTCAATATGCTTGGTGCGTTCATGAAAAATAGGTTTGAAAACGATCTCTATGACATTGGTATTGTCACGAAAGAGCATTGTGGCATCTGAGATTGGAATATAAAGATTCTGCAAAAGACGTCATAGCCAAGTCATTTCAACGGCTTACGCGGTACTCAACTTCAACATTGAAGCGAGATATCACATCTTGTTTCTTGATTTTTTAAGAGATCAGAGAGTCGCCAAAAAAGATGCAGTATGCACTATGTAGTGGTAGATTTACAGTCATACGCATCGTTAGACCAATCAACGACGGTATATGCACGAAGATTCAGATATGAGTTAGAAGAGAATAACAAAGATATGTAAATTGTGTCACAAAGACACAAAGGTAGCTAGCGCAGGATGTAGAGAAGAGCTACATAGTGAGGGCTTTGGGAACTGACTGACGATATGAATGACATGTTTTTAATCCCGGCAGCTGATCATGAGATAAACTAGCATTCCAACAAGTTGTAAGTATTTGGAGGGATTTTATATGATTTTTTCTTCTTGAGAACGAATCTTGAAATATAGTTCAAGAGGAGTGACAATAGTCCGTTTGTTTCTAGAGGGATCTTATAAGATTTTTCCTTCTTGAGAACAAAGCTTGAAATTTAGTTCAAGAGGAGTGACAATAGTCCGTTTGTTGGTCAACTCGGCTCTATCAAGGATCTCATTAATGAACTTTTGTTGGGATAAGATATATCTCTAGGAGAGCAATCTATTTCAAAACGAGAAGGTAATGAAGAGGTTCGATATCTTTCATTTCAAACTGATTTTGGAGATGATGTTTGACTTGTTGGATATGCCTTGAGTTGCCACCCGTCTTAGTTATTTAAGGCTAAAGGCGCACCAAGGAGCAAAAGTGTCTTAGAGCCTAGGCGCAAGGCTTAAGGTGCAGACGCGCGTCGGACGAGGGGAAGACGCAACCACATATATTTTAAATAATCAGCATCATACATCAGTTCATTTTCTTGATTAGATTCTTCATCTATTATATTCATCAATGATTCATTAGTATCATTTTTATCTTTTAAAAGATAGAATAAATGTGGTCACTTGCATTATATCTAAGTCTCAATGTCTAATTATGTTTCACAAATACTAAAATATGAAAAAATTATCGAGTTATTACATTATTACTTTCTTTATTTTTGAAAAAAAATTTCAACAACAAAAATCTCACCAAGGCGTGTATTTTATGCTCCAAATGCGCAAGAAAGGAGCATGAAGACGCAAACCTTTGAGCCTAGTGAGCTTTGGGCCTTAGTCCCGCATGTAATAATATAACCACCTATTTTGATCGTGTCATCAACATATAACAACAAAAGAGAGCCCGAGGTATGTGTGAATAATGCATGGTCTGAGGGACTTGCAGTAAATTCAATTGTCAGGATGGATATAGTGAAGATGGAGAACCATGCTCGAGGAGCTTGTTTGAGTCCATAAAGAGCCCTGCGGAGGTGATAGACTTGTCGAGCTAATCGCGGGACCTCGGATGTTGGTGTCATATAGACATCATCAGAGAGATCTCCGTGGAGAAAGATGTTTGACATCCATCTGAGAAATGCCCCAGGAGTTGATGGAGACAATTGCAAGAATGGTGCATTTACTGGTCATTTTGGCGACCAGAACAAAAGCTTCATCATAATTGATAGTGTTGCTGTTAAAAACCTTGAGCAACTAAGCGAAACTTCTATCTGTTAATAGCACCATCAACTAATGTTTTGATTTTGTAGATCCATTTGCAATTGATGTGATTAATACTCTTAGGTAGAGGCACAAGATCCCAGGTTCTGGTATTTTTCTAGGCCCGTAATTATTCTTCCATTACACGTTGCAAAATAAAATAAAATAGATGCAACCTCCTCGTATGTGTGGGGCTCCTGATGACTAGAAGTATTGGAGAGAAAAGCTCGAAGAGCTGGAGTTAGAGAAGAGAAAAGACCGAGACGATCATGAGGTTTATGCGATTAAGTCGAGCAACTATGAGGGACTTGAGATTGGGGTGGTTTGATAATGTGAGATTGTGGAACAAATGTGTTAGGGGGATTAAAATCACTGGGTGGAGTCTCAGTGCGACCTGGTCTCGTGGGAGAGACCGAAGCAGATGCTTGAGGAGTGGTTGAAGGCAAGGTATCGAGAAATATTAGGTCCTTGGGAGTAGATGATGGTAGAGGTACATGTGGATTAGGTAGATCTTAGTAGGGGAGATTTTCAAGAAAGATAACATGACAGGCACATATGCCCGACAACAGGATCGTAGAATCAATAGCCTTTGTGTTGAGAGTTGTATCTGAGGAATACACTCTATAAAACGAGGTGAACTTGTCGCATTCTATTGCTGGAAGTTGAACAAAACATGTATACTGAAACACCTTAAAGTAGTACGAGGAAATTTTATTGTGGAGGCATGAGTATTGAGCAAAGAGTTCCTTGAGATAGAAGGAATTGTTTAAAGGTATATTTCCCCCAAAATCAAAACGTAGACATTACAACAACAACACTCAAGCCTTTATCCCACTATAGTGGGGTCGGCTATATGGATCCTTTGTCGCCATTGTGCCCTATATTTAGATAGCGTTTGGTTAGGCTGATAGCCTCCGGTGCGTTTGCGCCAAAACGCAGTTTGTGCTATAAGCCACGTTTGTTTTGGCTTATCCAATAAACTGCGTTTATTGTCTTCCGCTGTTTTCTTCTATGTTCAATCCGCATTTTTTTTCTCCGGTCCGCGGCATCCGTGATTTCTCGCGACAGTCGGCATCTCGTGCTTGTCCTATCCTCCGCAAAAACTAACAGGTGGAAATGCTCCGTCATAGTCTGAATTGCTTCTTTGTTTACTCGTCCTCTTCTCGGTCACCGACTGAAATCGCCCCGTCCCCGCTGAAATCACTCTGCCATGCGCTCTATACTCAGCAGTATTCTCTCTCTCTCCGTCATAGCCAGAATCGCTGTCAGAATCCCTTTCGTTTTTGTCATTTCCTTCTCCTCTTTGGCGAGGCTGCTCGGTTCATGCTCAATGACCTCCTCCTGCTGCTCGTGGCAGCGCCGTCGGCGTGGACTGACATGGCCAAGGACCTCCTCCTGGTGCTCGTGACCTGCCTCAACTATGTTCAGGGAAGCTAGGCAGCGTCGACGCTGGACTGCTGCACAGGTCTGAAGAGCGTGCCACTAATATCTCCCACTGCCTAGGTCTTGCAATTTATTTGATTATGCCTTTGTTTCATGAACAATGCTTCAGCCATCTTCGTAATTTCAAACATTTGGGAATTTCTGTGTGTGTTATTCATCTTCTCAAAAGTTTTTTGCACTGTTTCAAAACAAAGGGGGATTTCCTCTATCAACAATTCTAGAACGTTCTTTTCCAAGCTAAGCATGTTACAACTATACTAATCTTTCCGTACGAAAATCATTTCGTTAGGCTGTATTTTTTTAGGGTTTAGGGATGGAATAACTCTAGATTATAAGAGTTTTGAGTTGTGTTGGAATTTGAATGTGCCGACGAGATGATTGTAAGATTCCTTCCCAGCGGCGACCACCGGCTCCTGCCGTTCCTTTCCTGTATGAATGAAATTTTATTTTATGTTATATTTGAAAAAAAAAATTTATTCAAAACTCTGTTTTGTATCCAAACAACTTTTTGAAAATTTCGTTTTGTAAACTCTGTTTCACCCAAACAGTTTTTTAACAAAACTCTGTTTTCCAGAATCAGCACTTTTTCTATCAGCAACAGTTCATCAGCAGCTTTCCATCAGCAACAGCCCAACCAAACAGAGCCTTAGTCATATTCTAACTAATGCCTAAGTATATCATGTCTCTCCTTATAATTTCATTCCATGTCTTTATTAGTCGACCCCTCCCTCGTTTAACATGCTTAGTGACTAGACTCTCACATTGCCTAACAGGTGCCTCTAATGGTCTCCTTTGTACGTGTCCAAGACATCTTAGTCGAGCTTCTCACATCTTCTCTGCAATTGGTGCTACTCCTGTCTTATTCCTGATACATGCATTCCTAATTTTATCTAGTCTCGTGTGTCCACACATCCACCTAAGCATTCTCATCTCCACAACTCCCATTTTTTGTTCATGCACACAATTCACTGCCCAACACTCAAAACATAGCCTTTGATTTTACTAAAAAAATTGAGTCGCCACCATAGTAGTAAACTCAATATACTTAGAAAATACATCAAATTTAACATTTAATATGTAGAGTCAGGTAAAGCGAGAATAGTCATCAACGAAAATAACATAGTATTTATTTTCGCTTTTTAAAATATGAGAAGGACCTTATACATCAATGCGAACTAATTCAAAAGGTGCAGAAGATACAAAAGAGCTAAATGAAAAAGAGGTGACTGATACATGAATTAAGCATTTTAGTAGATGTAGTCCCAAAAACTCTAGATGAAGCAATGAATTGAAATCGTGGAAGTGAGATGTGGGCTAGACGTCGATGCCAAAGATCACACATGGTTGTCAGCTTGGAAATAGTGGGAGCACTCGTAGTGGCAACAACAGACGATAGCAAAAGATGAAGACAAATGTAGTAGAGGCCGTTCCTCTTCCTCCATTGTCCCTTACCAACAACCTTTCCCGTAAGAGGATCCTGTATCATGCAAGCAGAAACATTAAAATAAACTTAGAAATTAATGTCAGTAATCTGGGATACATAAAATAATTCATAGTCAGTTGAGGAACGTGATAAACATAAGGAATATTGAATTACGAGTGATCTTTGGAGGTTTCCACGACCGATAATAGGAAGAAGAGTTTCGACGACAGTACAAATGGTGAGAAAAGTGAGTGTCATCATTTGTCATTTGATAAGAGGCACCCGAGTCTAGTATCCAAGAGGCAAAAGATATACATGCGACATCAACAAAGGAAGAAGATCTAGAATCAGACAACTGATTATTGAGCTGCAACATAGTCATGAGCTGTTGAATCTAAACTAGAATAAAAAGAGTAGAGTTGTCAGCAACAGTAGCCTGAGTATGACACTCTGGGAATCAGTTAGTTGCTGCTTCTTGGGCTTTGTTGTTGATAAGAGCATGACATTCTTCACACCACTTTTATACAGGAAAGGGTTGCCCGGATTTGTTAGGACGAGGCCCAAAAGATGTGGACTTTAGAGGAGTTCGAGCAGCGCAATAACGAACGAAGCAACACCAGCGGGCGAAGTGTCCATGACAGAGGGTTCCAGAGAAGAACTTATCTCAAAGCAAGTTTTTGATCCTCCTCAGCAGTGAGTTCGTTCATCGCAACATCCAAAGAGGTAGATGGGGAACGTTGGAGGAGGATGCCTGCGAAAGTCACAACGAGCATGGTACTGGTGGTAGAAGAGACTATTATCTTTGGTCAGAGGAGTAAACTTCATGATACTGAGTTGGTTCCAAAGATCCATCATAACAACATGATATTGTCGGATAGTAAGGTTCTCTTGTCTAGTGGACCGAATGGTTTGAAGAAGATGGAGCTCACGAACACTATCAGTCAGGGTGCACAGATGGTTCCACATAGCAGCCGCAATGTCATAGGGTTCAAGTTTAAGCATGGCAGATGATGAGCCAGACTGGAGGATAATATAAATGGTTCGATGCTTATCGCGAGTCAAGTTATTAAGTAGAGTGAGATAAGCAGGATCAAGGGTTTTTTCCAATGCCTTACGAGTTAGTGTTGGGGTGGAACCATCACCGTGCCCATAGAAGCGACGACTTCTGAGATGACTCTTGACAGCTAAGGACCAAATCATGTAGTTGGTTCCATCGAGAGTGATACGCATGCAAGGCTCAGAGGTTAGAGTGTTGTCGGCCGTCGGCTAAGAGAAAAATCCTAACCAAAAGTTGTGATAAATTTTCAACGGGGTTGAATTTGGGCAATCGACGGGGACAAAAAGAGCTCAAATGCTGGTGGATGGAAAATTTTGTGCCAATTCCAAAAGGTATTATACACTGAAATACTATGGTCAAGTCAAAATTTATGATTGTTTGAAGTCTAGATGCATCGATTTCAAACACTAAGTGTTAGCGAGCTCTGGAGGTCAAAAGTCAATGAGCTCCGGAGTGCAAGGGTCCGTGAGTACTGCTTGCGAGTTCTGCTAAGTCTACTCTTAGCGAGTACTGTGAACGAGTACTACGACGAGTTCTGTAGGCGAGTGCTGCTTGCGAGTTCTGCAAAGTGTGCTGCTGGAGAGTACTCTGGACGAGTATTGTGGCAAGTATTGAGGAGAATGCTACTGGCGAGTACTCTGGGCGAGTACTTCGGGCGAGTACTGCAGAGAATGCTGGGCGAGTACTCCAGGTGAGTACTCTGGGCGAGTACTTCAATCAAGTACTACATGCGAGTACTTTGGGCAAGTTTTGTTTCAGGGAGCTGCGAGTACACCACTAGTCAGCGAGCTTATAAAAGGCTAGGCAGGGCTGGTTATTTTGTCAGGAGACTGAGCACAGTCAATGGGCGAGTACCCAATGTGGAGACTGCGAGTACCTATAGGTCAGGGGCGAGTTCCTGTAGGTCAGGGGATAGTACTCGAACCTCACTTTGATACCATGTTAGAATGATAGAGAGCATACATGATTAATCTTAATTTATCTCTTAAAGGGGTACAAATATGTAAAGTGCGAGAAATCAATTTACAATTTGGAGATGTGAGACTAATGAGAAGATAACGAGCTTTGTACATTAAATTGGGTATTATATTCAACAATCAAGATCCTTTATTCCTGAGCTCGTTTTGGCAGTCATTGTTCAAGATGCAGGACACCCAACTTTGTATGAGTACAACTTACTTTCACCAGACGGACGGACAACCCGAGGCGATGAATTGTTGCTTGGAGACATCTCCAATGCTTTGTGTTCGACCACCCGTGACATGGGCAGATTGACTATCCTAGGTCGAGTACTCCCGCAACACCTCTTTTCACACCAGTTTCGGTATCACTCTTGTCGAGACAGTCTATGGTTGACCCCCACCATCTCTCACGTTCACTCTCCCAGGCGAATGCGCCATGGTGTCCCTATCTGATATACTTTATTATCACGACTCCATAGTTCTCTTGCTACGCCATCATCTTCAACGTGAGCAGGACCGGATGCTTTCCTTTGCTAACCGCCACAACCGAGATGTCCAATTCACTGAAAGGGGATATCGTGTTTGTTAAGCTTTAACCGCACCACACCACCAGATTTTGGTGGCTTTGCGAACCCACTCCAAGCTCGCGACCAAGTTCTACGGCCCGTTTGAGATTGTCGCATGTGTTGGCACCACGACGTACCGCTTCCACCTTCCCCTAGACAACTGTATCCACCCGGTGTTTCACATCTCAGTTAACATGTTTTATTGGAGACCATCCGATCGAGGTGACTCTCTCCACGCTGACTCCCAACCTTACCTCGCCAAACTACCTCCCTTAGCTCGTCACAAATACACGTACTATCAGTTGAGAGGGTTCCTTGGTCAATTGGTGCATTGGCTTGATCGGTCCCCATCGAAGGCCACATGGTTGGACCAGATTATTTTCCACGTTCAGTTTCCGGACTTCTGCCTTGAGGACAAGACAAAATTTTCCATTGGGTTTCATTGTTACAGACTTACAAACGTAGAGGAGGGAGAGGGACGGGCACCAATGTGGCGGGTATACTAGTGCCGCGAATGACGCACTGGTGACAAGTGGGCCGAAGGTCATTAAGATGTGCGAATATCTTTGGAAACCGAATGTATCGTTCCTTCTATTGCAGTTGGGCCGAGAAGTATTATATAAATCCTCCATGTTATGTATTTTGATTTAATGCTTGGTTGTATTCTTAAATTGGGAACCCTAGGGGTTATCTATTTTCCCTCCTTCCGTCCTTCTCTCTAATTCCGACAGCTAGCTAGGGCATTCAATCTCTCCACTCCGATCTCGCAACAGAAACAATCTTTGATTTTATTTTGTTAGTTTGTCTTTCCTATGTATGGATGAAGTACAATGTAACACACTCAAGGATGGTTTAAGGATTGTTTCTTTTGCAGAGTATTACACTTTATGAGGTTTCTTGTTGGTACTTAATTTAACATCATATTTTACTATTGTAGCTACGAGATTTTGCTTTGTGCAATGTTGGTGCAATTAACAAACGGTCCGATCTATCAAAAAGGTTATCTGTATTATCTGCTGAGGAGCTACAAGATTTGGTTTTCAACAAGGTTAGTTATGCTTATTTTGTTTACCTCATTTTTTGGATATTGTCTAATATTTGGTATTGAAGTTAGAAATAAATGTTCCACATTAGCCATTCGCTTTCATCACTCCTGAATTTCTAGCCATTGTGTATTCATTGCTCCTCTCTTTGTTGCTTGTCTCACATTTAGCTTAGACTTCACTTTTTCTACGTCAAACTGTGTATGTGTTTTGTTTGTTGATTTTATTTTTACTTGCAACTGATGCATGGCACTTCTAATTAGATTTTGCTAACATTTTCTTCTTTCACAGCTCAAATTAATTTCAGAAGAAGATCCATGTGCTTCAAAAGTTGACTTTCTTATTGAAGTTTTGGTATCCTTCTTTGAGAAGCGTCAGTCCCAGAAGGATGCCATAAATGCTCTTCCTTTGTATCCAAATGAGAAGATAATGTGGGATGAGAGCCTTGTTCCTAGTATCAACTACTCTGGAGAAGGCTGCCTTGCTCTCCCAAAACTCAACCTCCAATTCCTAACACTGCATGATTATTTATTGCGGAATTTCAATCTCTTCCGCCTTGAATCTACATATGAAATTAGAGAAGATATTCAGGAGGCTGTTCCACATCTACTGGCTTATATTAATAGTGAGGGAGACACAGGCTTTCGAGGTTGGTCAAGAATGGCTGTGCCTATTAGGGTGTCTAGAATCACTGAGGTTAAACAACCTAATATTGGGGAAGTCAAGCCGTCATCTGTAACTGCAGAAGTTTCTTTTAGCATTTCCAGTTACAGAGCTCATATAAGATCAGAATGGGATTCCATAAAGGAGCATGATGTCTTATTTTTGCTATCTATACGACCTTCTTTTGAACCTCTCAGTCAGGAGGAGGCTGCTAAGTCTACTGTTCCAGAGAAGCTAGGTCTTCAATTTGTTCGCGGGTGTGAAGTTATTGAGGTTCGTGATGAAGAAGGGGTTCTTATGAATGATTTCACTGGACGAATCAAAAGGGATGAATGGAAACCACCTAAAGGTGAACTTCGAACAGTTGTAGTTGCTCTAGACACGGCACAATATCATATGGATGTTACTGATGTCAGTAAAAAGGGCGGGGAGGATGTCTATGGGTCATTTAACATCTTAATGCGAAGGAAACCTAAAGAAAATAACTTCAAAGCAATATTGGAATCTATTCGGGATCTAATGAATGAAACTTGCATAGTTCCAGATTGGCTGCATAATATATTTTTGGGCTATGGAAATCCATCTGCCGCACAATGGACAAATATGCCTGATCTTCTAGAAATTGTTGATTTCAAAGATACTTTTCTTAATGCGGATCATCTTAGAGAGTGCTTTCCTGATTTTAAGGTTTAACTGTAGCTTCACTCAAGTTCATTTCATGAAAAGTTTGTTTTACTGGTGTCCTAATAACAGTCCTAATTTTTTTCTAGGTTTGTTTTATTAGAGCAGATAATAAAGAAGATTTGGATCCACATCCTCCTTTCCGAATAACGCTTCCGAAAACAATGAATAACCATTCAATTGCTCTTCCAGGCGATCAAAAGTCAAGTATAATAGCCCCTATTAATGGTTTCAAGGAGGAAATTATTGTGGAGGCATATATACCTGCAGACCCAGGGCCTTATCCTCAGGATAAACCAAAACAGAACTCCGTTAGATTTACACCAACCCAGGTATTCCTTTTTCTACTTGCTTGTTTATAGTAATTTAGCCATCTTATGTTTTTTTTAATCTAACATTTGATTGTTCCTTTACAAATTGTTTTTGCATTGCCATCGTATATTTGCTTGTCAGGTTTAAGGCCTCACAGGGTTTTACCTTACTATAGATTGAAACGTACTGTTCTAAATACATGTCTTTTAATTTCCTATAAATCAAGAATGATCAATTTAAAATATTATATTATAATATCATTAACTTTGATCATTACAAATATAAAAATATATATTTTATTGAAATTACTTTTTGATTTTAAAACAATGGATCTGGAATAAAGAGCAGATTTCTTGGTTCGGGTGGTAGGCTGTTGGGGTAGTGGACACTAAGTGAGAATTCTGTGTAGGTGGCTGGATTGGGGTTTTGAGGGTTGGAATAGGCGCAGGTGGTGGCTGGCAACAATTTTGGGTGGCACTTGCTAGAATCTGGAAGGGGGCAAGTGGTCTGTGAGGCAAACTCTTGGAATAAGACGCTGCGGACTTAACAGAGATGGGGAAGATGGTTGGATGATAGTGGATTGGAATTGTTTGTGTAAGGGTGTCGAGGGTGATTTAAATAGGGGTTGGCGTGACTGAAAGTCTGAAACAGGGTATGGCGAGCATTAGGTTCACACATGGAGTCTCAATTCCATCTTGCGTGGACTGAACAGGTGGAAAAACTGCTAATTAAGAGTATTTAATGGCAGTTATCATGGGGATTTAATGGAAATAAGTAGTTATTAAATGGTCATAATGGTAAGGTTGGTTATGGTGTTAGTTAATAATGGTTTTTAATAGTTGTTGAAGTTGGTGGTGGAGGGAGGTGGTGGGTGTCTGGCCGGTACTCTGAATGATGATTTCTGACTGCTGGAGAGGATGGGGGAGAGGTGGTTGTCAGCCAAGTGGAAGGGCAAAGTGATTCTAGGCTTCTGCACGTAGAGTTCCATGGAATCCGTACAATGGAGAAAATGCAAGAACCTGAATATTGTCCAAAATTTTCTATCTACAAAAAATAGTCCTTTGACCTCTATTTATAGATATAGCCACTATGCACGATCAAGATCGTATGGAATTTCAACCCCTAATAATACATGAAATTTAAATATGTGAAATATTTGGTCATCGTTGTGACCACCAAGCACGGGCTCAGATCGTCCATATGGTGATTCTTTGCCTCCTGCGTATGTAGTCTGTAACACTCTAACCAAGTTTGACAGGAATCAGCAGTCCGGCTGGGTCCGCGATTACAAGTAAACTAAGAGACAGTATATAAATTGGTATAAAGCTGGTAAAAGGAACAAAGATGCTGAAAAGTAACACTTACAGCGGAAAAGTGAAGTAAAATTATGGGTAAAAGTGTACCTTGTCAAACAGCATTCACAGAGCCAACTAATAGGGAAAATAATACTAAGGAACTGAAATGCCAACAAATTGAATTAACTGAACCATCACAGTGAGTATAACACAACAAATACAAATGTCTGAAAATAGAAAGCAAGACACAACTACAGTGATGCACTGGTACAAACTGACGACTGCAAACTGAGCCGCCTATCCTAAACGGATCCCCTGTCCTGGGCCCCCTGCAGAAACAAGTTCCAAAGGGTCAGACCCACTGAAGAGTAAGAAAACTACTCCCTCCGGCAACACTTAAATGAAAAGAAATATTTTTAAGTGATTAATACATGAATTAAGTTATGCATCATTCCCTAAAATAAACCTTAGTATTTAGGTTCATGATCTGACATGAAACGACTTGTAGTGTGATCTGTCACACTAATCTCTGAATTTTTTAAGTCGTGGTTCCTAAAGATTCGGAATCACGATTTTTATGAGTATCCACTCGATTCAAAATTTCCTTGCTAACACTTGTCGCTAAGGGCGACTAGACACCACTAATAACTCCTATCTGAGGAGTGTCATATCTGTAACAAGGGTCATCTACTCTGAGTTTGCAATTATGTAGTGGCTTACTGGCCCTGAAAAATACGGTGGGGTGCACCCACCAGCTACACGGGGTGAACCTTCCTCGCTACTTTCTGAATAAGTTTATACTAGAGTTCACTGAAGTAATTACGGAGTAGCGCTCTAGTCAAGTACACTGGACTTAGGATCTTTCAAGACATTGCATCGTCTGATTACTCTAAGTGTTCACCTACCCCGCTATCTCAGTTCTAATTACAGGAACTTGGAATTTCTATATGCGTACTCTAACTTGATTTAACATGAAAAGAGGTCTACAATGCTTAACTAAAAGGAGTCAATTTTCTTACAACGGTGGTCCGACGTTCGTACACGCGTCGAGGCGACATGGAAGTTTTTATCCAAGGATTAGACTACTAAGAACTTCTCCAATCCCCTACTCCAACGACCACCAAAAATCTGAAATCCAACGGTAATCCCATTTTAAGCGTTTTCCCCCTTAGGGTTTTGGTGGGACTATCTCCAATTAGTAACAAACGACTAGTTAGGGAGGGAAAAATAACGCAAACAAAAGTGTCACCTCGATTTAACAGCGACTAAAACCCCAGAATGAGTGGTTGTTCCTGCTTGGAGGAGTCCGAGATCCTCGATTTCTAATTAATGGCGAGAGAAACGAAAGGTAAACAATGTTGGGCTTCAAACAAGACAAATTCCGCAGAAGGAAAGGGAAGGAAGAGTGAAAGAGAAGAATCACCCTCACTGGATCCAAAACGACACACCTGGAATTTTCTTTCCGCCGGCTAGGGTTGAGGACTTGAGGGTTCACCCCTTTACGGTGCTAGGAGGGAAAGAGGAGGTCGGCTAGGGCTACTGAGGAGGAAAAGGGGGTGAACGCTGGCCTACGACACCGGATTCCGGCACGAACTGGCCGTCGACACAGCTTCCCGAGGCGTGCCTGCGAGTAGTTATGGGAACGGGTGCGGGAAGAAGAAAATAACGGAAGGGGAAAACTTCGGGTTATCGGGATGGAGGGGTGCGGTATATACGCAGCGATTCACTAATCGTGAACCGGTATTCGAGAAATCCCCCCTTTAAATCATTGTTATTAATTTTACATTATTATTAGCCAACACACTAAGACTAGGGAGCGTTATAAAATATAGGTTACCTTCACACTCCGCCGACTCGATCAACTAAGCCCGCGATCGGATCCTGAAATTAATTTAAGCGCGACGTCAAAATCTGGAATGTTACATAGTCCCTTCGAGTTTCATTAAGTGTTCACCTGCTTAGTGCTTGCCATCCGTGATCCCCATCAGTCCCTCTAGTTTGAGAGCATTTATCTTCGATGATTGAAGATGATTTTACTCTTTAGGAAGCCTAAGGGAAAGTAAGTCGAGCTCATCTAGTTTTTCAAGTACCATTAATAGTAGACTACCATCTAAAACAAACCAAATTTCCTAATGTAGATCCATGGCTCACAATGTTTTCGACGCGCTCGACAAAAGGGTGTAGGCTATCGTGTGCAGAAATTCCTAGTGCTGAAGTAAGAACTAATGCGTATACTAATAAGTGAGCGATGGGATGATGCTAAAACAGAGGAATGTTTAGTGTAGATGGTGGATGAGGCTTATAGGTGGTGTCAATGAATGAATATGTATACTTATGGGGCTCATAGTATTGAGTCAAATCTATATATTTTAATACATGATGAATTATCAATCTTAAGAATATTTAGTTCGTAGGTATTCGACCCAATTTATAATACTTTTTATAGAGCTCTATTCCCCTACATTTAATTATGTCGTTGCTCCTCGTTGGAACCTCTTAGCCTTAATTCTTACCATCACTTACTCGCCTTTGATAACACTTTGCTCTCTGTTGTGAATGTCTGCGTAAACATTATACTTTTCATTACTTAATAGACTCGTCGGTCTGAGGTTTTATGCCTTGAAGGAGGTGGGTTGCATCGTATGTTCCAGGACCTATATGGCTGAACCAGCGATCGCAGATTCGTGCCATACTCATAATCGTGATTAGGTCGAGAGGCCCCCAAACTCTACTTGCAAACGAAGGCGTTCTTACAATTCTACAATGAAAATGGAAACATGATACTTGGGTCAAATGTTCGACACCTGCTACATATGGGCCTGGGACTTCTCCAGGTAATCGCCAACATCTCTCGTATGCCTAAGGACAACCTGTTCTCTCAAGGGTTATCCACATTCAGGCCCCATGTAATGTAGGACTCCTCCATGTCTTGGCGCAAAAACCACAATTGGGCAGCTCCTACCAAGCGATAAACAACCAATGAGATATAATTTGTGATCGGCGTCCTCTAGTTGGCAAAGAACTACTCGTACTAGGTCAACCATCCCAATGGATTCATCTTGTTTTCTTATGTTGGCATCTCTCATTTGATGTAATGTGATCAGACTTTGTTCTCGTAATGTAACCCATGAAATGCCTCCTCGTGGATGCGGAAGGAGAACCTCCATGATATCTGCTTCGAGCCCAATTGCTATGAAATTCTACGGTATCATGTTGTGCAGGATGGGGCTCTCCATGCGGGCTGAGAGATCAGTCAAGACCCACTTGTTACCGGTGTTCCACAACGGTGAGTTGATCCATCTTCAATTTGCTCATCTGCTCAAAGATAGCCTCCATGCTGTCGTTGGACCCCATCATGGTTGGTTTTGATATGAAGTTTTTACAAGCCCATGTCACATATTGTATCACTGAATGAGATGCGACAAATGAAAGTGTGGTTGGGTGATTAGGTCGTTTGTGGCCTCAAAATCCCCTCGGGCTACTTGTGGTGGAAACTCGATTTGGAGCCTTTACACGATGTCGTAGGCGGGGAAGTCTGAGATGATAGTGAGTGGAGTGAGGAATTGTCACAGTCCAAGATCTAGAACCTGCATTGGGAAGTCGTGCCAATCGGCCTCCTGTCAGTGGACGATTGTTGTTAGGGCTCATTGCCCATGCGGTTGCAGAAAGGAAATATGTGCACCTCTCCTTGTTGCAGCCAACCACTGACTAGGGCAATTAAGGAAATACAATGTTTCAGTGGAGGAGGGTGAGAGGATGACCTAACATTTATAATGCCAAATAGAACTCATTTCCACACATATTTCTCGCTCATTCCAAGACCATAGATGCCTATTGTCTATTGTCCCATCCGTCGCACGCCGCCATCTTTTCCCGTTCTCGTCACGCGCCTGTTATGACCTTGTTTTTTGTCGATTGATTGAGGCGGGATATAAAGGGGGCAAGCCCAAGAATGGTGGCGGAGAAGGGGAAAGTTAGAGAAAGGAGCTTGGAGAAGATGATGAGAGGAAAACCCTAGAGGAGGATAGGGTTAGAGAGAGAGGGGAATTTTAGAGAGATAAAGAGAAATTCATATTTCAGTCATTCCTTTCTTACAAGACAAGACCTCCTTAAATAAGACCCCAAAGACACGGGTGTAAATGCCCGATAAGAGAAACTATGTGAAATATTAAAACACATAAAAGACTACATAACTTGACTAGACTCATACAATATTAAAACACCTAATACACTTGAATCAATATAAATACTCTAATAGTAGATAACCAACAACGCGAGAGCCATAACAACACATTTCCAATAAAAGCTCCACTCCAGCTCACATTTTCCAAAATCAATGGAGTCCATAAATTAACTCTCACAATTAATATAGTCTTGTCTCAATCAAAACAGTCAATGCTCCCATATTTATTACTTTGTCCCAAGTTTCAAATTTACCACCCTCAATTAGTTCTTTCGTCATTCATCCCTCCCATCCCAATTTTTCATATGGTAATACTCGAAATAACATTACGTCCTTGCCAAGACTTTCATGAGCTGCTACACCTCAATCCCCTCTCACGCAAACCCACTCACTTCTTTATGCCACAAAAATAATTAAGGATTTGAGTAAAACGACCCACTACACCATTTCAATTTGGCCTCCATTTGGTTTGGCGGTGGCGGGTCAATCCGGCGGGTGGAAACGGAGTGTTCGAACCGGAGGGGGGAGGTGGCTGCTCCAAACAGAGCTTTTTGGTGCTTTTCTCAAGACGGGCGGGTGGAAACGGAGCAAACGCCGCCGAAAGTTCATTTGTTTACCCTCCTTCCGGCGGCATTTGCCCATAACGGAGCAGAGAAACACCCAAACAAGTAGAGCCTTGGTACCTACGACACTCTTGGGGTCAAGGCCGTTTTCAAGTGCTGAGCAGTGCCATGGAGAGCTTCTACACCATTTTCAGACAGAATTTTCCATAACCTGCAACAATTAGCCAGGTCGTGGCATCCATCCAGATGATACAGTAATCTTACTTAAAATCCTGACGTTTCACATGACTCCGTCCACCACCGGAGACTACTGGAGCTCAATGGCGTGCACTTGTTGGATCCTTAAAGACTCGATCTTGGGGACAAGATTAATTTTCAGATGGGATGTATTGTTACGCACATGTGGCGATGACATCCTTAAGTGTATTATTTTAGTTTTTTATGTATTTTACTTTATGATGGGTATTATTATAAATTTATAATTTATAGAGTAGCTCACTCTATATAAGGGAGTAAGTAGGGAGTCATGAATAGTTTTTTGTATCTCTTAGGTTTTGGCTCTCTCCATGGAGAGGGGCTTCAAGGGGTACCAATCCTTAGAAGTTAAACAAAGTACTCGTGATTTTGTATCTTCATTTTTGTTCGTGTTTCAGATACGTCATCGCATGTATCAGATTATCAGTCTCGAATAATATAAATTTATTTTTATGAAGAGTAGATACACTATCTTTGTAAGCCTACCCTAGATTTAATCTTATCCCATATTATAAACTAATGATAGATGTAGGTTTGGATACCCATCTCATTAAGGACAGTAGAAGTTTACCAAATCAAAACATTATAATAAATCATACTCCTAAACACACGCTCTAATGAAGTATAGTACTGTGACAGCTTACTACCCATCAAATGTAGTTAATTTCTAGATACATCTGCTTTCGCTTAGTTGCTTTAGGATTTCCTTTGTAATCATCCTCTTAATGTTTAATCTTTTTATTATATTTATGTAAATATTTGTGCATATACACGAACAATTTAATTCAAGGATAAGGTTGTCTATTAAGTGGTGCATTCACGTTGCTTTGTTTTGTGTCTACTGGTTAATTGATATTCCTGCGTAAATCTACCCGTAAATTTTGTTATATTTTAGATTTAAATTATCTACTTCTCTATCATTTTTGCCACTAAGATTAGTCTGTTGGAAATACAAGAACTTTGCATCAAGCTGCCGTGCCAATTTTAACTCGGTAGAAGCTCTACTTTTCTTTTTTCAGGTTGGTGCAATTATCTCTGGTATCCAGCCAGGATTAACCATGGTTGTTGGTCCACCTGGTACTGGTAAAACAGATACAGCAGTGCAGATTTTAAATGTCCTTTATCATAACTGCCCTTCACAGAGAACACTAATCATCACACACTCGAATCAAGCTCTAAATGACCTTTTTGAGAAAATTATGGAGGTAACTTATTCATCTTTATTCTCTTCTTTGAGATGAAGTATTATTATTATTTTATATAAATTTTAGTTCAGGCAACTGTTCAAATTGGAAGGTTAACTCCAAACGCTTGGTTTTGGTTTGTGAATAAGCAAAATCAAACCAATGGTCTTTTGAACCTGATATTCTACTTATCTCCTTTCTTCATTGATTTCACTTTGATCATGAATAATCGGTGCAATTCACACCCATATGTAGATCCGTTCACTTTGTTATTGGGATCTTTATTATGTTTTCTTTCTGCAAGTCTCCGTGGAATGTGACTATGTGAGTGTGCTGTATTTTAGTTCTCAAATGTGATGCGGGACGATATCAAAAGGGTGTCTGTGCGCCCCAACAAAAATCTAATGAGCGAATGCAAGTATATGATATAGGGAATTCTAAAATGATGCAATGCACTTGTGATTGTCCGATAAGTAATTGCAACAAAAATATGAAATTAATTTAGGCATGCAAACATACACGGTTGAGATCAGATGTTAAAGCAATGAACAAGTTCTAACTACAATTGAAGTAAGATGGCTTGAATTAAACGTTTTGCAAATAAATCCTTCAAATAAATTCGAGGGAATTGAGCGGACTATTACAAAACAATATCCCAAATCATATGGTTTTCAACATACGTTCATCACAAAGGAAAATAAATTTCCAGATGTAGAACTTACACAAGCATTCAAGAACAATTGCAGCAATTTCAGGTTTGGATGGAAGTTTTGAAATTTTTTAGCTGAATCCTAGGTTTTCTGCACCACTTTTGGTTCCCGGAAGTCCTTGCAGTGATTTTGGTGGGTGCTGAGTATAGGATTTCCAAAGGGTTACCTGAGATGAATTTGGAGGCTGGATCGCAACAATTCAGACGGTCAATTGAAGTGGGACTCACTGGACTGCAGTTAGGAGTTGCTGGAAGACTTCTGCAAGTTGGAAAACAGCTGCAAAAAATCAATTCTGGCAGCTGGTTGAAGCAGGAACCTTTGGATTATAGATGGGAGTTGCTGGAAGGTTTCTGGAAGGCAGGATTGCAGTGGAATGGCAGGCCAAGCGGTGCAGGAATTTCTGTACAGCAGTTGGGGGTTGCAAGAAATCTTCTGCAGGCTGAAAACAGCTGCTGTGGGAACAAAATTCTGCCCGTCAAAGGAGCAGGAAATTGTTGAGAGAGCACAAAAACTTATATGTATTGCTTGTGTGTCTAAATACAAAGAGAGAATACAAATATATAGGAGGAAGAAAGAGAGAGAACAATCCTATACATGATGTGAGACTAAAGAAGAGAGAAGAGGAAAAAACAAAAATAAGCCCAATAATGAGCTCTTTACATGGGCTTTTCTAACACTGCTCCGCAAGCTGGAGCGTACAAATTGTATGCGCCAAGCTTGGACAAGCACTGATAGAAGAGGGTACTGGAAAGAGCCTTTGTGAGGACATCCGCAACTTGTTCAGTCCCTGGAACATGTTTTAGATCGAACTTCTTCATTTGAACCTTTTCCCGGATGAAGTGACAATCAACTTCGATATGATTTGTTCTTTCGTGGAAGACCGGGTTCTTGACAATATGTATAGCAGCTTGACTGTCACAGAGGAGGAGAGCTGGTGAAGGTAGCTTTATAACCATATCGGCGAGAAGAATCTCAAGCCACGTCAGTTCAGACACAACAAATGTCATTGCCCGGTATTCTGCCTCAGCTGATGATCGAGCAATGACCGCTTGTTTCTTGCTTCGCCATGTAATCAAATGTCCTCCAAAATAAGTGCAAAAACCACTGGTTGATCACCGGTCATCAAGGGAACCAACATAATCAACATCTGAGTATGCCACCAATGTTGGAGCTGAAGAGGAGGTTCTGTAGACAATTCCTTGGTCGGGAGCTGTTTTAAGGTATCTGAGAATGCGTTCAACAGCCTGAAAATGAGATCTTCGAGGGGAGTGCATATACCGACTGATAATACCCAAGGCAAAGGAAATATCTGGTCTGGTTACCATGAGACATGGTTATCAGGATCGCGATCCTGATCGTAGGATCTTACGATCCTACGATCCAGATTTTGTAAATCGATCCAGATCTTATCTAGGATCTAAATCGGCACATCTACGACTGGGATCACGATTCGGATCTTAGGATCTTTAGGATCGCAATCCTGACCCGATTCTACCGGTCTGGCCAAAGGTAACTATAAATGTCCAACCACCCAATTCTGACCCCATTCAACCGGTCCAACGCCCATAACCTATTGTTTAACCTTATCCCAATCTCGCTTAATACTCCATCACAAAATCATATCATGTTGTTTTACCGTATCCTAAGTGTCAATTGTTGACTGCAAACTGAGGCAAAAAGCGGCTTCTTCGGTCGCTTCTAGTTCAAATTTGTTTATATTATTAGTAAACATTTAGCGTCTTACCTGAAACTGAAATTGAACTTAATATGATAATATCTTTTTGATTTAATTATTCAAAAAAAATTAATATAGTTATTTACATACTACTCAATTTATTGATTTTTTTGTTAATTAAGCATGAAATTTAATGATACAAAATTCAATTTTATTTTTTTAGTCTTAATTTATGAATGTTGTAGGATCTTGCGATCCTCGATCCGATCCCACGATCCGATCCGATCCAACCTCAAAACGATCCCACCTAGGATCTCGATCCTGACAACCTTGCCATGAGATGGATCAATTTTCCAACGAGGCGACGATAATATTCTGGATTTTGGAGTAGGAGATCCGAGTCAGATGCCTGGGCGCACAACTTGTGGTTTACATCTATTGGGGTGTCACTCGGCCTAAAGCCTGAATAGCCCGCATCATGAAGAAGGTCGAGGCAGTACTTCCGTTGAGAGAGGACAAGCCCATCTAGCCGTCTGGCCACCTCAAGACCCAAGAAGTACCGTAGGGGCCCCAAATCCTTTGTCTGAAAGACGGAACTCAGATGTAGTTTGATCGTCTGTATCCCTTGTGAGTCATCTCCTGTAATGATGATATCGTCAACGTATTACTAACAGAAGAACCGTTCCTGTTGTTCGGTGACGAGTAAACAATGAGAAGTCGGCCGAGCTCCGAGTAAAACCAATATCCCAAAGGGCTTTACTGAATTTGTCAAACCATGCCCGCGGGGATTGTTTGAGACCATATAGAGCCTTCAAAAGGCGACAGACCCTAGACTCCCCCGTGGTTTCAAACCCGGGTGGTTGCTGCATATATACCGTCTCCTGGAGATCACCATTTAGAAAGACATTCTTGATATCCAGTTGGTGTAAGGGCCACTGGTGATAGACAACTACGGAGATGAGGACACGGACGGTATTGAGCTTGGCTACTGGAGAGAAAGTTTCCTCATAGTCGAGCCCCTGTTGTTGGGTGAAGCCACGAGCCACTAGACGAGCCTTCAGACAGTCTATCGTCCCATCAGCAGCATGTTTGATGACAAAGACCCACTTACACCCAACCGGTTTCTGACCCGGAGGAAGGGGTACTAGAGTCCATGTCTGGTTCCCAGAGAGCAGCCATGTCCTCCTCCATGGCGGCCCGCCAGCCCGGATGTTGGAGCGCCTCCTGCGCAGAGTTAGGAACAGAGATCGAGGAAAGAGAAGTAGTAAATGTGTGAAGTTGGGGAGAGAGGCGATGGAGGGAGACACAGTTTTCCAGTGGATGAGCAGTGGATGGCGGTACCTGATCAGCAGTACGCGGAGTAGCCGTGGTTGAGGCCGACTGTAGAGGGGGAACGTAATTGGGAGGGCGACGAGTGTAGACACGGATAACAGGTGGTTTGGAGGGAGCAGGAGCCGGTGCAGGTGGCACCGGTGAAGGTGGTGCAGTAACGGGGATAACAGGACGTGGGATGGATGGCGGGAGAGGAGCGAGCGGTAGATGAGCCGGGATAGGAGCAGGGAAAAAAGGTTGATCCTCCCGGAAGGTAACATCAGGAGAGACCGAGATCTTTCAGGTAGCTGGAGAATAACATACATAGCCCTTCTGGGTGCGTGAATATCCGGCAAAGATGTGTTTAGCCGCCCGGGAATCCAACTTGTCCGAGGACGGCCCCAGACGGTTGACGTAGCAGGTGCTTCCAAAGATACGAGGCGGGAGAGGAAGGGACGGAGTGGCGGGAAACAGTAGGCTGAACGGAGTAGCATAGTGGAGGACGGAGGAAAGGAGACGGTTGATGAGAAAGCAGACAGTGGAGACCGCAAAGTTCCAGTAAGGTTTGGGAACATGTATTTGAAGCATGAGGGAGCGGGCTACATCGAGTAAGTGACGGTTCTTTCGTTCGGCAACGCCGTTCTACTGGGGTGTGTAGGCACAGGATGTTTGATGAAAAATCCCGAATTTAGAGCACAAATCCGTAAATTCGTGACCGGTGTATTCGCGAACATTATCGGTGCATAATGTTTTTAGGGTGGTGTGGAATTGTGTACGGGTCTCAAGGACAAAGGCCCGAAAAATACGGGGAAGCTCAGAGCGATTACGAAGTAAGTAAAGCTATGTTGTGCGAAAGTAATCATCAATAAATATGATAAAGTATCGAAACCCAGAAATACTAGTAATCTTAAAAGGACCCCATACATCAGAATGTACTAAATCAAACGGAGCAGCGCTCCGGGTACAATGCGCAGGAAAAGAAGAACGCGGCTGCTTGCCGAAGATACGAGACTCACACTGAAACGGATGAAGAGATATATCAGGAAGAGCCCGCTGGAGGACCGACAGAGGGGCATGCCCAAGTCGTCGATGCCACTCACGGGAAGAGACAGAGGAGAGAATGGTAGGAGAGTCATCGAGAAGGTAGAACCCATTCCGCAATGTGCCTTTACCAATGGTAGTCTGCGTCCACCGATCCTGTATAACAAAAGAAGTAGATGTGAATATGACAGATCAATCAAGATCACTAGTAAGGCGTCCCACAAATAGTAAATTGAACGGGAAGCTCGGAACATGAAGAGCCGAGCGAAGAGAGATCGACGGGTTGAGAGAGAGATCCGCCGAGTCAGAGACGGGAACCGTCGCCCCATTAGCCACAGTAATACATTTCAGAGGAGGAGAATCCGAGTACTGGGCATGCCGTCGCGAGGTAATGTGATGTGTGGCACCTTAGTCCACGATCTAGCATGGACTGGTGGATAAACAAGCAGTACCTGTGTTGGAGACAGAGGCAGAGGGCGTGTTGAGTAGCCCCTAGAGTTGCTGGAGCTGAAGACGAACGACCTCAAGGTTAGGAGGGGCGGCAGAGGAGGCGTCAACAGCAACAGACGCCGTCAGACGAGGAGGATAACCAATCTTCCGGTAGCAGGTCGCCTCAAGGTGGTCGTCCTTCCCGCAGTAAGAACACTTCGGCCGACCCCAGCCACCACGCCCACGGCCCTAGGATCCCGAACGTCCGCTACGAGCAGAGGTAGGAGGGAACGGTAGGGGGATGGGGCCTGCTGAAGAAGGGCCGGGGGAGAAGGCGCAGAAGTATTCGGAGGAGTTGACACACAGAGAAGCATGGAGCAAACATCAGAGAAAGACGGTGTTGTGGGAGAAGCCAGAACCTGAGTCCGAATGCTCTGAAGGTGAGACGGAACACGAGCCATCATGATGGCAATGCAGACGACTTCCTTCTGAGCACGCTGAGCAGCATGATCATTGGTAGACGACCGATGCTAGATCCAGGCCTCAGCCAGGGTCTTGGCTCAAGCGACAAAGGAGGTCATGTCCGAAGCCCCGCCAGTGTCGAGAGCGATAAGATCAGTGAGTATGTCGTAGAGATGCTGAAGGCTGTCCCGACCTAAGTACAAGGAATGCAGCTCATCCCACATAGCCTTGGCAGTTTCGTGATACATGGTCATCTGATAAGGTTCACCATCCAAGGAATTGAGGAGCCAAGTTTGAACGCGACCATTATTGCGAAGCCAGTCGTCGGTTGGAGGAGATGGAGGTGCCTGAGTGAGGTGATGCAAAAGGCCCTTGGCCTGAAGAACCCGTCGAACAGAATGCACCCAAGGGATAAAGTTCTTCCCAGAGAGAGAAATGGTAGTTATACGCAGCTCGTCGCGGATTTCAGCAGAACAAGCCGGGCGGTCTGCTGGACAAGTCGGGCGGTCTGCAGGTGGACTAGCCGCCGGGCCGATGGAGTTGACAGAAGAGCCCATAGAAGCAGCAGGAGAGAGACCATTACTGGTCGGGCGGTTAGCAAGCCGCAGCGACTAGAGACTGTAGCGGGTGACGAAGGCCTCTGCGAGAAGAACTGGAGACCGCTCGACAGGCAGGCAGGCAAGGAGAAGACCGCGACCGCAATGCGGGAGAAGCAAACCGCACGGTCACAATGTGTACACCAGCGGCCAAACGGACCGCGACCAAAAAATACGGAAAGAAGATAGACCACACGGTCTCAGTGTGCACACCAGCGGTCAGAGCAAAGAAGGAGGTCGCGAGTAGAACTCGAGGGGACAGGAAGAGGAAGCCGCGAGTAGAGGAACTCGAGTGGGCAAGAGGAGGAAGCCGCGAGTAGGAGAACTCGAGCGGGTAGAAGAAGAATCCGCGAGGTAGAGAACTCGAGCGGATATGAGAAGAGTCTGCGAGTTAGAGAATTCAAGCGGATAGGCAGAGAGACCGGGCGAGTAGCACCGGAGGAGGGGGCCCACGGGAGAAGAAAGCAGGGAGAAGGCCGCGAGTTAAGAACGGAGCTCGCTGTGGGAAGGGAGAAAGAAACAAACTGCGCGGGTAGAGAGGAAACCGCGCGGGATAAGGGAGGTGGGAAAGGGCCCCACTGGTGAGAGATACTCCTATAAAAGGATAGAGAGTAGAGAGAAAGAGGGTGGAGGCCACGAGATAGGGGTGGGAGGGAAGAGAGAGGCGGTTAGCAGAAGTCTAGCCGCGCGCCTTGCGCGAGAAGGGAAGGCCGTCCGGTTAGACAACGGCAGACCGCGCCTAGCGCAAGCAGAGTCAGGTCGGGTGGTTAGCAGAAGGCTAGCCGCAAGGAGAGACCGAGTCGCTCTGATACCATGTTGAGAGAGCACAAAAACTTGTATGTATTGCTTGTGTGTCTAAATACAAAGAGAGAATACAAATATATAGGAGGAAGAAAGCGAGAGAACAATCCTATACATGATGTGAGACTAAAGAAGAGAGAAGAGGAAAAAACAAAAATGGGCCCAATAATGGGCTCTTTACATGAATTTTTCTAACAGAAATGAATGCTGGTGGTGGCCACAAGATGCGGTTGAATTGGGGAAGAAATCCTGCCCTGGTAATGTCGCCCAAGGATGAAGATGAAGCACCATCAATAACCTGCTATAAGGGTGATGGATGGCCTGAAAGGAGGCAGTTTTCTGGACTTGGACAACAGCAGGACTGCAATTGGAGGGGCGAGGGGACTGTCGGCTGGGCCGAAACAATACAACAACTCCAATCTAGGTCTGGGAGGGCTCGGTCAGAGATGTAAGAAAAGTATTCCAACACATGGGAAGATCTCCGATCTCGTGAGTTTAGTGGGAGAAGGGGTAAACATCTGGTACGTGAAAGGAAGTTCACGTGAGATCGATCTAAGGAGAAAGCTTCCCAATAACTGCTTTGGATTGGCAGTTACACCAATTAACCACCTGATTGACGTGCAACTAAGAGGGAATTACAAGGGATGTAGGTAGTTATTTGAGTGATTAGTGGGACAACGTGAGAATGGCTGGCCGGTCTCTTGTGTGGGTGGTTTCCGACTGTTTAGAGTGGAAGAGGGAAGGAGATGACCGACTATTTGGATCTAGACTCGCACCTTGGTTTCACGGTGTCGCACTGTAGAGGGATCACAAAATTAGGAAGTCTCATCAAAATTCTGCAATGTCTTGGAATGAACCAAAAATCCCATATTTATAGGCCAAGAGGAAAACAACAGACGACTATGATTGATTGACAAAAAAAATATGAAAATACATAGGATATGTGTCGTTGACTCTCTGAATACGACTACGGACCCAGATCGTACATACGAAGATCTTAGCTCCTCCTTTGAATGTAAACCCAAATGGGGTCCGATATGTGTTGGCCCGCTCGAGAACTTTGATCCCATCAATTTCCCCCAGCTTGAAATCATTCATCTCCGTTGAATGAAGATGAACATACTCCCGACAAAGTCCAATGACATGTAAATCAGTCTTCTCCGATAACATCCACATGCCATCAATAATCCGATTCTCTCTCCCGACAGAATCATAGAATGGACTCAAGTACTTGTGAGGTTCATAATCTGGAGTTAAATCTTTGATGTTGAACACATGAAGAATTCCCATGCTCTTAGGAATATTTAATTCGTAAGCATTCGACACAATCCTCTGCATTACTATATAGAGATTCATTCTCTTGGTATTCAATTTTGTCGCAGTTCCCTGGAGGAACCTCTCACTATGGTGAGATAAAAGCTTGAGTGTTGTTGTCTCTGGAGGAATCTCTCATTTGCAATTATCACCATCACTTGCTCATATTTTTTAAAATTCTTCTCTCTCTTGTGTAAATCTGTATAAACTTTATCATTTTCATTCTTATTACAATTTTAAATTGAACAAATTCATGCAAATGATGCAAAACATGCAATAGATATGGATCAGGCAACACAGAAGAGTCGTGCACTATATTTAAATGATCTTGCAACAAATGTAAAAGACGAACAGTAGACATGACCAACTCCTTACAATGGGGTTCTTTTGTGCTACAAATAACTCTTAAGATGGGTACATGGTCTGGGGGATCGGGTGGTGGGGTGTAGAAAATTTCATCGTGAATGCGATGATCACACGAATAATCACTCGAGACATCAACAATTAAATATGATACTATAGTATTTCGAATGTCTCGTAGAGTGTTGACAACAATAAAATAGATCTTTGGGTCATTGAGAGCACTTTCAACCTCAACTAACTCGCTAGTTATGTACAACCCTCTAATGAGCGAAGGCTTGCTAGGAGGCTCACTAGGTGGAGTGTGGGAGTAATTGCCGTGTATGCGGTGAACAATCACGTACTTATTTGAAGTACCAACGGTAAAGTACGAGTCATTGACATCGAATATCACTCAAGGGATGCGACTCGTCAAGAGACTCAATAAGCGGTATGTAGGAAAAATCATCGTGAAAGTGACAAACACTTGGAAGATCATCCAAGATAGCGACGCTAGGATACTGCTCTGGTGTGTATCGAAGATCTCCACGAGAGGAGAACTCATCAAGTGGCTCACCGAGGGGGGTATAATGAAATTTGTCACAAATGCGATGAGTACCAACGTAGGTTCTTGAAATATTTATAGTGGCTTCAAGCATGGCAAGGGGGGAGGGGATAAAATATAAAACACTAGGTTCTCGGCTCTTGATCGTGATGTGCCTCGGGACGATGAAAGGGAGGATTAAGTCCCTAATCAAAAGGGAAACTAGGTTTGAATGAGGTGTTATGGTTATTCCATCACAATGTCTTTGTGCCACTCGTCCTCACTCTTGTGATCATACTCACTAGTCTACTAATGTCGCTCTCCCCCTATAACATACGGTCATGGTCAAACTTTACTTTAAAATCAAGTGGGGACTGAGTCTCATCAAGATGAGATGTATCAAAATCAGGTGTCGGGTCTCTCATGTCAGTGGAAGCACTACAAGACGTATCAGTGGCTTGATTTAAACTCCCAAGACTATATCCTATTGATTCTTCTTAAGGTAGTTCTCAGGCGATCAAAATGAGCATCCATGCGATCAAATTGATCAAGAATTAACCACTGAAATTCGATTCTGACATCTCCATTTTCGGAACGCTAGGACGGTCTCTACCCGTGATGCTATCCAAATGATGGCAACATTTATAGGGTTCTCGATACTCATCGTAGTAATCACGTTTAGGAGAATTGAATCGTGGAAAAGGGTGAGCACGATTTCTACTAGTGGAGGGTTGAGGATGAAGATGATCATCGTAATAATGCGAAGATATCTCTGAAGGCATTCTATGGGATCGAGAATAGATAGATTGTGACTCCTCAAATAGAGGATTAGGGTAGTGACAACCACTATGACATTGGGCGATATAGAATTTAGTCCTGCGTATTTTAAACTAAGCCCACACCCGGGGCTTTGATACCAAAATGTCGCAGGACGGGTGCGAATGGGTGTTTGTGCGCCCCAACGAAAACCTAATGAGCGAATGCAAGTATATGATATAGGGAATTCAAAAATGATACAATGCACTTGCGGTTGTCTGATAAGTAATTGCAACAAAATTATAAAATTAATTTAGGCAATACAAACATACACGATTGAGATTAGATGTTAATGCATTGAACAAGTTCTAGCGACAATTAAAGTAAGATTGCTTGGACTAAACATTTTGTAAATAAATCCTTCGAATAGATGTGAGAGGATTGAGCAAACTATTACAAAACAATATCCCAAATCATATGGTTTTCAACATACTTTCATCACAAAGGAAAATAAACCTTCAAACGTATAACTTACACAAGCATTCAAGACCAATTGCAGCAATTTCAGGTTTTGACAGAAGTTTTGAAGTTGTTTTTTGCTGAATCCTGGGTTTCCTACACCTCTTTGGGTTCCTGGGGTGATTGTGGTGGGGTGCTGAGTAGAGGAATTCCAAAGGGGTTGCCTGAGGTGAATTTGGAAGGCTGGATCACAACAGGCAGTCAATTGAAGAGGGACCACTGGACTGCAGCTTGGAGTTGCTGGAAGACTTCTGCAGGTTGGAAAAAATCAGCATATAATCAATTCTGGAAGCCGGTTGGAGCAGAAACCTCTGGATTGTAGATGTGAATTGCTGGTAGGTTTCTGGAAGGCAGGATTGTAGTGGAATGGCCGGGCAAAAGGTGCAGGAAATCCTGAACAGCAGTTAGGGGTTGCAGGAAATCTTCTGTAGGCTGAAAACAGTGGCTGTGGGAACAAAATTCTGCCAGTTGAAGGAGCAGGAAATGAATGCTGTGAGTGGCCGCAAGATGTGGCTGAATTGGGGCAGAAATCCTGCACTGGTAATGTTGCCCAAGGATAAAGATGAAGCCCCATCATGGGTGATGGACGGCCTGTAAGGAGGCAGTTTTCCGGACTTTGACAGCGGCAGGACTGCAATTGGTGGTCCAAGGAGACTGTCTGTTGGGCAGAAATAACACAACTCCAATCTAGGGCTGGGAAGGGCCCGGTCAGAGATGTAAGAGAAGTATTCCAGAACCTGGGAAGATGTCCAATCTTTGGAGTTTAGTGGGAGAAGGGGTAAAAGCCTGGTACGTGAATGGAAGTTCACGTGGGATGGATCTAAGGAGAAAATTTCCCAATAACTTCTTTGGATTGGCAGTTACACCAATTAACCACTTGATTGACGTGCAACTTAGAGGGAATTAAAATGGATGTATGTAGTTATTCAAGTGATTAGTGGGATAACGTGATGATGGCTGGCCCGTCCCTTGTGGGTGTGGTTTCCGGCAGTTTGAAGTGAAAGTGGGAATGAGATGGCCAGCGGTTGCAAGGGAAGAGTCGGGGCTAGGTGTCACAACTAGGTTCCACGGCGTCACACCGTTGATGGTTCACAAAATGTGGAAGTCTCATCCAAATTCTTCAATGCCTTGAAATGAACCCCAAATCCCGTATTTATAGGCCAAGAGGAAAATAATGGACTGCTATGATGGGCCGACACGAAAACACAAAAGGTATGTAAATAATGCATGGGAAAATATGAAAACACAAAGGAAATGTGCCTTCGATGCTCCGACCGCGACTATGGGCTCAGATCGTTCATATGATGATCCTAACTCCTTTTATGAATATAAACCCAGAAGTGCTCTGATACAGGTTGGTTTGCCCGAGAACTTTGATTCCCATCAAAATGACTTTTAAATATTCGCACAATAGTTTTTTTGTCGCCATTTATATGTGGTCATAGGAGATCTCCAATTGATCTACTTCACTATGCTTTTATTAACTCTTACCAGTTGTTTCTGCTATTCTACCAGCTGTTCAGCTCCAAAATTTATCCATTTTTTCGCTTGCCTTTTCTTACATGTCTGAAATGCAGAACTCTTTTATTTGATTTATTTTTTAACATCTCATGCATCATTGTAAAATTGAGAAAATCGTAAAAAATGATCCCCATGCTTTTAAATTGTACTGATTTTCGCACCATTTGTTTCCTCCGCCAACATGTTCCCTAACTTCCTAAACATGACCGTACTTTTTCTTTAGTAAAGAATCCAACTGAAACGGCTCATGTGAGGAACATGCAAAGCTTTTGATAAGCCAAAGCAATGCATGTTTTTTCCTCTAGCCCAGTAAATTTTACCCGACGTTCAACGGAAGGACTATAATGGTCATGTTTGGATAAGTCTATTGACCGTATTAGAGAAAAAAAATTGTGTCAAAATGAATACATTCTAAATAATTAGGAAATCGTATTGGTAGTTTTTTTCTTTTGAGATTTCTCTTATTCCAAGTTGGTAGTAAATATTTTACCCAGTTGTTTCTTATGTATTTTTATTACTTGTAAGCTAGAATGGATTTTATGCTATGCAATCCGTTGGCATTTTTTACACTTCTAATAGATTGATCCATTTTTTTATTTTTCAGCGGGATGTTCCAGCAAGGTATCTGCTTCGACTCGGTCAAGGTGAACAAGAGCTGGCTACGGATCTCGACTTCAGTCGACAAGGTCGTGTTAATGCGATGCTTGTTCGGCGACTTGAATTGCTTACTGAAGTAGAGCGATTGGCTAGGTCTCTCAAACTGCCAGAAGATGTAGGTTACACTTGTGAAACTGCTGGATATTTTTGGTTGCTTCATGTATATTCGAGATGGGAGCAATTTTTAGATGCTTGCGCTAAGAATCAAGATAAACCTACATTCGTTCAAGATCGTTTTCCGTTCCACGAGTTCTTCTCCAACACGCCTCAACTCGTTTTCACTGGTGAATCCTTTGAGAAAGACATACGGGCAGCAAAGGGTTGTTTCCGTCATCTTTCAACTATGTTTCAGGAATTGGAGGAATGCAGAGCATTTGAGTTGCTCAAAACAACAGCTGATCGTGCAAATTATCTGATGACTAAGCAAGCAAAAATTGTGGCCATGACCTGCACCCATGCAGCATTGAAAAGGAAAGATTTTCTTCAATTGGGATTTAAGTACGACAACTTGTTGATGGAGGAAAGTGCACAGATACTTGAGATTGAGACATTTATACCAATGTTGCTTCAAAGGCAAGAAGATGGTTATGCTCGGTTGAAACGCTGCATACTGATTGGTGATCATCATCAGTTACCTCCGGTTGTGAAAAATATGGCTTTTCAAAAGTATAGTCATATGGATCAAAGTCTTTTCACTAGGTTTGTTCGGTTGGGTATTCCCTATATAGAACTTAATGCACAGGGTAGAGCGCGACCAACTCTAGCGAAACTTTATAATTGGAGATACAGAAATTTAGGTGACCTTAGTTTTGTACTTGAGGAACCAATTTTTCAGAAAGCCAATTCTGGATTTTCTTATGATTATCAACTCATTGATGTACCTGATTATCTTGGGAAAGGTGAAACTGCTCCTTCTCCATGGTTCTACCAAAATGAAGGAGAGGCAGAGTATATTGTTAGTGTTTACATGTACATGCGTTTGCTTGGGTATCCAGCAAGCAAGATCTCTATATTAACAACTTACAATGGCCAAAAGCTTTTGATTCGAGATGTCATCAGTAGAAGGTGTAAGAGTTGTGGTATTGGTCCCCCTAGCAAGGTAAAGTTTTCTTTCATATTCATGTCTTCATTTTTTTATGCCTACAAAACATGGACGCCAATACAGATGAACACTAAATAACCATAAAAAGTATGACATGACACCCTATATTCATAGGAGATGAGTTCATTACTTATGTAAGACCATTTTTATCCACTTAGGCTCCATTTGGTGCAGCGTGGCGGTCACAGACACAGTAGTTTGAACCGTCATTCGTGAATGTCCGACATCGTCTAAGGAATTTCATCCACTTGATGTTCAAAACTAGTTTTATTTTTTTGATGGTGGTCATAACCGTTGTCATGCCAAACATATACATTATGGCGGTGATGTTTTTGTCCAAACTCACTAGAGCAAAAAGTCGCGCCAAACAGAGCCTTAGTGAATTTACTCTCTAGGAATATGGATATAAATTTAGAAGCCTGCAGAAGTTTCTTGATATAAACGGACTTTCTAGAGTATTGAGATAACTCTTAATAATTCAGAGGTTTCTAGAGGCTCGCAAATAGCTTTAATATGTGTGTAGAAGTTTTAAGGGAGGTGTGCAAAAAAAAATCTAGAATGATGCATTATTTAAAAAAACCCTTGGATCCTACAAAAGGTGAAAGATACTCTAATTTTTAATCATTCTTGGAATTCGGAGAATCATTAGAATCAAAAGGTTGAGAGTAATTACAGTTTTCTTCCGGAGGTTCTTTCATATCTTGATTATTGTAAGTTACATAGGTGAAGGTTAATTTAGAGGGCAGAGAATCCTATGACCACATGGGTTTAAGAGGGTGAGTTGGCAATCATTGACAAGTGGTGTTAGAATTAAGTGATTAGTGCTCAGTATCCCATGACAAGTGGTATCAGATTCAAAGTAATACTATGCGGTATTAGAGAGATGCATTACATTTGTTGGCAGATTTATTATTCAATGGAGTTGGTCTAAAAGGATCAAGACTGAAATCCCAGGAGAACAGTAGAAATGTGCTAGTTGCATTAATTGCAGGTCCAGATGTTGAAGGTGGAAGTAGGCGCGGGGAATGTCTAATAGAATGTTGAGTACACAGCTATATGCATGCAGGGCCTAGAATTATGGTGGGACAAGCTCCATATGGGATGCAAAACGTTGTAAATGCCACAATAAATGAGCTTGTGAAGTGTGAATTTACTTTTTAAATATTGGTGGACACTATGTGCCAAATTAGAACTCTTAATAGCGAAGGACGCGCATATGGGTGTGACCGTGTGAGGATCATGATGCGACATGGTCTATGACTAGATGCCCCTAAGACAAATGTGCCCAAAGGAATGGGGTTGTTCAAAGATATGGACACTTTTTGTGGAGCATGGAGTAATACTTCCATGCAAATAGTACTGTGGATGATTCGTCATGGAGATCACATCAAGACATCTCGCAGATGTTGCCTGACATTGTTTGCTTTGTAAATGTGATGAGTCCAACTTGGGCTTTCAAAGAGAAGCTCAGTCAACAATTGTTGGTATTTGGTGGGCAAATAACACAAATTGGCGTGCCAATAGCGGTCTCCTCCTATTGTATTTAGTCCCGCACCGCTAGTACGGTGGTGTAGTTATCCTTGTTTGTGTATAAATAGAGGCAATATGTAAATGTTTGATGAATGGATAATATGACGGTTTTATTTCTATTTTTCTACTTGGTATCAGAACCAGGTTAGGAAATAAAAAGTTATCCTTTAATCCGGATCCTATAATCATAGGAGAGTCCAAAAATTTCTCTCGTTTAATTTTTTTTTTCCGATTCCCTGTAATCACAGGAGAGTCCCTTTAATCCCGATCAGATTGCGCCTGTCCCCCCCCCCCCATTGCGGTATCATCAGTGCAAGAGGAGTGTTGCCGGAGTTGTGCCCGGAGTAGGTGAGCGCGGGAGACCACCGACTGGAGTTGCGCACAGAGGAATCACGCGCAAAAATACTTCTGTCGTAGTGCAACGCGGGAGTGGAGGAAAGCACGCGCGGTATAGGCGCAGCGGAGTCCGGCGGAGGAGTAACACAACAATCACTGGCGGAAGAGACATCGCGCGCTCGGCGGAACGCGACAGAAGGAAAAATCGCGCGTGGCTGGTCTTTGAAGTGCGGAGGTGGAAACATCGCGCATGACAGGTCTTTGTAGTATGGCGGAGGAAACATCGCGCGCGATAGGTCTTTGCAGTGCGGCGGAGGAAACATCGCGTGTGAAGATCCAAAATTCTCAGGCTTCCCAAATGATTTCAAGAATTGAACAGAATTTCAATAAAAAAGTCGCAACACATCTAAGTACAGTACAAAGAACATCCAAAATAGTATTGTACTCATTCTTAACTGAGTTACAACCGAATAAAAAGAAACCAGTAATCATCTATACAAAAATCAGAATTAAAAGTGGTACACGAGGCTTTGCGTCTCCCTCGAGCTTTGCTATCTTTTCCGGCAAAATCCTTTTCCGAGCACTAGCAATGTCTTTTGTTGACTAAAAAAAATGGGTCCACATTGGGTTAGTCATAAAAATATGACTGTGAGACAGAAATCTCGTGAAACGGTTATACATGCAACCAAGGGAGTATACCAATATGCTTACAATACATTTAAACCATAACTACTGAAATATGCAACTTGAAATTCGCTGAAGTCCCACCCTTTTAGTTTCATATTATGGGAAATACTTAGGTATGCAACTTGAATTGGCCACACCCCCGAAGGACGTAATTGTAGGCTCACCCCTACTGGTGAATCCCTCAGTAGATGCCTCCACATCATTGGATTCGAATCCTTCGTATTTCCCTATGTCGGTTTTTACTTGAATTCTTAATTATCAAACATTAATGTTTAATAATAATTTTCCCTCAGAAATCTGTATCGCTTAATTGTCCCCTCACCCACTTTTATTTATTTAGCGATATATCATCGAGTCGAAACTCATATGCACATGCAGTTTCTTTAAAAGACAATAAATTAGACACTGCAAAATAATTGGATATGCATAATTTCAAGAAATAAAATACTCACAACAGCTTTGCCCTTATTCATATTATCCTGAGACGCCATCCTTCTTTGATTAATTCTTGACTGCGGAAACCACTGTAATAACATGCATTTTTATTTGGGTTGCGTCTTTTATAATACATAAGAGATTTACGAAAAGCCGGAAAGCCAAATATAATAAACCGGAAAACTCAAAATACTCTGAAATGACCTTAGAAAACCAAATTCTACTCGTATACTTTGTTGGACAGCCATAATTGTGCCACAAAATGGGCTAACCAGCTCTCAAATGGACTATCCGTCCTCATAAAATGCTGTCCAGTAAAGCTTTCATAAATTTATGAAAACAACCACTAAACAGCTACCAAAACAGCCACTAAACAGCTACCAAAACAGCCACTAAACAGCTACCAAAACAGCCACTAAACAGCCACTAAACAGCCACTAAACAGCTACCAAAACAGCCACTAACAGCTACCAAAACAGCCACTAACAGCTACCAAAACAGCCACTAAACTGCTACCAAAACAGCCACTAAACAGCTACCAAAATAGCCACTAAACAGCCACTAAACATCTACCAAAACAGCCACTAAACAGCTACCAAAACAGCCCAACAGTGCAGCAAAATGTCGTCGAAAAACCAGCGAAAATGCATCCCAAAAACAGTAAGAAAACAACCACATTTCAGCCCTAAACAGCGGAAAAACAGCAAGAAAAATCAACTAAAAACAACCCTATTATCTGAAATTCAGAAAGTAGAGAGGGGGGATAACATCCTTACAGCCAGAAGGGAGAGGAGAGAAAAGCACAGAACAACACAGGAGCTCGGGAGATAGCCGACTCAGGGCAACAACAAGGTCGGGCAGCAGGGAGCAGCAGCCCGGGGCAGCAGGACAGCAGCAGTTTGGGGCAGCAGGAAGCAGCAGTTTGGGGCAAGAGAGGAAGAGAGGAGGGAGTGAAGAAATGAAAGAGGTTCAGCTCTTTATAACAAGAGATAAGAGGTCACAAGACAAACAAGTCAATTAAGAGAGTTATTGCACCTCTTAGAGGTGTCCCCAAATCAGCCCCAAAGCACATAATAGCCAACACTTGGCTAGCCAAGTGTCAAAATCAGCCAACACACAAACCAACCAACATGCTAACTCAAATTCAGCTAGCCCACCACTAAAGGTAGCCCATAAATTTACACAAGCCCACTTGAAATTACTATTGACACACAATAAATAAAAGCAAGAGTGACATCATGAAATAAAATGCGCGAAAAAATCTTGGAAAATTCGTACTGCCTTATCTCATCATCGGGGCAAAAGTAAATATTTTGTTTTGCGAATTTTGGGTTGTCACATCGCGCGCGGTGAAACGCGGCGAAAGGAAAAAAAATCACGCGCGTCATTTCACGCGCGGGTCTTTGCAGTGCGGCGGAGATTTGCACGCACGGGCAGATTTGCGGCGGAGATTTGCACGGCGGCAAATTGGCGCGCGAGCAGATTTGCGGCGGAGATTTGCACGACGACAGATTGGCGCGCAGGCAGATTTACCGCGGAGATTTGCACGCGCGGGAGGCTTTGCACGACGGAGTTTACGCGCGCGATGGTCACTGGCAGCGGAGTGCGGCGGTGCAGTGAGCGTTGAAGGGGAAGTGCGGTGTTTGCTGCGCTTGCGGAATGAGGAGTGCGCAGAGCGCGGCAAACCGTGCAGTGAGCGCAGCAGGAGAAGACGCACGCGACAGCGGAGAGCTTCACGCACACTAATTGACTTTTGCTGCAGAAGATTTTCGCGCGGCAGGAGATTTTGCTCACCGTCCAGCGGAAGAAGCGTTCTCGAGGGAGAAGAATCAGAGGCAGAAACGCAAGATCGCAAGCGGCTCTTGGAACATCGAGCGCGCGCAGTGGTAGATTTTATATTCTTTCATTTCCACATTATCGACAGAAGGAGATTGCGCGTGCGACAGTGCGGGGCCTCGCGTTGCGGGCTTCCTGGAGAAATTTATTTGATTAAAGGGAGAATTAAGCGTGCTCATGGAGAAATTAGTCGCCAAAATGGAGGACCTAAAAGTGTTCTTCGAGTATCCGCGGATGTCAAAAAGCGAGGGAGTAGCTCAATCGTCGTCACCTCTGGTAAAGCTGGATCTTCTCCCGGTGGAGCTGAAGCTCGATGGACCAACTACATACTTAAGTTGGTCGCGCCGGGTGAAAAAGACACTCTCCGGAAGGAACTTGGAGGGCTATCTGACTGGCGAGAAGGAGCCAGAGAAGGACTCGGATGAGTACAGTGAATGAAAGACTGCACACAGCCTGTTGCACACATGACTCTTAAACTCAATGGTCGCGTCTATTGCTGTCACTGTGGATGACATAGATACTGTAAGCGATGTTTGAGGAAAGTTACAGAGGCTCTATGTACGAGCCGATAACAACATGCGCGTGTTTCTGTTGAATGTGAGATTGAGACCGTAACCCAGGGGGATCGCTTGATCCAGGAGTATGCCGCGGATCTGGAGCGACGATGGGCAGACTACGATTATTTCTCACCAACCGCATGCTGTAAAGACCCTGAATGCACTAAAGGGGAGAGAGATGCTCGGCGGAGGACTATGCATTTTATGAGGAGGTTGAACGCGACATTTGAGCAGAGGAGTGCGATGTTGCTCGCTCAGCCAAAGATCCCTTCCATAGATGAGACTATCTCAGCCATGATGCAAGAGGAGAGCAGGATTAGGGTTCAGTCTGGTGGAACCAATCTTTAGGGAGCGAAATCGGCTCTAGCGGCCACCAATCAAAGGTGCGAGGGATACAAGAGCGAGAATGCGAGATGCGACAATGTTATGATTGTGGTGAAATAGGTCATCTCCGGCTAACTTGCCCCAAGCCACCAAATGAGTGGGATGTAGGCGGACGGGGAAATTTTGGAGGCCGGGGGCACAGCCGTGGAGGCCGTAGAGGCGGTGGACAAGGAAGCTATCAGGCAAATCTCATGATAGACGAGGAAGTAGCAGAAGAAGGTATCTCAAATATGATTCACCCAAGGGAGCAGAAGATCTTGGATGCATATCACCAGTTGATGCAAAAGAAGCAGAGAGGTGTGATGGATGACACACCTACTCCAACTGCGTCTAGGGGTAACGTTGCCTCTTTTGCTCACTTAGGCACATGTACTTGTGATACACGTGCCCTTGCATCTATGTCCATCACTGGATCACCAGAGTGGATAGTCGATTCAGGTGCCTCACGACATGTTACTGGGAATGCTGGGGAATAATCGTGATTTACCAAAGTGGATAGTCGATTCGGCTGTAGATCTCACAACTACAGTCTGCTTCTTGCTTTTCCAGGAGACAAGGTTGTCTCATACAAACATGCAATATCTTGACGTTGACCTTCTGTCATCTGCAATCAAATGGGAAATGTCATTTGATGTAACCTAAAATGACAATGTGATTTTAATTATTAATTTTTTGAGATCGAGTTAAATTATGCGACGCTAGCTAGGCTTTCCCAGTAATATTCTTCGATGTTTGATCTTGGGTCTGCAAACACACATAAAGAACTAGCAGTTGCACTTATAATGAACATGTTTCAACGCTACACAGACATAAATTAAAAGAAACTAAATTTCATGGGAGTATGAAATTAACGACAAACTTGCTATGATAATTTAGGCAAGCATGATCTGAAATTTTAATGGGGATCAATTTCTCTGTTTCCAGATTTGTCCAAACTGCTAGAATGAGGAGAAGACCAGATTATTTATTAGGGAATTATCTTAGGGTTTTAATGATGAAATAAAGCGGGGATTAAGTTAGCCTCTTTGGCTTCTTTTCATAATAAAAGAAATAAAGAAGGGGGGTTTCAAAGGGCGCCTCTTCATTTGGTATTCCTCATCAAATTAGAATTTCAACATGAGTTTTTTAGTAGTTTCTCGACAAAAGTAGTTGACAAATAATCACACCTCAACTTCAAATTCAGTTCATGAGAGATTAAAGGGTCCTCCAACTCATTAATACACTAAATTCATTGGGTAAGCTTGAGCTGCAAGTTGGGGTGTGCAAAAGTTGTCGAAAGCCATGATTGATACATCAATCTGTGTTCAAGGCAATGGATATCATCGTAGAGCCCATGGTAAGGGAAATTGTCAGATATTTTATGAAGAGTCCAGTAGCAAAACCGTTAAGAACATCAATCCCAATTTAAAGTGTAGACAGATACGTGGGATGACATGGAAGTCGTCAACCCCGAAGTACTTGTGCGACTGATCGCATTTGATATATAATTTCCCCTCACGAGCAAAGTGGCATCTCTTATCAAACATGATGAGAAGGAGCAAGAGGATAAGTATTTGGTTCCTGCAAGTCCGTTTCAGTGATGGTAGAGTGGCCCAGCAGCAATGAAGTATCATTAGAGTCCCCATCTTGAAGAGTTGGAAGGGGGTACGAGAAAACTATATAGCTAAATTCCATCCCGATTATGTGCAGGAAAATAATTGATTATTGTGTAAGTAATCTTACTAAAGCTATTATTCATTCCATGTATTTAAAAATGTTTCCGTGGTGACCGGATCAAAAGTTCTTGGTATTGAATGGGAACATTGCACGACTTTCAGTGACGATGCAACATTTAAATCCTTAATACCAAAAGACTTTATAACACTTTATGAAGTTGGCCTTGGGAAAATTATATAGTCCAGTCATAGATTTCTGGCATTTACAAACTGATTGCATGTATTTATTAATGATAAATCAGCACAAATACCAATGTCCGAAGAAATTTGTATAGCATCTGGAAATATTTTGACTACTAATTCAAAATTACTCTTCAAGCATAACTTCTTCTCAAACTATAAATCCTGGTAGTAACGTGTTGCTCTGAGTAAGATCTATTACCATTCAAAAGCTGAAATGGTGAAACCGTCAATGGGCCAAAGTGGCCCTCATGGTGGGACTCATCATGCAGAGGCTGAGAAAAATCAAGCTGGGGCTGGGGTGAAGTGGGCGGAAGTAAGGGATAGTGTTGCTCAGGCATGGGAGTGGAAAAGAGATCCATATATATGCGCTACTCATAGTAGGAAATTAGGTACTCTACATTGAAACATAATTAATCACAATTTAGTGTTTATGAAACAAAATTGAGCGTTAAGATTTAAATATAATGCAAATGATCACATCGATTCTATTTTTAAGTGATATAAATGATAATAATGAATGATTAGGCTTCATTTGGTTTAGCGGTGGCGGGTCGATCTGGCGGGTGGAAACAGAGTGTTCGAATCGGAGGGGGGAGGTGACTGCTCCAAACGGAGCTTTTTGGGACATTTCTCAAGGCGGGCGGGTGGAAACGGAGCAAACGCCGCCGGAGATTTATTTGTTTACCCTCCTTCCGGCGGCGTTTGCCCAAAACGGAGCAGCGAAACGCCCAAACAAATAGAGCCTTAATTGGTAGAATAGATGAAAAATCTGATGAAGAAGATGAACTGATGTCGAATATTTAAAATGGATGTGGTTGCGCTTTGCCCTCGTCAGACGCGCGCCCGTGACTAGGGTTCAAGATCCCTTTGCGCCTCGGTGCGTCTTGAGTCTTTAATAACCAAGGAATACATATACGTTGGTCGGTGATCTCCATTAACTTGTTCAGTACTTATAGTGATTTGACCCAAATGTTTTTATGAATGAAAATGAGTGCTCTCGGTTGGAAGTTGGGTGCGGGAACAAGGAGTCCCTGGCTCCATACTCCCCACGGCTGCCCCCGCCACCTCTGCAGGTGGAAAATTCTTCAACGTGTCGTCGCTCGAGTTTGTCAGGAAAAAGTGGTGCCTCCGGAAATGAAATACATACAAGGATGGGTTGGCAAGAACAAATTGCAACAACAATCTCAGCCTCAAATTCTTTCTTCTCCATCCAACCAGTGTTCTCCGACCATGATGTCTCCCTGTGCCAAAATTCTTAAATGCAGCACGGACATTCACAGAAGCTTGAGCCTCCTTGCAGCGGCATCGCCACTCCTGCTTGTGATGGAGGATCCTTCGTGGAGACGATAGTGAGGATCAGTCGGCGATTTTGATCAGTGGAGCTGAAAAAGAAGCCAATCCCATTGTGCTTGAGACGCATTCGAGGCATATAGATTCAACAACAGTAGGAACTACTAGTCATCCTACTAGTTTTATTAGCAAACCGATGTGAGAACAAATCTTTGGAATTGTGCCCCAACAGAGTTGACTCGAGGATTAAAGTTATGAAAGAGGAAGAGCAGATATTTTTATTTTAATTTTTCTTGGTGGTTTGCTGATAACAAATTTTTTTTCAAATAGCCATTTTCGAATTTTTTGATTTTCTAATAGTAATGGTTTGTTAAAAGCGGAAATGAATTTGCTAGTAACATCACCCTTGTTTAATCATAGGAATATTTTCTTATTTTTTTAATTGTTCATAAGGCTAATATGTCCCTTGTTCACTATGGATGTTTTCAATTGTAACAGTTTTTATTTTTTTTTATGGGTTAATTTTCTAATGGTCTAATTTTATTGCTGGTAATACAACAACAACACTCAAGCCTTTATCCCACTATAATGGGGTCGGCTATATGGATCCTTTGTCGCCATTGTGCCCTATCTTTTCTCATAATCTCACTAATGCCTAAGTACATCATGACTTTCCTTATAGTTTCATTTTAAGTCTTTATTGGTCTACCCCTCCCTCGTTTAACATGCCTAGTGACTAGACTCTCACAACGCCGAACAGGGGCCTCTAATGGTCTCCTTTGTACGTGTCCAAACCATCTTAGTCGAGCTTCTCGCTTCTTCTCTGCAATTGGTGCTACTCCTGTCTTATCCCTGATACATTCATTCTTAATTTTATCCAATCTCGTGTGTCCACACATCCACCTAAGCATTCTCATCTTTAGAACTCCCATTTTTGGCTCATGTTCACAATTCACTGCCCAACACTCAGAACCATAGAGCATCACAAGTCTAATTGCAGTACGGTAAAAGTGTAAAACTTGCCCTTAAGTTTTAGGTGTACTTTACGATCACATAAGATCCCTGATGCGCCTCTCCACTTCAACCAACCCGCTTGGATTCTACGTGTCACATCTTTATCAATACCTCCGTCTTTTTGAACTATCGATCCAAGATTTTTAAAACACTCGCTACGGGAAATATTTTGATCACCAAACTTAATAATAAATCATGCGTCCTTCTTGTACTGCTAATTTTATTGCTGGTGATAATTTATTAATTATTGTTAATAGTGGGCCAATTTGTAATTAACTTCGAGTGTCTAATTTGGATAGCATTTTTGAGACATAAATTTTTTCTTGAGTGTAATATCTAGTGATAGTTGTGATTACAGACAACTAAGGTATATTCCAGAGAGATTGTTTCCTTTTTTAGGATATATGGAAAAACGAATATAAGTTCTATTTATATAGAGTGAATGATTTGGTTTAAAGTTATCATACTAGTTTTTTTCTTATAGCTGTTAAATCTTATCTGAATTGGAATTTATTGATTCAATTTCATGTATAGGAGTTTCATCACTGGATGTGGGAGTATCTTTAACGGAATAAGTATAAATACCATAATCATGAAGATTATGAATAATTATTCATTTAATATTGTGGGACATTTATTAGCATAATGTCCTTGGTTACGTTTCATTTAAACTTCTTTAAAATTACTTTTGTATAATTTTTTTTTTGGCAGGTGCTGTCCTGACTGCTGATTGAATGATTTGAATCTCCGTCTGAATTTAACTTTCCATTTTTTTGTGCAATTTTGAACTTATATTTTTTTTCATTACTATTTTTTTTGTTCACTCTGATGGATTAATTTTTGTTCTTCATTGCTAATATTTTGTGATTTGTCAATTGCTGAATTTAACAAACTATTTATAGCATGACAAGTTGACAATTATTTTGGGTTGGCTTTATGAACTTTCTTTTGAACAATTTCTATCTGTACTATCTTATGTCTATCATTTTCCCTCAAAATTATCTGAGACCGCTTTTATCTACCCATTTAGACTCCGTTTTGGAGGACTTATTTTCACCGGTCAAGCGGTTACGACCGCATGAACCGGACCTTGTCAAGGTCCGGTTCATGCGGTCGTAACCGCTTGACCGGTGAAAATAAGTCCTCCCAAACGGAGCCTTAATGATGTGTTTCCATCATTTGTTGTCCATGTCTAAATAATTCTATCACCTATCTTATCTTCAATAGAAGCTAATCCCACGCTTTCTCTAGCATACCAAATTCATTAATTCATCCTTTGTTTTTCCATACACACCTATTTTAATTTTTTCACATAATATTCAACTATCAATGACATACCTCCCAACACTCAGATCAATGCGATACATCCCTCATAAATACATTTTAATCACAATCGAATTTCAATATTTCATTGTGTTTACAAATGCGAACAAGAGACCAGATTACCATCAATCATTAGACATCAATTTGCCCATACAACAATGTATTATCTACACAAAATGCCAAAGAACTTAACGGAGATCTTAGTCAGCCACAAAAAGGCTTTTTCAGATGTCCATACTTTTCTGTTAAAAGTCTTCATTTATGTTTTACAATTCGGTTGAATATTTTATTTGTTTACTCCGTATTTAAATATATGTCATCTTAAAACAGGTTGCTACTGTTGACAAATTTCAAGGTCAGCAAAATGATTTTATCTTGCTTTCTCTTGTTCGCACTCGCTTCGTGGGCCATCTACGTGATGTGAGGAGATTGATTGTTGCTATGTCTCGAGCTCGTTTGGGGCTATATGTGTTCTGCAGGCGTTCTTTGTTTGAACAGTGCTACGAACTTCAACCTACCTTTCAGCTACTTCTCCAAAGACCAGACCATCTTGCTCTGAATCTGGAGGAGGCCACTCCTTTTACAGAAAGACTTGTTGGAGAAACTGGGAGAATGCACTTTGTAAGTGACATACAGGAAATGAACGGCTTGGTTAATTTCAAGATGCACCAACTCTACCAGGTATCTCACATCAGAACTCATTAATCGTAAATGTCTTTCTTTCTTTTGAAAAATTGTGGTGTACTACTTGAGTTTAAAAATTAGTTTACCTTACATTTAGTTAGGAACTGATATAAATTGTTTTTTGAATTTAAATCACATATTTTTACAGTTAATACTAAGTATACCCTTCCAAAATGCATATTCCTTCAAGCTACATGTTCCTTAGCAAGTAGGCAATTTGACAAGAACGTCATCACTAATTGACGTGATATAAGTTAACTCGTTTGTGGTGAAAAATAATTCGAGTTCGTCTAGGTCCAATATTAACCCGATTGTGGTGAAAAGTTAGCCATGGTTGTCTAATTCCGATATTAGTATTTCATTTACAACAACACTCAAGCCTTTATCTAGTTGTAATAAGTCAAGTCTTTATATTTCTTTATATCCCACTGTGGGGGTATTTTGGACTTTGTGTATTTTTCTCTCTACTCATATATATGGATGAGTAGTGGTTTTGATGCAATAAATTAATTCTCGGTTTTGTTTCAACTTGGTATCAAAGCAGGGAGAAAAAGCCTAATCCCGCAACTTTCGTTCTGCCGCCCGCAACTCGCCGTACATCCCGCGTCCGCCTCTCCACCGCCACCGCTGGTTTGAAGTTCATTCCACGGTGAGTTGCGACCTTCTCGTCGGCGGTTGCACACGTTGAAGGAGACTGCCGCCTCTCCTAATGATTTGTGCCTTGTTACAGTCGTCAGTCCATGTTGTTGCCTGTCTCTCTTCTGTCGACCAAGTACCACTGTGACTTCTCCGGTCTTCGTTTGCTCTGACTTCACCGGATTCACCGCTTGCTTCTTGTATCCTTTTCTTCCTCCAGATTCAGATCAGTTTTTGATCGTTGTCGAAGTAGTTGTCGATTCGGATTCAGATCTGTATCCTCATCGTGCCTGCATCAGCTGTGTTCTTCGTCGGTCCTTGTTGAAGCCGTCGACGCCCGTCTTCGGCGCAGATGCTCGATCAGAGCATTTAATCCTCTCAGATTTCTCTGTGCTGATGTCGTCGCCGATGCCTTGCTAATTGCTCTTGTTGTTGTTGCTGTGTCGTCTCTGATTCTCTGCTGTTGTGCTGCTCCCAGTCTTCGTCGGGTGTGCCGGTGCTACAAATGGGTGACACGCCGCAAACTTATTCTTATTTGGCTTCTGTTGGACGTGGTCATGGTCGTGGTCGGGGTCCCAGCCATAGAGGAACTCGCTGGGGGTGTTCTCGTGTGCCTGATACTGCGTCTGCAACCAAGGTCTATGATGCCCCTCCATATCCTCCTTCTGGACAGTTTTCCATCCAGGAATTGGATGTTCTTCGTTGCCTTCTTCATTTCCAATATGCTCCACTTCATTTGCCACTGCAGCTTCACCCAATGCGCACACTGCGACTATTGCTCCCACTACTTAGATCATTGATTCAGGTGTCGCTGATCATATGACTGGATCTTCCTCAGGTTTTGTCTCCTACACACCTTTATCTGGCAAAGATAAGGTTATCTCCGCTAATGATACCTTGTCCTCCATTGCGGGCAAAGGACTTGTGTCGTGCTCGTCAACTATCTCCTTTTTCTCTGTTCTTCATGTCCCCTCTTTTTCCCGCAACTTACTTTCAATCAGCAACATTATTAAATCTCTTAACTGCTCTGTAAGTCTGTAACATTCTTTTCTAACTCGTGTTTTTCAGGAATTGGGTACAAAGCGGACAATTGGTAGTGGTAGGAACCATCGTGGCTTGTACTACCTGGATACCCAACCTCCATCTCGAGCTCTCACATCGACCACTGTCACTGATGCTGATGTCTGACGATGGCATCTGCGCCTCAAACATCCTTCTCCCATTTATCTTTCCAAGCTGTTTTCAGCTTTCTCTCTGTTTATTAAAAATTTGTCATGTGATGTTTGTGCTACGTCAAAACATGTTCTACACACCTCTGTGCATTTATCTTCTCCTACTGACACTCCTTTTTTTATTATACACTCTGACGTTTGGGGTCCTTCCCCTGTGGTTTCTTTATCTGGTTTTGATGGTTTATTACCTTCATTGACTGTTTTTCAAGAGCCACTTGGGTCTATTTGCTGAAGAAAAAAAGTGACGTACTGTCTTGTTTTCAAACTTTTCATAAGATGATTCATACCCAATTTGATGGCAAAATTTGCGTTCTTTGTAGTGACAATGGAGGGGAATACAATGATTGTGGTCAGTTTGGCTCCTACCTCTCCAATCATGATATCTTACATCAAACCACATGTGTTCACACCTCCACACAAAATGGGGTTGCTGAGCGGAAGAATCATCATCTTCTTGATGTAGCACATTGTCTTCTTCACTCTATGCACCTTCCCAAATCCTATCGGTGTTGAAGCCAAAAATGACCCCAACGAATGTTCACAAACCAAAGTGCAGCCGACGCCTACTTCTCTCTTACCTCGACCCTTGACTGGCTGCTAAGGTCAAAAGACTGAACCAAAGCCTCAGTTGGGAGGTCCCACCACACACCCGGAAGATCTCTGAGAGCTTCCCCTCCAAAGCCAAATGCTGGGCTGGGAGCTCCTCAGAAGGCAATAGAGTGGGAGAATAATGAAAGTCCTGCCTTCCGAAGAGCCCCTATGGGTCTTTTTATAGTCTTCCTTTGACCTGAAAATACTGAAATACCCCTGAGGGGTCTGCCAATAGCCAAATCCCGCTGTCCTCCCAAGGGTATTTGGGTAATTTTACCTCGGGATAATAATAATAAAATAATCCCCTTTACGAGCGCCGGGCCCTACCACGTGGGCCCACTTAGCGAGAACCCTGGCCGTGAAGGCTCTCGCTGGACCCCCAACTGGGCCAACCTTGGCGAGACCCCTTGCCAGGGAGGTTCGCGCCCCTCACGGTCTTGAAACTATCGCGACTGAAGGCTCACTTAGGGCCTTCTCGCCTGCCCTGGGCGGGAGCTTCCCCTAAGGCGGGAGCTTCCGTAGTCAGGCCCTCTGCTTCGGTCGGTCGACGATCTCTCCTGCCGAGAGCTCGACTATCTGCCCTTGCCGGTCGACGATCTCTCCTGCCGAGAGCTCGACTATCTGCCCTTGCCGGTCGACGATCTCTCCTGCCGAGAGGTCGACTATCTGCCCTTGCCGGTCGACGATCTCTCCTGCCGAGAGGTCGACTATCTGCCCTTGTTTCCTCAGCTTTCGCCTGCCCTTGGCGAGAGCTCCTACAGGACAAGAACTCCCCAAGTATGCCCTAGGGTTAACCCGAGGCTAGCCTGAGACTAGCCCAATCCTGACCAGCGAATATGGGGTTGTACAATCGGGGTGATGCCGTCCTCACTGTCTTTCATCTTATCAATCGTCTTTCCTTCCGTGTTTTAGACTATGCTACTCCCATCGCTCGCCTCTCTTCTATGTCGATTGTCTATACCTCTCATCTTCCACCTCATGTCTTTGGGTGTTTATGTTTTGTGCATGTTCATCAGCCTCATAGGGACAAACTTGACCTCCGGGTTCAATGTTGCGTCTTTATTGGTTATTCCGCCACTACGAAAGGATATCAGTGTTACCACCCTCCTTCCAGACATTTCTTTTGTAACATAGATGTTACTTTTCGAAAGGAGGAACCTTATTATCCAGTTCCGACTCACTCTTTTTGTCAGGGGGAGTTGGGTGACTCTTATGTTCCTCCTACTCTCCCTCTTCCTCGTATTCCTCCTCTCATTCCCGCTCAGTCATCTACCCTCGTTCCTACGATTCAGATATCTCTGTCTTCTCCCATGTAAGTTCCTGTTTCTCAGATTCCTACTTCCATCTCTCCTTTTTCGCACGTATACCACCATCTTACCCCGACCCATCAGGCTTTTATTTCTGCATTATCTTTGATTTTCATTCCCAAGACGTGGCAGGAAGCATTGAGGATACCGGTTTGGACACAGGCTATGAAGGAAGAAATGTCATCCTTGGACAAAAATCACACATGGGACGTCTCCTCCCTTCACCCCGGAAAGAAATCTATTGGATCCCGGTGGGTATTCTCGGTTAAGCATAATCAGGATGGTAAGATTGAACGATACAAGACTCGGTTAGTTGCTCAATGATACACTCAAACTCAAGGAGTGGACTATTAAGAGACGTTTGCTCCATTGGCAAAGATGGACTCTATACCGGTTCTTTTATCATGTGTTGCTTGCTTAGGATGGGATCTTCATCAACTGGATGTTAAATATGCTTTCCTCCATGGTGAACTTGATGAGGAAGTGTACATGAAATTTCCCCTGGATTTGTAAAACAGGGAGTAGAAGGTCTTGTCTATCGCCTGAAAAAGTCCCTATATGGGCTGAAACAGTCTTTCAGGGCATGGTTTGACAGATTTCTCAAGGCAATGATCAAAATTGGTTACAAGCATGGACAATCGATCACACCATGTTTGTTCGCAGAAACGACCAAAAAATTGTGATCCTTATTGTTTATGTGGATGATATTGTGATTACCGGCAATGACACTGAGGAGATTAGTAACCTTAAGGCTCTTTTCTATTTGCTGGGTTTGAGGTGAAAGACTTAGGAAGATTACAGTACTTACTGGGTATTGAGGTGACCCGGTCAAATCAAGGTATATTTATCTCTCAACAGAAGTATGTCCCGGATATTTTAAAAGAGACTGGAATGCTACGTTGTGTCCCAACAAACATTCCTATGGAGGAGAATCACAGGATAGATGAGGACGTTGATGGAGATCGCACGGATATTTCAAGCTATCAGAGATTGGTTATATATATATATTGGGTCATTTACCAGGACCTCCCCTCTAACTTTGTTAAATTACTGACAGCACCCCTCTTATTTTCGAAATTACAAAAACTTCCCCTAGAGTTTTCATTTCATTACAAAAACCTCCCCTGAAGTTTTAATTTCATAACATCCATGCACAAAAACACCCCCCTGGGTGAACAGTGTTCATGGGGTATTTTTCTTCATGGATGCAATGAAATGAAAAGATCAAGGGAAGTTTTTGTAATGAAATGACAACTTAAGTGGAGTTTTTTGTAATTTCAAAAATAAGAGGGGTGCTCTCACTAATTATGCTAGTTTACAAGGGAGATTTGGGTAATTATTTCTATATATATATATATATATATATCACAGCCGTCCTGACATTACTTACGTTGTTTGTATCTTGAGTAGATATATGCATGCTCCGAGAATCAAATATCAAGAGGCAGCATATCGCGTATTGTGATACCTGAAGAAATCTCCCGATCGTGGTCTTTTGTTCTCTCGGAATAATCACTTGAAGACTGAAGTCTTCACCGATGTTGATTAAGCTGGATGTCGTGATGACATGAAATCTACTACCGGCTACTATACCTTTGTCGGAGGAAATGTAGTGGCATGGAGGAGTAAGAAGCAGAATGTGGTTGCTAGATCTAGTGTTGGGGCTGAGTATCATGCAATGTCTCAAGGTCTATGTGAGGGTCTTTGGGTGCATACCATGCTACATGACCTAGGGCTCCGAGAGAATAGCCCTATCTCCCTATACTGTGACAATATGACTGCAATCAGCATAGCTCATAACCACGTTCAACATGATAGAACTAAACATGTTAAAGTAGATAGACACTTTGTCAAAGACCATTTGGATAAAGGAAATGTGGTCACTCCGTTCGTTCAGTCCGAAGACCAACTTGCCGATGTGTTCACCAAGAGTTTGGGATGCGATATTTTTGCTGATGATATTCAGAATCTTGGAAGGCAGGTATCTTTCGTTCGACTTGAGGGGGAGAGTTGTAATAAGTCAAGTCTTTATATTTCTTTATATCCCACTGTGGGGGTATTTTGGACCTTATGTATTTTTCTCCCTACTCATATATGGATGAGTAGTGGTTTTGATGCAATTAATCAATTCTCGGTTTTGTTTCCACTTATCCCACTATAGTGGGGTCGGCAGTATGGATCCTTTGTCGTCATTGTCCGTGTCCCATATTTTTAGTCATAATCTCACTGATCCCTAAGTACATCATGTCTTTCCATATAGTTTCATTCTAAGTCTTCATAGGTCTACCCCTCTCCCGTTTAACATGCCTAGTGACTAAACTCTCACAACGCCTAACATGTGCCTCTAATGGTCTCCTTTTTACTTGCCCAAACAATTTTAGTTGAGCTTCTGACATCTTCTCTGCAATTGGTGTCACTCCTATCTTATCCCAGATACATTCATTCCTAATTTTATCCAGTCTTGTGTGTCCGCACATCCACCTAAGCATTCTCATATTCGCAAGTCCCAATTTTTACTCATATACACAATTCACTGCCCAACACTCAGAATCATAGAGCATCACTGGTCTAATTGCAGTACGCTAAAACTTGTCATTAAGTTCTAATGGGATTTTACGATCTCATAAGATCCCTTACGTGCCTCTCCACTTCAACCAACCTACTTGGATTCTATATATTGCATCTTTATCAACACCTTTTTTGCACTACTAATGTACAACCCGTATTTAGCGAGCCCGACCCAGTCCACATTCAGAAAAGCTTTAGTCCGGCGAGCTCGAGCCCGGTGATCCCAGATCAGTCAAGCTCAAGCCTGGCTAGCCCAAGTCGGGCAAGCTCCAATCCAGATAACTCAACCTAGACGACTTCAGTCCAGGTGATATTCAGATCAACGACCTCACAACTAGGCGAGCCGACTCGGCCCGAGGCGAGCTTAAGCTAGGCAAACCTCGTCCCTAGGCAAGCTCAAGCTAGGCGAGCCTCGTCCCCAGGCGAGACCAAGCTAAGCTACCCCTAGCTCTACGCGAAATCAAGATAGGCGAGTACGAGCCTTACCAGCCCCGAAACTCACTCAAACTCAGTGGGTCTCGATCCATTGACATTTAGTTATTCGCAGGCCATCAGGGTCTGCTTATAGTACTCATAAAAAGGTGGAGACCGCTGTCCGCAAGCCAGTTGGGGTTGCTAATAACACTAATGAAAAGACGCAGTCCACTATCCGTTGGCCAGAAAAGATTGTTTTACCCTCGTTAAGTTTTTACCTATAAATAGACCCAAAAGCACCTCGGAGAAGGCAGACCCAGCCTCCTAGAGCTCTTCCCTTTGAGCTTTCTTCTTCGTGCCATATGAGGTGCCGAGTTCAACTTTGGCTTTGGGAGGAGAAGTTAGAATAACTTCCGGATGTGTGGCGGGACCTCCTCGCTGCAACTCGCGGGTCTGAGTGTTGGAAAATCACTTTTTAATTAGTGAGGGCCGGCCCTGGGCTCGGAATACCCCCAGTATAAAGCGTTTGATGACGAGTCAAGTATCTTGAACTGCCCCCTCTTAATCCAAATTTCGTTGAATCGGTATCCGGGTTTCAACACTTTTGGTGTCGTGAGTGTGGTCTGACAGTTCGTGTAGAAAAACTCACCCGACGACGCCATGACGGGACATGGAGAGCATGGAGACGACCAAGGCAACTCGTCCTCATCCAGCGGGTTCTTTACACAAAGCGATTTCATGGAGTTTAGGAGGTCGATGGAGGAGATGGTGCAGAGTCTACTCGCCCAGCGCGGTGAGGGCGCAACACCCACACCGTTGGTCATCGCCCCGCCTGGCGAGGCGGGCCACGATCAGCGACCCGGCAAGGAGATCGTCCAAGAGGGTGAGGACGAAGCGCTACACCCGCGGGTTATTTTCGCAAGTACTCCAACAACTTGCTGCTTGGAAGGCGAGTTCGAGCGAGCTCGCCCGGCTCATCATGTCGCGCCAACGAGTCCCTTCTGCCAGTTTGTGTTGCCTGCTCTCTTTTCGGATGGATTTATAGAGCCCACAATGAATTTATACTCCGGGAGGGACGACCCCGTTCAAAACCTACAATGGTTTGAGGACATGGTCTCGGTACGATCGATGACGGACCCCTTCAAGTGTCGGTTGTTCGTCATCACGTTTAAAGGAAAAGCAAGGGATTGGTTTCAACAGCTACCAGCCAGCTCGATCTACAATTTTGAGGATCTGCGCAGGGGTTTCTTGCTCCTTTTTTCCACATCAAAGAAGAAAAGAAGGGGTCGGAGGCCCTCTTCCTCATCAAGCAGGGACCTCGAGAGTTACTAGTATCTTATGCTGATCGCTTCTAGGAAGAAATTCTCGCGGTGCGGGAGGTTTCGAGACACATCCTCATGTTGGCCTTCAACTTGGGCTTGCAGGATGAGTTCTTCAAGATGGAGTTGGCCCGCGTCCCGCCGGGCGACGAGCCAGGGATTTGTGACCAAGTTAGCCAAGCTGACATGAGAAGGGGAGGAAGCGGCGAGAGGAGCCAAAGGAAGAGAAGAGCAGAGAAGGTGGAAGGGAGAAAGGCCTCGTGAGAATCAAGACCGACAGAACCGGGAGAAGAGATTTCAAGGCTCGCCCACTAGGCCTGCGCGGAGGCCAGCGGGAGGAGGCTAGGGCAATTCATAAATTGAGGAGAGATGATGGAGAAGTTGCTGCAGAATCACTGTGTTTCAACGACTAGTACGGGGGCTTATCTGCCTATCCCATTCACGCCCAAATATTTCTTATGTTGATAGGGTTATCAGTCAATTCATGCATTCTCCTAGGTCTCAACACTTGGATGTTGCCCACTGGGTCTTACGATATCTCCAATCCTCTCCTGGATGAGGTATCTTGTTCACCCCAAGTAAAAAAGTTAACCATTGAAATTTTTGCAGATGTTGATTGGGTGGGATCTATTGATGACCGAAGTTCCACTTCTGGATATTGTTCCCCGGTTGGAGGTTATTTGGTAACCCGGAGAAGCAAAAAACATGTTTTCAGGACTAGTGTTGAAGGTGCATTTAGAGTTGTGGTTCGTGGGATGTGTGAAGGAATGTGGATTCGGTGTAAGAACTTAGGATTCAAAGCAGGAGCCCTTTCAGACTGATACGTCGTAATCGTATCAAGAGCGCGAATAAGAAATGTGTATTGCATTAAACAAACGTAAACATACAATCGAGAGACAAGCTCTCGCCAAGTATCCGGAGGCTAGGTCCTCCTTGACACTCCACTCTCCAAGAGAGATCAAACTCTAAGACTCAAAAGATGAACAAGACTCCACCGCTAGGGATTCTTATCTAGATGGAGAGAAAACACTTAATAATACAATAAGGAAGCAAGCCGTTGAGTGACTCTCGCGAGGTGAGGTTGAACGTCCGAGCGTATGCGTGAGACGTGTTCCCCAATGCAAAGACATATCACAGGATTTATTGTGACAAGACGGCTATCAGCATTGCACACAATCCTGTTTAGCATGACCGTACTAAACATGTTGAAATTGACAAATATTTCATCAATGAAAACATAGTAAAGGGAGTTGTGAGCACTTCATTTGTCGCTTGTAATCAACAGTTGTCTAACGTTCTTATTGGAACCGAGATTCGGTTCCACCTAGAGTTCGGACCTAGGGTGCAGCTCACACCTACTTCTCCCAAGCCGTCCATTGGTGAGAGACCTGAATTTGGAAAATAACCCTTGGCTCTAGCGTGGAGGTCCCACCTCACACCCGGAAGATCTTTGAGATCTCCCCCTCCCTAACCAATGCTGAGCTAGGTGCCTTGGAGGATGAAGGAAGAAAATGATGATTGGTGAAAACGGATCCCTCTCTGAGGCATCCCGATGGTCTATTTATAGATTTTTGAAAACAGCCTGCAAATAGCTGACATCTGCTGCTCTAAAATTACTGAAATACCTCGGGGTTGGTCTGCCAACAGCCAAACTCCGTTATTCTGAACAGCTATTCGCAGCCCACCAAGGGCAAAATAGCAGACCCTCAAGCCGGGCGAGCTGCTCAAGGGGCCGGGAGAGAACCTCAAGCCGGGCGAGAACGAGGTCGGTCGAGATCTCCAAGCCGGGCGAGGACTCCGAGCAGGTGCCGACCTCCCACCCCACCCGCCCCCCTTAGAAATGAAGCCAGGGCGGGTGTCGGCCTCCCTCCGCACCCGCCCCCCTTAGAAATGAAGCCAGGGCGGGTGTCGATATCCCGCCGCACCCACCCCCTAGAACTGGCCGGGGCGAGTACCGGCCTCCCGCCGTACTCGCCCCCTGGAGAAGGGGCCGGGGCGGGTGCCGGCCTCCCGCCGTACCTGCCCCCTGGAACTGGCCAGGGTGAGTACCGGCCTCCCGCCGTACTCGCCCCTGGAGAAGGGGTCGGGGCGGATGCCGGCCTCCCGCCGCACCCGCCCCCTGGAACTAGCCGGGGTGAGTACCGGCCTCCCGCCGTACTCGCCCCCTGGAGAAGGGGCCGGGGCGGGTGCCGGCCTCCCGCCGCACCCGTTCCCTGGAACTGTCTGGGGCGAGTACCGGCCTCCCGCCGTACTCGCCCCCTGGAGAGTACACCAAGCAATAGCAAGCTAGGCAAAATTTTTTATCCCCCTACTAGAATATCATGCATATCAACAGTAATTTGGCCTCCTGGAGTGCAAAACCCCCTAAAAGATTACAAATGTGTAGCAAGTCTTGCGCCTTGCTTGGGGGCCCCATTTCGCGAATACGGGGTTGTACGCAATCCCCGCTCTTTTCGAGCGAGTTCCACGCTCGGAAAGAAACATCCAACCCAACGTATTCGCTGAGTGTAGAGCTCTTGGAGCCGAAAATACTTGGCCTCTCCGAGGGGTCAACCTGCCATGCCAGCTAATGGGAGCCTGGGTGACGAGATCCCCTCCGGGTATAATTCACTTAACCTCCACGAGGGGTCAACCCGCCATGCCAGCTAATGGGAGCCTGGGTGACGAGATCCCCTCCGTGTAGGAACTTTCTCTCCACCGAGGCACATTCGACTCATCCAACTAGTGAGAGCCTGAGTGAGAAGATCCTCTCGGGGGTGCAACTTTCTCTCCAACGAGGAACATTCGAATCATCCAACTAGTGAGAGCCTGGGTGAGGAGATCCTCTCGGGGGTGGAACTTTCTCTCCACCGAGGCACATTCGACCCATCCAGCTAGTGAGAGCATGAGTGAGGAGATCCTCTCGGGGGTTGGAACCTTTTCTCCACCGAGGCACATTCGACCCGTCCATCTAGTGAGAGCCTGGGTGAGGAGATCCTCTCGGTGGTTAGAACCTCTCTTCACCGAGGCACATTCGACCCATCCAGCTAGTGAGAGCCTGGGTGAGAAGATCCTCTCGGGGTTTGATTCCTTTTCTCCACCGAGGCACATTCGACCCATCCAGCTAGTTGGAGCCTGGGTGGGGAGATCCTCTAGGGAGTTGGAACCTTCTCTCCACCGAGACACATTCAACTCATCCAGCTAGTGAGCCTGAGTGAGGAGATCCTCTCAGGGTTTGATTCATTTTCTCCCCGAGGCACATTCGACCCATCCAGCTAGTGAGAGTCTCGGTGAGGAGATCCTCTCGGGGTTGGAACTTACTCTCCACCGAGGCACATTCGACCCATCCAGCTAATGAGAGTCTGGGTGAGGAGATCCTCTCGAGGGTTGATTCCTTCTCTCCGTCGAGGCACATTCGACCCATCTAGCTAGTGAGAGCCTGAGTGAGGAGATCCTCTCGGGGGCGGAACTTACTCTCCACCGAGGCACATTCGACCCATCCAGCTAGTGAGAGTCTGGGTGAGGAGATCTTCTCGTGGTTGGTTCCTTCTCTCCACCGAGGCACATTCGACTCATCCCGCTAGTGAGATCCTGGATGAGGAGATCCTCTCGGGGGTTTGTTCCTTCTCTCCACTTAGGCACATTCGACCCATCCAGCTAGTGAGAGCCTGAGTGAGGAGATCCTCTCGGGGTTTGATTCCTTCTCTCCACCGAGGCACATTCTACCCATCCAGCTAATGAGTGCCTGAGTGAAGAGATCCTCTCGGGGGTTGGAACCTTCTCTCCACCGAGGCACATTCGAACCATCCAGCTAGTGAGAGCCTGAGTGAGGAGGTCCTCTCGGGGTTGGTACTTTCTCTCCACCGAGGCACATTCGACTCATCTAGCTAGTGAGAGCCTGAGTGAGGAGATCCTCTCGCGGTTGGTACCTTCTCTCCACCGAGGTACATTCGACTCATCCAACTAGTGAGAGCCTGGAGCAGGAGATCCTCTCGGGGTTTGATTCCTTCTCTCCACCGAGGCACATTCGACCCATTCAGCTAATGAGAGCCTCGGTGAGGAGTTCCTCCTAGGGGTTTGGAACCTTCTCTCCACCGAGGCACATTCGACCCATCCAGCTACTGAGAGCCTGGGTGAGGAGATCCTCTCGGGGTTGGTACCTTCTCTCCACCGAGGCACATTCGACCCATCCAGCTAGTGAGAGTCTGGGTGAGGAGATCCTCTCGGGGTTGGTACCTTCTCTCCACCGAGGCACATTCGACCCATCCAGCTAGTGAGAGCCTGGGTGAGGAGATCCTTTCGGGGTTGGTACCTTCTCTTCACCGAAGCACATTCGACCCATCCAGCTAGTGAGAGACTGGGTGAGGAGATCCTCTCGGGGTTTGATTCCTTCTCTCAATCGAGGCACATTCTACCCATCCAGCTAATAAGAGGCTGAGTGAGGAGATCCTCTAGGGGTTTCATTTAGGCACGTCATTCGAATCATACTAAATTCAACATCCTCAAACGAGGAAAATTTCAAGATACATTATCTCCTGACTCAGCTGGGCAGTGGTAGAGTTCATTACAAAAACATAAAGGGAAACAGACTTTACCGAAGCAAGGTCTCTTCCGGCTGCTTGGGCATGATGGTCGTCATTCGCCTCCTCCTCTGATACCCCTATCCTGCTCAAGCTGTCCATGATCTTCTCCATCCCCTCTGCCCTGGCTAGCCAGGAGATGGTGTTGACGGTCGTGACGTAGCACTGCCTTGCTATCCTGGGGTCTCCCCTGACCCTGACATGGATCCCTCCAGTATTAAACTTGAGGCACTGGTGGAAGGACGATGACACACAGCAAAAGGCGCTGATGAGGGTTCTTCCGAAGATTGCGTCTTAACTGCTCGGAGCGTCAACAATGACGAACCAGCAATTCCTTGAGGTCCCCCCCCCCCCACTTCACCTGGAGTCCGACTCCACCTTCTACCTCCTTCCTTTTCCCTGAAAATCCGAACAGGGGTCGGTCCGAGACCAACACCCTCCTTGGTTCCACCTTCATCTCGTCAAACGCCTTCTTGAAAACGACGTTGACGGAGCTCCCGTTGTCCACCAAGATTCGGGAGACGGTGTAGCCTTCGATGACTGTCTGGATGACCAGCGCATCGCAGAACGGATCCTCATGATCCGGCATGTCCTTCATTGAGAAGGTGATCTTCTCCTCTGGGGTAGGGTCTGGGATGTCGAAGCGACGCTCCGACGGTACATGATATGGAGGCTTGCCTTTCGAGTGGCCTCGATCCCCACTCCACCATGGATCACTCCTATACCTCCTCGGGGTCCTATGTCGACCCGGTCCTCACATACGTCTTCTCCCAGAATCCGGCGGGTGCTGCTGGGCTGGGGCTCTCGCCTCTCTCACTTCCAGGAACTCGAGGCAGGTAGCTGTGGCGTGACCCTCTACCTGGTGGAAATCACAGTATGACAACACTCTTCCTTCCCTTCTTCGACAGGCTGGGTGATTCCTCCCGTTACCTCTTCCCCCTCTTCCTATCTCCATGGCTTGTTGCGGTGGGGGTAGGAGCTGTCTAGGGGCTTGCCTCTGGAAGTTGAACCTCCCTTGACCTCCATGGAAGTTCCCCGCACCCTGGACGGGACCTCTTCCTGGACCCTGAACAGGCCCTCCCTGTTGCCTCCAACCTGGCTCCTAACCTTCCTGAGGTCCCTGGAACCCCTGAGCTCTTGGTTCTTCTCTCCTTCTTCCCTCCTGATGCCTCGAGCCACATTACTCTTTCGACTTTGTCTCTGTTAACCTTGCCAACTTCTTGACAAACGCCGGGTTGGCCGCCTCGGTTGCTATTTCCTCCGCCGCCCTTTCCATCAGCTCCTCGAAGAATAGGCGGGCCTTTCGGGTCAGACTCATCTTGAAGAACCCCTCACGCAATCCCAGTGTAAATGTCATCTGTAGGGCATACCCCGACATCTCCTGGATGTCCAGGATCTATTCTTGGAACCTGTCCACATATTTGGCTAACGACTCCTCCGCCCTCTGTCTTATCAGGAAGATGGACTCGAGACTCTTCCTCCTCTTTTTAGAAGTTGAGAAGCGAAGCTGAAAACTCCGGCTCAAGTCTTCGAACCCGTAGATCGATCTCGCTCGGAGTTGATGGAACCAATTCCTTGCCTTGTCTTTCAACGTGATCGCAAAGAGGCGACACTTGAATGCATCCGTCATCGGCCTGATAGAGACCGCATCTTCGAACCACTGCAGGTGCTGGACGGGATCATCTTTCCCGGTATAGTAGGTCATGTCAGACTCTCTGAACCCCTCGGGAACGGGAGCTGAGACAATCAGCTCGCTGAAGGGTGACCCCCAACTTGGCGGTCTCGCGTGCTCCACTCGCGCGACCTGCTCGCATGGGAGGCTAGCCCCCGCCGAGCTTGGGAATAACTCCCGACCGGTAAGGTCTCGCTCGACCCCCTCTCCCATCCTTTCCTTACCGGGCCGTCTTCCTGGTGCACTTTCTTCTACCCCTCCTGGGGTCATCTCGCCTAGACCCCTGGGAGCTGCCTCGCCGAGACCTCTAGAAGCTGGCTCGCCGAGACCCCTGGAAGCTGTCTCGCCGAGACCCCTGGGAACTAGATTCTGGGGGTTGGGAGTTGAGCAATCACTCCGAGTAGCAATACTTCGCAGCATCTCCATGATGCCTTGAATGGACGCCATGAACTCTTCCCTCCCTACAAAGGGTGTTCGGTTGGGGAGCTCGTTGGAGTCATCACCACCTCCATGATCTCCCGTCATGGAACCTGCTCATGAACTTCTGTATGAACCGCGATTCACGCTCACCACACCAAAATGTTGGAACCGAGATTCGGTTTTATTTAGAGTTCAGACCTAGGGTGCAGCTCACACCTACTCCCAAGCCGTCCCTTGATGAGAGACCTGAATTTGGAAAATGACCCTTGGCTCTAGCGTGGAGATCCCACTTCACACCCGGAAGACTTTTGAGATCTCCTCCTCCCTAGTCAATGCTGAGCTAGGTGCTTTGGAGGATGAAGGAAGAAGATGAAGATTGGTGAAAACGGATCCCTCTCCAAGACACCCCGAGGGTCTATTTATAGATTTTTGAAAACGGCCTGCAAATAACCGACATCCACTGCACTAAAATTACTGAAATACCCCGGGGCTGGTCTGCCAACAGCCAAACTCCGCAGTTCTGAACAGTTATTCGAAGCCCACCAGGGGCAAAATAGCAGACCCTCAAGCCGGGCGAGACCCTTAAGCCGGGCGAGAACCTCAAGCCGGGCGAGAACTCCAAGCCGGGCGAGATCTCCAAGTCGGGCGAGGACTCCGAGCAGGTGCCGACCTCCCGCCGCACCCGCCCCCCTTAGAAATGAAGCCAGGGCGGGTGTCGGCCTCCCGCCGCACCCACCCCATGGAACTGGCCGGGGCGAGTACCGGCCTCCCGCTGTACTCGCCCCCTGGAGAATGGGCCGGGGAGGGTGCCGGCCTCTCGCCGCACCCGCCCCCTGGAACTGGCCGGGGCGAGTACCGGCCTCCCGCCGTACTCGCCCCTTGGAGAAGGGGCCGGGGCGGGTGCCGGCCTCCCGCTGCACCCGCCCCCTGGAACTGGCCGGGGCGAGTACCGACCTCCCGCCGTACTCGCCTCCTGGAGAAGGGGCCGGGGTGGGTGTCGGACTCCCGCCGCACCCGCCCCCTGGAACTGGCCGGGGCGAGTACTAGCCTCCCGCTGTACTCGCCCCCTGGAGAGTACACCAAGCACTAGCAAGCTAGGCAATATTTTTTATCCCCCCACTAGAATATCATGCAGATCAACAGTAAATTGGCCTCCAGGAGTGCAAAACCCCCTAAAAGCTTACAAATGTGTAGCAAATCTTACGCCTTGCTTGGGGGCCCCATTCCGCGAATACGGGGTTGTACAGTTCTTACTAAGGGGTTGAGTCAGAGAGTCTTTGGGAACATTTGGGCAAGTTGAATTTGACAGACATCACAAACTCAACTTGAGGGGGAGTGTTGGAGTTTATGATTTATTTGTTTTGTCTATTGTATTTTCTCACTCCTGTATATTAAGGAGTGTACTCTAAATGAATTATTAAAGGTTTTTTTTATTTCCAGCAGTTTCCCATTAAAATTCAAACATCGGACTCATCAAGTTCTTCCTTCGCCTTTGAATTAAGCGGTAACTTACCTGGTTAGAAGATATCAAGATACTCTGCTTTCATCAGCCTGCTTACTGATATTCCATGGCTTGATCTGTGTGCTTTATTTGTCATTGTTCCCATAGAATGGAATAGATTATCCGGGCCCATGAGATCACTCAGCCTTCGACTAACCTTATTCAATATAAATCTATAAATACATTATTTATTGGGATCTCCCCCCAAAGTTTGTGTAATTATAGTTTGCACCTCTCCTTCTTTTGAAGCTACAATTGCCTCCATCAATGTTTACATTTCATAACATCCATGCACAAAAAGACCCCCCCTAAAGATTTACTCCAAGGGGGTACTTTTGTGCATGAATGTTATGAAATGTAAACATTGAGGGGAGGTTTTTGTAATTTTGAAGTTTAAAGTGGTGCAAGCTGTAATTGTGCAAACTTCGAGGAAAAGTCCCGGAAAATAACCTTTTATTTATAATAATAAGATCAGACAAATTAGCAATCACATGTTTTTTTAAGTAACCATATATTTTTTAATTAATTACCTAAATTTTCTCTAGGAGTTTGTATAATTACATGCCATATCTCTTTATCTTTTGAAATTACATAAACCACACCTCTGAATTTACACTCACAACATATGTGCACAAAAATATCCCCTGGAGCTTTCCCTTCAGTCGAGTTTTTTTTGTCTTCATGTTACGAAATAAAAACCTACAATGAGAGATTCCGATAAATGAATTGCTAACAATCGAGAAACCTGAAGAATTGCAAGAATAATGAAAATTTTAATAACACGGGAAATTTTAATAAATTATTAATTATCCAAATTTTCCCTGGGTGTTTGTTTAATTACAGTTGCACTTCTCTATCTTTTGAAATTACATAAATCTCCTCTTTGATTTTACATTTCACAACATACATGAACAAGAAAACCCCCTGGAACGAGATGTTCCTGGACCCTGTTGCCGAGGACAGGCCGGGTTTGGGCGATGGTTAGAGGTCATTTGTGACCTCTTTACTTTTCTTTTCTGTTCTTTGTTTGTTTTCTTGCTAATGCAATATTCAAGGAACTCCCCCGTCTGGAGAGTATTTTTTTTGCATGCAATGTCAAACTACAATGTGATGTTTTTTGTAAATTCGAAAGATAGGGGGTGCAACATGTAATCTTGCAAACTCACAGGGGAGACTAAAACATTAATTATTATAAAGAGCCATTTACCGGGACTTCCCCTCTAAGTTTGCTAAATTACTGACAGTACCCCTCTTATTTTCGAAATTACAAAAACTTCTCCTAAAGTTTTCATTTCATTACAAAAACCTCCCCTGAAGTTTTAATTTCATAACATCCATGCACAAAAACACCCCCCTCGATGTATATGGGTGTATTTTTTTTCATGGATGCAATGAAATGAAAAGTCGAAAAGAGATTTTTGTAATGAAATGAAAACTTGAAGGGAGTTTTTTTGTAATTTCAAAAATAAGATGGGTGCTCTCACTAATTATGATAATTTAAAGGGAAGGTTTGGGTAATTATTTCTTATTATAAATATATTAAGTTGAATGGAAGACTTTGTTTTATTCATCCAGCTCTTTTAACAGGTGCAGGTCATGGGAGACCATTATGGATCTTACCAAATGGAGCCCATTCCCTATTCAAATGGAACTCTAAGGCCATCATCATCCTCATCATCTTCTCATGACATTGTTATGGCCCCCGGCAAAACGGAGTGTGCCGCAGACAAATCTGAGGACACGGAAATGCTTCTTGTCAGCGGGGACGATAATTAAAATGCGCCTCAAGGAGATGTGATGGGTTAGCGGGTGACGAGATGATAGAAAGGGAGGCAAGTTAGTGATGCCCGCTCGATCTTCGAACGATTCATTACGAGACACTTCTTATGTGCTTAATCTCGGGGGGCGCATCAAAATCGTCAGGCGGGTAAGCCCTGAACTACAATTAATTTATAGCCAGGTCCTACCTCCCTGGTCGAATGGCGAAAATATTTGATCTGACCTCTGCGGCCGATGAAAATGGATCCCCCAAGGGGGTCGGCCCTCGGCAAACAAGTAATTTGGATCCTTGTAATTTGGGAGAATAGGAAGGAGGTACTTGGTGGTACCTGGTGTGTGTAATAAGAGTTGCTAATATTATAATACATTATACATGTGTATTAAAATTGTTGCTATTATTATTTTTACATAATTAATATATAAATATTATGGAGTGAGTTTAAAATAATATGTAGTTTTTGGTTATTTACCTGTTAGCATACGGATTTTCTCAACTATATTTATATTTTGTTTGAATTGATGTAAAAAATTTATGTTATTAAAATTGGAACTAGGAAATTAATATTGTCAAGTCTATTGAAAAACTAGGATTTGTGCATTTGAAAAACTTTTATTTAAAGAGCGAGCATTTAACCTTTCATCTGCGATCTTCGCAAAGGCGGGAGCAGAGGAAACATTGAAACAATGCGAGGTCGGCTTCAGATCATTATTTGTAAGGTCGGTCGAGGAAACATTACATTGCCCGGTTCTTTACTGCTTATTCATCATTATTTGTATAAATTTCTATTCAATCGTCACTTTTCAATCAGTAGCTTATTCATCAACGTAAACTATCCCAAATAGAGCTGTAGTCTTCGGCTTTATCCTAAACCCTATTTATTGACTGTGATGTGATTACTCTTAGGCTCCGTTTGGGAGGACTATTTTAACCGGTCAAGCGGTTACGACCGCATGAACCGGACCTTAATTAAGATTCGGTTCATGCGGTCGTAACCGCTTGACCGGTGAAAATAGTCCTCCCAAACGGAGCCTTAGTCTTCTGCTTTATACTATTATTGTTAAATGACAACAATTTATCATGTACACAAACACTTTCTATTTAGCCCCATCTCTTTTGAGAATATAAAGAGGATAAAATAGATATAAACTTGAATGACGCAACAATTATAGAAAATTAAACATTTTGATATAAAAGCATGTGAGCTATTAATTTTATAATCAAAATAAATATTTCTGCCTCTATGTTCTTATATCTTAAAGAAATAAGTCTCTAAGCTTTTGTCTTTAAGAATTAATCCTCAATTTTTTTTACTTTAAGAAATCGCCTTTATTATTTTGATCCTTAAATTCATTTCAACCACTTTCTTAAAGCAAATATTAAATCGTGATTTCTATGTGACAATGCATGATAGAATTTTTTTGTTTTTTAATAGCTTGGTGATAAATTTTTTATCTAATCAATTTTTATTTTTAAGTACCGTTAGGGCATGTTTGTTTGGGTGGAATCGGAGCTTTGGAATTGAAATTCAATTCCCAATTCTAATTCCGCCGTCTGGCGGTCCAAAACTTCAATGGGAAATTCCATGGGAAATTGAGGCAGATGAGCGAGTAATCACCACTTGGAGATGCTGGAGTTGAGTGCGTAAATCATTGATGTCTTCACGGGTGCGTATACCATTTCCCAATAATGATTTTTTCTGAGAGTTCGGATACTTGATCAAACAAAGCCGACCTCTGGACACAAGAATTCACAATTCTGATATTTCTTGCGCTCGTGACTCCAGTCACCCCTCGCGCCCGTGACTCCAACCCCGCTCGCGCTCACGACTCCAGCAGTCCAACCCGCTTCGCCAACCCGTCATCGTGAGATTCTCCTCTGGCGAAACACCAAAAACTGTCTTCTTCAACAGCGTGATCCCTTGTTCTCTTCTCCGGCCGGCAGCAGGTAAGGGTTTACCGACATCGACCTTTTCCTCTTCGACAACAAAATAACTCAATAGTTCAGGCGAGCCTCCTCCTTCATCTTTACGACCAGGTAGTTGTGTTTTGTGTAACATTTCCATCATTTATGATCCCTTCTCGCCAATTAGTTTCCTGTTTTTTCCCTCTATTTATTTCTGTTTAATTTTAACATGCACCCGAACAACGGAATTATTGATTTTAAATACTGTGATATAATTCTTGAATTCAGCTGAACATCAGAATTAGAATTAACTTCAATTCCAATTTCTGCAGCTGCAGAAATTGGAATTGGGTCAATTCCAATTTTTGCATATCATTTTCTGCAAACGAACGGAGTCTTATATTAAACCTAAAATTGGGACTGCCCCCTTTCAGATCCATCATTCTTCTCACAATCGCGGTGATCTCCTATCTTTGACTTTGTCTTCCTCACAGCGATCTCCTTCAGCGGCTTAGTCTTCTTCGCAGCGTTCTCGCCCTTTGACTCGAGTGAGAATTGCCACCCGACAAGACAATTACTTCATAAGTTTGTGTTTATTAATTATTTGGGTAAGAGTTTGATCCTACACAAACACAGTCACATAACAACATCTCAACAAACATCCACCAAGAACTGGGCTCACAAGAAGAGTGACCACTCAACAACCATTCATAATCGGCTCTTATGAGGTACTCCGTGAAGAATTAGGTATCAAGTCACAACCACACCCACGTCAGCCGAGGGTTGTCTTTCGGACCAATCTCCATTTCGAAATCTACATCTGGGATAAGTGCTACATTGCCGTGTGGAGGAAGCGACAGGGACGATGGAAGGTAAGCGAAAACTAAAAACCTAAAAAAAAGAGCAAACCAGTTTAATGTTCGTCCACGATCAATCCAGGTGCATCGAGTCTACCAAGGCACTACATGCAAGCCCACTCATCCTAAAATTATTCAATATTGCCTAAAGGCCTTCACAGCCACACCAAAATGCTGAGCTTAGCCATCCAAGACGCAAAATCGGGGCATCGACTGTGTATCCCTCCAGAAAACCAACTTGTAGACAGATTCATGTGGCCACCCCCCTAAGCATATTAGGAAATTGATCGACAATTGGGGTACTGCGGACACGGGACTGCGAGCAACGGGAGTTTTGCCCCGTGAAGCCCGTGCGACCAAGCGCATGCAAGCATGGGCAGATGCATTGTCATAATCGGGATACTGTCACAGAGAAGCCTCAGTGCACTGTAACTCATTGTATTTTTTTTGAGGTATAAACAAATGAGGATCAGTAAAAGTAAAAAAAAAATATTGAAAAAAAAACGGAAATTCTCGCGCGCGTTAGATTTCAATCCAACGCGCGAGATGGATCGAACTTCTTCCTGAAATTGTCCGTAAGAACTCCAGGAGATCCAAATCCAACAAACGATGGGATTTTGAAATAACAATATTATAAGTTTATAAAGAATATTATTTAATAGCCAGGGACCGTCAAGATGTGGAATTTTTTTTGTGTTGTACCCATATCACCATATGCGGTGTGGGAAATCCTGGGCCGTTCATCGTGCTTTGTACAATTGTACTTTGTGCATCACGGTATATTTTTTCTATTTTTTCTATTTTATTTATTTTATTTTGGGGCACAATTGGATCTAACATTGAACACTAGGGATTTTCCTGCGTTGGATTCCATTGTTTTTTAGAGCGTTTATATTAGCAACCGTTTATGACTATTGGCAGCCCACCTATATTTCTATTCTCTCTATTATATTTAGGCTTTCAATAGCCATAGGAGACCTACCAATATAAGTGCCCTTATTTTAAGGTGGGGCCAAAGCTAAATAGTCCGGTGTAAATAAAACGTCAACAGGCCCATCACTGAAGTTGCATGCATAGCTGTAAATAGAGCAAGCAATCAGGCGTTCGAACATGAAAGGATGCTATATATGATAAAATGCGAGTGTACCCCACTGTAGGGAGCAAATTTGGTGTACCCCCAGCAGCGCACTTTCTCATGGTGCCGGAGGAAGGTGGGCCGTCCGATACGCAATCCGGAGGTTGGCAGGTTAGCTTATTTAGGAAAAAAATAGGATGATGCACGACTGGGATACAGCCATGCGCACCGCTCTCCATATACGTTCCCTACACCTAAAAATTTCGCACTGTAGGGGGGACCAACGATTTTCCGTATGTGTCGCGGACGCCGGCTGACGTTTAGGACCAATCAAATGTAAGAAATCGGTGATTTTTAGTGGGGCCAGTAGTGCACAGCAAATTTGTTCATCATGGGCCCCACTGACAGCGACAGATCTAGGAATTTTATCAAGAGGGCTAGACATCAACTTATTCTAACAAAAAAAAATTGATGGTCTCCATCTTATTGAGACCGTTTCTCCCTCATTCGAACACCGTTTTTAGCATATAACTAGTCAAAATTCTTTGCCTCGACGAGAGTAATTCAAATCCACTAATCATTTTGTAAAAAAATTTAGGCCCCTAGATCCGCCCTTGCCTACTGAACCCATGAATTCCATTAGTCCCGGACAGCGGTTGCACAGTAATCAGTGGTTTTTAGTAGGGTTTTTTTGGTACACCACATATACCTTCCTTACCTTTGCCCACTCATCAGGAATGGGGAAGGGGTATCATTGAAGGCGGGGCGGAATTGGCCACGCTCAAGGCCCTCAAGGCCATCCTCCCGCTCTCTTTCTTTGCGGTGGCGGGGGCCATCATTGAAGGCGACAACAACAACTTGATCACATATTGCAGGCGCAGCATGGAAAGCGGAGCGGCTTGGGAGACGCGAGACGCGGATGGGCTGGAGTTTTTGTGCGAATTCGCCCATGTTTCCTTCCAGCATGTACGGCGGTCAGCTAACCGTGCTGCGGATTTTTGCTCTAAATTAGCATTTTCTTCCACTTTTTGTTGGACGGATGAATTGAGGTTTCACCCAGAATTCTTTGAGCTTGTTCAGGAAGATCTGCGTGGTTTCCTCCTTGCTTGATTTCCTTTGTACTTTTTTCTTCCTTTTTATTCTATGTGATATGCAAGTTTCAAGGAATGGGGAAGGGGTATGGAAAAGAAGGCACCTGTCGTGTACCCAAAATATTGTGTGTGGCGAAAATTTTACGTGCGTATAATGCATATGGAGGATCGTGGGGCAAATGCAAATTCTTCTAATACTATTATCTTTTTCACAAAATATTGATTCATGTATTTTTACGGTTATTTCAAACGCTCATATGTACGTATGTATTTGGAGTGAAAATACAATTATAAAAAGACTTTTTTTTTTGAATTTGTTTACTATAAATAACATTACAGTTGTATTTTTGTACTAAAAGAAAGACCCGCACGAAATTTCTGTGTTGCACGCACAGAAAATTTGCTCCTACCAGTGTATGGAGAGGGGGGGAGTATAATCGTGTGGACACTGAGGCCAGTGCACTGATGTGGTGATGATAAAAGTCATTAGATTTATTTTTAAACTGAAAATAGGGTTGTTTATCGGGATCTATTCTCGAAGTTTGCTTAACTTCAAATTGCACTCCTCTAACTCTCAAAATTACAATTAACTCCTGTCAATGTCAATGTTTATATTTCATAACATTCATGCACAAAAAAAATCTTATTGACTCCAAGAGGATACTTTAATGCATGAATGTTATATAAATATTGAGAGTAAGTTTTATGATTTCAAAAGTTTGATGAGTTTTGTAATTATGCAAACTTCGAGGAGCATTTCAGATAAATTTTAAAAAAGAGCTGTTGTAACGGTTGCGAAGGAATCTCATCTATACTTACACTTCTAAAACAACTCCTATATTTACAGTACTCTTTGGTTTAGTTTGACACAGTTTATTTGCTTCAATGAATTTGATCCAAAAGGTCAGCGTAAATTTTGGAAGACAAAGGTTATGACAACTATCAAGGCAATACATTAGTTTTGACTTTTTAGTATAAAATGGATGAATTTTTTTACGTGATGTAGGACGTTCACGAACGACGGTTCATGACCACCACGTTCACGACCATAACCACTGTGCCAAAAGTAGTCCTTGTCTGCTCCTGCATGTTCATTTTTTAATTAAAAACTCTTGCCCTGTGTAATTACATTGAAATTAATATCATAATTTTCAATCCGGCAGTCGGATCGTGACATTCTTATTATGGATTAGGCTTATGCAAAAATATCCAAAGAACCGAGAACCGGATCGAAATCGAACTGAATCCGACGGTTCGGATCGGTTCTTGTTTTACACGGTTGGGGTATGAATCTAAAAAATACTAGAATCGCCGGTTCGGTTCGATTCTCGGTTCCCGTGGTCGTGTACCCGAGAACCGATACGAACCAATAATTAAAAAAAAAACCAATTATTAAATGCAGAATAAGAAATATCTCTTCCACGGCTCACGCCTCTTGAGGTCCGCCGGTCACGCTACTCAGGGGAATGGGGGATTATGAGGTTAGCCGGTTTAGGTTATTTACTTTTTTACTCTAGAATCAAGATCGAGAAATATCACCGCTCGTGCCTTGACGCTTTCATATATAATTTATGTTAGGGTATTTTTGTTATATGTCCGCGCGTGTAAGGACCGACTCGGAACGACCCAATGGGTTTCGTGTCACTAGAGTGTAACGGCTCTACGCTGGAGATACTATATAAGGCCATTCCACACCGATGAGCCTTAGTGGACTATCTTGAGCGGAGCCAATTACAATTTATGCATTCTCATGAGCTTTGTATTTGCTATTTGTTGAGTATGAGGCTTTATTTGAAGGAGAATAACAAATGATTAGTCGTGGACACCTGCAATGTTAAAAAGATAATAAATAGCATTGCTCAATGCTTCTAGAAACTGAAATGTAATGATATTAAAGGTAAAAAAATATGTAAACAGTTCTAAATATTTGAAAATGAAAATAGATGATTCATTCTTCGATATTTTTTTGAAGATGAGTAGAACCGAGAACCGTACCGCCGTATCGGAACCGAATCGAACAATTCAGTTCGGATCGGGTTCTATATTTTAGAACTGTGGGTCGGTTCCGGTTTCAAAAACTTGGAACCGAACATACATGAGTTGGTTCCTAGTTTTGAGTGAAACCGAATTGAACCGATCTAAATTGCACCCCTATTATGAATATGATCGTCCCAACAAGACTTATCCAAGGACAAATTGTTCTCTAAGATCAAGCGATGGATAATTTATATACAAACAAAAACATTCAATTTTCCCTTCCCAAAGAATTTTGCAGAATGATTAGTAAATTAAAATTTCACTTATGAAGACAATGAATTTTGACTAATTACATATCCAAAATAAATAAAACAGAAAATAGCTCCAAAATTTTTTTAAAAAATTTTTTAATTTTTTCTAGGACATTAAATATCTAACACCTCTTGTGTGGGCAAAATCGGAAGAACAAAAGTTACAAATAATTGATCCGTTGGTCTACATCAGCACTGTAGAAGTGCTAACTAGCATTATTACTTTATTAGTCGTATTTTAAGATGCGTATGTATAATTTTAAATAAATTAATAATATTTGCGAGCTAATTGATTGACCGTTGATGTGATATTATAGTCAGTCAGTGCGGGCCCACTTGAGCTGTGGCCAGTGGCCACCACACACTCGTCAGAAGCCACGAGATAATTTTGTCGTTTTCGCCGGTGAAAGCAACCGGCACGTGGTCACCACCTCCTCTTCAGTCATCCTGCTTCGCCAGTCTTAATATATATATAAAATAATAATATTAATTAAGTTTGATCTTATCTTTAAGCTACAGAAAATATTGGCGTGCTCGCAATTTCAATCAAAATTATTAGGAATTTCAAGTACATTTTTTTCCCATCTTAAATTGACAATGACATTGGTTTTTCCTAATGATTATACGGTAAATATATTATAAAATAAGAAAAATTATATTTGCAGCCCATGATAATTGCAGCTCAATCGATATTTGTGGTCTAACATAATATTTGCAGGCCAATAATTTTTGCTCTTCATCACTCATTTCAATGTAGAGAAAACAAAAATAAAATTTACAATCAGTTTAGTTTTTATGCAAATCTATTATCAATAAAATCCTAGATTAACATATAATAACAATGCTATAAAACTCTAATAATGAAATGAAAGGAAAACTCGTATTTTTATCAAAAAGAAAACTCACATTGGGAATAATAGAAGGAAAATACAAGCAGCAATACGAATCAGGAGAAAATTTTAGGGGAGTTACTCCCACCTAGAATTATGTGAGAGAATAAATAACAAAATTTGGAAGTAGACCCTGCCTCTTTTCTTCCTCCAAAAATTTTTTTGCACCCCCGATCTCTCATCTCCCTCCCGGCGAAACCCTAAGGCCGCCTCCTCCCCCTCCCACGGCGAACCCCGGCCTCCTCCTCCCACGGCGATCCCCGACCTCCTCCTCCCACAGCGATTCCGGACCTCCTCCCACGGCGAACCCCGGCCTCCTCCTCCTTCCTCGGCGAAAACCCGGCCTCCTTCTCCTCCTGCGACCAAACCGCGACCTCCCCCTCCCGCAGCGAAACCCCGGTCTCCTACTCCTTCCGTAGTGAAAACCCCGCCTCCTCCTTCAGCGATGAAACCCCGACCTCCTCTGATGTGAAATCGGATCGAGTTAAGCCGCGATAGCGCAACGGAATTTCACGAATGAGCAAGAACCAATATCGCGCAAAATAAAATACGGAACGAGATTCTAGCATACACAGACGACACAAAAGATTACGTGGTTCGGAGAGAAGCTCCTATTCCACGGGGAGAGCGCGCCGGAAAGACCCACTAAAACAGATGAGGTTACAAGATACAACAAGAGAAAACTGAAAACACTGTCTATCTTCCCCGCTGGAATCACCGCATGCTTCCGCCGCCTGATGCCGATCCCGCCTGGATCAGCCGCCTGAAGCCGCTGAACGCCTGGAGTCAACTTCTGGAGGCCGGCCGGATGTCGCCTCGCCTGAGGTGACCGGATGTGCCGCCTCCGTTAGCTCCGCCTGTGTCGCCGCCTCTGCGCCTGCTGCCGCCGTCGCTGCGCCTGATTCCGCCGAACCTCTGGGGCCTACTGCAGGTGGCCGGCCGGATGTCGCCTCGCCTGAGGTGACCGGATGCGCCGCAACCTTGCGCGCCAGATGCCGCCACCTGCTGCCGCCGTTCGTCGGAAGAATCGCCTGAAAAGCTCAAAGCTTTCCCTCTCTGAATTCTCACTAGTGTTGTATATTACTGAACCATCTCATGGCTAAGGGAGGCTGACCCCTATTTATAATAGGATCAAGAGTCATCAATATATGGAGATGAACACATATGGAGGGGGTTGCCAAAATAGGTCTCAACCAAATAGGAATAACATCTCCTATATTATATCCCCCCCCCATAAAACATTTCCATGTTTGGGACTCCCCTAATTCTTCCCAAAAAATCAGCCCCCTCACTAAACCACTTTCTAATCAGGATTAGGACAAACTAGGCAAATAAAGCTCACTAGGATCGATGACATGGCGCTGATCCTAACGGTCTGGGTTTGGGATGAGGTGTCATAATCCTAACACTCCTCCTCCTCCAACGGCGAAACCCCGACCTCCCAGTATTTTGGTGAAATACTGAGAATTCTAATAGTGTTTGACCAAATATCATCAAAACTCTCAGTATTTCATCAAAATACTATTAGAAGTCTCAGTATTTCACCAAAATACTGTCAATATATTGTTCAATATCGTGTATAAAACAATTCATAAATTAGATATTTTATATCATAATAAATATAACAGTTAGGAGAAGATGTTAATACGATTACATAATGTAATATTATACCGTTTTGATAGATTGCAATGCGTTTGTTATTGACTTCTTTTGTCACAATACTGTCATAATATACAGTATTCCATCAAATAATGTCAGAACTCTCAGTATTTCACCAAAATACTAGGAGGCAGGGGTTTCGCCATTTGTGGAGCAGGAGGTCGGGGTTTCGCCGTGGGAGGAGCAGTGGGGTCTCACCGCGGGAATAAATACCACCAATAGAAGTGGAGCAAGGGGGTCTCTCTGCGGGAGTAGGAGGCGGGAAGGTCGTCGCGGAAGGAGGAGGGGTGTCACCGCGGGCGGAGGAGGGGAAAGGTCGCCGATGGAGGAGGAGGAGGGGTATCACCGCGGGAGGAGGGGGGAATGTCTCCGCTGGAGGTGGGGGGTGTCGCCGCTGGAGGAGGGAATTTCGGGCCTGAAAATCCTGCACAATTTTTAGGAAGGATTGGAGAGTGGGGTCCAAATTTTGCTATTTATTCTCCCACCTAGATCTAGGTGGGAGTAACTCACCAAAAAAATTTTCTACGAACCAGGCCGTCGAAATGGAGGGGAAGTCCGACCATGACTCAGGCGATTTCCTTCGAAGCAGCGGTAGACAGATGTTGCGTCCGGCGAAATAGGGGAAGTCCGGCGAAAGATGTCGAGTCCGTCGGCGAAATGGCGGGCGGAGGCAGGCGCGGGCACTGGATCGTGAGAAAGGGGCGACGGGATCGGTAAAACAGTGACTCGGGCGAAATAAAAGAAGGCGGAAATTAGAGGAGTTTTATTAGGTTAAATGAAAATGAGTTATTTTAGGGCCTGCAACTATCTATTTTGAACCTGCAATTATAAGCACCCTAAAATAATTAGGCAACGTTATTATAGGGGACCACTCCTTATCGCATACATAAATTTTTAGCCATATTAGCTGTAATTAAACTATATATTTGCATCAAAATATGGAAATATAAATATTTGCTTCAAAATATGTAATTAAATTATATAACTACATCAAAAAATTATGAATATCACATAATTTAAGAGAGGGGTAACCTTGGGTTGACACTTGACACTATTCCAGCTCAAAATTAATGAACCAGCTCAATCACACAAAGTCTTCGTTTGGGGGGACTTATTTTCACCGGTCAAGCGGTTACGACCGCATAAATCGGGTCATAATTAAGGTCCGGTTCATGCGGCCGTAACCGCTTAACCGGTGAAAATAAGTCCTTCCAAACGAAGTCAAAGCCTCCCCTCTAGGCTCTAGCGATGCAGTCTCAATAGCCGAAAGTCCGCGCATGCGCTCCCCTCAGGGCGTGAGTGGCCAAACCATGCACCGGCACATGTGTTCAAGGCGGAATTAAAATTTTGATATTATTTGAACACAATAAAATTTAACATACATATAATTATTAAAAATATAGTTATCAAAAGCCTTGGATAAATCAACTTTTGTAACAACATTTATACCAGATTTAAAACCTTTTAGATCATCATTAACTCCTGAGTTTACTGAATTAAGGTACGCCAGAAGAATGAAGAAATTGGACAATGTTTCCGAGCTTCGGTTAAACTCGAAAAAAAACGGAGATTGTGTGTAATCCAGTATTTGTCGAGTTAACCCACTCGGCCGTTGAACGATCAGACAGCTTGAAGCGAGATAGGGAGTAGGTGAGTATTGGGTTTGGCTCATACCCGGTTCAAATGGGCCGAGCGCATTAGGAGCAGAAAACTGGTTGCAACGCAGTATTTGAGTTTGCAACTCCTTTTTTGCTGTCTTGGAATCAGGTTGCAACGCAACATTTGAGATTGCAAACTTTTCTGTGCTGTTTTTTAAAATTAGCTCAAATTAAAGCTGTTTTTGAAATCTGTCCAAATTAAACAGTTTTTAATTTGGAATGTGGTCCAGTGGTTTTAATTGGGAGGTGATAATGGGAATATAATATACCCATTATTATATTCTTTTTCTTCTCTCGCATGAATGGTAACCGCTGTCCCCCACCCTTTCTCTTTCATGCATTTATAAAACCACAACCCCTCCCTGCATGAAACATATACAACCGGCCTGGGAGAGGCGGCAGCCCTTGGAGTAAAGAAGGAGCCGCCTCCCTTCACAAAGGAGGAACCGTGAGGAGTTAGTGTCGCCCCGTGTTCGCGTTGAAGGAAGGCCGCCGCCGCCGGTGGTTGCCGTTGGTGCAACACCGTGCGATGGCGGCGGAGCATTTCTCTCGTGTGAGACTCTCGATGTATCCACCGGCTTTGGAGGAAATAGCCACCGGTCTTGGAGGAGATGATCTCTACCGGTCTTGGAGTAGATGAGGCGGTGCGGGCGTGGCGGCGAAGACTTGCGGTGGTGCAGTGGCCTTGACGGAGTTTCTCTCCGGTGGTGCGGACATGGCGGCGAAGGCATGCGGGAGTGCAGTGGCCTTGATGATGTTTTTCTCTGGTGGTGCGACTTGGCGTCGATGGCGTGCGTGAGTGCAGTTGGCCTCGACGGTGCTTCTTCGGTGGTGGCGGGTGGTTTGGTCGTCATCGGACGACGAAGGTTCTCTGTGAACCTTGTGCGTCCGCTGTGCTAGCGGATTGCAGTAAAGATAATTCTCTCTCCCGCAGATCGAGCGAGTCCGGCTCTCCGCAGTGTTTTCTGTAACGGACGTCGGTACACTTCTCCATGTATTTTATTGCAGTAGTTTCATGATTTATGTATGCAGAGTTTGTTCATATTTATCTGTTCTTGAACACTCTGTAAATATTTGGTTGCGCCTAGGGGATAGTTTCCGCGTTATATCCCAACAAGTGGTATCAGAGGGAGGTTCGGTAGAAGACCATGACTGGACGTTCTAGGAAGGGTTTGACTGCGGTGGTGAACGACTAGGTCCTCTTCCCACTCTTTCAGATCCGACCTTTGAACAAATCAGGTCTTCTAGTTTGTCGGGGACAACCATGACAGAGAAGGACGTGAATTTGAACAGTATTTTTGAAGAAGTGCGACTGTGGCGGATTTGACCTATGCCAGTTTATACTGCATGAGAAGGTCATGATAACCGCGGATATGTTACAGAGAGGAGATTATCTGTGGGAACACAATGTATGTTCAGATAGTTTCTGTGTAAGTTAAAGGCAGCTAGTGCAGAGACGAAGGAAGATGTGAAGACCCGTTTCACCTCTTACCTCGCTCACTTTTTTTACCCCGCCTTAGTGACGATGCTCTTGTATGAGAAGGATACAATGGAGCTGGTGGAGGTCACGATCGCAGTGCTATCCAGACAGATGTTAGTGGGCCCTACTCCTGGGGTAGTTACATCTTGGCAGCAGCGGATGGGTAAGGTGAGGCAGTTTGGCAAGGGATGGAGTGGAGTACGATCTCGATCCGTGCCAAAGAAGGGTATGGTATTTTACTAATGCAGACAGTGCAGTCACACAAGAGTTTGAGTTCGCAGCGTGCAAAAGTGTCTCGAGACTAGGGTGCGAACTGGGTGACAGCTAGGTCAGGTTGCATAGTGATGAGGTCCTCATCATCACTGAGAGTCTGTGCGACTCTATCAGCTAGATGTTTGTCATCACTGAGCGGCTTGGATTCAGGTGGCTACAGTTTGGTGGCCCGAGGTGGAGTCCTGATGGTGGAGTGGGGACGTGTCATGCTCAGGAGAACTGTGTAGCGCGGTAGTTTATACCGGCTGATGGGGACCACGATGTGAGGTGGTGCGCCCATGATTTCTACGGCCGACGGTGTGGATGGTCGAGGTGGTGCAGGGGATCGCCCTTCTAGTAGTCTGACTAGGCGAGTTAGATTCAGCGATCCAGTTGCGTCGACATTCAGGGGTTGAGCCCGAGAAGGGAAGAGTCGACTGGAGTAGGTCGGCTGACGCCTCAAGTTCTTGAGGTGGTGCTTCGTGCAGACTGGTACTTCGTGCAGAACGGTTGCTTCGCGCAGTTGGTGCCCAGTGCAGATGATGCTTCGTGCAGGTGGTGGCGGAACCAGGATATGAGCCAAGGTGGTGTTTTGTTGGGTTTGGCTCATACTCGGTTCAAATGGGCCGAGCGTATTAGGAGCAGAAAACTGGTTGCAACGCAGTATTTGAGGTTGCAACTCATTTTTTGCTGTCTTGGAATCAGGTTGCAACGCAGCATTTGAGGTTGCAACCTTTTCTGTGTTGTTTTTTGAAATCTGCCCAAATTAAAGCTGTTTTTGAAATCTGTCCAAATTAAACAGTTTTTAATTTGGAATGTGGCCCGGTGGTTTTAATTGGGAGGTGATAATGAGAATATAATATACTAATTATTATATTCCTTTTCTTCTCTCCCATGAATGGTAACCGCTGCCCCCCTCTCTCTCATGCATTTATAAAACCACAACCCCTCCCTGCATGAAACATATACAGCCGGCCTGGGAGAGGCGGCAGCCGCTTGGAGTAAAGAAGGAGCCGCCTCCCTTCACAAAGGAGGAACCGTGAGGAGTTAGTGTCGCCCCGTGTTCGCGTTGAAGGAAGGTTGCCGCCGCTGGTGGTTGCCGTTGGTGCAACACCGTGCGATGGCGGCAGAGCATTTCTCTCGTGTGAGACTCTCGATGTATCCACCGGCTTTGGAGGAAATAGCCACCGGTCTTGGAGGAGATGATCTCTACCGGTCTTGAAGTAGATGAGGCGGTGCGGGCGTGGCGGCGAAGGCTTGCGGTGGTGCAATGGCCTTGACGAAGTTTCTCTCCGGTGGTGCGGACATGGTGGCGAAGGCATGCGGGAGTGCAGTGGCCTTGATGATGTTTTTCTCCGGTGGTGCGACTTGGCGTCGATGGCGTGCGTGAGTGCAGTTGGCCTCGACGGTGCTTCTCCGGTAGTGGCGGGTGGTTTGGTCATCATCGAACGACGAAGGTTCTCCGTGAACCTTGTGCGTCCGCTGTGCTAGCGGATTGCAGTCCAGATAATTCTCTCTCTCCCGGATCGAGCGAGTCCGTCTCTCCGCGGTGTTTTCTGTAACGGACGTCAGTACACTTCTCCTTGTATTTTATTGTAGTAGTTTCATGATTTATGTATGCAGAGTTTGTTTATATCTATCTGTTCTTGAACACTCTGTAAATATTTGGTTGCGCCTAGGGGATATTTTCCGCGTTATATCCCAACAAGTGGTATCAGAGGGAGGTTCGATAGAAGACCGTGACTGGACGTTCTAGAAAGGGTTTGAATGCGGTGGTGAACGACTAGGTCCTCTTCCCACTCTTTCAGATCCGACCTTTGAACAAATCAGGTCTTCTAGTTTGTCGGGGACAACCATGACAGAGAAGGACGTGAATTTGAACAGTATTTTTGAAGAAGTGCGACTATGGCGGATTTGACCTATGATAGTTTGTACTGTATGAGAAGGTCATGATAACCGCAGATATGTTACAGAGAGGAGATTATCTGTGGGAACACGATGTATGTTCAGACAGTTTCTGTGTCAGTTAAAGGCAGCTAGTGCAGAGACGAAGGAAGATGTGAAGACCCGTTTCACCTCTTACCTCGTTCACTTTTTTTTTACCCCACCTTAGTAACGATGCTCTTGTATGAGAAGGATACAATGGAGCTGGCTGAGGTCACGATCGCAGTGCTATCCAGACAGATGTTAGTGGGCCCTACTCCTGGGGTAGTTACATCTTGGCAACAGCGGATGGGTAAGGTGAGGCAGTTTGGCAAGGGATGGAGTGGAGCACGATCTCGATCCGTGCCAAAGAAGGGTATGGTATTTTACTAGTGCAGATAGTGCAGTCACACAGGAGTTTGAGTTCACAGCGTGTAAAAGTGTCTCGAGACTAGGGTGCGAACTGGGTGACAGCTAGGTCAGGTTGCAGAGTGATGAGGTCCTCATCATCACTAAGAGTCTGTGCGACTCTGACAGCTAGATGTTTGTCATCACTGAGCGGCTTGGATTCAGGTGGCTACAGTTGGGTGGCCCGAGGTGGAGTCCTGATGGTGGAGTGGGGACGTGTCATGCTCAGGAGAGCTGTGTAGCGCAGGAGTTTGTACCGACTGATGGGGACCACGATGTGAGGTGGTGCGCCCATGATTTCTGCGGCCGACGGTGTGGATGGTCGAGGTGGTGTAGGGGATCGCCCTTCTAGTAGTCTGACTAGGCGAGTCAGATTCAACGATCCAGTTGCGTCGACATTCAGGGGTTGAGCCCGAGCAGGGATGAGTCGACTGGAGCAGGTCGGCTGACGCCTCAAGTTCTTGAGGTGGTGCTTCGTGCATAACGGTTGCTTCGCACAGTTGGTGCCCAGTGCAGATTATGCTTCGTGCAGGTGGTGGCGGAACCAGGATATGAGCCAAGGTGGTGTTTTGTTGGGTATGGCTCATACCCGGTTCAAATGGGTCGAGCGCATTAGGAGCAGAAAACTGGTTGCAACGCATTATTATAGGTTGCAACTCCTTTTTTGTTGTCTTGGAATCAGGTTACAACGCAGCATTTGAGGTTGCAAACTTTTCTGTGCTGTTTTTTGAAATCTGCCCAAATTAAAGCTGTTTTTGAAATCTGTCCAAATTAAATAGTTTTTAATTTGGAATGTGGCTCGGTGATTTTAATCGGGAGGTAATAATGGGAATATAATATACCCATTATTATATTCCTTTTCTTCTCTCCCATGAATGGTAACCGCTGCCCCCCCTCTCTCTCTCATGCATCTATAAAACCACAACCCCTCCCTGCATGAAACATATACAACCGGCCTGGGAGAGGCGGCAGCCGCTTGGAGTAAAGAAGGAGCCGCCTCCCTTCACAAAGGAGGAACCGTGAGAAGTTAGTGTCGCCCCGTGTTCGCGTTGAAGGAAGGCCGCCGCCGCCGATGGTTGCCGTTGGTGCAACACCGTGCGATGGCGGCAGAGCATTTCTCTCGTGTGAGACTCTCGATGTATCCACCGGCTTTGGAGGAAATAGCCACCGGTCTTGGAGGAGATGATCTCTACCAGTCTTGGAGTAGATGAGGCAGTACGGGCGTGGCGACGAAGGCTATCGGTGGTGTAGTGGCCTTGACGGAGTTTCTCTCCGGTGGTGCGGACATGGCGGCGAAGGCATGCGGGAGTGCAGTGGCCTTGATGATGTTTTTCTACGGTGGTGCGACTTGGCGTCGATGGCGTGCGTGAGTGCAGTTGGCCTCGACGGTGCTTCTCCGGTGGTGGCGGGTGGTTTGGTCGTCATCGGACGACGAATGTTCTCCGTGAACCTTGTGCGTCCGCTGTGCTAGCGGATTGCAGTCCAGATAATTCTCTCTCCCGCGAATCGAGCGAGTCCGGCTCTCCGCGGTGTTTTCTGTAACGACGTCGGTACACTTCTCCATGTATTTTATTGCAGTAGTTTCATGATTTATGTATGCAGAGTTTGTTCATATTTATCTGTTCTTGAACACTCTGTAAATATTTGATTGCGCCTAGGGGATAGTTTCCGCGTTATATCTCAACAGTGAGGTGAGTGGGGCAGGCTGCCCGCACTCGCCCTGGGATAGGGGTGAGTGGCAAGTTCCCGACCTCATCGGGCACTCGCCACCCAGAAGAGTGGGGCAAGGCCACCTCGGCTCGTCTGTAAACGGGTGTGCTCCATATTTTCGGGAAGCCCCATTTTGACCTGCCACTAGTCATTCCAAAGGGCGGGATTCTGCTATTCACATATAATTCATAGAAAAATTATAAATAGACCCTCAAGGGCATCTTTGGAGGAGAGCTCTCCCCTTTGACTTGCTTTGGTTGGCAAGAGCTCCAGCTCAACATTGACTTGGTGCCCAGCTCAACATTGACTAGGGAGGGGAAGCATACTTTGATCTTCCGGGTGTGTGGCGGGACCTCCTCGCTGCGGCTCGGGGTCTATTTGTAGTTCTTGTGAGAGAAGTTTCGAACTCTAAATCTCCAGCTATGTGCTCAGGCTCAGGAGAATTAAGGGCAAGCCATCACTCCAATTCAAACTACTCGTTGAACCGTGGTTTTTAGGTTCAATAGAAATAAATCCCAAAGATATCAAAATTAGAGAAATATGGCAAAATCATGAATGAAGAAATCGAAAGGGAATGAAGAAATTAAAACCGAACCCTCTAGGAAGCACCAGTTTCTCCCATGTTTGGATATTCGGGATGCATCAGCTTTTCTTGTTCGGCGATTTTGTCTCCTCCACTCACACGACGTCCCGGTCGGCCAATTCCACTCCCACCTTGTTGAGTTGCTTCTGCAAGAAAAGAAGTTAAGAGAAAATCGGTGATGCTGAGAGACTGATAAACACTACGGTAAAATCGTTGTCCTAGGAGGAATCCCTTAAATAGAGAAAGGGAGAAAGCCATGAAAGGGACTCCCGCCTACCGGAATAGGGTAAATACGCAAAGTCGGTACTCGGCAAGCCGACGGACTCCGCCAGATTTCGCTGTCGGAGGAATCATGTCAATCGCGGACGAAGGCTCGCTCGCATTGACTTCGCGGATGAATCACGTCTGGCGCAATTTCGCGAAAAAGGGTCGAGCACGTGCTCGAGCGTGTCTAAAAGTGGGTCCGCCCGTACACATGGGTCATACGTGCGCGTTCAGGTCACAGACGCATGCCTTGCGCCCCCGCGCGCATGCCTGCCTTTGGTCACCACCGATTGTCGGCGCCACCCGCTGCCACCGGCCGGCCACCATCGCCGTCGACGAACATTCACGGGCTTTCCCGAGGGCATGTCCATCATTTTCCGGAAATTAGTCATCCAAGTGTTGGAACCCGGAAACCAGATCAATTGAGTTCAAACAAAGGGGGTGACCAACGGTTCCTAGTTTAGTGGTCGACCCACGTAAGACTCAGCAGGAAAAAATAAAAAACATAAAGAACAACTCTGAACTACCTACAAACAAGACTCGCATGCTGCAGCGAAAAGGTCCCATCATACACCTGGAAGTCTATAGGAACTTTCCCTGCTAAAGCTATAATTGTGTTCGACATAAAAGGTGCGAGCATTGTACTCGCCAGCTCCACACCCAAAGGGGGGGGGGGTGAAAATGAAAGTATCTTCTACTTGTGTCTTGAGATCCTATTTATAGGAAAATCCAAGAGAGGGTATGGTCTGCAAATAGCGACTCCCGCCATAACAAAATGTTGTTCACATGCCTTAATAGCTTGAGGTGAGGTGAAAATCCGAGCTCGCCCATACCGGGTGAGTTCTTCTGTACTCGCCTGATCAGTTAGGCGATGTCTTCTATACTCAACCTAGTTGGGTGAGGTCTTTTGTACTCCCCCTCCCCCCCCCCCCCCAGAATTTGGCAAGGTCTTTTGTACTCACCCCAAGGTCTTCTGAACTCATCCCAGTTGTGTGAGGTCTTCTTTACTTATCTTAATTGGGTGAGGTATTCTAAGATAACCTCAAATATTTCTGATCTCGACGAATTATAGGTTATACACCAAGTGACCCAGATTATGCAACCTCATTCGCCGGTTTAAATCCACAGATGATACAGTTACCGAGGTGCTCCTCAAAAAAACTATAAAAAGACTCCTACACAGTTACATGAAGACGTGCAACAAAGAAAAGATGAGAGAGCTCTGAGGTTTTTCAACGAAGACCGCTTAGGTATCTCTCTCGGAGTTGAAGACCTCATTGATTCTCAAGCCCTCCTTCAAGAAAGCGACTTGGAGATCTCATTCGGAGTTCGATTCACTCAAGAGGCATCTCAAGCGCTTTCTCCAATGCCTTCTCGAGTGTGGACTTAGCTCTTCACAGAGCCTACTGAACTGTCTTCTCTAGTTTCTTCTTAAGTGTGAACTTAAAGAGATTGTAATATCATGTTAAAGTCACTACCCATTGTTTTCGGAGATTCCGCTACCACATCAACGAGCAAGGGTCAAGGGGACAGTGCCCCTACGGGATCTCGGTACAGCGCCCTAAACCCCAAAATTGTATACATCAACTTTGTATTTTGAAAGGGACAACTGTTAATGCACTCGAAGCATTCTGTGTGGCTATCAAGTTTGGAACGACCTCCACGTTGACCCCAAAAGGGGTATTTATTGGCGTAACCCTAAATCCCCGACAACGGGTTATTGAATGTCATTTGGATCCTAAACCTAACCCGTTAAACACTTAAAATATCTAATCAATATACCTCAACAATCTCTTCATATATTGTATATAGATATTAACACAAAATAGGTTGCTTAAAACAAAGGTTAATAACGATCAAACATAAGTTTTTCCAAAAAACATAAATGAGTTTTAGATAACTGATAAAAGCTAAACTCAAACCAAGGTCCTAAACATGAAAATAAACAGAACTGGAAAACTCAAACTGATAATTGATCTATGCAAACAACAGATCATCTTCATTCGGGTCTAAATCAACTTTCTCTCATCCAATATCCATTTGATCTGCAAACAATTACAACAAGAATGTCATGAGATAAATCTCTATGAATTCAAATATTTGCTATCAAAAGTAAAGTGATTAGTTTTAGCAGTAAAAAAACGTAATACTCTAACTATGAAGAAAGAATCATAAATCAACATATCTATCTAATTTACAAAAAATTAGAAAATTGATTTCAAAGAATCAAACCATGTTTCTTCGATTATTAAGATTATTATTAACCATTTCACAATTGTGTTATGCCATCAAGTTTGGAATGATACAACAAGTTATGACTATTATATCATCAAGTTTGGAATGATATAATTAATAATCATAATATCAGAGTGTACAACCCCGTATTCGCGAAAAGAAAGCCCCCAAACATGGCGTGAGACTTGCTACGTGTTTTTAAGCTTTTTAGGGGGTTTTGCACTCCTGTGGCCAATTTTTTTTGGATCCACATGATATACTAGTAGGGGGAGGAAAAATTTGCCTAGCTTGCTAGTGCTTGGAGTACTCGCCTTGCTAGAGTACTCTCCCCACTGGAGTACTCTCTCTGTTAGAGTACTCACCCTGCTGGAGTACTCGTCCTGCTGGAGTACTCGCCCTGCTGAAGTACTCTCCCGGTTGGAGTACTCGCCCTGCTGGAGTACTCGCCCTGCTGAAGTACTCTCCCGACTGGAGTACTCGCCCTGCTTAATTACTCTCCTTGCTGAAGTACTCTCCCGGCTGGAGTACTCGCCTTACTGGATTACTCGCCCTGTTGGAGTACTCTCCCTGCTGGAGTACTCTCCCTGCTGGAGTACTCGCCCTGCTGGAGTACTCTCCCGCTGGAGTACTCGCCCGCTGGAGTACTCTCCCTGCTGGAGTATTCTCCTGGCTGGAGTACTCGCCCTGCTGGAGTACTCTCCATGTTGGAGTACTCGCCCTGCTGGAGTACTCGCCCTGTTGGATTACTCGTCCTGCTAAATTACTCTCCCTGCTAGAGTACTAGCCCTACTGGAGTACTCTCCCGACTGGAGTACTCACCCAGCTGGAGTACTCTCCCTGCTGGAGTACTCTCCCGGATAGAGTACTCGCCCTGCTGGAGTACTCGCCCTGTTGGAGTACTCGCCCTGCTGAAGTTCTCTCCCTGCTGGAGTACTCTCCCTGCTGGAGTACTCGCCCTACTAGAATACTCGCCCTGCTAGAGTACTCTCCCGGCTGGAGTACTCGTCTTGCTAGAGTACTCTCCCTGCTGGAGTACTCTCTATGTTAGAGTACTCGCCCTGCTGGAGTACTCTCCCTAATGGAGTACTCGCCTTGCTTGAGTACTCGCCCTACTGGAGTACTCGCCCTGTTGGAGTACTCGTCCTGCTAGAGTGCTCTCCCTGCTAGAGTACTCGCCCTGCTGGAGTACTCTCCCTGCTGGAGTACTCTCCATGTTTGAGTACTCACCCTACTGGAGTACTCTCCCTACTAGAGTACTCGCCCTGCTGGAGTACTCTCCATGCTGGAGTACTCTCCCTGCTGGAGTACTCACCCTGCTAGAGTACTCGCCCTGCTCGAGGATCTGTTATTTTGCCACTAGTGGGCTGCGAATAGCTATTCAAAATGGCGGTGTTTGGTTGTTGGCAAACCAGCCCAGGGTGTTTTCAGTCATTTCAGAGTAACGGAGGTTGGCTATTTGCAGACCGTTTTCATAAATCTATAAATAGACCCTTAGGGGTACCTTAGATATGAGGAGTTCTTCACCACTTCATCTTCTTCCTTCATCCTCCAAGACACCTAGCTCAGCATTGGCTAGGGAGGGGGAGATCTCAAAGGTCTTTTGGGCGTGAGGTGGGACCTCCACGCTAGAGTCGAGGGTTTATTCCTAGTTTCCTGAGTCTTTGGTCCGTGACATTCGCCTGAGTGCAGTAAGTGTGAGGTCCCCTCTTTTGGGACCCCGAACTCCACAGAGATTGATATTTCGGTTTCAACACATGACACATATTGTACAACCCCATATTCGCTGGGTGGAACCCGGGGGCATCAACGGTCAGAGTTGGACTAGCTTCAAACTAGTTCGGGGCCTTGGGGGCCAGAGGAGCTCTCGCCTAGGAAGAGCTCCCGCCTAAGGTCCTCGACGAGATCCCTATTGCCGAGCCACGGGTCGGCACCCCGAGGTGACCGAGGAGGTAGGCGGGAAGGCGCCGCGTCCTCTCAAACCCGCAGGAGGTGCAGGCGAGAAGGTCCCCGGCTCAAGGGTTCTCGCCACCCGCATGAGGTGCAGGCGGAAAGGTTCCCGGCTCAAGGGTTCTCGCCGCCCGCAGGAAGTGTAGGCGAAAAGGTCCTCGGCATAGGATTCTCGCCATGTGGGGCCCAGGGTCCGGGGTAAAATGACTTAATTACCCTTGAGTAAAATTACCCTTATACCCCCAGGGACTGCGTTTAATGTTTTCTGGACAGCGGGATTTGGCTATTGGCAGACCAGCCATGGGTATTTCAGTAATTTTAGGTCAGCAGAAGGCTATAAATAGACTCATAAGGGCTCCTTAGAAAGCAGACTCATTTTTCTCTAAATCTTTAGTACTTTCTGAGGAGCTCCTAGACCAGCTTTTGGCTTTGGAGGGGAAGCTCTCAGAGATCTTCCGGGTGTGAGGTGGGACCTCCCTACTGAGGCTTTGGGTCAGTCCTAGGTCGTTAGCAACCAGTCAAGGGGCGGAGCTTAAGAGAAGTAGGTGTTGGCTGCACCCCTGTTTTGAACATTCGTTGAGGCCAATTTTGGCTCCAACAGTTCTAGTGCGGTTAGCGTAGAAGGCAGCTGGTACAAGAAAGCCTTGAGTTTCGTCCCATGACTGGAGGTGACGGTGAAGGGTCTGGCTCGGGGGGTTCTCCCACCCGAGGGGAGGAAGCAACGTGGAAGATGTTGGAAGACTTCAGGCGAGAGGTCCTGCAGACCATCAACCTAGACTTCTCGGCAAGGAGTGAGTGAGCCACTCCTCAGATTATAGTAGAGGAAGCCCCGCTCTTGGGCGAGAACGCTCCTGGGCAGCGCCCTGGGAAGGAAATCCCGGCGGAGGTCGGCGAGAGAGACGTGGCCACATGGGAGCTCTTCCCAGGTCAGCGCCCCGGAAAGGAGATTCCGGCAGAGTTGGGTGAGAGGGAGGCAGTAGTACGAGAACTAATCCCTGGGCACGGTCTCGCGGATCGGTCCAGTCAGCCGAGGGCACGAGACGTGCCCTCTCGCCAGGCAGGAGGCGAGAGCCCTTTTTGCGAGCTTTTCATCTCAGCTCCGGTGCCAGAGGGGTTCCGGGAGCCGGACATGTCTTACTACTCAGGGAAGGATGATCCGGTGCAGCATGTTAAGCGGTTCGAGAATGTAGTCTCGATCAGGCAGATGACAGATGCCTTCAAGTGTCGGCTGTTTGCCATCACGTTGAAGGAGAAGGCCCGGGACTGGTTCCACCAGTTGCCGGCAAGTTCCATATACAGCTTTGAAGATCTGCGCAGGGGGTTCTTGTTGAGATTCTCGACATCAAAGAAGCGGAAGAAGGAGGCAGAGTGCCTATTTGCGGTAAGGCAGAAGCAGGATGAGACGCTGGGTCATTACGTTGATCGGTTTCAGGAAGAGGTCCTCCTAGTCCAGGAAGTCCCGAGGTATGCGTTGATGCTCGTCTTTACCCTTGGGCTGAGACCAGGTTTCTTTAGTATGGAGCTGAAGAGAGTGCCCCCCTCTCCTTTGAAGAGCTAATGGAGAGGGCGGCAAAAGAGATCGATTTTGAAAAAGCCAATCCGGATTTCGCTAGGAAGTTGGCCCGGTTGGCGGAGGACGATGTGAAGGAACCAGCATCAGGGAAGCAGAGGGAACAGAGGGAGCAGAGGGAGCAGAGGGAGCAGAGGGAGCCAAGGGAGGAAAGGAGAAGAGAAGAACCCCGGAGGCAGGGGCAGAACCAAGGTTGGGGGTCTCGGGAGCCACACAACCGGTTGGGTTGGAGGCCTCAGGAGGGTCGCCCCCAGGGTCACGGAGGAGGTCTGCAGGGAAGGGATAACCTTCGGGAGCTGAGGAGGTTCGATCAGCAGGCGTGGAGGCAGGGACCGAGAGACCACTTTCCGCCGCCGCAAGAAGCGATGGAGGTTGGTAGAGGAAGAGGAGGAAGAAGAGGAGTTCGAGGGGCTAGAAGAAGGGGAGGTGGAGAAGGAATAGGGGGCAGGGTGGCATTTCCCTTCTGCGACTTTCACCAGGAGGAGGGTCACGCGACGGCCACCTGCCCGGAATTCTTGGAGATGCGGGAAGCCAGAGGAATGGGGAGGCAGGATCCACCAGTAAGGATCGTGGAAGTGCAGTAGGGAGGGGAGGAAGATAGATGTGAGGACCGGGTATACGTGGGGACCCGAGAAGGGATCAGAGTGATCCACGGAGGGGTTGGGATTGAGGCAACTCGCAAGGGGAGCCTTCAAACCATGTTCCGAAGAGGGGTCACCTCGACCTCCTTAGCTCCCCCTTCGGAAGAAAAAAATCATCTTTTCATCTGCGGATATGCCGGACTACGAGGATCCGTTCTGCGATGCCCTGGTGATTCAGACAGCGGTGGAGAATTTTACGGTCTCCAGGATACTGGTGAACAATGGGAGCTCAGTGAACGTCATCTTCAAGAGAGCTTTCGATGAGATGAAGGTTGAGGGTAAGAGGGTCCTAGCCTCAGATGGACCACTGTTCGGGTTTTCTGGAGAAAGGAAAGAGGTAGAAGGAGGAGTAGGACTGCATGTAAAGCTGGGGGGCATGTCACGGAACTGTAGGTTCTTGATAGTGGACGCCCCAAGTAGTTACAACGCCATCTTTGGGCGTCCCATCATCAACGCCTTTCGTTGTGTCCCCTCCTTGTTTCATCAATGTCTCAAGTTCAATAACGGAGGAGTGCAGGTCAGGATTAGGGGGGATCCAAAGGTGGCAAGACAATGCTATATGACGGCAGTTAATACTGTGTCTTGGATGGCGGAGGCAGAAGAGCTGGAAAGGGAGCTAGCAGAGCAGGAAGAGGTGGTCAGAGAAGAGGAGGTGAGTCTGGAGGTAGAGGAGCAAGTGGTAGGAGAAGCTGAGAAGGAGGCCCAGAGGGGGGAGGAAGTCGAGCAACAGTGGGAGGAGAGCATGGAGGAGGAAATGGGTGTAGAGGAGAAGCTAGCCGCTGGAATCGAATGAGAGGGCCTGGAGGAAGTGATGGATGAAGAGGAGGGTCAAGTGGCGAGATTTGCACAGGAGGCCCCGAGGGGTGTAGAGGTTCAGCAGCACCAGGAGGAGAAGCCGGAGGAGGCAATGGAGGCTGAAGGAGGGGAGGAGTTGGAGTTTGAGGAGGAAGTAAGGGTCGGCTGGGAGAAATCGCGGTTGGAGCCGGCCGAGGAAGTGGTGGAGATGGAGGTCTTCACCAGAGTAGGGCAGGTGCAGAGGGTGCGAGTCAGCAGGGTCTTAGGTCCTGAGGACCAGGAGCGGGTGAGAGCTTGCATCCAGAGCAACGTCGACATCTTTGCTTGGACCGCGACAGATATGTCGGGCATTGACGCGGACGTAGCTTGCCACAGTCTGAACCTGGATCCCAGGACTCGCCCCATACGCCAAAAGATGAGGACCATCGCCACCAAGCTGGAGGAGCCCATCCGCGAGGAGGTCAGAAAGCTCCTAGAGGCAGGCTTCATCTCGGAGGTTCAGTATCCAGGCTGGTTCTCCAATATGGTAATGGTTAAGAAAGGGGGTGGGAAGTGGTGTATGTGTATTGATTTCTCTTTATTAAATAAATCGTGCCTCAAGGATTGCTACCCCCTGCCTCGAATCGACGCGCTGGTTGACTCAGCCATCGGTTTTTCTGTCATGAGTTTTCTTGATGCTTTTTCAGGTTATCACCAGATTCCCATGCACCCCCCCCCCCCGACGTGAAAGACGTCTCCTTCGTCAGTAGGGAGGGATGCTTCAACTATAAGATGATGCCCTTTGGGCTGAAAAATGCAGGGGCCACATACCAACGCATGATGGATCGAGTCTTCCATGGGCAAAGAGGGAGAAACTTGGAAGTCTATGTCGATGACCTGATGGTGAAAAGCAAGTGTGTGAGCTCACACCTGCGGGACTCAGAAGAGACCTTTGCCACCCTCCGGAGGTTCAAGATGAGGCTGAATCCCTTGAAGTGTGTCTTCGGGGCCAGCCGCGGGAAGTTCCTTGGACATCTCTTGACTCCGGCAGGGGTGGAGCCTAACCTGGATAAGGTAAAGGTCATCCTAGACCTGGAATCACCTCGCAATGCCAAGGAGGTCCAGCGCTTGGCAGACAAGCTGGCTAGACTAAGCAGGTTCCTTTCTCGGTCTGGAGACAAGTGTTCATCGTTCTTCAAGGTGTTGAGGGGTAACCCGAGGTTCGAGTGGACAACCGAGTGTGAGGAAGCCTTCCAAGGGCTGAAGAGACAGCTCTCCCAGGCTCCCCTACTTCAAAGCCCAAAAGAAGGAGAGGACCTGGCCCAGTATCTAGGAGTAGGAGCGGAGGTGGTGAGCTCTGTTCTGGTCAGGGCAGAGGGTAAGAAGCAGCTGCCCGTCTATTACGTGAACCGGATCTTGAGGAAGGCGGAGCTCCATTACCCCATCCTCGAAAAGCTAGCGTATGCTCTGATCGTTTTGACAAGGAAGCTTCGGCCATATTTCCAAGCGCACACGATTAGGGTGGTAACCGACCATCCTCTTCGCAAGATCTTTGAAGGGGTGGAGCACTCGGGGAGGCTGGCCAAGTGGTCCATTGAGCTGAGCGAGTTCAACATCTCTTTTGTCCCAAGGCTCTCCATTAAGGCGCAAGCAGTGGCGGACTTCCTGGCAGACTATGTTGTGGAAGTCGGGGAAGAGGAGCCGCAATAGCAGGGGGCGTGGAAGATGATGGTTGATGGGGCCTCGGGAAAGCATTCCATTGGGGGAGGAGTGGGGTTGATAAGCCCCCAGGGGATAGCTATAGAACAGGCGGTGGCCTATCACTTTCCGGTGACCAATAATCAGACAGAGTACGAAGCCGTGATAGCTGGCCTTAGTTTGGCAAAGGAGCTTGAGATCTAGGATGTGGAGGTCTTCACGAACTCGATGGTGGTGGCATCGTAGATTCGAGGAGAGTTTGAAGCTCTGGAGCCTACCCTCATAAAGTACCTATCCAAGGTAAGGGCAGTCATCGGAGGCTTCCGATCATTCTCAATCCAGCACGTTCCCCGGGAGGAGAGTGTGGCTGCCGACCGATTGGCAAAGTTCGGACCTCGGGGAGGAGGGACCCTAACTGAACTGTTCCGATCAGCGATCGAAGAAGGGGAGATGATGGAGATAGGTCGACGACCCTCGTGGATGAACCCACTAGTAACCTTCCTGTCAACCTGCGAGCTGACAGAAGAGGTAAAGGATGCAAGGAGTTTCAGGCGCAAGGCAGCTCACTACCTTATGTTGGAAGGGGGGTTACATCATAAGATGTCGTCGGGATTCCTAGCCAGGTGTGTGACCGAGGAAGAAATCCCGAAGATACTTGGGGAAATACACTCAGGCAGGTGCGACAGTCACTCGAGGAGAAGGACTTTAGAGGCAAGGGTGGTCAGGCAGGGGGTACTTCTTGCAGACCCTGAGGAAGGATGCGACAGAATTCGCAAGGAGATGTAAAAAGTGCCAGCTGTATGCCCCCCTCCAGCTCTTGCCCGCTCAAAGACTAAGGAGCATAACGTCACCAAGGTCTTTCACCATTTGGGGAATGGACTTGGTCGGGCCTTTTCCTCCGGCTAGTGGACAGAGGAGATTTCTCCTGGTCATGGTCGATTACTTCTCAAAGTGGCTGGAGGTTAAGGCCTTGGCTAAAGTCACCTCGCAGGTCATAAGGAACTTCGTCTGGGGGGAGATCATATGCAGGCACGGGCTGCCTCAAGCGATAGTAACAGACAACGGTCCTTAGTTCGCTAGTGAGGAGTTCATCAGCTTTTGCACCCAGCTGGGGATAGATCTCAGATTTGCCTCTGTCCACAACCCCCGGAGCAACGACCAGGTGGAAATAACAAACAAAATTATCGTAAACCTGCTCAAGAAAAAAGTGGAGAACCTGAGGGGAAATTGGGTGGAACAGCTCCCCTCAGTTCTATGGGCCTTGAGAATGACCCCGAACACGACCACCAGCGAGACCCCCTTCAAGCTCTCTCGCGGGTGCGAGGCGGTCCTGCCAGTGGAATTCGAGGTTCGGTCCCCTCGGGTCGCAGTGGCAGGGGAAGGAGATGAGACTTGGAGGTAGGAAAATGAGGAAGGGTTGCGCCTCTCGCTAGACATGATGGAAGAAGTGCGGGATGTCGCAACCATCAAGCAAGAAGAGATCAAGCGACACGTGGCAAGATACTTCGACAAGCATGTCAGGATCAGACAATTCGTCGAAAGGGATCTAGTGTTGAAAAAGGTTGACGCGGCGGGAAGGTCTGCCCCCATGGGCAAGCTCAACCCGAACTGGGAAGGACATTACATAGTAAAAGAGGTCCTTGGAATGGGAAGTTACTACCTCTAGGATGTGGAAGGGAGGACCTTGAGCCACACTTGGAGCGGTGACGATCTAAGCCGCTTCTACCCGTGAGGGGGAGGAGGTGATTGTAATTTTGTTTCCAAATGTTATCATGTGTTACCATAATACATCCCATACTTTGATCCGCTGTCAACTCTTTTCATTTTAAAGGTTAGGATAAGAACAGGTCTTGGTTATGAAATCTTCATCAACACCCCGAGCTCGGCTCGGCCCCAGGTAGACCCGCTGCGCAGGCTCTAATCTAGCTGGCAGGTCCGAAGGCTGGCCTGTGGGGGAGAGGTTTGGTTATGAAATCTTCATCAACACCCCGAGCTCGGCTCGGCCCCAGGTACACCCGGTGCGCAGGCACTCATCTAGCTGGCAGGTCCGAAGGCTCGCCTGTGGGGGAGAGGTTTGGTTGTGAAATCTTCATCAACACCCCGAGCTTGGCTTGACCGCAGGTAGACCCACTGCGCAAGCTCTCATCTAGCTGGCAGGTCCGAAGGCTCGCCTGTGGGGGAGAGGTTTGGTTGTGAATTCTTCATCAACACCCCGAGCTCGGCTCGGCCCCAGGTAGACCCGCTGCGCAGGCTCTCATCTAGCTAGCAGGTCCGAAGGCTCGCCTGTGGAGGAGAGGTTTGGTTGTGAAATCTTCATCAACACCCCGAGCTCGGCTCAACCCCAGGCAGACCCGCTGCGCAGGCTCTCATCTAGCTGGCAGGTCCGAAAGCTCGTCTGTGGGGGATAGGTTTGGTTATGAAATCTTCATCAACACCCTGAGCTCGGCTCGGCCCCAGGTAGACCCGTTGTGCAGGCTCTCATCTAGCTGGCAGGTCCAAAGGCTCGCCTGTGGGGGAGAGGTTTGGTTGTGAAATCTTCATCAACACCCTGAGCTCAGCTCGTCCCCAGGTAGACCCGCTGCACAGGCTCTCTCTAGCTGGCAGGTCCGAAGACTCGCATGTGGTGGAGAGGTTTGGTTGTGAAATCTTCATCAATACCCCGAGCTCGGCTCGGCCCCAGGTAGCCCGCTGCGCAGGCTCTCTTCTAGCTGGCAGGTCCGAAGGCTCGCTGTGGGGGAGAGGTTTGGTTATGAAATCTTCATCAACACCCCAAGCTCGGCTCAGCCCCAGGTAGACCCGCTGCGCAGACTCTCATCTAGCTGATAGGTCTGAAGGCTCGCCTGTGGGGGAGAGGTTTGGTTGTGAAATCTTTATCAACACCCCGAGCTCGGCTCGGCCCCAGGTAGACCCGCTGCGCAGGCTCTTATCTAGCTGGCAGGTCCGAAGGCTCGCCTGTGGGGGAGAGGTTTGGTTTTGAAACCTTCATCAACACCCCGAGCTCGGCTTGGCCCCAGGTAGACCAGTTGTGCAAGCTCTCATCTAGCTGGCAGGTCTGAAGGCTCGCTTGTAAGGGAGAGGTTTGGTTGTGAATTCTTCATCAACACCCCGAGCTTAGCTCGGCCCCAAGTAGACCCGCTGCGCAGGCTCTCATCTAGCTGGCAGGTCCGAAGGCTCGCATGTGGGGGAGAGGTTTGGTTGTGAAATCTTCATCAACACCCCGAGCTCGGCTCGGCCCCAGGTAGACCCGCTGCGTAGGCTCTCATCTAGCTGGTAGGTCCGAAGACTCGCCTGTGGGGGAGAGGTTTAGTTATGAAATCTTCATCAACACCCCGAGCTCGGTTCGGCCCCAGGTAGACCCACTGCGCAGGCTCTCATCTTGCTTGCAGGTCCGAAGGCTTGCCTGTGGGGGAGAGGTTTGGTTGTGAAATCTTCATCAACACCCCGAGCTTGGCTCGGCCCCAGGTAGACCCACTGCGCAGGCTATCATCTAGCTGGCAGGTCCGAAGGCTCGCCTGTGGGGGATAGGTTTGGTTGTGAAAGTGAAGGGATAGATACTACTCTAGAGGGGGGGTGAATAGAGTTATCAAATTTTGCACAGACAAAACTTAATAGTCTACCCAACTCCCTTGGAGTGAAGTGCGGAATGAAAAGATTATAGATATTGATTTAACCTTAAAGCCTAACACAAGTGATGTGTACAAACACAAGCTAACTGTAATTACAGTTAAGCTTGGAAAAACCTAATCAGCAACTAGCAACCTAGTTATATCTAATCACAGCCACAATGCAGGAATTAAACAATGGAATCCAGACGACACAAGGAAATTTATAGTGGTTCCCCAAACAACTTGGGTACGTCCACTCTTCTACCCACACGGTAGGAATCCACTCAGGTTTTTGATCAGGTGCCCTGCCACCAACAGAATCTGCTTCAGGTAGATTCAGAAACCCTTTAGACTTTTGATCAGGTGTCTAAAAACCAAGCACAGGTTTTTGATCAGGTGCCCTGCCACCAAGGGATACTTTTGAAGGGAGTAATAACCCTGTACAGGAGGGGGAAGAAGGTTAAGATGTCTTCTCTATTTTACAATATATTAGAGAAGCATAAAAACTTGCACTGAGCTAGAATGCTCTAAAGAATCAAGGCTCCCCCTGGCTCAAAGATGTCCAGGTGAAGTCTTGCTTCAGTGCAGAAAACTCTTCAGAAAGTTCTGAAGGAAAAGCTACAGGAAGAAAATAAATAACAAAAAGAAATCTCTTCAAGCAGCTATTCTTCTTCTTCTTCTTCAAAGGATCTCTGAGTTTGAACTTCCTGAAAGCAGGAGAACTCAGGTTGAAGAAGAGATGAGGATCTTAACACTTCTCAGTTAGATGGAGTTTTCTAAGAGCAGAAAGCTTGAAGGCTTGAAAGCTTGAATGAACAACTGGTTAGCTATTCGCTTCTGTTAACTAGCTTGAATCCTTCTGCAAAGGGTTCTTTATATAATCATCAGCAAGCAACGGCTCTCTTCCATTTGAATTATTTGTCTTCTTCTGAGCCTTGAGACCTGGGCTGTAAATATCAAGAAGACAGAAATATCTCTGCAGCAAAACATTCTACAAAAAGGAATAAACCTCTTTCTAAGAAGCTGCAGGCTTAAATCAAATAATCAGAAGGACTAAATAAAGTCACATCAGAAATAATCTCTTTATAGCAAAAAGAAGACTTTTCAGTCCAACGGCTATAAAGGGCTGTCAGCAGATAAAGTAATTTAAAGAGACAGCTAATAAGACAAACAACTTTATCTTAAAAGATTTGAACTCAGGCAAAAAGAATAGAGCAAATAATGCCTGGTTATTTTATCATACAGCTTGAAATAGTGTGCCAGAAAATGTATTAATTAATTAAATATAATAAATAAATACAAAATTATAAAGGCAGGCAGAAAGCGTCGAACGACCTTCGGAGATCGTCGACCGACGCACGGAGATCGTCGATCTATCGGGCAGATAGTCGAACGATCCAGATAGTCGACCTATCGAAGAAGATAGTCGAACTACCCCGGCAGATAGTCGACCTATCAGAGCAGATAGTCGAACTATCAGATAGTCGATCTATCAGGACAGATAGTCGAACTATCAAGCGCACAGAGATAGTCGACCTATCAAGCAGATAGTCGACCTACCTCAGAAAACAGATAGTCGACCTATCAACAGATAGTCGACCTATCAACGCAGAACAGATAGTCGACCTATCAACAGATAGTCGACCTATCAACGCAGACAAAGCGTCGACCAACTGATAGACGATCGTCGATCAGCCGATAGACGATAGTCGAACGGCGTTCGACTATAGTCGAACGAAAAACCTACTTAACCAAATTCTCAATTTGGAAAAGCGAGGACTCAACAGCTAGACTTCTAACCATTGACCATAGATATTTCTTGGGTCAAGGGGCACAAAGGAGAGGACTAAACTCAAATCAAACTAGGGTACCAACAATCTCCCCCTATTTGAGTTAAGTCTCTCAAAAACTAAAACAGCTAGCAATAGAATACTAAAAATAATTTCAGCAAATAGATAACAATAAACTGGCAGATTATCAATCAGATAGACAAATATAACACAGCAGTTAATTAAACTATTAAGAATCTTTAGAGTCTGGTAAAGGATCAGAAGAACTAGAAACAAAAGAAATTTTTCTTAGAGGGTCATCTGATTCTTTCTTTGACATTTTTAGGTCCTGCGCACCAATGATCTTCAGTTCTGTAGCCCTAGGGACAACAGCTTCAGGGTGCTTTTCCATGTACTTTGACGGATCAAAAATCTCAGGATTAACCTGGAACTTTTCAAATTCTTTCTTTCTGTAAGCTGACATGGTAGTAAAACCAGTTGTATCTTTTCCTTCTGCTCTAGCTTTTCTTATCTGAGCTGCTCCTACAAGTTCTTGAAAGCGAGCCATCCTAAAGTTAGGATCGAGCTCAGGATTTTCATATACGGGCTCAGGAGAAGCAGCATCAGCTATTTTATCTAGATAAGACATTAGAGAATACTTAGCAGATAGGTTCTTGCTAGATATTTTTAAAACAAAGATGAGCTATTTACCTTTTGATACAATTTCCTCAGACTGTACTGGAGAAGGAGATGAAATTCTCTTCTTTGGAGAAGGAGGTGGGGAAAAGGTTGGTCTTTGAACCACAGTCTCCTTCATTTGTCTTTGAGAACCATAAAATGATTTGCCTTGAGAGCTTTGATAACCTTGTCTTGGCTGGGGCTGAACAGACGCAGATTTTCCAGAGGAGGCAGTAGGATGAGCTGAAAGGTTCCCAGAGGCTCCTGCACCTGGAGGAGGAGGAGGACCTCTGGGAGTCCATCTTGAGACAGGACTATCATACCTCTTGGTTCTTTTTCTTTCTTTTTGCTGATTCTTCGAAAACCACATCCAATGCTGGAATTCCTTGGATTTAGGGTCAATGTCCTTCAAAATATAATAAGGAATATCATTATCCTTGCTAGGAGGTGGAGGAGGAGCAGCTTTTCTTTTCTTTGCAGCAGATTTCTTTTTCTTTGACTTCTCAGAAATATCAGAATCATCATCATCAGACTGAGATGAGGGAGGATTTTCATAAGGGTCATAGGCTTCTGAAACAGCCTTTTCTTTAAGCTTAAGATCAGATTTTTCTTTTTCCTCTTCCATGGCATCCAGAGCCAGAAGGGAGTCTAAATCCATCCCTGGAGAGTCATCCCAGATGGTTGACTTTTCAATTTGCAAATCTTTCTCTTTCTCTTTTAAAGATTGAACTCTTAAATCCCATGCTGCTCTTGCTTGATCTTCTTCTAAATTCAGAACAGGAGAGTCAACTTTGACTTCCTCTTTCTCAGACTCATCTTCTTTATTATTTAAGAAGGATTCCAACTCAGGGTCTACTTGAGTAGTAAGAATACTTGGGTCAGCCTCAGAAACAACTGCTATGATTTGAGCAGCTAAATCTTCTTTAATAACATCTGTAAAATTATGAATATAGATCTGCTAAATAAACAGAGATCATTCCTTCAAGGTATTCACAAACTATCAAATTAATCGACTCATCAACAAAACGAATGAAAGAGTTACCTTCATACTTAACCATCTCCCAGCAGTCATTCAGATATGAAGTTATAATTCCTTCCAGGAATCTAACTATCACAGGAGAGGTAAGATCTTCTAAGCAGACTTTAACTGCAATCTCAGATAATAAGATTCCATCTGCTATTTCCTTCTCAGACAAAACTGGAGCTATTTCTATCTCAGTCATTACAACATCTGGAGCTATTTCTATTTCAGCTTGGGCAGCCATGACTGAATCCTTTAAAGCTGGAGGAGAGGCAGGGTGGTCTGAGACATCTTCATGGAACATCTCCCCCTGCCTGATTTCAGTGGCTACTGAAACCAGGCCCCTAGAGGAAGATGGCTCAGCAGATTTTGAAATGGATTTGATGGAGGCAGTTAAAAGGTCAATGGAGGCTGCAAGGGGAGCGATTGCCTCGTCAATCATGGTTTTGATTGACGGGGTAATCAGCTCCACAATGCGAGAGATAAGCTCTAGAGAGATTTCAAAAGATGATGGATGAGAGGTGGATGGAGCAGCAGCAGATATGGTAGTGGTGCTGGGATGAGAAATGATGTGGACAGGGGAGCGAACTGGAGATACAGCAGGAGAGTTAACTGGGGAATGAATTGGGGAATGAACGGGAGATACAGGAGGAGTAAGAATTCTCTCTGATCCTAACAAATCGAAGCTAGGAGCAGATATCCTAGCTAGATGAGTAGGTAGAGGAGAGGCTGGAGGGGAAAGAGGAATAACCATAGTTGTTTCTGGAGCAGCAGAGGAAGAAGGTCTTACTTCAGCTGAAGTTGATGGTACTTCAACTGAGGCAGACGGCAATGCAGAGGAGGAGGAAGGAAGAGCTGAGCCAGCTTCACCAAGGTGAGGAGCGACTGATACAGTCCTTGTGTCCTCAGATGTTGCTGGAGCAGATTTCACAAACGTCCTTTTCCACTTTGAGAACAGATGGGGATCCATCTTCTTGCTGGCGTTGATTGTAGTTGCAGTGGAACTCAGCAGATGAGGGAATCTTTCCTTCAGGAAAATACCGATAACCCTTCCTAGGGTAATTAACTTCCTTTTTGCCATTCTTTTTTCTTATTAAATCAAACAAAACTGCAGCCCAATCTATCCTTTTCCGATTAACAATTGCACACATGAGTGCGAATTGCTGCCTTGTTATATTGTCGTGGGCAGAGTGCTTGCCCAGGAGCACTTTTCTTACTATCTCAGCCAAAAACTTGATTTTGAAAGGGAAGTTTACCTTGAGCAGCTTGGTGGGAATACCCTCAGCATGTCCCAGCTCAACAAGCATCCTTCCGAATTCCTGAGCATCTTGCTCATAATCTTCGTCACCAATAACTAAACCAAAAACATCAGATAGAACGGCCGGAGTCAGGATAACTTCTTCTCCGCCTATGGTACCAGTCATCGATTCGTCTGAGGAAGACGACGTGAAAGCCCATTCTTTGATTTCTGGAATGTTGATCTTAATTCTTTCAGACATTAACTTCTCTAAACCTTGATCCCTGCAGAGCTGGAGAACTTCCACGATTCCGGCATCGCAGCTACTGAATGCTTCGAAATCCACACTGAATCCTGCATCAAACTTGACAACGGCTAGAACAGCTGGGGAAACCGCCATTGAATCGCTGGAGAAAGCTCGAGAAAGAGGAGGAAGACGAAGGGGACGAAGCGGCAGAAAATCGCAAGCGGGAAAGCAGAATGCGAAAGGGCACGCTCCGTCGACGATAAAGCAAAAGATCTTTTAACCTAGGTCGACTATCGGCTTTATATCTGACCGGATATAGTCGGTCTATTAAAAAGATCTTGACCCGATGGTCGAACGGTCGTTCGACGATCGGCTCAGAAGCAGAGTAGTCGGACAATCGTTCGACTATTTCTGGCTCCTCAAACAACAGGCTATCGTCATCCAGAGATCGACGATGAGCTCAACCTGTTCGACGATGGTCGAACGTCGATCGACGATCTTCAAACAGATAAGCTATCATTAACCAGAGGTCGACGATAGGCTTAAACCGTTCGACTATCTTCGAACGTCGTTCGACTATCTTCAAACAGATTTCAACATAGGCAGATAAAGTCACACTTAGTCTCGTCCATTGATCATGCCTAGTTGAACTAAAAAGAACAGATGCTTCTGTTCATCTAAGGGCTTGGTGAATATATCACCTCTCTGAAACTCAGTGGATATGAACTCAAGACAAATCTTGTTCTTTTCCACACAATCTCTCAGGAAATGGTGCCTAATCTCAATGTGCTTCGTTCTAGAGTGGTGCACTGGATTTTGTGCAATTGAGATAGCACTGGTACTATCACACATGATCTTGGTGTTCTTGTGTGAGTAACCATAATCCACAAGCTGGTTTTGAATCCACGGGATCTGTGAACAACAACTAGCAGCAGCTATATATTCAGCCTCTGCAGTTGAAGTTGAGACAGAAGCCTGCTTCTTACAGAACCAAGAGACCAATCTCTCTCCTAGGAACTGGCAAGTTCCTGAGGTGCTCTTCCTGTCAACTCTGCAGCCAGCATAATCAGAATCAGAATATCCAATTAATTCAAACTCTGACTCAGCTGGGTACCAAAGTCCTAGATCTGGACATCCCTTCAGGTATCTCAGGATTCTCTTTAGAAGAATCAGATGAGATTCCTTGGGGTTGACCTGAAATCTAGCACAAAGGCATGTAGCAAACATTATATCTGGCCTACTTGCAGTTAGATATAATAGGGAACCAACAATGGCCCTATAATTCTTTTGATCAACTGGCTTGTCGTGATCATCAGAATCAATAACTACATTAGTAGCCATGGGTGTAGGCATTGCTGAGGCATCAGCCATCCCAAATTTCTTTACCAATTCCTTGGCATATTTGGATTGGGAGATGAAGATACCATCAGCATCTTGCTTAACTTGGAGACCAAGAAAGTAAGACAGCACACCCATACTACTCATCTCAAACTTAGAGTGCATCAGGTCAGAGAACCTTTTGCAAAGTTTGGGATCAGTGGAGCCAAAAATAATATCATCTACATACACTTGAACTAACAGGATTGTGTCCTTGTGATGCTTGACAAAAAGGGTTCTATCAACTACTCCCCTAGTGAAGTTGTGCTCTAACAGGAAACTAGCTAAGGTCTCATACCAGGCCCTAGGAGCTTGCTTTAGTCCATAAAGAGCTTTCTGCAACTTAAACACATGTGAGGGCTGAGTTGAAGAAACAAACCCTGGTGGTTGTTCAACAAACACCTCTTCCTTAAGCTCACCATTCAGGAATGCACTTTTGACATCCATTTGGAATACCTTAAACTTCATGAAGGCTGCATAGGCCAAGAAGATCCTTATTGCTTCTAGCCTTGCAACAGGAGCAAAGGTTTGGTCATAGTCTATACCTTCCTCCTGTCTGTAGCCCTGAGCTACAAGCCTAGCTTTATTCCTTACTATGATTCCATTTGCATCTAACTTGTTTCTATACACCCACTTGGTGCCAATGATCAGTTGGCCTTTAGGTCTTGGAACCAAAGTCCAAACTTTACATCTCTCAAACTGATTGAGCTCCTCTTGCATTGCAATAATCCAGTGGGGATCTAGCTCTGCATCTTTAAAGGTGAGGGGCTCAACCTGTGAGAGGAAACAAGAATGCATCACATCCTGTCTTAATTGATGTCTTGTTTGCACACCAGCTGATATGTCTCCAATCACTTGAGATGTGGGGTGATCTCTAAGTGTGACAATATCAGCAGGTGGGATGTGATCTTCAGCAACAGTTGGGATTAATTCCTCAGGAGGAATTTGATCTACTGTTGGTGGTATAACAACAGCTTCAACAGCTTCAGCAATGTCTTCATCACTGTCTGATTCAGTGATCTGAAGAGTTGATAGTTGAAGGATTTCTTGAGGGGCATCATGTACCTGCAAAGAACTGGAGGAAGGAGAATTTTCTTTCTCCTTGTAAAGCATCTGATGCTCATCAAATGATACATGCACAGATTCTTCTATCCTACAGGTTGATTTGTTATAAACCCTATAAGCTTTGCTTACTTGGGAATATCCAAGCATGATTCCCATTGAAGCTTTTGCTTCAAACTTTCTAATATATTCTTTATTATTATTATGAATATACCCAATACAGCCAAAAACTCTAAAGTAATTAATTTTTGGTTTCTTTCCTTTAAGCAACTCATAAGGAGTTTTACACTTAAGTTTGTGTATCAAACTTCTATTCAAGACATAGTTGGCTGTACTAACAGCTTCTGCCCAATAGGATAGAGGCATGTTAGCATCTGCCAACAATGTGCTAGCAGCTTCAATGAGTGTTCTATTCTTCCTTTCAACTACCCCATTTTGTTGGGGAGTTCTAGGAGCTGAGAAGCTATGTTTGATACCTTCTCTCTCACAGAATTCTTGCATGAGAAGAGAGTCAAACTCAGTACCATGATCACTTCTGATCAAGGCCACCTGAGTAGAGTACTCAGTCTGCACACAAAGTAGAAAGTCTGTAAGGGCTTTGAAGTTATCAGACTTAGTTCTCAAAAAGAAAACCCAACTGAACCTAGAGAAGTCATCTACAATTACTAATGTGTAATACTTCCCTCCTAAACTCTGTACATTTATTGGGCCAAAAAGGTCCAAATGTAATAAATACAGGATCCTAGGAGAATCACTTTTATTTACAGATTTAAAAGAATTCTTGGTTTGCTTGCCTAGCTGACAAGCCTTGCATAGGCTCTCCTTCTTGTAGGGGCAAGAAGGTAAACCTCTAACAAGGTTGTGCTTAGATAACCTAGATATATTTTTAAGGTTTACATGACTAAGCCTTTTATGCCATAGGGAATTATTATTAAGGGTTACTTCATTAAACAGGCAGATTTCAGAATGAGATGAATTAAAATCTACTAAATATATATTACCTATTCTAATACCTACTAAAACAACATTATTATTTAAAGTAATATTGCAAGAGAAATTAGAAAATGAAACCTGGTAGCCAGCATCACACAGCTGGCTGACTGAAATCAGATTATGCTTCAGTCCATTGACATAAGCAACTCTCTTGAATGTAACTGCCCCAATGGTGATCTTGCCATAGCCTTCTGTCTGACCACAGCTGGAGTCTCCAAAGATAACCTTTGGGCCGAGCTTAGCTTTGAACTTTGACAGTAGATCTTTATTTCCTGTCATATGCTTAGAGCATCCACTATCCAAATACCACTTATTTTGAGTGATTGGATAGGCCTTCACCTGCAAGACAATTATTTAGACAGAGTGGACCCAGGTAACCTTGGGTCCCTTGTTTTTCACATAAGAAAAACTGGAAATATATGAGAATGCAGGCTGAGGGTGATAATCTAGTGGGTGAGATCTCCTAGGTGGGATTCTCCATGCTGATGATGGGTCAACAAACCTAGGGTTTCTATTCTCATTTAGGTTTCTATGGAATTGATTATAATTTTGAAAATCATATTGAAAACGTCGATCGACGTTCGACGATGGGTGCTCAGATCGTCGACCTTCGTTCGACCATTGAGCTTCCGATCGTCGAGCTGCGTTCGACGCTCTTTGCATTTCTTTGAAAAACTTCTTTCTCTTTTCTCTCTTAGCTTTATTTAATGTTTTATTTACCAGATTTACTTGCTCAGTGTTCTTCTTTCCACTAGCTGAAATGAAGTTCACTGGAGTTGAAAGATTATTTTTAAGAAGGACTGGGGGTTCACTGGGAGAAGCTCCTAAGCCTAGTTTATCATTACCTGACCTAGTGTTAGTCATGCTGGTAATTTCTAATAACTTAAGGCTTCTACCATTAAGGGATTCTTCTAATCTCTTAGACTTAGCTAACTCTATTTTAAGAAATTTGATTTCTTCACTACAAGTAGTGAGATCTTCCTTTAACCTAATGTTTTCAGAGGCTATTGATTCTGAGTCAGCTAACCTATTTCTAAGTTCTTTTATTTCTTTTTCTGAGCTAATTAAATCTAAACATAAAGATTTAAAATCTACTTTAAATTCTTCTAAAGTAAAATCATAAGAAGAAAGTACCTCATCTTCTGTAGGCATCTCTTCATCAGAATCAGAACTCTCTGCAGCAGAGTGGTTGTTGCAGGCATCTATTGCCATGAGGCAAACTTCTTTTGCCTTCTTCTCTTCCTCATCTTCACTGGAGCTTGATGAGGAGGATTCTTCATCAGAATCACTCCAGGTTTCAGCAATGAAACCTCTCTCCTTCTTTTTGTTTTTGTAGGAGGATGACTTGGAGTGCTTCCTGTGCTGTTCTTTATCTTTCCTCTTGTCTTTGTTCTTCTCCTCTGGACACTCTGGCAAGATGTGTCCAGGCTTCCTGCAACCATAACAGATAATTTCTTTAGCAGGAGAGCGATCATACCTTGGTTTGTCTTCATAACGTGAAGACTTCTTTCTGAACTCCTTTCTCCCCATTTTGAGAAACCTTTTGGCAAACAGTGCCATAAGTTCCTCATTGGATTGGCTACTTTCAGAAACATCTGCAGCCTTAAGAGCTAGAGATTGCTCTTTTCTTGTTGGAGTGGGGGTCTTGGCTTCAGCTTCTGCTTCTCTGGTCTTCAGCACTTGCTCAAAAGACTTGAGCTTGCCGAGGAGAGCTTCAGTTGAGATCTCATTAGTACTTCTGGCTTCTTTGATGGGCCAGATTCTTAGATCCCATGTGCTAGGGAAGCACATAAGAATCTTATCATTGACCTCTGTCAATGATATGTCCTTGTTCAGGGTCCTCAGCTCATTGATGATTGAGCTGAGCCTGGTGTACATAGCTTCAACTGATTCAGCATCAGTTTTCTTGAAGTTCTCGTACTGTGAGATCAGGTTGGACCTTCTGTCCTTCCTTTCATCAGCTGAACCAGCTACAATCTGGTTCAGTGTGTCCCACATGGCCTTTGCTGACGAGCAATCAGCAACCTTCTGGAACACCTCATCAGACATAGTCTGAGCCAGTATGTTCATTGCTTTGGCATCTGCAATTTTGGCCTTCTTGTATTCATCATTATAATCTGGAGGAGGCACTGCACTCATATCAGATGATGAGGCAGAGGCAGCAGCAGGTTCTCTTGGGGGACCTGACAAAATAGAAGCAAAAATACTTTCATCAATAGAATTCATATAAAGTTTGATCCTTGCCTTCCAGATGCCAAACTTAGCTAAGTTGCATGCTGGAGGTCTGGTGCTTGAGTAATCCTTAGACTGGGCCATGATAGTGAATATCTATAAGCTCTTGGTATCTATCAGGATCTTGTGACTTAGGTGTTAGCCTATTCAGTCAGTTAACCTCCCTCTGATACCAATTGAAAGTGAAGGGATAGATACTACTCTAGAGGGGGGGTGAATAGAGTTATCAAATTTTGCACAGACAAAACTTAATAGTCTACCCAACTCCCTTGGAGTGAAGTGCGGAATGAAAAGATTATAGATATTGATTTAACCTTAAAGCCTAACACAAGTGATGTGTACAAACACAAGCTAACTGTAATTACAGTTAAGCTTGGAAAAACCTAATCAGCAACTAGCAACCTAGTTATATCTAATCACAGCCACAATGCAGGAATTAAACAATGGAATCCAGACGACACAAGGAAATTTATAGTGGTTCCCCAAACAACTTGGGTACGTCCACTCTTCTACCCACACGGTAGGAATCCACTCAGGTTTTTGATCAGGTGCCCTGCCACCAACAGAATCTGCTTCAGGTAGATTCAGAAACCCTTTAGACTTTTGATCAGGTGTCTAAAAACCAAGCACAGGTTTTTGATCAGGTGCCCTGCCACCAAGGGATACTTTTGAAGGGAGTAATAACCCTGTACAGGAGGGGGAAGAAGGTTAAGATGTCTTCTCTATTTTACAATATATTAGAGAAGCACAAAAACTTGCACTGAGCTAGAATACTCTAAAGAATCAAGGCTCCCCCTGGCTCAAAGATGTCCAGGTGAAGTCTTGCTTCAGTGCAGAAAACTCTTCAGAAAGTTCTGAAGGAAAAGCTACAGGAAGAAAATAAATAACAAAAAGAAATCTCTTCAAGCAGCTATTCTTCTTCTTCTTCTTCTTCAAAGGATCTCTGAGTTTGAACTTCCTGAAAGCAGGAGAACTCAGGTTGAAGAAGAGATGAGGATCTTAACACTTCTCAGTTAGATGGAGTTTTCTGAGAGCAGAAAGCTTGAAGGCTTGAAAGCTTGAATGAACAACTGGTTAGCTATTCGCTTCTGTTAACTAGCTTGAATCCTTCTGCAAAGGGTTCTTTATATAATCATCAGCAAGCAACGGCTCTCTTCCATTTGAATTATTTGTCTTCTTCTGAGCCTTGAGACCTGGGCTGTAAATATCAAGAAGACAGAAATATCTCTGCAGCAAAACATTCTACAAAAAGGAATAAACCTCTTTCTAAGAAGCTGTAGGCTTAAATCAAATAATCAGAAGGACTAAATAAAGTCACATCAGAAATAATCTCTTTATAGCAAAAAGAAGACTTTTCAGTCCAACGGCTATAAAGGGCTGTCAGCAGATAAAGTAATTTAAAGAGACAGCTAATAAGACAAACAACTTTATCTTAAAAGATTTGAACTCAGGCAAAAAGAATAGAGCAAATAATGCCTGGTTATTTTATCATACAGCTTGAAATAGTGTGCCAGAAAATGTATTAATTAATTAAATATAATAAATAAATACAAAATTATAAAGGCAGGCAGAAAGCGTCGAACGACCTTCGGAGATCGTCGACCGACGCACGGAGATCGTCGATCTATCGGGCAGATAGTCGAACGATCCAGATAGTCGACCTATCGAAGAAGATAGTCGAACTACCCCGGCAGATAGTCGACCTATCAGAGCAGATAGTCGAACTATCAGATAGTCGATCTATCAGGACAGATAGTCGAACTATCAAGCGCATAGAGATAGTCGACCTATCAAGCAGATAGTCGACCTACCTCAGAAAACAGATAGTCGACCTATCAACAGATAGTCGACCTATCAACGCAGAACAGATAGTCGACCTATCAACAGATAGTCGACCTATCAACGCAGACAAAGCGTCGACCAACTGATAGACGATCGTCGATCAGCCGATAGACGATAGTCGAACGGCGTTCGACTATAGTCGAACGAAAAACCTACTTAACCAAATTCTCAATTTGGAAAAGCGAGGACTCAACAGCTAGACTTCTAACCATTGACCATAGATATTTCTTGGGTCAAGGGGCACAAAGGAGAGGACTAAACTCAAATCAAACTAGGGTACCAACAGGTTGTGAAACCTTCATCAACACCCCGAGCTCGGCTCGGCCCTAGGTATACCCGCTGCACAGGCTCTCATATAGCTGGCAGGTCCGAAGACTCGCCTGTGGAAGAAAGGTCTTGGTTATGAAATCTTCATCAACACCCCGAGCTCGACTCGGCCCAAGGTAGACCCGCTGCGCAGGCTCTCATCTAGCTGGCAAGTCCGAAGGCTCGCCTGTGGGGGAGAGGTCTTGGTTATGAAATCTTCATCAACACCCCGAGCTCGGCTCGGCCCCAGGTAGACCCGCTGCGCAGGCTATCATCTAGCTGGCAGGTTCGAAGGCTCGCCTATGGGGGAGAGGTCTTGGTTATAAAATCTTCATCAACACTGTGAGCTCGGCTCGGCCCCAGGTAGACCCGCTGCACAGGCTCTCATCTAGCTGGCAGGTCTGAAGGCTCGCATGTGGGGGAGAGGTTTGGTTATGAAATCTTCATCAACACCCCGAGCTCGGCTCGGCCCCAGGTAGACCCGCTGCGCAGGCTCTCATCTAGCTGGCAGGTGCGAAGGCTTGCCTGTGGGGGAGAGGTTTGGTTGTGAAATCTTCATCAACACCCCGATCTCGGCTCGGCCCCAAGTATACCCGCTGCGTAGGCTCTCATTTAGCTGGCAGGTCCGAAGGCTCGCCTATGGGGGAGAGGTTTGGTTGTAAAACTTTCATTAACACCTTAAGCTCGGCTCGGTCTCAGGTAGACCCGTTGCGCAGGCTCTCATCTACCTGACAGGTCCGAAGGCTCGCCTGTGGGGGAGAAGTTTGGTTGTGAAACCTTCATCAACACCCCGAGCTCGGCTCGGTCCCAGGTAGATCTGCTGTGCAGGCTCTCATCTAGCTGGCAGGTCCGAAGGCTCGCCTGTAGGGGAGAGGTTTGGTTGTGAATTCTTCATCAACACCCCGAGCTCGGCTCGGCCCCAGGTAGACCCGCTGCGTAGGCTCTCATCTAGCTGGCAGGTCCGAAGGCTCGCCTGTGGGGAAGAGGTTTGGTTGTGAAATCTTCATCAACACCCCGAGCTCGGCTCGGCCCCAGTTAGACCCGCTGCGCAGGCTCTCATCTAGCTGGCAGGTCCGAAGGCTCGCCTGTGGGGGAGAGGTTTGGTTATGAAATCTTCATAAACACCCCGAGCTCGGCTCGGCCCCAGGTAGACCCACTGCGCAGGCTCTCATCTAGCTGGCAGGTCTGAAGGCTCGCCTGTGGGGGAGAGGTTTGGTTGTGAATTCTTCATCAACACCCCGAGCTCGGCTCGACCCCAGGTAGACCCGCTGCGCAGGCTCTCATCTAGACGGCAGGTCCGAAGGCTCGCCTGTGAGGGATAGGTCTTGGTTATGAAATCTTCATCAATACCCCGAGCTCAGCTCGGCCCCAGGTAGACCCGCTGCGCAGGCTCTCATCTAGCTGGCAGGTCTGACGGCTCGCCTGAGAGGGATAGGTGCGGTATTTTGAAATATTTCGACACGAATGTTCTAGGCTTGAGGATTTCCTCGATCAGGAAGGGGTCTCGTCCTAGAGAAGTCTCGGCCGAGAGGTCTCGGGTAAGGGGATCTTGGCAGAAGAAGTTCCCGGCAGGGAGAATTTTTTGGTAGATTCTTGGTCAGGTCTAGGCGCGAAGTCCCGACCGACCGCGCAAGGTAAGGAAGGGGTCTTCCCTTAAAAAGGGAGGCCATGGACGACACTCTCGGCAAATGGCTCTCGGCAGAACACGAGAACGACGTGTCTCGGTCTCAATGTCCCGGTACATTCCCACCTATGGATCGCTAAGGGAGACTGCCCTAGGGGGGCCATGGGCCCCCGACGGAAGTGTTCTTGAGCAGCATTCGTTTTCAACAGTTAGAAAAAAGAGGAGAGCAAAGTTCCAACATTTACATTATAAACTGTTCACAATATTACAAAAATGGGAACCTCTCACCCATTGCAAATCAAAGAAGGAAACTCCTCAGGGAGAAGCGTTGTATCCGCTCGAGCTCCCACTCGAGCTCCGCTTGAGCTTCTGCGGGAGCTCTCGCCCGAGCTCCCCCCGGATGTCTCGCCAGCAGCCGTGGGGGATCTCGGGACATCCGGGGGCGGAGATTTGGGTGCGCCTGGGGGCTTCGGGACAGGCTCGAAGAGCCAGGGAACAAGCCGGGGAGCGATGACGACCTTGCCACTCTCGTTCAAACACCCCACATCCCGCAACATATCAAGGGTCAGCCTGACCGTCGCTTGGGCGTTGGTCTGCAAGAGCTTGTCAATGTCATATTTCGAGAAGTGACGGCTCGTCAGCCTCTCGTCCAGCGATGGGGGAGGCGGGACCGCAGCCGTTTTCACGCGCCAGAGCTGGTCCTTTAACAGGATGTTCTCGTATCTTAGCTCGGTCAGCTCCGCGCGAAGGGCCGCATTCTTGGCAAAATCCCGCAGAAGGGAGGATCAAGTCAACACCGAGACGACCCGTGGGTTACAAAGGCAAGAGCGATGCTTGAAAGATCTCGCTTACCTCCTCCGTTGGGCGCGAAGAAAGGCAACCCATAGCATCCGCCAGCTGTGCCTTCAGAATCGCCGCATGTGCCACCGCATGGTCCCGTGCCTTAAGCATCTCGCCGAAGTTGCGGTCGATGGTGATGCTTCGGCGTGCGCACATGTGTGCAAGCTCAAACCCGCGCATCAGAGCCCTGACGGAGTCAAAGGCCAAAAGCCGTGTGGGCAGCTGATCATAGAGACCGGCAAACTCCCGGCTGTAAAGGTCGTAGCCCAGCGCGAAGGCCTCGTCGGTGACCTCATCACGCTCTGCCCAGCTCGGAAGAAACGTCGATAGGGATACCCGGTTGCCCTCTGGGTCCCATTGTAGCAGGGGGTTCCCTTCAGCATCCAGGCACTTCACGTCGAGGCCAAAATTCCTGTGCCCTTTGGCGCCTCCTTGGACGGAGACCAAGTGGAGGTCTTGGAAGAAAGAACCCAGAGGGGGAAGAAGCAGAAGAAGGAGGGAGGAAGAATCCTGAAGAGAAGAAGAAAGAAGAGGAAGGCCGAAGAAAGGAAGAAGAAAGAGAAGGGAAGGGAAGAGAGAAAGGAGAGAGGGAAGAAGGACGAAAGGGGAAGGGGGAAGGAAGAAAGAAGAGGGGCAAGAGGAAAAGAATAAGGGGCAGGAGTGGAAAGGGAAGAAGAAGGGAAGAAAGAAAGAGGGAAGAGGAAGGAGGGAGAACGAGGGCCAGAAGAAGACCGCAGGGAAAGGTGGAAGCGGAAAGAGGGGAAGAGAAGGAGAGCGGAAGAGGGGGGAAATGCGGGGGAAGAAGAAGAAAGGAGGGCCCAAGAAGGAAGGGGAAGAGGAAGAAAGACAAAGAATGGGAAGGCGGGAAGAATAGGGTACGGGGCTTGTAGGGAGGAAAGAAGAAAGACGCGAGAGGGAAGGAAAAGAGAAGGGATGATACGATTGCGGAAGGAAGGGGAAGGATATTAAATAAGAAGAAGGCCTAACACAAGGTGGAACAGAAATAGAAGCTAAGAATTGCAATAAGGGAAGAGGTATAGAGAAGAAGGAGACAGGAAAAGAAATCGAACAGCCACAATGCAAAGGAGTAAACAAGGAAGAGGAAAGAATAAGAAAAGAGGAACAAGGGAAGACTAAAAAAGACAAGGTAGAAGTAAGTTTGAAAGCAGAAGCCAACAAGAAGGAAGAAGAAAAAAAAACAAAAAACAAAAAGAAAAAAAAGGAAAGAAAAAGGAAAAAGCAAAGAAAAGAAAAAGAAAAGAAGAAAGAAAGAAAAGAATGAACGAAAAAGAAAGAACAAGAAAGAAAGGAAGAAGAGAAGAAAAAGAAGAAAGAAAAGAAAAGAAAAGAAAAGAAAAAGAAAGAAATAAAAACAAGAAGAAGAAAAAGAAAGAAAGAAACAAGAAAGAAAAAAAGAAAGAAAAGGAAGAAAAGAAGAAAGAAAGAAAAAGAAGAAAAAAGAAAAAGAAGAAAGAAACAAAGAAAGAAAAGAAAAAGAAAAGGAAAAAGAGAAGAGAAGAAAGAAAAGGAAAAGAAAAAGAAAGAAAAAGAAAAGAAAGAAGAAAACAGAAAAGAAGAAAAGAAAGAAAGAAAAGAAAGGAAAAGAAAAAGAAAAAGAAAAAAGAGAAGAAAAAGATCAAAGAAAAACAAGAAAAGAAAGAAGAAAAGACCAAAAAAAGAAAAGAAAAGAAAAAAGAAAAGAAAGAAGGAGAAGAGAAAGAAAGAAAGAAGAAGAAAGAAAAAGGAAAAGAAAAGAAAGAACAGAAAAAGAAAAGAAGAATTAAAAGAAGAGAAAGAAAAAGAAAGAAAAAGAGAAAAACAAAAAGAAAAAAGAAAAGAAAATAAAGAAAGAAAAGAAAGAAGAAAAGAAAAAGAAAGAAAGAAATGAAAAAAGGAAAGAAAGAGAAGAAAGAAAGAAGAAGAATAAGAAAAGAAAGAAAAAGAAAAGAAAAGAAATGAAACGAAAAGAAAAGAGAAAGAAAAGAAAGAAAAGAGAAAAGAAACGTAAGAAAAAGAACAGAAAAGAAGAGAACGAACAAGAAGAAAGTCGAAAGAAACGAAAAAAGAAAGAAAAGCAAAGAAAAGAAGAAAGACAGAAAGAAGAAAGAAAAAGAAAAAGGAAAGAAAGAAAAAGAACAAGAAAAAAGAAAGAAAAGAAAAGAAGGAAAGAAGATAAGAAAAGAAGAAAGAAAAAAAAGAAGAAGAAAGAAAAAAGGAAAAGAACAAGAGAAAAGAAAGAAAGAAAAGAAAGAAAAGAAAGAAAAGAAAAGAAAAGAAGAAAAGAAAGAAGAAAAAAAGAAAAAAGACAAGAAAAAGGAAAAGAAAAAGAAAACAAACAAAAAGGGTGGACAAGAAAAGAAGAAAAAGAAAAAAGAGAAAAGAAAGAAAGAAAAAGAAGAGAAAAAAGAAAGAGAAAAGAAAGAAAGAAAAGAAAACAAAGAGAGAAAAGAAAAAAGAAGAAGAAAGAAAGAAAAAGAAGAAGAAAAAAGAAAAAGAAAGAAAAAAAGAAAAGATAAGAAAGAAAGAAGAAGAAGAAAGAAACAAAAGAAAATAAAGAAGAAAAGAAGGAAAAAGAAGAAGGGGGGGCAAGAGGAGGAAGAAGGGCAAGAAAAAAAAAGAGCTGAAGAAAGGATTGAAAGGAGAAGAAGAAGGGAAAGAGGAAGAGAAAGAGAAAAAAGAAAAGAAGAGAGAAAGACGGGTTGGAAGGGAAAAAAGAAGGAGAAGGGAGAAGAAGAGTAAAAGAAGGAGAAAAGAAGAAAGAAGGAAGAGAATAAGAAGGAAAGAAGAAGGAAAAAAGGAAGAGACGGAAAGAAGAAATTAGAGGAGGAGAGAAGAAAGAGAAAGAAAGAAAAAAAAGAAGAAAGAAAAAGAACAAGAAAAGAAAAAAGAAAGAAAAAGAAAGAAAAAAGAAAAGAGAAAAAAGATGAAAAAAAAAAAAAAAAAAAAAGAAAAAAAAAAGAAAGAGAAAAAAAGAAAGAAAAAGCAAAAAAGAAAAAAGAAAAAAAAAAAAAAAAAGTGGGGGATGGAAGGAGGGGAAAAAAGAAAGAAAGAAAGGAAAAGAAAAAAGAAAAGAAAAAAGAAAGAAAAAGAAGAAAATAAGAAAGAAAAAAAGAAGAAGAACCAAAAGAAAAAGAAGAAAGAAAGAAGAAAAAAAGAAAGGAAAGAGAAAGAAAGAAAAAACTGAAAGAGAAGAAAAAAAAGAAAAGAAAGAAAAGAGAAAAGATAAGAAAGAAAAGAAGAAGAAAAGAAAAGAAAAGAAAAGAAAGAAAAAGGAAAGAAACCGAAAGAAAGAAAGAACAGAAAGAAAGAAAAGAAAAAGAAGGAAACAGAAAGAAAAGAACCAGAAGAAAGAAAAAGAAGAAAGAAAATAAGAATTTGTATGAAAGGAAAGAAGAAAAGAAGGAAGAAGGAAAAGAAAGAAGAAAGGAAAAGAAGAAAGATAAGAAAGAAGGAAAGAAAAGAACGAAGAGGAAAGAAAGAAAGAAAGAAAGGAAGAAAAGAAAGAGAAGAAAGAAAAGAAGAAGAAAGAATAGAAAGAAGAAAGAAAAAGGAGAAGAAAGAAAAGAAAAGAAAGAAGGGAAACGAAAGATAAGAAAAAGAAAAGAAAGAAGAAAAAGAAAAGAAAGAGAAAGAAAGAAAGAAAGAAAAGAAAAAAGAGAAGAACAGAAATAGAAAAAGAAAAAAGAAATAGAAGAAACGAAAAAAGAAAGAATAAGAAAGAAAAGAAAAGAAAAAGAAGAGAAAAGAAGAAATAAAGAGAAAAGAGGACAAGAAGAAAGAAAGAAAAAAAAAGAAAGAAAAGAAAGAGAGAAAAAGAAGAAAGAAAGAACAAAAAGAAGAAAAAGGAAAGAAACTAGAAAGAAGAAAGAAAAAAAAAGACAAAAAAGAAAGAAGAAGAAAGAATAAAGAAGGAGAAAGAAAAAGAAAAGGAAGAAAAAAGAAAGAGAAAAGAGAATAAAAAGAAAAAGAAAGAAGAAAGAGAAGAAAAAAGAAAAAGAAACAAAAAAAATAAAGAAAAAAGAAAGGAAGAAAAGAAAGAAGAAAAAAGAAGAAGAAAAGACAAAAAGGAAAGAAAGACAAGAAAAAAAGAAAAGAAAAAAAAGAAAGAGAAAAAAGAAGAGAAGAAGGAAAGAAAGAAGAAGAAAAAAGAAAAGAAAAGAGAAAAAGAAAGAAAGAGAAGAAGAAAGAGAAGAAAGAAAAGATAGAAAAGAAAGAAAGAAAGAAAAGAAAAAGAAGAAAAAGGAAAGAAAGAATAGAAAGAATAAGACAAAAGAAAGAGAAGAAAAGAACGAAACACAGAAGAAAAAGAAACGAAAAGAAAAAGAACAGAAGAAAGAAAAAGAAAGAAAAGAAAAGAAAAGAAAAAGATAAAAAAAGAAAAAAGACAGAAAAGAACAGAAAAGAAAGAAAGAAAGAATAAAAAGAAAAGACACAAAGAAAGAAAAAAAGAGAAAAAAAGAAGAAAAGAAAAGGAAAAAGAAAAGAAAAGAAAGAAGAAAAAAGAAAAGAAAGAAAAGAATAAGAAAAGAAGAAAAGAAAAGAAAGAAAGAAAGACAAAGAAAGAAAAAAGAAGAAAATAGAAAACCAAGAAGAAAAGAAAGAAGAAAAAGAAAAGAAAAGAAGAAAAAGAAGAAGAGAAAGAAAAAGAATAAAGAAAAAGAAAGAAAGAAAAAGAAGAAAAAGGAAAAAAAAAAAAGAAAAGAAAATAAAGAAGAGGAAAAGAAAGAAAGAATAGAAAAAGAAAAAAAGAAAAGAAAAAGAAAGAAGAAGAAGAGAAAGAAAAACAAGAAAGAAAAAAAGCAGAAAAGAAAAGAAAAAAAGAATATAGAAGAAAGAAGAAAAGAGAAAGAACGAAAGAAAAGAAAAGAAAAGAAAAAGAAGAAACGAAGAAGAAAAGAAAGAAAGAAAAGAAGAAAAGAAGATAAGTGAAGGAAAGAAAGAAAAGAAAAACCAAAAAAAAAAAGAAACAAGACAAAAGAAAAGAAACAGAAAAAAAGGGAAGAAAAAAGAAAGAAGAAAGAAAAGAAAAGAAAAAAGAAGAAAGAAAAAAAAGAAAAGGAAAAGAAGAAAGAAAGAAAAGAAGAAGAGGAAAAGAAAGAAGAGGAAGAAGGAAGGAAAAAGAAAGAAAGAAGAAAGAAGAAAGAAGAAGAAAAGAGAGAAGAAAGAAGAAAGAAAAGAACAGAAAGAAGAAAGAAAAAAGAAAGAAAGAAAGAAGGAAAAAGAAAGAAAAAAAAAAAGAAAAGAAAGAAGAAAAGAAAAAAAAAGAAAAAAAGACAAAGAAGAAAAAAAGAAAAGAAGCAAAAGAAAAGAAAGAAAGAAAAAAGAAAAGAGAAAAAAAAGAAAAAAGAAAGAAAAGAAGAAAGGCTAAAGAAAAGAGAAGAAAAAAGAAAAAAAGAAAAAAAGAAAGAGAAGAAAGAAAAAAAGAAAAGAAGAATTAAGAAGAAGAAAGAAAGAAAGAAAAAAGAAAAAGAAAAAGAAAAGAAAGAAGAAGAAAAAAAAGAAGAAATCAAGAAAGAAAGAAAGGAAAAGAAAGAAGAAAAGAAAAAAAAAGAAAGAAAGAAAAGAAAAGAAGAAAGAACAAAAGAAGAAAAGAAGAAAGAAAGAGGAAGAAAGATAGAAGAAAGAAAAAGAAAAGAAAGAAAAAAAGAAGAAAAAGAAAGGAAAGAAAGAAAAGGAAAAAGGAAGAGAGAAGAAAGACCGAAAAGGAAAGAAAAGGAGAAGAAAAAGAAAGAAAAGAAAGAACAGAAAAAGAAAGAGAAGAAACAAGAAGAAGAAAAGAAGAAAGAGAAAGAAAGAAACAAGAAAAGAAAGAAAAAAGAAGAAAGGGAGAAGAAAAAGGGGAAGGAAGAGAGAGGAGAAAGAGAAATAGGGAAGGAAGAAAGCAAGAAAGGAAGGGAAGAAAAAGAGAAGGAAAACGAAGAAGAGAGAAGGGGGGAAGAAAGAGGAAGGGATGAAGAAGAAGAAGAAAGGAAAGAAAGAAAAGAGGGGAAAAGAAAAGAAGAAAGAGGGGAGAAGAAAAAGAAAAGAAAGAAAAAAGAAGAAAGAGCATAAGAAAGAAAAAGAAAAGAAAGAAAAGAAGAAGAAAACGAAAAAGAAAAGGAAAGAAAAAAAAAGAAAGGAAAAAGAAAAGAAGGAAAAGAAAAAGAAAAGAAAAGGAAAGAAAGAAGAGGAATAATGAAAAAAGAAAGAAAAGAAAGAAAAGAAAAAGAAAAAGAAAAGAAAGAAAGAAAGAAAGAAAAGAAAAGAAAAGAAAAAACGAAAGAAAGAAAAAGAAAAAGAAGAAAAAAAAAAAAGAAAAAAAAGAAGAAAAAAGAAAAGAAAGAGCAGAAAGAAAGAAAGAAAAAAGAAAAAAAGGAAGAAAATAAAGAAACTAAGAAAAGAAAGGGGAAAAGGAAAGAAAAGAAAAGAAAGAAAAAAGAAAAGAAAGAAGAAGGAAGAAGAAAAAAGAAGAAGAAGAAAAGGGAAAAAGAAAAAAAAGAAAGACTGAAGAAGAAAAGAAGAAAAGAAAGAAAGAACTTAAAGAAAGAAAAGAAAAGAAAAGAAGAAAAAGAAAAAAAAGGAGAAGAAAGAACAAAAAGAAAAGAAAATGAAAAAAGAGAAAGAACAAGAAAGAAAAGAAAAGAAGAAAAAAGAAAAGGAGAAGAGAAAGAAAGAAGAAAAAAAACGAAGCTCTCGAAAAGCAAGAAAAAAGAAAAGAAAAGGGGGAAAAGAAAGCAGCGGAGAAAAGATAAGAAAGAAAAGAAGGGAAGGCTCGAAAAGAAAAGAAATCAAGAAAAAGACGAAAGAGAAAAACAGACAAAGAAGACCGAAAAAAAAGAATAAGAAAAAGAAGAAAAAGAAAAGAAAAGAAAGACAAGAAGAAAAAGAGACAAAGTCAGGAAAAGAAGCGATAAGAAGGAAGAAGAAAGTTTTAAAGGAAGCTGGTATAAAAGAGCCGAAAAAAGCGAAAAGAAAAGCGCGAAGCCGATAAAACCAGAAAAAGAAAAGAAAGCAAAAATGAAAAAGAAAGAAAAGAAAGAAAGAAGAAAAGACGAAAAAGACAAAGGCAAGAAAATGAAAAGAACCGCCTCCGGGTCAGAAGAACAAGGAAAAGAACAAAAGAAAAAGAAAAGATTGAAAAAAAATCGGAAGAAGCGTCGAAAAGGCAAGAAAACCGAGAATCAAAAAGAAAGAAAGAAAAAGAAAAAGAATAAGAAATGAAGAAAAGAAAAAGAAAGAGAAAGAAAAAGAAGAAAAACGAATAAAGAAAGAAAGAAAAGCGGTAAGAAAAGAAAGAAAGCCCAGCTCGGAAGAAACGTCGATAGGGATACCCGGTTGCCCTCTGGGTCCCATTGTAGCAGGGGGTTCCCTTCAGCATCCAGGCACTTCACGTCGAGGCCAAAATTCCTGTGCCCTTTGGCGCCTCCTTGGACGGAGACCAAGTGGAGGTCTTGGCAGCCGCCCCCTTGCCGCCAGCCCTGCTTGCGGCTGGAAGGTTCTCGGCAAGAGCCCCATCGCTACTCCTGGCAGCGAGGGTCATCTCGCTGGCCACCTGCAGGACCTCTTCGAAAGACCGGCCTGACGGGAGAGGTCGGACAGGCATAGCCGTCACGGATTTCCATTTGTCGGCAGCGGTCGGCTTGGGTCTTTTCAGCGGCTGGGACGATAAGGCGCCGGGTTTTCGCTTCCCGACGCTGGTTGAAGGAGGCGGGGCAGGCTCGTCCCAGCAAGCCTGGGCCGCAGACTACGCGAAAGCCAGCAGATCTCTCGCAGCCTGGCCCTCGGTACCTAGAGTCTCGACAAAGGGTTGGTGCAGAGGAACTTCTCGCTCTCCTACAAGGGTGGCAGTGGAATGAGTTGGAAGTTAGGAATGGGAGTATCAGGTTGAATACGAGACCGTACCTTCACCGGGAGGCACGGGAGTGAGAGAGTCGACGTCCCGCCGGAGGAATTGTACGTCAAATTCTTTCGTCCCAAAGAACTCTAGAAGGGCGCTCTCACGAGATCCCAGGGTAGGCGGCTTGTAGGCGGCATCCTCATATTGGACAGGCGCGAGAGGGACGCTGCCTGAAAGAGAAGGGATAGATACGATTGCGGAATTAAAGATTATAGATATTTAATAAGAAGAACCCTAAGAGCCTAACACAAGTGTTGTGCACAAAATAAAGCTAACTGTAATTACAGTTAAGCTTGGGTCCTAATCCATCAACTAGCAATCCTAGTTAAAATCTAATCACAGCCACAATGCAAATGATTAAACAAGGCAACCAGACGACACAAGATATTATAGTGGTTCCCCAAACACTGGGTATATCCACTCTTCTACCCACACGGTAGGAATCCACTACAGGTTTTTGATCAGGTGCCCTGCCACCAACAAGATCTGCTGCAGGTAGATCTAGAGACCCTTTAGACTTTTGATCAGGTGTCTAAAAACCAAGCTTTACTTTTGAATGGAGTAAACAACCCTTTACAGGAGGGGGGAAGAGGGTTAGAATGTCTTCTCTATTGTAAATACAGATTAGAGAAGCACAAGGCCTCTTCAGAATTCAAGACAGAATACTGTCTTGAAGTTCTGAAGGAAAAGCTTGAAGAAGACTAGAGATATGGATGGATGTTCTTCTTCAGCTTCCTTCTTCTTCTTCTTCTTCAATATCTCTGAGTGTATCTTCCTGGAATAGGAGCACTCAGGTTGAAGAAGAGTGAAGAGATATCTTCTCAGATGAATGGATAATTACTGAGAGCAGCTGTATCTTCTCAGTTGAATCCTGAGAGCAGCTGTTTGTTTTCTTCCTTTTACTGCTGTATATTGCTGGTAGTAGACTTGGTTCTTTTTGCAAAAGAACTCTTTAAATAGGAGCAGCAGCAATGACTCTAATATTTGAATTGAGCTTTTGTCTTCATCTGGAATCTGCAAATATCACAAAGGCAAAACGTATCTTGCAGATATATATATCTATATAAAGCATAAAGCTACAGCAGCTGCAATCTGATAAAGGATATTAGATAAAGTCACATCAGAAAACTCTTTACAGCCAACGACTATAAAGGACAGCTGCAGATAAAGTAAGTCAAATAATAAGACAAAAGATATGTCAGAAGGAATTGACTCATGCATAAAGGATAGAAGTAGGTAATGCTTTGGGATATATGCATAAGGTCAATTAAATAAACTATAATAAAATATGCTAGGAAATACAGGAAATAAAACACAGAAGAGAACGCATATAATATTATATATGCAGACAGCTGATCGTCGAACGACACTCGGAGATCGTCGAACGACTCACATCAAACGTCAACCTATCAATCAGATAGTCGACCGACCTACTGAGATCGTCGACCTATCAGTCAGATAGTCGACCGACTCAGACAGAAAGCGTCGAGCGAAGCTGACAGAAAACGTCGAGCTTAGCTGACAGAAAATGTCGAGCTTTAGCTCAAAGCTAAAGCGTCGACCGGAGCTCAAAGCAAGAGCGGATAGTCGAACTATCAATAGATAGTCGACCTATCACACAGCAGATGGTCGAACTATCTAGATAGATAGTCGACCAGAGCTCGACGATCTAGCAGAACGTCGAGCTGACAGGAGACAGACGATAGTCGATCGACTGATCGACGATAGCTATAGTCGAACCAGAAATTCCTTAGCCAGAATTTCACTAGAAAAGAAAATACTCTACAGCTAAACTTTGACCAAAGATAAGTCTTGAGTCAAGAGACTAAAAGGAAAGACTTAACTCAAATCCAAACTAGGGTACCAACAATCTCCCCCTATTTGGGTTAAGTCTTTCAAAAACTAAAACTACTGGAAATAAACTAAACTAAACTAAAACAACCTAATAGAGATCCTAGCCCAAATCAGAACCAAGGGTTCCAACAATCTCCCCCTATTTGGGTGAGGATCCTATTAGCAAAATAAAGCAAAGCATAAAATATATAAAGAGAAGCTTTTGCTTAGCTGGCTGCTGCTGGCATTTGCAATCTCCCCCTATGTTGATGCAGTACTTGTAATTGAAGAAGGCTGAGGTGACTTTGAGTTTTGATTGAGTCATCCAGTAAACTCTTATAAATAGTACCTGCAGAAAGCTTATGGTAGAGATTGCTCTCTCCTTGAAAAAGGGTATATTAGCAGCAAAAATGATATTTTGTCCAGCAAATTTAATTTAGATTCTGGATCTGAAAAACAAAATCAGATATCTTCCTTCCTATAGAATTTCTTTTCATTAGACGAGATTCAAACTCAGCTGACAAATGCAACTAGAGTAGAGGACTCAATCTAAATGAAATTAGAAAAGGAGTTAATCTAAATGAAATTAGAAAAGGACTCAATCTAAACAAAATCAGATATCTTCCTTCCTATAAGAAATAGAGTTATCTGACAGAGAATTCCTTTATACAGAAATCTGAATAAAATATTTGAACAAAATATCAATCAGATATAATCAGCTATAAGAAAAGAAAATGCTTCCTAATAAATCTGTTCCAAATAATAAAAGGATTTGAAAATATTTTAAGTAATTTATCCTTTTGTTTATAAAGCAGATTTATGAAAAAGCAAACTGAGTTCTCAAAACTGAACTCATTAAAATATAAAGAAAACATTTCTCTGAGAAGTGTTGGTTCCTTCTCAGGTATTGTTAAATCTTGGCAGCAATTTTGAATTTCTAAAATAACTGAACTGAAAACAGAATTAGATATTACCTGAACCTTTTCAGGTTTTGAGTTGTCCTCTATTTGTTCAGCTTCTGAATTGCTGCAGGAGGCATTGATGGTCATTAAGCAAAATTCTTTGACCCTTGCTTCCTCCTCTTCATCTTCAAATGATGAGTCATCATCTGAGACATCCCAGATAACATCTAGGGATGTTGATTCTCCTTCAGATGAGATGATGTGGCTTCCTTCTGATATTGCGTCCAAGGGTTCAGAAGCCATTTGATGAAGGGACAGCCGAATCTCCTTAGCTGATGAACATTCAGCAATCTCTTGAAAAATGTCATCAGACATTGATTCTGCAAGAATGTTCATTGCTCTGGCATCAGCTAGCCTGTCACTTTTTGTTGTTGTTGCCGAAGTAGGAAGACCTGTTAAAATAGACAAAAGAATTTCTTCATCAAAAGAGTTCATATATAATTTGACTCTTGTCTTCCAGATGCTGAACTCAGCTAAGTTACAAGCTGGAGGTCTGGTGCTAAAATAATCATTGTACTGGGCCATGAAAGTGAATGTGAATATCTATAAACTTTGGTATCTATCAGGATCTTGTGACTTAGGTGTTAGCCTATTCAGTCAGTCAACCTCCCTCTGATACCAATTGAAAGAGAAGGGATAGATACGATTGCGGAATTAAAGATTATAGATATTTAATAAGAAGAACCCTAAGAGCCTAACACAAGTGTTGTGCACAAAATAAAGCTAACTGTAATTACAGTTAAGCTTGGGTCCTAATCCAGTAACTAGCAATCCTAGTTAAAATCTAATCACAGCCACAATGCAAATGATTAAACAAGGCAACCAGACGACACAAAATATTATAGTAGTTCCCCAAACACTGGGTACATCCACTCTTCTACCCACACGGTAGGAATCCACTATAAGTTTTTGATCAGGTGCCCTGCCACCAACAAGATCTGCTGCAGGTAGATCTAGAGACCCTTTAGACTTTTGATCAGGTGTCTAAAAACCAAGCTTTACTTTTGAAGGGAGTAAACAACCCTTTACAGGAGGGGGGAAGAGGGTTAGAATGTCTTCTCTATTATAAATACAGATTAGAGAAGCACAAAGCCTCTTCAGAATTCAAGACAGAATACTGTCTTGAAGTTCTGAAGGAAAAGCTTGAAGAAGACTAGAGATATGGATGGATGTTCTTCTTCAGCTTCCTTCTTCTTCTTCTTCTTCAATATCTCTGAGTGTATCTTCCTGGAACAGGAGCACTCAGGTTGAAGAAGAGTGAAGAGATATCTTCTCAGATGAATGGATAATTGCTGAGAGCAGCTGTATCTTCTCAGTTGAATCCTGAGAGCAGCTGTTTGTTTTCTTCCTTTTACTGCTGTATATTACTGGTAGCAGACTTGGTTCTTTTTGCAAAAGAACTCTTTAAATAGGAGCAGCAACAACGGTTCTAATATTTGAATTGAGCTTTTGTCTTCATCTGGAATCTGCAAATATCACAAAGGCAAAACGTATCTTGCAGATATATATATCTATATAAAGCATAAAGCTACAGCAGCTGCAATCTGATAAAGGATATTAGATAAAGTCACATCAGAAAACTCTTTACAGCCAACGACTATAAAGGACAGCTGCAGATAAAGTAAGTCAAATAATAAGACAAAAGATATGTCAGAAGGAATTGACTCATGCATAAAGGATAGAAGCAGGTAATGCTTTGGGATATATGCATAAGGTCAATTAAATAAACTATAATAAAATATGCTAGGAAATACAGGAAATAAAACACAGAAGAGAACGCATATAATATTATATATGCAGACAGCTGATCGTCGAACGACACTCGGAGATCGTCGAACGACTCACAGCAAACGTCGACCTATCAATCAGATAGTCGACCGACCTACTGAGATCGTCGACCTATCAGTCAGATAGTCGACCGACTCAGACAGAAAGCGTCGAGCGAAGCTGACAGAAAACGTCGAGCTTAGCTGACAGAAAACGTCGAGCTTTAGCTCAAAGCTAAAGCGTCGACCGGAGCTCAAAGCAAGAGCGGATAGTCGAACTATCAATAGATAGTCGACCTATCACACAGCAGATGGTCGAACTATCTAGACAGATAGTCGACCAGAGCTCGACGATCTAGCAGAACGTCGAGCTGACAGGAGACAGACGATAGTCGATCGGCTGATCGACGATAGTCGATCGGCGTTCGACTATAGTCGAACCAAAAATTCCTTAGCCAGAATTTCACTAGAAAAGAAAATACTCTACAGCTAGACTTTGACCAAAGATAAGTCTTGGGTCAAGAGACTAAAAGGAAAGACTTAACTCAAATCCAAACTAGGGTACCAACACTGCCGAAGTCGCCAGAGACGAAGATAAACTTCTCGCCCCAATGATGATGCTTGTTGGCGAGACCGGTTGTCTTGAGCAGTTGCCCAGAGAAGAAAACTACCCCTCCCTTTGCGCGGAAGATGAACAGCTTTCGGAAGATCGGGAGGCTGAACTCGATCTTCTTCGATCGCATATAGCAGATGAACGCTACAAGCATGGAGACCGAGTTTGGGTTCAGCTGGGCGGGAACAACACCATAGTAACGGAGTGCCTGACACATCTCTGGCCAGAGGGGAAGGGGAAAGCCCACCTCGAAGTGTTCGAGGGGGATGGCGAGCTCCCCTTCTCTCACGCTGTTTACCCTGTCCCGGTTACCGGGATGTCTCGCGGTGAAGCCAGCGGGAACGTACTGGGAAGTCATCCGTTGGTACTCTTCAGGGGTTAGGCGACAAGTGGGGAATTGATGTTTTCAGAAGGCTTCCGCGCAATGGGAACGTCCCTCGTTCTCGCCCGACATTTTGTGGGGAGGATTGAAGACGAAAGGAATGGGCGAGAACGAAAGATAGGCGAGAACAAGAGAAGAAGGCGAAAGCAAGGGGGAGTTCTCGGCAAACCGCGAAAGCAACGAGGAGAGGAAAGGAGGTTCCGGATCGGAGAAATAAACGCGTTTGGTGACTCCCCTATTTATAGGAAATCAGGGTAATGATGTTTTTTCTAAAAAAGAGAAATAAAAATAGCGGCGACGGTACAGGCCCCAGGTCAGCGACGCCTCGGGTTCCGGCTCGGGATGACAGCGACTGACCGAATGTTCCGACTCGTACAAGGCATTTCAAAACGGCCAGGTGGAATATGAAGACCAAAGCAGGGATCGCTCTCGCCGGGCGAGAGCTAAAAAGGAAAAAATAAATAATAATATTACAAGTGAGCTGTTCAAAATATAAAAAAGAAAAACATGGTACATTGCGAGAAGGGAAGGCCGAGAGGTAAGAAGGGGCGAGATTTCTTCAAGTCAATACAGTTTCCAGCGTCATCGTCCTCGCTCCCGCCGTCTGGTCCTTGGGGGCGCTGACGGGTTGTAGTAGGAAGACAGGGTGGTGCACCCTAAGTTGATCTGACGGGCCTGGTCTCAAATCTGCGCGATACATCTCCCAGGGGAAGACTCGATGGAAGGCCCACCCGGCCACCCCGTCTCGCCAAAAAAATAATTGCGTTCCAGGGCCTCATGCCTCTGCTCCACCATCTCGCGGAATTCTTTCGCCGCAGTGGCGCGGGCCCGCTCCCGCCACATAAGCTTCGACAGGAGGACAGCAATCTTCTTCCCACGTTTCTTCGAGCTCCCGACGTCGTTCACAATGGCCTCCATCTCGCTAGACGAAGGAAGGAGTGAGCTCTCGCCATCCTCTTCCTCTTCCTCTCCGTCTTCATCATCGTCTTTGTCATCTTCATCGGCCCCCGTTCTTGAGTCTGGATCCTCTGAAAAATAGTTTCATGATTACGGCGAGGGCCGAGCAAGAGCTATGATAATGCTTCGCTTACCTGCAGCCTGGCGAGAACCACTGGCCGGTGGATGGAGAGAAGGCCCGGGCCCCCCCTCGGTCCCGTAGAGGAGGTGGAGTGACTTTCCACGTCCCGGGCGAAAAGACTCGTGCACGATGGACCTGGCCTGGTCTGAAGCATGGGGGAAGTTGTTCTCTCTCGCGGGATGGCTGACCTCCTTTTGGGCTATGGAGGGGTCGATAGACACCTCTCCCGCCTGTCCGGCGAGATTAGACACTTGGCCGGGCAGGTTAGAAGCCATTATCTCACCCCCCTCCCCTCGGGTGGAGAGACCCGGGTCGGCGGGAGCTGAGGATGCGAGAAGTCAGCTCGACAATAGGAGACGGTACAAGTGAAATGGTCAGAAAGGGGTGACAGAGAAAAGCATACCCGTGATTCTCGGAGAGGCAGCCGGAGGAGTGACCTCCGCGACCCGTGGTCTATCCTCGGGAAGGTGAGGCGACGGATCCGGGGGCACCAGTGGTGACCCGGTTTCATCACCTCGAGCCGCTTCCTGCGAAAGACTTTCCGCCAGTTATCAACCCTTGTGCATAATCAAATCGTAATCGACTCGTAATCTTGGGGATCATCGAATCAGAAAGGCGTACCTTCTGCAGAGGGGAAGCACCATCTGCACGATCGGGAGTCGGGGTAGGCGGGTCCCTGTTCTCGCGGGAAGGGTCCCGCAGGATCGCCTTTGCCTTCTTTTTCTTCTCTTTCTTCTTCTTCGGCGGTGGAGGATTAGCGGTCGACGACTTTCTCACCAGCCAAGGGGAAACCAAAGCGTTGTTCGCCCGGGCTCGCGCCTGGGCCGCATTGATGCGATCCAGGAGGTCTTGCGGGAGCGGTTTGTCAACACGTTTGGAACGCATGATGAGATCTCGCGAGAGCTCAAGCAGAGAGCGGCGACTCAGGAACAGATTTACGACCGTCTATCCACGCATATATATAGCCCTGGTATGGCCCACCAAAAGATTCTCCTTTCTCTGAAATGACACGTGCCCAGCGAATATGGCTGGGTTGGACGTGTCTTTTTGAGCGCAGAGCTAGCTCAAAAAGAGCGAGGATTGTGTACAACCCCATATTCGTTGGGTGGAACCCGGGGGCATCATCGGTCAGAGTTGGACTAGCTTCAAACTAGTTTGGGGCCTTGGGGGCTAGAGGAGCTCTCGCCTAGGAAGAGCTCTCGGCTCGGAAGAGCTCCCGCCTAAGGTCCTCGGCGAGATCCCTATTGCCGAGCCACGGGTCGGCACCTTGAGGTGACCGAGGAGGTAGGCGAGAAGGCGCCACGTCCTCTCAAACCCGCAGGAGGTGCAGGCGGAAAGGTCCCCGGCTCAAGGGTTCTCGCCACCCGCAGGAGGCGTAGGCGGAAAGATTCCCGGCTCAAGGGTTCTTGCCGCCCGCGGGAAGTGTAGGCGAAAAGGTCCTCGGCATAGGATTCTCGCCATGTGGGGCCCAGGGTCCGGGGTAAAATGACTTAATTACCCTTGGGTAAAATTACACTTATACCCCTAGTGGCTGCGTTTAATGTTTTCTGGATAGCGAGATTTGGCTATTGGCAGACCAGCCAGGGGTATTTCAGTACTTTCAGGTCAGCAGAAGGCTATAAATAGACCCATAAGGGCTCCTTAAAAAGTAGACTCTCATTTTTCTCTGAATCTTTAGTGCTTTCTGAGGAGCTTCTAGCCTAGCTTTTGGCTTTGGAGGGGAAGCTCTCAGAGATCTTCCGGGTGTGAGGTGGGACCTCCCTGCTGAGGCTTTGAGTCAGTCCTAAATCGTTAGCAACCAGTCAAGGGGCGGGGCTTGAGAGAAGTATGTGTTGGCTGCACCCCTGTTTTGAACATTCGTTGAGGCCAATTTTGGCTCCAACACATATCAACAACTTCAGTATTCCTAATTGGAATGATATCCAAATCAGCCTTTGAATAAAATAATTGTGTAAGTCATCAAGTTTGGAATAATTGACAACTATTTATCTCTAGCTTTCATTAGATAGCATCTGAAATACTTTAGTGTGCTCAAATCTAGATACTTGAATGTAAGAAGACTACTGTTCTAAAATTTAAAACATAAGCAAGGTATTAAGTCCTATTAAATGGACTTTAATCTCATCTCCCACAATGTTTTAGTTGTTAGAACCTTACATAAGCCCTTGGTAAGGACATCCACTACATTATCTTTCGATCTCACGTCCAAAAGGGAGATTATCTCCTAACTGGTGAGATTGGTCAACTAGGCATGTTTCATCCTAAGCTGCATTCATTTTCCATTGAACAATGTATTTATAGCAATAGTTTTTGTGGGTTTATTGTTATAATATATTGAAATATAGTGCATTTTCAGACTCGTCATTAAAATGTCCATTATCAGATCTCTTATCCACTCTACTTCTTCACTTGTTGAAGCGAGAGTATAGAGTTCTGATTTTATGAAGGATAGTGCAATGCACGTCTACCTCTTTGACTTCCAAGCTACTACTGTTCCTCCTAGTGTAAACACAAAACCACTAGTGGATCTACTATCAGTAATTTCTGAGCACCAGAAGGCGTCAAAATACCCCTCAAGCACTGAAGGATGTTCACTGTTACATAAAACATACTTCTCAGTGTACTTTAAGTATTGCATTAGCCTTTCTAAGGCATCCTAGTGGTCCTTCCTAGGGTTACTCGTAAATCTATTTAAAATACCGACCGTAAAGGCTATGTCAGGTCTAGTGCAGGTTGTAGCATACATGAGACTTTCTACGAGTTTGGAGTAATCCAAATATCTAATAGGTGAACCTTCATTCGGTTTCAATCTATTGTCGTAGTTGTATGGAGTCTCAATCGTTTTGCTATTAACGTAACCCCACTTCTCAAGTAGATTTCTAACATAGTGACTCTGACTTAGGGTAATACCCTTTTTAGTGAAGTTCACTTCTATTCCTAAGATGATTTTCACCACACTTAAGTCTGTCATATTAAATTATGTCGTTAAAGCAACTTTCACGTCTTTCACCTCAGACTGATCAGTGCCCAAAATTAGCATGTCATCAACATACAAACATATAATTACAACTTTATCTGAACTTGTTCTTACGTACATACATTTTTCTGATAGGCTGGATTTAAAACTCATGTCTTTAACACAGGTGTCAAATTTCTCGTACCATAATTTAGATGTTTACTTCAATTCGTAGAGTGACTTAATCAACTTACATATCTTATTTTCTAGACCTTCTACGACAAACCCTTTAGGTTGGTACATATAAATCTCCTCAGTCAGATCTCCATTAAAAAATGCAGTCTTGACATCAATCTGATGAACGGTTAAATATTGAATAGATGTTAATGCGAGAAAAATTCTAATTATCGCAATGTGATAAATAGGTGATTATATATCAAAGTAGTCTACACTACTCACTTGAGTGAAGTCTTTTGCAACTAGACGTGCTTTGTATTTACCGATACTCTCATCAGGATTCAGCTTCTTTTTTAGAACCCACTTACTACTAATAGTTCTAGCCCCTTTGGGCAAGTCAACGAAGGTCCAAATATGATTTTGCAAGAGAGAATTCATCCCATCATCTATAGCTTCTTTCTATAATTGAGAATCCCTAGATCGAATCGCTTCTTTCTAGGCAGATGGATCAGCTTCCACTTGGTAAGTCACAAAATCTATACCGAAACTTTTAGGCACTTATTGTCTATTATATAATATTTTAGATGCTAAACCACTAGTGTCTATGGGCTCAATATCAGAGGTTCTTAGTTCTGGCTCAACGGTAGTCTCAGTACTAAAGACTGACATACCTAGAAGCGTCAGGTTTTTATATTTAAGGAACTTATCCGCAAAGAAAACTGTATCTCTAGATTCTATTATAGTATTAATTTAGAGATCTAGAAACCTGTCTGCAACACTATCCTCTATACATCCTAGATAGACGCATGTGTTTGTCCTAGATCTAATCTTAGCTCTTCTAAAGTCATGTATCTTAACATAAGCGATACAGCCTCAAGTCTTAAGATTATCAAATCTAGGAGGTCTCTTAAACCAAAGCTCATAGGGTGTTTGCTTCAACATAGCATGAGGAACTTTATTAAGAATGTGATTTGATGTGATGACGGCTTCACCCCAATAGGTCGTAAGCATACCAGCAGTTAACAATATGGAATTCAACATTTCTGTTAAAGTCATGTTTTTATCTCGGCAATACCGTTGGATTGCGGTGAATATGGAGCAGTGGATTTAGGAATTATGTCATTGCTGGCAAGAAAATCTCTAAACTCCCCCGAGACCTATTCACCTCCTCTATCACTTCTTTACCTTTTTATTTTCATGCCTAGTTGATTTTCAACCTTATTTTTGAATATACGAAAATTTTTAAAAGCTTCATCTTTGGTTTTAAAGAGATAAATGTTACTGAATCTAGAGTAATCATTGATAAAAATTATCAGATACTTTCAACCTCCACTTATGACAAAACTTTTGTAGTAACATATGTCGGAATGTATTAATTCTAGTAATTGTGTGCTCCTAGAAATCTGACTAAAAGGTGTTGTAGTTATCTTTGTCTGAGCACAAATTTCACATTTATCAAATTTGATTATTGTGTCTAGAGGAATATTATGAGTTTTAGCTAGCAGCTGTAGTTTTTTATAGTTCACGTGTCCTAGTCTTGTATGTAAAGTCTTATGATCTATCAAAATTGAACTAACTTGATTTACTACTTCGTTTGCTAAACTCAATCTATACATCTCATTAACGACATATGCACAACAAAAATAATACGAGTGAACCATTAAAGTTACTTTACCATCACTAATGTTAAACGACATACCAGTATCGCATAACAAGCTAATTGAAATTAAATTAACAGCTAATATAAGTATAAATTTAATATTTTTCAAAATTAAACACGTACCTGAGGAAAGTATCAGAGTTGCATTTTCCACTTTCAGCACATCAACTACTCCATTAGCATCAGTGACAGTCTCTTTTATTGCAATGACATCCTCCAAAAGCGTCGAATCGCTGCAGACGTGGCAGGTGGAACCTAAATCGAGCCACCACTCTATACTGGCCTTCCCCTTTCCAACAATCGTAATAAAGTTGACAGGCGCAGTCTGATAAACCATATTAGCTTTATTACCAGGCTTTGGTGTGATGCATTCATCCCTCTTGGGTTGCTTGCACTCGGAAGCACAGTGACTCCACTTATTGCAGTTGCAACACTTGTCTTTAAATTTCTTAGTCTTCCTACTGGTGTCAACAACTGTGGGTGCACTTGAGGGTGGTCTAGTCTTTCCAGACTTAGGCTTTTGCTTAGGATGTGTGATCATGTTAGCAGTAGAGTTCTACTTGCTAACCGTCTCCATAGAGTGCCTAGTCTGTTTTTCATCCTCAATGCAGATGAAACGCTTGAGGTCTTTCAGACGGACCTGCATTTTCTTCTAATACATCTCATTCTTGAAAGAGTACCATGCCGATGGCATCTTGAAAATTATGGCTCCTATAACAAACTCATCTGTCAAAAAGATGTTCTCACTGTTCAGCTTGTCCACGAGAGTCTCAAAATCGGCAACCTGAGGAGGAATCTCCGTGTCTTCAGTGAAGGTGAAGGTCATGAACTTATCCACCAGGTGCGTCTTGGACATGTTCTCTTCCTCTCTGAACTGCTCCTCCAGTGCGTCACAGATCTTCTTTGTAATTTTCATCTTGTTGTACGTCTCGGCCAATCTATTGGAGAGATAATTGAGGAGATAATCACGACAGAAATTTTCGTCGTTGATCTAGTTATCATCGTCCTCTCCTCCTTTAAAAGACTCAAAATATGACTGCACAGTGTAGAAAATATTCAAGTATTTCATACCGAACTTCGTGTTCTGCTTCCAGGCACTGAACTCTGAGTTGGAAAATTTCTCCAACTTGATCATCCGTACAGAAGATGAGAGGTTGCTTCCTTTCGACATTGTGGATTCCTTTCAAGAAACCTAGAGCTCCACTAGCAACCTAAAAATGTGAGCAGTAAAACAAGAAAGAGATCACCTGAGCGTGTTGACGACCAAGTCTTCGGATTCAATCCAAGAGATAGATTTGCTCCTCTTCGGTTGAGCACCAAATTTAGAGATCAATAGATCAGTAATTATCAAATCTTATAGATCCAAGAGATCACCAAGAACGATTTGCAATCCTCTCTTCCAGCTTGTGTCAAAGATAGCCACAACAATTGATGGCCGAGAAAGAAAAATCTCTGAACTGGGTGTCGGCACAGGCAGGGGTACAACAGTGGTATGCACCCTCGACCCCCGGAAGGATCCCTTCTCCTTGCTGATAGCAGCCGACAACGAGATGAACTATGTCGGCCGAACACCTCCACCCCGTGCCTTAGATCCGGCGATGTCGACAGGCTTGCACGAAATCAGCGACGACGAAACTCGCGGCATGCTCTTCTTCCTCCTTACGAGACGGCATCGGGAAAACTTGCAGCTGCAGCAGAGATCGGCGACGACTTATTTCGCGGAAAACCGGGAGCAATTGCGGCCGTCTTCTTCCTTTTTGCAATCGAACGACGAAATTGCCACCATGAAATCGCAGCGGGGAGACGGCGGGAGCAGCAAGGTTTCTCCATCAGCGACGGGGCCGAACTCCGCACCCAGCGATGAGGGCTTAGTGCAAGAAAAAAAGGTCTCAAGCCTTTTCTTCTTCGATCTTCTTCCCGATCTGATCCCGATCGAGTGGCAGCGACGCAGAAAAATCGCAAAACCACTAAGAATGGGAGAGACGGCTACGGGAGGGGGCTAGGGCGCAAAAACGATTAAACTTTGAGAATGTTAATGCGCTCGAAGCATCCCATGTGGCCGCCAAGTTTGGAACGATCTTCACGTTGCCCCCAACAGGGATATTTATAGGCGTAACCATAAATCCCCTACAACGGGTTATTGGATTCCATCTGAATCCTAAACCTAACCCGTTAAGCACTTATAACATCTAATCAATATACCACAACAATAACAACATATAAAAACATTTAGGCTTCGTTTGGGAGGGGGACTTATTTTCACCTGTCAAGCGATTACGACCGCATGAACCTAACCTTAATCCCCCCCCCCCCAATGGAGCCTTAATGACAAAAAATCACTAGAACAAAAGGGCAGAATTTTTTTTGACAAAATAATAAAACCCATCTAAACCCTAAATAATTAGAAAGAACCATGGTTGAATATCACTCTCCCAAACTCTATTTTTTGAGATCCCAGCTCATTGAAACCTTACTCGATCTTCCCAACTCATCGATGCCCTACTGCTCCCAGTCGATTAGAAGCTTCCTCCTCCCAGTCCATCCTACACACTCCTACCGACACTACAAGATATAACATCTACAATGATGTTTTTGTTGCAACATTCTTGTTTACATCTTCCTTAGGCTCTGTTTGGCATAGTGGCGGCGGTCTTGAACACGGGTTAAATTGTCATTTGTTAACATCCACTTAAAGAACTTCACTCATTTTTATGTTCAAACAGACGATATTTGTTAGGGGATCCTTAACGAATCACGTTTTAATCCATGTGTTTACCACCGTGCCAAACGGAGCCTTAGTTTTCTACTCAGCAATACTTTTTTTTTCAAAAAATGTCGGTACAAAAAAAATGAAAAAATATCAATATACATGTTGTTAGGTTTGCTCGAAACATCCGGGTGTGAATCAAGATGGTATCTACTAGCTACCAGCTGCCCCAAGCTAGGTTTATATAGACAAATCCTAAATTTAAGGCAAAATTGTCAAATTGGTCCCTAAACTTTGGGTACTTTTTCAAATCAGTCCCTAAACTTTCAAATGATTCAAATAGGTCCCTAAACTATTAAAATCACTTCAAACTAATCCCAGAGGATTTTTAATTATTATAATATCTTATTTTTTTAATATATTATTTACTCCTCCCCCGCTTCTCATTTCCTCCGTCCGATACTAGCTGCTGTAAAAAAACGGTCTTGATCGCCGATCTTTTCCGACCCTGTACAAGGTCTCGCAGTTCTGACACCGGAGCTAGGGGTGCAAACGAGTCGAGCTCGAGTCGAGCATGGCACAATTTCCAAGCTCGAGCTCGAGATTTTCATTTCGAGCTCGAGCTCGAAGAGCTCATTTATTCCAGCTTGAGGTCGAGCTCAATGCCAACTTATCGAGCTCGCGATTTTTTTAGCTCATGAACTTTATTTTCTTATTTTATATATATATATATATAATTTAAAATATTTAAATAAAAAGCTCGCAAGCCGATAAATAAAAAGCTCGCGAGCCGGCTCGCGAGCTCATGAATAACAATAGATGAGCTCGAGCTTGACTCGTAATCGAGCTCGAGCTCGTCGAGCTCGAGCTCGTCGAGCTCGAGCTCCACAGGCTCGAGCTCGAGTCGAGCTTTTTTCGAGCCGGCTCATCGAGCTTTCGTGTCGGCTCAACTCAATTTGCACCCCTAGCCGGAACTCATCCATCCTCCCCGCCGGTGATATTATTAAAATAATAAGTTTCTTTCATTTCTCTCGCTGTCTTCTATTTCCCCGGCTGGTGTTTTAGGGTATTTTGCTCTGCTCGCCGGATTTTGTTTTAGGATTTTGCTTACAAGACATATTTCGCTATAAAACAAATGCAATTAATGTGAAAATTGTTTTGTGGCAGCTTATATTGGGTGGTTGTTTGAGTAAATTAGAATGCTTAATTTATTTTTTATAATTTTATAATCATTTTTTTAGAATTATCTAATATTTGTAATATTGCATTGAAATAAAAATTTAATTAAATAAAAAAAGAAAGGAAAAATCACTTTAGGATTATTTTGAAGTGATTTTAATAGTTTAGGGACCTATTCGAATCATTTGAAAGTTTAGGGACTGATTTGAAAAAGTACCCAAAGTTTAGGGACCAATTTGATAATTTTGCCTAAATTTAATACGGGTATTGGATATCCCAGTATCCGAATCGACCGTTAAGCTTCCGAATCCATCATACGTCCGAATATACATTAACACATATTTCTTTTATAACGATTATTTATCATACAACATTTTAGAAGATCTTCTATACATTGAACGGGACTATGCTTATCAAATACCAAGCGGCAAATTCTTATGTTTCAAGATAGGGGCTTAGGCTCTTTTTGGAGGGACTTATTTTCACCCGTCAAGCGGTTACGATCTGAAGCGGACCTTAATTAAGGTCCGGTTCATGCGGTTGTAACCGCTAGACCGGTGAAAATAAGTCCCCTCAAACGAAACCTTAGCCGCAATAGCGTCAAAGAGGACTATGTTGATGAGTCGATTATGCAAATAAATAGTCGATCAAGTTGAGAGATCCTAATCCCGTATATATCAAATGTCTTTACCCAGAGTTTGTTCAATCCTCTTTTTCTCTCTTATTTCTTGTTTCCTTTTAGGGAAGAACTAGCACTCTTCAGCTCTCCATGCTTAACGGACACGATGTTGTTTCGATCCCCGCAATGCTGCGAACAATCCTAGGTAGGCGCAATTTACAAAACACGAGCGAAGGACACAACACACATGTTCACCCTCCATGTTTCTTTATTATATATCTATACTATAGTAAAGGGTGAAAACACCATCTCGTTAAATATTCATTTTCCGATTTTACTCATCTTTATTAAAAGAATTTCATTTTATAAATTTATGTATTTTTTCTTTTATTTTAAAGATGTGTTCTCGTATAAATAATGTCATCTGCCTACGAAAAATATGTGTTCCTCTCACTGCTCATAAATCCCCTTGCCCATCGCAAAAATGAGCGACGAACGAAGTATAACACTATGGGGTTTGCTAGCGGCGTGAGCGCCATCATGCTGGGACAATGTCATGGGCAGGGGATAATGTCGCGTGAGGTACGGAGCCTCCTCGTACACTACTGCAGTTGAGATACTGTCGTGATTGGCAATAGGAGCGGAACCTCATACCTATCATATTATAAAGCCACTTAGGCGGTGAACAAGAGCATTGTGGACCACTATTTAACTTATTTTTCTTTTGTTTTGTTAGGTATATTTTTGTCTTTATCTATAATACATTACAAAAGTTAATTAGGCGAATGAACCCTGACCCGCTCCACTGTTCATCTACTGTAAAATTGGAGTTCATAACGGGCGATATGATCGGATCGCCAGAACGGTTCACCTTGGCTGCACCCGGGCTCGCCTCAATCAAAACGACTAACCAAGCAAGCCCAACAACAAAAACTCGTGCATGTGCGCTAGAGCCCACGCCCCAACGCACGCACCTGTAGGAAGCGCATGATCGCGCGCGCTCCCCTGCTCGCTCGGCAACAAGTGTGTATGCAGAATTTTAATTGGATAAAATCCACCAAAGGATAAGATCTGGGTGCTATAAATATGCATCTGTTTAGGCATCAAGAGCTCATCCCTCTCTCCCCTGTCTGCAGCTCCTTCACTAGAAAGATCCATGGATCCCTGCAAGGTATCCATAATTTTTTTTCTTGACCTTTCTTTTTCTTTATTTATTTCTTTTAATTACTTCTCGAGTTGGAAATTAATTTCTAACGGCCACCCAAGTTAAGATCTATACCAGAAATAAATTAAAATTAATCATGAGATCTCAAATCTGATTTTACTCACGAAAAAAATACTGCATGATCACTCTTATTTAAAAATAGGTGCAAGAGTAAATACTGGCTGTTGATTTCCTTCAGAAATATCATGATTAATCCAAATACTGATCAACAATCAGTATTTAATACCGTACAGACCGTTGGATATCAAATCAACGGTTAGCATTTAGTTCTACACCTAAAAATAGGTGAGAATAACTCACATGAAAGTTGGAAATATTTTTAAATTCATGATTAATTTCAGTAAATGCGGAGAGGAATATTTACGGCATCCTCTATCTGAAATATTATTATTATTATGAGCCATTTATGCAAACTATTATTATTATTATTTATACCCTTATATTAATTAGGGAAAATTTACAGGCATGTGCAGCTCTAAAAATATCATTTTGTTTTTCAATTTGATGAAAATACAAAAAAAAAAACCTTTAAGGTTTATTAAGAAAAATAAATAATTTGCAATTAATTAGACATTTACAAATTTTTTTCTTAAACACAAAAGCTACCTTCTAAGCGACTGTAGTAGGCTTTGAAGTAAGTTTAAATTAACACCCGCCCAAAAAATTGGCAATAAATGGCTTAATAAAAATATTTCTTGATAATCAGAGCTAAGCTTAAGGTTTGTTTAGGACTGTGTTTTCATGCTGGTGCGGGAGCGGACGCCATCGGGTGGCGGGAAAACAAACGGGTGACGTCTGCTCCCGCCGCACCCTGAGGAGAAAACGGAACGTTTTGAATACCTTCCTCCCTCCTTCAGGTCCGAACGGCGGCGGCTTCTGTGCCCGACCGTCTAATTCCGCTGAATCAAATGAAGCCTTTGACTCCTCAATGGCGGCTTAACGCCTTGATCGTGGATTTTTGTAGTGGGTTTTAAAATAGATAAATACCTCAATTAATTTAAATAAACATGAACACTTTCTTTAAAAAATCTATTGGGCTGGATTTAAAAATTTCACGGTGTAATTGCATGATTAAGAAAGAAAAAATAAAGAAGAACATGGAAATTTTAAAATAATAAAGTTATATATATTTTTTGGGTAATCAAAGTTCTGGTTGCTGCATACAAATATAATTAATTTGCATTTAATATTACATGAATAAATAAATATACATGTTTAAATATTGTAGATGTTAATATTTTAATGTTTCAATAAATACGATCATTTTTATTTAAAGACAAAGACAAGTAGACAACTACAATTATACAATAGGTGATATTAAAAGCAAAAATTGAAATAAAATAATTAAAAATAGAAAAATAAAATAAAATGATTTGAGCAATAATTTATGTTGAAGTTTGTCTATATTTAAGTTTTTCATATATATGCACATGTATATATATACATGCCTCTATTTTAACGGTTCAAATTTTTTTAGACTGTAGTGCAATCATTGATCAATATGATCATATGATCTCCACTGTTAAAATCAAATATCAGACGGCCACGTACATGCAGAAATATGTGCGTATTAAATTTTGGCGATTGTTATCCGCACTACAGTTTTGACTAGTCGCACATGTTTTTTCCTAATTTCTCGCGTCTTTTGGAAATATGTCTTGTATATGCATTTTTAGGAAAAATGTTCAACACCAAAGTTGTAGATATGAGATCTACAACTTTGGTGTTGAACACTTTTCTTAAAAATGCATGTACAAGGCGTATTTCTAAAAGGCGTGATATTTGGGTGTATTTTCAAAGTACGTCTTGTACATGCATTTTTAGGAAAAGTGTTAAACACGAAAGTTGTAGATCTCGTCGAGATCTACAACTTTCGTGTAGAATACTTTTCCTAAAAATGCATGTATAAAACATATTTCCAAAAGGCGCAAAAAATTAGGAGAAAATGAGTGCGAATAACCAAAACTGTAGTGTGAATATCAATCACCTAAATTTTTTCCCCTTTTAGTGGGTGACATGGGCCCAACGCGAAAAAGCAGAGGCTCTACAGCCTGGATCTGTCGAGCTTTATCTGCATCCTCTCTTTCAGAGTTTATCATGCACTGCTTCATAACTTTTGCCTCTATTATTATTATTATTTAATCTCCTTGGCCAAAGATAAATAAATAAATAAATAACGGTTAAATTGATCTTTTTGTGCTCAGTTCCGCCCATCAAGCACCTATGACACGACCTACACCACCACCAACGCAGGTGCACCTGTCTGGAACGATGACCAGGCCCTGACCGTTGGGTCAAGAGGTAACAATGACTATTTTTTTCATTTTATATCTTGTTTATCATTTCTGACATAATTTAATTAATTTTTACATCATTTTTATAATAAAATCATAATACTGAATATTCGTGATAGCGTTAGTGAAAGTTATTCTAATGATCAATTTAGGCTCCGTTTGGCGGGACTTCTTTTCATCGGTAAGACGGTTACGACAGCGTGAATCGGACCTTAATTAAAGTCCGGTTCTTGTGGTAGTAACCGCCTGACCGGCAAATATAAGTCCCGCCAAAGGGAGCCTTAGGCTAAAGTTGAGGAATTGATTTAGGCTTCGTTTGGTCCCGCGTTTTCCGGCGCCGTTTGAATCAAACGCCGCCGAACGGTGGGTAATCAAATTACTGCTCCCGTTTGCTCCGTTTGTGCCCGCAGCAAGGAAGAATCGCCCCCACCACTCCATTTCGATCCCCGTCTCTCCTCTTCCAGTTCTAAAGCCCGATTTCAACTCGCCGGGTGCTCCTGTCACGGCCGAACCAAATGAAGCCTTGATAGGATGTATTTTGAATTGCAATTTTAGGAGCTGTTCATTTGATCTGTATATTTATTGCAATTTAATTGGCCTAAATTTAAATTTGGATCGCGCGTGCGAGCAGGGCCGATATTGCTGGAAGACTACCACCTGATCGAGAAGATTGCCCACTTCGCACGTGAGCGAATCCCGGAGCGCGTGGTGCACGCGCGAGGTGCGAGCGCGAAGGGTTTCTTCGAGTGCACCCACGACGTGACCAACTTGACCTGCGCCGATTTCCTCCGAGCGCCGGGCGTCCAAACTCCGGTCATCGTCCGATTCTCCACCGTCATCCACGAGCGCGGCAGTCCCGAGACCATCCGAGACCCCCGCGGGTTCGCCGTCAAGTTCTACACGCGCGAGGGGAACTGGGATCTGCTCGGCAACAACTTCCCCGTCTTCTTCATCCGCGATGGCATCAAATTCCCCGACGTCATCCACGCATTCAAGCCCAATCCAAGGTGATCATCGATTCATCTTCCTTCATGAAGAGAGCTAGATTGGATGAATCAATGATGGCATTGGTTACGTTTTTTTCTTTTCTTCGAAAATCAGATCGCACATCCAGGAATACTGGCGCGTGTTCGACTTCCTCTCTCACCTTCCGGAGAGCCTCCACACCTTCTTCTTCCTCTTCGATGATGTCGGCGTTCCCAGCGATTACCGACACATGGAGGGATTCGGCGTTAACACCTACACCTTCGTCAATCGCGCCGGCAAATCCCACTACGTCAAGTTCCACTGGAAACCAACCTGCGGAGTCCGCAATCTCCTCGAAGAGGAAGCCGCCGTCGTCTGCGGCCGCAACCACAGTCACGCCACCCAAGACCTCTACGACTCGATTGCCGCCGGCATCTACCCGGAATGGAAGCTGTTCGTGCAGGTCCTAGATCCGGATCACGAAGACCAGTTGGACTTCGACCCGCTGGATGATACCAAGACCTGGCCGGAGGACTTGATCCCGCTGCAGCCCGTCGGCCGGCTGGTGCTCGATCGGAATATTGACAACTTCTTTGCCGAGAACGAGCAGCTGGCGTTCGGCCCGGGTCTGGTTCCGCCGGGAATATATTACTCCGACGACAAGATGCTTCAGTGCAGGGTGTTCGCATACGCCGACACGCAGCGGTATCGCCTTGGTCCGAATTATCTGACGCTGCCGGTGAACGCCCCGAAGTGCGCCTTTCATAATAATCAGTACGACGGGGCGATGAACATTGTGCACAGGACAGAGGAGGTTTGCCTTCATCTTCAACTCTCATTAACCAGGCTTCTCTACTCTAATTCTCCAATATAATCTTTGTTTTTTTTTCCTTTTCCATGTTTTTTTAGGGTTTTGAATTCATGCTACAAGAATCATTCATATTTATGCATCACTCCAATCTTACTTCTAAATTCTTGGTCATAAACCCGAAATCTCAAATCCTGATCTCTTAGAATCAAGTTTTGTTTGGTATTTTTTAGGATTTGAACATATGTATATGTGCAATAACCAACCCCGAATTCACAACTAACTCTTTTGCGAATCATAAACCTTCTTCACTTAGGAGGAAATCTATTTACAGAATCGTGTGTATTTATATATCACTCAATTCTCACTCCTCAATCCCAAATGATAAACCCTAAACTAAAAGCCCTAATTTACTACTTTGACAATGATGTTTTTTTATGTTCTCACTCCTTAAAACCCTAATTTCTTACTATTTCTATGTCTGCACATGTTATTGATCTCGAATTCAACCAAACTAAGCTTGTGCAAATCCTAAAAATTATCCATTTCATGGCTTAAATTGATTTTTCTTTAATGCGACAGATTAAGTAATCTCATCCTTTTTAATTTTTCATATAATCAACACTTATTGCACATTTAGATGAATGGGAATCCACTGTGACCCTGAAATGCACCAAATGAAGGTTCCAAATGGAGAGGATCTCCATCCAACCCTTTTTGGGTAGAAGTAAATCTTTTTCAATTCTATTTCGACTTGACTGTGAAGTGAAAGAAATTAAGAATCATTAGTATTTATATATCACTCAATTCTTACTCCTCGATTCTAAATCATGAATCCTAATCTCTTAAAATCATTTTTAATATAATTTAGAATTTGCACTCTAACATATGTACTGTTCAAATTTTATCTCAAATTCAATCTGACTAATCTTGAGCAAATCCTAAATCCTAAACTTTAAATCCTAAATTCTCTTCTTTTGTATTGAGAGATAGATGTTAAAAGCAAATATGAAAGTTGAATTTTGAATTTCAGACATACTCGCCTTACGAATTCTTAGATGCTCAAACCATGATCTATGCTTTGTCTCCTCTTTCAGGTGGATTACTACCCTTCGAGGCACGCCCCACTCAGGCATGCCGACAGGCACCCTATTCCGTCCCGAACAATCACCGGCACGCGCGACAAGGCGAGCCCACTTCTTAGTTTCCCTTCACCCCATAAATACAAGCAAGCAATGCCGCAATCTCATGATCTCCTTCTCTTAAATCGCAGGCGATAATACCAAAGCAAAATGATTTCAAGCAGCCTGGAGAGAGATACAGAAGCTGGGCGCCCGATCGGTATGTGACAATGTATATCAGTTTATAGTGGTGTTTAGATTCTATTCTAACTTTAAATTTCTCAGGCAAGAGAGGTTCATTCGTCGTTGGGTTGAGGCTTTGTCACATCCCAAAGTTAGCTCTGAGCTGAGGGCAATTTGGGTCAACTATCTGACCAAGGTGACCCCCTCTCTCTATTCATGCATAGACTAAATTTTGATTTACTTATATTTATTACATATAATGTTGGCTACAACCACTATCATACCATTGATGAATGAGTTTGTTAAACTCGATAATCATAGGTAGTTTTTGGCGCAGCTTTTGGCTCCAGTGAGTTGTAATATAATCCATGTTTGGCAGGACAATGGTTGCAACTGCCGCCAAGAAAATAAAACCTGGTTTGAACATAAAAGTGAATGAAATTCCTTAGATGAGATTGGGTGTTTAGGAAAGACGGTTCATAACCGCTGTGTTCAGGACCGCTACCGTCGTGCCAAACAGAGTTTTAGACACGAAGTTTTTGTTCCGCTGAGTTTGGACATAAACGCTACCGTCATAAATTTCATGTTTGACCATACAATGGTTATGACTGCCACTTATTAAAGAACTAATTTTGAGCATATAAAAGTGGACGAACTTCCTTAGGTGACGGCCGCCTCAGCGCCAAATAAAGCCTTACATTGATTTTAGAATCAACAAAATTTCTTTGAGCATCTTCACCAAATTCTCTGTGCAATTTCGTGATTTCTAGAACACGATTCATATCCACAAGGCGCCGCTTATCTTGATTATAATGAATGGTCTATGTTTGCAGTGCGACACTTCTCTGGGACAAAAAGTCGGCTACAACCTGAACGTGAAGCCGAACATGTAAGCCGCGCATGTGCGAGCTGCTTAGGTCGCTTGAGAATAAGGCTGGATTGCATGGCAGCAATCTTGCTATTTAAATGCGTGAAATTCTTAGTTGTTTATGTTCATGTCTGCTCTTTTACACCGCGTGTTTCGCGAACAATTACTGTTGTGATATGTCTTCATGAAAGATAATCAAGCAATGTTATCTTTGTTTGGAAGTGCATATGCTGGCTTGCTCAATAAAAGTTTGTCAATATTTATTATAGATGTAGGAATTGAATGTCCCATAAATATGTCTAAAGCTATTATGTGCATGTGACGTTGGGACTGCACAAATATATGCCCCTATTTTTGATAGTCAGGTCGGTCGCGGATGGATTAGCTCGATTAACACCGTTTACTGCAGTATCCACTGTGAAAGTGACGGAAAATGATGTAAATCAACAAAATGTTCTTGTTATCAAATTTTTATGGAAGAGTGGTGCGTCAAACCCCTCCGAGCTAAGTTTCATGTTGGCCGAGGTGACGGATTGGCCTAATATGCACAATAGTAAAGACACTCCTATTGAATCCCGGAGCACTCTTTCTTTCGCTCTAACCAGACTTTCATCGTCCTACACGAGATGCTAAATCTCTTAGGCATCGTTTGGCACAGTGGTGTACTGGTGCCGGTCATAAACGCGGTGCTCATGAACCATTGTTTGTGAATGTCTGGCCTCACCTAGAAAATATATATGAATTTTATGCTCAAAACTAATTTATTTTCTCGATAGCGGTCATAACTTTTGTCTTGTCAAATATATATTCTATGATAATGATATTTTTGATCAAACTCACCAAAGCAAAATAGTAGTGTCAAACGGAGCCTTAGGTTTCGTTTGGCGCGGCGTTTCGGCCGGCCGTTTGGGGCAAACGCCGCCGGATGGTGGGTAAACAAACGCCCTCCGACGGCGTTTGCTCCAGCTGGGCCCGCCGCGCCGTGAAAAATGGGGCAGAAAGCCCTGTTTCGATCCGGTCCTCCACCCCTCCAGATCGAATACGGCGTTTGGACCCGCCGCTTTGTCCCGCCACCTGAGCGCCAAACAAAGCCTTAATCTCTTCTCTGAAAAGGGGAAGTTGTTATGCCTATATAAGGAGAGACGTCCTTCTAAGCATGTCTCCGGAGGGAGGTGGCAAACAGGTTGCCCGACACTACACAATTGTTAGCCCCTATTGGTCGATGGTGCTTCTTCGCCGGATACTGGCGATGGTACCTTCATCCAAACTCGACCTCTTGATTGGCAATGATGTTGTTTTCTCGTACGGCCTTTAGTCTATTTAGGAGGACAGTGTAGTATGTGCTTGTAGTGATACAACATTGTTTTGGCCACCTCTCTCCCTCCAGTTCACATCTCGTCTAGAAGTCCATTGTGATTGTTTTCACCGTCAAGGTTTGGTCGCATCACACGTGATGTAGGCTTATATGTCAAGGTGTTTGTGATGGCTAAAGAGGTGATTCTCTCGAGAACTTTTTGATCGAGCACGCGCGCACGCAGGTTCGTTGCCACTCCAATATTTTGATTTAAATCGCAGCACATGCATAATTTACATCGAGAGAAAATCCGACCAAATTGATCTAGGCCTACGTGCCGAAGTGCCAGTGACGGCATAAGCGATGATTCACTCAAGCCCGTTACGTTCACTCACGCGCGTACTAAATCGGTAGTCGCTCCAATTTAGCAAGTCAAATCACAACACATGCACAATCAACAATAAGAGCCCCAACCAAAACAACGAATCGGAAAGAGGTCGAATTTATTCCCAACAAGAAAAATAGCATGGATTACCCCCAAATTCCAATCCTTAAGAGTGTCAAAACAAGGGTTTAACCGACTCAATCAATATCACAATAAGGATTTACCCAATCCTTTAAATCACAAAATCGATCGGAAAAAACAACGCAAATTTTTTGATTAAATCCCACGATGTATTCAAGGGTTTCAAAGGCAATGCCGGCCTCGTTCACCACACAAAACTACCTATGAAGAATCACACACAAGAGAGTAGAGAAATTCGTTACCCCAAGCTCAGTAGGAGTTTTCGGCGGAGAGTCTCTCTACCACGGATCTACCGGTACCACACCGAATGGAGAAGATGTCACGTCAATACTTCAAATGATTCACGTCGGCGAAGCTCCGACAGCGGAATAGTAGCCCTCGCAGTTTAGACAAGGTTCGGCCAACACCAAAGGAAAGGTGGCGCGTCGATCTGGAAGGGGGCCGACGATCCCAAATAGCTCCTTGTCTCGGCGGCGAGCAGCTCTTGTCGGTGACAATCTCAGCCTGAGATTCCAGCAGCCGAATAACACGATCGGGCGGCGGCGCCTGGAGTTGCACCAGATAGGGAAGACAGCGGACGGACGGCAACTCCAGGAGTCACACCAGGTCGGGAAGGGGCGATGGGGCGGCGGATCCTGGAGTCACACCAGGTCGGGACGGAGGCGGCGGCTGAGTCACACAGCACTCTAGGGTGTCGGGACCGAACCCTAGGGAAGACAAGCTCTTCATTCATCGGCAGGAGAAATCCAATAACATTAACTTAAACTAATAATAACTTTGAGCTAATGTTAAACATAACTCATTAAACAGTAAGCCAAACTTAAACTAAAACATCCGCAGGAGAAATCCAAGGAGATCCGAATTGCATTAACCGTAAATTCCACTGGAATCGGCCGACGCCTCCGGAAAACAAAAAATGGCAAACTTCTGAACTGAGAATGAGAGGAAGATTGGGAAAAATACAAACCCAATTTTGATTTACGAATATAATTTTATCATAAACAACTTTGCGGATAAAAAAAAATGGGCGTTTATATTGGCAGCCCGTATATCGATATTGGCAGCCCAATTATAATGGCAGTTAAGTAAATCGATATTGGCAGACAATGGCTAATGACAGTCCAAAAATTAGGTTTTTAAAAGTTATTTTTAGGAAAAGTGTTCAACATGAAAGTTGTAGATCTCGACGAGATCTACAACTTTTATGTTGAATATTTTTTTCTAAAAATGTCATATAGTAGATCTATTTTCAAAAGGCACAAAACCCGGGCGGAACTATGCGAGTTCCGCCCGGGTTCCGCGCATTTTGAAAATAAGTCTACTACATGACATTTTTAGAAAAAATGTTCAACATGAACGTTGTAGATCTCGACGAGATCTACAACTTTCATGTTGAACACTTTTTCTAAAATGTCATATAATATGCATATTTTCAAAAAGGTGGAATACGTATTTTGGGCTGCTATTAGCGGTCATATTACGTGTGTTTTTCATTATTTTACTGGGCTGCTAATATGCAAAGCTGAGCTGCCGATATAAACGCCCAAAAAAAATTAGGAATAATCAAAACTAAAGTGTCGATAACAATCTGTCTTTTTTCCCGTGGAGAATGATACCGGTGATTTAAAATCGTATTTATGTATTTATGCATAAAATAAAATTTTAAAAAATAATATCCTGCTCGACATTACGCTTGATTAAAATCTTATCGACATCACGTGTTATTTTATTTTTTTCTGAATTTTGCTGATGATCGGATAGCAAATCGGACGAACAATACCTCAGCAGCACGATTCTCTCGAACATCCGTACTTAAAAATTTCTCAACGGTCATAAATGTGGGCCACGCTCCTCTGGTAACATAGATCTGGCTGGTTGGGTGGCAAGACAGTTTTCAGCGTGGGGACCACCCCTTCATATATTAATTATTATATTAAATAAATATATTATATGTTCTATTTAAATTATCCGCGTGTTTCGTGCGATAATAATTAAGAAATATATTGGTTTTTCTCCGATTTTCCCAGTTCGCACGAAGGAGTGGGGGAGAGGTGGCAGACTTTTGAACTGAGAAAATTTCAAAATTCAATCCGGAGGACCGAAACCGAATAATTTGCGAATAATTCTATTAGGTTTTTACGGTTTCGGTTTGATGTACGGTTTTCGATTTTAAATGACAACTCTATTTGTTGAAACTGAAGACTCGGTCTCTGTGAAGTTCACCCTTGGGAAAGCAGTGAACGCACACTTATTTCTCTCTCGCGAGCCAAACAACAAAGAAAAAAGAACAAGGAACAGACCCAAGGGCTCGGCGTGGAGGTCCCACCACACACCTAGAAGATCTTAGAACGCTTTCCCTCGTAGCCAAATGTCGAGCTAAGGGTATCTCAGAAATCGCAAGAAGACCTGGGCACCCGTATGCATGTTTGAGGTATCCCCTTGAGTCTATTTATAGGTTTCTGAAAACGGTCTGCAAATAACCAACCTCCGTTGTTTTGAAAAGCTATACACAGCCAAAAGTGGTCTGCCAACAGCGTAACTCCGCTGTTCTGGAAAGTTATACACACCCTCAGTGAGGACATCCAGGTAATTTTGCATCTGGACCCCACGGGGCGAGTTTCTTGGACACTGGGTCAACTCGCCAACCTACTGGGCGGACGCGGCCTGGCTACCGCGGCTCGCCGGCTATCTCTAGGCGAGCGCGAGCCAGGCTGCCATGGATCGCCTACCCCATATGGAGGCAGGCCGGTGACAAGGTCGCCTAGGCAAGCGCGGGTTGGATGGGCTGGCTCGCATAGCTCGATTGCCTGGCCTTGGCGAGAGCGAGCCGACCATCTGGACTCGCCCGCCTATTATACTAACGCGGGCCGGTCTCCCTAGCTCGCTCGCTCGCTTAACCGGATGAGCTCACTCGGCGAACACGGGGTTGTACACAATCCCCGCTCTTTTTGAGTTTGACAAAGCTCGGAAAGAATCATCCAACCTCACATGTTCAGTTAGTGTTTTGCTGAGCTGGAGGGAATCTTTCGATGGATCCCACTCATACGTTATAAATATGGCATTGAGGCTACGGGAAAAAGTCTCGTCTTCTTTCTCTAACCTTCCTTACGAACAGTAGCTGAACAATGTCTATATCCGATGAGATGCGAGCGCGTCTAGCGGCCGCGAGGGAGGGGATGCGGGAGCAGGTCCGTGATGTCTCCCCATGGCTGGCGCGTGGATCCCCTGGCCCCCTCTTCAGGCCGAAGAAATGGAAAATTGTCAAGCAGCCTCCTACGAACGACGCCCTTGTGTCTAGTTCGGCGGCCGGTACTGAGGCCGTCCATGAGGTATGCGGATCTCCTGTCTTGATTCGTTACTCTGCCTCTGATTTCTTTCTCTACAGGAGACACCCCGTGAAGATCGAGGCGATAGAAGGGGATTGGGGCATTCCTCCCCACTGATAACTGAGCGGGCCGTCAATCCTCCGGCCCAGGGGCATGCCCCTCCTGCGATTCCTTCGCTGCCAGTACGTCCTGGGCCAGGGAAATCTTTCGCAGCCCTTGAAGGTGAGCTCTTCCACAGTTAGCCAGGTACCTCCCGACCGCCTGCCGGCAAGAGGGACGTGCCAATCCCTGGTGATTTATATACTTGTTTGTTTATGACCGCTTGCTTTTTATGATCTCTCCCACTTCTGTATGTTTTCATGCGATTTCCTCATCCGACGTTGACATCAGCGGGGGAGGGGGGGTACTCAGCTCCCCCTTCTACGGAACACATCTCGGAATACCTGGGCGACCCGCAGGACGTCGAGGGGATGAAAAGGCGGGTGACTCGGTTATTTCAGAAACAATCCCTGCTGTTACAGGAGGTTTGCGACAGGGTGAAAGAGGATAAGGTCAAGGCGGAGGAGCGGTTCGCGATACTAGAGGGCATGAGGCGCCCAGCTGATGGGGATGAGACGACTTCTTCGGGGATGCATATTACGCGAGCTGAAGAACAGCTTAGGCATGCCACGGAGCAGGTCGATCACGCCTAGCGGGAATTACTGGCGGTTCGCGAGTACTTCGGGGCAGGTGGAAATGGATCCAGTACTGAGCCACCCGCCCCTTTCTCGCTACCGATCACTAAGCATGGGTCGCACCTGTATCATGGGTCAGCTCGCGTGATCGGGCCACGAAATTTTATTCTCCTTTTCTCGGGACATTGAACTCTTGTCCGTAATTATTTGAGATTTCTTGCCCGCAGATGGGCATATGTTCGCTGCATATTATTTCCATAACTTCACTGCTTAGTTTTCTTTAGGCGAGTGCGAACGAGATGCCCTTGTTCGCCTACCCCTTCCTCAGGCGGGCGCAAGGCTGTTGAGCCGGCTCGTTCAACTCGACTGCCTAGTCTTGGTGGGAGCGAGTCGAGAACCTATCGAACGCGAGTCAGCGTGACTCGCCTGCCCCCTTTGGCGGGCACGAGTCATAGCTCGTCCGCCTCTTGGGCGAACGCAAGTCAGCACAGCTCGCTGTCGAATAACTTTTGTGGCGCAATAGCGAGTTGGTAGGAACCTACGGCGGGCCCGGAAGTCGAAACGTCAAGGAACGTTTTTGCTATCCGCACATTTACCGCCGACCGGACGTTTTCCCGTCCTTTCTCTTCCTATAAATAGGCTTTGCTGCCCTTTCTTACCCTCCACATTTAAGACTTCCGTTCTTTTACCACTTCCTGCGACTCCCGGCTCGCCCGCTCTTCGCGAGAACTACAGCATACCGCTTGATGATCTGACTGCGAGATGGGTGGTGGCGGCAGTGACGCTGACAGGCGAAGCAAGTGCGCTTGGACCTTCTCCGAACACTCTGGCTGCCTCCAGTCGAGCCAATTATTCAGCTCCTGATGCCCTCACCTCGGCTGCTACTGCTGCACCTGCTGTTGTTGCCGCTGTCGGGGTTCAGCTCTCCTCACCTCCTGACCTGGGCCTCCTACTGGCCCCTTCTCCTCCTCCGTGTCCCACCTGACCAGCTTCCTTTCAAACTCGGGGTTTGACGCCTCCCCCTCAATTTCCCTTGCCGCCCTCTCCATCAACTCCTCGTAGGAGATAGGTGGAACCCTCTTCAGCTACATCTCGAAGAAACCCTGCTGCATCCCCAAGGTAAAGACCATCATCAGGGTGTGCCCCGACATCTCCTGGGTTACCTCCTCCTGTAACCGCTCCACGTAGCTCCCCAAGGTCTCATTCACCACCTGCCTGATATGGAACAGGAACTCCGACTCCTTTTTCCTCTTTTAGAGGTGGTGAACCTCAACATGAACCCCCGACGCAGGTCCCCGGATCAGTAGATTGAGTTGGTCAGCAGCTGGTGGAACCACTCCCTCGCCTTGTAATGTTCCATTCGAGCTAGGCCCTCGTGCGCGCATTTGAGTCAGGAGAGACGATTTGGGCTCCGGGAGTGATGGCACCTACACTTACATTTGTGTAAGGGAGGTGAAATGACGTCTAGAGTAGGACATGGGTAGTGAAACGGGCGTGTCCATACCCGTGTGGTACTCTGGTGTTAGGATTGGAAATTCGGGGAATTTCCAGAGAAGGACACGGGTAGTGACACGGGCGTGTCCCTACCCGTGTGTATGTGGACACGGGTAGGGGCACGGGCGTGTCCTACCCGTGTGTGTAACTGACATCGTCGATCGTGTTTCACGAGTAGGACACGGGTAAAGAAACGGGCGTGTCCATACCCATGTACATGTGCTTAAGTGTTTCCCGAGTAGGACACAGGTAGCGACACGGGCCTGTCCTCGCCCGTGTGAATGTCTCCCTGAAGTCGACCGTGTTCCCCGAGCAGGACACGGGTGTGACACGGGCATGAACACGGCCGTGTCATGTGGACACGGGTAGAGACACGGGCGTGTCCCTACTCGTGTTTGTGTGTCCAAACGACAGACGAACCGTCGGCGACGCTTCGCCCGAGCAGGACACGGGTAGGGACACGAGCATGTCCCTACCCGTGTAGATTCTATATATATAGGAATTCTGAAACCTTGGCCATTTTTCATCATCTTTCCAAGCCATTTCTGTGGAGATACTAGTGATGGAGCCAACTTTCATCCATGAAGAACCATCTCCGTCGGGGAGGAGAAGATGCCGTCGAGAAGGGTGATGAGATCCTTTGCCGGAAATGGTGGAAACGACGGAAACGAGGTGAGCTTCCTCCCCTCTCCCTTGGTGCTAGATCTGTAGTTATTTCTAGGGGAGATATCGACTCAAAAGAGTTTAGACTTGCGAGATGATGATCTCCCTAGGTAGAGGCCATTAATCCAGGGCTTGTGCTCTATGGATAGTGGTGTCTTCAACCTCCTATATGAAGATGAGGGATGGTTTCGTGAAGAGAAATGACCTTATGAGGGTAAATAAGGGAGGAGGAATTTCTGATGTGAATTGGGATGATCGGCTAGAGGAGGAAGATGAACCGATACCGTTCATTCCGCCTTAAAATGCATGCAGAAACCTGTGTTCTGCACGCAGCAATCTTTGTGGCCATTTTCAGGTATGATATGGCCAGATCCGGGCTTTCAACTAAACACGAAAGTCGTAGGCCTTGGAGATACCTTTACAATGAGAGGTTACACGTCTTCAGGCAAAGTCTGTGGCCACGGAAAAGTCTGATCGAATCAGATGTTTGCCAAGCTAAGTGTGCAGAAACTGTATTCTGTACGCAGCAGTCTTTGAAGCCGATTTCAAGTGTGATACGGCCAGATCCGGGCTTCCGACTAAACACGGAAGTCGTAGCCCTTGAAAATACCTTTCCAATAAGGGGTTAAACATTTTCACCGGATTTCTGTAGCTTCAGGAATCCCCGTTTGAAGTTCTGTAGTTTACACATTTCTTGCACGTTTTGTTCTCAGGTTTAAGTAAGTCCATGATAGAAAGTGGTAAAGGGATTGTTGTGAGTAGTTGGATTGTTCTTATGTAATCTAATGACGAAGTGAAACGTACTAGATCGAAATGATTTGGTTGATAGATCCTTAAGTGAACTAGTGGGTAGGCGAGTTGGATTGTATAAACAAACAAATTTTGCGAACCGATAAAGATGAGCTTGATACTAACAATGCGATGAATATTGTGTGGAAGAGGATTGAATAAGGTTAGTGCATGAAAATGTTGAAGGGTTGATAGTGCGTGAGTGTTGGCCGCACTTGATCGATTGGGTTGATAAGGGACTCGGTGAGGAGCCCTTGTGAGCTGTTGAGCTTGAGATGTGAGATTGCATGCGGTGTGAGTCGACATGTGGTGTCATAATCCTGGGTTAAGGATAGTGTGGCAGGTATACGGGCTCGCCAGTCTTCACACCGATGGGAGTTGACATTTAGACCTTGGGCGGTTGGGCTTGGTCCTCGGTGCTCATTCCCGGGGCTCCTTCCATGCCAAGTGAACGGTTGGGCTTGGTTCTCGTGCTTCTTCTTAGGCTCCTTCCGGGACAAATCTTAGGCCAGTTCGGGGCTTGGTTTTCGGTGCACATCTACTCGTGTAATGACCCGATTCGCGCTAGGCTCCCTGTGCGTGCTTTTGAGCCAGGAGAGCTGATTTAGGCTCAGAGAGTGCAGGCGATCAGGCGCGTACTAGTGGGGAAAAGAAAATGGCGTTGAGTACCTGTGTTGAGTATGACACGGGTAGGGACACGGGCGTGTCCCTACCCGTGTGTCGTGGCATTGAGTGACCGTGGCGTTGAGTGATTTTGGCATGACGTTGAGTGGTTTGTCCCGAGAAGGACACGGGTAGAGACACGGGCGTGTCCCTACCCATGTGTCATGGCATTGAGTGTCATGGCTTTAAGTGGTAGGCATGGCTGTCCAGAGAATGATACAGGTAGAGATACGGGCGTGTCCCTACCCGTGTGCTCCGAGGCAAGCAAGACGAGAAGTGTCTCGAGCGAGACACGGGTATCGACACGGCCAGAGCTACGGCCGTGTCACCTGGACACGGGTACAGACACGGGCGTGTCAGTACCCGTGTTTGAACACGAAACGGCAGTCGAACCGATTCGCCCGAGCAGGATACAGGTAAGGACACGGGCGTGTCCCTAACCACGTCACTTCTGTATAAAAAGGAAAAGTTAAACCCTAGCCGTTTCATTCTCTTCCAAACCCCATTTTCTGTGTGAGATTTTGTTGTACCCTTTTTGGGAAAAAAATTTACGTACTCTGATTATAGAAGCTTGCTGTAGCTTCTTAACTGTTGTATATTTATGGACTATATGTTTGGTGTGGATGTGACTTCTATATTATATTTTGTTTGGGTTGACAATGTATGGTATTTGTTATAGCTGGCAGAATGGGCGTCTTGTGGTACAGGCTAGCCCTAGTGCTAGTGCTACCGCAAGGCGGCTATTCTGGGCGTAAATTCCCCCTCGACCGTGTTTTGTGTTCCGGGAGGGGGGGGGATTTTACAACCCAAGACTCCTGTTGTGCCGTAGTACGCATGTGAGCTCTGATGTTGTGTTCTTAGTGTTGAGGCGTATGGAGGCCTAGGCTTGGTAGTGTGGATGCCAGCCTAATAGTGGAGATGTCTGCTCTACTGTCACCGTCTGTCCATGACAGATGACGCCTGAGAGGTTAGCTACCTGCTTGAGAAGTGAGAACTATAAGTCTGTGTCGACATAGCAATTGCTTGAGCCTGAGCATGGGTGAGTCATAACATAACATTCATGGCATCGCATTACATTGCATAGACAAGATCCTCATCGTATAAGTTTGTATGGGCACTCTTATACGATGAGTTACTTAATTGCTAAGCCGAACCTTAACTTATAAGTTTGTATGGACATTCTTATAAGTTAAGTTACTTTTCTATTGTATATAGACATGCTTAGATGGATTGATATAGCTTGAGTAGAACTGCTATAATAGAATGCTGATAATATTATTATACACTACTACTATTGCTACTCATGAAATGTGTACTTACTCCACCTGCTTGTACTACTGCTTATATATATATATTGTACCATGTTCCTTTTTTCGTACGGTGCTGAGGAGTCGCCGGGGGAGTGGATGTGATAGCCACTTAGTCTTTGTGACTAACGGTTACTACATCTTCCTTTTTAGGAGGAAACCCCGCAGGCAGAGCAGCAACAGGTTTTGCAGCAGGATAGCTAGGCCAGGACGACAGGGCCTGAAGGGACGGTACTGTCGTTACCGTCAGTGACTGATGTGAGAGACACTTGTTGTAGCTCTTTTTGGGTAAGTTTACTCGTACTCTGATAGTACAGAAGTTGGATGTAGCTTTATTTAATTGTCGTATTTTGGACTAATGTACTTATGTGTGGATTTGACTTCTTATTATATGTTTGGTTGGGTTGACAATGTTTGATATTGGTTATAGCCGGCAGGATAGACGTCTTGAGATACAGGTTAGCCCGAGTGCTAACACTACTGCAAGGCGACTGTTCTGGGCGAAAATTCCCCCTCGGCCATGTTTTGTATTCTGGGAGGGGGGATTTTACATGCCTTCTCCTCAAGGGTGATGGCGAAGAGTCTGCATTTGAAGACATCCGGCATCTTCCTTATCGACACCACATCCTCGAACCATTGGATGTGCTATACCGGGTCGTCCTTCCTGGTATAGTAGGACATCTCTGGCTCCCTGAACCCCTCCGGAACTAGGGCAGAAGAAACCAACTCGTTGAAGGGGTTTTCCCCCTGCTAGGCGAGCCGGAGGGTCTCACACCCCATCTCGCCAAACCAGTCTTCGCTTGCTGAACTGGGGCATCCACGCCCAGAGCCAGGGCGGCGGTGATTGGAACAGCTGGTGTTGAGCTCTCGGCACGTGCGCCGAGTGTGAATCTGACGAGGTCGAGCACCTCCTGCCTGAATTACTCGAACATCCCCACCGTGGCGAGAGGGGGAGGGGGTGGAGAGTCGGCCCTGTCCGAACCTTGCCCTTCTCCTCCAGTCATCAGGCATGCTGAAGATTTTCTGTGCTGACCATGATCCACGCTCACCGCACTAAAATGTTGAAATCGAAGACTCGGTCTCTGTGAAGTTCACCATTGGGGAATGGGTGATCACATGCTTATTTCTCTCTCACGAGCCAAACAACGAAGAAAAAAAATAAGGAACAGACCCAAGGGCTCGGCGTGGAGGTCTCACCACACACCCGAAAGATCTTTGAGCGCTTCCCCTCCCTAACCTAATGCCGAGCTAAGGATATCTCAGAAAGTGCAAGAAGACCTCGGCACCAGTAAACATGCCCTCAGAGGTACCCCCTTGGGTCTATTTATAGATTTTTGAAAACGGCCTGCAAATAACCAACCTTCGCTGTTTTGAAAAGCCATACGCAGCCAAAAGTGGTCTGCCAACAGCGTAACTCCGCAATTCTAGAAAGCTATACGCACCCCCAGCGAGGGCATCCAGGTAATTTTGTCTCTGGACCCCACGAGGCGAGTTTCTTGGACATGGGGTAACCTCGCCAACCTACTGGGTGGACCCGGCCTGGCTACCGCGGCTCGCCTGCTATCTCTAGGTGAGTGCGAGCCGAGACGCCATGGCTCGCCTACCCAATATGGAGGCGGGCCGGCGACAAGGTCGGCTAAGCAGGCACATGCGGAAGGGGCTGGCTCACATAGCTCGCTTGCCTGGCCTTAATGAGAGCGAGCCGGCCATCTGAACTCGCCTGCCTATTATACTAACGCGGGCCGGTCGCCCTGGCTCACTCGCCTAGCCGGATAGGCCCACTCGGCGAACACGGAGTTGTACACTATTCCTATCGCATGTGAGGCACACCGCTGAGAGCAATGCCAAGTGTACATCTTTTTTTAATAATGTGCATGTCTATATATAAACCCAAAGGTTGTGCTGCTACAGTCGCATGTCACTGCGTTATTGGATCTTTCATTTTTATCCCAGCACTACTGACAACAATCCTTTATATATATATACACACACACACACACACACACGAGTGACAGGCACGGGCCTCCGGCCCGATGGCTACGTGCCATTGTACCCGGCCGGCGACGGCGGGCTCGCTGCCCCCGGCGGGCTTTGCGACACGGGGCTCCGCCCCTACGGCCAAGCGCGATAGTACCCGGCCAGTGATGACGGGTTTCGCCCGCCCCCTGCTGACTTTGCCCGCAACATATGCATATGAGTACTCAAAATGACCGTAATAAAATATACATCACTATTATAATATTGGATGCAGACCATGATTCTCTTAGTTTGGAGCGTGTATTATATGCCTATTAAATTTTACTAAATGCATGCCCTTATTAAAAACAAGGCTCCCCCACCACTAGCGGTGAATATCCACGCAATGGACAGTCTTGATCGGATGCCAGAGAGATGGCGCGACGGCTAAGACAACAGGGATGTCGCCCAAGGAATGCGAGAAAGGCGACCGACGACCTTCTCCCGACGACGCTGGCGGGCCACCGGTGCGGCACCGGCCATGGGAGCAATCGATTGGCCGAAATTTGAGGGGGCGGTAGGCCACAATCGGGCCGCATGCCGGGCGTGTCCCCGATGCTGGCCGGCAGGCGGCTAGCCGGCACTGGGCATCGACCATGAGACCGACACTAGTCGGCCGCAAGGTTCGACCAGCCGGGACCGATGCGAGGGGGCGCGGCTCGCCAAATGCACCCAACCAGAGGACCGGGCGCGCCTGGCCGCGACCCTCACCTCCTGCAAGGGCCGCGACAGGGAGGACTCCTGGCGGCCGGGGTGGCCGAAGAGACCGCCACACCTCTCGGCTATGGGTGCGCGGACAAGAGGTGCGGCCTCTAGGCCGGCCGGAAGCTGGGCTGAATTGAGCCGGCCAACCGGCAGAGGGGGAGAGGGGCCGACCCCTTTGGTCGCCCAGAACGGCTAGGGGAGTGGGATCCTGGTGTAACACCCTAAAATGTCGTAGGAGCGATGGGGGTCGTATTTGGCCAAAACTGGGTTTTGGTAGGGGCACACGGCCTGGGACACGGGCGTGTCCCAGGGCGTGTCGAGCTCGAGTCGTCGAACTGGCCGTGTGGTCGTCGAGAATCGGGTCAACGATCTTCGAGCATTGAACACGGCCAGGGACACGGGCGTGTCCCAGGCCGTGTCCCGCTCGGGATAGGTCGGCTGTATTGCACGGGCCGTGACACAGGCACCAACACGGGGCGTGTCAATTGGACACGACCGTGTTCGAGGCCGTGTCACAGGCCGTGTACCGTTCGGGAGTTCTGGGGAAATGCACACGGGGCGTGACACGGGCCCGGACACGGCCGTGTCACAAGTGACACGGGCGTGTCGGCGGCCGTGTCATAGGCCGTGTACCTCTCTGACTGCGAAACGTTGGTCGATTGCACACGGGGGGCGTGACACGGGTCCCGACACGGGCGTGTCGCAGGAGACACAGGCGTGTCGGAGGCCGTGTCAAAGGCCGTGTGCTGGTTTTTCGACTCGATCGAGACGGCGAATGGGTGACACGGCCAGGCACACGACCGTGTTGCAACCCGTGTTCGGCCCCAGATTTTGTATTTTAGGCCAAATCGTGGTCGTTCGTTCCCTTGGATTTGGATCCAACGGTGGGGGGTTGTTGCTGGGTTATTAAATCCGGGAATAGGGTTTAGAAACCCTCATTCCCTTAGGTTGGTTCTCTCTCTCTAAGAGTTAGAGAGAGGAGAGAGCTTGGAGGAGAAAGAAGAAGCTAAATCCGGTCACCGGCGGAGCTTCGGAGCTCCAAATCGCGATCCGAGTCCGGATCCGCGAAGGCGAGGCCGATACGGTGCTTTCCATCCTGCTAGATCGTCATGACGCCGCGGAAAAGCGAAAGGGTAACGATTCTCATCTTGAGCATGTGAAGCTCTTCTTCTTTTGCATGGGAAAACCCTTCTCCCGTGAGTGTGCGGCGAGAGTGCGGTATTCCTTGGGGTAGATATGTGTAGTCCCCCTTGTTAGAGTTCGGAATCGTAGTACGGACATAGACATGCTGTGTGAAGCCTACCCGGACATGTTGGTCTGGATCGGTGATGATTTGATATGCATTGTTAGCCGGAGAAGACTCCGAGCGTTTTACTTGTTTCGGGTTGCTATGCGTTAGAATGCATCAGGGAATCTTGGGGTTAACTCAAGATGCACCCGGAAATCTGAGCGGAAACGAATTTCTGCTAAATTGGTGGCCTGGGAGCCAACCGGGTTCATAGCGGGGCTATGTACCGTGTTTGAGCGGAGCGAAGTTCTGCTAAAATGGTGGCCTGGGAGCCAACCGGGTTCATAGCATTGCTACGAACCGTGTATGATCGATAATTGGGACTGGGGAAAGCTTAGTCCGCGCCAAAGGGCCAAATGGCAGTGGCGGAGTGAGCAACGGACTAGTAGCCCCCTACCCGCTCCACCTGCTCGGTTAAAGCGATCTAAAGTTTTACGTGGGACTTACCGAGGTTTGGAGATCGAGTCTAGGCTGCGGCTGAGAAGACTAAATGCTCACAAAGATTGCCGTCCTGGGGGCGGTGGGGGAGTCAGGGACCGGACGGGGTTCGGACCGGCTTCGCCGAGTAAGTGCCCTGAGAGCACGAGGTGCAACACCGGGAGAGTGTGCACCTATGATTGATGTGTTGATTACTTGCTTGGTTGCTCGTTTTCTAACAAGTGCAGGGAAGAAGCTTTGCCGCCCCGTTTGGGGGCGGAATCGTTATAATTTGGTTAGCTTTAGCTGACCGTTATATTTGTTTTCCACCGTTGCGGTGTATTGTGCTTGCAGGTGCTGCGGAGCCGAGCGGTAAATAGCGGGCTAAAGCCCAAGTTGCTGAACCGGCCCTCGAAGGCCTAATTTGGAGTGTTTTAATGCTTTCTCATGTATGGCCGACCTGCGAGCCGATGTATGAAAGACACTCTTTTATTGAGAGAATTATTGTAAGGCCTTAAAGCCAGTTTTGTTGTATTAAACATTCCTATTTCTCCTGAGTAGTGGACATTCATGTTAGCAGGGTTCTTAATTGTGCAACTTAATAATTGCTTCCGCTAGGTGCTGTGTAGGACGTTGTGATTGGTTGAATGGTTTCAACGCGTAACCAACCGGTCTGTCCGTAGTATATAGCGTCGGGCCCCGGCCGGACCTACTGTTATATACTATGTGACGGATATGAGTGTTACAAATTGGTATCAGACTACTGGTTTCGGTCAAGCTTAAATGAATTCGTGGGCGAATTCACTTTAAGGGGTGGTGAGCACATGTGTGTGCGTCATTGTTATAACATGAAAAGAACCCATGAATGTCCACTTAGGAATGCAAATACACATGTTTGAGGAACTTGCGTGTTCCTATAATTGCTTGTTGTAATTTTGTTCAGTCACCTAACGGTGTGTTGAATGATTATAGGTGTCCGGAAGTGGATCGGGGCAGTCTGAGCACACAGTTGCTGAGCAGAGTACTGCACCAAGTGACGTGCCTGAGACCGCTACTTCTTTGGAAACTATAATAAGAGTGGTTGAAGCGGTGTTCGCTGTGACAAATGCACAATTCGGGAGTAATATGCAACCCTGTGTCCCTGAGATGGCCCCAACATCGGGCAGTATGTTGGAGCAAAGGGCATTTGGAGGTCCAGTAGGACAACAGACGAACTCGTTCGTGGTGCAGAGAGCACATTCAGTTGACGCATACTTGCAGACATTTCTTATGATAAGGCGCTACCCAGGCTTTGAATGGGAAAGCGAACAATCTATAGTTGATAGATTCTATAATGGTCTGCGCGGCGAGTTGCGTATCCTACTGCTAGGACCTAAGCTATTGGGATTTCGTGCTTTGGTGGAGTCGGCCAGAGCTTTGGAAGTGGAGTTGGCGAAAACTCACTAGATACCAGTGAATAGGGTACCAAACCCTGCAGATCCTATAAGGACTGCCTGCCGAAAGACGCCGAGAAAAGAGGCTGGGTCATCTTCTACCCAAACTACCCTCAATTGTTATTCTTGTGGCAAGAAAGGGCACCTTACCAGAGACTGTTGGGAGAGTGCTCAGAAGACGAGGAAAGTTGTGGCACGAACAGTTGAAGATGCTATGACAAAGGATTCGGTGGTCAAGAGGACAACCTCAAAATCTGGGTACCGTAGATGGTACAAGAAGGCTAAGAAGTCGGGCCTAGTCCCTTCCTATGACACATCCGGAGCGACTACAGTCCAAACCCCGGATGTATGTTTTGTTTGTGGAAAGCCGGGACACTATGCCCGGGACTGTTGGAGTGGACGCTCAACGTCCGAAAAGAAGCCAGGAGCAATTCCTGAGGAGAAGGGCAAGGCGGTGGCGTCCATCGCATCGCCGTTTATTCCGGCTCAGCTGGGAATGGACACCCTCGGTCAGCAGGAGGCCAGGTGGCCGACCGTCATGATGACAGGTATGAGTTTATGGTTAGCAAACTAGCTTTTCTTACCGGATACCTTGTGCGTGTTAACTTAGAACTCGGAGTTCTAGGCTTTGTTTGTGTTGGTAATCCGGAGAGAGCGTAGTTTTCGATACGGGAGCTTCGCACTCCTATTATCCGAAGAACCTGTAGGACGCGTCGGAGGATTCCTTTCGGTAGTAAAGGGACACTGAGGATGTGTTGTTGCTCAGTAGTCGTGCTATGCGTGCTAAGAAAAGTCTGTACTTTAAGGTTTTCTTTGGAAGGCAAGAGATTGATTTGCTAGCGTCGTCGCTGTCGCTAGTAGTTGCCGACGTCACCTTTGGAGTGGACTGACTGTCGGAGCAGAAGGCTTGTATTGAATGCAACCTTAAGGAAGTCAAGCTGGGTGTTGGGTGGGAGTCAACGTTTGCAGGACTGAAATAGGGGTCGAGCGAGACGTTGAGGTCTGCTCGTCAGGCGGTTAAGGCAGTCTGTATTAACACAGAGCTGTATTTCGCATTAGTGGAGGCTGTGAGGCCTAGGTCCACTTTGGGTAGTATCTCCGTGGTTTGTGAGTACCCCGATGTGTTCCCGGACAATTCTCCCGAAACCCCACCGCAGCGAGTGAATGACTTTGTGCCAGGTGTTAAACCTGTGTCTTGACCGCTTTCTGTTTTGAAGCCTATAGAAATGGCAAAGTTAAAAGTTCAGCTAGGAAGGTTGTTGGAGCAAGGATGCGTGCGTACAAGCTCGTTGCTTTGGAGCTCACCGGTCCTTTTTACAAAGAAGAAGGACGAGAGCATACAACTTTGGGTTTGTTGTAGGGAGTTGTATAAGTTTGCAGAAAGAGGACAAATACTCGACCCCAATGATCGATGATGGGAAATTCGAATTTACAGTCATGCCGTCTTAACGACCAAATGTGCCATCAGTGTTCATAGACCTGATGAACAGAGCGTTCTTGGAGTACCCCGTCCACTGTGGTAATCGTCTTTATCGACGACACATTGGTGTACTTGAAGTACAAAGGATATCCCTTCTGAATACCTACCTTTGGCTTTGAGGACGCTAAGGAGGAACCATTGATACGCCAAGCTCTACAAACGCGAGTCTTGGGTTATCCTCGATAGCGCTCCTCGGCCCTATAGTTGGTAGAATGGGAATGCGTGAATCCAACGCTGTCAGGGAAAAACTTAAAAGATTTTGTAGATGCGCGAATGCGCACAAGCCTTAGAAAGGTATTAAGAGTTGGTTAACCACGGCGCCAGTGCTACTTTCGCCGAGTGGAACCAAAAGCTGTGAGATCTACATCACTGCCTTGGGCAGTAGGGTGGACTGCGTGCTGTAGCAGCATGGTAATATTATGGCTTACGGCTCGCATTAGCCGAAAGAGCCCGAGGGGAATTGTCCAGTTCGTTATCTGGAGTTAGCGACCGTGCTTTGGTGGAGGCAATATTTGTACGGCGTAAATGACAATGGTTTATACCGTACATAGGAGCCTATTATATCGGTTGGATCAAAAGGATCTGAACTGGAGGCAGCAAAAATGGATGGAGTCCCTGGAGGACTATACGTTCGAGAGTTATTTTGTGCCCATTGGGGGGGCAATGAAGTTGCGAATGCGTGGAGACGCAGGGCTACCGCCCCAGCCAACTGGAGGCCGGTTCATGTTAAGAGATTGACCTGGGAGTTGGAGACGTTAACTATCTCCTGTGGTGACTAACAGACTAGCGTCGAAGCGTTGTTGAACTGGTCGGAAGTCCAGTATGACCTGGCTGATCGTAGTTGGCAAACTATGATTTGTGTAGCTGCATGAAGGAAATCATGAGTGCGGCTCGATGGGTCAAAATCCCAAATCGACGGTTGTAGGTGGGCTACCAAGGAAAGACCATTGTTTGTGCGGCCCAAGCATGGGTAATCAATGGGTGGAGTTGTGATACGATATATCAAGTACTCAACTCGCTTAGGAGGCACGAAGTTGTGCCGATATCTGAAGAAGTGCTCTGGTGGCCAGAACTCTAGAAGGTCGTGGCACTATATGTAGCAAAGTGTCAGCCTTGCGCCTTAGTGAAGGCAGAGTGCCAAGTGCCGGGGGATTCTTGAATCCTTGCCTAGTTCGGAATAGAAGTTCGACTGGACTGTGGGCATGGTTTGCCAAAGTCACAGTGAATTAACGACGCCGTTTGGGTGATCGTAGTTGTGTTGACACTAGCATCGCACTTCATTCCGCATAGGAAGGATAATTTCTGTGGAGTAGCTGGTAAATGGTTATGGATAACATCATTAGACGGCACGGTGCGCCCCGCAACTTTGCGAGCAATCGAGGTGGGCATTCTACGTCCAATGATTGGAAGTGGTTGCAGAGAGTGCCGGAGGTTAAGATGTAGTTTAGTCCAGTCTTACATCCGCGGACGGATGAGCAGACCGAGTTGGTCAACAGGATGTTGGAGGACGTGCTTCGCATGTGCGCTCTGGACGTCGGAAAGCAGTGGGAAGGCCAGCTGCTTTGGCAAAGTTTACGTGCAATGTTAACTACCAAGCGAGCTAATAGATGGCTCCTTTTGAAGCCCTGTATGGTTGAAGATATCATATGCCGTTAGCGTGGCTAGAAACGGATGACACAAAGTGTATTTAAAACGAGAAGTGTTAAACGCTAACCCTTAGCTTTTGCTCAGCGTTCGGGAGAAGCAAACTAAGTGCTTTAACGCCACGCATTGGAACGTGGAGTTATCGGTTGGCGTATTGGAAGTTTTAGCCGTTCAAGAGTGTTTCACGGGAGCGAAGCTTGAAGAAACTGAGCCAATGTACTTTGGACCACTTGAGATTTCTGGAGCGGTTTGTTGAGGCGGCTTATTGCCTAAGACTATCAGTGGAGTTGAGTAGTCTACGCAATGTAACCCTCATAGCAGTATTGCGGAAGGCGGCGCTAGAGCCTTTGAACTTGATCACGGGCGATCAAGTACCGGTGAACGAAGGGTAGACGACGAGAGTCAAACCCGTTCGTTTTGAGACCGGGAAGTCGCGTGACTTCGTCTCAAGGTGTTTTGGTTGGTCGGAGTCCGGTGGGACTTTTGCGGTAATGAGTAGCTCTTAGTAGCAAGAGCAGTCTATGCTGGTAGAGTATCTGGAGTTCTCCGCTCGGGTACCGCTTAAAGTTTCCGTTTTCTCTCCTTTAGTAATTTCGTGGGCGAAATTCTTTTAAGAGGGAGAGAGTTGTAATACCCCAAAATGTCGTAGGAGCGATGGGGGTCGTATTTGGCCAAAACTGGGTTTTGGTAGGGGCACACGGCCTGGGACACGGGCGTGTCCCAGGGCGTGTCGAGCTCGAGTCGTCGAGCTGGCCGTGTGGTCGTCGAGAATCGGGTCAACGATCTTCGAGCATTGAACACGGCCAGGGACACGGGCGTGTCCCAGGCCGTGTCCCGCTTGGGATAGGTCGGCTGTGTTGCACGGGCCGTGATACGCGCACCGACACGGGGCGTGTCAATTGGACACGGCCGTGTTCGAGGCCGTGTCACAGGCCGTGTACCGTTCGGGAGTTCTGGGGAAATGCACACGGGGCATGACACGGGCCCGGACACGGCCGTGTCACAAGTGACACGGGCGTGTCGGCGGCTGTGTCATAGGCCGTGTACCTCTCTGACTGCGAAACGTTGGTCGATTGCACACGGGGGGCGTGACACGGGTCCCGACACGGGCGTGTCGCAGGAGACACAGGCATGTCGGAGGCCGTGTGCTGGTTTTTCGACTCGATCGAGACGACGAATGGGTGACACGGCCAGGCACACGGCCGTGTTGCAACCCGTGTTCGGCCCCAGATTTTGTATTTTAGGCCAAATCGTGGCCGTTCGTTCCCTTGGATTTGGATCCAACGGTGGGGGGCTGTTGTTGGGTTATTAAATCCGGGAATAGGGTTTAGAAACCCTCATTCCCTTTGGTTGGTTCTCTCTCTAAGAGTTAGAGAGAGGAGAGAGCTTGGAGGAGAAAGAAGAAGCTAGATCCGGTCACCGGCGGAGCTTCGGAGCTCCAAATCGCGATCCGAGTCCGGATCCGCGAAGGCGAGGCCGATACGGTGCTTTCCATCTGGCTAGATCGTCATGACGCCGCGAAAAAGCGAAAGGGTAACGATTCTCATCTTGAGCATGTGAAGCTCTTCTTCTTTTGCATGGGAAAACCCTTCTCCCGCGAGTGTGCGGCGAGAGTGCGGTATTCCTTGGGGTAGATATGTGTAGTCCCCCTTGTTAGAGTCCGGAATCGTAGTACGGACATAGGCATGTTGTGTGAAGCCTACCCGGACATGTTGGTCTGGATCGGTAATGATTTGATATGCATTGTTAGCCGGAGAAGACTCCGAGCATTTTGCTTGTTTCGGGTTGCTATGCGTTAGAATGCATCAGGGAATCTTGGGGTTAACTCAAGATGCACCCGGAAATCTGAGCGGAAACGAATTTCTGCTAAATTGGTGGCCTGGGAGCCAACCGGGTTCATAGCGGGGCTATGTACCGTGTTTGAGCGGAGCGAAGTTCTGCTAAAATGATGGTCTGGGAGCCAACCGGGTTCATAGCAGGGCTACGAACCGTGTTTGATCGATAATTGGGACTGGGGAAAGCTTAGTCCGCGCCAAAGGGCCAAATGGCAGTGGCGGAGTGAGCAACGGACTAGTAGCCCCCTACCCGCTCCACCTGCTCGGTTAAAGCGACCTAAAGTTTTACGTGGGACTTACCGAGGTTTGGAGATCGAGTCTAGGCTGCGGCTGAGAAGACTAAATGCTCATAAAGATTGCCGTCCTGGGGGCGGTGGGGGAGTCAGGGACCGGACGGGGTTCGGACCGGCTTCGCCGAGTAAGTGCCCTGAGAGCACGAGGTGCAACACCGGGAGAGTGTGCACCTATGATTGATGTGTTGATTACTTGCTTGGTTGCTCGTTTTCTAACAAGTGCAGGGAAGAAGCTTTGTCGCCCCGTTTGGGGGCGGAATCGTTATAATTTGGTCAGCTTTAGCTGACCGTTATATTTGTTTGCCACCGTTGCGGTGTATTGTGCTTGCAGGTGCTGCGGAGCCGAGCGGTAAATAGCGGGCTAAAGCCCAAGTTGCTGAACCGGCCCTCGAAGGCCTAATTTGGAGTGTTTTAATGCTTTCTCATGTATGGCCGGCCTGCGAGCCGATGTATGAAAGACACTCTTTTATTGAGAGAATTATTGTAAGGCCTTAAAGCCAGTTTTGTTGTATTAAACATTCCTATTTCTCCTGAGTAGTGGACATTCATGTTAGCATGGTTCTTAATTGTGCAACTTAATAATTGCTTCCGCTAGGTGCTGTGTAGGACGTTGTGATTGGTTGAATGGTTTCAACGCGTAACCAACCGGTCTGTCCGTAGTATATGGCGTCGGGCCCCGGCCGGACCTACTGTTATATACTATGTGACGGATAGGGGTGTTACACCTGGTGCGCGCGGATCGCGTGCGTGCCAGTTCCCTCTAGATCCCCATCAATTGCACCCCAAAATACTCGGTATTAGAAATCATTCTTGTGAGAAGAGCGATGATTTCTCCTTCTCCAACAAAGGATTCTTGTGGCGACAACGATGATGGTGCACGGAGAGGTGTCAACGAAGGCCAATCACGATGTTTCATAGTCCAAGGTTAATCGAAGAAAGTAGAGAATAGAAAAGGCGCACCCTGACACTGGAAGTCCGACGTTCCATGTCGAGGAGCGGAGGAGCGAAGTTACGAGCACTCGCTCGCCGATGCGGTGTTAGGCTCACCGACCCGGGTGCCCGCTGGCGTGCATGCCCCCGGGTGCGGGCGCGCACCCTAGAGGCATGCGTGCGCGCACCAAGGTGCGTACAGGCGCAACTGCAACTAGTATGTGCAGGCGCGCACCTTAGGTGCTCGCAGGTGCACACTCTAGATGCGCGCATATGGTGCGCGCGGGCGCCCACCTCAGGTGCGCGCGAGCGCGTGTGCCTGGTATGTACGGGCGTGCTCTCCTTAGGTGCGTGCAGGCGCGCGCTCCTGTTGCACACGAGCGCGCACCTCTGCGCGCGTGGGTTGCTGTGCACGAGCTGGGGTGTGAGCGTGTACGCTACTCACACTGCTAGGTGCGCACCGCACTCCTCTTTGCTCATGCAGGCACTAGTGCTCCCGCACGTGCACAAGTATCTCCTCGTACGATTTTTGATTTTTTGTACTGGGATTGTGAACTCTGGTTGCTTGATTAAATACCTTCTACTTTACTGACTTTGTGAAACATTTGCTTTTTATTTCCAGGTTTCAAAGCGGCCTACGAGACCATTATAGTTGCGCTCGTTGCTTTTCGATGAACAGGTTGTGATTTGGCGTAAGAGATTCAGGTTACTTACTGATCTTGAAGTGAGTATACCCCGTGTCGAGAAGAGAGTCCAAAATCCCCCGAGGGGCTGGTTGATAGTTTGTGAGACCACTCTGAGATCCGGTTTCTGTTTTCCACCATGCGAGAAGGTGATTGATATTTAACGTTTTGCGGTGTTTCGATATCCCAATTTACGCTGCTTTGGATGATGTGCCTCATGAGATTGGTCATATTTTTTAGAGAGCATGGTTCAAAATTCTCGTTGAACTGATTCAGAGATTGGTTCGATGTCCGCATTGATGGTGGTTGTTGGGGCTGCGGTCCGGAATCGCCCTCGCGCTGCGGTGCTATGCGGTAATGGCTTAACTGGCTGCCCCGTGGATCCGCCCGAGGACCTTTGATATAAAGACTAGTGGCGCCGTCCTCCAACAGTCCGGGCTTTTGGTGCGAGTGGTTGCGCTAAGTCCTCTCAATTGGTATCAGAGGGGGTCGCGGGTTCGAAACCCCGGGGTCGTTTCCGGGGGGGGGGGGGAGGGGATTGTTGGGGCTGCGGTCCGGAATCGCCCCCGCGCTGCGGTGCTATGCGGTAATGGCTTAACTGGCTGCCCCGTGGATCCGCCCGAGGACCTTTGATATAAAGATTAGTGGCGCCGTCCTCCAACAGTCCGGGCTTTTGGTGCGAGTGGTTGCGCTAAGTCCTCTCAGTGGTGGTCGTGTTGAGATCTTCAACAACAAAAGTTTGCTTGAGTTTGGGACCCTGATGGATTATCGTCTTGGTAACACCTTGTTTGGATATGTCAAGAACTACTGGGGCTTGCCGAAGGTGTGGAATGCGCTGTCTGACCGTTGTCTTTGTTAGAAGGGGAAAGAGCGGGAGTTCTCCCCAATACTTGGATTTATTGAGCATCGGGAGTTGGTTAATCGTTTATTTAGCATCTCTTTGTTCATGGAGGGGAAATGTCTGTTGTAGTGCGGAGTATCTATCGATCCTAAGCGTGCAGTCGAGGAACTTTCAACTCAAGGTCGGAAAGAAAGCTTACTGCGGCCAGTTGTAGTGATGTGGGTATGGAGCCTCCAGATTCTTCGAAGCAAAAAAGCTTCTCAAGTTGAGGTAGTTCCTCATGGTTGCCAAGATGAGACCGTTCCTACTAGTCCTGATGTGGATGTGTTGTGGTCCTCTGCCCCCAAGGCCCCTCACTCCGAGGCTTCTGCCCTCCGAGTGTTTTCTTCTTTGAAGGCGATGGGCGAAGTGGTAAGTGAGCGTGTTTGTTTTTGGTTTATAGTTTCGCCGCTTTGTGTCTTACTAACTCCTTTTTTTGCTTGTAGATTAAAGCTCAGACTCATATTGCATTCACATAGAAAGATCATTATGTGAGCTTGAAAGATGGATACTTGGCCCTCTAGGAAAAGTTCTGGGTTGGCGGAGGGCTCACTTGCTGCTTTGAAAGAGGATCATGATTGAGATGTATATCGATTTCGACGGATCAGGTCGGAGCTGAAGATAGAGCTGGAGGAGGCTAGAGCGGCATTGGAGATGGAGAAGTCTCTTATGGAGAATACCACGAAGTAACTGAAGACCGCTCAAGAGGAGACTTCTCGCTTGGAGACAGAGCTTAGGGATTCAAAGGCTCAAGTTTAGTTGTTTTCCTCTAATGACTGGATGTCAGAGCTGAAAGTTGCTGAGCTTGCTAAGTATATGGATTTTTTGGACTACATGCACAGTCACAACTTGATTGGCGAGGAGGTTTGTGAGGAGATCTGGGCTAGAGAGGTAGAGCCTCAGATGAAAGATACTTGTGAGCTTGCACTTAGACGTGGAGTGACGAAGGCTTTTCGCCTGATCGCCAGGAGCTTGAAGTGTGATGTGTTCGACCTAAGCTTCGATGATATCTCAAATGACGAGAACTCGAGCCCTGATTCTGATGCAGATGCAGCCGATGTATAACAGTTTATGCATTTTACTCTTGTATGGTGGTACTTTCTTTGGTTGAGTTCGTTATGATGATGTATGTTTGTTTTTGTCTTTCAAACATGCGTGCATTCTTTGCTGCTCTTTTGAGGTCGTTGGCTGCATGTCTTATGTCTGTATTTGTATGATATTATCATTTTCTTATTTTTGTATGAATACTAGTAGTTGGTGAGATTTAGGCTCGTAGTGACGACATAGAGCTTATTTTGCTCAATCCAGTTGCGTGCCCCTCTTAATTAAGTTTTGTTTGGTGTCGATCGCGAGGGGGGTAATCTTGCGTGATGACGAGACGTAGAAAGGCAGGGTCGATAAAGAGCTTGCTCATTCATACCACATGCGCAATCTCACCTGATTGTGAACTGATTGTCGAAGAATGTAAGGATTCGATCTGATGGTCGGAGAATGTAATGATTCAATCCAATTGCGTGATTGCGAGGGGGCAGGCCCAAGTGATGGCGTGGCGTAGGCTTGCAATTAACATCGGAGAATGCAATGATTAAATCCAGACGTCGAGGAACGTAATGATTCAATCTGATTGCATGGCATTGCCGGGCTATGAGCCGATTGTCAGAGAATATGAGGATTCAATCCGATGACCGGAGAATTTAATGATTTGATCCTATTGTGCAGTCGCGAGGGGGGCAGGCCCAAGCGATGGCGGGACATAGACTTACAGTTAACGTCAGAGAATGTAATGATTCGATCCGAACGTCGGAGAACGTAATGATTCGATCCGAACGTCGGAGAACGTAATGATTCAATATGATTGCATGGCCTTGTTGGGCTATGAGCCAATTATCGGAGAATGTTAGAATTCGATCCGGATGTCAGAGAATGCAATGATTCGATCCAATAGTGACCGAGCTCTGTCAGAAGTTGATTGCCGGAGAATGTAATAATTCGATCTGGGTGTCAAAGAATGCGAGAATTCGGTCCGACAGTGCGGCCTAGCCTGGTCATGAGTATTTGAGACAAGAATGAGGAAAGCACGATGTAATATAATTTAGCGGAAGATAGTTTGCGTGCGTCGTGGCTCACAACTTTTATATTACAATGCAATACATGGAAAACAATAAAATGAGAAATAAGAAAACAAGGATAAAGTAGTGTTGATTCTGCGAGCAGGGAAACACCTTCTTGCTTCAAAAGCGCCTCCTAGCGACTTGGTTATCTTGCTACGTAGATCAAGGCCGTCAATGTTGAAGGCGGTCTTAACTTCCGGCTGAGCCTGCTTCAAGTAGCAGGTACGGGCTGTCTCCTGGTTTCCCCGAACGACCCATATACCTCCGGTGGTTGGGAACTTCATAGATAAGTGTGTAATTGGCAAGATTACTCTGAAGATAGACTGGACCAACCTTCTGAAGTTGGCATTGTAGGGCGAGCTCGAATCAATGACTACGAACTGAATGTCGTAGGTGGCTTGCCTCGGGAATTTGCTCGTTGTGATTTGTAAGATGATTGTTCCCTTGACGGGAACATGGTGGTTACCAAAGCCGTAAACAGGTCCCTTCGCGGGACTGAGGTGTTGCTTGGTTAGGTTCATACAGCAGAAAGTAGAGAGGAATAAGACGTCAGTAGAGCTTCCATTGTCAACAAGAATTCTTTTGACATTAAAACAGGGATCTTCAATTCCTGCGCTGATAACGAGTGGATCCTGATGCGGCGTTCGTACCCCCTCGAGGTCTTCGTCACCGAAGGAGATGGCGGTATCTTGCTTGAACTCCTTATCCTTGTCAGTTCTTTCTGGCACATTGACTGCGAATATTTTGGTAGAGGTCTGGGTATCTGGTGATAGTCTCGATGTTGTTGACCATTTGTCTTCCGTCGGCGGTCCCCTGCAGCACATCCTCCTGCACTCTCACTTGCATAGGGGATGTCTGATGATCCAGCGCATGCCCTAACATAAATCTTCCATGGAGCCCTCGGCGGACAAGGCGCTCAATCTTGTTTTTCAGCCCGAAGCATTCTTCGGTAGTGTAGCTGGTCGCACGGTGGAATTTGCAGTATTTTGGTTGGTCGCTCCTTGGACTTAGCGGCCATACTCTTGGTCGCTGGAGTGCCGGATTATCTTGAATTGCGTAGAGTACATTAACTCGGGAGGTGTTCAACAGAATGTATACTCAAGGCGGGCATTGGCCCAAGTCTCTCTGAGGTTCGCAGTGACGCTCGTCGTTTCAACGTTCCTCTCTGTGTCGTTTTTCACGCCTCCTAGGGTCTGCTCTTGGGCCCACTTCCTCTTATGTATGCCCTTGAACTGTTGGTGGTGCACCTCAATAGCCTCATCAACTGCTATCTGGGCCTCAGCCCAGCGAACAAGATCTGGATACGCGGGTGGTTACCCGCGCAATGGACAATCTTGATTGCGGGAGACCGATCAGATGTCGGGGAGAGGGAGCGATGGCTAAGGTTGAGGGGATGCCGCCCAAGGAGGGCGAGAGAGGTGGTTGGCCAGCTTCTTCCGGCGACGGAGGTAGGCCACCGGTACGGCGCCGGCCAGGCGTGCGACCGGTCGGCCAGAGTCCAAGGGGGTCGGCCGGCTGCACTCGGGCGGCATGCCGGGTGCGGCCCCGGCACTGGCCGGCGAGCGGGGCGACGACCATGAGACCGACACCGCCCAGCCGCAAGGTTCGGCCGGCCCAGACCGGTGCGGGGGGGGGGGGGGGGGGGGGCGTCAGGGAGGACTCCCGTTGGTCGGGGTGGCCGGTGGGACCGCCACGCCTCTCGGCTGCCACCTTTAGGCCGTCCGAAAGCCGAGCCCGCTTGAGCCGGCCGACCGGCCGACGGAGGTAGAGAGGGGCCGGCCCCTTTGGTCGGCCCCGAACGGCTAGGCGGAGCCGCGGAGTGGGATCCCGGTGCGCACGGATCACACGCGTTGATTGCTTGCGCGACGGTTCACCCATGATCCTCACTAAAGAGGGGGGAGGATCATAAGAGAGTGGGCTATCCGCACCTCACTCAGGCTATAAATGGACTCGTCCCCCCATCAGGCACCAATGGTAAAGTAGTTGAGACATCCAATTCACTATCTTTAGCTTCTTCTAAAAGCATAGCTGCTTCGTGGCATCACTTGAAAGCAAAGTTTTGTTCAACGCTGCTGCTAAACACACGCGACGTATTGATTGAAAACACGCTCTTTCACGCTTTTCCGTACCGTTTTCTGCAGGCTAATGAATCTAAACCCAAAAAATCTAACCATGGTAAGATTTGAAATCTGTCATCACTCCCGGTTGTTGGACTTTACCCAGCTTTTGCTTGGAAGAAGTACATCGCAAGCAGAAAAAACCCGAAACTTTCGGGCCGTTGATATTAATTATTCAGATGAGATTGGTGGCAAGTCTGCGTCACTCCTTCAGGTTTGCGTTGAGAATGATTTGTCACCGCCCCTTTGCCGTGTAGAACCCCTTCCTTCGTACAAAAATACATACAAAATTTGTCTTCCATTACGATATAGGGTTCAAAATCCATCCTTTTCCCCTCTTTTCGGTCAAAGGCCTTAATTTTGTAGTTCAAATCCGATCATTCACAACATTGAGCTTCTGATCATTCACAACATTGAGCTATCGAGTGCAAGGTGTTTGTGCTAATACGCCAAAGAGCAAGTAATGGCCTGCCTCTCATGGAAAAGTTTTGAAATGTCAGCTGATCTTAGATGGATATGTTGCGGATTAGGGATCTTTGATGTTTGATTGTAACTCTTTTGCGTTGGTTTTACTTTGAGAAAGGCTGCACTGTCGTTGAATGGATGTATCGTGGTCTTTGCTGGTTTCATGAGCTTGTTCCAGAGGTTAGATTGAATTATTTTTGTTGCAAATTACTACTTTTTGTGTGTGTGTGTGTGTGTGTGGGGGGGGGGGGGGGGGAGTTGCTTCTTTGTTGAAGCTTAGATTGAAAATGGTAAAATCGATTGCTATTTTATGTGTTTTTCTGCAGATTTGAAAATGGAGTGTGAAATCTCTCTGGCATGCTCATATTGACAGCTGCTTTAATCTCTGGGTTAGGAAAGAATTCTTAAAATGAAGAGTTTCTGGAAGCTCTGTTAGTGGCAGAAGTGATTTCTATTGTGTTTCCTTATCATTGTGGAGTTGGAATTGTTTGTTCGAGACTCTTGTAAGCTTTGTTCATGCAATGAATGTTCTGTTGATTGTGCTCTTTAATTTGAGGCTGATTACAAATTTTATTTTATTGCCATGACAAATCCTGTACAATTGTCTTTCCCATTTGTTCTTTTCCGTGAACTTGTTTATGCAAGATCATATTGACATGGACTTCAAGGCATTTGGGATTTTGTGTGAACCATTTTATGGAGAAAACGAAACATAAATGTTAGGGTACGTTCATTTGGAAATAATTGTGGTCCTGAAAATAGAATTAGAGATCATTTTATTGGAATTAGAACTCCAATTCCAATTATGAAGCATCGTTTCCGTCCCGCCGAACTGATCCTTAGAGTAAATCATAGCAAAAAAAAAAAAAAAATCTCACACAAGATTTATGTAAAATGCTCAAGATTGATATACGTCCACTATAGACGGGGATTGCCGGTGCTTGAAGAGTAGTTAGGCTAAAATAGGCGAAGGCCCATAGGAGAAAAGACCAAAGAAGAGAGTCGCATCAAGGGGAAGAGACAAAAGGAACTTAGATGAAGGTCGGAGAAGGTGGCCGGAGGAGAGAGGCGAAGCTAGACAAGGCGAGAGAAGAAATGAGAGAAGTACTCTATAAGACCAAGAAGAACTATCTTTTTAATCCGATCATACTTATTACAAGTCATTAAGCTATATTTATATCCTTCATACCAAACATCACTATCCAATCATACTTAGTACAAGAAGGACGGATGACTTCGTTATTAAGTTGGCTGATCAAGATATTTCCCGTAGTGAGTATTTTAAATATTTTGGTAGATAATTCAAAAAGACAGAGGTATTGATAAAGATGTGACACATAATCTAAGCGGGTTGGTTGAGGTAGAGAGGCGCGTCAGGGATCTTATGTGATCGTAAAGTACCATTAAAACTTAAGGGCAAGTTTTACCGTATTGCAATTAGACCATCAATGCTCTATGGTTCCGAGTGTTAGCAGTGAATTGTGTACATGAGTAAAAATGGGAGTTGCGGAGATGAGAATGCGTAGGTGAATGTGTGGACACATGTGACTGAAAAAAATTAGGAATGAATGTATCTGGGATAAGACAGAAGTAGCTCCAATTGCAGAGAAGATGTGAGAAGCTCGACTAAGATGGTTTGGACACGTACAATGGAGACCATTAGAGACACCTGTTAGGCGTTTTGAAAGTCTAGTCACTAGGCATGTTAAACGAGTGAGGGGTAGACCAATAAAGACTTGAAATGAAACTATAAGGAAAAATATGATGTACTTAGGCATTAGTGAGATTATGACAAAAGATAGGGCACAATGGTGACAAAGGATCCATATAGCCGACCCCACTATGGTGGGATAAAGGCTTGAGTGTTGTTGTTGTTTGTATACCAAACATCACTAAACACGTTTTTACATCTATGCCACTAATATCCCAATTTTGTTACACACTTGCCCTGGAATACTACACAAATGAGCTTACCCCTAACCTCACATTCTGACAACTCAGCTAGTCCGCTGCAAGAGTCGCTTCCCATTGACCCTGATGACTTGGGTGCATTCTATGATGATTCTGATCATGCATCCAAGATCCTTGAGAAACTATAATACAAGATATTTCCAGCAATAATCTTCTCTAATTGATAAGTGATTCCCTCTTTGGGAGTATTTTGTTTGTTTTGATTGTTGAATTCAAATCATGGTTACATGCATCATCTTCTTCCATTGACCTTCATCTAAACATATTACATCCCATGATAAATTTAGTTACTAATTTGTGCATTCTTTGCTTATAATAAACAAAAGGCATGCCTGTAATATTGTTCTTTCTTTGGTTGCAGCCACCAGGGGTACTTTCAAAACAGGGTCGATGGAACTGTTTATGAAAGTTGCTTCAATTTGCTTCAGTTCAATACTATACTTGAATTTCATTAGCTGTGGTTAGTTAATATATTTAAGTTGTTGAACTACTAGATAGTACAAAATATAATTGCTAAAACCCATGATATATCTTTCTAATTGAAAATTTTCTTGGATATGGATGTTCATCCTTTATTGCTTAACTTCGTTCTTATTGATTAACTTCGTTCTTGGCAGAAAAGCCTCCAAATAGTCTTGACGAAGTGAAATGGGATTGCAATTGTGCTTCTAATCCTCTACCAGTTCTTAATTCCACCAACGCATATAATTGTTCTACATCCTGTCATTGCATGCCAGGTATTTTATATTGTTTGGTATTGCCCACACTAAAACCTCCTTACTAAGAAATTAACTTGGGGTCCGTTAAATTGGATGTAATTTGGGCTTTGAAATTTGAATTGGAGATCCAAATCCAATGAAAATGGACCTCCAACTATAATTTCAGGACCTCAATTCCGTCCAAACGAATGGACTATTATAATATTGAACTCAGCACATTGAAGTTAGGGATTGATTTGATGCTTATATAGAACTCAGAACATTCTTTGTGGTTTGTTATTTAATTTTCTTAGATCACCCATTTTGGAAAAAGAGAAGGGCTTTATTTTCCTTTGAAGAGGAGTTTTAGTTAAAACTCAACAACAGTGGGAAAAAATGAAAAATTCACACACGCACACACAAAAAGTCCAAGGTTTTTGTTAGAATAGCCCATGTATTGGGCCCATTTATGTTCTCTCCTCTTTAGTCTCACATCTTGTATAGGATTTATTCTCTCTCTCTTCCTCCTATATATTTGTATTCTCTCCTTGTATTTACATACACAAGCAATACATACAAGTTTTGAGCCTTCTCAACATGGTATTAGAGGGTGCGGTTCTATAGCTGCGGTTTCCCCCTTTTCTAACCGCCCAGCCCGCCCTCCTCCCTGTCCGCAGATTGCTCTGCGACCTCCCTTCTCCTACCCGCCTATCTCCGCGGGCTCCTTTCTTGCGGACTGCGGGTCTTTCCGCTCTGGTCTCCTGCGACCTATCTATCCTGTCCGCTCTTCCCCTTATCCGCGTGGATTCTGCGGACTTGGATCTCTGCATCCGCTTCTCCTCTCTCTCTCTGTGGTTCCACCCTCCTTAGGCTTCTTATATCCATCTTCTGCTCTGTCCCTTGGGGCCCACCTCTCTTATCCGCTGCGGGCTCTCTTCTTGTCCGCTGCGAGCTCCTCTCCTCCCTTGCTGCGAGCTCCTCTCCTCCCTTGCTGCTTGTGTTCTTCAAACTCGCGGTCCCTTCTTATTCGCTGCGAGCTCCTCTCCTCCTCTTGTTTGTGCGGTCTCTTCTTCAGTCCGCTCGAGCTTCTCGACTCGCGGACTCCTTAAACCGCTGCGAGCTCTCCTCTTCCTCCTGACGCCCGAGTTCTCCTCGCGCCAGTCTCCTTGCGGACTGCTCCTGTCCTAACCGCTGCGGGCTCCTTTCTCTTGCGGACTGCTCCTGTCCGCCGCAGTCTCTCTCTCTCCCTTCTTGCCGCTCGAGTTCTCGCGGCTTCCTGTGCTCTGACCGCTGCTGTGTTCACCTAGACCGTGCAGACTCCTCTCTTTCCGCATTTTGGTCGCGATCTGACTAATCGCTGGTGTCCAGAGTGACCGTGCAGACTGTTGCCTTCCCGCATTTTGGTTGCGGTCGTCTCCAGTCCTTCCCGCTGCGGCCTTGTCGTGCGGCCTCCTGCTCTTCTCGCGGCGGTCTCCCTCTGGGTTTTGATTCTGCGGTTTGCTCCTATGGGTTCTTCTGGTAACTCCACTGGCTCGACGGTTAGTCCGCCTATTGACCGCCCGACCTGTCCTACAGACCGCCCGGTTTGCTCTGCTGAAGTCCGTGACGAGTTGAGGATCACTACCATCTCTCTTTCTGGCAAGAAAAACTTTATCCCTTGGGTGCACTCAGTTAGACGGGTTCTTCATGCCAAGGGCCTTCTGCCTCACCTTCTTCAAGCACCTCCGTCTCCTACTACTGATGATTGGCTCCGCAGTGATGACCGCGTTCAGACTTGGATCCTAAATTCATTGGATGGCGAGCCTTATCAGATGGCTATGTACCACGACACCACCAAGGCTATGTGGGATGAGCTGCATTCCTTATACTCAGGCCGCGACAGCCTTCAACATCTCTACGACATACTCATTGACCTCTTTGCTCTCGACGCTAGTGGGGCTTCAGATATGACCTCTTTTGTCGCTCGGGCTAAAACTCTTGCTGAAGCCTGGATCTTGCATCAGCCGCCCACAAATGATTATGCTGCTCAGCGCGCTCAGAAGTAAGCCGCATGCATTGCCATCATAATGGCCCGTCTTCCATCTCATCTTCAGAGCATTCGTGCTCAGGTCCTGGCTTGCCCCACCACACCATCTTTCTCTGATGTATGCTCAATGATTCTCCGTGTATCACCTTCTCCGGATACTTCTGCTCCTTCCCCCCCGACCCTTCTTCAGCAGGCCCCTCCGCTCTTACCATCCCCTCCTACTTCTGCTCGGGGGGGGGGGGGGGGGACGTTCGGGCTCTCAGGGCCGTTGTGGCCGGGCGGCCGAAGTGTTCTTTCTGTGGGAAAGATGGTCATCTTGAGGCGACCTGCTACAGGAAAATTGGTTATCCTCCTCGTCCGACGACATCTGTTGTTACTGACGCTAATCCTCCTGATCTTGAGACTGTCCGTCTTCAGCTCCAGCATCTCCAGGGCCTGCTCAACCCACCATCTGCCTCCATCGCCTCCGTCTCCAACACAGGTACTGCTTGTCTATCCACCAGCCTGGGCTGGATTGTGGATTCTGGTGCCACTCATCACATTACTTTGCAACGGCCTTCCCAGTACTCGGATTCTCCTTATCCGAAGTCTATCACTGTGGCCAATGGGTCGATGGTTCCCGTCTCCGGCTCGGCAGATCTCTCTCTCAATCCGTCAATCTCCCTTCACTCGGCTTTTCATGTTCTGAGTTCCTTGTTCAATTTACTCTCTGTTGGACGTCTTACGAGTGATCTTGATTGTTCTGTTATATTCACCTCCTCTTCCTTTGTTATACAGGATCGACGGACGCATACTACCATTGGTAAAGGCCGGTTGCGGAACGGGCTCTACCTTCTCGACGACTCTCCCACCATTCTGTCTTCAGTCTCTTCCACTGCGTGGCATCGTCGTCTTGGGCATGCCCCTCTGCCGGTACTCCAGTGGGCTCTTCCAGATATCTCTTTTACTCCTTTTCGGTGTGACTCATGTATCCTCGGCAAGCAGTTGCGTTCTTCTTTTCCTTCGCATTGTACTCGGAACGCTGCTCCCTTTGATTTAGTGCATTCTGATGTATGGAGGCCCTTTTAAGATTACAAGTATTTCTGGTTTTCGTTATTTTATCACATTTATTGATGATCACTCTCGCACTACGTGACTATACTTATTTCGTGATCGCTCCGAGCTTTCCCGTGTTTTTCGGGCATTTATCCTCGAAACCCGTACAATTCCACACCACCCTCAAAATTCTACGCACCGACAATGCTCGTGAGTACACCAGCCACAAATTTACCGCTTTGTGTTCTGAATTCGGGATTTTTCATCAAACCTCCTGTGCTTACACGCCCCAGCAAAACGGTGTTGCTGAAAGGAAGAACCGCCACTTACTTGATGTAGCTCGCTCCCTCATGCTTCAAATGAATGTTCCCAAGCCTTATTGGAACTTTGCGGTCTCGACTGCCTGCTTTCTCATCAATCGTCTCCCTTCCTCCATCCTCCACTATGCTACTCCGTTTAGCCTATTGTTTCCCTCCACTCCGGCTTTTCCTCTACCGCCTCGTGTCTTTGGCAGCATCTGCAACGTCCACCGTTTGGGGCCATCCTCAGATAAGTTGGATCCCCGGGCGGCTAAACACATCTTTGTCGGCTATTTGCGCACCCAGAAGGGCTATGTTTGTTACTCTCCAACTACTCGAAAGATCTCCGTTTCTGCTGACGTTACCTTCCGGGAAGAACAACCGTTTTTTTCGGCTCCTTTACCCATTGATCTACCCCCACCTCCTCTCCCGCCATCCATCCCATGCCCAGTTATTCCCGCTACAACACCATCATCGCCGGTTTTCCTTGCACCGGCTCCTGCTCCCACCAAACCACCTGTTATCCGTGTCTACACTCGTCGCCCTCCCAGTTCCGTTGCCCCTCTGCAACCGAACTCTACCACGGATACTCCGCGTTCTGCTGATCAGGTACCGCCTTCCACTGCTCATCCTCTGGCTAACTACGTCTCTCTTCATCGCCTCTCTCCCCTTCTACACACATTTGCTACTTCTCTCTCTTTGGTTACTGTTTCTAACTCTGTGCAGGAGGCGCTTCAACATCCAGGCTGGCGGGCAGCCATGGAGGAAGAAATGTCTGCTCTCTGGGCCAACCAGACATGGACCGTCGTCCACCTTCCTCCGGGTCAGAAATCGGTTGGGTGTAAGTGGGTCTTTGTCATCAAACATGCTGCTGATGGGACAATTGACCGTCTAAAGGCTCGTCTCGTGGCTCGTGGTTTCACCCAGCAACAGGGACTCGACTATGAGGAAACTTTCTCTCCAGTCGCCAAGCTCAATACCGTTCGAGTCCTCATCTCTGTCGTTGTTCATCGCCAGTGGCCCCTCTTTCAACTGGATATCAAGAATGTTTTCTTAAATGGGGACCTCTAGAAGACGGTGTACATGCAACAATCACCCGGGTTTGAGACCACGGGGGAGTCTCAGGTCTGCCGCCTTCTAAAGGCTCTGTATGGTCTCAAACAATCTCCACGAGCATGGTTTGAAAAATTCAGTAAGGTCCTTCGTGATATCGGTTTTACTCGAAGCTCGGCCGACTTCTCGCTGTTTACTCGTCACCGATCAACGAAACGGTCCTTCTGTTAGTATATGTTGACGATATCATCATTACAGGAGATGACTCACAAGGGATACAGACAGTCAAAGTACATCTAAACTCCGTCTTTCAGACAAAGGATCTGGGACCTCTACGATATTTTTTAGGTCTAGAGGTTGCCACACGACCGAATGGGCTTACTCTATCTCAACGGAAGTACTGTCTTGACCTTCTTCATGATGCTGGTCTTTCAGGTTGTAAGCCAAGTGATACCCCTATGGATGCAAACCACAAGTTGTGCGCCCAGACATCTGACTCGGATCTACTTCTCCAGAATCATGAATATTATCGTCGACTCGTTGGAAAATTGATCTATCTCATGGTTACCAGACCAGATATTTCTTTTGTTGTTGGTCTTGTTAGTCGATACATGCACCCACCTCGAAGATCTCATCTACAGGCTGTTGAACGAATTCTCAGGTACCTTAAAACAGCTCCTGGTCAAGGAATTGTTTATCGGACCTCTTCTTCTGCTCCAACTTTGGTGGCATACTCAGATGCTGATTATGCTGGTTCTCTTGATGACCGGCGATCTACTAGTGGTTTTTGCACCTACTTTGGAGGACATTTGGTTACATGGCGAAGCAAGAAACAAGCGGTCGTTGCTCGATCATCAGCTGAGGCAGAATACCGGACAATGACATTTGTTGTATCGGAACTGACGTGGCTTGAGAGTCTTCTCACTGATCTGGGTGTAAAATTACCGTCACCGGCTCTTCTCCTTTATGACAGCCAAGCTGCTATACATCTCGCCAAGAACCTAGTCTTCCACGAAAGAACGAAGCACATTGAAGTCGATTGTCACTTCATTCGGGAAAAAGTTCAAATGAAAAAGCTCGATCTAAAGCATGTCCCAGGGTCTGAACATGTTGCGGATGTCCTCACAAAGGATCTCTCCAAGGCACTCTTCTGTCAATGCTTGTACAAGCTTGGCGCATACGATTTGTACGCTCCAGCTTGCGGGGGAGTGTTAGAATAGCCCATGTATTGAGCCCATCTTTTGGGTCCATTTATGTTCTGTCCTCTTTAGTCCCACATCTTATATAGGATTTGTTCTCTCTCTCTTCCTCCTATATATTTGTATTCTCTCCTTGTATTTACATACACAAGCAATACATACAAGTTTTGAGCCTTCTCAACAGTTTTATTTGATTCACCAAAGTAGGCTACATTAACTACGACACAGTCAACCGAAGATTCCACTAGTCTGTAATATAACAATCCTAACCCCGATGGCTAAAAATCCCAGATCCCATATCTACAATGTCTCAAATGCATTACAATATAGACTGGATCAGACTTCATCATTAACAATTTCCTCATTTCCAAATTATTTTTGTTATGGTTGTTCTCCAATAAAATATTACAATGAACTTATACAAGGGTGCTTAAGGGCATCCGTGTTTTGTCCGAGTTCAACTTAGCTCATGAATGCAGTTCTAACCTATGAGAGATATTTTGAATGTACTAACAGCTACTAAATTTTTTTATAGAATCTCATCCAACATGAACTAACAATTTTCCTTTGTTTTCTCTCTCCAATAGCTAATAATTTATATGAACTATCAATTTTCTTTTGTTTTCACTCTCCAATGGCGAACCTGCCTACTCACAAGATTAGTTCTTGCTTGTGAGATGTTTCAAACATATTAGTCACTAATAAGGGTCTTTGTATAATCTCGTACATATGAACTTCCACTTCTCCTTTGTTTTTGCTTTTGTACAGCGAACTTGCCCATCACGTGTAAGCTCAAGTCAAAATAGTTAACTTCCCGTGCCCGTCTCCGGTTGAAGCACTGTCTTGAACCTTTCTCTTACCCAAACTTCTTCCATTAACAAAGGGTGGAAGGATGCATACAACTCATTATGGAATTGTGATGGAAATGCCCTAATTCTGTGTTGGCAAAGGAAAATTGTAAATAATATTATGATTGTCACAATGGGAGTTTAATCTGTGTTACGGTTGCGCATGCCGACGAGACACGCACATGCCGACGAGACTCCGTGGCGAGTCCACATGTGGAGGAAGACGATGACGGGTTCGTCTGGAGGAGTGGAGACCGAAGACGCGCCGCTGACATGATTATCTTATTTGCATTCTGTTATGTTATATTCTGTTATGTGTACATTTTATTATTCACACTGCTTTTTCGTTATCCGCACCTCGCATCTATAAAGGGGTTGTGTTGTACTCTGTTTAGATTATCCTTGGATGAATGGAATTTAGGGCTGCTCCCCAAACTTTTCTTCTCTACCCTAATCTCTCTCTTCTTCCTCATCACCGCCGACCCTCCCCCTTGCCGGATTCCTCTCCGGGATCGTATTAATTTGGTCTGACTTGCCTCGCCGCCTGCACGTTGCCGTCGGTAGCTGCTTCGATCCACGTCCGTGTTGTTTCTGATTTCCGTCTGCGCGCTTCGCTTCTGCCTGTTCCGTCAGTGTCGGTCCACTTCTTTCGCTATCCGCTTCTTTCGCGATCCGATCCACCGCTGATTCGCTTCTTCCGTACCTGCGTTGGCCAATCCATCGCTTCCAGCGACGTGCGACTGCGACCCGCCATTTTCCGCAATCTGTCGCAGAAGGACAAGCCCTATGTTTCCGCCGCCTGCACCAGATCCGCCCACTTCTGGCTGTCGTCCGACGTCTCCAGTCCATTGTTCTAAACACTCGCTCTGCGGGTGACCTTCCTCCGGATGTGGCCGCCGTAGCTCTAAGCCGTCGCGTGGAGGCTTAAGAGCAACTCGTTGCCTCCATGCATGCCTCTCTCCTTGCCCCCACTCCAAGATCGACTCCCTCCAAGAGTCGACCGCCTCCTCCAGATCTGGCTCTCCCGCGGATGGCGGCTCTCTCCTCGGCGTCGGGTCGCTGCCCATTCCTCCTGCACTCACTCCTCCGGCCATTCCGAGCCAATCCACCCTCTCTCTCAACATTCCATACTTTGTCGTCGTTGACTATATACCGGAGCACGACAATATGTCTTCAACTGTGGTTGGCGTGGACGATTCGGCCCTCCACTGGGCTTGGTGGCTCTGCCAGTCCAACTTGTGCCTCTCTTGGCCCGAGCTCAAGCAGGAGATGATCTAGAAGTAGGACACCCGCTATTCCAGCTCCTCCACTATCAAACGTCTTTGCGGTATCCGTCAGACAGCTGACCTGGGCGACTATGTTGATGAGTTCGTCGCCCTGGTCTCCCACGTCTCCGGGCTACCGCTCAATCATTACTTGGGCTTCTTCATGCATGGTCTACTGCTATATATCCACTCTTGTCTCTGCACGCATCATCGCTACATAGTCTCTGACGCCATGGACTTGGCGCGTCTGGTGGAAGCCGGCTTCTCCCCTCCGCCACTTGCTCCTACGACCGACCACCACCTGCCTCGGCCGCCTTGGAAACCACCAGCCATGGCTCCTCTACCGTGGACGCTGCCTTCGGGAAACCGGTCTGTTATGGCCCCGAATGAGTTGCGGTTCCGAGGATTCAAATACACCAGAAGACCCAAAGGAGCGCCGGATAAAGACCGGGCTGAACCATCCGGTTCAGCCCGCAACTAATCAACAAGAGGAAGGAGGGCTGAACCACACCGGTTCAGCCCTCATTGGGGCCGGCCGGCCCTAGGGAAAAGGGGGCTCCATAAATACCCCTTTTCCCCCCTCTTTGGAGGCATGCAAATTATCATTCAGGTATTCCTTCTTCTTCCTTGAAACCCTAGCCGTATTTTTCCTTTCCTAGTTCCTTTCTTGCTTAGAAACCTAGCGGTAGCGTAACATTTGGTATCAGAGCCTCCTTCCTGCGACCATGGTAACACGTACGGAGGCGGAGACGGCGAGATTGGCCGCCATCGAGGAGAACTATGTGGTATTGACGGACTCTGTAGCGGCAATCGACGCAAATCTGAAGAACGCGCAACAACAAATGGAAGAACGCATCGATGAGAAGATGGAGGAGTTGAAGACCCTCCTCTTGCAAAATCTGAAAGGGAAGGCCGTGAACGGCGCGGGATCGGACACGGAGGCGACAAACGCGGCTCACGGAGGAAACCCGATAGGCGGAAGTCACGGGAACGAGGCGTCGGGCTCGGGATCGGGCGCGGGGTTTCCGCCCGACGTCGCTCGCACGACGACGGCGCCGATCCAGGCCAGCGTGCTTCCAGGCGGACAACCGGAGAGCTGCGGTGGGTTCAGCGGGGGATTCGCGCCTCCTGGACGAGCGGCGGACAGCACCAGAGGCTGCTGGGGGGCCGGCGGTGGACCAGCATCAGCGTGGGGGTGTGAACCGCCTTTCCCGACTCAAGGAGGGCTGCCGCGGCAAGGATCGGCGCTCGGGCAGCCCGCGACACAGCCCTGGAGGCCCCAACACCAAGGATTCGGACTGTTTCGGCCGACCGGAGCAAATACGGTCCCTCTCGGCGGTACCACGGGGTTCTTCCCTCCTCAACCCGCAAATGCACATAATGGCGGATACGGTCCGGCCAATATGGGACCGGGAAGAAATCCAGGGTGGCACCAGGAAGGAATTCAAAGGGACTTTGGGCAACCCGGAGTAATGGGGCCAGATGGTGGAGGTTGGGGAGGACCTAATCAGCGACCGTACATGCAACCCAAGCGGACACGGATGAATTTCCCCAAGTTCAGGGGAGGGGATGCTCTGGAGTGGGTCCAGAAGACGGAGTTGTTTTTCAAATATCAGGAGATCCCCGAGGCTCAGTGGGTACAACTGGCGGCTTTCCATCTGGAAGACGATGCATATCAATGGACGCAGTGGTTTTTGCGAGGACGCAACTTCGCTCCGTGGCCGGAGTTCGTGGAGGCCTTTTCGGCTCGCTTTGGGCCGCTGGAGTATGAGGACGTAGAGGCGACCCTTCAAAAACTGCGCCAGCGGGGATCCGTCACAGAGTACAGGACGGAGTTCGAGAGGTTGGCAAACCGCGTTACGTGGGGTGAGCAGACGTTGCTGAGTTGTTTCATCTCCGGGCTGAAGGACCACTTGCGGGACGAGGTCCATGCTTACTTACCACGCAGTCTGAGCCATGCCATCAGCATCGCTCGGATACAGGAAGAACGTTACAACAAACAGCGGAACCGGATGACGACCAAACCACCTCCGGCCCCCGTGGCGGGACGACGGGAGCAGCCAACGACCGTGCGCCCTACAGTGACCAGGCTGACTTGGCCGGAGATGCAGGCTCGGCGAGAGAAGGGGCTGTGCTTTAACTGTGATGAGAAGTACACCAAGGGACACGCTTGTCAGAAGGTTCAGGTTTTCATGTTGCATGAGGAGGAGGACGAGGAAGGGCAGGTGGAAGCAACCGATGTGGGGGATCTGGATTTGGCAAATCTGGATTTGACAGAGTTCGGAGTCTCCTTGCAGGCGATGGAGGGGTGTACAGCCCCCGTGACGCTCCGCTTCACCGGCTGGGTGGGCAAGGAGCGAGTTACCATTCTGGTGGATAGTGGGAGTACCCACAACTTCATCAATCCCGCAGTCGCTTCGAAGGTGGGACAGACAATTGACAGGGAGGCAGCTTTCCAGGTGATGGTGGCAGATGGGAGTCAGCTCAGGTGCGAGGGGGTGATGAAGAGGGTGGAGATCCGCGTGTAGGGCTACATGTGCCACATAGATATGTACCTGCTTCCGATCCGGGGTTCGGACATGGTGTTGGGGGTCCAATGGTTACGACAGTTGCGGAGGGTGACCACCGACTGGGTTCGTCTGACGATGGAGTTTACACAGCAGGGGAAGGATTATTGCTTGCAGGGCATTCGGTCTTCGCCTTTGAAAGAGATTTCCGTGCGGAGCTTGCAGCGATTGGAGGAGCAGGGATCACCTATGGCCATGGTAGTCGGGGTGGAGGCCGGGGCCCAAGATCCACCGGACATTCCAGAGAGGCTACAGGCACTTTTGTCACAGTTCCGAGATGTTTTCCAAGAACCACGGGGACTTCCCCCGCCCAGATTCAGGGATCACAGCATACAGACGAAGGAAGGGGCTGCCCCCCCGAACGTCCGTCCCTACCGGTACCCATACATTCAGAAGGCGGAGATCGAGAAAAGTGTGAAAGAAATGCTGTCCACTGGCATCATACGTCCAAGCACCAGCGCCTTCTCCTCACCCATCATCCTGGTGAAGAAGAAGGATGGTTCTTGGCGTTTCTGCGTCGATTACCGCAACTTGAATGCGTCAACAATTAAGGATAAGTTTCCGATACCGATTATAGAAGAGCTATTAGACGAGCTGCATGGAGCGAGTTTGTTTACTAAGCTGGACCTCCGATCCGGCTACCACCAGATCAGAATGCAGACTGAAGACATCCACAAGACGGCGTTTCGCACACACGATGAGCATTACGAGTTCTTGGTGATGCCTTTTGGGCTTTCCAATGCCCCATCGACCTTTCAGGCCGTGATGAATGAGACCTTTCGGCCCCTCTTACGGCGATCGGTTCTCATTTTCTTCGATGACATACTGATATATAGTCGGACGTGGGAGGAGCATGTCGAGCACGTGGCGCAAGTTCTTACCATTCTGCGGCAGCATCAGTTTTATGCCAAACTATCAAAGTGTTCGTTTGGTCAGTCAGAGGTGGAATACTTGGGGCATCTGGTTTCGGCTCAAGGGGTCAGGGCGGACCCAAAGAAGATCGAGAGCATGGTGGAGTGGCCGCGGCCGACCAGCGTGCGGGCACTTCGAGGCTTCTTGGGCCTCACGGGGTACTATCGGAGATTCGTGAAGGACTATGGTAAGCTGGCACGACCACTTACTCAACTACTCCACAAGGAGTCCTTTACTTGGCACGACGAAGCGGAAAAGGCCTTCAGCGCCCTCAAGGAGGCCATGACGACCACGCCGGTGCTCGCACTACCGGATTTCACCAAGGAGTTCGTGGTTGAGACGGACGCCTCCGGAGTGGGTATCGGTGCGGTTTTGATGCAGGAGGGACGACCGTTGGCTTACTTCAGCAAGGCGCTGGCACCACGGACTCTGGGTCTTTCCACTTACGAGAAGGAGATGCTCGCTATCTTACATGCAGTGACTCTGTGGCGTCCTTATCTGCTCGGTCATCATTTTAAAGTGCGCACTGATCATCAAAGCCTGAAGCACTTCCTGGATCAACGGTTGGCCTCTCCCCTCCAGCAAAAGTGGTTGACTAAATTGCTGGGATATGACTATGAGATCGTGTATAAGCAGGGCAAAGAGAATTTGGTAGCCGACGCCCTATCCCGCCTTCCTGACAGTACTTCCTTCCTTCTCTCGGTGCCGTTGATTGAATCCTTGGATGACATTCAGAGAGAGATAGCCTCCGACCCCGAGCTACAGCCTATAGTGGAGGCCTTGTCTCAGGGCCAACCTACACCGCCAGGATACCAGCTGGTTGGGGGGCATTTGTATTACCACGGGAGGGTGGTCATCCCTGCCTCCTCCCCTTGGAAGGAGATCATGTTACAGGAGTTCCACTCGTCTCCGGCCGGAGGCCATGCCGGAGTGCTTCGCACTTTACAGCGGCTTCGGGCCAACGTCTTTTGGAGAGGGTTACGCAGGGACACACAACGTTTTGTGCAGCAGTGCGATATGTGCCAACGACAGAAGTATGAGACGTCTTCACCAGCCGGATTGCTCACACCCGTGGAGATTCCCCAGCAGATATGGGAGACGGTCTCAATGGATTTTATTGAGGGCTTGCCCCGGTCCCAGAGTAAGTCCGTGATTTTGGTCATAGTGGATAAGTTGTCCAAGTACGGCCATTTCCTCGCTCTCAGCCATCCCTACACTGCGGAGACCGTCGCCGATCTCTTTGCCCGGGAGATAGTGCGCCTTCATGGTCTTCCGAGCTCCATCATTTCGGACCGCGATCCGACCTTCGTCAGCAAATTTTGGCAGGAACTTTTCAGGTTGCAAGGCACCAAGTTACGCATGAGCACGGCAAATCATCCGCAGACTGATGGCCAGACAGAGGTGCTGAATCGGGGGGTCGAGACATATCTGCGTTGTTTCGTCATGGATGAGCCCCGCACATGGACTCGGTGGTTACACTGGGCGGAGTATTGCTACAATACGTCGTATCACACGGCCAGTCGGATCACCCCCTTTGAGGCGGTTTACGGGCGCCCACCGCCTACTCTGCGATCGTATGAACCCGACAGCACTGCCCTGCCGGCCGTGGACCGAGCTTTACGCGACCGGGATCAGACCTTGGCGCTCTTGCGGGACAATCTACGGGTTGCTCAGGACCGAATGAAGTTGCAGGCCGATAAGCACCGGACTGAACGGACCTTTCAGGTAGGGGACGAGGTCTTTCTCCGACTCCAGCCTTACAGACAGCTTTCGGTTGCTCGCCGATCCAATCAGAAGCTAGCCCCTCGGTTCTATGGGCCGTTTCGCATCACTCGACGGGTGGGTCCGGTCGCTTACACGCTCGCCCTCCCTGAGGGCTCTCGTATCCATCCCACCTTCCATGTCTCACTGCTGAAGAAGAAGCTGGGAGCGACAGCCACCGTGCTCCCCACTCTGCCCGAGGCTACTACCACGGGGGAGCTGCGCCCCAGCCCAGAGGATGTTCTGTTGACCCGATGGAAGAAACATGACACGGAGTACCGTTCGGAGATTCTGGTCAAGTGGAAGGATCTGTCTGCCGCCCACAACACGTGGGTGGATTTCTTGGAGTTCCGGGAGTTATTTCCAGACTTCCAGCTTGAGGACAAGCTGCCTCTTGATGGGGAGGGGAATGTTATGGCCCCGAATGAGTTGCGGTTCCGAGGATTCAAATACACCAGAAGACCCAAAGGAGCGCCGGATAAAGACCGGGCTGAACCATCCGGTTCAGCCCGCAACTAATCAACAAGAGGAAGGAGGGCTGAACCACACCGGTTCAGCCCTCATTGGGGCCGGCCGGCCCTAGGGAAAAGGGGGCTCCATAAATACCCCTTTTCCCCCCTCTTTGGAGACATGCAAATTATCATTCAGGTATTCCTTCTTCTTCCTTGAAACCCTAGCCGTATTTTTCCTTTCCTAGTTCCTTTCTTGCTTAGAAACCTAGCGGTAGCGTAACACGGTCGGACCCCCCACTAGCCCCTCAGGCCTCAACGCCTCTCGAACAGTGATTACAATGAGCTTTGCAGCAAGGGTCTCTGTTTTTGATGCCACCAACCCTACTCTCCCAGCCACGAGTGATTCGTGAAGGAATTATATGCTGATCAATGACGTCGACCCTAAGGTTACCCTGACCGACTTTGAGGCCCTGGAGCTCTCAGCGGGGGAATACACCTCTCGACCTAGGGATGTAAACGAGTCGAGCTCGAGCCGAGCTTGGCAAAATTCCCAAGCTCGAGCTCGAGCTAAATATTTCGAGCTCGACGAGCTCATTTTGCATGGCTCAAGCTCAAGACCCATATATTGAGCTCGAGTCGAGCTCGAGCTGCTCACGAGCTTTTCTGCTCATTATCTATTTTTTATTTATATTTATTTATTTTTTTTAAAAGTAAAAAAAAGCTTGCGAGCTCATGAACAAGAGCAGGCGAGCTCGAGCTCGAGCTCGAGTCGATCTTTTTTCAAGTCGGCTCATCGAGTTCACGAGCCGGCTCAACTCAACTTACACCCCTATCTCGACCCCATTGCGACTACGTTCCACCGCCTGGAGTTATCCTGTGCCTCGACGGGCAGGATCTCCGGCCAGCAGACCATGCAGCTCTCTGGCAAGGTTGTCAGGATCAAGATCCTAGATGAGATCGTTTCGAGGTTGGATCAGATCGGATAGTAGGATTGGATCGAGGATAGCTTTACAAAATCTGGATTGATTTACAAAATCTGGATTGCGATCCTGACAACCATGCTCTCGGGCACACTGCGGAATCACCCGATCATCATCATGGTGGACAGCGGCGCAAGCCACAACCTTATCTCTGAGCGTCTGGTGCAGCAGCTCCGTCTTCCCTCGATTTCCTCTTCGGATATTGCGGTTCGCTTGGGCGATGAGCGCCGCCTACCGACTCAGGGCTGTTGCACGACAGTATCTCTCTCTGTGGGGTCTTGTTCAGTGACCGCAGACTTCTGGTCTAGGCGGTATCGATGTTATTTTGGGGTGGCTCCTCACGCTCGGCGATGTACGCGTCAAATGGGCGACTATGATCATGCAGTTCCTCCACGGGGGCCAGCCATGTCCCCTCAACGGTGACTCCGCTCTCCAGTCTCCCTCTGCACAACCCAGCAGACCACGGACGTTGGCCTCTTCGCAGGGCTGTGGGCCCTCTCGGGCCCGTCCGATATACTTCTCCTTTCCCCGACGGACCAACAAGAGTTTTCTACTGTGCTCGCCGACGTCATCCAGATTCTGGCAGGATTGCCACCAGCACGACTGACCGACCGCACCAATTCCCTCCAACCTAGGACCACAACAGCTTTGGCGCAGTCGTTCGATTCTAACCTTGGGCGGAAGGATGAGCTTGAGCCTTTGATGCAGGGGATGCTGATGGGGGCTTACCCGTTCTGGTGCAAGTCTATTTTCTAGCCCGGTTCTTCTGATCCGGAAAAAGTCGGCAGTTGGCGCCGTACTACCAAGCTAGGGCGGATCTAGGAAGTTTGATTATGGGGGCCCAATCAAAAGGCGAAGAAATTTTTTTATGATCAATGTCTATATCAAAATTTGCACATGTAGAGATATCACAATTGAGTCATAAAAAAGAATTGTTTCTTATTGCAGCTTATCTTTTCAGAGTCATCTTGGATCAATCTTTAATCAACTTTCAGAACAAATGGAATGTTGTGTGATGCTGACCTGATCTTTGTTGCAGTATACATAATATTAACTTTTCAATAATTTGAGATGCGAGAATATAAAGAGTATCAACAATTTCAATTTGATTTGTTTGTTCAGGTGTTCAGATTAAATATTTGTGCGATGAAGTAAATAAATCCAAGAAAAAAGTATGTTAGTTGTAATGAAAATGTTTAAGATGACCTCCTTGATACAAAGTATGAGTTGCAATAAAAGTGTAAAGTGTTATTATCAATATTTAAACATTCGACTGACTCCATTGTCGTCATTATTCTTCAACACCTCTAAGAGTATATAAAAGTTCCTCCTCGAAGTAAGGACTTCGTATTAAAACGAACTCAAAACAAAAGTGTGGACGCGTGCTCCTACTGTAGAGAATGAGAATTTCAACAATGAGGCCCAAACCGTTCAAGAATTTTGAGAAACACAGTCAAAATTCATTGGCTTTAATCTCATGTACTCTTAGGGTGTAATAAAGGAGACACTGGTAAAATAAGCAAGATTACAAGAATTAAGTAAGAAGATGTCGCGTTATATTGTGCTGAAGATGACGATAGTATTTCTTTCAGAGATTTCAAAAAAACTACGATTAAAGAAGAAGATGAACTTGGTGGGTCAAAATTAGTTGCAACTATCTTAACTATATTTATATATGTCATCTCCACAAAAATTAATTAAACTAGATAGCTCTCATGTCAATTTTCTCATTTTCCAATAAAAAAAAATTTAAACGTCTCCTCATTTCCAAACCTTTTTTCCCTTATTCGGACACCGTTTTTGACGTATAAGTAGTCAAAATTCATTGGCACGATGAAAGGAACCCAAATTCATCATCTATTTTGCCAAAATCTTTGTGGGGGGAGGGGACCCGGGCCCCCGCCCCCCCCCCCCTAGATCCGCCCCTGCTACCAAGCCAAGCTACTTGATCATTGCTACCACCTTCAGGGGGACTCTGACTTGCAGAAGTTCCTATTGCTAGGTCCTCCGACTACTGACTTGGGGACAAGACATATTTTTCATACGACGACATTGTTACGGCTGCACATGTCGACAAGACACGCATACGTCGACGAGACACGCATACGCCGACGAGACGTCGTGGTGAGTTCACACGCGGAGGAAGATGATGACGGGTCCGTTTTGAGGAGTGGAGACCGAAGACGCACCGCCGACATGATTATCTTATTTGAATTTTATTATGTTATATTCTGTTATGTGTACGCTTTGTTATTTACACTGTTTTTTCGTTATCCACACCCCACACCTATAAATGGGTTGTGTTGTACTCTTTTTGGATTATCCTTGGATGAATGGAACTTAGGGCTGCTCCCTAAGTTTTTCTTCTCTACCCGAGTCTCTCTCTTCTTCCTCACCACCGCCGGCCCTCCCCTTACCGGACTCCTCTTCGGGATCGTATCAATCTGAATGCTCAAAGCTAAAGTAACTCAAACATGACTACCTTAAAGATTCCGATTTTAGATTTTTAAGAAAATTTAATAAATAAGATGTGGAGACTTGTAAAAAGTCAAGTGATTGTTTAATAAAAAAATTCTGCTTTTGATGTGATGTCTTCATGTTTTTTTTAAATTCTAGTTCTATGTTCGTTTGCAGGATTTAAATTTCATGGAGTTAGGTGGATGTTAAGTTGTCTCATAGTTGATTTCCTTATTCTTTAATTTTCTTCTTAGTTTTCGTTTAGCAAGTTATTTCAAGATATGATTTATATTATACTAGCATTTTAATAATAATATTATTGGCAGATGAAATAGGAGTGCCAGATGGTGTAAACTGGAACTGTTCTTGCACCTCTTTGGTTTCTCCCCAAGCTATTGAAAGCCTCCACAGATCCAGCTGCTTTACATCCTGTAACTGTACTTTTGGTATGTGAACTTAAATTTTAGGCATAATATGTCAAAAAATTTTAAACACACCACGTGCTGGTTTTGGAGACGGCTTCGGCAATTTAAGTTCTTTCAAAATTGTGAAAGCTTAGGCTTTTTGTTTGTGGCTGCACATTTTTATTCAATTATGTTCGCACATGCACTTACTTTTTTTTGCTCGATAAAATTATGAAATGGTAGATAGAGTTGTAACTATGTTAATACCTTCACACATTTTAAAAGAAAAATAGCTTGATGATTAGTTCCATAGAGAACATCTAATTTTGTGCGTGTTCAAATATTTTATCTTTAAATGCAAAATGAGGTATGTATTAAGTTCAAATATTCTTGAAAATAGTCCCATGTTGAAAAACTAATGTAGCTTTGTGCACTAGTGCACTTATTATTGATCATGAGCCTCTCCATTTACAACAAATTGATTTTATGCCGATTACTTAGGTTTTGAAAAGTATATGCAAATTAAGCCCCTTGATTTACTGTAAACGAGTCTTCCGAACAATTTTTAATTCTCTGCTAAATTCTATATTTTTTTAACACAAAAAATAAAAACACAGTGAACACAGAAAATAAGAATGTTGTGAACACAAAAAATAAAAACAATTGTGATTCAAGAGATTAAGCTAAGGTTCACTCGTGATTAGATGCGCAAGTAATTTCAATGCAAATAAGTCCTGCAAGTTTATACAAAACCAAATAACAAACACATGTACTATCACATCCACAGAAATATGGTCTAAAGATACAATGAAAGGAAAACAAGAACACCAAATAATGACTTACGTGTGCATACGTAGAGGTGGAACTAGGTAGTAATGAAAACCCGGTGGAGACGTGACTCTAGGAAGGTCGAATAAGATACAGATGATGAGGGCAGCTCAATGTCGAGATAAGAGGGGCAGTGGTGGCTCGAGAATGGAGAGGGTGAGGCGTTGTTGTGGACTAGACTTGTGGGATGAAATAGGGGATCAAACAGGGGCTGCGATGGATGTGGGTGGAAGTTCAGATGAGGGCCGAGGGGTGGAGCTGAAACGGGGTCTTCAGCAGATAAGGAGAGCGGCAGTTGTTGGAGACCAACCCCTGTGTGGGAGGGGGGGGGGGGGGGTTAAGTCGATGTTGTTGTCGGGAGGATCATGATGAGGATCAACAGGACAAAGACACAATTGCTGCTGAAGATTGGATGACGGTGCGGTTGCTGTGGGGAATCTTGATGGGGGCTGACGGAATGAAGGAAACAGTTGGGGGATTTCAGTCGTGGGATTTGAGAGGGAAGTTAAGGGTTCGAGTGGAGGAAGGAGGCAGACCTAAGAATCTTCACCTAGAGCCGCGCAAAGTTGGCACTGCGACGAGACAATCGGCTCTGGAAAATCTGAACCAAAGCGTCGATGCCCTCGCCTCTCGTATACACTCAAACAGATGAAACATGATGATTATGGAAGCCAATATGAACGACTCATAATGCACATTTATATTAGTTGTGATCAACACTAAATAAAAGCAAAAAAACAAAGACAGATACATGATAAAATGTTGAAGCAACCATCCAAACTTATCTGTCGACTCAGATTGTTCAGATGAGGACTAAATCAACGCCTCCTGCCGGTGCACACCTGAGTGGACCATTAGGATCATCGAACTCCATCAAAAAGTAGTGAAGTGAATTTTTTTACAAAGCTTTCTTGCATGAAGACTGAATTTGAAGTAAAGAGTAGAACAAATCAATAAGTAACAAACTCACAAATTAGAGATTCAGAACCGCTAGCACATTCATATTAATTGTGATCAACACTAAATAAAAGCAAAAAAACAAAGACAAACACATGATAAAATGTCGAAGGACCATCCAGACTTATCTATGGACTCAGATTGTTCAGATGGGGACTAAATCAACGCCTCTTGCCGGTAAACACCTGAGTGGACCATTAGGATGATCGATCTCCATCAAAAAATAGTGAAGTAGATTTCTTTACAAAGATTTCTTGCGTGAAGACTGAATTTGAAGTAAAGAGCAGAACAAATCAATAAGTAACAAACTCACAAATTAGAGATTCAGAACCGCTAGCACTACCATATAGATAGAGAAGTACAATTAAAGAAAAGAGGCTAGAGAAATATAGAGACAGAAAGTAGTATGTAGAGAGATAGAGAGTAGAGAAAGAGAGAGAGAGTAAAGAGTGGATAAGTAGAGAGACATGGTAGAGAGTGGATAAGTAAAGACACAAATAATAAAGAGTAGAGAGACAAAGAGCACAATAGTTAGTAGAGGCGAAGCAACAAAGAGGCACGACTTGGAGGATCGAGGAGTGCCAATAACTAGAGCAGTAGTTACCACATCAATCAACATAGAATTGGTGGGAATGGGGCTATGCAATAGAAATTAGTGATTAAATTCAGGTGATTGAGCATCTCAACATGAGATAGGAACCAGAATTATGGTTAAGAAAATATCAATGTGTTACGCATGCGCGCGTAACTTACTATTGTATTTTGTATTGTTATTTGTATTTGTTAGGGTAAATGGCATGTGAGCTCCCCTCCCTATATAAGATGGTGGCATGGGAGTATTAGATTTATCTTTTGATCATTTAGGTTTGGATCTCTCATTTGGAGAGGGCTTCTAGGTGGAACCAGCCTCCTGAAGTGGGCATGAGCATGCCTCGTGATTGTATATGTTATTTCTTTTAGTACAAGTGTTTTCTCCTTCCGGTAACATTGGTCCGACCTGCTGCCCCCCTGCATAGCGTTCTGCTGTGTTTCATCTGCTACCTTCGCTTACGTCAACTTCAGCGCTCTATCTAGACCTCGTCGTCGTCCACATTTGTGCTCGATCTATCCCTCGCCTTTATCAACTTTTCCGCCAGATCCGGCTCTCGCTCACGCTTTAGGCATCGCCGCCCAGATCCGGTTCTCGCTACCTCTAGCTTCCGTATTCCTTGCTTCGGGTCGTCTGCCGACAACAAAACGATGTCGCCGAGCTTCCATCTTCCATGTTTTAGCTCTCGCTCTAGCACTAGTCGCCCACAACGATCGATTCTGTCAGTAGCGCTTGTGTGCAACGCTCGTCTGCAACAGATCCGCTCGTCTACTACCTTTTGCGTGGAGTCCCTCGACGATACAGACAATAGCGTCAGATCCATTCCGACGCCAGACCAACTTCATTCCTTCTGCAACGATCTTCCGACAGCTAACACCCCTCCGCCGGATCCGACGCTCTCCTGCGGACCACCGGCTCTTGTGCACTCTTCTTCATATGCCAAAGTCCCGGATGGAATCTCGCGTGGATGCCCTCGAAGACGCCCTCACCACCATCAACTCTCATCTCGAGTCCTAAGTGGAGCAGTTGACGTCGATTATGACCATTCTCCACAACCCGCAACCCAATCAGAACTCCAAGCCTACTACTGCCTCTGCCCTGGGATCCCCCAACACATTGACCCTTGAAGATCCCGCATTAACGAGATTGCCTTCGCATCTTCCACGACTCGACATCCCCACATTCAACGGGACTGACCTACTTGTGTGGATTGTCCGCGCCGAACAGTTTTTTGACATTCACCAGACTCCTCAGACGCAACAGGTCTCCACAACAACTATCTGCATCGAAGGGTCCGCCCTCCATTGGGTCCACTGGCTCCGTCAGTCCTCTCCTGACCCCACCTTGACAGCTCTCACGGAGGCCATCATTCAGCTGTATGATCCCCGCTACACCGACTTCATGATCGAGCACATTTGCGGAGTCCGTCAGATCGGCTCCATTGATTTGTACGTTGGTGCATTTATCGAGTTGGTCACTCAGGTTCCAAGTCTTCCACCCAACCATTATTTGGCCTTCTTCATGCACGGCTTACAACCCCACATACGAGCCTATCTCTGCACCCTGCAACCTTTAACTGTCAACCAAGCCATGGACCTCTCCCCACTAATGTAAGCCGACTTCATGGTGACGTCCAGGGACCCTCCTTTCCCATCGCCTCCTTTCAACCCTCCATACAAACCATATTTTTCTCCGCCGTCTAAACCTCCACCAACGCCACCTCATCTACCTCGACCAACCATTATGACCCTACACAACAACCGTCATATTCCTACTCACCGCCTTTCCAACCAAGAGTACAATGTCTTGCGGAGCAAGAGTTTGTGCTACTGTTGCAAGCAACCCTACTTGCCTAATCATAATTGTCCTGTTAAGGAGTTATGGGCTCTCATTGGGGACGACTTGGACGAGATCGACATGGCTGACTTTGACGCCCTTATGATCACAGATGTACCCCCCCGGATGGAGCTTCAGGCACCTTTGTGGTAGCCCACCCGCAGGCACATCACTATTAGATGGTGGGGGGCACTTCGACCTTGGGGTCAAGGTCGATTTTTTGGTGGGGTATATTGCAACGTTCGCGCGCGTAACTTACTATTGTATTTTGTATTGTTATTTGTATGCATTAGGGTAAATGGTATGTGAGCCCCCTGTTACGAAGAGGAAATCAATACTTGCAATAGACAATGAACTAGATACAATCACGAGGTATGCACGTGTCTAATTTCAAGAGGCTGGTTCCTCCTAGAAGTCCCTCTTTAAGTGGAGATCTCAAAACCCTAAATGATCAAAGATGATTCTAACTCCCAATCCACCTCCTTAGTCCTTATATAAGAAGGGGGGGGCTCACATATCAAAACCAGCGCATGCGTAACAATCCATCCCGCTAGAAAATCGACCTTGACCCCAAGGTCGAGGTGCCGACCATTATCTAGTAGTGATGTGCCCGTGGGTGGGCTGCTGCAGAGGTGCTCGGAGCTCCGTCCGACGGTACATCCATGATCATAAGGGCGTTGAAGTAAGCCATGCCGATCTCATCCCCAATGATGGTCCAAAACTCCTTGACAGGACAATTATGATTAGGCGAGTAGGGTTGCATGCAACAGTAACACAGACCCTTGCTCCACCAGTCATTGCACGTTTGGTTGAACAGGCGGTGAGTAGGAATATGGCGGTTGGTACGTGGGCCCATAATGGTCGGCCGAGGTAGAGGGGGTAGCGATGGTGGAGGTTTAGATGGAGGAGGAAAATATGGTTGGTATGGAGGTTTGGAAAGGGGGATGAGAAAGGAGGGTCCCTGGACGTTGTCAGGGAGTCGGCTTCCACCAGTGGGGAGAGGTCCATGGCTTGGTGGACAGTTAACGGTTGCAGGGTGCGGAGGCGGGCTCAGATGTTGGGTTGTAAGCCATGCATGAAGTAGGCCAAGTAATGACCGGGTGGAAGACCAGGAACATGTGCCACGAGGGCGATAAACTCATCGATGTACTCGTCAAGGGAGCCCATCTGACAGATGTCGCAGAGTTGCTCCACCGCGGAGCCCGAGTAGCGGGTGTCATTACGACGAATGAGCTCCTGCTGAAGGTATGACCATGACGTGATCAGTTGGGATTGACGCAGCCAGCGCACCCAGTGGAGAGCGGAGCCCTCCATGTCGATCAAAGGAACGAGGCCCCAGTGAGAACCCTCCGGGCGGGGGTGGGGTTGTGGTTTGGTACGGATCCGGGGGAGCTCCAGGGAGGGACTGAGATTCCGTGTTGGACGTCACAGACGTGGAGAGGCGACCGCCCAAGAGGGAGTCGATCTTGACATCCATCCAGAGTATTGAGGGCTTGCAGCGAGGCGATGACGCCCTCGTGTTCATCCAAACGGCGAATGATGGTTGGATCTGTGGGTGGGGGCGGCAGAGTTGCATCATTGTTGACCATGGAGGGCAGCCTAAGGGGCATGCAATCAACCGGGTGGAGAAAGAAGGAAGCAGAAGCCGTTGGCAGCCTTAGGCAGGAAGGCCGTGTAACGGCCCCCTTACGGCTACCGCTACAGTTTAACTTAACTTATCTATAAGCCAGGTAAAAACTAACAGAGTGCAGCTATATATGAAAGAGTACGAAAAGTAAATGCCAGAACAAACAACATAACCATCCTTTATTATAACTGAAATATAGTACAACAAGATGAAAAGGTAGCCTGTACAACACTACTACGACTTACCCAAAAAGAAACTGTAAAGACTCATCCTACCTACAGACCTGTACAGACTCATAACTAACAGACTCTATCTGCAGAAAAACTGAAACTCGGCATGGGGACACTCCGGGTCTCGACATCTCTCGCTGTGCTCCGCAAGAACGCCAAGTACTGCTGTGTAGACCTCCACCCAGAGACGGTACTTCTTCTCCTGCCGAGGAGTGCATGGTCGTCGCTGGCTATTGGCGGCTGGTACCGCCTCTTCCTTGACCTGTTTGGTTTCATTTTATATTAGTTAAAGAACTAAGTGAATTCCTACAATTCCTCTTATTCCTCTTATTCTATATAATTTTTATTGTCTTCCTTAACTTGTTTCTTGGATTAACTTGTCGTATTCTCATCTGTATCTAGAAATCTCCAAAAATCCCAAATCCTAGGTTTTGGCCCAAATCATTCCAAGCAAAAACTTTACACAAGACTAAAGAGGAGTGGAGAGGAGGAGATTACCTTGCTTTAGGAAGAAAAATCACCGAAAACGGAGAGGAAATGGAGGCGCTGGAGCGATCGGCGGCGTGCGCGCTCTGCCGTGCTGCGTCTCGCGGTTTGCGGGTGAAAAATGAGGAAGGAAGCGGCTTGCGGCTTTTTAATCGGGCGCCGCTTAACCCTATTGGACCGCACCGCTCCATCCTGAACCGCCCGGTTTAGACTTAAGCCTCTTATTCAACTTAAATCATTTACTTCAACCTTTATTTAAATTACGTTACATACCTATTTAATTGGCGGCGTCACAGGCCGAACCCGATGAAGCAACACCTAGGGTAGGCGAGACCGACGGTTTGCAGATATGTAGGTGCAGTTATGCGTAGGTTGAGATCTGGAAGGAATGTGAGCGTCAGAAGCCGTAGGCGGAGATGGGAAGCCTGTTGGAGCCTCGATAGGTGCGTCGAAAGCTGGAGGATTTGCGTCTAAGGCGGCGAAAGGAACACGGAAGTCAGACGAAGCAACCATTGGAAGAACGGGACTGCGACGTTGGCGCGATCTGCGGCTGGGAAGCGGTCGGGCGGCACGAACCGCGACTGGAATGCGAAACAATCGACGATGCAAAGTTGTGCGCAGGATGAGGTGGCCGTACGGAACGCAGTCGCGGGACAATGCTGGCGTGGTTACTTCGGGCGGCGGCTATCGCGGCCGGAAGGCGGCAGGTCGGACCAGATGTTACGAACAGGAAAACAATACTTGCAATAGACAATGAACTAGAAACAATTACGTGGTATGCTCGTGCCTAACTTCAGGTTGTCGGTTCCTCTCCTAGAAGTCCCTCTCCAAATTGAGATCTTAAAACCCTAAATCATCAAAGATGATTCTAACTCCCAATCCACCTCTTTATATATGAAGGGGGGGGGGGCACCAACCTCTTGAAGTGGGCACGAGCGCATGCGTAACACCCCCCTCCCTAGATAAGGAGGCGGCGTGGGAGTGTTGGATTTATCTTTTGATCATTTAGGTTTGGATCTCTTATTTGAAGAAGGATTCTAGGAGGAACCAACCTCTTGAAGTGGGCACGAGCATACCTCGTGATTGTATCCGTTATTTCCTTTAGTACAAGTGTTTTCTCCTTCCGGTAACATTATGATTAAAGAGATGTCAATGCCATAACTCCTTACTACCTCAGCACACCATGACCCGAGAATGAAAATTAGGAATTAGAGTTAAGGAATTGTTAGAGGCCTTAGCATGTGACAGGGATGGGAGGGGAATGAGAATGAGGATTTATGGAACACTAGAGCAGAAGATGGACAAAAATTCTAGAAGTCACGAAGCTAGAACCTAAAAAGCGATATTTAACAATTTGATTTGGTTTTGAGCCAGCTCGGTCCGAGACGAACTCTACTCAAAATCAGATTAAAAATAGATATCTTATGTGCACTTATGTATTTGCATGTCATGCAAGCATATACACTGTCCTTCAAGTTTATGTATGCACAAATTCTATTGTAGGCTAATGTGTAGTTCTTTTGTCTTCTGATCTTCTCCTTCTACATCTATGGCACTATAGGTATATTGTGTCATATTACATCTCATTATATATGTTTGACTACTTTTATATGCTTATTGTATTTTTGAACGGGAACTTGAGCGTATGTATAATGTATGGTGTTTTTTTATTTCTTCATGTGTATTTGTGCTTGCAAATTTATGGTGGTTTTTTTATTTCTTCTGTATATGTGTACTTGTGCTTGCAAATTTATGTGAAGGGGAGCCTTGGCGCATCGGTTGAGGTGTTGCCGTGTGACCTTGAGGTCATGTATTCGAGTCCTGGAAGCAATCTCTTGCAAAAATGCATGGTAAGGTTTGCCTACATTTCGCCCTTGTGGTGGGACCCTTCCCCGGACCCTCGGTGCGCGGGGATGCCTTTGTGCACCGGGCTGCCCTTTTTGTGTGTATATGCATGTAACCTTTCCTGCAATGATGCAGATTATTGAATGCCTTCCATGTTACCATGTATGGGTCTCAAAAATTCAGAAAGTGGCTTCCTAGATTTTTCAACTTCATTTAGAGATGAAGTGCTATTTCCTACAGAGACACCTTCATGTCATCCTTAAGTATATAGTGCATTAATAGTTTTTGTACTTAGGATCTTTACTTGTCTGATATAGGCTCAACTGAAATTTCAGCAGGACAGAAGAGGAACACCAGTAAGGGTATTCTAGTCATTCTCCTAGCCTGTGTTGCGGTCATATCAATTGCTTTATTAGTGTCTATTTCATTTCATTTCTACCGGAAGAAAAAGCTATCTCCTCAACGACGAATATATTCATCTGTAAGAGACACAAGCTCCAACAGTTCGTCAAATTTAATAAGTTCCCGATCTGCTTCGTTCTTGTGGAGCCATCATAAAACTGATACGCTCAGCCCTTTCACAAGTAATCTCTGACACTTTCCTGTTTCTTAAACTGTTGTATCTTATTTTTAGCAATTTATAGCAATGCCAAGATTATGTGCCCACAAATTCGAATATAAATGAGTTTTAGCAATTTGCACTGCTTGCATAATCAAGGGTTCATTTTTAGTTTGTTAGTCCAAGCATTTTGCATTCACTTGGTATTGGTAAATTATAGTGTGTTTTGCATCTACATCTGCACCAATTGTTTTTTGTTATTATATTTTGTCATAAATGTACTTTCATAGAAGTAGATAATCAGATATTAAAACCAGTACATCCACTATATCTGGGGAATCATTGTTATTTTACATCTGTTCCTTCTTAGTGGTTATCTCTAATCTCCTAGTACTAGTAGGAGGCTTGCTTCATTGATTCATAATATTTATATTGCAGATATTCTACACAGAATTTCTGTAATATTTAGAGGGGAAAATCAAATCATTCCAGGATCGACGGTCCAATTCTCATTTTATGAACTGGAACAGGCGACTGACAGGTTCTCCAATGACAACCTTATTGGGCAAGGCATAAGCAGCAATGTATTCCGCGGTAAACTTATGGACGGAAGGATTGTTGCCATTAAGAAACTGAAAGTTCTAAATAAAGCAGAAGCAGATACAGTTTTTCTAACAGAGGTGAAAATGTGATTTCCTCTTCATAAACATTTTCCCTACAATATTGCAGCCAAATGTTTTTCATGAAAATCGAAGCCTATTCAGCTTACATGGTTTCCTGCTTAAATTCCTTTTTAATGCACTCATATCCTTAAAAGCTAATGCATGCTTCCTTGTGCTTCACTCTCTAATTCTATAAATGTTGAGAACAATCTCCTCTGTTAAGGCTTTGAGTATTATGAGCAATTTGTTTTTCCCAAATTACAATATATTGTGTATATAATAATCTATGTTTTTTTAACTTGTTTGTCCACAGATCGAGTTAATATCGAGGCTCAACCACTGTCATGTTGTACCCCTACTAGGATACTGCTCTGAATATCAAAGCAGGAACTGTGAGAGGCTGCTTGTATTTGAGTACATGTCAAATGGTAATTTACGAGAATGTTTGGATGCAAAACATGGTAAAGAGCCCCTTAATTGGGCTACTCGTGTTCGAGTTGCTATAGGAGCTGCAAGGGGCTTGGAATATTTACATGAAGCATCCGCTCCAAGGATATTGCATCGCGACATCAAGTCCACCAATATTCTTCTAGATGAGAATTACAGGCCAAAGGTAAAGCACCATCTTTTCTCAAACTAAACGTGGAATGTTGTGTTAGAACCTATTCATCCAACTCAAAATCAATTTGTTATAGGTGGAGGGGGTCCAAAGTCTATTTGAAGTGCATTTATACTACAAGATTTTTGTTACGGACTGTTCACGCGTATTATGTTACGGACTTCGTATTATGTTACGAGTTGTTATGAGATGTTACTGCGTATTATTTTATCCTTATTATTATGTTTGTCTTATTGGAGTTGTAAGCCTATATAAAGGCATGAGTATTGTATGTGTTGGATATGAAAAATGAAGTTCTAGTTCCTTGTCCCTTGTAGTGAGATAATTGGTGGCTCTCTACTCCAACGAGCAACCCCGCCTAGGCAGCCGCGATTCCGGCTTTACGGTATCTCCGTCATCGTCATCTCCACTTCCGGCCATCATTCCGACGAGTTACCCTGTTACGGAAGTAGGCACGTAACAATTCTTGATGTTATGCGCTGGGCCTTACCTGCTATTCCAGTGCCTATTTATCCAACCAAAAATATATTGGTTGTAGATAGTAGGCCATGCTCTATATAAATATATAAGGTCGTATGAGTTTTTCAATGAGACTATATTCTTGACAGACACTCCTACCTGTGTGGTCTTTGGACTCGAACATGTGAGTTTTTTGTTTATTTATTTATTTGCATTTTCACATATTTTGTGGAGAGCAAGCCTAGAACAAGCTTAAGGTGCCTATTTAATTTATTATTTAATCCTTGTTGAAAGAACTATCTTAGTCATGCATAGAAGGATTATTTTAGCCATGGGTGAGATTCACCAACATGATGTCGTGTGCTCTAGTTTTATGTTTGAGCCATTATATGATTCATACACGCATCTAACCGTTTAAATTTTTTTTGAACGAGAACTAGATTTTCCTGGCAGACCTGACAGTATAAGTATGCAAAAATTACTTATTTTCTTGCTAAATCTGTATCATTTCATCACTTTTAGTGTATTATTTTCGCAGATTACTGATCTTGGCATGGCCAAGTACTTAATGTCAGATGATCACCCAAGCTGTCCTAGTTCTCCTGCAAGAATGTTGGGAACATTTGGATATTTTGCACCAGAATATGCTATTGTGGGAAAGGCTTCACTGAAGTCTGATGTTTTTAGTTACGGCGTAGTTATTCTGGAGTTGATCACAGGGCGCCAGCCGATACAAAAATCAGCTAAAGGTGATGAAAGCCTTGTGATTTGGGTAAGGTCCAATGAAGTTTCAAATACTAAATATCATTCTGCTAAATATCATTATTTAATGTTATTTTAACCATGTGAATCTTATGAACTATTGCAACAATGATGAGGCCTTTATACCAAATATTGTGATTTTAGTTTATGTTAGTATATTCTTTAGGGAGCTGAAAACTTATAAGTAAATGTTTTCTGAAATGGCAGTCAACAGCTCGCTTGAATGATAGTAAATTGATTGTAGCAGAAATGCCTGATCCTCTTTTAAAAGGTAATTTTCCCGAGGAGGAGATGCAGATAATGGCTCATTTAGCCAGAGAATGTCTCCAGTGGGACCCAGATTCTCGACCAACAATGACAGAAATTGTTCAGATCCTCACAGCAATTGCTCCCGAGAAGTATCAGAGGAGGAACTTCCATGAAAACTTTCAGAGGGTCAGTAAATTTTGTTGTTATTGCTTATGCATGTGGTCTAATGGAATCATTTTTTTTTGTGTGTTGGGGGGGGGGGGGGGTAAAGTATATTTTTGTTGTTGCTTATGCATGCGGTCTATTGAATATATATCTATACAATATTAAAAAGAAATATAGTGATCTATCAATAAAATGAGTTCAAAATTACCGGGACTGACTCTGGGAGTTTGCATAATTACAGGTTGCACCACTCCATCTTCTGAAATTACATTTACCTCTCCTTTAAGTTTCTCCAATTTACAAATTGCCCCTTCTATTAGATATGGATGGAAGGAGATAAAATCGGCGAAATTATGTCGTGATATTCAATTTTACCCTCTGTTATGACTCTACATTTAAAGGGGTCATCTTACAAAGGGTAAAATTGAATATTATAAAATAATTTAACATATTTTGGCACTTTCCATCTATATTTCCAAATAAAAATTACTCCGCATTGAAAGACGTGTATTATATTTTACACTGTGTAACTAATCTAGAATTATTATAAAAAAATAAAATTGAAATACAACAACAACACTCAAGCCTGTATCCCACTATAGTGGGGTCGGCTATATGGATCCTTTGTCGTCATTGTGCCCTATCTTTTGTCATAATCTCACTAATGCCTAAGTACATCATGTCTTTTCTTATAGTTTCATTCCAAGTCTTTATTGGTCTACCCCTCCATCATTTAACATGCCTAGTGACTAGACTCTCACAATACCTAACATGTGCCTCAAATGCTCTCCTTTGTACGCGTCCAAACCATCTTAGTCGAGCTTCTCGCATCTTCTCTGCAATTGGAGCTACTCTTGTCTTATCCCCAATACATTAATTCCTAATTTTATCCAGTCTCGTATGCCCACACATGCACCTATGCATTCTCATCACCGCAACTCCCATTTTTTGCTCATGTACACAATTCATTGCCCAACACTCAAAACCATAGAGCATCGTTGGTCTAACTGCAGCACGGTAAAACTTGCCCTTAAGTTTTAATGGAAAAAGATAAAATTGAAATATCATAAAATAATTTGGCTGATTTTATCATTTTCCGTCCATATTTCTGGAGGGGTGCAACCTGTAATTATGCAATTTCTCAGGGGAGGTCCTAGTAATTAACCGTATGTGTGTGTATATATATATATCTTTATCATATAAAGCAATAGACATATTTGGATCACACCATGAAACTCATGTGAACCGTCCGGTCATCATGAAATCTCATCTGGCCATCGGATTCTTTAAACTAGACATGCCAATAACCAAATCACCAAGAAAAGTACTGTTCACTTCACCAGAAATCCCGATACTCCCGCTTCCGCCTGCTCACTTCCGCGGCCTTCTCTGTCGCCGCCGGCGCTCTGCCCGGTTGGTTCGCCGGAGGCCGGCGAACCCGCCGGTGGGCGCCGGGCAGGCCGGCGGCGGCGGCAGAGAAGGCCGCGGAAGTGAGCAGGCGGAAGCGGGGGGGGGGGGGGTATCGGGATTTCTGGTGGTTTTTTTTATAATTTATTAAATTATATAATTTCGTTTTTTATTTTATAATTTATTTATATTCTTTAAATAATTAATAAAATTAATAAAATTTCTATTTAATAAAATGTAAATACTTTTAAATTATAGAATTATAAATAATTGCTTTAAATACTTTTAAATTTTGTCGGGGGCCGGGCGAAGCCCGTTTGAATGTCAAGCGGGCGAAGCCCGCTTGGTTACGCGCGAAGCCCGCTTGGTTACGGGCGAAGCCCGCTTGATTACGGGCGAAGCCCGCTTGGTTACGGGCGAAGCCCGCTTGATTACGGGCGAAGCCCGCTTGGTTACGGGCGAAGCCCGCTTGGTTACGGGCGAAGCCCGCAGCAACGCATCGAGAACGGGCGGAACCCGTTTGAAGATGCTAGTATATATATATATTTTTTGATTAGGGGGGGGGGGTATAATTTATATGATCTTTTTTTAAACTTATAAATAGTTCTTAAGAGTACCTGTTTAGAGGTACTTGAATAGTATTGCATGCCTGTGATATTCGACTAGCAATATTCTATCTTATATTGGTTGTCATGAATATCCATCTATGAGAATCCTGCCTTTTGACCCCTGTGTTATTGAAGCTAGGCCACACTACTACAGAACAACACAGAATGATAGCGCTCTGACCTCAACAATTACCTATAAATTGTAGTGAGCGTATACCATGGGATTGATTTTTTACGATCATTATGGGAGTTAAGTTCTTAAAACTCTCTTTACTTTCTTGGATTTCCTTTTCCCACAACCCTTTCTCGTGTGCAAGGAGGGCATCCATTCGGGTGTTGAATTTATTGAAGTGGAAGTGACGGTCTGGTTTCGGCAGACCGCAGTAACCGCTGCTGGTTAGCGCGGTTAGGTGTTGACGGATAGCTGGGTTCTGACTAATGTTCCTTCCTGCGGTCTGTCTCAGCAAGCACCCTGGAGTTGTAACCGGGTGGTTAGAGGAGCTAATCGCGGCTTGCGGTCTAGATTGTGAGACTGCGGAGTTCATTGAGGAGGCGGGTTCTCTGGTTCGTGTGGAAGCTCGCGGTAAATGCGGATAGCAGAGGTTAACCACTGAGTTCGATGTGGTCTGTCCGCGCGGTCTATTGCCAGAGTCCGTTGGGATTGTGGACTTGGTCATGGTGTTATGCCAAGTCTGTGTCGTTTCCTAGTTCGCGGTCACCGCACGGGTTGCACGGCTTGTCGCCAGGTTGTCTGGTCGCAACCCGGCTTTGCGGTGTGCGATTGGTGCTGCTAGTCGCAGGATGATGGACGGATACCCTATCGCTTATGGGCGGTGACCGCACTCTCCGTGTCTCCTATAAATAGGGGTCCCTGGCTCGTCATATATAATGGGAACAGCGAGAACTCAGCTCGCGTTTTGAACTTGCGGTTAGACTTTGTTAACCGCGTGACTAAGTGAAGTGACTTGTGTTGTGCAGGCTGTGCGGCTAGCATCGAGCGACTAGGCAACTAGTTTGAGGCTCAGTGTGAAACAGTTGCGAATAGCAGTTTGTGGTATACAGCAGGTCGCGGTTTGTGCGTCTAGAAGCCCGATATTAAAATGAATGTGGTTGCGTCTTGTCTTTTTCGGGGGCACGCCCCCGCCTTGAGCCTTGTGATGAGATTTCCCGCCTTGAGCCTTGCGTTTAGGCTCCAAGACCCCTCTGCGCCTTGGTGCGCCTTGCACCTTTAATAACCAAGGTTGGCGGGCAGGCGGCTTCAGCTTGCGGTTTGCGGCTAGGCGGTCTGGGAGTTTTGACCGGCCGGTTTTATTCTTGCTTGTTTCTTTTTACTTCTATCCGGTACATTGCGAAATCATGTCTCGCAATGTATGTCTCGTGTTGTAAAGAAGATTATTAATTCCAGTGACTCTTGTTCTTCTACTGCTTCTGATTACTTGACTTGGTGTGATTGAGTGTTTCTGCGACCTTTCTCAGCCTCCCCGAAATTTTTACATCGTGTTCTTGTAAAAATTCTTGGAGAGAACAAATATGAGTGTTATATTTTCCAAATTCCATTTTTTGGTCCAAACTCTCTTCTCCGTTGATTCCCGCAGTCCCAACTAAATTCATCCATTTCCAATCAAACAAATATTTGATTCAACATCTTCAAAATTAAGTGCGAAAGACAAGTATAACACAGCAATCATTATACAATAGCAAAAAATAGAAAGGAATGATTCATAAAGCAGACCCTGAATAGTTAGGATAAGGCTGATCATGCCGTCAACAAGGCGCTATTTTCAACATCCAAATAATCTTCACAATCTTTTAGAACATTACATGACTCCATCATTCTCCTTGTTTCTCTGCAGGGACTCTCTTGGAGAAGCATCGGGAGCAACACTTCACCAGCCAAACCACAACAGTGCTCAACTTTAGCCGCAGGGGTGGAAATACAAGGCGCTTCCAGAAGAGCACATGATCAGGTTTCAGTCCAAGAAATAAAACGAGAAAACTTCGAGCAAGTTCACAACCATTTATCGTCGTCATCGACAAGTGACCACAGCTTCGTCGAGAAGGAGCGAAAAGATCAAGAGGTAGTTCTTTCAGCGGAGTACATGCAGCAGCTCCTTCTTTTAGCATCAAGCATTCAGAGCAATGGATGCTCCGAGGAAGATGTTGATCTCACTGAGCCCCGTTTTGAGTCTTTTCTATGAAATGAATGTTGCCAATATGCAAGAACTCAAAAATGAAATTATTTTATTTATAAAGTGAAAGCAACCGATGCCTTGTGTTATGTGCTCGGCTTCCCACAGTGCAGCTCATCACATTTTTGAATGAAATGAAGGTTAATACAATTTATCAACATATAAAGCTTAAAAATCAAGTTTTTTATTGGCTCCTATTACAAATAAAGCTTAAAAAAATCAAGTTTTTTTATTTGTTAAGAGGCAAACATGATGTGCTAGTGACAACACCTGTAGGGATTTGTTGGTTGGGGTTGCGGTATAGCCCGATAGTAACTCTGAGGATCCGGATTCCCTGGAGTTCGTACGGAGAATTCTAGGGTGGAGTTCGATCCAACGCGTGAGAGAGATTCATCTCGTCAATCCTACGTCGAAATGATTCTAGACGCTAAAAGACAGAAAAGTGAATTTCAATCCAACATGCGAGATGGATCGAACTCCATCCTGGAGTTGTCGGTACGAACTCCAGGGGATTCAAATCCCTCGATATCAGTCTCCTGTAATTGCTTATAATATGCTTCTTTTAATATTTGGTTGTACTGCTTATCACAGGCGCTTTTAAATTAGATGCCATGGAAATAACGGAGTTTTCTAGGTTACGGTGGAGATGAGGCAAAGAGAGAGAGAGAGAATTTGGTGTTTTGAATCTAGAGTTTCTGTTAATGTAGATGTAACTTTTGATGAAAAGTAAACGTTGAGTTGGTTTAACCCAACCAAATCAAACTAATGAATATCTTGTTACAGAGCATTGAGGTGGATACCGAGTAGCATTAGAAGCAGTCGTATAAAATTGCTCCCTGATGGGGTACCCCTTGAATTTTCAAAGTTAAACCGGAAAGGTTTTCGGTCAAGGACATGAGGGCAAACAAATCCAACGAAAGCCGGCCACACACAGACGAAAATCTCGAAGGCACCCGAGAGGGAGGCCGCACACGCGCACGGCAGGGCCGCACTTGCGTGCCCGGCCTGCGCGCAGGCACGTGCGACCAGCGCGCCCGCGGGCGCGCGTCATGCACGTTTGTGGCCAGCCCGTGCGGCCACATCCTGCTCGGCCACCGGGCCGCGCGCGGCCCGCCTGCGCGGTCGCACCCAACCCGTGCGGCAGCAGGGTTGTGCACCCCCGCCGCCGTCGGCGAACCCCCATCGTCTTCGGACGCCTCCTTCGCTGTCGGCGGCCTCTGGCCGCCGCCTCCGGGCACCTTGCCCGGGCCACCCGAACTGCCCGGGGGAAGGGGGCACTCTCGTCATTCTGACAAAAATGATGATTCAAGTGATCAAAACGGAGCAACGCCATTCACCAACATAAATCATTCCCCGACGCAATTACCATCACGACCCTCCAAAAAACTATAAATAGGCCCCACGGGCCTTCATTTGAAGACAAGCAACTCCAGAGGCAAGACAGCGCTCCCTCTAGAAGCTTCGTGGACTTAGAGAATTTCTCGGCTGGAACGCTTCCACCCAGATTCCGCGTGCTCAACAACACTCCAAGGCCAAAGCGCTTCCATCGAGGCTCCGAGAACTTAACCATTTTTTATCATTTCCTGTACATGTAATGGAGTAGCGACCTGTCGCCCTCTGAGATCAAACCAAACTCTGTAAAAATCCAAGAAGATAGTGGATTTTGGCTCAGCATAGTTCCAGCCACGTGATTTTTCACCATTTCTTGGTTTTCCACGTAAAAAAAACGTCTCTTGTCATTTGTTGCGGTTTATTTTGACTGTTTGCGCGTCCGGTCCGATTCCGAGCTAAGGCGGTCCGATTTCTCTGAACCGGGGAAAGACCGGGCAACCCACAACATTACCGATCCTCCGAGCATGTAGATTCGAGCTCCGCTATAGTGTCTTTTCTGTTGAAAAATTGAAGTGAGGTCGACAGGTCGTCAGGGCACGCGACCTGTCACTATCGCTGACAATATCACATATCGCCAGGCGATAGCATTTTTTTAGTCTGCCTTCTTCTGTAAACCCCCCAAGTTGCGCGGCTAGATGTTAACTAATCGCTTAGTTGTGCGGTCTGGGTTGGCAGACCGCTTATCCTGCTTCGATTGTTGTATCGTTTGTGGTGGTGATCATATCCTCCTCCCCCGTCTATAAATAGGGGTCCCGACTCCCTCATTTGCATATTGGATACATAGAATTGTTACTCGACACAAGGTTACGGTTAGGTTGTTTCTAGCAGCGCGACAAGGAGTATTTGTCTCTTGGTCAACTGTTTTGCGAACTATGCGACTTGCCTGGGTGGTCTGCTAACTTGGTCTAGTGGTTAAGTCAGTATCCCAGCATTAGGGCAATAGGAGGAAGCAGTTGACGATTATGAGCTATCGCCGGACGATATCCGCTATCGTCAGTGATATCGCGGTTTGCGACCAAAACAGTTTTTTCCTTGCCAGGCGGACTAAAGATCTGTTTGCGCGGTTTGGTTTGTCAGTTCACGCGACTTGGACGGTCTGATCTCCAACACAGTCTTAAGTTCTTGTTCGTGCGATCTTGCGACTAGAGGTGCGAACCAGCGGTCTGGCACCCTAATTTTTGCAGTTCGCCAATTTTGTTGTCTGTTTTTTTATCTTCTGCGGGTGTAACGCGAAATCATGTCTCGTGCTTGTATGTCTCGTCATGTAAAACAGTAAATAATACAAGTGTTGTTCTTGCATTTTCTTTACTTAAGGTTTATTTGCTTTGGTTGGTTGAGAGTGTTCACGCGACCTCCCCGTCTTAAAATTTTTCATCTTCAAGTGATCATATAAGCTACATAACACAAAAATAAATAGTAGATTTGGATTCCACTCATCGAGAGAAATGAATTTCGACTAATTAGAAGTCAAAATGGTATCATGATGAGGGAGAAACGACTCTGACAAGATGAAGACATTCATATTTCTTGCCTATTTTATTGAAATTCCTGAATCAACCCTACAAAGATGATTAAAAAAAGAGATTTGACGACTTCACGGTGAAGCAAAGCTGAAACATAAGACTACTCGATTTGTGCGCGCACAAGGTTCACTCATCTACTTCTATATGTCAAGCAAAAGCTTTTCATAATTAGAGAATTTGAAGCTCTAAAGAAACTTCTTAGTGGGAGTTTGCTATCAAAGGTCTCGTCCAAGGGTCTCGTTGACGATCTCGGTTACATGAAGACCAGTCCATGATATCCTCCAATAGCTGTAAAAAGTTTGTGTGCGGTACCCCTACAGGGAGGACCGTGGGGGAAATACAAAATTCTCCTATGTTTTTTGTTTTTTTCCACAAAATAAGTCATGAAATTTGATCTATGTATTTTTTACGCTCATTTTAAGTACCCACATGACTATATTTTGGGGTGAAAATACAACAGTAAAAAGATCTTTTTTTTGAACAAAAAATCCAGTTCATTTTTTGAACTAAAATCCAGTCCATTTTTACAATCAATGAAAATCCAGTTATATTTTTGAACTAAAAAAATGTCCCTCACCGATCTCCCGTGGAGATACCATACAAAAAATTTTCTCCCAATAGCTCAAGTGGTATTTGCAGTGCATAGGTCCTCGGGCAATATGACATGATCAAACATATAGATATATGATATTGGCTAATTCGTTTGGAGATAATATTGAAAGTGACATAATTGACATATTGGATGCTGATATGTTCACTAAGCCAATTTTGATTATACGGCTATGCATTGCGTAGTGACACAAACTTGCTCAACATTGACACTTAGGCTCCATTTAGGGGGACTTATTTTCACCGGATCATGTGATCGTAATAGCTTGACTGGTAAAATTAAGTCCCCCAAATGGAATCTTAAAGATATTTCCGGACAGAGGCGGACAACAAAAGAGTCGTAACAATTTATTTTGATCGATATGATTCAACGCAAAATTGTGATTACTACTTATAGGCCTTGAATGCTAACTTATCTATTATTTCAGATTTAGCACAAGAGCAGTAAAGATTCACTATGCAGGGTGTAGGAAAAAATTTTAGGTAGTATAGAAAACTCATGTGCGGGTGAATTATCATTCATACGATCAACCATTGGACGACCAACCAAAAACTTGTTAAAAAACAACATTTCCGATCGGATGGCTGACAGTTGACCAGATGGCTTCCAGCCATCCAACCCTCACTAAATGCTTCCAACCCTCACAAAACGCTTTCTATGCTGTCTGTACCTAAAATTTTTCCAAGGGATTAGAGTGTATTTTAGAAGTTTTTCAATGGTGAGAGTTCTAGGGTTAGGGTGCTGAGTGGGAAAAAAAATGAACACCATCTCTTCTAGTAAATCCATTCTCTTTCATTCAATGAATTTATCAACTACTATCGTCCACTCTCCCTTAAATTTGGGCATTTATCGGGGCTTTCCCGTGAGTTTGAAAAATTACCGATTGCACCCCTCTTATTATTGAAATTTCAAAAACCTCCTCCAAGGTTACAAAACAAAACATTTACCTCTCTTATTATGAAAAGTGAACTTCAGAGGAGAAAAATGTTATGTTTTGTAACATTTAAAGGAGTTTTTTTTATAATTTCAATAATAAGAGGGGTGCAATCTGTAATTATGCTGACTTTTTATTGTATTTGTACATGTTAAGTACTGAATTGTTCACATTTTTGATTCCATTAGATCGGATTTTTCCATCGGAGTATTTGGATCAATCAAATACGATCAGAATGCATCCAAATTGATACTTAAAGGGTGCTGATATGGGCAGACCAGTTTTGGCTTTAGGCAGCCCATCATTAATAGCAACCCATTTTTACGACATTGCATATATATAGATCTTTGCATATATGTTTGTACTACAAAACTAATCATTCCACAATATATATAATTTTTTTAAAAAATGGCGTCTTCAAAAGTCACCATTTCGCACTGTTATGTGCGACACCCTGTAAAAAGGAAGAAATCAAAGTATTCAAGCTAACATAAATCAACCAAGCACAATAAATTTTGAAAAAACCTCACCCATTAGACCCAATAATATGCCCTAGATTTTCTATGATTATACCACAATCCAAAAGAAGGAAATGCATAAATTAAGTAGGGAAAAATATACCTGAACCAGTAAAAGAGGGCTGCACGAATGCCTCGTAGTTCAGCGAACAAGATGGAAATCTGCTATGGATCGATGGAAGACGAGCAATAGGCGTTCGTTAGTCGAAATCGAGGTCAACTGGAGCTTCTACAATGGAAATGGCGGCATCTTCTTGCAAGGGAAAGTTGGAATGGGGTTTAGCGGTTTCACTGGTGGACGAAATGGAGAGCACAATGCAAGCTGGAATCTTTCCGACGATCAGATCCGGGTCGCCAGAGGGGGGAATCACAGATGAGGAGGGTTGCGACGAGAAAGAGGGGATCACAGAAGTCATTGTTCGGCGACATTGGGGGCGACAGGGCGGAAAAGCAGGAATAGAGTTTTAATTTGGGCTGCAAGCCTGCAACTATTAGTTCAAGAGAAAACAAATAAAAAATGGTGGAACCCATTCATTTTTTGGGCTGCGAAGAGCCAAACGTGAGCTGCCCATATCAGGATTCAGGACCCTACTTAAAATGATTACAAAATACCACAATTCATATTTTGTATTTTTTTTGGAACATGTCTACCACGATAAATCTCCTCTGCCTCCAATTTACCATGATAAATCTCCGCCGCCATCTGTCTACTCTCCCCCGCCGGTTTATCATTATAAATCACCGCCACAGCCGGTTTACCACTACAAATCCCTGCCGCCCTACTGACAAAAGTTTCAAGTTGGAGAAGGTTTGGAAATCCGATAATCTTTTTTCATTAATAAAATTGAACAAATTATTTATTGTGGTTATTTCTTATAATATTTTATATATTTGTAGGAAACACGGTGGTGGTTCTGATGACAATATGGAGAAAAAGCCCAAAGAATCCGGCAATGCAACCTGTTGTAAAAGAATCTCTCTCTTTATATATTTTACCTCTCTCTTCACTCTTCTCTTAGTTATACTGTAACAATAACGAGGAAATGTTATTCCTTTTTGGATTGAAGCAGATCAAATAATTGCATGAATTTTTTTTTTAAGCCTAATTTTCGTTGTGTTGTGGCTATTTTCTGTAATTTTCATTGTCGTCCGTTATGAATTTGGTCGCCCTTTTAATTAAATAAAAAAATAGGTCGTGCGTCGGTGAAAACTGAGGTCAGAGAGATGCTGAAGTCGAGCAGCAATCTGAAACGTGGAAGAACGAAAGCCAGCGGAAGTTGCAAGTCCGCGTCGCCGCGTCGGTCACGCGTGACGGTGTCGACGGAGCCGGCGACTGCGGCTGTTTGTATAAAAATAATAAAAACTTTAATACGCAACCGCAGTTGGCGGAGCCGGCTGCATCCTGACCGGTGTCCACCAACGGGTCGCCGGTCGCCGACGAACCCGGCGGGGGTGAGCCGGACAGGCTGTCGCCAGCTCCGCCGGCAGTGATGGCGTGTGAAATTTTTATTATTATGCACCAAAAATCAAACCGCACAGAATATTAACCACAAATATTGGAGGATTTCTTTTTTCATTCATGGGCTTAAGCATGGTGGATTTACATCCTTTATGAGGTAGTTGACAATGTTGAAGTGCAAGTGAATCTGGACTTCATCGTGCCCTGTGAAGACTTTGGGTCTGTTTGGGACAGCGGCTGCGGATCAAAAAACTGCTCTCTGATCCGCAGCAGCTGTTTTTGCTGTTTGTTTCAGGTGCGGATTCAAAATCACGTTTTGAAAAAGAGCCCATGGAGCGCTTTTTTGAGCGCTGCCTTTTTATCGCGTCTTATTCCGCAAACGCTGCCGCTCGCTCCCAAAAATTTCCGCAAGCCCTCGGTGAACTCCCGTAGCCCGCCGATCTCCCTCCCGCAGCCTGCCGATCTCCCTCCCGCAGCCCGCCATCGTCTTCGCGAGCCGCGGGTTTCTCACGATGTCGGGGTTTTCACGCGAGGAGGTCGTCGAGAGGAATGGGCGAATTTTTCAGGGACCGGAAACCGATCGGCGCTCGGTGATGGAGATCAGGGAAGCTATTCGGGAGGAGAGGACGATGCCGGGTAGTCCACTTTGCCGTCCAAGTGTCGATCCCTTGCCGGCGTTCGAGCTCCGGACGACAAGTTGATGACGGCTCCGGTAATAGAGGTATACGGCGTGCTAGCATGTTTTATTTCAGAATTCCATCTGTCTCATTCAATCGATTGCAGGGTTGAAGGGGGAAGAGATGAGGGAGCCAGGGGATTCAGAGAAGCAGAAAGCCATTGATGGTGCTGCAGAGATACTGTCGAAGCTGATGCAGTACAGTAAGCTCTATCCGGACAGAACACCCAAACACTCTGCAGCTTTTCAAAACTGCTCCCTAGAGAGCTCTTTCAAAACAGCTCTATCCGGACAGCAGCTTTTTAATCCGCCAGAGCTGTCCCAAACAGACCCTTCATTGGGCCGCCTTTTTGGAACCGCTGCTGCCACCAAATATAAATGCTGGTTTAGAAGTCTAAATGTCATGTTAAATGCAATTACTGTAATCTCTATTTAACAACAAATATGTTGTAGAAGAAATGCAATGAAAAACTTATCTTCTCTACTCCGTTTCTTTCATTTTCTCTCTATATATGCTTTGCTTAAGATTGTTCTAACAGTCAAATCAGCCCTTCATATTCTGTCCCCAATCTTCAAGTTCTTTTTTTTTAAACCTGATCTTGAAATAATTTTCCTTTTCTGTACAAACTTCCGAAATGAGAAGGTCCTAATAAACAGAGTGCAGACAAGCATAAGATGAAGGCCAATTTCCTTCTCTAAAGACTTTAGGTTACAATAATAGATCGCCGCCTATGTTTGCCGCAGCGACGTTTTTGCTCCGGTTAATTTGGAGAAAAACACCCCCGTCATACGATGTGTTTGGCATGACAATTGACAACAACGATGACCGCCACCAAGAAAAAAAGCTAATTTTGAACATAAAAGTTCATGAACTATAGTTCTCAATCACCGTGTTCATGATCATTGCCACCATGCCAAATGGAACTTAAGGCCTTTCAATAATATTTAGTCGTATTAGTGATAGAATTCAACAAAATAATAGAGCTCATTTGTATAACAATGGTGTGACTGTTAAGATTCGGGTTCATGCTGAGACGACCTGCTAGAGTCAAGATCTTAGCCAAGGGCTCCGGGGGTTCTTAATTGTGCAAATCTTACTCAATCATTTGTATGTAATAAAAAAATATCCGGGAAGTTTGATGTATGGATTAGTTCTTAATTGCTATTTATAAGTGATGTATTGGTTTTCTACTCATTTCAAATGTCATATAGGAGTAATCCCAATTTGATTCATCATTGGAAAACGAAATCATTGTAGAAATCCATTTTTTGCTTAAATATGATTCAAGCAGAGATAATTGTGGCAATCATAGTGGAAATCATAGTAAAAAACTGCAAAGGTGAGGGTATCTGTGCTTGAATGCGGATACGGGGCCGAGCAGGTGAATTACGTGGAAAAATCTCCACGTAATTCACCAGCTCGGTCCATTTAGTGGAAATCATAGGAAAACAACCAGTTGTTTGCATATGCGCGGCGGGGAGGTGAGTGGCGGTTGAGGCGCTGAGCCGGTAAAATGCGGTGACGCGAGTGGCGGTTGCGACGTCGAGTGCGTGAATTGCGTGGAAGCGGTGCCCGCTTTTATGCTGCCGAAGGCAGCCCGGAGCATCAAGCACGGGCTAAGCCCGTGTGGAGGCGGGCGAGGCCTGTCTGATGCGGCCGAAGGCCGCCCGAGAGCATCGAGCACGGGACTTTGCCGGGAGCATCAAGCACGGGGTAAGTCCGTATGCAGGCGGACGAAGCCCGCCATATACGGCCGAAGGCCGCAGGAGAGCATCGAGCACGGGCATAGCCCGTGCGAAGATGCTCGTATATATATATATATATTTGAACAAATATGATTTAGCAAAAAAAACATATGTGCGGACGATACAGGGGAGCTGGAGTTACTCCCAGCCTTACAAAGTTACAATGACATAAAAGGGGCGAACTATGCGGGTCTTCCGCACAGAAATGTTCTACACGGTTCCATCTCCTCCGCTTTAAGGTTTTATGTTGCGCGAGCCCACTGGAGTTCGTCTGCGAGCTGGTTTCTGCACTTTGTTTTCTCCGCCCGCACCCAATAAGAAATCTTCCCATGCCCAGTTTGGTGAACTAGCCTCCAAACCCTAATCCGAAGAATGATTCTCGATCTTCAGCTCCGATCTATTCCGTCTGCTTTCACGGCAAGAACACTCTCTATGTGAACGCAATTGAAGCAGAATCATCTACTTTGAAGCAGACAGGTAGTGTTTTTCTTAGCTCCATTATAAATTGATCTCCTCGCTCTATCCTGGTAGCATTTGGGTAGATCTGTGCAGTATGATCGCTGGAAATGCAAGTATGTTTTTGGCTGGCTTGAGTTGGAGATTTTCGATCCACTTTAGCAGTCGCATTGATATAAGATACGAGATGAACATGATCCGTTTATTTGTTAATTTTCCTATTTATGTTTTACCATTACGAAATGTCTATTGATTTTAATCTAAATAATTCTTTTACAACTGTTCGGCTGGGAAAATTAATGGCGGAATTGGATTTCTTCAAAACCCACGAAATTGCATTATACCTATTCCCAAATCTTCCCACCTCCTCAGCTGCTTTTTCCGCCCGTGTCTTCCCGATCGCGCTTCCACCTTCTCTCGCCGCGTTGATCCCGCTGAAGAAGAGGCCGAGTTTCAGCCTTTCAGTGTCAGGTAAAGGCGAGAGAAAGCCGTAGTCCAGACGGTGATCGCACCTCAAACGCATTCTTCCCGATCGCACCTGTCTTTCCTATCGCCCGTGTCTTCCCGATCGCACCTCAAACTGCGAGGGAAGAAGAGGCGGTTTTTCCACCTACAGCAAATTTTGATCACTTCTGTTTTCCAAGTCTTATATTTTCTTTTGTTGATTATGCTCTTAAAATTGTTAATTTGTTTGATATTGCAGGAAAGTGCAATATACTTTGCAAAGTATCAAAGTTCTATTGAAATTTTGCTTAGAGTGCTGATATCAAGTTGTTTGAGATGAGTTATGTGTCTTTATCAGTATCAAGTAGTGGAGGAGAGGCTTGCAGTTTTACTTCTGGTTCATATATTAATGTCAGAAAGAATGCTTTTGGGATTGAGTTGCATGACAACCCATTGAATAGAATTAATGTTGCTCGATCGAAAGATCTCCGACAAACTAGTTATAGAAGCCGGTGCAGATTCAGCATATCGGCCAGGATTAAAAAGGGGCAGAAGCATGACTATCCATGGCCGGATAATATCGATCCAAATCTTAAAAGTGGCCACCTGAGTTATTTGTCTAATTTCAAGCCTCTAGCAGAAAAGCCGAAGCCAGTTACACTTGATTTTGAGAAACCATTGGTTGAACTTGAAAAGAAAATAGCAGATGTGAGTTCTTTATAGCATTCAATAACTTAGTCCAGACTTCTTAATGATACTTTTTTAATATTTCGTAGCATCTGTTGGATTAAAATGATGATTCAGGCTTCATTTTCAAAATATTATTAATTTGCTTTTCTTTTCAAAAATGAAGTAGATAGCATTTTTAACTTTGTAGGAATTTGTCAAAAAACACCTAATTTACACACTCACACACCTTTCATATAACTTTAAGAGCAGGAGTAACGCATTTGAATGAAAAATCATAATTATCTGTGGCTGAAGTGATTACTTTGGTTCCTACAGCGTAACATAACAACATAATCAAAATAATCAAACAAAATGTTTTATTAGTGAAGCATTGTTATGTATTATGTTACTTCCTCTGTGTTTATGACCTATTTGGCGCCTGCAATTGTTATTATTCTTAAATTTATTTCAATAATTTCTTTGTTAATTACTTCTATTTTTTTGTCTTTGCTCTTTTTGGTGGAGGGGACTTTGAATACAGCCTAGCCAGTTGAGTTGGTATCCCTGGAAACTTATTTAGTTACTTCATGGATTCATTTTATAATTGCAAGTATACTGTAGTGGTAAACTTCATTGAAAAAAATATTCTCAGGTTCTCTTAAGATTTCTATCTAATATATCTTAGTAATATAGTTAAGAATATAGCAATGCAAAAATATCATATAGACCATATCTTGAAAAACTTTACCTTCCCATTCATCATTCCGTTTCTTATAAGTATTTTGCATGTTTAAGTTGAAAATCAATGCACTTGCAGAATTTCATAATGCCAGTTGTCTCTAGAAATGTTTACTCATATGTTACTGATATGAATGCTATATTATGTTTAGCTTGTTTGCCTGTCTGTGTTCAAGTTGTATGTTGGCATATCCTTACCTCCCTCTTATTAAAAAATGGACACTGAATGGAGTTGCATAGTTCTCTAGCATTTATTTATTTATTTTCACCACTTACTTTTGTTCCTTCTGACTCTTTATCAGGTGCGCAAAATGGCTGATGAGACTGGTCTGGACTTCACTGATCAAATTAGTTTACTGGAAAGAAAATACCAAGAGGTTAGGTTCCTAGGATTTCTTTTTCTATACATCGTATTCCTGGATGTAGAGAAACAAATGAACAATGCCCAGGTGTAATTACTGGAGTTACTTAAACCACAAATTTTCAGTTTTTAGAGATTTTTGCATGAAAAAGGAACTTCATTATAATTTTTTGAGACATGTCATCTCAGGTGGCTAAATGCATATTTACATCTTTCAATTGGGGAACATGACTTCAATGATAAAGTACTTGATGAATGAAGGCTTGAATTGTGCGTTATTAGTTGTTTTATCCCAATTTAATTGATTATATGTTTGTATCACGTAATCAATTGCTCTTTGAAATTGTTAGGGACCATGCACTCAGATTTTGGAAAGTATTTCAATAATTTTCTTATATTTGATTTTTTAAATAATATCTTTCCATTTGCTAAAGTTTAATCTATACATTTCCGGGCTTACAGTCAGAACAAGCAAAATGTACTGCTCAACGCATCCATCTTTTACAGCATTCATCCCGTTCTTCAAGATTTCTCATAGGTTCTATATCCTAGACACGCTCATTTCTCTTTTTAATATAGTTACTTGGTTAGTCACCTGTGAATATCTTATCCATGCACTGACCACCAAGTGTATTCTATCACGAATGTGGTAGTTAGATTGTGTATTTGGTACGGACCCGAGCTGATGGGTGTTCGGTCGGCTACGAGAAAGAGAGAGGGGGAGAGAGAAGAGGAAGAGAGGAAGAGGATTAGGGTTAGAAGAAAGAGGAGGGAAAATCACACATTCATTCAAGATAAAAAAATACAAGGTCTGCATGCCCTTTTATAGTGGCGATGAACGAATACAAAAGAAAATACTGAAATACTAAAAGCGCAACAAACAAACATAGCAACATATTTAATATTAATTATCCTCCGCGGCCTCAGTGGGCCCCTGCAATATACGCGCCCGATGCGTGTAGACTTGCCATGGTGGCTCGTCGTCGTGTAGTTCCGTAACAACACCGCCGTCTGGAAAATGTCCCTTGTACTCAAGACAGTAGTCGGGAAACTGGCGGCGGAAATCATCCCGGCGAAGCCACGTTGCGTTCGAGTTGGGCCGTCCGGTCCAGGCCACAAGGACCTCCTCCGATGTATGGTCCCCCAGGGTGCGACATCTGTGATCGAGAATCGAGGCGGGGTAGTAGGGCGTCTCCCCTGCGAGGTCGAGGTCGGTCGGGAGGTGATCCGTGGTGGCGTGCTCGCCCACCACTCGTCGTAGCTACAAGACATGGAAGACCGGATGAATGCGGCTCCCGTTTGGGAGGCGGAGGTGGTAAGCGACCGCCCCTATGCTGGCGAGGATCTCGAAGGGCCCGAAGATTCGAGGCGCCAATTTCGGGCATGGTCAGCGGGCCACCGAAGCTGGCGGTAGGGATGGAGCTTGATGAAAGTCTTTTCTCCTACCTCGAAGGAGAGGTCCCGACGTTTCCTGTTGGCGAAGTAAACCGTCTTCTATTGGGCCCGTCGTAGGTGGTGCTTCAACTGATCTAGAAGAGTGTCCCTGTCGCAGAGAGAGGTGGCTAGGCTCTCCACCTGGCATTCCCCGGGAAGGTGGCGAACAATAGACGGTGGAGGACGACCATAAACGACCTCGAATGGAGTAGTGTCGGCTGCCTGATGGTAGGCGGTGTTGTAAGAGTACTCGGCCCACTGGAGCCACTTGGCCCAACCACGAGGTTTCTCCCTCACGAAGCAGCGGAGGTACGTCTACAGACACCGGTTGATGACCTCTGATTGGCCGTCGATATGTGGGTGGTACGCCGTGCTTATGCGGAGACGAGTGCCCTGTAAGCGGAACAACGTAGTCCAAAACGTATTCAGGAAGAGCGGGTCGCGGTCGCTGACGATCGATCAGGGAAACCCGTGGAGGCGCACGACCCCCCTAGATGAAACTGTCGGAGACTATGGTGGCAGTGTATGGATGGCGAGGGGGATGAAATGAGCATACTTCAAGAGCCGGTCCACCACGATCAGGATGCAGTCGTGTCCCTGTGATCGGTGTAGTCGTGTGATGAAATCCCTGGGGACGATGTCCCAAACGCGGTTGGGAATCGGGAGGGGCTGAAATAAACCATCCGGAAACACGGCTTCGTACTTGACTACTTGGCCTTCTGGCAGATGAGGCAGGCAGCCACAAAGGCCATGACCTGTCAGAACATGTGAGGCCAATAGAGTGGGGCTGCGAACCATCGATACGTCCGGTAAGCACCGACGTGTCCCCCCGTCGGGGAAGAATGAAATTCGACCAACAATTGGGGAATGCTCGGGGAGGAGGGGGCGAGTACAAGGCGGCCCTTGAAGAGTAGGCGGTCGTCAACCAAGGAGTAAGATGGGCGGGCCGTGGCTTCCGCGAGGAGTGCTGTCCGAATCCAGTTGAGCGCCGGGTCGACTTCTACTTCCCGTTGGAGGGTATCCACATCCTCCCAGACCGGGCGGGAGATGGTTGCAAGTATGCGGTTGCGAGAGAGGGCGTTGGCCACGCGATTTGCCTTCCCTAGCCGGAACTCGATGTTGAATTCGTCGCCCAAAAGCTTGGCCACCCGTACCTGTTGAGCGGGCGTAGCAATCTTTTGTTGTAGTAGGTAATGAAGGCTATGATGGTCGGTGCGGATCACGAACCGTCAACCCAGGAGGTAGGGCTGCCAGTGCTAAGCTGCGAGGACGAGGCCCATAAGCTCGTTCTTGTAAGCGGAGTGGCTGCGTATAGTGTCAGAAAAGGCGCAACTAAAATAGGCAACAGGACGGCTGACCTGCATAAGTACGTCTCCCACGCTGATGCCCAACGCGTCGCACTCCACGAGAAAGGGCTGCGAGAAATTCGACATGGCTAACACCAGGGCACGAACCAAGGCCTGCTGCAGTGCGACAAAGGCGGCCACCGCTGATTACTTGAAGGGGCCCTCGACAAACTTCTTCAGGAGCTGGGTGAGGGGTCGGGCCAACACGCCGTACCCCTGAATGAACCGTTGGTAGTACCCTGTCCACCTCATGAACTCGCGAACATCGCAGAGAGATGATGGTGTTGGCCATTAGAGGACCGCCTCGATCTTGTCACAATCCATCGCGACCCCTACGATGGAGATGGTGTGTCCCATCCAATGTTACAGATGTCGGATGTCGGGGACACGTCGGTTTGGGTTTTCATGTCGGTTTTTTATATATCGAGGGATATATCAGAGATATTTCATATATCGGATTTTAATAATTAATTAATTATATATGTAATTAATATTTATTTTTTAATTTTTATACATGTCACAGTACTACCTATTTTACTACCTATTAAACTTTTAAATATTAAAAGCTATATGTAACATTTAACACACACTTTAAAGATAAAAATTTGTAAAACTAGTGATTTTAAGAAACTTGCAACTATATATTATTTTTATGAGATCAAAATTTCAAACATATCTCATTCTTTATCACTTAAAGACTCATCTATAGTCGGCAGAGTAAATAGAAAATGATCTTCATCTGATGAATACTCTAGATCTCCCTCATCCACCTCAGATGCTTTTCTTTTCTACCTTCTCTTCACCCAATCAGATCCACCCCGACGAAGGTGGGGAGGTCCAAGGCATGGGCTGGGCGGCCAGGGGGAAGGGTGCGCGGAGTCCCCAATGTGCGGTTGTGGTGCCGCCCCGAGGATCGACGCACCGGTGGCCGGGCACGCTGATTCGTTGGCGTAGGAGGCGACAGGTGGTTGGAGAGCATCAAACTTTGCGTGAAGTGCGAGCAGAGAGGCATGCATGGAGGCCACGAGGGATTCCTGGGAGTTGACACGACGTAGGAGAGCCTCGTTGGCGTTTTCCGATGGGGCCTCGACAATGGAGCGTGTGTTCGACGCCATGGTCACAGAAGGGAGGTGCGACAACAGCAGTGGGAAGCATTGCGGGAGGTGCGACGATGGTCGGTGTAGGTGCGGCGGTGCATCGCGGGCTGTGCGGGCGCGGACGGGGAGGCACGGGCAGGTGCGGGCCCGGGCGTTTCGGCCGCAGATGGAGCGGCGCGGGAAGGAGCGGGGCAGACAGGTGCGGCGTGCGCGGGCTGGTACTCTGGTGGCCGTCAGCGGGCGAAAACGGTAGGTCGGACCAGTTTGGTACGGACCCGGGCGGATGGGTGTTCGGTCGGCTATGAAAAAGAGAGAGGGGGAGAGAAAAGAGGAAGATGAAGAGGATTAGGGTTAGAAGAAAGAGGAGGGAAAATCACACATTCATCCAAAACAAAAGAAATACAAGGTCCGCATGCTCTATTATAGTGGCCAGGAGTGAATACAAATGGAAATACTGAAAATAGGAAATATTGAAAATACTAAAAGCGCAACAAACAAACATAACAACATATTTAATATTAATTATCCTCCGCGGCCTCGGTGGGCCCCATCGATATACACACCCGTCGCGTGTAGACTTGTCATGGTGGCTCGTCGTCGTGTAGTTTCGTAACAATATTGTTTACCAATAAGAGAACATGATGCAGAGGTAGGATGACAATAACCCGAACAACCATGATGCAATCTAAATGCAGTGCGAGTGAGAGGAAGGTTCAAACAACTTGGATGTAACAATCAAATGTTGTTACGTGATCGCCAGGAGGATTGCTGGCGATAGAAATGAAGTTATGGTACGTGCGGCAGAGTTCCGACGGGAAATAACCAAGAGGCCGGTAAGAGAGAGAGAGGGAGAATACATATAGGGAGAGAGAGAAATAAGCAAGGAGAGAGAATACAAACTTTATTATCATTCAAGCATGCCTACTACAGATACTGTGACTCTATTTATAGCCTTTAGGCAACATCATGACTTCACATATATTTACAATAATACCCCTAATGTGCTGTTTGTTACATTCCATCCCTACCCAAAAAAACGACGTCCGCTTCGTTTAGTTCTAACAAAAATGTACTCCGGGATGTGGCAGTTTTACGTCTGTCTTTGGAGAGGACAGATGGACATCATTTTCCTGAGATGGCTGCTGGACATCTCTCTCTTGCTCAGTATTATGGAATGGGGAGTTCTCTTGATTCAAAGTAGTATCAGGCTTTTGTTGATGATAAAAATTGTCGGAGGTCTTAAGGAGTTCTGGTGGAGTTTGATAATCATTCAGTTAAGCAATGATCCGAGCAGGCTGATCAATGTCTAAGTGAGAAGCTAAGTGAAGCTTCCTGAAGCTAAGTGAAGCAATGATCCGAGCAATGTCTCAGCTTATTCTCAAACACTTCTATTTTATTTCAATGCCCACATATAAGTCTAAGTGAGAAGCTTCCTGAAGTCTTCTTGGAGTGTACATCATTCATGTCATCAGGTGATAATTTTGCCCGCTTCATCAATTTTGGTGAAGTCATTTTGAACCGTTTAATTTACGTTAGTGATCTCAGCATTTGAGCTCTCTTGGATCATAGACCCAAATGATGCATATGATCAGTGAACGGTGATCGATGAGAGTTGTAGATGCAAGGAAATGTTGTGGAATAGCTCCCTCAAACAAAAAATAATTGGCTGCTTCATTCCTTCCGCCTGGGTCAAATACAAGAAATGTCCCACCAATTGTGAAGTATGGTTGTGATGTCACATATTGAGCATGTGAGCAAATCCCGAAACTTGTCGCCATAGTGTTGTTAGGTTCATATTGAAGTTCTTGGTACAGGTGTTTGTCATATTGAAGTATGGTTGTGATGTCACATATTCAACAATATGGTTCTCTTTCACATATTGAACCGTTGCCCCACGTTCATCCTCAAATTTTCTAATTAGTATCGTACAGGTGTTTGTCGCCGTTGGTTGGAAGGTTGAAACACGGGAAACAACTGCAAGAGTATAACCTTGATGAAGTTCTTGGTATGTCATCGACACCGGCTTGGTGGAAGGTCCTTGAGAACGTTCTTGGTACGAAGATAAAGGCGTTCTGACAAGATCCCCTTGATCGGTGGCATGTTTGGTCGAAGGCCCGTGAGAATGTTCTTGGTAAGAAGACGAAGGCATTCCGACCGGATCCCCTTGATTGGTAGCCTCCGAGTTGTTGTCGAACGACTTTCCAACACGTGTTGTTAGGTGATTGAGAAAGGATGGCCATGTGTGAGGGGAACATATTTTGACAAATTCCAGATAGTATTGTAAAGCAGGACAGTCTAAAGTGAAGGACACAAACAATTGATGTTCAGGTGGAATAGCTTTATCTTTAAAATAATGCTCCATTTGTACAATCCAGTTATTTGGATCTCCATGACCATAACGTGTAGCCAGAATGACACGATGGTGTGAAAGCTTAATATCTTCCATTATCAAAGATGCAACACCACAAAAATTCAAAAATCTATCACTGCCATTTGGGATCTCCATGCTAAATCAAATCTTTTCCCATCCGAGTTCCACAAAAAAAGGTTTACTGTTCTTTCAAATCAAAACAGAGATGGCTCTGCTGTGCCGAAAAGCTAGCTTGGCAGTAATATTTTTTTTATTAACCCAATAAGTTTTTCTTCCTCGTTCTTATTTCTTCATGTTTTCCACTCCTTGTCGGGCTATGGCCGGCCAGATCTCCGTCCACTCCGTTCCTAGCATGGGATTTCTCCACTCTCTGATGATGCAGAGGCTGTAGGTCGAGGGCATTGAAGATTCAAGCAGGAGTGCGGCGGATGACTAGTCTTCTCCAAAATCGCACAAAGAAAAGAATGAAGCCGGATGGTGTCCGACGAGGTTGCCAGAGGCACAACCTGTTTTCTCCTGCGGGCGCAAGAACTTGAAGAATGTCTGGAGGCGTCACTGTAGATCTTGTCTGGAGACGCGATGGTCCGGAGGCGTCACTGTGCGTCCTGTTTTTCGCTTGTGGACATTTTTCTGGCGTGATTGGAGATCTTATTTGGTTACTGTTGGGCCTTCTTGTTCCCCCTTCTCTGATTTGATTCTTGGTGAGCTTCTTTACCGCGACCGGATGGTGGATGGGGTCGCCGGCTGGCTGGCGAGGTCGGCGGATGGTCAGCAGATCTCCAACGCCTTTTTTTGATCGACGTTCCGTTGCTATTCTGACGAGATGGGCGGTGAAAATTTAGACGGAAAATCTGGGAAGTAATGATGCCAATCAACAAGGCCCTTGCAGGAAGGGAACTCCTCAGAACGGCAGTATAAAGATTGTTGCAAGAACAGTGAGTCGGGATGGAGGACGGTCTCTTGAAAGCTTTCCTGCAGGTTCCCGGCTAGTTCGCCGGAAGACGCTCATTGTTGAGATGGCCTTGAAACGATCTTTATGCTGAAACAAAATCGGTGCATTCAAGAACCGTGAATCAGGAGAGAGAACATCAACGAGAGCACCATTTGTAACAATCGAATGCCGTTACGTGATTGCCGGAAGGATTGCTGACGATAGAAATGAAGTTATGATACGTGTCGGCAGAGTTCTGACGGGAAATAGCCAAGAGGCCGGTAGGAGAGAGAGGAGAATACATACATGGAAAGAGAAAAATAAGCAAGGAGAGAGAATACAAACTTTGTTATCATTCAAGCATGCCTACTACAGATACGTTGGCTCTATTTACAGCCTTTAGGCGGCATCATGACTTCACATATATTCACAACAATACCCCTAATGTGCTATCTGTTACACCGGATTAAGATCTAACAATGGTAATAAAATTAATAAGCATGAGCCAATTGCACATTTGAAAACAGCTTAAATCGATCAAGATCGGTGTATGATTTACCCTCAAAATGAGGCACAAATATCAGTTAAGCGGGCTGAGTGAAATATGCAAATCAAGCAACTAATAATAACATTAAACGCATATAAAAATTAGATCCCACAAACAATAGTCCGACCGGTCAATATAAAGTGAAATAAACATCCATATCAAGATTTGCTCATGCATGCGGCGGCGTGATTTGGGGGAAGAGATATGCTAGTTGTAACAACTTCAAATTGGTGGGTGGTTCCAAAGGGGAGCTGCGAATTGGGAAAAAAACCGACGGAGGGCTGCAGTAGATGTGAAGGGGGGATTGGGTGGGGGTTACATTAGTGGGCTGGTGGCGGTAGGGCTGGAGGAGGGTTGTACGGACTGGGGATGGTTGTAGAAGGGCCGACGGGAGGTGGGGTTGGCTGTAGGTGGACCGATGGGGTGGCGGCGGCTGTGGCTGGAATAGGGATGACAGGGAGTGGTTGTGGCTGGATGATGGACGGCTGGGGGTGGCTGTGGTCGAACATGGGTGGTTGTGGCTGGAGGAGGGTCGACAGGGGGTGGCTGTGGCTGGAGGAGGTTCGGCAGGGATGGCTGCGACTGGAGGAGTCACGCGCGAAGAAGGCACCACTCTGAGTCCACTGAAAAGACCGATGGATCGCAAATACGCAAGCTTCGATCCCCCAAACCAGCGGCCTCTGCAAGTATAAATAGGTGAGAGGAAAATAAAGAGTTAGGACACCCAGATCGGGGGATTAATAACGATCGGGCCGATCTGATGCCAAATACAACGCGAAATACATAAATCAATATATAGAAAAGACTCGGAACAACCATCCGGGGAATCCGCGGACTCGGATTGCCCAGATAGGTCGCCGATCACCGCCTCTGCATGAATAAACATGTTTGCGGCATCGATGACCATCAAAACATCTTTTAATTTCCATTCCTGGAAGTAATTTTTTTTCTTCGAGATTGTATGTTCTTCTTTCGTAAAAATATTTTTCCTTGATTATGCATTCCGATCAAAAATGGACAATGCAAGTGAAGAATACACGAGAATCATTAGCAATATGAAATTTAAAATATTGACGAACTGTGGCTTTTGCATATCTGTGGCCGTTTCTCGTACTTGCTTGTGTACAAATTAATGTTGCAAAATTTAATAAGATATCTTTACAGGAGTTTATTACTCTCTACTCTCTTCAATTTTCAGTTGATCGGTGGGTTCTTAGTTTTCTATTTTCATGTATTTCTGTAGGCTTTAAAAGAATTATACACCCATTTAACTCCGATTCAACGTCTTAGTATAGCTCGGCATCCAAACAGGCCAACTTTTCTCGACCATGTTTTGAACATTACAGAAAAGGTAATTTTTTTCCTCATGTTATGTTTGTCATCTTTAAATTGATTTTTTAATCCTCTTGCCCTCTTACAATTTTATACTTAAGCTTATTCTTTGCCTATTCTATTTGTTTTTTATGTTTTTAGTGGGTGGAGCTTCATGGTGATCGCGCAGGTTATGATGATCCAGCCATGGTTACTGGTCTTGGAAGTATTGATGGAAAAACTTATATGTTTATTGGTCAACAGAAAGGGAGGAATACCAAAGAAAACATTTTTCGGAATTTTGCAATGCCAACCCCACATGGGTAAGAAGATACGAGGACTGTCCTTACGAGTGAATATGTCTAAGCAGTTACCATTATCTTGTTTTGATAACCACTGGATTAGAAAAGAACATAAAAGAATTCACAAGATGCTTTTATTCTTTCCAAATGCGACTTATCTGGCTATCTTATGAATGATACGTTACATTTTACAAATCCATTTCTAATATCGACACCACTATTAATGTGCATATCTTTATGAGCAGTTTCCTTGTTGATTATAATACTTCTAGAAATAAATTTCTGCATGTTTTTTAGCTTATAAAATGTAGTATTGGTATGGAGCTCATTTGACATTAGAATGTTCTGCAAAGGTATCGGAAGGCCTTGCGTATGATGAAATATGCTGATCACCATGGATTTCCCATTATTACATTTATTGATACACCTGGTGCGTATGCTGATCTCAAGTCTGAAGAACTTGGTCAAGTAAGCGTCCAATCTGTAGCATTTTGAGTGATTGAACTCATTATATTTCACTCAAATTTAATAACATGAGTTTATTCTGCCTGTCTACCCGCATGCAGGGAGAAGCAATAGCCTACAACCTGAGGACTATGTTTGGCTTGAAGGTGCCAATAGTTGCAGTTGTTATTGGTGAAGGTGGATCTGGTGGAGCTCTTGCAATAGGCTGTGCAAATAAGCTGCTCATGTTAGAAAATGCTGTATTTTATGTTGCCAGGTGAGCTAAATAAGCACCTTTACGTGAATGTATAGATCATTTTCTTTATGTTGCCAGGTGAGCTAAATAAGCACATTAATTTGAATGTATAGATCATTGTCTTTTGTGGCTGTGGCAAGCTTTGGCTATACGTGTCATCACTTTAGTAAAATACAAGAGGATTATTACATAAACATTGATATTGTTGGAAGAGGAGAAATGGAAAATAGAAATAGTGATATCATTCATCCTCATAGATGCTTAATATAGGAATTACATTGACACTTATAGACTGACAATCTGGGACTAATACCAGATTGGACACATCAAATAACGACAATGGAGGTAGGTGATGTGGGACAAACATTAGGCGAGCCACTGGGGGAAATTCCAAACCGGGGAATCAAGCCGGAGACATAGCCACACATGACGCTGACCCACACACAACACAAGACCCACACATGACGTGGACTTGTTGGAACCGGTCAACCAACATCACCTACACACACAACATGCAAAAAAGAACAACAAATGTGGAGTAAATCATCAACCGGGCAACCAAAGATAATCCGTCGTGGATAATCCGTTGGGATAATCCGCACAAAGGGCGATCCCTCACGACACGGTCCCGCACGACACGGTCTTACGCGATACAACCCGCTGAGATTAGAACACCAACATCAAACATGTCCCAACACATGACCAATCTAAAGAAATATGGTGAGATGCATAACAACAGACGACATAAACCTAGAGGCCGTGTGGAATAAAAGCAAAAAAGTTGGGAAAGATCATCTGAGTCGCCTTCATCCCAACACTCCCCCTCATGTGGATAATACGTGCATGAAGGAATAACACTAAGACAAGACACAAACAACATATGTCACATAAGAAAACAACAAAAAAATAACACAACTTTAGCATCCGTGAGAGATCAACACCTAATATGTAACACGCCAACCTATTTTAACAACCAATTAGCCGTCCGACCGGGTCCATCGATCAGCAGTAAACTAAGAAACAATATTAAAATTAGTACATAACAGACATAATTGAAAAGAAACTGAAAAGTAAGCTTGCAACGAAAGTTGAAGATAAAACTAAGGGTAAAAGTGCACCTCATCAAGTTGAATTCACAGAGCCACTAAAAGATGAAAAGTCAAATAACTGAAAATCTGAAATACTGTAATGTCTGGTACAAAGAGAAACTCTTAAACATTAATATTACAAGTGCTCGATACTAAACAATAAGGTACTAAAAGTAAAACAACAACTGAAAGGGAAAACAACTATAAGAGCAACTCCAATATCACGCTCATCCTAGGCACAGTTTCTCACCTGAGTCTCCTGTAAAAACATGCCCAAACATGGGTCAGTCGAAAGGGAGAGTAAGAAAAACTATTTCTCCTAGTGACACTAAAATTATGTTGTAAGAAATATATAGATGCTTTTGGAAATAATTCTTGTGCTTATAGAAAAATTGTATACTAGTATACTATGTATGATTTTCTAAAATAAAACTAGCAAAATAAATGACTGTTCTAATTATTCATATTGTGAGTGGTTTACTCAAGTTCCGAATAATTTGGTTAACTATGAGTTTGTAAGGTTCGGTCTAAACTTGAGTTCTAAAATTCACTTATGGTTGTCTTCCATTAAAACTCTAGGCAGAGTAGCGTCTAACGTGCAATACTAATTTAACGATCCGAGTCCTACTAACGAACCAAGTGTTCCAGTGTCACAGGAACACAAACTCGAATCTACTATTCTACTAAAACGGGACAACATCTTCCAAACACTGACACTCATAAGTTATACTACAAACCATAAGAAAGATAGTGCACCTCTATCAAATACAGGAGGAGACCTCAACCGCGCTCACTAAACATATTCTATTTAGTGCTACTCTGCTTGTGAACATCTGTGCTTGCTAACGACAATTCATCATATTGATTTATTCGACTAGAAAATCATATTTCTGGAGTCAAACATTCATGTTCGTGAATCTATACAATCACACTTATAATGAGGTTTGTGTGGTTTAACTGTTAGGGATGTTTATAATTTCATTACGAACAACATATACTAATTAAGTGATAGAAGAACTACCAATCTCTAACCACAGTAGCAGTTCTATACATCAATATTGATTATACTGAATTACACAAAACACTACTATGTAAGCTATCTGATAAGTCTAGCCAGAAAGAATAAGGATTTCTTACTGCGGTGTTGCGGCATTCGTACACCTGACGCGGCGACATAGCTCCTTTAGTTTAACTTGTGTCTCTCGAAACCTTTTTTCCGAGTTACATATAGTCAAATATGAGGGAGAAGATGATCTCAACCAAAAGGATGGGCTGCCCCTTGCCTTAGAGGAGAAGGTTTCAAAACTCTTTATTAGAAAAATGGAGAAAGAGAGGGGGTGCTCCAAACGGCAGTCTAGGGCAAGGAAGGCAAAAAGGAGAAGGCCTGGAGTCGGCAATCACTATCGCGAGCGCGACTGCTGCCGCTTAGCGACACAGGAAGTCGATCTGAGCAAGAGAGCGTCGGGGGTGCCGAGAGCGGGCGCTGGAAGGAAGCATCTGCAAGAGAGAAATAGGAGCGACAATTCCTATCGAGGGAAATAGAGTTACGAGATGAGGGTTTGCAGCTTTTTAACCCTGAACGACACTTACTGATGGCGTCGTCCCACAAATGTTTGAAGATACCCGCTGTTACAATCTCTGCTCGCGGCCACGTCGCCACAACAATCAAAAGAACAAAGAAATCCGCCTGTACGACCCCCTCGCACGGCCACGTGCGGCCGCATAACCCATGGATGCTCAATTTTGGTGCGCTGCTTGGTGGCTGTTTAGTGTGTTGTTAGTGTAATTTGCTGTTTTGGTGTGTTTAGTTTAATTAGAATGTTAATTGGGTGTTGGTTTAAGTTATTTTTTTATTAACATTATTGTAAACCTTATATATTTGGTTGAGAGAAATGAAGGCAACAGATTGGATTTTCGGACAAGGAAAAAAAATTGTGAAGAATTTTCTTCTAGGGCTAGCCGTGAGCTGTGCGACTCAGCCGCCTTCCCCCGCCTGGCGTGAGACTCGCCTATTCCAGCCGTTGGTGCGACTCCGACGATCTACCCTTCCCGGTGGTGAGACTCCATCGCCCCTTCGTGCGAAGCCTAGGGCTGCACCCTACCCGCCGCCGCTCTACTTGCAGATCGACTCCAAGCCCCGGCCGAACACCCTTCCCTTTCAGTGCAACCCACCACCACGAGTTCCAGGTCGGAGAACTGAACCATCCACACTGACCCATCGCCGACCTCTTCCCTGCACTCGGCCGACCCTCTTGGTCTCAGGATCGCTGCTCCGCCGCTGGGATCTCCTCGGTGCAACATCATTGAAGTGTTAGCTAGGAACTCATCCGCTCGGTGTGACTCGGGTAGTTCCAAGGTTGAGAGGCTCTTCACCGAAAACTCTTAGTGAGCTTGGGTAACGAATTTCTCTACTCACTTGTGTGTGATTCCTCGTAGGTAATTTTTGTGTGGTGAACGAGGCCGGCGTTGCCTTTGAAACCATTGGATTTTCACGGGTTCTAAATCGAAGCTTTGCGTGTTTTCCGATTGTTCTTGAGAATTAAAGGATTGGGTAAATCCTTAATGTGACATTGATTGGAGTGGGTAACTCCTTGTTTTGACGCTAAAAGGATTGGGGTAATCCTATGCTTTCGTTCTTTTTGGGAGTAAATACGACCACTTTCCGAATCGCCGTTTTGGTCGGGTTTCTCTTGGTGTGTATTGTGCTTGTGCTGCGATTATGTTAATAATATTGAAGCGGTTAAAATTTTGCGTGCGCACGTGATTGAGCGAAAAGGGCTTTAGTGAACCATCATTTGAATTGTCACACACACCCCTCCATTTAGGCCTGCATCAATTGGTATCAGAGCCATGTTGGCCAATTTCTTAACTTGGCCCCGGTCCGCACTATTTCACGCTAGGTCTCACTTGTGCACCAAAATTATATTTTCCTACAAAAAAACAAATTTATTTTCTCACCCATCGTATGCCCACTAGATCCGGTCACGAGTATCACACCAACTCCGGACACGAGTATCACACATCCTCGTCGAGTATGGCCGAGGAACGACACCCAAATCAAATCCCCACTCTGGTTGATGAACTTCGCTTTGAGATGAATCAACAATTGGGGGAACTTCGGGGAATGATGGCCCAACTTTTGGCCAACCGAACCCCCTCACCACGTAGAGGCCATAGGCCACCGAACCGTCACCACCACCACGAGGACGACGACCATGATGATTTGTCTCCACGTGCTCGTCCACAACCTCGTCGCCCTGAACGAGACGTCGACCTTACCCGCTCCATTAAAATTAATGCCCCCACCTACGACGGCTTAGGAGAACCGCAAATTTTTCTCAATTGGGTTATGGATATGGAATGCTATTTTGAATGGCATCACCTAGTGGACCCACAAAAAGTTCAAGTGGATAGGATGAAGTTAACGGGACGAGCCAAAGTATTTTGGTTAAATGAGGAGCGACGTTTCGGAGTTGAGAATGGTGTCCCCCCTGTCGGTTGGCACGTTATGAAAAATCTTCTCAAGGATCAATACGTTCCCGCCTATCATCGCACCCAAATGTTCGATGAGTTAGCCACCCTTCGGCAAGGCGATAGGTCCGTAGCCGATTATACGAGAGATCTTAAGGATAAGATGGTCCGATGTGAGGTCCAAGAGATGCCGGAAGTTACACTATCTAGGTTCCGTAAGGGGCTTAGCTACGATATCCAAAAGAAGCTCTTACGCTACGGTCACACCAATTTGAATACCACTTTTAACGCCGCTTTAGATATTGAAAAACACATAGCCTCTAAATCCAAAACTAAAAACAACTCGTATAAAGACAAAGCTACTAGTGGCTCCTCTACCTCCACCTATAAGGACAAAGGGAAGTTTAAGACCACAGATTCCTCTAACATTGTTATCACGGCTAGGGACGCTAAGAATCCCCAAGGTGAGCGCATTCCAGTAGGCAAGATTAGTAAGACTAATGCCACTTGTTATGCTTGCGGGGTACCCGACCACTATGTCGTTGAATGCCCAACTAAAACAAAGACCTGGGCTGTCATCGAGCCTACTAGTGAAACACTCGAGTTTATCTACGAGGCTACGGATGAGTTGGAGCCGGACGGATTCCCTAGGGACTTGGAAGAGGATAATAATCTTATGGTGATGAGATGTATTTTGACTAAGCCTCGTGCTTTGGATGATTGGAACCGAGCTAATATATTTTCCTTGATTTTTAAGAGCGGTGAGAAACTTTGCAAGTTGATTATAGACACTGGTAGTTGTATAAATGTCATATCCGAAAATGCCGTTACGCGTATGAAGCTCACTACGGAGCCCCACCCCCACTCCTATCAAGTAGCTTGGGTCAACAAAACGTCTCTTCCTGTTACACGAAGATGTCTTGTACCCCTTACCATCAAGTCGTATTCGGAAGATATTTGGTGTGATGTGGTTCCCATGGATGCTTGTCATGTTCTTCTTGGTCGCCCTTGGTTATACGATCATGATGTGATTCATTTTGGGAGAGCTAATGTATATGAATTTAAATTTAATGACAAAACGATCACTTTGAAACCCACTCCGCCTAAGGATCCCGCTAGCCCCGCTAAGGATACCACTCTCCCTGTAGAAAAAAAGACACTAAACTTGGTCGTATGGAGCTTAGTCGTGATTCCTTTTTAGGTGGGCTTGTTTATGCGTTGGTACTCATGCAAACTAAAAATGAAGCCACTATTTTGGAAGACTTACCGCTTGAATTGAGGACGTTATTAGAGGAATATACAAATGTTTAACTAGATGAGCTTCCCTCTACATTACTCACGCGTAGAGAGATTCTACACGCTATAGATTTTATGTCGAGCTCCTCCTTAACAAATCTTCCCCATTATAGGTTGAACCCCGCGACACATCAAGAGTTGCAAAGTCAAATTTCAGATTCTCCCAAAAGGAATTTTAGTAGATATAACACGAGTCTTGGTGTCATCCACGCCTCACTTACACCCAAGAAACTCGGACCTTGGCGCATGTGTGTTGATAGTTGCGTAATAAATCAAATTACTGTGAAATATCAATTTTCTATTCCCCATTTCGATGAATTATTGGGTGTAATATTCGGTGCCACGATTTCCCCCGCGTTAGATCTTTGGGGTGGCCACCTCCAAATTTGGATTCGGGGAGGGGATGACTATCTATTTAGATATTCCAAGTTGTGTATCACACACTCGTCTCTTCATCACTTTATAGTTTGGGTAATACATTGCGGTGGCCATGACGGTCAATTTGATCGTGATAAGACCATAACCTTAGTGGAACATAAATCTTATTGGCCACATTTAAGGTCACTTGCACACGAAATTGTTCGTAGTTGTTACCCTTGCCTACTCACATATAGCGATTCTATGAATCGATCATCCGGGTTACCGCCGAATGAGTTGGTGCTTGGTTACAAAGCCCCCGTACCACTTGGTTTGCTTCCACTACCTCCTATGTACAAGTCACGTCACTTTGCACAAAAGTTCGCTCAACACGTTCTCGATCTTCACAAGCGTATGCAAGAAAAGTTAACCACTCAATATGCTTCTTATGAATCACATGGTAATATACATCGGAGAGCCTCTACTTTTTCTGTTGATGATTTGGTTTTGGTCCATTTGCTCCCGGAGCGGTTGCCCTCGGACACCGTCAAGAAGTTGGCCAATAGGAGAGCCGATCCCTTTCAAATTTTCAAGAGATTGGGAAACAATGCGTGTGTTTTAGATTTACCTGTTGATTGGGGTATTTCCCCTATTTTCATTGTTTCGGAGTTAACGCCGTATGTCTCACCACCACCGGAATTACTTCACTCTTCATTCTCTTCTTCTGATGCGTTGACTTCTTCTTTGGGGTTGGGGGGTGAGCGTGTTCCCGTGTCTCTCTTGTCTGCTGATCCTACCGTCGTTACACCGGATGGTGGTTTTGCCGCCAATATTTCACTTGATGCTAACGTTTTTCCTAGGTTTCCCAAAACCTCCTTTGTGCTTTACAGGATTCTGGACGATGCAGTTGTTCCTTCCGCTGACAGTTTCCGCCGCTATCTTGTTCGTTGGCGTGACCGCCCTACTTCAGATGATTCTTGGCTCCCCGATGCTATTTTGGAATGTTTGGATGCTACCTTCCTCCTACACCCTCGTCGCGACCACTCACCGATGATGAGTGTTTTTGACCGGGGGAGGATTGATGGACTATCCCACCATTTATTCGCCTCGCCTTCAAAAAGAAACGTAACCAACTCAACTTTTCGATTCTCTGGACACCGCATTGCCTTGAAAATCAACTCGATCCGCTTGAGCCAGTCTTCCGTCTCCATTGGTGTGACACCACCACGAAAGATTGGTGGCCTCATCTCCAAGAACTGCTTCAACTGTACATCAGTCGTTTCCTGAGCAGGTAGGGGTGCAACATTACCTGCCCGGATGGCCTCCGCTAAAGCTTGCATAACTTCTGCCAAAGGAGAGTTTGACCTTCCAGAGCTACCACTCTCTGATGTCATTTCAGGCTCCTCTTCCCTCTGTCGTTTACTTATATATGTTCGGGGAACTTCCTGAAATAAGAAAAACAAGTCAGGAATCGGGAACAGTCTGATAATATCACGGGTGGTATTTGTTGTCATCATCTCAACATTTCCTTAACGTACTCATACTACCCCAAAGTTCATAACCTGCCTCTGATACCAATTATTTGTAACGGCCCCCTTACGGCTACCGCTACAAATTACATATCATTTCATAAAAGCAAGGTAAGAATCATCAGAGTACAACATCTATGTGAAAGAGTACAATAAGTAAATGTTATGACAAACTATAACCATTCATTTCATTATATAACTGATAATAACGTACAATATGATCAAAAGGTAGCCTTAGACAACTCTACTAAGGCTTACCAACCCTACACAGACAAAACGGTAGCCCTATATCTACACAAAAAGGGCTTACCGACATGTACAAGATACAGACTGACTCATACAAAACTACATAAAATAAAACTGAAAGTCCTCATGGGGACACTCCGGATCTCGGCACCTCTCTCTGTGCTCCTCCAGTACTCCAAGGACTGCTGAGTAGACCTCTACCCAAAGACGATACTTCTTCTCTTGCCGAGGAGTGCATGGTTGACGCTGACTACTGGTGGCTGGAACCGCCTCTTCCTTGACCTGTTTAGTTCATTTTTTAAATTAGTCAAAGGACTAAGTGAATTGTTACCTTTCCTTAAATATTTATGAGTGATGATGTCTTTGTTTTATGATCTTACACTTGTCTTTGGATTCCCTTATACTTAATCTTATGTATGACTAGTCTTAAGTTTAGGTGTCCTTGTCTCACACCTATTTTATGGGCTATATGAAGTGCAACTAGGTGTCCTTGCCTCACACCTAAAGGTAATGTGTTTCTCGTGCCCTTGTCTCGCACGCTCACATTCCTATCTGTGCTCTTGACTCGCACATGTCCGTGCCCTTGACTCGCACGTTAATATTACTCTTTAGTAGCCCATAACTTATTATGATAAGTAACTTATCTTAATCGCCGTTAACTACTTATCTTATTCAACCTTTTACGTTCACATCAGGCGTTAGCCGCAAAACAACGAAATAAATGAAAAGACATGAAAAGTAAGCACTCACTGGGGCTTTTCCCTTGCCTTTATCCATGTCTCTGTCCTTGTCACCATCTTGTCTACGATTTCCAGCATTTCGGGATGCCATAACCTAGAAGAAATTATTCATAATTAATCTATTACATGTTTAGGTTCTACTTGCCCTCCTATTCAAATTAGGGCTTTGCTGCCCTAAGTGAAATTTAGTTTCTTTGAACCATTTGAGTGAAGGGGCAGCCATACCTAGCCTCCAATTAATTATTTGGAGTTAGGGGACTGACATTTCCCTCCAAACGTTTACTAATAAACCTTGGGAAGGAGGCATACTTGCCACGAATCCTTTCCTCATCCTCAAACATAAGCCTAAATATCAAAATCCCTAATACTTCACTTCGGGTTTCTCCAAATCACTAAAAATGGAGGATTAGGGCATGAGGAAGCGCTACAGAAACTTTCCCCATGAGTGCATGAAAGAAAACACCAAAACTCCTAAACCCTAGAAATTAAACTCACTCTAACTTCATATCAAAAGCAAAAGGAGTGTAGAGGAGGAGATTACCTTGCTATCGGAGGAGGAATCACGTGAAGCGGAGGAGATTTGAGCTCCCGGGATCGATCAGCGGCGTGCGGCTCCTGCGGCTTCCGTCGGCTTTCTTCCGTCGGGCGTGAAAACTGAAGGGAAGAAGGAAAATGTCGGCCTTTTACCCGATGGTAGATCGGCACCGCTTAATGAGCGGAAGACACGCATCCGTAAACCGCCTATTGCCGGTTCAACTCAAGCCCCCACCCGGTTTCCACCATTCCCAGCCGGTTCTATTCTTATGAAATGAGATATTTGCACTCAATTTATCTTGTTATTAGCACACCAATTGAAATTTTGTACCTTGATTCATGTGGTGGTGTTACACGTGCGGCCGCATAACCCATGGATGTTCAGTTTTGGTGCACTGCTTGGTGGCTGTTTAGTGTGTTGTTAGTGTAATGTGCTGTTTTGGTGTGTTTAGTTTAATTAGAGTGTTAATTGGGTGTTGGTTTAAGTTAATTTTTTTTATTAACATTATTGTAAACGTTATATATTTGGTTGAGAGAAATGAAGGCAGCAGATTGGATTTTCGGACAAGAAAAAAAAAGTGTGAAGAATTTTCTTCTAGGGCTAGCCGTGAGCTGTGCGACTCAGCCGCCTTCCCCCGCCTGGCGTGAGACTCTCCTATTCCAGCCGTCGGTGCGACTCCGGCGATCTACCCTTCCCGGTGGTGAGACTCCACCGCCCCTTCGTGCGAAGCCTAGGGCCGCACCCTACCTGCCGCCGCTCTACTTGCAGCTCAGTTGGTGATAGTCCCTGTTAGGAAAGGGATTTATCAAGGGGACTGGGTTCGAGACATCGCCTCAACATCCCGCCGCGCTGAGAATAGGCGCGTTCATGGGCGGGATGTTGAGGCGAGGTCTCGAACCCAGCCCCCTTGATAAATCCCTTTCCTAACAGGGACTATCACCAACTGAGAATAGGCGCGGTCATGGGTGAGGTGCTTGGGCTGCAACCCGGCAACGAGTGCCATCTCGTGTTCCTATGGGTTAGGCCGTCAAGGGTCTATCAGGGCGGGCCGGCCCTGGGCCTACTGCATCACTTACACTTGCGGTTATTATAACCTCTAGAGCCGGACGACACCTCTTCACTAAAATTAGGAGGAATTTTACAAGTTCCAAATTATTACCACTATGCCTTGCCACTCCACTCCAACACTAAGAATTTTGTTCTACGCCCTCACACTACAAATTAACATGTCGCGAACACGTACTCAACGACCGAAATTAAACCAACAATAAACGTAACAATATTTAGCCCTACTAGAATCGTACCTCGACAAGATAATTATTCGATCAACTCTGCTCGCGATCAAACCCTGAAAAATTTAATTATATTTTCAAGTTAAATTACAGATGTTACATAAGAAGGGTATGCGGTGGCTGGAATCATCAAAAAAATGAGGGCAACGGTTGGATTTGGAACAACGAAGTAGCCGAGGCAAGAGATGCAGCTGCTGGAGGTGGCCGGAGTACATATCAGAAAGCCGGAGCACGTCTGGAGGCGGTACGAGAGCCGCAACAGGCTTGGCGAGATCGATCGGGAAGATAGGTCGAGGAAGACGTCCCAAACGGGAACAACGACAAGAATGAAGAAAGGGCGAAGACAGAAGATAGGCGGAGCCAGATAGCCGTTGTTGCTGCCAACGACGAGGGCCAATGAGGCGTTGAAGACGTCAGCAGAGTTCGACGTAGCCAACGATGGTGGAAGAGCAGTGGTCGGGCCTACGAGATCGACGTAGTCAATGACAACCACGACGGGAACGACTAGTGGAATCCTCGTCGATGAGGAGTAGAGGGATCGACACCTTTGTCGAGGGGAAAAAGGGGCCACTCCCGTTGATGGAGTCAATCGGCCATTCCGATGACGGGAGTGGGCGGGTTACTGCTCGTCGGGGCCCGGGGGACCTAGCAGCAGCGCGGGACGGAGACGAGATCGAAACAGAAGCAGAATGGAGGACAGAGAGTAGCGGCTGCACTAGAAAGTATTTAGGGTTTTAGATATTTTAGTTCTGATACCATGTTGGAAGAGGAGAAATGAAAATAGAGGCAGTGATATCATTCATCCTCATAGGGGCTAAATATAGGAATTACATTAACACTTGTAGACTGAACTGACAATGTAGGACTAATACTCACTCACACACAAATATTAATATAATCATAAACTCATAAACCCCAACAGATACATTTGTACTATATAATTTTTGATGAATCTCAAGATGTGTTAATATCTGGTGAGCACATGGGGAAGGAGAAAAACTCCTTATCATTCTGAAATTCCAACAATTAGGTGTTCCTCAAGTCTAATTACCATGTTGTGGAGTCTTGTAAGTCCGTGAAGGAGGCCTTGGATGGAAAGATGAACTTGGAAATGCTGAAATTGAAGATGGTAATGGAGGGAGCGCTTTCTGATCAAGTTGGGCGCATGGGATGCTGCCTTAGTACTTACGGTGATGAGTTGCCCTATTTAGCATATTTTCCGGATTGTTGGTCCAGAAAATCTTTTTATTGTTACGTTTCATATTTAATAGCATGCTAGCGTTTTTTTACTATTTAAGCTTGATGAATTATTTTTGTAAAGAACCAAAACTCTATTTAGCTAGCCCGAGCCATTGGATCTAGATTTTTGGATTTTGGACTGAGTGTTTGTCTTCGGTGCTGCTTGGAGAAGTGTTTTTCCACCTCTTTGCTCTTATCAATCAATGTCCTCATGATTGTGGCAAGTTATTTTTAACGTGGAACTAGCGGTTGGCCTTATTTTCATCTGTTTGGTAGAGATGGATCCACTTGAGGGGAAGCAAAACTCTTCCATGTATTATTCTATTGTCTTTGTCTCCCAATGTTGCTTTTCACGGGCATTAAGTGAGGAATGAGATAGATCATAGGTGGTAGCTCTCTTCTTGGGGGGTTTCTACCCCAGCCGACAGTAAGAGGGAGAAAAAGGGAGGGGACAGAGAGAGGAAATGGAGAATTAATGCACCAAAAAAGATAGTGCGCCCCCGAAGTGCATCCGCATCACCCCCCGTGCTTGGGCCAATCACAATCTTGCTAAAAGGAGTTTTATGTTTCCCACATTGCTTCTTTTGCGTTATGATTTTTTCATTGAACCAATACGTTCTTGAGTCATAGCATTTGTGTTTGGTGGAGATGAATTGCTTGAGTTGAACTCACCCTTCTGTTGTAGCGGGAGTGGAGCAAGGGTGGTAGACGACTCTCCTCTAATTGGTCTATGGATTGATTCATGGAACACATTGTGGATCTTTGCCCTCTCCAGAGGTGGAATCGATAAGTCATGTCACTGATGGGTGTCGTGATCTGATGTGTGCGATAAAATCCCGATGATAGTTTGTTTTTATCCAATGAATAATGGATGTTTACCAATCATGTTACAAACGTAACAAGACCTAGTCCCTTTCACTATATTGTGTCTCTTTTCATAGGCCATCAAAATACCGCCTCAAGTGGTTCTGGCCAAAAGTAAGTGGCTTCGGGCCATATCCAACACTATGTTGTGTTGTAGGGGTGTTTGGTGGATCCCTCTATCCGAGTTGATTGTGATGTGTATGGAAATAGTCATCAGGCTGGGGGGATCCCGTCCAAATTCCAGCCTGAAAGGAGTGATTTGAAGTGCAATATGATTAGTATTGTGGCAGTATTTGCCCAGTGTAACCACCCACTCTCTTCGTGGGTTTTTCTCTTGAGAAACACTTATAATACATCTCCAATATGAGGCTCAACACCTCAGTTTGGGCGTCTGATATTGGATGATAGGCTGAGGACATGGCCAATGAGGTGCCACTCAGTCAAAAAAACTCTTGCTAAAAGCGATTGATAAATTTCACATTTCTGTTAGATGCAATTGATTCAGGTAGATTTTGAAGGTGAAGGATCTCTTCAAAGAAGACTTGAGCTACACTCATCGCTGTGTATAAATGAGCCATGTGGATGATGTGAGTTAGCTTAAACAATCTATCCACCACCATTATGATCACAGACTTTTTGTAGGACTTAGTCAACCCCTCAATGCAATCCTTATATATGTTTGCCCTTATCTAAGTGAGGCACCACTAGAGGTTGCAACAACCCGAACAAGATGTAAGTGCTCTACCTAGTTCCACTGACATATGAGGCACTCTGTGATGAAATCTTGTACTGATCTCCGCACGCCCTTCCAATAGAATTCTGCTCGTGGTCATTGAAGTGTCTTGTACATCTTTTCATGTTTGTGATGAATATCCCTCAGTAAGACCTCCACCAATGGAGATTCTGGTGTCATGTATGTTCACTTCTTGTGAAGGATGAGCTCATCCTGAATTGCTCACACATTTGTTATCTCATTCTTTTTGATATTGCCCGGAGGTTGGTGATGGTCTCTGACGATCCGATCTATGTCCGTATTCTATTGAACAACTCTGTTGTGGCATTGGAGGTAGCACATACTTGACCCACCTCTTCTTCCCACCTCGAAAGAGCGTCAACAACTTTATTAAGTATGTAGCTTACTCCATCAATGCTATTGTGGTGTGGTGACAAGTTTCTATTCCAACTAGTACTTTAAGTTGAAGTTGATGTGCTCTTGTTCGTTTACTGGTAACTTCGTGATGATTTTGGCTAGCCACTGACTGAAGTATACAATAAGGTGACCCTCCAAATGCAATATGGCTCTAATGCCCGACCTAGTGGTATCAAGTTTACCTAAAACTCTTATGTTAAATCTGGGAGGTGCAAGCTTAGATTAACCGACAATGCTCTACTTGGAGCACATAAAATGTTGCCTTCTTACTCTACGCCCATTGAAAGGATTATCTCTTAAGCAAGATAGTCAGTGGGGCAGTGGGTTCATATAGTGCTCGTGAAGTTTGTCTCTTTGACCACTTTGTGATTGCACTGGTTTTACTAGGGTCCACTGATACACCCTCCCCATGCATGATGTAGCCAAGTTAATGTACATGTTTGATGCTAAGTGCACCTTTCTTGTGTTTTAGATTAAGCTGATGTTTCATGATAAGATTCATGACTATGCATACATGTTGGAGATGCTTCACTTTAGTTTTGCTGTAGATTAGAATATCATCAAAGAAAATAAAAAATGTATTTGTGTAGATAAGTGCCGAATACCTCATTCATGACCACCTGAAAGGTGGAAGGTGCGTTCACCAGCCTGAAGGGAATGACTAGAAGTTTGAAGTGCCCATGGTGTATTTGAGCAGAATCTTAGCCACATCTTATGTGTCACTCGGAGTTGATGATCTATGCATCTTATTTAGTAGTTTCTCCATCTGAGATGATGAATTTATCTTTCATAGTGTTGTTGTTCAAGGTCCTGAAATCTACGCAGAAGTGTCATGCCATCCTTTTAGATACAAATAGAGCACGTGATAATAATGTTGATTGGCTTGGACGAATGATCTCATGTTGAAACATCAGCTCACACTATTATTGTATTTCATCATTTTGTAGAATAGGGTAACAATATAGTCGTACTATCACTGGTGCGACATCTAACATCAAACAGATACAGTGGTCTCATACTCTCACATGGGGCACTCCCTCATACTCCTTGAATACTACGTCTTATTTTTCGTTTTTATGACATGTTGGTGGACTAAGATTTCATGGCAAACAAAGCATTTGTGATCTCTGAATATCTTTAAGCCCCACCAATTTCACGAATTTCTTACCTAGGTGAAAAATCATCACGAACTCTGTGAAAATTTCACACAAAATCCCATGGCTGACTTGTCCATTTCACCCTAGTGCCACATCAACCCCTCCAATGTAGAGGTGCAAATAAAGCCCGGGCCCGGTTGCCAGTGGTGTGTCTAGGATTTTCGTTCAACCCGGGCACCAATTTTTTTTTTGATATTTTTTAATTCAACATCTTATAACTATAAAAACTTGTAACAAACTTATAGCCAAATAACATTAAACATCTTATAACTATATAACTATAAGAATTTGTAAAAATTGTAATGTGTTAATAACAGGGATTCCTTACCAAAATTACAAGGATAAAAAATTATCTCATGATGTCCTTCTCATCCAGTGAAGGAGCAGCTCTTCTACCACATATTTTCTCTTCTAAATGCCAAAATCTCAGGCCCTTGCAGAAGTCCATGCATTAGTCTATTTGTCCTCACCCCCTCAGTGTTGCCATTACAATTACATTTTCTTTTGTATTCTCTCTCCTTCTCCATATGGACCTTATGCTTCATCGTTGAAGAGTACCACTACACTGAAAAACGAGAGAGAATTCTTGATCATTTGGAGAAAAATGTTTGATTTAGCTATTGCTTCATTGTTCCCTTTGCTGGGAGTGCATGCAGGAATGAATTCGATAAACAAGAAGGAATCAGATTCATGTTAATAGAATCAGAACTCACACAAGAAAAAGCTAGCAAAAATTAAGAAATCATAGTGCAAAAATTCAATTTCTTTTCCTTATTCAAATACTCAATTAACAGCATGGATTCCTTACCAAATTACCTTGCCTGCTCGGGAAGGAACTCAGAAACACCGGCCACCACAACTCCCTGACACTGAAGGATGGACCAACTGACTAGGGTTTGTTGGTGCGTCTGTAGCCTCGTAGGTCGCCTCCCTCGTCCAGGAGTTTATGAGAAAGAAGAGGCCAGAGGTGCAAGTCTCCATGGCGCTAGAAATATGGAACAGATAATGACAACACCTACTTTTTTTAAACTTTTGGTACAACTAGTACAACAACCTTTTCTCTTTCTTCAACATTTATAACCGTGCAATTGGCATGGAAGCTAGGACAAAACTTTTGTTCATAATTGACACTAGGGCAGTTGTCATAAGTACTTATTTTTAGCTTTTTGGTACTACCTATATATACTAGCCTTTATTTCCTCAGAATTTACACTCGGGTACGTGCCCGTGTGTGCCTGCACTTGGATCCGCCCTTGCCGGTTGCCCTGCCCGGGTCTGTCTAGGTCTAAGCCTAGTTAGGCCTAGGCCAGGCCCAGTACAAGCCCAGGACATGCCTAGGGGGCCTTACAAGGCCTCCTTTTTAGCTGCAGGATCGGCCTGCAACTTGGCCCGACCTAGGCCCGGGCACAGACCCAGGCACCAAGCATCCTAGTTCCCGGTCTGGGCAAGACCCATACTACGCCCCAGGCCCAGGCCTAGCCCGGTTTTGATAGCCAGGATGATGCATCCGGCGATGGGTGCTTTCTTTATTTAAGGCTGCCATTGTGAGCCTCATCAAGGCGGACAATATCATCCTTAAGGCTCATTGGCTCAAAAGAGTGTATGCCATGCCTAGCAGCCAGACATTGTTTTATATAAAACAAGGCCATGGTTATCCTTGTTTATATAAAAAAAGGCCACACGGGGCCTCGTTTTATCATGAAAGCAGGCATGTTTTATTATTATAAAAAGATTAATTGTAAAAAATAATTTATTTATATACATAATACCCGACTTGGGGTGGTTGTCGGGCCCACTGGCTTTTTTGTATGACTACTCCAGTGGAATCACACAATGGTCATCAAAGAAGTTTGTATCTTTTGCATCTTTCTTCTTTGTTTTTCTGATTTAATGGACAGATCTGTTGGGTTATCTCGTGAGGGTTGGCACAACACTTTGTGCACGCAGCGGAAATGAAAAGTACGAGAACAGCCCAAGAGAACTGGATCTGGCCATGATCGTTGTATCAAGAAGTAAACAAAATAACTAGGGCAAAATACCTTAGTGGCGTTGAGTCACAACTCAACGAAGATGCTCCAAGTATTGAGTGATGTCGGTGGCGAGTTGTACGTGGAATAATATCCACGTCTCTGCAGAAATCCACACGAGCTGGAGAACTCCCGAGCTTCGTCGCACGAAGGGTCAGGTAGAAGATCGGCCGCACCTCCGCACTTCCCACGGACTGCTAGGTCCGCGCCAGGAAGTGCAGCACCAGCGACTGTCGCCGGAGAGGAGGAGGTCTGCGGAACGATTGCGGCGGCGGAACTCTTCCGTCCGGCGGGATTCGGGAATCGGCGGAGCGAACGAGCGGCGGAACGATTCCGTCGGCTTCGATTCGGTCAAAGGAGAAAAACCCGATTCCTATCCTTTTCCCAAAACCCTAAGAGTCTATTTATACCCAAAGCATAAATAAACCTAGATAAATCGCTATCCGCAGACCACACAGCACATTAGGGTTTCAGAATCGGCGAGAATCAAATCCAGATTCGGCGAGAATGACCTGACCGAATCGTCGAGAATCGAGGCCTTAGTCGGTGAGTCATACTCGACGACTTTGCCGTAGTCGTCGAGACAATCTCGACGACTCTTGACTTGGTCGTAGTCGTTGAGACATTCTCGACGACTTTAACTTGGTCGTCGAGACATTCTCGACGACTTTGACTTAGTCGTAGTCGTTGAGACATTCTCGACGACTTTGACTTGGTCGCAGTCGTCGAGACATTCTCGACGACTCATTCTCGATGATTTTCGACGAACCACCTTGGCAACATTTGCCAGACCCCATATCTATGGTGATTGGTAACCTTTACCAATACGGTCAATCTTCCAACTCCTCCATAGCTCTTATGTGCGACCCTGCAGGCTCATATTGCGTTGGCAGTGAGATTACATGTTTGACAACTTCTAGATCACCATGGTAACTCCAACAAGATCTTGTTACAAAACTTCTATCATATACTTTACAATCTTGACACTTGCTGTTCATGTAACAATTGTCTGCATATTCTTTCATGCTGTTTTTTGATTTCCATATGCCAAATATTGGCTTAAAATCCTCATTCACCTATTTGTTTATTTATTTATCTAGCCCCGAAGCTTGTGCGGCGATATTGTGGAAAACCTCCAAAGCAGCTCCGAAGGTATACTGAATTTTTTGTACACTTGTTGTTACCATTCAGTGTTACAAATGTTTCAGTCATCATCGTAGGCAGCTGAGAAACTGAAGATCACTGCAACAGAATTATGTAAACTCAAAATTGGAGATGGGATTATTCCGGTATGTTCTTGAATTTGTTGAGATTTCACATTTTTATGTACTTGGTTGCAATTGAATAATATGAATGCATCTATATTTTCTTGCAGAGTAACCATAGGAATTTTCAGATACTCCCACTTAGCCTCTTTTTAGAAGAAAAAATAGAGCCTGAAATTAAATGTCATAGACTCATGCATAGGAACGAGTCACCTGATAGGATTCAATGGAGAAAGGGGATGGGGGTTGCTGAGAATGATGTTTCCCCCTTGGTTCTTGGGTTCGACCTATGATGAGTTTGTGGATTGGAGTAGGGGTGTAACGGTTCGGTTCAGTTTTTGAGTAAAACTGCAAACTGAACCACCCATATGTGGTTCCAGAAATCTGGACCGGACCGAACTACGCAAACCATTGAACTGAATCAAACCGCGCAAACCATTGGAACCAAACCGAATGGTTTGGTTTGGTTTGAGTGGTTTATAAAATAGAGACATAAATGTGTATACATCAAAAATAAACATGGGATAATTTTGAGTTAAAATTTTGTTTCTCTACCAAACAGAAAAAGTTAAGCTGAAAAATAAAGCACAAAAACCTGCTGGGTGCTTCTGGTGATCATGATATGGGATGATAAATTAGTAGGTGAACAACATGGACGTAGATCTAAATACACGATACATTTTTAGTGGACAGTTTACTTGCATCTAATGATAAAGCAATCTAGAAAATGAGACAATAATATATATAATATTAGCACTTATATTTAATCTACATTGAATTGCATGTTATCTTATCTTAATAGTAAACTCACCTCATTAAAACAGTGGGAAATGGAATGTGGTAGTAATGATATTATTAATCCTTAAAGTAACTAAATAGATAATACTAAATAGGTAATAACTAATAACGCAAGCCTTCAAGCCTGCCAAAATACCATTTACTAATAATTAATAAGACCTGACTTAAACATTTTTTATCATTTTATACTTTTATGTTTGAACAAAGAGAGATATTAATTAATAATGTAATATCTATATGGTTTGGCATTAAAACCGTAAACCGTAAACCGAAACAAATCATGTGGTTTTTCAAAAATTGAAACTGTAGCCGAACCGCAGCCTACGATATCTGTATCAAACTGTGCTGTTTGGTTTGGTTCGACGGTTTGGTTGGTTTTTACTTGCACCCCTAGATCGGTTTAGCATTAAAACCGTAAACCGAAACAAATCATGTGGTTTTTCAAAAATTGAAACTGTAGCCGAACCGCAGCCTACAATATCTGTATCGAACTGTGCTGTTTGGTTTGGTTCGACGGTTTGGTTGGTTTTTACTTGCACCCCTAGATTGGAGCATTTCCACGGCTCCCTAAGCAGGGGCGTTGATGGCTAAAGTGAAAGCATAGTTGTGAGAGCGAGGAGATGGCCCGATAGGCGGTTGGGTTCAGCGTGCATGCATAGCGGGGTGCACGCTTGACAACAGTTGCAACGACTGTTAAGCACACACATGACAGTCCTTGATGAGGCCTGGAGTGCATTTGACCCGCTGGTTGGCATCGACGCTTGGTAGGAGGCTGGGTGGGGCTTGCTAAGGAGTCTGGCAGCCGTGTGGTGTGGGGGGAGAGAGAGAACCAGTTGCGGGATATGGCTGGGAACTCTATACCTTAGTTTATTCCCATAAGGAATTCTTACTCAAACACTCCTGCTTCTAACACAAACCCAAGTATAAATATAAAGCCTCTAATGAACAAAAAAAATGTGTGGTGAGGACCAACCCGTTCCGTAAACAAATGTGAAATATAAATTAGATCTAGGCATTTCTACGCCCCTATCGTTATGTTGTCTTCTGCTATAATATTGTCTAATAAACGTGCAGGTAATGTCATTTTCCTTTTTCAGATTGTACTCAAACTCAAAGTCAGGTACGCTTTCAGCAGTTTTCTAGTGTTTCCCAAGTCTCCACATGTAGTTGTCCATCCCCATGAATGAGGATCTCACATGTCTCTCGATTGGGGCGGGATAAACCTTCAACGGCCTAGGTATTAGTTGCACTTTAAACACTGGTGGTAACAAGGTTATAAATATCGGATGTCGATGGCATATCAGATGAATTTTTTAAATGGCAGATGTTGGAAGCTAGAGACATGTCAGAGATGATATTTTAAAATATTGAATCTCCATATCTTGTAAATAAATAAAAGTTATTTTTATGCATATTAAGTATAATTATATGTTTTAAAAAGAAAAAGTTAAAATATTAAGTAAATGAACAATGAGTCATGTATATCCTAAAATAAATTTTAAAAAATCCAAAATAAAATATTATTAACGAGTTTGTAAAATATATTTAATAATATATAAAATTTAATTTTGATAGTATTAAGTTTTATAGCAAATAAAGAATATTTAAGATATGAATAGTCTTGATTGAATGTAAGTCTTTCCAATTTTAGTAAATGTATGTTAAAATCATACTAATAACAACTAATAAATGTGTTGAATTTTTTCACATTTTTTGTAATATAAAATAAGAAAAATAGTGTGATATAATTATTCAAAACTGATTAAAAAAATAATACATTAAAAAGAACAAAAAAAAGTCCAATTAATTTAAAAGTACATTATATATATATTATATTTGTTTTTTCCGACCCCACTATAGTGGGATAAAGGCTTGAGTGTTGTTGTTGTATATATATTTGTGTTTGTTTGTGTGATTTAGACATATACTGCTAGTTTGCTAACATAACATAAAAAATAGCGGACAATATGTTTAAAAGTTGTGTCAGCCAATATATCAAAAAAATCAGATGCATCGACCTATATTTTACAGAAGGACATAATATATATTTTAGAAAAAAAATCATTTTTACTCTAAAAATCAATATGTCAGAGGACATTTAAAACTGTGAATGGTAGTTTTGTAATGATCGCCGGGGTCTCTCCTATGAATATATTCAGTTGTGAGATGTAGAAGACATTGTGTATCTGCGACCTCGCCAGTCGTTAAGCCACAATGTCAATCTTGTTCAACACGTAGAATGGACCATAGTAATGCTGCGATAGCTTGTTGGTCAAGCGTTGCACGATCGTCAAATGCCCGTGGTGTTGTATCTTTAGCCATACCTTGGCTTGCACCTGGAACTTCATTGATGCTTGCTTGTCATCATTGAATGTCCTAGTTTTCTCCTGAGCAAATATGATCTACTTGAAGTAGTTGGCCACCCTTTCCACCTTAGTCGAGCAACACTAATGATATGAAGTAAATTAAACAACAATAATAAAATTGATACATAGCAGAAGTACGCATCATAAATAAAAGATTGGAGTTAAGGTTATTAAAATAGCTTAAATTCTAATTCACAGAGCCAACTAGAAATGGAATGTCCAAAGAATTTGAAATATTGAAACTTATAATGAGTCTGTTACATTTGAGTTCAGACATATTTGATGCATCAAACTAAAATAAAAGAATGCAACTATAAAGCTGAAATCCTCAGAAGCTTAACCTAGGCGAAACTCCCGACATGTGACCCCTAAAAATAAATGTCTAAAAACATGATTAGCCCAACTGATGAGTAAGAAAACTCTTCTCCTTAGCGATACTAAAGTAACTTCAGGAAAATATGCATGCATGCTTTAAAATAATAATTTATGCTATAGAAAAGTACATTGTGGTTCCTTGCATGCTTTTCTACAAAAAAACTTTTTGGACGTAAATGTATTTTTATGATTTGATCTAAAACTATAGTGGGATAAAGACTTGAGTGTTGTTGATCTAAAACTAAATTCTTCTCTGAATTCGTAATCATTAAAGTGTAGGGGTTCTAGATTCCGACTTTGTATTTAAAGTAGAGATTACTTATATTATCTTTCTTCTTATTCTTAGTGCTGTAAATTCTTATGTACATTCTAGAGATTTGATACCCAAATTACGAACATGGGTGCTCTAGTGTGTCTCGGACACGAACACGAACTCACATCTATTAATCTTCCATTGGGCGTCGACTTCCCAGTTTGAGGCTCATACTATTTACTATGCCCTATGAGTATGATAGTATGTCTTTATCAATCACGAGTGAAAACACTCAATCGTGTATTCGTTCCCCCTATTAATCTTTAAATAGTGGTGGACATGGTCAACATAAAGGAGCTTCCACATAAGTACACTATTCTTAATTGTTCCATTAATCTTTTATTTTTATACTAATGATCGACATGATTAATCCGAAGGCAAACACCCGCATAAGACGATTATCGTAAACTAAATATTTCATCACTTTCACGCCTTTTGCCTTATCTTAGTGTTACAAACATTAACAAAATGAAATAATTACAATATAGCTTTCCACTTTTATTAGTTTCTAATCACATAATACTTAATTTCGTATCTTCGTAGTTTTCATATTTCTTTGCATGGAACATAAGAGAAGTTTATCTATGAAATTAAGTAATACATTTTGTAGAAAAGTGCACAAACACTTGGGAAAAAATTGTGAAATTTTGTTTATCCTTCTTGTGTATGTAAATACAAGTATGAGTATATATGTATAGGGAGAGAAGGGAGAGAAGAGAGAGAAGAGTCCCCATTTCAAAATGTAAGACTAGCACATAAAGAGGAAGAAGACCTATGATGGGCCATTATATGAGCTTTTACATGCTCGTTTTCTAACACTCTCTCGCAAGCTGGAGTGTACAAGTCGTAGGCACCCAGCTTGGATAAGAACTAATAAAATAGAGCACTTGATAGGGCCTTAGTGAGAAGATCACCAACTTGGTCAGTAGCTGGAACATGTTTCAATTCCAGCTTCTTTATTTGAATTTTTTCCCGAATAAAGCAACAATCAACTTCAATATTTTTAGTTCTTTCATAGAAGACATGATTCTTAGTTATGTGTATAACAACTTGACTGTCACAAAGTAAAGTAACTGGTGAGGAAAGTTTTACTCCCATATCACCTAGGAGACGGTCAAACCATGTGAGCTCAGATACAACGGACACCATCGAACAGTGCTCAGCTTCGGTCGAAGATCGAGAAACCACAGACTGTTTCTTACTGCGCCAGGTAATAAGGTGACCTCCTAAATAAGTACAAAATCTGCTGGTGGAACGCTTATCATCTAGGGAACCAGCATAATCAACATCTGAATACGCAATCAATGTTGGAGTAGACGAGGAAGAAGTTTTGTGTACCAACTCTTGACCAGGAGCTATTTTCAGATATCTCAGAATACATTTGACAGTCTGTAGATGAGACATCCGAGGAGAATGCATAAATCGGCTGACAACCCCAACAACAAAGGATATGTTTGGTCTTGTGATTGTTAGATAAATCAGTTTTCCAACCAGAAGTCGATAATATTCTGGATTTGGAAGAAGATCCGCATCAAAAGCATGTGCGCACAGCTTGTGATTGATATCTATAAGAGTACTAACCGGCTTGCATCCATAATAGTCAGCATTTTGAAGAAGGCTGAGACAGTACTTCCGTTGAGATAGGACAAGGCCATCAAGACGTCTTGCGATCTCAAGACCAAGGAAGTATGAAGGTTCCCCAAATCTTTTGTTTGAAAAATAGAAATAAGGTGTTGTTTGACCACTTGTACTACCTTTGAATCATCTCCCGTGATTAGGATGTCATTAACATACACCAAAAGAAGAATCGTTCCCGTTGTTCTATGTCGAGTGAACAGAGAGAAATCTGCCGAGCTTTGAGTAAAGCCAACCTTCCGAACATCCCTATCGAACTTATCAAATCATGCCTGTAGAGATTGTTTGAGACCATAAATCGAATTCGTAAGGTGACAAACTCGGGACTCCTCAGGGAACCAGCATAATCAACATCTGAATACGCAATCAATGTTGGAGTAGACGAGGAAGAAGTTTTGTATACCAGCTCTTGACCAGGAGCTATTTTCAGATATCTCAGAATACATTTGACAGTCTGTAGATGAGACATCCGAGGAGAATGCATAAATCGGCTGACAACCCCAACAACAAAGGATATGTTTGATCTTGTGATTGTTAGATAAATCAGTTTTCCAACCAGAAGTCGATAGTATTCTGGATTTGGAAGAAGAAGATCTGCATCAAAAGCATATGCGCACAGCTTGTGATTGATATCTATAGGAGTACTAACCGGCTTGCATCCATAATAGTCAGCATCTTGAAGAAAGTCGAGACAGTACTTCCGTTGAGATAGGACAAGACCATCAAGACGTCTTGCGATCTCAAGACCAAGAAAGTATCGAAGGTTCCCCAAATCTTTTGTTTGAAAAATAGAAATAAGGTGTTGTTTGACCACTTGTACTACCTTTGAATCATCTCTCGTGATTAGGATGTCATTAACATACACCAAAAGAAGAACCGTTCCTGTTGTTCTATGTCGAGTGAACAGAGAGAAATCTGCCGAGCTCTGAGTAAAGCCAACCTTCCGAACATCCCTACTGAACTTATCAAATCATGCCCGTAGAGATTGTTTGAGACCATAAATCGAATTCGTAAGGTGACAAACTCGGGACTCCTCCATGGTATCAAACCCTGGAGGTTGTTGCATGTAGACAGTTTCTTCGAGATCACCACTGAGAAAAGCATTCTTGATATCAAGTTGATGTAAGGACCATTGATAATGCACAGCTACGAAGAGGACATGAACCATGATCATGTTGTTGAGTAAATCCACGAGCCACCAGATGGGCCTTAAGACGATCAATCGTCCCATGAGGGGCATGCTTGATGACAAAGACCCATTTACATCCAATAGTAGTTTGTCCCGGAGGAAGAGAAACTAGATCCCACGTCTGATTAGCCCAATGGGCCGTCATTTCTTCGTCCATGGCCGCCCACCAGCCCGGATGTTGAAGAGCCTCCTGCACAGAGTTAGGGAAAAAAATAGAGGATAATGAAGTAGCAAAGGTTTGAAGCGTCGGGGTCAGGCGATGTAAGGATACTGTTACGGGCCGGGCCAGACAGAGGGTCCAGCCTGCCCTAGGGCCGGGCGACAGGGCTTCTCCCTGCTCCCGAGCGGGCTTTTCCCCCCTCCTGTAACAGTGCCGCGGCCAACGCACCCCAACCCTTTTCCGCACGTGTTCTCGGTGCGACGGGTTGTTGAGGCGGGGGCTTAATCCCCCGACCTCCTTGATAAGAGGCACTTAACACTTGCCCTCATCACCAACTGATCCGCGGATCAGGTTGTGATGAGAGAAAGCGTTAAATGCCTCTTTTCAAGGAGGTCGAGGGATCAAGCCCCCGCCTCAACAACCCATCGCACCGAGAACACGTGTGGAGAAGGGTTGTGGTGTGCGGGACGCGACCCTGTTATGAGAGGGGGAAAAGCCCGCTCGGGAGCAGGGAGAAGCCCTGTCTCCCGGCCCTGGGGCAGGCTGGACCCGCTGCCAGGCCCGGCCCGTAACAGATACATAATTTGCCATGGGATGGACTGTGGAGGCAGAGGTCGGGTCGCAGAGTGCCAGAGGTTGAAGCCGACTGCAGCGGGGCGACAGAGCTGGGAGGTCGACGAGTATAAACACAAAGAAGGGGGGTTTGTGGAGAACCAGAACTCGGGAGGGGAGGAGTGGAGGTGGTGGGGGAGGAGACGTAACTGAGATGACAGATCTTAGTAATGATGGTGGTGGAAGAATGGCGTTGGAATGAAGAAAAACGTTTGATCTTCCAGAAAGGTAGCATCCGCCGAAATAGTCACATTGCGGGTAGTGGGAGAGTATCAAACATACCATTTTTGAGTACGGGAATAACCAACGGACATATGTTTGGCTGCCCGAGGATCGAACTTGTCGGTGGAGGGACCTAGTAAATGAACATAGCAGATACGTTCAAATATTTGAGGTGTGAGAGGGAATGGAGGTGTGGAAGGGAAGAGGAGGTTGAACTGGGTGACGTTGTTGAGGATGGAGGAGGGAAGACGGTTTATGAGATGACACGTCATCGAAATCCCAAAGTGCCAATAAGCCTTGGGAACGTGCATTTGAATCATAAAGGAGCGAGCAACATCAAGAAGATGTCTATTTTTGCGCTCAGCCACACCGTTTTGTTGAGCAGTATATGCACATGAAGTCTGATGAATAATCCCAAACTCAGAGCAGAGGTTATCGAACTCATGACTAGTGTATTCTCGAGCATTATTCGTCCGTAGTGTTTTGATTTTGTCGGAGAATTGTGTGCGAGTCTCAAGAACAAAAGCCCGGAATACACGAGGAAGTTCGGAACGTTCACGAAGTAAGTACAACCATGTCATTCGAAAATAATCATCAATAAAGGTGATAAAATAACGATAACCAAACACACTTGTTATTTTGTACGGGCCCCAAACATCAGAATGGACTAACATAAAAGGAGTAGAGCTCCGGGTATAGTGAGTAGGAAAAGAGGAATAGTGTCGTTTCCCCAAATACAAGAATCACATGTAAAAGCAGGAAGAACATTATGAAGAGCCTTCTTGAGAACCAGAAGAGGAGTATGCCCAAGACGTCGATGTCAGTCAACAGAGGAGACATAGGAGAGAACGATAGGGGAGATATCAAGAAGGTAGAGCCCGTTGTGCAGTCGTCCTTTACCAATGATACTATGCGTCTGTCGGTTCTTCGTCAGAAACAAAGAAGAGGTGAATGTGATAGATCAATCCAAATCGGTAGTAAGGCGACTAACAGAAAGTAAATTAAACGGAGAGCCCAGGACATGGAGAGCCGAGCGAAGATTAATAGAGGGATTGAGATGTATATCAGCAGAGCCGGAGACAAGAGAGGTGTTGGCATTGGCTATAGTGATACACTTTGGATGCGGAGAATCCAAGTATTGGGGTGGCTTCAAGGAGGTGATATGGTGAGTAACAACTGAATCCACTATCTAACGCGGACTAGTGGAGAGATAAGCGATACCTTCATGAGAGACGGAGGCAGGTGAGTTGTGGAGCAACCCCTGAAGTTGTTGGAGCTAGAGACGGACTTCATCAAGATCAGCACGAGTGACAGAAGGGCTAAGGGCAACAACAAAAGCATTTGGACGAGGAGGGATACCATGTTTGCGGTAGCAGGTCGCCTCATGGTGTCCATCCTTACCATAGAAAGAACACTTAGACCTCAGCCGGCCACCTCGACCCCTCCCTCGAGAGTCTGTACGTCCGCCATGGTTAGGGGAGGGAGATGGAGTAATAATGCAGAAGATTGCTGGAGAAGAGCCGGTGAAGGATGATTGATAGCGGAGAAGGATGATTGATAGCATCAGGAGGCGGTGAAACCTTTAACAACATGGAACACACATCAGAGAATGAGGGAATAGTAGCAGATGAGAGGATCTGAGCCTGAAAACTATGAAGATGAGGCGGAACACGAGCCATCATCATGGTAATACCAACAGCTTTCTTTTGAGCGCACTGGGCAGCTAGATCCATAGTTGGGGGCTGATGCTGAATCCAGGCCTCAACCAGCGTCTTGGGCCTAGCAACAAAGGAGGTTAAATCAGTAACACTGCCTGAGTCAAGGGTCTGAAGATCGTTGATGATGTCGTACAGGTGTTGGAGACTGTCCTTGTCAGAGTATAGGGAATGGAGCTTATCCCACATTGCTTTGTCCGTCTCATGATACATGACCATGCGGTAAGGTTCGCCATCAAGGGAGTTGAGAAGCCAAGTCTGAACACGACCATCGTCACGCAGCCAGTCATCAGTAGGTGCAGAAGGAGTATCCTTAGTTAGATGAGTAGAAGTCCCTTTGAATGAAGTACCCAACGGACAGAATGCACCCACTCAACAAAATTCTTCTTCCCAACAAGAGAGATGGTGGTGATTCTCAACTTGTCATGGAGTTCAGGAGCAGGGACCATTGGACCAAGCGGGTTGGAGGAGAAGAATCAGTAGAGGAATCCATGACCACACGACCAGGCGGCTAGGCGAAGCGGCTAACCGTCAAGGAGGGTAAGCGGCCAAGCAAGCACAGCAGACAGGCCACCGCAGACAGGGACAGAGGCAACAACAACAAATTTGGCGGACTGACAATACACAGGCGGCAAGACCTATAACGGCTAGGCAAGACCGCTGTGATCAGGAGACAATACTGCCAACGAGCAGCAGACTGAGAAGCAGCGAACAGGAGATAAGACCGCAACGAGCAGATAACACGACATCGCGGTTTGAAGTAGGCTAACCAACAAGGCCGCGACAGATTGATGAGCAGCGGACTGAGAAGAGACCGCGAAGGACTGAGAGAAGACAAGAGTCTGACCGAAGTAAGCAGTAGTCAGTACAGAGTGCGGCAGAACGACAAGTACTGAGTGCGGACTAAGAAGAGGCCGCAGACAGGAACAAAGGGTTGCGGTTAAGACGGAGAAGCCGACAAGCAGAGCAAAGAGGGAACTTCGGGCGAACATAGAGAGCAGACCGCATGTCGCGGCAAACACAATCCAATGGCAAGACACTGAGAAGAACCGCGATTAGCAGCAACACAGACCAAACCACGCGGCAAGGGCAGACTGCGGCGAACAACAAGTAGACCGAAGCGGGTAACGTGTAGACCGTATCGGGTAGCGTGTAGTCCGCATCGAACAAAGACAGGAGCAACATCCAGCAATGGTGAGGTCAAAGACCAGACCGCAATGGTTAAAGAGACAGACCGTGCGATCAAGGAAGAGTAGTAGGCAAGATGAGGACAAACCAGGCAGACCGCGGTGGACACAGAGCTGACTGCAGGGTGACAGCACGGTGGGACCCAACAGTGAAGTCTATAAAAGCAAAAGGAGATCCGAAAACAGAAGGTGGGAACAACATGCCGAGTACCCTGCGGATAGAAATGGTCTGTCCGCCAGAGTCTGGAGAGAAAGAGACCGCAGGAGGGTTGCGGTTAGACAGAACCGCTAACCGCCTAAAGACAGGAGACCAGAGAGGGGTTTGTAGTTAGAAAATCAGAGACCGCCCAGAGGGATCGAGTGACTCTGATACCATGTAGAAAAGTGCACAAACACTTGGGAAAAAACTGTTAAACTTTGTATATCCTTCTTGTATATGTAAATACAAGTATGAGTACACTCGCACACACACACACATATATATATAGGGAGAGGAGAGAGAAGCGTCCCTTTTTCAAGATGTGAGACTATTACATAAAGAGTAAGAAGACCTATGATGGGCCATTATATAGGCCTTTGCATGTTCTTTTTCTAATACATTTAAATCGTCACGAAATTTCTTATATCTTCACATACATTGTTCGTGTTATCGTGAAAAGTCGATTAAGTTATGATCTTCTAAAATCATCTATACATAATGCATGATATATTAAGTCTCGCGTTCTAACCATGTTCCTTTGTAAGTATATAATTATAAGAGATATTTCATAAATTGATTACTTGATGCATGCTATATTACTCGCAGGCTAACCAAAATGAATCAAATTTCTTACCTCGGTGTTGCGGCATTCATAACCGCGATTTGACGACATGATTTCTTTAGATTATTTTGAACTCCACATAAGTAAATCCAGTAATGTAGGCCAGATTCAGGAGGTGATTTTAAATATTTAAATAAATACACTAGGAGGCGATTTGGTGAAATTCAACTCAAAGTTTATTATGCGTTCATTCTTAATCTCAGAACAGTCAAATGTTGTAAGACTATTAAACAAAATTTGGGAATGAAATTCTTTCGCGCTTGCGGTTTGAATCTTTACACGGATCAAATGTTCCACAGAAAAAAATACATAAAACAATTTATGAAAAGTAATGATAATCATGAATAATTATGGAGATTAGGGCAAGCTCATAACTATTTCAGGAACCGAATACAAAAATTGTAATGAAGTTTAAGCTTGGAAATTAAGGAGTTTTACCCAGGTCATAGAAGGCTGTGATTAAGAGATCTGATTCACTATTGCTAGATTGTCTCTGAGGGTCGGGTGATGCTCAACGATCGACTGGAAGAGTTACGAGGAATCGGCAGTTATCTGTAGGACTTCTGGGATGGAACGGAGAACGGGGCTGGAGACCTCGACGTCGATAGGCTTCTGTGGGACTTCACAGGAAGTCGGACATAGGAGCATCGGAGCTCGCAGGAGTGTCGTCGCGAGGGAGTTCTACCGTCAGAAAGTTTGTTGAGGCAGACGACGATAGAGTCGCGTGCTAGAGGCAATTACAACGGACGCCGCAGGTTGCCTGAGATCTGAAGGAGGCCGTCGATTTCAACACTGGCGTTGCTGAAGGGTTGGGGAGGGAACTCGTTTGTCGGCCAACAGAGGGGAACGAGAAGGGTTCTTATTTCCTCTGTATTTTGGCCTCCCGAAGGCTAACCATTGTCAGTTTTTTCTTGAAATCTTCTTTTTGGCTTTATGTATCTTTCCTTACCACTCTGATGTAGGACTGTCTTATATGATGGAGAAATTATGAGTGACTTCCTACATGCAACCATACATGAGATTTGATGACTTTTAAACTTGCAATAACTTTTCAGAATATGAAATTGCAAACAATTCAACAAGTAGAAACAAAAATAAACTTTGAACTCACACAATGCATAAAGAGGAGGGCTGGAGATGTATTTGGAGTGCTATAGAGAGGCCGAGGTTGCGAACCGGGACTGGATTTGGGCCTCCAGGTATTTGTCAAACTTCTTGCCAGTAAAAATGGGTGCTGGAATGGACTTGTCTAATGGCTGGAGATGACTTACTACTGCTGTATGAATGTTGGCAGGAGGTTGGAAGCTGTGGAATTCCTCAAGGCTGAAGGGAAAACTGCTGATAGGGGTATATGATCCTGGCAGCAATTGAGAGGGGCGTGAGGAAGCAAATGGCTTGCTGTTTGACAGTTCCAGCAACAGGAATGCTGTGATTTTTCTTCCTGGACAGCTACAGGGGTGGTTTAGCTGTGTGGAAAATGTAGGAAGTAGTGGGTGAGTGGAGTGGAGTAATTTTAGGATGGTGGCCTACAACTAAGGAGATGTTGTGTTAGTGGGGTAGTGGAGGTAGACTGGTAGTGGAAGGTAGTTATGGAGGTTATGCGAGGTGGTGGTGGTTGGCCGGAGGTGATCACTGTAGTTGGCCGGAGGTGGTCGCCGGAGAGGCGGCCGGTGGTGACTGAAGGTGTTTTCCGGCGATCGCCGGAAAACTAAAAATGAGGGAAACTTGAAGGGTGATGGTGGAGGTTCGCCGAAAATGATGATGGTCTCCGGAGATGTTTTCCGGCAATCACCAGAAAACTAAAAATGATGAAGTGGAAAGGGGAATAGATGGGAATCACCGAAGGTGATCGGAGAAGTTCTCCGGTGATCGCCGGAAGTGGAAATGAAATCTTTTGGAGGTGATTTAGGGGCTGTTTTCGGACTTTAGGGGCCGTTTTGTTGATTTAATGGGGAGGGATGTTAGAGAAGAGGTTCCATGGCAAGGAGGAGGTGGTGGGTGGTCGGCAGTGGAAGGGGACGAGGAATATGTGTGTCCGACTGACTTGGATAACTGGAGGAGTTGGGGCTGCTGTAGCCATCCAAAGAAGATGGGAGGAGGGGGAACCAAGGCTTCATGCCAAGGAGGAATGGGAGGGGGATCAAGGCTTCACACCCCAGTTCGGCTTCGGCATAAAAATGACCAAATATTAGGATTCTATGCTCCAATATTGAATGCCCCAAATATGAGTCATCTACCCCTGTTTATAGACTATGAGACTATTATGGACAGTCATGATTCTCCGATCACGACGGCCCTTAAAATATATGAAAATAAAAATCACAAAAATACAAACAAAATAGCTAAAATTCTCGGATCGTTGATCTATGGACAATTCTAATCATCGTGTAAGTCGATGTGTGTTGCAATCCCCATCACGCATTTTTTTTCACTGTTGCATGTATACTTAGCTTTTTTGTATTGATTTAAGTTCACTATAGTACTACTGCTTTCATTCTTTGAAATCTTTCATTGTTTATACACAAGGAGGGCAGAGGGAGTATGATCATATTGTTTGGTTAGATTTTTCTTTAAGCTAAATGGCTAAAACGAACTAGTATCAAATACTACTTATACGAGGAATCAACACTTTTGCTGACAATGGTGTTGACTAGGACAAAGGCAAAGGCCAGATAAGTTGGTTTTCATTGAGAATTTAGTGTACTTTTCTTAAAGTTCTACTAAGCATGCCCTGCAATCTAATTAAGAACACCTTTGAGAATTTAGTTTTTTTCCTTGTGTGTTTTTTTTTCCTTTGCCTGTATATTCAAATGGGTTGTTGTAATGGATAATCCATTGAATCTTCTTTCGGAAATTTCCCCCCTATTTCTAATGGTTGAATCGATTACAGGAGCCCCTTGGTGGTGCACATACTGATCCAACTTGGACTTCGCAACAAATAAAACTTGCTGTCATAAAGGCAATGAAGGTGCATATTCAAGATGACATTAATTTTTTGCAACAGTATTAGTTAAACTTTGTTTAAATGATTTATAACATTTTCAGTCCAGGCCTTTTATCTCTTCAATTTTCAGTTTCTCTAGTTTATTAATTGCAAATTTATGATATGAAATGTATTATTATTCTTTTGCGGGTCCAATGTACTGAGATACAATTGCTTGGCTACAAGGTATGCATGTGAATAAAATCAGGGGGAATGTGTATGTAACCTGAGGGTCATTAGCTGCTTAAGATTTTACTTGGAAAAAGTGAGAAAGAAAGTTGAAGCCCATATAACTTTGTTTGGGATTTGCAATTAGATTTAATCACATTTTTGTTATGTGGTTGCTGTCCAGTGAATTAAAACTAAACTTTTGATAATCTTGCTTTTTTAATTAAAATTGAAATTTGAGAAAATTTTAAATACTTGTAATTTTTATACTTTACTACCTCGGTGGATCAGTTTTTCAGTTCTATATAGAAAATGATAAGGCTAACTTAATTCTGTGAATGAATTTCTAAAGGACATACTAAATATATTTAATTGCATCATCATTTGTAAAGGCAGTTAAATTATTTTTATTAGGTTACGTTATAGCTAGGTGCACAGTATTTGAGGTGCTTGGTTTGCTTCTTTCAAGAGTGTTATGAACGAGATGGAGGATTTGGGAGAGAAGATGTGGATTGTAGGGGTTGGGAGAAAGAGGATAGAAATACCTTGAGAGTCTTCGAAAATCCTCCACAAAGCCATCCTAGGAGTATTAATACCCCTCGGGCCCAGGAGGGCTGGCCTGCCCATCCCCATAGGGGCTGAACCGGTTGGTTCAACCTCACCTTTCGCCATCTGAATTAATTTAGGGGGGTTGAACCGGTTGGTGCAACCCCACTTGATGCCCCTTCCTCCGTCTTTGGTCTTGCTGCCCCGCGAATAGGGGTGCAAGTTGAGTTGAGCCGGCTCGAAAGCTCGATGAGCCGGCTCGAAAAAAGCTCGACTCGAGCTCGATCCTGTGGAGCTCGAGCTCGACGAGCTCGAGCTCGATTACGAGTCGAGCTCGAGCTCGATTACGAGTCGAGCTCGAGCTCGATTACGAGTCGAGCTCGAGCTCGAATATTATTGTTCATAAGCTCGCGAGCCGGCTCGCGAGCTTTTTATTCCAATATTTTTTAAAAAAAATATTAAAATATATAAAAAATCAGGCTCATGAGCTAAAAAGCTCGTGAGCAGCTCGAGCTCGACTCGAGCTCGCGAGCTCGAAGCTCGAGCTCAGGCTCGATAACCTGGCATTGAGCTCGAGCTCGAGCCAGTACAAAATGGGCTCGACGAGTTCGAGCTCAAGCTCGAAATGATCAACTCGAGCTCGAGCTTGGAAATTTTGCCAAGCTCGACTCGTTTGCACCCCTACTCGGCCGTTATGAGGATTTATAACATCCCCCCCCCCCCCCTCAACAACCAGCTTGTCCTCAAGGTGGAAATTTAAATAAAGTTCATGGAACTCGAGCATATCGACCCAAGTGTTGTGTGTTGGAGATAAGTTCTTCCATTCAACAAGGATTTCTTGACCGTATTCCATTCCACATTTCTTTTACTTAGTGAGCGGCGCCTCCTTGAGAAGTGGTTGCAATTCTCCGCTATTGGTTGCTTCCGGTAGGGGTCCGCCTGTGTTGTTTCCCTGATTTTCTTCTTTAATAAGGGGACGTGGAATGTGGGATGAATATGCGAGCCCGTGGGGAGTTCCAATGTGTACGCCACCCATCCCACCTTCTGAAAGATCCTGAAGGGACCATAATAGCGGGCACTAACTTCTGGTTAGTCCTACGGGACACCAAAGCTTGTCTGTAGGGTTGGATCTTCAAGAAGACTTCATCACCAACTGCAAATTGACGTTCGGACCAGTGTTTATCCGCCTGCACCTTCATTCGGTTTTGGGCGGCCATGAGGTTTTCTTGTAACACGGCAAGGGTACTGTCCCGGATGCGCAACTCACGATCAACAATAGGTAGTGTCGTTCCCCCTGGTTCTTATGTACCCAAGCTCGGGGCGGAGCGCCCATAGACAATTTCAAAAGGACTAAATTTACTGGCCGTGTGATAGGAGGTATTATAGCAGTACTCTGCCCAATGCAGCCACCGTGTCCATGTGCGGGGTTCGTCCATCACGATGCATCGTAAGTATGTCTCAATTCCTCGATTGAGTACCTCTGTTTGTCCGTCTGTTTGTGGATGGTTGACAATACTCATACATAGGCGAGTGCCCTATTTCTTGAAGAGTTCCTTTCAGAAGTTGCTCACAAAGATTGGATCCTTATCAGAGATGATGGCCCGATGAACCCCATGAAGCCTGATTATCTCCCGCACAAACAAGTCTGCTATTGATTCACCTATGTAGGGATGACTCAGAGCCAGGAAGTGCCCATATTTTGATAATTTATCCACCACTACTAAAATGACTGTCTTTCCTTGGAACTTCGGTAGCTCGTCGATGAAGTCCAAATAAACAGTGCCCCAAATCTGTCGTGGTATATCCAGGGGATTGAGTAGACCCGCCAGGGATGTGGTCTCGTATTTCTGTCGTTGACAAATCTCGCATTGCTGCACATACCGCTGGACATCCCTTCGTTTGCCCTTTTAGATCATATTAGCTTTCACTCGTTGTAGGGTACGTAGAATTCCTGCATGTCCCCTACTAGTGAATATTGGAACTTGTGTAATATAGTGTCCTTCCATGGCGACGTTGAGGATATGACTACCCGGTCGTGAAAGTACAAGTGCCCGTTCTGCAGTCAAAATTCGGGAGAAGTGTCCTGTCCTTGTCGAAGTGACTCTATGATAGGACGAAGCTCGAGGTCCTGTAGAATCTCCTTATGTATGTCATCTAGTGCTCTGATCAGTGGACCTGAGATGTGCTGGAGTGTCCCCTCTGGTAAGCGGGATAGTGCGTCAGCCACAACGTTTTCCTTCCCTTGCTTATAGATTATCTCGTAGTCGTAGCCCAGCAGCCTTCTCACCCATTTCTGTTGTAGAGGATATGTCACCCGTTACTCAAAAAATGTTTCAAACTCTGATGATCAGTACAACCTTAAAGTGTCCACCCAATAGATACGGTCACCAAAAAGACACAACATGTATAATGGCTAGTATTTCTTTCTCGTAGGTAGACAAACCCCACGTCCGTGGTGCTAACGCCCTGCTGAAGAAAGCTATCGGTCTCCCCTCTTGCATGATAATGAACCCAATCCCTACACCGGAAGTATCAGTCTCTAGAATGAATTCCCTAGTGAAATTGAGGAGATCTAGCACTGGTGTTGTTGTCATGGCTGTCTTGAGAGCTTGAAATGCAGCTTCTGCTTTCTCCTGCCAGCAAAAGACATCCTTATTTAACAGTTGAGTCAACGACCGGGCTATCTTCCCATAATCCTTCACGAACCACCTGTAGTGGCCTATCAACCCGAGGAAACCCCGGATAACATGGACAGTGCGCGGCCTAAGCCACATTTGCATGCTCTCAACCTTCTTGGGATCGGCCTTGACTCCTTATGCGGATACAATGTGGCCCAGTTACTCCACCCCTTCCTAACCAAAAGAACATTTGGATCGCTTGACATAGAGCTAGTGCTGTCGGAGTATCACGAACACTTGTTTCATATGTTGGAGATGCTCTTCCCAGTTGGCACTGTAGATAAGAATGTCATTAAAAATATTAATACAGACCTGCGGAGGAGGGGTAGAAAAATCTCGTTCATCACTGCCTGAAATGTAGAGGGTGTGTTGGAGAGTCCGAACGACATCACAACGAACTCGTAGTGACCATCATGTGTCCAGAAGACGGTTTTAAAGATATCCTCGTCCTTCATCCTGATTTGGTGGTACCCTAAGCGCAGATCTAGCTTAATGAACAAGCGTATTCCGTGTAGTTCATCCAGGAGTTCCTCGATCATGAGAATATGGAACTTGTCTTTGATGGTAGCGGTGTTCAGAGCGCAGTAGTCAACACAAAAACTCCACGAGCCATCCTTTTTCTTCACCGGGATGATGGGAGGAAAACGAGCTGGTGCTGGGTTGAATAATTCTTGCGGATAGCATCTCCTTCACGCTCCGTTCTATCTTGACCTTTTGAATGTGCGGATAACGGTAGGGTCGAATGTTGGTCGGCTCAGTTCCTTCCTTCAGGCTGATCTGGTGATCTCAGAATCGCCAAGGGAGTAACGATTGAGGTTCCTGGAATGCCTTTGGATACTGGTGGAGTAGTGATTTCGTCTCTCCTGGGACTTCTTGCGGGAGTCTTGCCTGTGGTATGAGCTCCATAATCACCTCCATATTCTCCTCTTGTTCCCACAGTCTCTCTAATCACCGAAGAGAGAATTCCTTCATTGGAGAGGTTCTGGTCCCATTTAAACAGTATTGTCTCCCTTCCTGAGCAAATTCCAAGGTTATGCGGTCCCAATCCAGGGTTACCTTCCCCAGCTATCGCAACCACTGGACTCCCAGAACCATATCTGACCCGCAGATAGGCAACAAGTAAACATCCATACTTCATGTGCACACCGAACCCCACTCCCTTCAGCTCCCCTTCACACTGCAACTTATTCCCGTCAGCCACCATCACTTGGAAAGAAGCATCATTAGTGATCTCATGTCCCAGCTTCTGTGCCACGATGGGGTTGATGAAGTTGTGTGTGCTTCCACTATCAACTAAGATTGACACCTTCTGTTGGCATATCCACCCTGCGATGCGCATAGTAAGCAGTGTGAATCCTCCCTCCATTGCTTGGATAGATACCCCGAACTCGGTAATGTCCAAGCCGTCTCTTTGCTCTCCTTCTTGCTCCGACTCCCCGTCTTCTTCTTCTCTTAGCATGTGTAAAAGTAGAGAACAAACGACTAGAAAACAAGCCGGAACTTTGAATAATGAAATTTTTATTATCCAAAAAGATATCATTTACAAAGGTATGACCTCTCTTTTATACAATGAAGAAGTAAGAGAGTACAAACTAGCAATGTGGGACTAAAACAAATGTACAGAGACTGAGCGGTTAGAAACAGCAGACCGAACAGGCCGTGCGGTTAGACAATGGGCTAACCGCTCGGCAAGGCCAGAGGAAGAGAGCGAGATGCTGTAGGAGACCGCTAGACCGCCCGGTCTCCAAGCCACCGGAGACAAGCCGCCAGACCGCCGGACTACGAACAACAACAGCCTGGGTATCAACCCACTGGAGAGAACCCGCCAGACCGCCCGGTCTACAACCCGCCAGGCCCAAACCACCAGACCGCCCGGTCTCATACTTCAACACTTCCCCTCAAGCTGGAGCATAGATATCAATCATGCCCAGCTTGTCACAGATGTGGAAGAATGAAGTAGAAACTGGCTTGGTGAAGATATCTGTCAGCTCTTTGTCGGAGGTGACAAACAGAGTACAAATCTGTCCCTTCAAGACCTCTTCCCGGATGAAATGGCAGTCGACTTCTATATGTTTCGTTCTCTCATGGAAGACCGGATTTTTGGATATGTATATAGCGGCCTTGTTGTCACAGAACATAGGAAGAGGATAGTCATAGACCTCTCCTAGATCAAACATGAGAGCCCGCAACCATTTTAGTTCATACGTGGTTGACGCCATACTCCGATACTCAGCTTCTGCACTGGATCTTGAGACAACAGACTGCTTCTTGCTCTTCCAACTCACAAGATTACCTCCAATAAAGGTGCAAAAACCAGATGTAGACTTCCGGTCACCTTTATCATCCGCATAGCTTGAGTTTGAATAGGCTTCAACTCTCAGATGACCATGCTTCTGAAAGAGTAACCCTTTTCCTGGTGCTGCTTTGACATACTCTAATATCTTCAAGGCAGACTGAAGATGACATTCCCTGGGAGCTTGCATGAACTGACTAACCTTGCCTACAGCATATGCGATGTCGGGTCTGGTCACCGTGAGATAAATGAGTTTGCCCACCAGACGTCTATACCTCGTGACATCAGATATAAAAGGTGAGTCATCTGTCCATGTTTTGTCTTCTCCAGTAGCCATGGGATACTGTGCTGGTTTGACACCGGTCAGTCCTGCATCTTGTAGAAGATCAAGAGCATACTTCCGTTGAGAGAGAACCAGCGAGTCGGGCTTCCGAGAGATTTCTATCCCCAAAAAGTACTTCGGGGAGCCCATATCCTTCGTGACAAGGTGTTGACGGAGGTGTTTCTTTGTCAAGTCCACTCCAGCCTGGTCATCGCCGGTCAGAAGAATATCATCTACATACACCGCCAAAACCACAAGGCCCGATGCGGTTTTGCGAATAAACAACGAGTGATCAGCTGAACTTCTTGCAAAACCAATGACAGCCACAATGCTACTGAACTTGTCGAACCATGTCCGAGGGCTCTGTTTTAGGCCATAGATGGCCTTCTTCAGCTGACATACACGTGTCTCCCCCTGAGCAACATACCCCGGAGGTTGCTCCATGTAAACGTCCTCGTGAAGATCCCCATAGAGAAAAGCATTTTTGACATCAAGCTGGGAAATAGCCCAATCCCGGTTGACGGCCACAGAGAGAAGAACACGGATGGTGCTGAGGCGAGTAACTGGGGAGAAAGTATCAAAGTAGTCAACCCCATAAGTCTGAGTAAAGCCTTTGGCCACCAGTCGGGCCTTGTAGCGTTCCACAGTGCCGTCGGGGCGAAATTTCACAACAAACACCCAGCGACAGCCAACCACATCAGTGCCCACTGCTGGAGAAACAAGGGTCCAGGTACCCCTTTCAGTAAGAGTGGCGATTTCCTCATCCATGACAGATTTCCAATGAGGGATAGCAAGAGCTTCCTGGTAGGTGCGGGGAGTAGTAGTAGCCGAGATAGCCAAAGCAAAATTCCTGCGAGAATGAGTAAGCTGATCATAGGAAACAACAGCCGCAAGCGGATGTTGGGTGCACGCCCGCACCCCTTTGCGAAGAGCAACGGGGAGATCCAGGTCGTCTTGAGCCTCAGGGACCGGAGCGTCCGTGGCGGAGAAAGCTGGCCCAGGACTCGAGAGAGACGGCTGCGGAGAAGAGGGACAAGGGGAAAGGGGTATAACAGGGAAAGGAGGAGGCGGAGGAGGAGTGGATGTGGGAGGGGAGACGTCGATATGCGTGGAAGGAACACAAAGTGATGGTGGAGAGTAAGAGACCTCAGGAGGAGGAGGGGATTGAGATGAGAAGTAGGAGGCATTTTCGAAGAAGGTGACGTCCGCGGAAACAAACTGTTTTCGCAGAACGGGGTCAAAGCAACAATAGCCTTTTTGAGTGGTGGAGTAACCCAAAAAGACACATTTTGTGGAGCGGGGAGAAAGCTTATCCCGGGTAGCGGACGGAGCATGCACAAACGCCGTACACCCAAAGATACGAAAAGGGAGAGGAAAGGGTTCCTTGCCAGGGTAGAGAATGGAGAAGGGGGTCTTGCCATGAAGAACAGTCGAGGGAATGCGATTAATGAGATAGCAGGCAAGAAGAACAGCATAGCCCCAATAGGAGCGAGGCACCTGCATCTGCGTCATAAGAGTGCGAGCGACGTCAAGGAGATGACGGTTTTTGCGTTCCGCCACCCCATTTTGTTGGGAGGTGTAAACACAGCTGGTCTGATGAACAAGACCATGTTGCATACAAAAAGATGAAAACTCATGACTAAGATACTCTTTAGCATTATCAGAGCGAAGAATTTTAATAGAAACATCAAACTGAGTTTTGATCATATTATAAAAGGATTGCCATACAAAAAAGAGTTCAGAGCGATCTTTTAAGAGATACACCCAAGTACATCTAGAGAAATCATCAATAAAGGTTACAAAATAAGAACTACTCCGACCAATGGTGAGAGTAAGAGCAGGACCCCAGACATCAGAATGAATGAGATCAAACGGGCGAGAGGAACCACGACCTTGCTTCGGAGGGAAGGAGGAGCGGTGATGTTTGCCCAGCTGACACGCATCACAGTTGAGCGGAGGGCCAGTGGAAGGTAAGTGGGGGAGAAGCTGACGAAGAATCCGAGCTGGAGGATGTCCAAGGCGAAGATGCCATTGAAGCAGATCGGTAGACGAGGAAAAGAAGTCGGACAGAGCGGAGACGTTGTCGAGGAAGTAGAGGCCGCCACTCTCAGTCCCAGTAGCAATCGTCCGTTGGGTCCTCGGGTCCTGAAAACAACAAGAAGTAGGAGTGAATAAGACAGAACACTGAAGTTGTTTGCATAAGGTAGTAGCAGAGAGTAAATTGCAAGGAAACTTCGGGACATAGAGAGTGTCCACTAAGCAAAGCGACGGGGTAACTTGCACCATGCCCGTCCCATGAACCGGGGAAGGAGAACCATCCGCAACAAGAACCGGGGGTAACCGATCATGCGTTTCGAGGAGAGAGAAATATTGAGGGTTGCCGGTCATGTGATTTGTAGCACCAGAGTCAATCAGTCATTTACCTTGGGTAACGACGTGAGCACTACCTGAGGTCGTGACCACAGAGGCAGATGGCCGAGAGGAAGTATCACCAGAGGGGCGAAGATGAGGATGTTTCTGCCAGCAGCGGTCAACAGAATGGCCGGTACGACCACAGTGAGAGCAAAGGAACCTGGACGGTCCGCGCGTTCCGGAATGGCTGCGGCCACTAGTGCCGCCCCGCTGAGTTTGGTGAGCATAGGCGTCCTGCGGAGGAGGGGAGGACAACAGAGGGCGCTGGAGCAGCGAAGTGACAGCTGCGATGCGAGCTGCGGTGGCATCCAAGGTAGGTGACTCTGCTTCACCCAAGATTTGCTGGCGGATCATATCAAAAGACTTGGGGAGTCGCAGAAGATAACAAACAATCAGGAGTTTCTGGAAGTGTTTGTGTTGCTCGGCCAAGTCCGCAGAGAAGGGACGATTCTGGAGGATCTCAGCACCAAGGGCCTGAACCTGCTGATAAGCCGCAGCAGGAGTCATGGAAGGACGAGCGAAGAGGTCCGCATAGAGAGTGTAGATCCGGGACGTCTGGGTCCCCTTCGAGTAAAGAGCAGCAAGGTGAAGCCATGCGGTCTTGATCGTCTCATCATGGCGTATGACGGGAATGCATTCATCAGAGAGGCTGTTAGCCAGCCAAGTGCGGACAAGCGCATCACTCGCATCCCAATCATCAAATTGAGCAGAATCTGGAGGAGGAGGGTCATCGGTGAGGTGATGACGTTTGCGCTGAGAGCGAAGGAGAAAGGTGAAAGAAACGCTCCAATCCGGATAATTGGAACCAACAAGTTTAGAAACCGTGGCAAGGTTTCCGGAAGGAGTAAGAGGAGGAGGAGCCGGATTGGCTACAGGAGTGGTGGCAGTTGAATTCTCAGAAAGAGCCATAGAAGAAAACAACGGGAAGCCGCGCGGTTAGGAAGCAAACCGCGGGAAGGAGAGCTGCAGCGGTCACGATGTCAGACACCAGCGGCCAGAAAAGCCACGACCAGGCCGCAGAACAAGCAGAGGGAGAGAAGTCGGGCGGCTAGAAGGCAGACCGCGCGAACAGAAGGGGAGAACAGGTCGCGGCAAAAAACAGATCGCGGCGACTAAAGGGCAAAACACAAGGCGCGGCGAAAACAGGTCGCGGCAATGAAAGAAGAGAAGAAGGGCACGACGACTAGAACAGGTCGCAAGCAAACAGGCGGAGGAAACAGGCCGCGAAAACAGGTCGCGAGAAGAAGAAGCAAGCCGCGCGGATAGTGCGGACAGAATCAGGAGCCAAAGATCGATGGATCTGATACCATGTAAAAGTAGAGAACAAACGACTAGAAAACAAGCCGGAACTTTGAATATTGAAATTTTTATTATCCAAAAAGATATCATTTACAAAGGTATGACCTCACTTTTATAGAATGGAGGAGAAGTAAGATAGTACAAACTAGCAATGTGGGACTAAAACAAATGTACAGAGACTGAACGGTTAGAAACAGCAAACCGAACAGGCCGTGCGGTTAGACAATGGGCTAACCGCTCGGCAAGGCCAGAGGAAGAGAGCGAGATGCTGCAGGAGACCGCTAGACCGCCCGGTCTCCAAGCCACCGGAGACAAGCCGCCAGACCGCCGGACTACGAACAGCAACATCCTGGGTATCAACCCGCTGGAGAGAACCCGCCAGACCGCCCGGTCTACAACCCGCCAGGCCCAAACCACCAGACCGCCCGGTCTCATACTTCAACAGCATGTACAGTGTACTTGTCGTCACAGTTGAAACACAATCTCTTCTCCTTCCTCGCTTGTAGCTCCGACAATGTCAATTTTCTTACGGTTTCCTTTTCGGTCACCACCTGTTCCTTCCTGACAGCCAAAGGGTTTGTTGTATTTCTCGTATTCCCCACTTTTGACCTCTGTCGGTTGAATCATTCCTCCTGAATCCGGGCCAGGCTAATGGCGTGGGCCAAGCTGTATGGCATATAAACATGCACTTCGTCTCTGTTGTCATCCTTCAATCCGTATACAAAGCAACTCAGTAGTGTTTTCTCCTCCCACTATACTCTATTCATGAGTCTTTCAAACTCTGTGTGGTATTCCATGATGGTCCCCTTCTGTCTCAGTTTCTGGAGGTAAGATTCAAAGTATTCATATTCTAATGGTCCAAAATGGGCTGCAAATCCATCAATGAACTCGGCCCACGACGCATATTCACGCCCGCGGAGGAACCACTAGATCCACTGGAATGTGTCATCTTCCAGATGGAATGAGGGCATCTGTACTTATTGTTTTTCTGAAATCCCGTGGTAACTGTAAAACAACTCCGCCTTTTAGATCCATTCCAGCGCGTCTCCTCCTTTGAACTTGGGATAATTCATGCGAGTCATCTTCGGTTGCATGTGGGCTCTCAGATTTTGTGGTTCGAGGCCCCCGTACTCTTGCCAAAGTCCGGTCAGTCGCATCGGTCCAGCTACAGGTACCCCGCCATCCTCCCCGTACGGGATTCCGACGTGTGCTTCTATTGGGAGTGGCATGTACTCTCATGCGCCCCCCATAGTTGTTGTCGATCGAAGTTGTACGTCTAGGATTGGGAAGTAGCCCATCCCGTAGGGGAAACCCTGTCTGAACTGGGCGTCGATCCCCCTGGAAGTCTTCCCGCTCCCTGTCGAAGCCATGCGCGTGGGCGCCTTCCGCCTGGTACCAAAAATATTCATTGGATGCTCCATTGAAGCCTTCCGTGGTTGCGTCGATCTCGTATGGCTGTCGTCGGGGCCCTTCCGCCCTTCCTCTGTCTCCTATGTGGCCTCAGAAAGCTATTCGGGAAGGAAGTCACAACTTTCGTTTTGTTGCCTTTGTCGTAGTAAAACGGAAATCGTGAACTCCAAATACGTTTTCATTTAGAGTTTTCGAAGTAGCGTTCGCTGAAAAAATTCGGGCGAAAACCCAACAATGAGTCTATTATCCTACGAGAAAATATAGAGACATGCAAAAAGAAAAAAGATAGAAACAAATTACCCACGGAAAGAGACGTCTTTCCGTATCCGAAGTCGATGACGATCACACGAGGAACTCCTCGTCACCTTCGATCTTCCGCTCCGAGGTCGGCCGCTATCGCACACAGACACTACGGAAATAAATCGCTCACTCACACACTAAGTGGCTCCACGGAATCTCAATCACTCAACGAGTTTTGAGGAGCCACAAAACCAAACACAAACACAATTTCTTTCAATTATGTTGTTCACAGATTCAGCAAGCCACACTTCTCTATTTTCTCCCTCAAGGTAGTTCCAACGGGAAGGACTCACAAGAGAAACAGGAATCTCGAAAAACACTCAATCAGCACAGTAACATTTACTCTCCACTGTTCAGCATCGTCAAGCAGGAAACAACAGAACTGGTTTTATAAAGCTCAAGCACAGTAAAATTGATTTTACTATTCACTTTCTCACTTTATAATACAACTGTTCATCATTAAATAAACAACAAACAGAGTATTTCTCTCCTTCTCAGTGGAACGCAAACATACAACGACAGCAAGGAAAAATTTATCATCAATTATCGAATACACCTAACAGGGCTCACAAACAGGAAGTTAATCAGCAATCGAAATCCTTCATCAAAAAAAAATCTCCCCATTCTTCAACAACCAAATCCCTTTTATAGGGTTTCAAGAAAAAGAAAAAATGTAACCCCCATGAGGTCTGACATTGGCGAAGCCTGAAGGTGCGTCCATGACGGAACGTGGAGCTGAAAACTGCCGGGAGAGGTCGTCGTGCTCTTCGATTGCGCCTGGCATGGCTGGATCGTGGGTGGCGTCGTGGGGAAACTAGCGGAGGAAGCACCAGATGCGGGCTTTTAATCACGTGCAACCACACTATCGGGAAGGAGCCGCGGGAACCAAGCCCTAATCTTGCGGGAGCGATAGACTCTGAGAAGAACTGTGCAGGCCGCTGGATGCTGAACCGGCTTCCTTGGGGAGTGCTTTAAACCATACTATTAAGAGGACACTTATATATATATATATTTATGTATTATATATATATATATATATATATATATATATATATATATATATATATATATATATATATTTCCACACAAATTACAAACAACACAAAATGACACAAATAAAATATGCAAAGTTCAGGGTGGATAGAGATCCGGTCGGGCACTTTTGCGACGACCAGATCTGGGCTGGTCTCCATCACCTCCCTTACTTAGCGGCTAGTCCCTCAGACCGCAGTCCTTGCAATGCCACCAACTCATGTGGAGGCTCCTCCTCCACCACCCTATTCGCAAGGTCTAACCGTAGCTTCTCTGCAACCTCAGGAAGAAGAATATGCTTCCCGCCGAGATTTTTTCCGAGAAGCAGGCCGAGGAAGTCCAACCAGAGCACTGAATTTATAGGAGAGTTACCTATGCCCTCTAGCTCCTGCTGCAGTTTCTGCCCCTGTTGCAGCTTATCCTCCATCTACTCACGCTTATTATGACATAAAGGAGATTTCTCCCTTTACCGATAAAGTTTGTTGGGAGCCTGCTCCGAGCAACTTTAGGGAGCCCCGTCTGTTGGTGTATACCGGGGAGACTGACCCGGTCTCGCACATCCAGGCCTTTGAGTCTGCTGTCTCTCTGAGAACTCTCTCAGATGAGACCATGTGCAAGCTGCTCGTGACCTCCTTCGATGGGCAGGCACGAGAGTGGTTCTATGGACTACTTCTTCGGTCCATCTCTTGTTTTGCTGAGCTCCGGAGAGAGCTCCTGTTGAGGTTTTCAACCTCAAAGAAAAGAAAGAGTGGCCCTGCGACATTCTTCGAGATAAAGCAGTGTGAAAATGAGTCCTGAGCTCATTTTGTGGACCGCTTCTAAAAGGAGATCATGGAAGTGCGGAACGTTGACCCATAACTCTACAAAGTCGCTCTGATCAACGGTCTCTGGGAGGTTCCGCTTAAGTTCGAAGCGAATATCATAGAGCCACGAACTTACCAGGAGTTGATAAATCTAGCAAATATGTACATCCAAGGAGAAAGAGCTAATCCCTCCTACTTTCAAATCTGCTTGGAAATGGAAACCAGAGGGATATAGCTAGTTCCTCTTCAGCTGTTTATCCTCCTTCAAAACCTCCTCGTCCAGAGTTCCAGCCTTCTGCTCAAAGAGGAAGGAACTTCCGCCATCGCCACCCTCATCTTGGCCATCAACAGTTTTAGAATACGAAACTGCCGTTGGCCACCTCATCCGTTCCATCTGCCTCCCCCAGTAATGCCATTGTATCAGCCTCAGTATAATGACTCGCAAGAGTCTTTTACCGAATTAAATAGATCAATGGATGAGGTAGTACATATTCTTCAGAAAAGGTCAGATTACAGAAGGCCTCCTCCACTGTAGTCAGATCCCAAGTCGTATAACCTTTCTCTGTATTGTGAACATCATAAGGAGCGGGATTATCTGACAGAGAATTGTCGAGCTTTTTGCTAGCTGGTGGAGAAGTTGTTGAAGGAAAAAAAGCTACAGGACTTAGTCCTGAAGTGCGATCTCGCTAAGCCGTCCACCTCCAAAGGCAAGGAGGTGGCCGAGATCTCCTGGGATTGCGAAGAAGTGAGTGACGTTGGCCACCTTGGCAATGTCAGTTTTGAAGATGATTGTGTCGAAGCAAATGACGAGGGCTCCCTCGACCGCCTCTTTTGTATCCGTGGTGGGGATGGACCCGAGTCATCCAGGAAGGAAAGCATATCAAGAGTTTTTCGGCAGGAGGTTGTTGCTACCTCCTCCTCTGCTCTTGCTAGGGGAATCGTCACTTTCAGCCAGAACGACCTTCTCCCAACTGCTAACCTTTTCATCGATGTTGTGATAAAGGCAGTGATAAAGAACTACACGGTGCACAAAATCTTAATAGACACCGGTAGCTCGACAAATCTCCTCTTCAAGCCAACTTTGAAGCTCTGAAAATTGGGAAGCCTTTGCTTTCCACCGAAGGCCCCTCTATGGATTCTCGGGGGAGAGGAAAGAAGTGGAAGGGAGCGTCATTTTCTCTGTGACACTCGGAGGCATCACAAAGCTGGTCCAGTTCATAGTAGTTGACGCTCCAAGCAGCTACTATACTATTTTTGGAAGGCCTATACTCAATGAGTATCAGGTGGTGGTGTCGACCTTCCATCAGGCCATCAAATTTATTCTCAAGGGGAAGTAATACCGGGTTAGGAGTGATCCGAAGCTAGCTCGGGAGTGCTACATCAGGACGGTTAATGAGATCGATCAAGTGTCTCCCCCAAAATCTCCTGCAGCTTTTCTCATTCTCGAGGTTACAGAGCATTCAGATGCAGCTGAAGAGCCAGTTGAGGAGGATGCTAAAAGGGGAGCTCACCTGGAACCTGCCTAGGTGACTCAAGCAGTCCCCATCGCTGAGGGGGAAGAGAAGAAGCTCACTATCAACATCGAGATTTCAGAATAGGAAAAGGCCCAGTTGATCTCCTATCTTTTGAAGAACCTGGATGTGTTCGCTTGGTCAGCCGACGACATGCCAGGAGTTGATCTGAATGTCGCTTGCCACCACCTCAACATCGATCCCAGCTTCAAGCCTATCCAACAGAAGAAGAGAGGTGACAACAAAGCTTGTTGTTCTTATCAGGGAGGAGGTGGACAAGCTTCTCAAAGCCAAATTCATTCAAGAAACTCAATACCCCGCTTGGGTTTCGAATGTTGTAATGGTGAAAAAACCTGGGGAAAAGTGGAGAATGTGTGTGGATTTTACCAAGCTTAATAAAACATGTCTCAAAGATTGTTATCTCTTGCCTCAAATAGATTTTTAGTTGATTCCGCGATTGGGTATTCATGCTTGATCTTTTTAGATGCGTTCTCCGGTTATCATCAAATTAGAATGCATAAACCCGATGTGCCTCACACGTCTTTCATTACGAACGGTGGTTGTTATTGCTATCTTGTAATGCCTTTCAAGCTTAATAATGCAGGTGCGATCTATCAAAGGATGATGAATTTCATTTTTATGCAACAAAAGGGCTGAAACCTTTAGGTTTATGTTGACAATTTTCTTATAAAAAGCAAATCCTTTTCATCCCACTTAGATGACCTCGCAGAGATGTTCAGTACTTTGCGGAAGTTTAAAATGAAACTTAATTCGTTAAAGTGTCTTCGGGGCTAATAAGGGAAAGTTCCTTGGTCACCTCCTTACACCAGAAGGACGCGCCCCGAATCCGTACAAGGTGAAGACCATCCTGGATATGACACTGTTATGGTCCTCCGTCAGTTATCTTATGATCATGTTGTGTGTATTGAGTCATAGTTATTAGACTCCTCGTAATGTTTTCGTGTTTTAATATTCTATACATCTTATGTAATTACGGGTATGCCACCGGGGTCCTATAAGTCGACCCTTGTCTTGTATTTGGATTTTCAAGCAATGAATATGAAATTTCCTTTCTCTCTCTAAAATTCCTCTCCCTCTTTCTCTAAGCCCTCTCCTCCTCTACGGTTTCATCTTCCTCTTCCACCAACTTCTTCTCTTTTCACAAGCTCTAGGGTTTTAATCCCCTTGTATCCTCGGTGCTCATAACAACTTTGGTATCAGAGCCCTCCTTCCTCCCATTGCTCCTCTTCTTCCGTTGTCACTCATGACATTCGTCGAAGTTCCGGGCAGAAATCTTCCGCTGCGGGTCGTCTTCCCTCCACGCCAAAGCCCGCAAACCCTCTGATCCTCTCATTACTCCTCTATTCTTCAACATCGTGCATCCATCGCTGTATCGACATCACCTCGCCCGCCCTCTCCGACAACACCGTCTCGTTGCTTCGACATTGTCGTTTTCTCTCAAGTAGTCATGCATGTTCGTCGACGTCGTCGACTCCTGCAGTTGCTCTATCCCCGACGACGACGCGCCTTCCACCGTAGCGCCCTCGAGCTGCTTCATCGACGACACAATAACTCGACTCTTGTGTTCATTGTTGTCATCCTGAGCCACACGCCTCCTCCAGTCCACATAACCGTCTAATGTACTCATGACCGTTTGATGCCCTACTTGCATTCGCGGAGGTCTCGTCTCTTCTGCCTGTCTGTGCTTTCCCTTGGCTCCTTTCAGTGCATCGAGCCCCTCAATGTCCAAGTTGCACGTTTCCTCTGTTACCCATTCACAGATATCTCGAGAGCCACACATATCTTCCTTTCATTTCCGAGCCACGTGCCTGATTGCCTTTTCTTTCCCCTTTTGACGTTCCTAGCCACTATTTTATTTTCTCTCTAAGCCCTGTACCGCATGCATTGATTTGAGTCCTCATATATATTAATCTATTTCATAGATTAAATTATTAGTATTCAATTGAATTCTTTACGCATGGACATTATAATTTCTGCTGTTGATGTCACCGCGTTACACTCAATGTTGTTGAAGTGGTCGAAATCATTCCAAGACTCTATGTCTCGCTTCGACACCAAGCTTGATCGATTGGAGTGCTCGGGCTACTTTGAAACTCTCCCCCTTTCGGCGCATCCAACGTCGTTGTCGCCACTGACGTCGTCAGCGCCGTCGCCGTTGTTGCCACCGCCGTCGCCGCCACCACCGACATCGCCGCCGCTGCCTCCTCTACCAGCTCTTCCTCCGCCGACACCGGCATTGCCGCCACTTCTGTCGGCCTGTGCTCCGGCGACCCCGACGGATCCATCCATACTGCAGGTCGTCGGCCCTCTCCTCCTCTAGGGTTTCATCTTCCTCTAACCCCAACTTCTTCTTTCACAAGCTCTAGGGTTTTAATTCACTTGTACCCCCGCTACCCATAACAGACACCTCCAAGGTGCAAAAAAGAAATTCAATAGTTGGGAGGAAGGCTATCATGCCTTAGCAGATTCATCTCATGATCGGGAGATAAAAGCGCTCTTTTCTTCAAGACGCTCCGGGGCCTCGAGGTTTGAGTGGACTAAGGAGTGTGACGTTGCTTTCGAGCAGCTTAAGCACTGGTTAACGTCGACTCCCTTACTCCAAAGTCCTCAAGCAGGAGAAGTATTGTTTATTTATTTAGGGGTTGGTCCAAAAGCTGTCAGTTCAGTTCTCGTCAGGGAGGAGAAAAAAAAGCAATTTCCGGTCTATTATGTCAGCCATATCTTGAAAGATATTGAGTCAAGATATTCAATTATATAAAAGTTATCTTTAGCCCTGGTTATCTCAGCTAGAAGACTCAGACCGTATTTCCAAGCTTATTCTATCCAAGTAGTGACTGATCTTCCTCTAAAGAATGTGTTGGAGAAGCCTGAGCATTCAGGAAGGCTAGCCAAGTGGGTCATAGAGCTTAGCGAATTTGACATCTCCTACATTCCACGGACGACTATCAAAGCTCAAGTGTTGGCAGATTTCTTGCTAGATGTCGTTGGGCCTGATCCAGTTCAAGCAGTGAAGTCTCCTTTGGCCTTGACTATTTATGTAGATGAAGCTTCTGGAAGAAATTCTTCAGGTGCAGGGGTAGTGCTTATTTATCCAAATGGTGTGAGATTAGATTAGGCAGTGAAGTTCGACTTTCCGATTACTAACAATCAGGCGGAGTATGAAACACTCCTGGCAGGTTTAAGATTTGCATAAGAGCTGGGGATTGAATATGTACAAGTAAAGGCTGATTCTTTGGTAACTGCGTCTCAAGTGCTCGGTAATTTGAGACCAAGGATTCGATTCTTAAGAAGTATCTAGCTCTCGTCAAGATGGAGGTCGGGAAATTCAAAAGTTTTACTATTCAGCATATCCCGAGGTCGGAAAACTCAGAGGCAGATAAGTTGTCCAAGTTCGGTCTTCTTTTAGGAGGTACAACCTCTGAGCTCTTTCACCCATCAGTAAAATAAGGAGAGTTGATGCAAATCGATCATCATCTATTTTGGATAGACCCCTTTATTCTCTATCTTTCTACAGGAACTTTTCATCCGTCAGTAAAAGACAAGAAGAGGTTCAAGCTGAAAGCAGCTCACTACTAAGTTTTTAGAGTTCTTTATAGGAATACCTTTTTATCTCCCCTGGCAAGATGTGTTTCAGAAGAAAAAATTCCAGTGGTGCTTCAGGAGGTTCATTTCGTTGAGTGCAACAGCCACTCAGGAGCCAGAACTTTAGAAAAAAAGGATCCTCATGTTGGGTTACTTCTGGCCCCAGATGAGGAAATGTGGAGATATACACAAAAAAGCGTGTGCAGTGCCAGAAGTTTGCTCCTCTCCAGCTTCAGCCAGCTCAGCAACTCCGATCAATAACAACGCCTTGGCCGTTTGCAGTTTGGGGGATGGACCTCCTCAGCCCTTTTCCAATTGCAAGCGGGCAGCGGCGTTTCATCATTGTTATGATCGACTACTTCAGTAAGTGGATCGAGGCAAAGACATTTGCCAAAACTACTGCGCAGATCATCAGGAACTTTGTATGACGAGAGATCGTTTGTCGGCATGGAATCCCTATGACTATCATTACTGACAACGGTCCTCAATTCAATAATGCAGAGATGATTGGGTTCTGTAGTCAGATCGGGGCAGAGCTGCGGTTTTCATTTGTTCATCACCCCAGAAGTAATGGTCAGGTTGAAGCTGCCAATAAGCTGATCCTCAACCTCCTCAAAAAAAGTTGTAAATCTAAAACGTAATTGGGCAGAACAACTTCCTTTTGTTCTTTGGGCTCTCAGAACCACAACTTCTTTAACCTCCGGGGAGCCACCCTTCAAGCTTTTTAATGGCTCAAAGTCTCTTATCCCGCTAAGCAGGGGGGAGACTGGATGGAAATTAATGACAAGGAGATGAAATGCAATTTAGATTTAATCGAAGAGCATCAGGATAAGGCTACTATTAGGCAGGAAGAGGTCAAAAGAAGTGTAGCAAAATATTTTTACAAAAACGTCAGAATCAAGGAGTTCGTGGTCTGAGATCTAGTCTTAAAAAAAGTTGATGCTGCAGCTAAAGAAGGCTCAGTAAGGAAGCTCGATTCGAACTGGGCAGGTCCATTTATTACCAAAGAGGTGCTGAAAATGGGGCCTATGATCTTCAAACTTATGATGGAGAAGATATCTTTCACACCTGGAGCTGTGATGATTTAAAATGGTTCTATTCCTGAACCATTTTTTTTCTTTTGTATTCATACAATGATCTATTCCTGGAGCGGTGACTCTTTTCCTTGACAAAATGATCTCATCATAGGCAGCTAATAGTTAGGGATCATTGAATTAGGAGATATCACCAACTCCTGCTTGAACCTCCACAAAATCGTTGTCATTAGCGTAACATCACAATGATCACGTGCAGCGGGGAGATTTCACACTGTGTAGTGGGAGGTTGCAGATTCTCGTGAAGAGGAATTTAGGATCTCGGATCCCAACTGGTATCTAACACACCTTTGCTTTAAGGAGGGTCCGGGTGTTTGTTAGCTCTACCATGCTTCGATAGGGATATCATTACAGCTATGATGATCTTTTGAGGAAAGCAATGCTACACCGCACGCACCTGCCCAATTGATCATCTTAGTATGTGACCCTCAAAACTGCTTGGTACTCTCAAGCGGTGCCTACAGGAGACCCACAACTATGTTGATCTCTTGAAGAAAGCAATGTTGTCCTGCGCGCACCTGCCCAATTGATCAACCTAGCCTGTATCCTTAGGCATGAGAGCAGTAGATCTATCTTGCGTGTTTAGATGAGATAGCTTGGATGATCTCTTGAGGAAAGCAATGTTGCCCTGTGCGCACCTGCCCACTTGATCATTCTAGACCGCACTTCTCTTTTCATCCCCAACGACATTTGACACGCCTCTGCATGTGGTTCAAGTCTAGGCGACCGATCAGCTGTATCGTATGTTTAACGGGATAAGTTACAACTTTTGTGACAACTTAAGGAAAGCAATGCTGCCTTGCGCGTACCTGCCCACTTGGTCACCTTAGCCTGTAGCTCTTCTTTTTCCTTTCCTCCAGTTCACGGTTAGCCTCTCTCAGACCGCGATAGCTGCTTATTTGCTAAAGGATACCGTTTTGATGATCTCTTGAGGAAAGCAATGTTGCCCTGCGCGCACCTGCTCAATTGATCATCTCGGACTGTAGGCACAAATGTTTGGATGATTAATTGCCTCAAGTCGCTGGCTTTTATTGCCATAAGATTTCCTCAATGATTGAGGTCTGGAGTATCTTATCTTTATTAATTATTGCGGTCTGGATTAGCCTGTCTATCAATTATTGCGGCCTGGATTAATATATCTTGATCGAACATTGCGGTCTTGGTTAAATTATTCCCTACGATCAACACTCTTGATACCTTTTCGATCTGGTTATTCCTTCAATTTTTGCGGTCAATAATTGTAGCCTGATCAATCTTTTCATCTTGGAGGTTGCAGAATGCCAAGTCAATCCCAATGGTTCATCTCATGTATTTATTGCAGTTAAGGCAGTTAAAAACTGCAGACATAGTATTCATATTCAATCATGCTAATAAATTCCGCGGCCTAGATTTTTAGTTCGCTTCAAGCATTATTCACATGGGGTGTCAATGATTAATCTTAATTATTTTGGTAGTTGGGAACATTGTCTCGGCCTGATGCGGATAATATTACGGTCTCGATCACCTGAGACTCGGATCATTTCAACAATTTTCTTGAGCTGTTCATCTCGCAAGGTTATACGAAGAAGCAACTAGCAAAATTGCAAATGTCTCTGAGAAATCTATTCGTCCGGCTATACGGTTATATCGAACATGGAAGATTATATGACAAATGCGAACTGGTAAATGACAAACCACATAAGTAAAAAATAATTCCATAGAAAATGCGACAAGAATGGAGGTAACTGTATTTTTCATTATATGTTCAAAAAAATTATATCTATAAACTCGCGCGGTTAACAAAAACAGACCGCCGAGCTTTTCAAAAAGCAAAAAATTACATTCATCTAATCTCCCGATCTAAGCCTTTTGGCCGCAAATGGTCCCTTAGAATTCACAGAACCATCAACGTCTATAGTAGGCGAATAGCCCTTATTGGGCGAACTGGAGCCTGAAGTTGTCTCGCCGCCATCACTACTTTCATCATCTTGATATTCACTAGGGAGGCTTTCACCGCTAGAGCTATCAGATTCATCAGATGCGGACTGCACGGTCTCCTTCTGGACGCCAGTATCGGATGCATCACCATCTGCCCTTTCTCCTCCCTCTTCATCTCCTCCTTCTTCGTCTTTTTTTCTTCTTCATCTGCAGGTTCCTCTCCAACCTTAGCTTTGCCCTTGGCCTCACGGTTCATCACGACCACCTTCCTTTTACACTCCGGGAAAAGTTCGACAAAAGAAGTGTTCTCGCAATCTTCTTTGACGCGGCTCAATTCGCAGAAGCGAAGAACAACATCTTTGATTGTTTCCTTTATGAAAGGGAAGGTGGCATCCTGGAAGGCACAGTTGTCTGGATCATAGGCCGCCTGTAATGAAACAAGCAAAACCTCAGGTCGCGCGGTCTTAAAATTCAAGTCGCGACAATCAAAAATATCTTATCGCTTCTTTCTTCTTTAGTCGGGCGACCTCTTCCTTTAACCGCTCCACCTTCTCTTGGAGCCCTGATTTCTCCCTCATTATTTCCTTCAGGGCGCATCACATGTAATGGCTTGTCATCAGGCCGTTCGCCTGAGCTTTAACAGAGAGGTATGATAAGTCCTCAGGGGCGACCTCTGAAAGCTCCTTGAAGTTGCACTTCCCATACAGGGCAGCGCTGACTACGTAGGCATGACAGGAAAGCTTCCCGCTCTTCCAAGAGGGAAGAACGGTCGACACCCTTATGTGCTTGCTTTTGTGGTGCCATTGCATCGTCGAGTTTCTCTGAAGATCCTTTAACTTTTCTCCTAGCCAATGGAGCGGATAGGAATCTTCAGAAGAGTAGTCCACCGTTGGGTCATCCTCTTCCCGCATTTTCCTCGTCAGCTCCTCCCTCTTCTCCTTCTGAGTAAGGGTTAGACCGCTCAGAGTCAGTGGCGGGTTCGTAGGCACCACCAGGTTTGCTGTAAAATTCATTATTAGTATACTTCTAATGCGGCTAGAAATTCTTAATCACAGGAAGCACTTACTGTCTTGGCGAACTATTCCTTCCAAACTTGGAAGGAGACCTAAGGTAGTAGTCAATGTCAAGTCTTAAATCCCACACGAACTCGACAATATTTTTCTCGACGTACAACAACTTGCAGGTCTTTAAATCGCTATCCACACATTCTTGTGGATGAGTGTGATGCAGTCCAAGGTTGCCCTCAAACATCAGATAGAGGGATGCCCAATTGTTAACCTTGTTCAGCATGTTCACAACCTCCATCCCCTTGCAACAAAAATACAAGATCCCCTTGAAGGCTACGGTGTCAGACACCATGATAGTTCGCGCTGCAAATATTTTCCTAAAGATAGTCATGGAGAATGCAATCCTCTCAGACCGCAAGTATGACAGGTAGTTGAAGATCGCGTCCATGGCGTTGGGGGAGAGCTGACCAGGGACGACGCGGTAATGCTTAAAGTCTCTGCGGCCTCCCACATGATGGGGAGCTTGAAGCCGCATTCGAAGTGATCAATGAGGTTAGCGATCTGGTTTGCCAACGGAGTATTGATCCTTTCTTACTTCTCAGGAAGTCGAACATTCAACGACAAGTTCTGCATGTGTTTTTCAATGAAATTTTGGAGGTCAACATATGTAAGGTGGGACTTCTTGTGGTCCGCGGCATGAAAGGCAGCAACAACATCAACTCGCGCGAACACCATTTTTACAGACCGCATAGACTTCTGTTTTGCGCGCATCTAAATTTTCTGCTACAAATGAAGAAATGCAGTTCTGTTTATAGAAAAGTTGGCTTGCATATAACCATACATGCAACAATCCCTGCTCGCCAATTTGTGTGATTTCAAAACTAGCAACATTTTCTAAACACCGAGAAATGACAGTTAAAGTAATGAGACCACACAGGTCACAAGAATGACAATCCATCACAAGCAGTAAAAAGCAGAAAGTTCAGTTCGCGCAAGCAGATATCCAGCATCACAGCGAATAAGAAGTACAAATAATATCAACGAAATAAGTCTCAACATAATCACACAACATTGTCCAACACAATATTACAAACATCAAAAATCAAATCATTGACCGCGGTCAGTGCGGTCTCTTCCTAAATGCGCCACCTGGTCGCTTGCTTGCAGAAGCGCTCCGTACATTTGTTGCAGGTGGTGATGCATAACGTTAAAAGACCGGTGAACTCGAGAAGCTTCGCGGTCTTCATGGCTCAAAGGAACCATGTTTTCTGCAAGCACTCTTAGTTCGCCGAGTGGCGTCGGCTGTTCGGTTGTTCCAGTCGGAGGGTTGGAGGTTTCGCCCCTGTCTGCCCGGTCTGGCTGTCACGGTCTCCCAGTATTCGCCGCTCCAGGCCACCGTCTCCTGTCGGTCTCAAGCAGCAGGTTCAAATATTTATCCATGTAATATTTGGCGTTATCTTCAGACCGCCGTCTATCCTTCTCCTTTTCGAGAGAGGAAGAGATAGTCGCGATCTGATCCTGCAAAGCCTTCTCCCTCTCTAGCCGCTCTTTCCGCTCCTTTTCCACTAGAACCTTCATGAGGTCTAGTTAACGGTTCAACTCAACCAACATGACCTGACCCTCCTTGTTCAGTTCGCTGGGCAGTCAAGGCGGTAGTAATGGTGGCGGCGACAAGAGTTCGCCTGACTCTGTCGAGACCGCTAGATCGTTTGGAGATGAAACAAAGTAAAATAAATTCAGAATTTCTTGCTTAAGCAGATCGCTACAGACAAAATTTTAAAGAGCAAGACCGCTAGGCCGCAAGGTTCCTTCTTGCCCAGTTACGACAACAACCAGACAATTATCAAAAACAGGGCGCCTTAACCGCTCAGGGTCAATTCAACTAAGTTGACCATCCCAGTCTCGATGAGTCGTCTTTCTCCTCGCGTATAGCTCTTTGGTGGAAAGAACAATATTTTCAGTCTCTGTTATAACCATCACCAACCTCTTTTTTCGAGGAGACCTGTAGGGAGGCGGAGGCTTGATATCTTTTGGTGCATGATTGAGCTTACCTGACCGCAGGAGGTCAGCAACGACTTGCAGATCCGCCGCAGCCCGCTTGTTCGCATCGTCCATCTCCCTAGCCGCCTTGTCCGCGGCGATCCGCTCCCTAAGCTTATTCATCTCATCCCCTTCAGAAAGGTCTACATGAGCCTACTTCTCGCCAACTCTTACTTACAGAACCTGGACATCAAGCCTCAGCCGCCAAGTCGCCAGGAATAGGTTGAAGAGCCTCCTTCAGAGATTATTAATCTCCTCGTACATGTCCAAGTTTTGCATAATCTCATCAGCAGTGATGCTAACCGAGGATAACACGGTCTTGTTACCAAGGGTAGCAGCAGGAGTCACCAGAGCGGTCTCATGGACCTCCTTGTCGAGCAGTCTATACTGAAGGCTAGTTGCACCAACCCTAACAGAGACATTTGGTTCCTTATTCCTTTTGAGCTTCTTGCTTACCCGCTCATCAACAGTCCTATCATTCCTATCCCTTTTCTTCCCGCTGGACTTGGGCACCAACTCTTTTTGATGTCGTTTCTCTGCGGCGATCTGTCTGAACTGTCGCAACCCTTCGCGAACAGATCCAACATCCATAGCAGTTAAAATTGTAGAGGTCGCGACCTGGTTTTTAGTTAGCCTCACTTCCTCAGCCGGCCTCTTTTCCTCAACATGCCTCTCTTCCTTTGCCAGCCTTTCTTCAGCCAATTTCTCAGTGGACTGCAGGCCACTCCTATTAGATTGAATCCTTATGAAGAATGGGAAAGAGAAAACATGATAGTGTCAATTGACTTATCAATTTTATGTAGCCTAAAATTGCTAATCAGTTCTTGTTCTATTGAACTGCTAACGAGATGTGAGATTTAGTTGAGACGAATAATGCAAAATAGGACCTAGTTAGGATCTATCAACTTCAGACTAAGCATATCTATATGGATGGTATGAGTGTCTTTGAGGAGGCGTACTATAGTAAAATGACTTGTAAGTGGGTTGAGATTAATCAATGTTTCAATATTCATTCCTTGAAGATTGTACGAGAGAATTTATGCGAAGGAAGGTCTTTGAACCGCATTCTTGTTTTCTCGCCAAATTGGAATTTCAAAGAGTTCAAATATTGGAAAGGGATTATGTTTCTGATCTGGAGACTATTGCACGTTAGATTCGGGGAGAGGCTACTCAAATAAATTCACTTTGTTCTGATGTGAATGTGGGATATGATAAATCTACTCTCATGGCTGAATATAGGATGTGGAATTCCAAAAATTTCAACAATTAGAATCAGTCAGAGCCCAAGAGGCATTAAGATAGAAATAAGCTAAAGTGGCGGTATCGTGGGAAGAAAGAGCATGTGAAAGACAAATGTTATGACTGTTGAAAATGAAAGTTTGATTAGAGAGTTAGCAGCCTAGAAACAACTATTTGGAGGTCTTGTGTGGAGGAAATATCTAGTACTGTTGTTCATGCTCATACTCATGCTATAATTCTTCTTACTCGGAAGTCTCCTCTTTTGCATAATCTTCTAGTAGTGTCACCTTTTTTACTCCTTCCTATGGTAGTGTTAGGCTTGTTGATGGCTCATTTACATCTTTGTTGTTTTTAATGATTAATAGTTCCATTGTTTTCTTCTAATTTGTTCTATATGGGCAGTTTAATTAAATAACTTAATTACTTTGTTACCTTTTTTCCTCTCATTATATCATTTAGGACCTAGTGAGTGGGAGGAAGATTGGTCGTGAACATGAGTCAAGAGGAGTCTATGTGATGGACACTAAACAGGCCTTTGGAGCATAACTACTAATAGTGATCAATTGATGTTGTGGCATATGCAATTTAGACGTGCTACTCGAAAGTGCCCAAAGTCTGTCTTTCCTACTCATTTTGCAGAGTTAACTAAGAGAATTGAATGTCAAGCCTATGAGCTTGGGAATCATTGTAAAACTACTTATCCTTCTTACTATAGTTGGAGTGCTAAATATTTTTTTTATGCTTCAATTTGATGTTTGGACTTATCCTATTTGCTCAATTAATGGATTTTGTTATTTTGTGTCATTTTTTGCTCATTGTTAAAGCCCATTGTTGAAAACCCATTATGAGGGTCCATTGCACTTCTATTCTTATTTAATCCACATCTCTTAGTAACATTTGTTGTAACCCCTAGAGTATCTTCATAGTGGAGAATTTATTTGTATTGTGATATATACACTTATACAGAGATATAATAAAACTTTGATTATGTAGATTTAACATGGTATTAGAGACTGCAACAATCTTCGAGATTGACTGAACGACTCGCAGCTTTCGCCCAAGTCTTCTCTCTGAGCTCCTCGCCAAGACTTCTTATCGATACCTCTTGAGACATCTTCACGATGACCTCTTGTCGAGACCTTCTGGATGAGACATCGTCGTGAAGACCTCCCGGTCGAGACCTCGTTGCCAAGTCCTCGCCGAGACCTCCTCTTCAAGCCCCGCTGGACTTGGGCACCAACTCTTTTTGATGTCGTTTCTCTGCGGCTATCTGTCCGAACTGTCGCAACCCTTCGCGAACAGATCCAGCATCCATAGCAGTTAAAATTGTAGAGGTCGCGACCTGGTTTTTAGATAGCCTCACTTCCTCAGCCGGCCTCTTTTCCTCAACATGCCTCTCTTCCTTAGCCAGCCTTTCTTCAGCCAATTTCTCAGTGGACTGCAGCTTCCCGAAATCTAGGTTGACCTCGTCTAGGTCCAACCTCAGTTTAATCGTCCTGAAAGCAGAGCCCGTCACATCCATATCGGAAATTGAGGGAGCAATCGTGGGAGATACCGCGGTCTCAACAGTTGCCAAAGCAGACAAGGGGTCTACATCTGATGAAGGAGAAGAGGCCTTCTCCTTAGGATCGGTCGTCGAAGTTGCGACCTTGTTTTCTCCAGAAGATTCCCCAGCAGCTCGAACAGTAGTTTCGGGCTTCTTCGCTACAACCTTCTTCGCCTTTATTCACGACTTAATCTTCTTTTCGTGTGTCAAAATTGATGACATGAATTTTCCAAGACCTGTCATTACAGTCTGGAAAATGCTAACCGCGGGAGGAGAGTAATGCCCCATAACGAGAAATTTTCCGAAAACGGCTGAGCCCTCAGGAATATTTATAGACCTCTCAGCATTGAAAGCAGTTGCGGTCAACATTTTCAAAATTTCCAGAATTTAAAAATGTGTGGGGATCATGTTTATCTGGGAGCCCGCAACCAATATCAAGCCAACTCCCAGGTTGCGCGGTCAGGACTTACCAGACCGCAATGGGCACTCAATTCGCAATCCACAATCGCTTGGCAGTGAAGGCCCGACTGCAGGGGATAACCGCCCGTACTTGCGGTCTGGTAGTCAGCTTTTTTTTCCTCCTACTTTGTTTCCCGTCACCTCTGCCCGGTTCTCTTGTACCCCGGGCAGACGGTTATTTTAGCCCTGCCCGTTCGGGCAGACCCCCGAGCCTATAAATAGGGGGGAGCAGCACTCCCAAAGCACGCTGACTCGAATCCCGTAGCTCGCTTGTTAAGAGTTGCGGTCTCGATTCCCGGACTTTGCGGTCTCCTGCTCGCATAGCTATCCTCTTTTCTTTCCTTGTAACTGCAAACATTCAATCAATAGAAAGCTCGCCGCAAGAGAGACATTCGCCGCGGCGGGCCAAGTCTGGTGTTGCCGCTTGGTGTCTTTTCCGCTACGTTGTTGACCGCATGTGTTTTCAGTTCCGAGCCTCCATTCCTCCCCTATCCGACCCATCTCGCGGTAGTGCGTGGAGATTTGGTGTCAATCCTGGTACCAACATTCTCGTTCTTAAATAAATAGTTTTTTTGTGAAAATTTTGATAATATTTGAAGATTTAAATTGTTTTGTTAAGTTACATCCTTATTTAGAGAGAATATATATATATATATATATATATATATATATATATATATATGTACGAGCATCTTCGCACGGGCTACGCCCGTGCTCGATGCTCTCGGGCGGCCTTCGGCCGCATCCAGGCGGGCTTCGGCCGCATCCAGGCGGGCTTCGCCCGCCTGCTCACGGGCTTCGCCCGTGCTAGATGGGCCGCTGCGGGCTGCGCCCGCCTATGAGCGGGTTGCGCACACATCCAATTTTTTTTTTCAAAACATATACATATGAGTACTTAAAATGACCGCAAAAAAATATGAAGTATTATTCCCATTTTTATTTTATAAAATTTTGCAAAATTTATTCTATAAAAATTAATTAATCTCTCCCCATCTCTCTCTTTTTATCACTCCCCCTCTATCTCTCTCTCCTTCTCTCTCCCGCACCCTCTCTTTCCCTCTCCCTCCACTCTCTCTCATAAATATCCCCCCTCTCATACTCTCTCTCATGATCCAATGACCAATATTCAATCCATGGTGTGCCCCCAAATATCTATATTCCCTTATATATAAAGATATATGTATGTATATATGTATGTATATATGTATGTATATATGTATGTATATATAATATAACCATCATCACAAATTTAAAGCTATGGATACCAAGGCTAGAACAGTCATATTGTGTGAGAATCCATGCATTCAACCTAAAATTAATTGGTTGTAGGTGAAAGGGTCTATGATCTATATTATTTGCACAAAACTATATATATATTCCAATATGAGACTATTCTCAACTCACCCTCTCATGTATTGGGTCTTTGGATCTAAAATGTGGACTGTTTTATTTTTAATTAGGTGATATGGAGTGAGTCGTTAGGCTTAGCCTGCTTTGATTCCATGTTAAGCCCATGAGCATCCATCTCAAAACAAGTCAGTTGGAGTGGAGAGGCCCATCAAGCCTTATAAAGCTATGGAAGAAACACAGGATTCAAGATGTCGGACTAATATTATCGACCAACCATCACGATAAACTCAATTTACACGGGCCATATACACCAGGATATATGTATAGTGATACAAAGCTAATACCAATGGGTCTTTCAGGGAGGAACACCAACATGTTCCTGCACGTGGATAATCATGTAGAGTAGAGGCGTGGGCCCTGGGAACCTCACTCTGATACCATGTTAGAGTCCAAACATCCAACCTAAAATCAATTAGTTGTAGTTTGAGGGGCCTGAGTTCAATATTGATTGCACAAAGCTATATCTATTTCTACACGTAGGACTATTCTAGACTTATTGGTATTTGAAAATTAATTTATTTTTATGTTATGGGAATCTTCTATGGAAGTAAATCTTGTTTTTAAGATGGTGCATGACTATTTACATGTGACCAACACATGACGTCCTAACCTTATATGAGTGTGAGCAATCACAAACAAATGCAACAGAATCAAGGGCAACCCAAAAAGATGTGAACAAATGAATGCAACAGAATCAAGGGCAACCCAAAAAGATGTGAACAAACAAATGCAACAGAATCAAGGGCAACCCAAAAAGATGTGAACAAATGAATGCATGTTCAATCCAATGAATGAAATGCTTACAACATAAATCATAACACTAATGCAACTGCAACAATTCAATCATCCAATTAACTTTACGTGGAAGTAATTAAACAATGTTAATTTTAAAATTCCGTGTAAACATCACAATTGGTCACAAATATAACAATTTAGGTAAGCAAATGACAATGATAAACAATTGAGAGTGCGTAAAATTAAAGAGCAGGATGAATATCACACATTCAGTGATACAGAGTTGTTAGTAGGAGCGACAATGGTGATCCAATATAGCTTACAGAGGCTGTATGGTGGTTGATGGGTCTGATCTGGGTAGTATGTGAGTTGGAGGGAGGCTATTTATTGGGTCAGAATGGAAGAGGATGTTGGGTGGAGGTTTGGTGTGGGTGATATTGCAGGATAAAGGGGTTGGGTACGGTTTAGGTTTGCCGGGGTCGGCTGTAGAGGAGCAGGGAAGGTCTTGAGTGGAGGTTGGGGATCCTGGGAGGGGTTTTGCTTCAGAGATATGCCCTGAATGTGGTCATTTTAGTTGGGTGAGGTCTGAGTGCGGTTGTGTGCATCAGGAAACGACTTCCTGGGTGTTGTAAGCAGAAGGATATGGATGTTGGAGGCTGTGGGTCTGTGGGGGTGGCTGCAGGGCTGGTGGAGGGTGGAGAAGACTGTGGTGGAGCCTCCCATGGTAGGAATGGTCGACACGATGCTGGAGAAAGAAAATGTGGGGGTTGGGGTGGCGTGAGGGATCGACAAGGCTTGGAACTGCTCGTCAATGGCTGGGGAAGGCTCACCGTGGTCAGCTGTAAAGGAGCAGGGAAGAACTTGGCTGAAGGTTGGGGATCCTGGGAGTGGTGCTGCTTCAGAGAAATGGCCTGAATGTGGTCATTTTAGTTGGGTGAGGGCTGGGTGCGGTCGTCTGCACCAAGAATCCACTTCCTGGGTGTTGTCTGCAGCAGGATATGGTTGTTTGGCGAGGTGTGGATGGCTGCTGGGCTGGTGGAGGGTGGAGGCAATGGTGGGGGAGCTTCCCATGGTAGGAATGGCCGACACGAGGCTGAAGAAAGAATTGTGGGGATTGGGGGAGGCATGAAGGCTTTGCGGGGCTTGGAACTGCTCATCAATGACCGGAGAAGGTTCACTTACTCAACTCATTTTTTCAGAGTAATGTTATAAGCAGTCCTGTTAGGCGGATGTGTGGACACGTGAGATTGGATAAAATTAGGATTGAATGTATCAGAGATAAGACAAGAGTAGCCTCAATTGCAAGGAAGATGCGAGAAGCTCGTCTAAAATGGTTTGGACACGTACAAAGGAGACCATTAGAGACACTTGTTAGGCGTTGTGAGAGTCTAGTCACTAGGCATGTTAAACGAGGGAGGGGTAGACCAATAAAGACTTGGAATGAAACTATAAGGAAAGACATGATGTACTTAGCCATTAGTGAGATTATGACAAAAGAGAGGGCACGGTGGCGACAAAGGATCCATATAGCCGACCCCACTATAGTGAGGAATGAGCTGCCCATACCAATGTTATCAACAAGAAAATCGTTGTGCTCAAATGGAAAAAGCAAGATACAAATCACGAGGGATACTTGTGCCCTACTTCAGGAGGTTGGTTCCTCCTTGAAGTCCCTCTCTCGAAACGAGAGATACAAAAGCCTAGTGATCCCAAAGATAAATCCTAATACGTCCTAGTCTCCTCCTTAATCCTTATATAGAAAGGAGGCTCACTTACAATTTACCCAAACTTCCTTCACATAGATGACTGCACAACACTCAACAACACTAAGCCTTTTTCACATAGATGACTTTAAAAAACATTCATGTTTGTCGTCACCACGAATGTGTAACATATACCCTAATAATCCTTTCCTTAAACAATGATACCAGGTGTTTATGAATGATATTCATTCCATTGGTTGATTTTATTGCAGATTGTTTAGGGTATGGATGGCAAAAGAACAGCATTACAATTATCACGGGTTATTGGGTTTTGAATCGTGCTAGAAATTTTTTTTAAGTTACGAAGGTGCTTGTGAAAGATAATCAGTAGATCAGTTGATGCTTTTTACAGGTGACTTGGTTAAGCAGGTGAACACGATAGCCCAAAAAATGCTCAATTGGAGCAGAATTAGTAGAACAGAGGCTGATTTTATAGTATATAAATTCGGTGGATTCGAGATTGATAATTACTGTGGATCAAGTGATCGGATCTAGAGTATAATGAAACTCCTTTTTTACAATAAAGGATGAGTGTATTCTTAGGGAGTGATATGGGTCATTGAGAATATATGCATTCTTTAGAAAAATCTTTTATAAATGAAATAATTAGAATAATTTGTTGAAAAATCATTATCTATACTATTTATAGGTTTTTATTTTCCTGAAATGCATTAGAAGTATATCATTTATAAAATCAACCCCAAATAGTTGTCATAACTCATAAGCCCACTGATTTTCATGATATTTGCATCTGTGTACTATTATAATTTTGCCCCAAGTTTTTTTGACATAAAACAACATTTTATTTTGCAGGAACTTACAGAAATGGACACCGATACCTTACTCAGCCATCGACATTCAAAATTCCGAAAAATTGGCGGTTTCCTGGAAGGCGAGAATGTGGCACCGAAGATGAAACGTAACATGAAGAAAAAGGATGCCGATGTTACTGAATTGACGGCCAATCTAGAGTCAGAACTGGAAAATATAAAAAAATCGGTGTTAGAAGGCAAGGAGAAATCCCCAGAACCGATTTTCTCCGACGAAAATGTCGAGTTGGTGAAGCAAGACGTCGACAAGGAAACGGCCAACGCCTTCATTGTGATGGGCCTACAGGAGAAACTCGAAGCTCTGAAGATGGATCTTTTGAAAACACCCCCGGATCAGAACCCCAGTCCAGCACTCAAGGACAGGGTTGACAGGCTCGCACAAGAATTCAAGAACAACTTAATCAACTCCAATTCTTTTGACGGACTGAAGCGCAAGATCAAAGTGCTGGGAGACATAAACATACTTCAAGAGCACAGGACAAAGGGGGAGATACTGAAAAGGGAGATCAATGATCAGCTTCAAAATCAGGTGAAAGAGAAGATGGTGATATTGAAGAAGGCGCGTGACTCCATGGCGAAAGGAGAAGAATTGGATGAAAATACGCTCATGGAGGTCGACAATGCGAGGGAAGATCTACTGAAACTGCTGAAATCCGCAAACCTTGAGGTGGTTGGAGTGGGCGGGAAGATAAGCCCCTCCGCCCCGCCGGCCCTGTTGGAGAAGGCGAGGAAAGCAAACGAAGTGATCTTCGGCGAAATAGAGAAGGCAGTTGGCAAGGCTGGATTGAGGGGTAAGTTGGATGAATTGAGGTCGGAGTTTGCAAGAGGTCAGGGGAAGGATACTGATAAGGTGGCGAGCCTGATAAGCGAAATAAGAGAAGGAATTGGTGCGCAGCTGGACACAAAGGAACTGGAAAATTTGTTGAAAAGCTCGGTTGGGCTGCAAGCTCCTGGTGCAGTTAGTGCCGGTGCGGGTTTGAGTTTAGAATAATTTGTTTAATTTTTTTTTTAACGATGATGAACTGTTGAGCCTTATTTGTTCCCTAATTCCCCATATTCATGTAGAATTTCTGGACATTTGTGTTTGTGACCCAGGAATAATATGCCATTAGTATGTGAAGCAAAAATCATTATCTGAATTAGAAGTAAATTGCTGTTCCTGTTGCTTCAGTCATAGCTTAGAAAACATGAATCTGCCCCAGTTTGACAGAGCGGTTTTCGCCCAGAAGAGAGGCTGAAGTTAAGAACCTAAAAGTGAGCTCCGTGAAAATCATCACTACCATCCACGGACGAAATTTTCGCCCAGAAGAGAGGCTGAAGTTAAGAAATTTCCACATGAGCTGATGAGCGCCGTGTTGGGCTTGAGGGAGAGATTCTAATGGAGAGCAAATGATTTTCATCAGTTTTTTTTTTATATAAAAATTGAAGTGAGAAGAGTTGGTATTTGATGATTTGATGTGAACATTTTAAATAATAAACAGAAAAATCCTTAAAATTTAAATGAAACATAGAAAAGTTCTTAAAATTCGCACGGATTACGTCCGTGCTCGATGCTTTTGGGTGGCTTTCGGCCGCATTCAGACTGGCTTTGTCCACCTTCGCATGAGATGTTTGATGCTCTGAACGGCCTTCGGCCGCATAGAAGCGCAATCCACCATCTCGGAACAGTACCTGCCACTCAGGCGAGATTAATCCCAGGCGTTAATCCCGCCTTCCTAATCAGGCGGGATTAATCCCGCCTGGGATTAATCCCATCTCAGGCGGGATTAATCCCGCCTGCAGGCGGGATTAACGCCGGGCCGCCTGGCGGGATTAAGGGTCTATTTGGCTAAGCTGTTGCTGATGGTAAGCTGCTGACGGAAAGCTGCTGACAGAAAAAGTGCTGTTTTTTGAAAACAGAGTTTTGTTAAAAAACTGTTTGGGTAAAATGGAGTTTGCAGAGCTTACTCATAAGCTGTTTTGAAGAAACTGTTTGGATAAAATGGAGTTTTGGCAGCTGATTTTTTTATAATCGAAATAATTTTTAGATTTTTGATCCATACATTAATTAAAGTTTTTAAAATTAAAAATACACGAAATAATAAGTAGTAATTTCTTGTTTTTAGACATCAAATATCCAAAATAATACTAGAACTCTCAACGCCCGGATCCATCGGTTGCGTGGCCGTAGAGTCTTTTATCACCTACATGTGGAAAAAATTTTATTAGCATAAGTTATTAAATTATTTTAAAATATAAAATGTGAGTAATGATTATTACCTTCTTGACTCATAGAGTTGTTGTGCAATAGAGTCCCGCAATGCTATCATCTCCTCCACTCCGCCCGCCGTGTCAATGCATGTACCAGACTGCATCTGTGTGTCTACTCTGACTCCCGTACGGATTGTCTCACTTTCTCTAAAATCTGGATCTATACGTGATGGATGCCTACGTATGAAATTATGTAAAGCTATTGTCGCTAGGACAATCCGTTTCTGCTTCGTAAAACTGTAACTTGGCATGTCACGAAGTATTGCCCATTTCTTCTTCCATACTCCAAATGTCCGTTCAATCACACTCCTAAGTGAAGAGTGTGATTGATTGAAAATCTCCTGAAGTCCTTCAACCGGACGATTACCACGTGCAAAATCTGGAAGGTGGTATCGTGTATCTGGAAATGGTTTTATGTAACCCCTTTGAAGTGGATATCCAGCATCCACCAAGTAAAACTTTCCTGAATCATCAAAACACAATATTATTGAATAATTATACGAAAACATAAAATAGCAAATTAAATGAATTGTAAGCCTCAATACCTCTTGGAGGGTGCGGGAAGCGGTACTTGGGATCGCTAATAGCAAAATTAAATATCCGACTGTCATGTGCAGATCCCTCCCAACCAGTCATGGCGAAAGTAAAGCACATGTTGAAGTCGCAAGCCGCCATTATGTTCTGTGTAGTCGTTCCATGACGCCCAATATAAGGTACTTGATTTTTTACCGGTACGTTTGCATGGACATGTGTGCCATCTATTGCTCCAATGCAATCTTTAAAAAATGGCATGTAACGGGTATCTTCAGCAATTTCTGGTGGAGTGGAATCAAAGTATCCTTCTTCCGGGACTACAACAACCTCTGCTAAACGCACCAAAGCACGAATGCCAACACTAAAATATCTGCTTGCAGTCTCGGTGGAATGTTGGAAACGCTCACTAGCTTTTCTGATACACTCGTTGTGAGATAGCACATACAACGTAATTGCCAGGACCTCCCTGCTTGCTGTCCTTCGTGAACCTTGCAACCCATGGTTCTGTTCTAACGTACCAAGTAAATCAAAAAAGATTTCTTGTGTCATTCTAAACGCATTATGAAATCGAACTGGATGCCCACGAAGTAATTCACCCAACCATTTATCGCCAGTTTGCTTTGACGTCATGCAAGGGGTGCAACTGTTTAACAATCTGTTATGTTGAGCTAACACACACACAGTGGAAGTGAGAGCTTGTTGATACGCAGCAGCATGACGTCTCCTAATCATTTCATACTCGTCAGACGAGTAATCTGTACTTGAATCTTCACCTGACATTTTCTGTTTCACAGAAAGAAAGAGCATTTTTGAGCTAACACACACACAAATGGATGAATTCGAGTAGCAACATGAAAATACATAAGATACATAAAAGTAGCAACAAGAAGATACATAACAGACGGAGTAATCAGATACAACAGATATATAAAAGTAGCAACATGGAAGATACATAAACGCAGCAACAATCATTTCCTAATCCCCCCGTCGCTCGTAGCGGGCGCGCATCCACTTGACCTTGAAGTCATCCCTAACGGCCATGAATAACTCCCTGTGGTACTTATCTATCAGGAACATTGTTGCAAAATCATAGAAGTCAAAATCTTCACAGAACTCAGGGAAAGATTCAATCTTCGCCACTGCTTCAACAATAGTAAATGGACACGAGGACTTTGGAGGCTCCCGGAGAGACACCCCAATGTCTTTGGTAGACTCCACCAAGTCACTTAAGAATGATGTGGACGCTTTGCTTTTCCCCTTCTTTCGGCGTTTCCGAGCTTCAGCTGGAGAACTCTCTACATTCCCAGTTTTGTCAAGTGGATCATTTTCTTCCTCAGACATTGTTCGCTCGGCTATCGACTCTCGGCCTTGGGACACTGTGTTTGGTGTGCAAGCATGCACTCCCGTGGCAACAACAGAACTGAACATGGTGTTCATTTTATCTTCGAGCTCTGGCACTATCCCTCCGTACCTAAACTTCTTCGCGGCAGGTACAATCTGCAAAAGACATACACTTAAATTAATCCACAAAAACAATCTAAATAAACACAAATCGGGCAAAAGGATTTTTTGCTTTACCTTCAACCTCTCATCCCACCATTCGTCGCTCGCATCAATCGTTTTTCTGGAGGCATTCCATCCAAGACCAGTCTCCCCCCTTTTGAGGTCCATCCATAATTTCCACTCTTTTTTAAGGTGGTCCCATTTATTTTTCATCTGTATTCTATCGTATTTCTTCCCTGTTTTCTCCTCGAACCTTAAGACAAGGTTATTCCAGCCCTCCTTATTGAAATGTGTCGTCGGCCGATTTCCAAGACCAATTTCAGCGATGCATAGGTCGCAAAATTGAAGGATGTCATTTTGATCCCAAATGGCTGAGACTCCTCCATCCTTTGGTTTTCCCATCTACATTTTTTTGAAAATTTAAATAATACACACACACAAATGCAAATAAACACACACACACATACATGTATACAAACACACATACACAAATCGGCCAAACACACACACACTAGCACACACACACACAAATGCAAATAAACACACACACACATACATGTATACAAACACACATACACAAATCGGCCAAACACACACACACTAGCACACACACACACAAATGCAAATAAACACACACACACATACATGTATACAAACACACATACACAAATCGGCCAAACACACACACACTAGCATACACACACACACAAATGCAAATAAACACACACACATACATGTATACAAACACACATACACAAATCGGCCAAACACACACACACTAGCACACACACACACAAATGCAAATAAACACACACACACATACATGTATACAAACACACATACACAAATCGGCCAAACACACACACACACTAGCATACACACACACACAAATGCAAATAAATGGGCACACAAACTAGCATACCCAAATACATACACATGAACACACACACTAGCATACCCAAATACATACACATGAACACACACACACTAGCATACACATACACACAAATGCAAATAAACACACACACACTAGCATACCCAAATACATACACATGAACACACACACACTAGCATACACACACACAAATGCAAATAAACACACACACACATACATGTATACAAACACACATACACAATTATATATAGTCAAACCAAAAATTTAGCAAATTTCAGTAAAAAATTTAGCAAAACCGCCGGGATGAGAAAGATGCGAACCAGGAAGAAGGAGGGCACGGGATCTGGAGGAATGCAGGAATCGCCGGAGGAGTAGGGTTCGCCGGCCGCAGGAATCGCCGGAGGAGAAGCGCGGGATCTGTAGGAGGAGCGGCGCGGGATCTGGAGGAGGAGCGGCGCGGGATCTGGAGGAGGAGCGGCGCGGGATCTGGAGGAGGGAGGCGCGACGGAATGAGGAGGCAAACCAGGAAGAAGCAGGGCTAGCCCGACGTCGCAGATCTGGCTGGTAAGCGCCGGAGGAGGTTTCGCCGGAGGAGAATATGGCCACCTACGGTGGCGCCGGCTGAGGAGGAGGGCGACGGGAGAGGCACGACGGGATGAGGAGGAAAACCCTAATATCGCGAGCAGCGGAGCGGCACGGCTGAAATGGAAAAAGGAGCAGCTTATCGCTCCTTGCCTATAAGGGGCGGTTTTTAGGAAACGCCGTTTGCCAGCTTATCGCAAACAAACGCCGCTTATCGCAAAACAGCGGTGCGGTAGATCAGCGCCGGAGCAAATAAGTCCTCCCAAACGGCACCTAAATCCCGCCGGGCTTTCCTTAGCCCGGGGCCGGGCTCAGGCTAGCCCGGCACCCGGGCTTTGCCCGGCCCGGGCCGGGCAATCGGCCAAATGGGGGCCCTGTAATGGCCCCAAGCCGGCCCTGGCCCGGGCTGAGCCTTACCGGGCTTTTGCCGGTGTGGGCCCGGGCGGGCTTTTTGCCCACTACTAAGCAGAGTCATATATTTAGAAAAAAAAGAAAGTCTGGAATTCAGGCCTTATTATGGAGAAAATTGTTTACCAAACATCATCATGAGTGAGCACTATCACATCATCATTTTTCAATTTTTTTTGCATGTGATTGATCTAAAATATAACCGTATTTAAAGACAAATGTATTAGACATGTATTTTCGCTAACAATCTCTACGGTTCAATCACGAATCATATAACTATATTTTGCCTTTGAGATGCGGTCATATAATCCCTGTATCAATGACGCAGATTTGTTTGGTCAGTAAAAATACATTTATGATCCGTGGTTGAAATCAATAATCATTATATGGGATCTGCTGGCGCACAAAAAAAAAACGTGGGCCGGCGAAGAACAATGGTCAAAGAGCTTGACCGCTAAATTGTCGATGCCGGCTTCTTCCACTTGCTGGATGCCCTAGATCCTCTCTCTCTACCCTTCTCTTCCATTTTACGGAACACCTGGTATCAGTCCACTTTCTCCCTCCTCGAGCTTCTCCTCCATCTTCGCATTTTGTTGATCTTTCTACTTAATTTGACTTCCGTCTCCCCTCATGCATCGCATCCCTCCATACTTTCCTCGGAGATCCTCGAACAACATATTGCAGATGTATTATATACCTAAATTTGGCTGAAGCCTAGAATCATCGCCTTTTTGTTTTTCTTGGCGATTGATTGGGTCGCGTGATCTGATGAATCCTCGAGGTAAGTATCCTCCCGGAATCGGCAATGTCAGCGGGGGAAGCATGGCCCAAAGCTCTAATTATCACGGAAGAGGACCTCAGCCGCCCCCGCCCCAGCAGTACGTGCAGAGGAATCTACTTGCTGGCCAGCCTGACCAGCAATTTCAACAGCAGCAACAATGGCCGAGAAGGAATGAGATGGGGTCCGATTTAGGAAACCGAGAGGCAGGCAGATTGGTTCAATCAGACGGCGTCAGTTCAAGGTCTATGTCGTCTGTATTTTTCTGTAGTTCAATTTTCTTGCTACTGTTCGGTGCGATGTATTGAATCTATGCGTCTGACCTTTGGTTATCTTCTGCTTGTTCGTATTTTCCATCATCTCTTTCGTCATGTTGTGTAGCTGTATTGAATTTTTAAGCACGCGCATAATCAATTGCCAAAAAAAATGATGAATGGGTTCTTCAGATTTAGGAAGCTTGACATGTCTTCTAAATTTTAATATATACCAACCAACCAAATTTGATGCATGTAATTATATTTGAACTACCTGTAACTCCCTTCACTAGTTGGGCTCTAGAGGTTCAAGAAATTTTATTCACAAATTTTATTCCCTTCACTAGTTATTGCCGTGTGATCTTGAGGTCATGGGTTCGAGTCCTGGAAGCAGCCTCTTGCAAAAATGCAGGGTATGGTTTGCTTACATTTCACCCTTGTGGTGAGATCCTTCCCCGGATCCTCGTTGCGCGGGGAGGCTTTGTCCACCGGGCTGCCAACCCTTTAATCAATATTTGAATAGATAAATATTTCCACACAGAAATCATCCAAGGCTTAGCAAATAACTCACTCCTCTTCATTCACATAACAAATAACAATTGCATTGCGAAACTACAATTTAAATAGGATGAGTTCAAGTGAAATCAATAATTTATTTGCCTTCATCCTTTCTTTTATGAGACAATATTTAGTTAAATATCTTGAAGCACTTGAAAATATTGCGGTATTTCTATGTGGGCAATAATGATTCTTTTGTCAGAATAGCACCCTAGTGAATAGGGACCCAATAATCTCTAAGTTGAAGTCATGAATCATCTTTTAATATCATAATGATGTAGAAGTATTGTAGGGCATCAGTTCAGAACAATAGGATGATGAAAAATGGTAAATGGTTGGCATTCCTTATTCGGAATTGGAAAAAGATGAAAATATCTCCATACTGTGGAAGTGACTGAATCTTTACTTGGTATGAAAAGATTGATATTAGGACAGTCTATGCCAGTATCAGAATTCTACTGAAAATATATTATCTATTTTATTGTTGCTTAAATTCCTTGGGAATAAGATTGGAGAGTATGAGTTGTAATCCAACTTGCCATTTTGCCCTCTCTTTTTTCATCTTTATTTGTTCACTTCAATTTCTGTAAATGCTTATGTAATGTTTTTCAAATGGTCTCAGCTCCCAAGACTGGAAATCACATTTAAAGATACCAGCACCTGATACCCGTTACATGACTGAGGTACAAATTTAATACTTTGCTATGCATGTTATGAATATTCTCTCTTTTTTCCAACTTTTTTTCCTGCAAGTGTTTATAAAATTATAATCACTATATAGCAGTCATTTACATTGTCTCCAGTGCAATTCTTTAGATATTGCAATTATGGTAAATTTGTATTTTTTGATGCTGAAATTATTAATTTGTTATTGACATGGTTTTTTCCCACGCTTGCATATGATACCTATTGTTTACAATCTCTTGCTGAAACTTACTTTTCAAACACTTCTAAATTCATATTGTTTATAACCTCTTTCCTAATGCTTCTAAGCTGTGGGTTTTAACTTTAAAGTCAATTTTTTTGAAGCTTATGATTCAAAGTCTAAAGCTGACTTTTTTTAGGATTGAAGCTTATGCTTACGATTTCACTTCAGGTAGAATTTTTTTGTAGTATTATATTTTTTCCTCTCATAAGAAATCAAACATCTGACCGCTAATTTGGGATCAAAGTCAATACCACTCAATCAAATGGTTGGCATTATACTTCGTTGGCATGGGTTTTAATTCACTTCAATTATCAAGTTATTTTGCGAATTGTAGTGTAAACATATTTATTTTTATGGTTATATTTTGTAGATTAAATTTATTGAATCCTAAACCCTCTTTGAACACAGTTAAAGCATTTTAAGTTATATTTTGCTCATTATTTTTTTATTGGTTCTTGACATATATGTAAAGTTGCTTGACATCAGTTTTAAAATGTTTTCTCTGTTTAGAAACATACCTTTCCCCAGTGGGGTCATTTCTAGATTTGTCATAATTAGTTTGGGGCTTCCTTGAGCAGGAGCTGGCAGGGGCCTTGTTCTTCCACTGCCTCCTTCTGCTCAGCAACTTCTTGAATTGCCTGGAGAATAATATGATCTCTCCATCAAACCGTTCAGCTTTTGATGAGCTGGGTGCATAAATTTCTGACCCAACAACCCTTCTTGGTGGATGAGTCTTCTCTCTGCTCCTCCTGGAGGTTTCAGCTTTGAAGACCACTGATTTCTCACTACTGGAAGACTTAGCAAATTCTTCTTCGGCCTTTCTTGAGTTCAGTTGGAGCTCATGAGACAAAAACATGCCAAATAGGTTTTGTGATAGAATATTGGCTAAGTTGTCTATCTCCTTTATGGCACAAACTTTGATGTCACATTCTTTGTTGAGTGACCTCAAAAATTTGTCATTCAGTTCATATGTGAAAAATTTCTTGTTATAAATATTCAATCCATTGACAATTTTGAAAAATTTCTCATAGCATACAGCTATGGAGTCCTTGTCTTGCCTTAATGCTTCATATTGTTGATTTAGAAGGGATTTCTATCGTCCCTTACCTCATAAGTCCCCTACATGTAGACCACAAGAGAGTCTCACATTTCTTTTGAAGTCTTGCAGTGAACAAGGTTCTGAAAGGTTGAGTTAACAATAGCACTGACTATAATGTTCTGGGTCCTCTTGTCCATAGTGGCCAGAACTATCTCATATTTTGTCATTTCTAAGTACTTCTTGGGGTTTTGATATTAACATTTAATGCTGAGACCTTCATGAGGATGAAAGATCCCTCTTCCACTGTTACAAAGATCCTAAGGTCTGAGGCTTTCATGAAAAGCCTCACTCTCTCCTTCCATATCCCAAAGTTTTCTTTCATGCAAATGGAAAACTTCAAAGAACTCAGCTCTTTGTGGTTTTCCCTCAGGCTTTCTCCCGCAAGGGGCCGACCAAGGCTGCCCGATCCCGGGAGGCCTCACCGCAGTCGGCCCCTCAAGCGACCAGCCAAGGCCGCCCGATCCCTGGCGGCCTCCCAGCGGCCGGCCCTTCCTCGCAAGGGCCGACTAAGGCCGCTCGGATTCGGGCAGCCTCGTCGCGGCTATCCCCTGTGAGGGCCTCCCGAGGCTGCCCGCTCCCGGGCGACCTCTCCGCGGCCGGCTGCCCCTCCCGGCTGTCCTCCGTGTGGAGGGGCGGCGACCGGCCGTCCACGCCAGCGTCGTCCGACCGCCATTCTTCGCAGGCGGGCCTTCCCTCGACTCGGGGCAAGGTGGTCATTTCTCAAAAGTGGCGATCCGCGTGATCATTTTCGAGCGATTTTATTGGCCGGTCCGGTAGTTATTTGGCAAAATTACCGGATCGCCCTCGTTAAAATCTATAAATAGGCCCAACTCTATTTCAAAAAGGTCCCTTTTTCGGTTCCCCACGTTTCACTCCTCTCTCTCTCCCCCTTTTTCCATGCAGGATCTACGTTCATGACCGTCACCGCAAAGCAAGGCGAAGACATCAAAGTCAAGAGGAGGTTTGCGAGAACGCAAGTCAAGAGGGAGACGCGTGAAGCTGCCCCCGCCGTCACGTCAAGACAACTCCGAAGAAAGGAAGCGTCCACATCTTTGGTGAACGAGCATCGGAAGACCGCTAAAGCAGCAGAACGGCCAGTGGCACCCGTCGTTCATTCTCCTCCCCTCTCACAAACTTTAACGACGCACTGTCTGTCACCCTTGCTTTCCTCCCAGAAGCTCATATAATGGAAGTTAGGTTGGCATCGTACCGACCGCGTGGTTTTTCACCCCGATTGCGGGTTTTCCATGTCATCAAGTCTTCGTCCCAGCATCTAGTTAATCTTTGACTGTTGCCACGCTCGGCCTCTCACGGGCTAAGACGGTTGAGTAGGCCCGGTCTACTGAGATCGCCGCGTGATTCCCCAACACCTTTAAAATTTATTCATGCAAATTTTAGTGGAAAACACTTCTTATGTGAGTATGAACGTAAATTGCTTACACGCTTGAAAATTAATGATTCACTTTGTGTAGCACTGCTAATTAATATAATTTAATTTTGCTACGTTTAATTCCTGACTATTTTTAAAAGCATGCAACATCATTTAATTGAGCTTGAATGCATTGATTCCACATTTGCGCGCAGTGTCCCCTTAATGAGTCAACACATTCACATATTTATTTCACATATTCCCGTCCTGCGTCAGTTTGGTATCAGAGTCAGGTTAGTGATTACTTTAAAATACGCACGACTCGAGTGGATCCTATTATAATAGTCATCACTACACTCGCCCCACTAATTAGTTTGGAACGTAAATTGCTTATCCAGCGTCACCGAATGTCTTATCATAGTGGTCATCACTACACTAATCTTCTATTTGAGGATCTCGAGTCCACTTACACTCGCTCTCATAGAGCCCTATTAGGGAGATCTTTACAATACCTCGATGATTATCCTTGATCAAAGTACACCACTTCCAAAGATCGTATTGATCCACCAATACAATCTCATTATGCTATGGACGATCAGTATGATGATTGTCGTCGTTCTTATCCACACACTCGAGTGGATTCTATTGATCCTTCAACAGGTTTTTATGATGATAGAGTTCAGCATCGCTCAAGTCATCGACATTACACATCTCCTCTATATGAGGAACCTGAGTCTGTATATGCGCCACCTCCACCACACGTTCGTAGGACCCATGTCCACCCACGAGCACGACGTGATTATGTTGTGGACAACCGTCACGATGACCCTCGGGAATCCTATAGAGGTCACTCTCATCAATATTATATCACACGTAGTGATCTTCCTAGTGTTCCGAAGACGGACATGATAGAGGCCGAGTTTCAGCAATGAGTTCTTAAGATGTTTGATCAATTAGATGCACAATTTGATGACCTGCGCACCCGCATTGCCACAATTGAGGGTCAGTGAGAGCACTTCACTTCCCAAAGCTGGGAAACTTCACCCACTCCATCTGATATTCTATTAGAAGCAGAGCAGGTTGCTCTCCCAACACAGGAGATGTGGAGTCAACCCTCACGAGAGTCTCCTCCACTTAGAGAACTTGTCCTCGATTCTTTATCTATTAGCTCTCTATTGAGTGTGGACTTTTCACACACTTCACCCGATGGTGCACCGAGTCACATCACGATCGGGAGCCAAGAGCTTAGTAGTGATCTCGAGGTAGCCACTTCTCCTCTTTTCGGGAGCACGACTCCTGACGGTTTGTTTCTGGAGGACCATCACTCTACTGATGGGTTCTTCGATGACCCCCTATTGAGCCTCCAGATGAACCATCACGTCCTTGTGTGAGTGAGATTTATGTGAGTGACATGCTAGAGTCGCATCATAGTGTTGATGCCTACGAAATTTACTTTGGTGATCGGTATTTATATAAGAGCATTCTAGATATTTTGAGGCATACGTGAGTACTCGTCGCATTTGTGACGAATTTTGTTATACCCATCCCGGAGGACCCCATATGAGCCACATGTCAATCTACCACTCATTCAGAAGATATCCATCTTTAGTAGGCTATTCAAGTTTGAGAGTGCGCTCATTGACTCGATGATCTTATATCCTCCCACTTGCACTTGCAGAGACAATTCACACACCACATTAACACATCTTATCACTGATGTCTCTGATTTTCATTTGAGTGTTCATCGCCCTCGCGGTGAATTCTTCTATGATCCACCTTCTAAGCCTCCTGATCATATACCCATCTCAGGAGTTGCTTTTAGTACCTAAAACCACTGGTTTGTGGAATTATTTGTGTTAGTAGTTCATCTTTTGCATTTGTTGTTTGTTCATTTACATTTCGTGCATGATTCATCTTTGTTGTGTGAGTCGCACATGTTGTTTGTTTTGCATCATTTGCATGACATGCATGGAATTACTTCGGAATTAAACACTATTAGCAATATTAAATTGTATATGGCATGGACAGATATGCACAAGCGTGAACAACATTTTCGATTGTGCAAGCATGTCATGGTCGGACTTCGCAAGGAGGGGCTCCTGATACGCCCGAAATAGATGTATATAATAACGCAAGTACACATGCCGAATCAAGTAATATAAAGTGAGTTAAGATCGTTCCCTCGGAGAAGTGACTAATTTAATACTCGCAAGTACTAGCTCTACCTCTTCTTTAAATTCAAGTGAAATGATTGTAAGTTAATTTGGATTAAGGACAATTAAAAAGAAATCAATAATAAAAATTAAGTAACGTTTATTTAGAAATACTTTTATCAAGTTGGAGAAGTAGTCTCGTACGTTGATTTCCTTTGCCTATTGCAATGAGTTTTTAGAATGATCTTTCATGGAATGATTAATTACTATTCTGCAATGATTTGAAAGTGGAATTCATCATCTCTCGATCTCAAAAATCCGTTTACCCTAATTCTCATAGTTATCTCTAACTTAGGTAAAATGAGAATAACATAAAACACTCAAATCAATGTTGCTAGTCCAAGACGAAATCTCTTTCTTTCTTGATGCTATGTTGAAATTTATGCTACACTTACGCCACTCCTCTCTCGAATCTTGCAGCGCAGTATAAAGACGGAAGTTTGGCTAAAGATTTATACGACTCCTCTCTCGAATCTCGTCGTGCAAAATAAAGAATTCAACCATAAAATACGTAACTCCTCTCTCGAATCTCACCACGTAAATTAGAAGAGGAATACTTGATCCAAAACTTCCATAAAATAGAACATGAAAATCAACAAAGATTCGTTTTCAAACAATCATAAAAGAAGAAATTACAAACATCACATCACAATAAGTCAAAGTTCTCTCAATGTACAAAACCAAGAAATTTAGTTCATATTCGAAGGATGAAACCGGACAACAAGAAAGATCTTACTAGACATGATGTTTAGAAATGAAAACGCTGTAGGAATTTGCGTTCAGAATCTGCTTCTGAGTCTTCTTCCTCCTTGCCGGTGAGTCCAAACCCTAGCCGTTCTTCTCCTTCTCCAAGACGATGGCTCTCTAAAACTCTCTCTAATCAATCTCTAATCCCCCCTTTGAGGAATGATATTATCCTCTTAAAAACGTGCAGCCCTTTCTAAAGAGATGTCTCTTTCCAATTTTTATTTTGGTGCAAAATTTGAATTTTGAATTTAACATTCGTTCAAAAGTTGTTGCAATAACTTTTTCTGGTTGTTGTAACAACCTGCACAGTCCAAAAATAATTCCAGCTTTACTTCTCCGGATCGGTTCCTTTGGCATTTCTCGCAAAAAAACATAGAAAAATTAGACATATTAACCATAAACAAAATAGATATGAATTTACTTATATTTCTACTTATTTAATTCATTTTTTTATCAATAAGATGAATATTAAAATAGAATAACATAATAGATAACTTCTTTTAGGGAAGTTATCAGCTCCCAAAAGGGGTCGCTAGTAAACTACAACTTAAGCGAATGAGTCTTTATAGGATTATAAAAAAAGTTGAGACAAATGCCTGCGAGATCAATTTCCCTGCAGATATGGTATTCATCCCGTATTTAATACATAAATTTGGCACATTACTTTGAGCCTCTCGAGCTTCTTTGACACCCCCAGACCCCAAGGTTCCATACCTTGAGTTTCTTTTGACATACCCTTCCCGTTACAGCTTCACACTTCACATGTTTACCTTGGATGAGCACCTATGGATTTGCCCGCACCTCCTATGATTCTACTGGATTTTCTGGATCCACCAACACGAGAGTTGAGAGCATGAGTGAAATTGTGACAAGTGCACCACTATTACAGACGGTTCTTCTTGTCGTTACTTGGTGCACTTGAGTAAACTCCACTATTACGCCTTTGATGATGCAGGGATATCAACGATAGCTTGTTGGACTTACCCCGATCTTCGACTACATCATATTCATCTTCATTCCTCGGAGATGAATGTTTTTTAGTCCGGGGAATTGATGGGGATCGACCGCATGTTTGTGATCGGTGGAGATCGAGTCACCACGTGGCGGGACCCGCTTTTGCAGATTTGTCATTGATTCGTTGATCAGATCGACAATCAGAGACCGCGAGTATGTCCGGAGCGTCCGTTTTCATTATATATGTTTTTTTTTTGGAGTTGTATTTATATTTTTTGAACACCAGGCGTAACAAACGATCGTGACCGTTCACGTCGGGTGCCCAACCGCCCCTTCTCGTTATAAATAGGGGTGGATGTCCAGGTTTTCAGTCATTGCCGAGTTTTGTGAGAGATTCAAGATTTCGTCAATCATCCGTGGTGCGACGTCGCGAGCCCGGGGTGCAAAACTTCGGATTATTATTTTATTTTATTTATTCCTATTTAATTAACCGTTCCTCTCTCTTATTCCTGTGAACCAGCCCACGATCCACTGTTGCTTGAAGATAACCGCCCTAACTCCCTTAGTCAGCCACGATATCCATCGAAAATCGAAGGAGGAAACCGCTCATGCTCCGTCTGTTCCCACCCGGCCCGTGATCAGGGGTTCCTTGTTCATCTTCCCCGCAAGTTTCTCCCGCCCGGTATGTGTAGTCGCCAATCCTTCTTCTTCCTCATCGTTCTTCTCCAGCCGCAAGAGTCAACTCTCCATCCACCAGACTCCAGCGCCGGCCGCCGCTTCCAGTCCCCTCTCCCGGTTTTTTTTCATCATCTTTGATGCAACCTGTGTTGCATCTTTTTATTTATTTATTGTACCTGTAATTTTTTTCCTTTGTCGCGCATGTCTTCGCGCTTAGTTTGGAGATTATTTTGTATCGCACACGCTATCGTATAATTTTGTTGGCTCGTTGATGTGACCGGCCAACGAGACCTTAAATGCATTGGTTTGATAATTTAGGAGATAGGTTAATTAGGGCAAGCTCAAAATAATTGATTATTTTCTTAAAATTTCCCTAATCTCTCTTTATAAAAGCATCCCTTAACCTTGAATTTACCCTTGGCTGCCATTAGTAAAGCAAAACCCTAACCCCCCACTCATTATAAAAGCATTCCCCCTCTTACTGTTGACAGCGGCTGGAAAATTGAACTGAACTGAGACCTAGGTTGTCTTCGTTCGGTTCCCCTCCAGTGCCTCCCTCTGCTGAAGCCAATCCCACATTCTCCAGTCGTCGGTGAGTCCCGAAGCCACCGCCTCCTCCTTCGACCGAGCACCTCCTCCTCTGCCTGAAGGCGCCTCGGCCTGCGATCTTCAGTCCCGACGAACACCGTCCATAGAAGCTCGGCCAACTGCCGTCTCTACTGCCCGAAGCCACCTCTCTGTGCTCATTTTTGCCGACGTCGTCACCTCCGGAAGCCTTGCCTACTGCCGACGAGGATTCCTGAGGCTTCATTGGTGGTCGACGACCTTCCAGCATCCATCCTGCAGCCTCTTCCGGCTGTCCCAACAACACTCCAGCAACCTTTCTCCTTCCAGTGTCGTTTCTTCACTTCCGGAGTTTCCCAGAGAACCGCTGACACTGTCCAGCCCGGTGACCTCGGAGCAATCTTCCAGAAGTCCAGTTCTTGAGGAGTTTGTGCACAGTTCTTGCTACCCTCTTCCTCAGTGGTATACCACTCAACCCCTCCTTGCTCTCCCACAGTCGTTACTTTGTGCTTAAATATTTAAATGGAAGGTTAATTATTAGAGCTTGCCCGAATTCATATTATCTCCTTATTATCATCTATTTCCAGCACATTCATGCCACCACTCGATTGCTATGCCTGTGGAATTATGTTTTGTGACGTTACAACGTTTGTGCGGTAGTCTTGCGTTCACGAGCGACGCCTTTACCGTTTAGTTCGTTAGAAATAGCCCGCGAAGTCCCCTCACGCCAATTTAATTTTAAACAGGTCGCCATTATTATTTTCAAAACTACAACCCTAGATTTTAAATCACTTCAATCTTCATCATCGGGAAGGCTCGGAGATCCCTAATCACAACATCCCGCTACTGTATTTCTTCCTCTTCTCCCGATTCTCTCTCGTGAGTCCACCAGCAAGCCCTAATTCTGCTTAAGAAACACCTCTAGCCACCGTAACAGTTTGGACAACCCCTGTTCAACACCTCCCAGCCTTGCCAATCCAGTTCAACACCTCCCAGCCTTGCCAATCCGTAACAGTTTGGACAACCCCTGTTCAGCACAAGGTTGTCCAGCATTTCTTACTTTTCATCGTAGCCATTGCATTTTTTCGTGGAGCCACATTACCACCGGATTCCTCGTGTTTGTGAGTATTATCGTTTGTGTTATATTTTCTGTATTAAATATTGTGAGAATATTTCATATCTGTTTTGTGAATTTGACTCGTTGTGTAGTTGTTTGTACTTTTCTTTAAAATCTTGTAAAATTTATTCATGCAAGTTCTAGTGGAAACACCTATTGTGTGAGTACGAATGTAAATTGCTTATACGCTTGAAAATTAATGATTCACTTTGTGTAGCACTGCTAATTAATATAATTTAATTTTGCTACGTTTAATTCCGGACTAATTTAAAAGCATGCACACATCATTTAAACGAGCTTGAATGCATTGATTCCACATTTGCACAATTGCGCGTACTGTCCCATTAGTGAGTTAGCACATTCACATATTTATTTCACATAGCCCCTTCCTGCGTCACCTACTCACTCCATTGATTGTTCTGCCCATTAGCCCGCAACTGAGGGATATTAGAGTCAACACCTCCATCGATGGGACAATGACTTATCCCTTCTATTGGGCTTCACGGAGGCGACCACTTCACTTAGGTCTTATTTGGGTTATCCTTTGTTTGTGAGGGTTGTTGGGTCAATCGTATGTTTTGGTTCCCTGTTTGGCGTTGGCAGCAAGTTATCGATTGCACACGCTAGTTCTAGCATCAATAAAGGTTATCCACACCTTCTTTCTTAACTGGTTCTGTTTCTCTAGCTTTTGCTCATTTGTCAGTAGCCTGATTGCATTTTCCTCCAACATTGTCACTTCCGACTTCCGAGGGAAGTGATTTTACTCTTTCATCAATCATCAATAACTTGCATTCTAGTTGTGCTTCTTTGTTGTACAGAGCGGATATCTCTTTGGGTTCTCTTGTTGTATTTGTTGGCCATATTCAAATATGTGTGATGAGTTAAAAAGTGTTTACCTCCTGAAGGTTCCGTTAATACTCCTTAGTATTGTGGTGGAAATAATTCCAATATGGATTTATCCATGGTGTTACTTAGATTAAATTAAATGGTAGAAATTAATTTCTCTGGGCTCAATCACTTCGAATTTTTATTGGGAGTCATTGAATACTCGGGTTTTCACAGGATCCAAACCCACACCTATTAGATTGAATCCTTATGAAGAATGGGAAAGAGAAAACATGATAGTGTCAATTGACTTATCAATTCTATGTAGCCTAACATTGCTAATCAGTTCTTGTTCTATTGAACTGCTAACGAGATGTGAGATTTAGTTGAGACGAATAATGCAAAATAGGACCTAGTTAGGATCTATCAACTTCAGACTAAGCATATCTATATGGATGGTATGAGTGTCTTTGAGGAGGCGTACTATAGTAAAATGACTTGTAAGTGGGTTGAGATTAATCAATGTTTCAATATTCATTCCTTGAAGATTGTACGAGAGAATTTATGCGAAGGAAGGTCTTTGAACCGCATTCTTGTTTTCTCGCCGAATTGGAATTTCAAAGAGTTCAAATATTGGAAAGGGATTATGTTTCTGATCTGGAGACTATTGAACGTTAGATTCGGGGAGAGGCTACTCAAATAAATTCACTTTGTTCTGATGTGAATGTGGGATATGATAAATCTACTCTCATGGCTGAATATAGGATGTGGAATTCCAAAAATTTCAACAATTAGAATCAGTCAGAGCCCAAGAGGCATTAAGATAGAAATAAGCTAAAGTGGCGGTATCGTGGGAAGAAAGAGCATGTGAAAGACAAATGTTATGACTGTTGAAAATGAAAATTTGATTAGAGAGTTAGCAGCCTAGAAACAACTATTTGGAGGTCTTGTGTGGAGGAAATATCTAGTACTGTTGTTCATGCTCATACTCATGCTATAATTCTTCTTACTCGGAAGTCTCCTCTTTTGCATAATCTTCTAGTAGTGTCACCTTTTTTACTCCTTCCTATGGTAGTGTTAGGCTTGTTGATGGCTCATTTACATCTTTGTTGTTTTTAACGATTAATAGTTCCATTGTTTTCTACTAATTTGTTCTATATGGGCAGTTTAATTAAACAACTTAATTACTTTGTTACCTTTTTTCCTCTCATTATATCATTTAGGACCTAGTGAGTGGGAGGAAGATTGGTCGTGAACATGAGTCAAGAGGAGTCTATGTGATGGACACTAAACAGGCCTTTGGAGCATAACTACTAATAGTGATCAATTGATGTTGTGGCATATGCAATTTAGACATGCTACTCGAAAGTGCCCAAAGTCTGTCTTTCCTACTCATTTTGCAGAGTTAACTAAGAGAATTGAATGTCAAGCCTATGAGCTTGGGAATCATTGTAAAACTACTTATCCTTCTTACTATAGTTGGAGTGCTAAATATTTTTTTTATGCTTCAATTTGATGTTTGGACTTATCCTATTTGCTCAATTAATGGATTTTGTTATTTTGTGTCATTTTTTGCTCATTGTTAAAGCCCATTGTTGAAAACCCATTATGAGGGTCCATTGCACTTCTATTCTTATTTAATCCACATCTCTTAGTAGCACTTGTTGTAACCCCTAGAGTATCTTCATAGTGGAGAATTTATTTGTATTGTGATATATACACTTATACAGAGATATAATAAAACTTTGATTATGTAGATTTAACATGGTATTAGAGACTGCAACAGTCTTCGAGATTGACTAAACGACTCGCAGCTTTCGCCCAAGTCTTCTCTCTGAGCTCCTCGCCAAGACTTCTTATCGATTCCTCTTGAGACATCTTCACGATGACCTCTTGTCGAGACCTTCTGGATGAGACATCGTCGTGAAGACCTCCCGGTCGAGACCTCGTTGCCAAGTCCTCGCCGAGACCTCCTCTTCAAGCCCCCTCACAAAGATCCCTCGACCTCGTTGCCGAGACCCCCTCACCGAGATCCCTCAACCTCCTTGTCGAAACCTCCTTATTGAGACCCCTCGCTTAGACCCCTCGTCGAGGTCTTTGAACTCTTGTTTTGACAGTTTCCGACACACTTTTCGTTGAGCTTCCGCCTTAGCTCTTTCTCCATGTTCTCTGTGCATGGATTAAATTGTTCATATTCATGCCTCGGGGCTCTCCTTCAACGTTTAGATGTCCTTTGTGATTTATTTCAAGGTATATAAACAATGACATCTTCTTTGATACAATTTTTGTGGATTATTTAAATTGTGTTAAGGGGGAGCCTTTGCGCACCGACTGAGGTGTTTTCGTGTGACCTTGAGGTTACGGGTTCGAATCCTGGAAGCAGCCTCTTGCAAAAAAAATGCAGGGTAAGGTTTGCCTACATTTCACCCTTTTGGTGGACCCTTCCCCGGACCCTCGTTGCGCATGGATGCTTTGTGCACCGGGTTACCCTTTGCTCAAATTGTGTTCAAATGATAGCACCCATACCCATCTCTATTGATGTTGTGCCCCACATCCTTTTTTCATATTAGCTCTCAATCTACCACCGGTAGTTCGATATCTCAAACAAATATCTTGATCCTTATTTTAGTCTCTCGAGGTTTTGCCACATCTAATTCATCTTTCTTAGGTAGTGCTTATATTGCCACTAAAAGCAAGTGACTCCAAGACTCCAGGGCTACCAATCATATGATTGGAGACCCAACCGCTTTCACTCTTCTTGATAGACATGATCATCTTTTTTTGATTGTAGTTACTGAAGGCTCTCTAGCTCTAATTGTGGGTCATGGGATGTTATCACATCCTCTCACTTCCAATTGAAGAATGTTCTTTATGTCCCTAATTTTCCTGTAGCCTTCTCTCCATTAACGCCATAACAAAAAATCTAAATTGTTGTGGCTTAATCTTTCTTTCTTATTGTTATTTTCAGGACCTTAACCCGGGGAAGAAAATTACTATTAGAACTGAAATGAATGGACTATACTACTTGGATGACATTCCTTCTCCATCAAACTCCGCCTCTATGGTTTCCTTTCTTCATTGGGATCAATGCCATGGTTATTCTCTTACTCGTCTTCTTCATCAATTGTTACCCTTCTTTCCTTCTACATCTATATTAGAATGTGAAGCCTATGACAAACATCATCGTACTTCTTTTCCTACTAAAATTGGGAAACAAAGTATTGCCTCCTTTGACTTGGTACATACAGATATTCGGGGTCCTAATCCAAGTAAGTTCATGAGTAATGAAAGTTTATATTTTGTCACATTTATTGATGATTTTTCTTGGAAGATAGATCTGAACTTTTTAATATTTTTTCAATCTTTCTATTATGATGTTAAGACTCAATTTGAAACTTCCTTAAAAATTCTACGACCATACAATGCCAAAATACATGAGTCAATCATTCTCCTCTTTTTGTACATTTCACGCGTCATTTATCAAACTAGACGTGCTCTTACATCTCAATAAAATATTGTCATTGTGTGGAAACATCTTCATCTTCTCGATGTCGCCCACACTTTGCGATGCTAAATGAATGTCTCCATACTCCATCCAGATTCCTCTCCTTTTCCCCTCACTTCTTTCATTCTCGGATACACTACCTTTACCCACATTCCTTTTCAAGGTCATCACAAATTGTCTGCTTGTGTTGTTAAGTGCATCTTTTTGGGATACTCTCCAACTCAAAAACGGTATAGGTGCATTGACCCCATCTCCAGGCGACAATATGTCTCCGCTGATGTGACATTCTTCAAATCTACCTCATACCTCTCTGCCAAAGTCAAATCCATTGTTTTCGACGTGGATACCATAAATTTATTTTACACCTTGTATAAAACAAGGACTCCCTTGTCCATTATACATTCTCCTCCCCCACATCCCAAATGACATCTATCATCTCCACTAACAACTCTTCCACCTCCTACTCCATCTCATATTCTTATCTGTCGTCTCTACGATAGACATCTCCCAATCATTATTACCCCATTTACTCTTATAGTTCGCCCCTCAGTTCTCTGGCTAGCTTCATCTTCCTGAAGGTTTTGAGCCTTCTTATCACTCGTACTTATGACCTTTCAATTGCCTACAGAAACATGCTCGCCCCTACGCTCAACATCCTATTGCAAGTGTGGTCTTCTATCATCTTTCTTGCAGTAAGTTTATAACAACTCTGTCAACCACTACTACTCCTATCACACATCTAAAGGCATTAACCGTTCCTTGGTTGAAGACCGCGATGGATGAAAAGATGTCTACTTTTCTCTTGGAATACCTGGATTATTGTTTTTACTCCATCTGATGTTGATATTGTAGGATGTCAGCGAGTCTTTGTTGTCAAATTTCTTCCTTGATGAGTGTTTTTATACTCCCTTGCTCCTCAAATTAGCACCATCAAAGTTTTTTTTCAATAATTATCAATAAAGAGTAGAAAATGTCCAACTTGATGTCAAGAACTTCTTTATCTATGTCAAAGAAACGGTGTATATGGAGCAACTTGTATATGGAGCAACTTCTTTCTCTATGTCAAAGAACTTGATCACATGTTACAAACTTCAGAAGTCTATCTATGGCCTTAAACAAAGACCTAAAGTCTGATTTGACAAGTTCAATCGGGTCATTTTCATCATTGCATTTCAATGAAGCCATGCAGATCATTCTCTCTTTTTGTGAAAGACAAATAAGGGTATGTTCTCGCATTTTTATGTAGATGACAATCTACTCGCTAGTGATGATAGTACTTGCTTGGATGAAACCAAAGTATAACTGTGGAATCACAAATTAGCAATCCAAGGGCTACATTCTTCATCAAAGTGATTATTGAGAAAACAGTAGAGGAAAGATGGCTTACTCAAGAACGGTTGTTGTACCGCGCTTTCATAAAACCATTAACTTGACGCAAGACGAATCTATAGGTGGCAGACTAATGGTGCCCTAACCCTACATGCAATGCAAAGTCCAGCCTTTGAATTAAAAATTCAACAGCAAATAATTTAATCGCACGCACATAATTTTAGAATCATCAAACTAATTTTTTAGGCAAGCAGGCTTAGGCTTTCCTCTGCGTGGAGGGCCAAAGCAAGAGCGCACAGCGAATAAACCCTTCATATCACAATAATAATCTCAACAAACAACTACTATTCCGGAGATCCACACAAACATGAAATCATGGCCTCATGTATTAATATTGAGAATTTAAATTTCATACAACAAATATGTACTCACGAAATATGAGGGATGCCCAAGGTGTAGAGATCTGGTGAATCACAGTGCGGTGGAGACGATCCGGAAGGGAAACTGGGTTGGTTGGGTAGATCCGGCTATTTGGAGGCAGATCCGGATTGTGGGAGGGTAGATCTGGTTATAAGGAGGCGGATCCGGGTTGTGGGAGGGTAGATCTGGTTATAAGGAGGCGGATCCGGGCTGTGGGGAAGCTTGTGGTGGTTCCACGGAGGGAGGTGGAGGACTGGATGGGGTGATGGTGTGCAGGAAATGGGGAGGAGGGGCGGCGGATGGATGGAATCAAGTAGGAAAGGGTGTGGGTGGGATGGTGGATGTGCAGAGGGAGGGCGGCGACCTGCTGGCAGGCGGCTGGATGGGTGGAGATGGCTGGACAGGCGACTGGAAGGGTCCTTGAAGGGGAGCGGCTGGCTGGACAGCAACCAGGCCGGGTGGAGGCTGAGGTTTGAGGGGGCTGTGAAGGTGGCGGTGGGGGCTTTGGATGGTGGAGGAAGAGGCCTAGGGTTAGGTAGTACCTTGGGTAGGAGGATGAGCGCCTAGAAGTCGTCACCTAGGGTTCCACGGAGTCGGCATTGTGGGGTGATCGCGGGAATCCGGAATTGTAATCTCCAAATTCTGCAATGGCGTCCAAGCAGCCCTCATGTCTCTTATTTATTAGAAAACCTAATTATGGCACCCGACATCAACGACTATGATTGGCCGTAGATGCGGAGGGCCTGATTACAATAAAAGTCAATAAAAAACAGTAATGTATGAAATTGACTGCAAGCAACGAGCCAGACGCATCCATGGAGTCTGATCATCGATCCGGACATGCCATATATGGTAAGTAGCTAATCAGCCCCGAACGGGCCCAAAGCTCGTCCTCCGCGGTGGGTCCGCGTCTTCATTCAAAATCGCTATTTATGTTGGAAAATTTGTCATATTTTCTAACAGAAAGTTATGTTTCTCATGATACTGTTGAAGTTAGAGACCGGGCGGTTTGTCGGTCTGGCTTGACGGGTTATTGACCGGGCAGTCTGGCGATTTGCCTTCAGCGGTTTGGTTGCTGTGTTGAGGTCTGAGGTCCAAGCGGTCTAGCGGTCTGTTACTGGCGACTAGGAGACCGGGCGGTCTAACGGTCTCTCATGGCGGCTTGTCTCTCTCTCTGGCAGTGGCCGAACGGTTAGCCCATCTGTCTAACCGCGCGGCTTGTTCCGGTCTGTTGTTCTAGCCGCCCAGATTTTTTGTATAGTTTTAGTCCCACATCTCTTATTTGTATTATCTCTTCTCTCCTCCATTCTATATAAGGGAGGTCATACCTTTGTAATAGATACATTTTTCTGATAATAAAATTTCAGTTATACCATTTCCGGCTTGTTTTAGTTCGCTTCTCACATGGTATCAGAGGACTCGATCCTTTCCTCCTGATTCTGTGCTCCTCTCTGTCCGCGCGTCTTGCCTCTCCGGCTTGCGCCCTGTCCGCGCGGTCTCCTTGTCGTTGCCCTCTGTGTGCGCGACCTGTTGCCTTGTTCACTGCGATCTGTCGCCTTGTTCGCCGCGACCTATCGCCGTGTGCCTTGCCTCCTCCTGTTTTACTCTTGCTCTGGTCGTCGCGACCTGTTGCCTTGTTCGCTGCGGTCTGTCGCCTAGTTCGCCGCGACCTCTCGCCGTGTGCCTTGCCCTCTCTTGTGCTTCTGTTCGAGCGGACTGTCTGCTTGCCGCTCGACTTCTTCCCCTCTGCTTGTTACTGCGGCTTGGTCGTGGTCTTTCTGGCCGCTGGTGTTTGACATCCTGACCGCTGCAGTTCCTCTTCTGCCTATCCGCGTGGCTTGTTTCCTAACCGCGCGGCTTCCTGTTGTTTGCTCTTATGGCTCTTTCTGATGCTTCCACTGCCACCACTCCTGCCGCCACCCCTGTAGCCAATCCGGCTTCGCCTCTACCTCCTACTCCTTCCGGGAACCTTGGCACCGTTTCCAAGCTTGTCGGCTCCAACTACCCGGATTGGAGCGTCTCTTTCACCTTTCTCCTTCGCTCGCAACGCAAACGCCACCATCTCGTTGATGACCCTCCTCCTACCACTTCACCTCTCTTTGATGATTGGGATGCGAGTGACGCTCTTGTGCGTACTTGACTCGCTAACAGTCTATCCGATGAGTGCCTTCCCGTCATCCGTCATGATGAGACGGTGAAGGCCGCTTGGCTTCATCTTGCTGCTTTGTATTCCAAAGGGGCTCAGACGTCCCGCATCTATACGTTGTATGCGGACCTCTTTGCCCGGCCTACCTTGTCTCCTGCTGCTGCCTACCAACAAGTTCAAGCTCTTGGGGCTGAGATTCTTCAGAATCGCCCCTTTTCTGCGGATCTGGCTCAACAACACAAGCACTTCCAGGAGCTTCTGGTTGTGTGTTATCTGCTCCGTCTTCCTGACACTTATGACATGATCCGCCAACAAATTCTGGGTGAGGCGGAATCTCCTATTTTAGATGCCACCGCTGCTCGCATCGCCGCTGTCACCTCTCTCCTTCAGCGCCCGCTTCTGCCCGCTCCTTCTCCTCCGGATAACTATGCTCATCAAACTCAGTGGAGTGGCTCTGGTAGCCGCAGTCATCAGTCTGGCGGACGTCCTTCTTCCCGCTATCTCTGCTCTCACTGCGGCCGCACCGGACACACTCTTGACCGCTGCTGGACTAAGCATCCCCATCTTCGCCCCTCGGGTGACTCTTCCGCCTCTTCTTCCAAGCCGTCTGCTTCCGTGGTCACATCATCAGGTAGTGCCCATGTGGTCACTCAAGGTAAATGGCTTATCGACTCCGGTGCAACTAATCATATGACGGGCAATCCTCAGTGCTTCTCTCTCCTCGAACAGCATGATCGGTTGCCCCCGGTCCTTATTGCAGACGGTTCTCCCTCCCCGGTTCATGGGTCGGGAGTGGTTCATGTTACTCCGTCCCTTCGGCTAGAGGACACTCTCTATGTGCCCAAGTTTTCGTGCAATCTGTTGTCGGTTACTTCTTTGTGCAAGCAGCTTAAATGTTCTGTAACGTTTACTCCATCTTCTTGTTCTTTTTAGGATCCGAGCTCCCAGCGGACGATTGCTACTGGGACTGAGAGCGGCGGCCTCTACTTCCTCGACAACGTTTTCGCTTTGTCCGCCTTCTCTTCTTCTTGTACGGATCTTCTCCAGTGGCATCTCCGTCTCGGTCATCCTCCACCACGGCTTCTACATCAGCTTCTGCCCCACCTCCCTCCCTCCACTACTCCTCTCCACTGCGAAGCATGTCAACTTGGCAAGCATCATCGTTCCTCCTTCCCGCCGAAGCAAGGTCGGGGCTCTACCCGTCCGTTTGATCTAGTCCACTCCGATATCTGGGGACCTGCTCCTACCCTTACTATTGGTCGGGGTAGTTCTTATTTTGTAACCTTTATTGATGATTTTTCTAGATGTACTTGGGTGTATCTCTTACGAGATCGCTCTGAACTTTTTAATGTATGGACCTCCTATTATCATTTAATCAAAAATCAGTTTGGTGTTGGTATTAAAACTTTTCGCTCTGATAATGCAAAAGAGTACTTAGGTCATGCTTTTACCTCTTTCTGTGTGCAACATGGCGTTATTCATCAGACAAGTTGTGTCTATACATCCCAACAAAATGGGGTGGCGGAGCGCAAAAACCGTCACCTCCTCGATGTTGCTCGCACATTGATGACTCAAATGCATGTCCCTCGCTCATATTGGGGCTATGCTGTTCTTCTTGCCTGCTATCTCATCAATCGCATTCCCTCTTCCGTTCTAAAGGGAAAAACTCCTTTTTTCATCCTTTATCCAGGCAAGGAGCCTTTTCCTCTCCTTCTCCGAATCTTTGGGTGCACTGCTTTTGTGCATGCCCCATCTGCCACCCGTGATAAGCTCTCCCCTCGCTCCACCAAATGTGTCTTTCTGGGGTACTCGGCCACTCAGAAAGGCTACTGCTGCTTTGATCCTGTTCTTCGTAAGCAGTTCGTCTCCGCTGACGTTACCTTCTTCGAGAATGCCTCCTACTTCTCGGATGACTCCTCTTCTCTTCCCCCCACCTCTGATTCTCCTGTTATTCCGTTCGTTCCCTCGTCTCCTACTGCGATATCCGCTCCACCTCCGTCTCCGCCCACTCCTCTCCCTCCGCCTCTCTCTCCGCCTCCATCTCCCTCATCTCCGCTGCCGTCGCTCTCTCCTCCCGGGCCAGCTCTCTCTGCCACGGATGCTCTGGATGCCGAGGAGCCCGCCGACCTGGATCTTCCTGTAGCTCTTCGCAAAGGGGTGCGGACGTGTACCCTACACCCCCTTGCTGATGTTATTTCATATGATCGTCTTACCCCTTCTCGCAGGGCCTTTGCACTGGCTATCTCTGCTACTACCACACCTCGTTCCTACCAGGAGGCCCTTGTCATTCCTCACTGGAAGCTGGCCATGGATGAGGAAATGGCGACCCTCACATAGTGGGGTACCTGGACTCTTGTCCCTCCTCCCGTTGATACAGATGTTGTTGGCTGTCGCTGGGTCTTTGTAGTCAAATTTGGCCCAGATGGCACTGTGAATCGTTACAAAGCTCGCCTGGTGGCTAAGGGCTTTACTCAAACCTATGAGGTTGATTACTTTGACACCTTCTCTCCCGTGGCTCGTCTCAGCACTATACGGGTCCTCTCTGTGGCGGTCAACAAAGACTGGCCGCTTTCCCAGCTGGATATCAAGAATGCCTTCCTTTATGGTGATCTTCAGGAGGCCGTCTACATGGAGCAACCTCCAGGGTATGTTGCTCAGGGGGAGACACGAGTATGCCGGCTACAGAAGGCAATCTATGGCCTCAAGCAGAGCCCTCGAGCTTGGTTTGACAAGTTCAGCGGCATCGTGGCGGCCGTTGGTTTTGCTCGCAGCGCTGCTGATCACTCTCTATTTATTCGCAAAACCTCTTCGGGACTGGTGGTTCTTGCAGTATATGTTGATGATATTCTTCTCACTGGTGATGACCAGGAAGGGGTAGCCTTGACAAAGCGGCATCTTCGCCAACATCTAGTCACGAAAGATATGGGTTTTCCGAAGTACTTTTTGGGGATCGAAATCTCTCGGAAGCCCAACTCTTTAGTCCTCTCTCAGCGTAAGTATGTTCTTGATATTTTAAAAGAAGCAGGATTGACTGGTGTCAAACCTGCCCGATGTCCCATGGCTGTTGGAGAAGACAAAACCTGGACAGATGGTTCGCCTCTTCTTTCAGATGCTTCGCGGTACAGGCGTCTAGTTGGTAAGCTCATATACCTCACCGTGACTAGGCCCGACATTTCCTATGCTGTGGGCAAGGTGAGTCAATTCATGCAAGCTCCCAGGGAGTGCCATCTACAGTCCGCCTTGCGGATCTTGGAATACGTCAAAGCAGCCCCTGGGAAAGGATTGCTCTTTCAGAAGAATGATCATCTGCGGGTTGAAGCTTACTCAGATGCGAGTTACGCTGATGACAAAGGGGACCGCAAGTCTACCTCCGGTTTCTGTACCTTTGTTGGGGGCAATCTGGTAAGCTGGAAGAGCAAGAAGCAATCTGTTGTCTCCAGGTCCAGTGCTGAAGCAGAGTATCGGAGTATGACATCGACCACTTGCGAGCTAAAATGGCTACGGGCTCTCATGTTGGATTTAGGAGAGGTCTACAACCATCCTCTACCTATGTTCTGTGACAACAAGGCTGCTATATACATCTCCAAAAATCCAGTCTTCCATGAGAGAACCAAGCACATTGAGGTCGACTGTCATTTCATTCGTGAAGAGATTCTAAAGGAACAAATTTGCACTCCCTTCGTCACGTCTGAAAAAGAGCTGGCTGACATCTTCACCAAGCCAGTATCCGCCTCGTTTCTTCATATATGTAACAAGCTGGGCATGATCGACATATATGCTCCAGCTTGAGGGGGAGTGTTGAAGTTAGAGACCGGGCGGTCTGTCGGTCTGGCTTGGCGGGTTATTGACCGGGCGGTCTGGCGGTTTGCCTTCAGCGGTTTGGTTGCTGTGTTGAGGTCTGAGGTCCAAGCGGTTTAGCGGTCTGTTACTGGCGACTAGGAGACCGGGCGGTCTAACGGTCTCTCATGGCGGCTTGTCTCTCTCTCTCTGGCAGTGGCCGAGCAGTTAGCCCATCTGTCTAACCGCGCGGCTTGTTCCGGTCTGTTGTTCTAGCCGCCCAAATTTTTTGTATAGTTTGTCCCACATCTCTTATTTGTATTCTCTCTTCTCTCCTCCATTCTATATAAGGGAGGCCATACCTTTGTAATAGATACCTTTTTCTGATAATAAAATTTCAGTTATACCATTTCCGGCTTGTTTTAGTTCGCTTCTCACAGATACATTGTAGATTTAGATTGTTGGAACTTTTCTAAACTTTTTTTTGCTTTCATTTTGGTTTCATAAGTTTCATATCTCTATCAAAATATCATAAAGTTGCATGACAGTTTAATCTGCATTTTATAGGATGTCACTGCAACTAAAGGAAATGAATTTGAAGATTATTTTTTGAAGAGGGAGCTACTCATGGGTATATATGAAAAGGGATTTGAAAGGCCTTCCCCCATTCAAGAGGAAAGCATTCCAATTGCTCTGACTGGTAGTGACATTCTTGCTAGAGCTAAAAATGGAACCGGGAAGACAGCGGCCTTCTGCATTCCTGCTCTGGAGAAGATTGATCAAGACAAAAATGTCATTCAAGGTGTTTTACTCCGGATTTTTGTATCAACCATTAAATATATTATTCTGTTTTTCGTTAGCAAGTAATTTATTTATAGCTGCTGATTTGATTTGTATCCAGTCGTCATACTTGTTCCGACACGAGAATTGGCTCTTCAGACATCACAAGTTTGCAAGGAACTTGGAAAATACTTGAAGATTCAGGTCATGGTCACCACTGGAGGAACCAGTTTGAAGGATGACATTATGCGGTTATATCAGCCTGTTCACTTACTTGTTGGAACACCAGGCCGCATACTTGATCTGGCTAAAAAAGGTATTTGTGTTCTCAAGGATTGCTCCATGCTCGTTATGGATGAGGTAGGTTTCGGTTTATCACATTAACTATATCTTCACAATTTTATGATTTTATTTCTCATGAGCCAACTTGTTTACATTTTTGAATTATGATAAGAATTGTGATTATCTTAATCTGTTGTTATTACATGTATAACATCTCTGTAACTTAATTTTGTTGTATAGTAATTGATTGATAATTACATTTTTAATGTTCTAATATTATTTTCAAAAAAATTATTCTGAAATTTTAAATATGTTTCTTATTTTATCTTATTTTCCTTTTCTACTCTAGATATCTGTAATCCAAGTATAAATACATTTTAATGAAAATTTTGATCTTGCTTCTAATTTGTTACCATGGAACTTGAAATGATATAACACAACGTTCATTTGTTTTGGACACGTTTTTTGAGTTAAATAAAGGATATATATCACTTTGGCTTTGTTTGGCGCGGTGTTTTTGCGCGTGAGTTTGGACAAAAATGCCACCGTCATAAAAAGTATGTTTGACATGATAACGGTTATGGCTACCACCAAGAAAAAAAGCTAGTTTTGAACATAAAAGTGAATGAAGTTTGATCTGTTAGGTCGAGCGTTCACAAATGACGGTTCATAACCACCACTTTCACGTCCGCTACCACCGTGTTCCAAACGGAGACGGTGTCCATTTATACATTCTACTGTTTTTCCATGACTTTGTCTGCAATATATATGCAGGGAATATTTTTTTTGTATGTTATGTGATGTTAACTGTCCGAGGAATAAACATTTATTTCATAATGTGATAGAAGAAATATAGAAAAATAAAATATAGAAAAATAGAGAGACATGCTAATAGATTGGGATTTCTGATGGTAAATTCCTACTAACAGGCGGACAAACTCCTATCTCCGGAGTTTCAACCTTCAATCGAGCAGTTGATTCGATTTCTTCCTTCAAATCGTCAGATATTATTATTTTCAGCAACTTTTCCTGTCACTGTCAAAGATTTCAAAGATAGATATGTGCCAAATACTTATGTTATTAATCTTATGGACGAGCTCACCCTTAAGGGAATTACACAGTACTTTGCTTTTGTAGAAGAAAGGCAGAAGGTTCATTGCCTGAACACCCTTTTCTCCAAGGTTTACTTCTTTGTACTGCGAGTGATTACTTTTCATATTATTTTAATTTTCACTTAATGTTGACATGGTCCAATTGTTTATTTGTTCAACCAGCTTCAAATTAACCAGTCTATCATTTTTTGCAACTCTGTTAATCGGGTAGAACTGCTGGCAAAGAAAATTACAGAACTCGGATATTCTTGCTTTTACATTCATGCAAAGATGTTGCAGGACCATCGGAATCGTGTTTTCCATGATTTCCGAAATGGTGCATGCAGGAATCTTGTTTGTACAGGTAAGCACTTTTAGCAGTCTCTTCAAAATTATGAATTATTTCTCATATAGAGACTATTTTTATGTCCTTTATGGAATAGACACTCGATTTTATGTATAGAGCTACTTTTTACCACTTTTTATAGATGACCACTAATTTCTATTAGCTCAAGAGTCATGACATTCACACCATTTATCTTCATTACAAACTTATTATTAGTGTTCAGTTTCATTCACAGGGATAGGAATTTTTTTTCATTTTTTTAGAACCTACGATTATATTGACTATTTCATGATGTTTGTGCCTAGTTGGATTGTTAATGTAACACCCCAATCAAGTTTAACAGGAAATCAGCAGTCCGGCCGGTCCCGCGATAACAAGTAAACTAAGTAACAGTATATAAACTGACATAAAACAGGTAAAAGAAATAAAAGTGCTAAAAAAAGAAAAACTTACATCGGAAAAAAAGTAAGTAAATCTATGAGAAAAGTGTACCTTGCAAAGTTGAATTCACAGAGCCAACTAAAACCGAACATAACACTAAAAGAGACTGATATTCCGTCAAACTGAAGTAAACTGGTACATCAAACTATGAGAGAAATACTACATATACATAATGTCCGCAAATAAATACAAGTACAAAAACAGCGTGGTACAACTGAACAAAACTGACGACTGTGAAGACTGGGCCATCTATCCTAAGCGGATCCCCTGACCTGTGCCTCCTGTAAAAACAAGTTCCAAATGAGTCAGGTCCACTGGAGAGTAAGAAAAACCATCCCCCTCCAGCAACACTTAAAGAAAAAGAAATATTATAAGTGCATATTACTTGAATATAAATTTTGCATAATTTTTCTAACATTAAGCGTGACACTTGAGATCATGATCTAGCATAGAATCGAGCTTTCGTGTGATCTGACACACTCTTTTCTTATTTGTGTAAATCGTTGATCCCTGAAGTTTTGGAGTTATATTTGTTGTAAGTTTCATCCAATTTCATTTACTTCTTATTAACTCATGTCACTAAAGACGACTGTACACAACTAGAAACTACAGTCTGAGTGACAAACCTGATGGTGCTCTGAACTGTGTGTCCCTCAAGTGGAACACTGACTCCTATCTGAGGAGTTCCATATCTGTAGCAAGGGTCATCAACTCTGAGTTTGAAGTTCGAATGGTGGCATACTGGCTCTGAGAACACGGTGGTGTTCCTCCACCAGAATCACGAGGGTAAACCTTCCTCACCACTTTTCTGAATTAACTTAGATTAGTGTTCAATGAGTCAAACACGGAGTAGCGCTCTAGTTAAATACACTGAGCTTAGGATTTTCATGACACTGAATCTGCTAATTAAGACTAAGCGTATACTCACCCCTTTGACTTTGTTCTGACTATAGGAACTTGTAATTTCTAAGTGCATATACAAATATAGTTAATACATGAATTAAAAATAATCTGAACTGTTAGACTAAAAGAAGTCGAATTTCTTACAGCGGTGTTTCGACGCTCGTAAACGTGGTGAGGCGATATGATCCCCTTTGAATAAATATGTCCACCACAATCTCTTTAAATCCAACGTTCTTCCCAAAATCTGAATTACATTTGAAAATCCAATTTAGCCAATCTCCCCCTTCTAGGGATTTGGTAGAACTATCTCAAAATAGTAACAAACAACTACTTATTGGAGGGAAAAGAACGCAAACAGAAGCGTTACCTCGATTTAACAGCAACTAAACCCCAAGATAGGTGGTTGATTTCTGATTGGAGGAATCCGAGTTCTTCGACTCCTAATTAACGGCGAGAGGAACGAAGAGTAAACAATGTTGGGCTTCAAACATGACTATTCCCACAAAAGAATTGGAAAGAAAGAAGAAAGACACTCACCAGAATCAAAAAACATTGCTTCTGAAACTGTTTTCGTCGGCTAGGGTTAAAGAACTTCCTCTAGAAGTGCTTGGAAGGAGAAGGAAAGACCGACTAGGGCTGCTGAAGAGGAAGGGAAAACCTGCGCTGGTTTTCAGTGAGGGAGGAGTCGTTCCAGGCTCCGACAGCCGCAGGAATCGACGGTTACAGGAGTCGACAGTCTCCTGCTTGCGGAAAGCGTTGTAAGGGGTTTTACGGGAAAATGAAGAGGGTCGCGGCTTTTAATCTGGAGCGGGACGTGCGTGCGGGTTTTTCTTCCTAACTTGTGGGATGTAATAGTAAAGGCAGCGTGGGATGGAGCCAGTTATGGTAATGATATGGGAATTTCACTGTTTATTTTATCAATACTTATATTTATTATTGTTAAAGATAAAATAGAATTAGCCCATTTGGGAGGCCCATGTGTATTGGCTCATATATAGCTCCTTTAGTCCCACATTGTAAAAGTAGATATCTCTCTCTCTATCTACCTCTATATAAGTGTATGTATTCCTATACTTTGAAGAATAATACAATTAAGGGTGATTTTCTCTCTCCAGTCTCTCTCTTTCTACATGGTATCAGAGGGAACCATCCCCTCCTGCGGTTTCAAAATTCTATCCGCCAGCGACCTGCTTCCCTCTTGCGGCCTGCCTTTTTTCTCTACCCGCTAGTCTATCTAGCCGCTTGACTCCTGCGACCTGCCTTCCCTCCTGCGGACTGCTAGCCGCTTGACTCCTGCGGCCTGCCTTCCCTCCTGCGGACTGCCTTTTCTGAATCCGCTCCCTCTTCTCTCCGTGGTTCCACCCTCCTCCCCGGGCTTCTTATAGCCTTCTCTCTCTGCCTCGTGGGGTCCACGAGTTCTTTTCTTAATCGCCGCGACCTGTCTCCAGTCGCCGCAGTCTGCCTCAATTCGCGCCCTGTCGCGACCTCCTCTAATCGCCGCGACCTGCTTCTTGTCACCGCGACCTGTCTCAACTCGTCGCGGTCTGCCTCAATTTGTGCCTTGTCGCCTCTCACCACGACCTTCTCCTTGTCGCCACGACCTGCTTCTTGTCGCCGCGAACTGCCTGAACTCGTCGCGGTCTGCCTCAATTTGTTCCTTGCCGCCTTTCACCGCGACCTTCTCCCTGTCGCCGTGACCTGCTTCTTGTCGCCGCGACCTGCCTCAACTCGTCACGGTCTGCCTCAATTTTCGCTTCCCCCCCCTCACGCTTCGACCTGCTCTTAGTCGTCGCGGCCTGCTCTTAGTCGGCGACCTTCTCCTTGTCACTACGATCTGCTCTTTGTCGTCGCGACCTGCTATTAGTCGCCGCGACCTGCTATTAGTCGTCGCGACCTGATCTTTCTCACCGTGAACTGCTCTTAGTCGTCGCGACCTTTGTCTCAAGTCGCTGCGGTCTGTCTAGTTGCCGCGACCTGCTCTTTCAAGTCCCTTGCTCGCCCTTTCTCTCCCTTGCGAGCTCCTGCTGCAGTCCGCTGTCCTCCGCTGCTAGCCGCCCGGCCTGTTCCTTCTATCCGCCATGGCATCTGGTGACTCAACCGCGGCTACCTCCTCTCTGCCCGCCCGGGCTGCTGGCCAGCCTCCCGAGGTTCGTGATGAACTTCGCATCACCACTATCTCTCTCAGCAGAAAGACCAACTATGTCGAATGGGCTCATTTCGTTCGTCGTGTTCTGCAGACTAAGGGTCTACTCTTTCACGTTACTCGGGTCAAACCTGCTGATCCCTCTTATGACTGGCTTCGTGATTACGGTCGAGTCCAATCTTGGTTGCTTAACTTTATGGACACAGAGTCTTACCGAATGACAATGGATTACGAAACAGCTAAGGAAATGTGGGATGAGCTGCACTCCCTCTACTCTGGCCAGGATAGCTTACATCACCTTTTTGACATCATCTCTGCTCTTCAATCACTGGACCCTGGCACCACTGGCGACTTAACTTCCTTTGTTGCCAAGACCAAAATCCTGGTAGAGGCCTGGATACAACACCAACCTCCCTCTGCAGAACTTGCTACTCAACGAGCATAGAAGGAGGCTGTTGGGATCACTATGATGATGGCCTGTGTTCCTAGTCATCTTCACAGCATCCGGGCCCAGATTCTCTCTTCTACTACACCCTCTGTCTGATGTTTTTTCAATGGTGCTTAAGGTTGCACCACCTCCCGAGGCTCCAGCCACCTTTTCTCCGGCTTTGCTCCAGCAGCCCCTACTCTCTACTCCTGCTCCCTCTGGCCGGGGATCTTCTACTCGGGGAGGTCGCTTCACGTCTCGTGGTCGGGGCCATGCTGGGCGCTCTACTCTCAAGTGTACTTACTGCGGTCGTGATGGCAACCTTGAAGCTACCTGCTATCGCAAACATGGTTTGCCTCCTCATCTTACTGCTCCAGTTGTTGCTGTTGCTCCTGCTCCTGCAGGCCCCTCTCCCACCAACCCCTCATCTACTGCTCAGAAGGATATCAATGACCTCCGCCTACAGATACTGCAGCTTCAAGGCATGGTCAACCGTTCCTCTAGCTTGGTTGATTCCTTCTCTACTGATGGTATCTCCTGTCTCTCCTACAGCTCTCAGTGGATTCTGGACTCTGGAGCCACCCATCACATTACCTCTCAGAAACCTCCTCAGTACATGCACACTGAGTATCCCAAGTTTATCACTGTGCCCAATGATGATACTACTCCTGTGTCTGGAGCTGCTGATCTGCAACTTACTCATACTCTCTCCTTAACCTCGGTCCTTCATGTTCCGAGATCTCCCTTCAACCCACTGTCTGTTAGTAGGCTTGCTCAAGATCTTGATTGTTGTCTAACCTTTTCTCTTTCTTCTTTTGTCATGCAGGATCGTCAAACAGAGACTATCATTGGTAGAGGACGGCTGTCAAATGGGCTTTATCTCCTGGACACTCTTCCCACTTCACTCTTTGTTGTTCCCTCCGTCAACTGGCATCGTCGTCTTGGTCGTGCTCCTCTTCAGATTCTCAAGAAGGCCCTTCCTGATATCTCTTTACAGGAATTTTCTTGTGAGTCATGTATCTTTGGCAAGCAATATCGTATTTATTTCCCTCCTGCATGTAACCGGAGTAGTACTCTGTTTTCTTTAGTTCATTCCGATATCTGTGGTCCTTATAAACTTCCCAGTCTTTTTGGTTATCGATATTTTGTAACATTTATTGATGACTATTCACGCCAGACATGGCTTTATTTACTTCATGATCGTACTGAGCTAATTTTTGTTTTCCGTGCATTTATTATTGAAATACGCACGCAATTTTCTACTACCGTACAAACGCTTCGCACTGACAATGCTCATGAATACATTAGTCGCAACTTCTCCAACTTATGCACCGACTTTGGGATAATTCATCAAACTTCGTGTGCGTACACACCCCAGCAGAATGGTGTGGCCGAGCGGAAGAATCGTCATCTCCTTGATGTCACTCGGTCAATCATGCTTCAAATGAAGGTCCCCGCTGAATATTGGAACTTTGCTATTTCTACTGTTTGATATCTCATTAATCGTATGCCCTCCTTCGTTCTTAACTTTGCTTCTCCATTCAGTCTCATGTTTCCTTTCAAGTCCCCTTTTTCTCTCACGCCTCGAACATTTGGATGTGCCTGTTATTATGTTCACTCTCTCGGACCACCAAGTGACAAACTTGCCGCCCGCGCCACCAAATGTATATTTGTTGGATACTCTCGTACCCAAAAGGGGTATGTTTGCTACTCTCCCACAATCAACAAGGTGCTCGTCTCCGCGGATGTTACCTTTGCTGAAGATGAAAGCTTCTTCTCTCACACCTCCACTCTACCACCTCAGACCACTATTCCTCGTCCGGCTGTCCCCGTCACATCACTGTCTCCCACCTCTTCCGCTCCTCCAGTACCAACTTCACCACCTCTCCCTCCTCCTCCACCTACCCGTGTTTACACTCGCCGCTCGTCCAGGATTGCAGCCCGACAGCAGCCCCCTACTACGGATGATCTTCTGCGCATTGACGATCAAGCACCACCCTCTACGGCTCATCCCATGGGAAACTATGTATCCCTACATCGCCTCTCTCCACCTCTTCGCTCTTTTGTCCTCTCTCTCCACTATTTCCATTCCTAACTCCTTGCAGGATGCTCTATAACATCCGGGCTGGCGTGCGGCCATGGACGACGAGATGACAGCTCTCTGGGCTACCCAGACTTGGGACCTTGTTCCTCTCCCTCCTGATCAGTCTTGTGTTAGCTGCAAATGGGTCTTTACAATCAAACATGCTTCTGATGGAACAGTTGATCGTCTCAAAGTCCGTCTAGTGGCCCGGGGCTTCACTCAGCAACATGACCTCGATTATGACGAAACGTTCTCTCCGGTGGCAAAACTAAGTAATGTACGGGTTCTGATCTCTCTTGCTGTGCACCGCCAATGACCCCTTCATCAATTGGATATCAAAAATGTCTTTCTCAATGACGATCTTCAAGAGACTGTGTATATGCATCAACCACCTGGGTTTGAGACCACGAGTGAGTCTCGTGTATGTCTTCTCTGGAAGTTTATATATGGTCTCAAACAATCCCCTCATGTTTGGTTTGATAAGTTCAGTAAGGTGGTTCGCGAGATGGGATTCACTCAGAGTTCTGCTGATTTCTCTCTTTTTACTCGTCATCAAGCAACCGGGACAGTCCTTCTTCTTGTCTATGTTGATGACATTCTGATTACGGGAAACGACACTATCGGGATCCAGAAAATCAAACAACATCCGAACTCCGTCTTTCAGACAAAAGATCTGGGTAATCTGCGATACTTCCTTGGACTTAAGGTTGCAAGGAGACCTGATGGACTAGTCTTATCTCAACGGAAGTACTGCATAGATCTTCTACAAAGTGCGGGCTACTCGGGATGCAAACCTACAGATACTCCGATGGATATGAATCATCAGCTGTCTAATCATGACTCTGGGAATGACTCTGTTCTGACCAATCCAGAGTACTATCGACACTTGGTGGGAAATTAATCTACCTCACAGTTACGCGGCCTTATATCTCATTCGCTGTTGGAGTGGTAAGCCGATTCATGCATACTCCTCGGACTTCTCATCCCCGAGCCGTCGAGCGGATCCTCAGATATTTAAAGAAGGCTCCTATACAAGGACTTGTTTATAAGCCATCGTCTTCTTTATCTCTTGTTCACTACTCTGATGCGGACTACGCAGGGTCACTTGATGATAGACATTCCACAACTGGTTTTTGCACCTACCTCGGTGGACACCTTATTAACTGGTGCTGCAAGAAACAGACTGTTATTGCTCGCTCGTCTGTTGAGGCTGAATATCGTGCTATGGCGGCGGTCGTATCTGAGGTCACCTAGCTAGAGGGCCTCCTCAGCGATATGGGTCTTACACTCTCCTCTCCTGCTACCCTGCTCTGTGATAGTCAAGCGGCCATACATATTGTCAAGAATCCGGTGTTTCATGAGCGCACAAAGCATATTGAAGTTGACTATCACTTCATTCGAGAGAAGGTTCAATCAAAGAAGATAGTATTGGAACATGTCTTGGCCTCCAGTCAAATTGCTTATATCTTCACCAAGGCTCTCTCTCAGACTTTGTACTATCAGTTTTTATCCAAGCTTGACGCTTATGACTTGTACTCTCCAGCTTGCTGGGGAGTGTTAAAGATAAAATAGAATTAGTCCATTTGGGAGACCCATGTGTATTGGCCCATGTATAGCTCCTTTAGTCCCACATTGTAAAAGTAGATATCTCTCTCTCTATCTACCTCTATATAAGTGTATGTATTCCTATACTTTGAAGAATAATACAATTAAGAGTGATTTTCTCTCTCCAGTCTCTCTCTTTCTACAATTATCATCATTGCCTAATGTTATGGAAGTCGCTATTTTTGCGACACAAACTCGCGCGAAACCTTAAATCATTACGACCACTACATAATGTTTACCATTAAAATGCCTACTCTTTATCATCTGATTGTCACGCATAATACAATAATTAAAAATTGATTATTTCCTGCACAAGTCGTCGGCTCGATCAATTTTGCACATTTTTGGTCCCTGAATTTTAATTAACGCCACGTCAAATTTTGGGATGTTACAGTTAATATGTTATGTTCTCTGTCTGTGGATATAGTTATCATATAAATGTGATTTCAATCTGTCATGACACTGATATTTGTTAACATAGTGTTGTGGGGAAATTTTCATCTCAGCCTTTGGCTCTAACCTGTGACATGAGGTTTGCTCGGTCTGTTGCTTGAAAGTTCCCCTTACTATATTTATTAGGTACATGATGCATATATATAATGTGTTTACATTAATTAATGAGGTTTCCATGAGAGATTTATTGACACTTTACCTATCTATAAATAATAATGAGGTAGGTATCTATTGTCAAGTGTTGTGTTATTGGCAGTTGTGTCATGTTTGAGATGAGTAGTCATTCCCCAGTCAGAGCTCGTGGAGAACAGTTTTGCCAACATAGAAACCTAACATGTGCTAGCTAGCTATTAATGGGCTATTCATTGTACTGAACACCTAATCCTAGTAAATCTCTTAAATGAGGCAAATAGTGTATGGAGGCAGTGCTGCTGCCAACTGAAGAATTTTGGCAGCTGAGCAAATGTGATGCAGTGGCCCAGAGCCGCCCCGCTCTGTCGGAGTCACACCGAGCCAGAGGAACACGAATGGCACCCACTGCCGGGCTGCAGCCCAAGCACCCCACCCATGACCGCACCTATTCTCAGCGCGGCGGGATGATGAGAGCTGTTAGGAAAGCTCTTTATCAAGGGGGCTGGGTTCGAGACCTCGCCTCAACATCCCGCCGCGCTGAGAATAGGTGCGGTCATGGGTGGGGTGCTTGGGCTGCAGCCCGGCAGTGGGTGCCATTCGTGTTCGTCTGGCTCGGTGTGACTCCGACAGAGCGGGGCGGCTCTGGGCCACTGCATCAAAATGGGCCTGAGATCTGCGATGGTCAGGTAGAAAGGGAACTGTTGCATATGGGTGTTGCATTTCTTTTTCCTGTATTTTGTAATTTGTGAAATAAATGCAAGTGTCATGTTATTTTGTTTCTTTTCTGTTTTTCGTAGTTGAATTTGATGTGCAACAATTCGTTAGATAGATAATTAGATATAGATATTGATATAAAATTGAGGTTTGTTGGATGCTTCATTTTGATTCAATTTTCTTTTTATTTTCTTCAGATCTCTTTACAAGGGGAATTGACATTCAAGCTGTTAATGTGGTGATCAACTTTGACTTCCCTAAGAACTCGGAGACGTACCTACATAGGGTATGAGATATTGAGATGTCACATTGTTTATGCTTGCACTAAAGATTGGTTGTTTATATTATTCTGTTTAGTCAATTCTAGTCATTGAAATTGGTAAATTTTATGTGCAAATCAGTTTTGACTATGTGCAAACCCCGCTTTCAAAAAATTTATCAAAACAACTATGTGCTGACCACCCCTTTACGGATTCACAAGTTTTTATGATTTTTTAGTTTGGTTTGCACTAAACCTGATTGGCACATAGCCGAAATTAGTTTGCACATAACAACATTCTTGAAATTTTACTCTACTATGTTATTTCCATCCTTAATACTTCCTGTTTGTAAGATCTTTTAAATTAATTAGTAAAACTGAACTCTATTACCCTTGGGGATCTGAGACAACCAGTGGTCTGGACTGAGAAGGGAAGGAGAAGACGAGTGATGGGGATCACTTCACACAACGCTCAATACCACAATTGAAGCCGTTCATTTTGTACATGTTAGATTTTATGGAGACTTGGCGGACTGGCGGTTTGGTCGGGCGGCCTGGCAGTTAGGCGGTTTTCCGATTTAGTCCAGGCGGTCTGGAGGATTTGCGGTCTGGCGTCTTAGTCCAGGCGGTCTGGAGGTTTGGCGGACTGACAGCTTAGTACAAGCGGATTTGGCGGACTGGCGGGTTAGCCTTGGAGGGCTGGTTCCCGCTGTGTTGCAGACTGTCTCTGGCGGTTTGGAGACTAGCCAGTTATCACGCTCTGATCTCGTTCTTATCTCGTTGTAGAGGACTTGGCAAACAGAGAGTTGAAGTCGTTGCGGATAGAGACGCAACTGAAGCTGCGATCTGAAGAGCAGCTGAAGCTGCGGGTTTAGGCACTTGTTGTGTCCTGATGCTCAAGGGGGCTGGTCTGGAGTTTGGCGGACATGTGCTTCTGTTCGCTAGTATGGAGCGGACTCTTGTTCACAGTTATCGGCAGTGGACTGCTAGTGGAGTCTGGCGAATACCAGTATGAAGCAGACAGTGCCTAACAGCTTAGTTGTAGCAGTCTAAAATTTTGTAACTGCCCAGACCGCGTGTTGTAGTTTAGTCTCGCATCGTCTGTTGTATTCTTTCTTTTTTTTTCCTATAAATAGGGGGTCATACTCATGTAAATTAACTTTTTTGTGCAATGAAAAACTTGTTATTTAGATTTTTTTCACATGGTATCAGCATGGTTATCAGGATCGCGATCCGGATCGTAGGATCTTATGATCCTACGATCCAGATTTTGTAAATCGATCCGGATCTTACCTAGTATCTAAATCGGTACATCTACGACTGGGATCGCGATCTGGATCTTTAGGATCGCGATCCTGACCCGATTTCTACCGATATGGCCAAAGGTAACTAGAAACGTGTCCAATCCTATCCCGACCTCATTCAATCGGTCCAACGCCCATAACCCATTGTTTAACCTTATCCCAATACCGCCCCCATACCCCATCACAGAATCATATCACACTGCTTTACCGTATCTCAAGTGTTGATTGCTGACTGCAAATAGAGGCCAAGAGCGGCTTCTTCGATGGCTTTCGGTACATATTTGTTTTTATTGTTTGTAAACATAGGATGTCTTAACTGAAACTGAAATTGAACTTAGTATGATATTATCGTTTTGATTTAGTTATTCAAAAAATTTAATATAGTTATTCACATCTACTCAATTTATTGATTTTTTTATTAATTAAGCGTGTAATTTAATGATACAAAATTCAATTTTATTTTTTAATCTTAATTTATGAATGTTATAGGATCTTGCGATCCTCGATCCGATCCGATCCAACCTCAAAACGATCCCACCTAGGATCTCGATCCTGACAACCTTGGGTATCAGAGCTCTCCCGATCCCTGCGGTTTCTGCTTTTTTAATCGCCATTTTTTGCTCAGTTGTGATCCTTGCGGATTTCGGCTTCTAACCGCCCTCTTCTAGCGGTTTCTTCCGTCCGCGCATATTCTTTTTTTTAACCACCCGCCTTTAGCGGTTTCTTCAGTCCGCTTTGCGGTCTCTGCGGACTCCGATTTTTCTAACCGCCCGCTAATCTTTTCTTCTATCCGCGTGAATTCCTTTTCGAGCCGCGTTCTTTATGGCGGATAACGAGTGTTCTTCTTCCAGTTTATACGCATCTTTTTCTCAATCCGCACCAACTATTTCTACTTCTTCTGGCAACTTTGGAACTGCTTCCAAGTTAACTGGCCCATATTATCCAGACTAGAGTGTTTCGTTTGTGTTCTTTCTGAGGTCTCAACGCAAACACCATCATCTCACTGATGACCCTACAGCTCGTGGATCTGCTGTCTTTGATGATTGAGATGTCAATGATGTTTTGGTCATGACGTGACTTGCTAATAATCTCTCCGATGAGTGCTTGTCGGTTATTCGATATGATGAGATCGTTAATGCTGATTGGACTCATCTTGCTGCTGCTATGTATTCGAAAGGGGCTCAGACCTCGCGCATATACACATTATACGCTGATTTGTTTGCCCGCCCCCTTTGACTCATGCTGCTGCTTATCAGGAAGTGCAAGCTCTTGGTGTTGAAATTCTACAACATCATTCGTTCTCCGCTGAACAGCACAAACACTTCCAGGAACTTCTGGTCGTGCGTGAAGTTAAGAACTTAATATAAATTGGAGAATAAGCAAAAAGACTTCTCATTAACATAACACCAGATTACATATATATATTGCAGGGAAATAGAAAACGACAGACATTGGGAAAAGGGAATAATTAAAGCAAGATGTAAAACGGCATTGACTGGTGCTTCGTCTTCATCACAACAGCGGCGGAGGAGTGCTTCGTCATCAATAAAACGAGCGGTGGGATGGAGCAGATTACGATTTCAACACGCCCCCTTCATCTGGACATCCCACGATCCTCATGGCTTCTCGAAATTTGATAAACTTGTTTCGGTGCAGGTTCTTGGTCAGAACGTCGGCTACCTGAGCATCAGTTGGGCAATATTGGAGTTGGATAGTCCCGTTGTTGACTTGGTCCCGAATAAAGTGGTACCTCAGCTCAATATGCTTGCTGCGATGATGGAAAACTGGGTTTTTTGCGAGGGAGATGGCCGAGACATTATCGCAGTGAATGGTAGTAGGTGTCTGGCTTTTCGCATCCCTTGCAACTCTGAGCGTACCAAATTGCATGAAAGATTGGGCTTGCTGGAGCTAAAGAGCTTCGTAGGCGGCGGCGGTAACGGCCATGTATTCCGCCTCTGTGGTGGATAAGGCGATGGTAGGTTGTTTGCGAGAAGACCAGGAAATAGGATTCGACCCCTGGAAGAATATGTAGGCTCCAGTACTCTTCCGATCGCTCCTGTCCCCTCCCCGGTCGGAGTCGGAGAAGCCGCAAAGGGAAGGAGTGGTGCAATGTGTGTAGAGAAGGCCAAAATTGATGGTGCCATGAATAAACTCGAGAGGCTTGGTGCTCCGTGAGGAGGATGAAGCAGGGAAAGGGGTCATGTGACACTTTGCAATAGCACAATTTTCACACAGAGATCTTTGGAGATTGAAATGAGGGAGGCCATGCACAAGATTGTGCTGTTGCAAATTGGCAAGGGCATCCCAATGTAGGTGCCCAAAACGGTGATGCCAGAGAATAGAGTTGTTTATCTAGGCTTCGTGACATCGGAAAGCTTTGGAGGTGTCATCAAGATTTAGATTGAAGACATTATTTTGAGAGATAGGTGTGGATATAATTAGGTTCCCGGTTCTTCCGATAATGCGGCACTCTCCATTTGAGAAAGAAACAGAGTACCCTTTCTGGACAAGTTGTCCAACACTGAGAAGGTTTTGCGCAAGTTGGGGGACCCAGTGAACATCGTGAAGAAGCTTTGTGTTTCCAGCTTTGGTGTGTACGGCAATGGTTCCTCTCCCTTCAATCTGGACAGTCTTCCCGTCTCCAAGAAAGACATGAGATTTGAAAGTGTCATCAAGAGTGGTGAAAGAATTTTTGTTGTTGCACATATGGCGGGAACATCCACTATCAATGAACCAGACATTGTTCGGAGTTGATTCCTGCATTTGATTAGAGTAGAACAGAACTTCTTCATCTGAAACTTTAGGTTCAAGTTCACCAAAATTGGCTTCTTCCTTATGCCAACAATCTTTGTCCAGGTGATTAGGACGACGACACCGCTTGCATTTCCAAAAGCAATCATTCACTTCATGATTCATTCGTTTGCAAAGAGTGCAGAAACGATTACCTCTATCTGGTTGTCCGCGTCCTCTTCCTCTTCCACGCCCAAATGTGGTGGAAGGCAGATGTTCAGGAGGACCCTTGCTTGTCGTTGGCGAGAATTTGAGTTGCGTCTGGAACGCAGACTCAAGTGGCTGGGATCTTTTCATTCTATCCTCGTGAGCATGTAGAGAGCCTTGTAACTCAGCGATTGAAAGAGCGAAGATGTCATGTGCTTCTTCAATGGCAGTGACAACTCCGTCGAAAGAAGAAGGGAGGGAACGAAGAATTTTGGGAACAATTTTTGAGTCGTCAACTTGATCTCCAAGATTTTTGATTTGGTTGACGATGGTGCTAATGCGAGCAATGAAGTCTTGGACTTTTTCATCCGGAGACATATTTATCATCTCCAGATTACGCCATAGAGTTTGTAATTTCAAGGTGACAACTTTTTGTGATCCTTTAAATTCATTGCGGAGAGTGTCCCATGCATCTTTGGATGAGGAAGCTCCCATGATTCGAGGGAAAATGGAGTTGCTAACACCCTGTTGAATGATGAGTAACGCCTTTGCGTCACGCATCCGCTCGTCGGGACTGGCAGTGGCAGTTGTGCCTTCCGCTGTCGTGGAGGAGGAGGTGATGGTGGGGCCTTGGTCAACAATGCTCCATAGGCCTTGAGATAAGAAAAGGGTTTTCATTTTGATTGCCCAGAAATCATAGGAATCTCCTTCAAATAGGGGAACACCAGTGGGAGAGAAGGTGGATGGGGTAGATGAGGAAGCCATGCCGGAAGAGAGGAAGAAAGAATTCCAGGGAACGACGGCACAATGCTCTGATACCACTGAAGTTAAGAACTTAATATAAATTGGAGAATAAGCAAAAAGACTTCTCATTAACATAACACCAGATTACATATATATATTGCAGGGAAATAGAAAACGACAGACATTGGGAAAAGGGAATAATTAAAGCAAGATGTAAAACGGCATTGACTGGTGCTTCGTCTTCATCACAACAGCGGCGGAGGAGTGCTTCGTCATCAATAGAACGAGCGGTGGGATGGAGCAGATTACGATTTCCAGGAACTTCTGGTCGTGCGTTATCTTCTTCGCCTTCCAGAGTCTTATGACATGATAAGACAATAAATTCTTGGCAAAGCTAATTCTCCCACTCTTTATGTCACTGTTGCCCGTGTTGCAGTTGTTACCACTTACCACTCTTTTTCAGCGACCTCTGCTTGCATCCCCACCCCATCCTGATATTTTTTATCATCAAGTTCGCTCTGGTAATTTTAGTGGTCGTGGAGGTCACACTAGTGGGCGTGGTGTGTCTCGTCATGTCTTCTCTCATTGTGCCATGACATGTCATCTTGTTGATCGTTGTTGGGCTAAGTATCCTCATCTTCGCCCATCAACGGGCGACAACACAAAGAAGTCCATGTCTCTTGCCTCCTCTTCTACAAGTGCTAATGTAGTCACTCAAGGTAAGTGACTGATTGATTCAGGCGCTACTAATCACATGACATGTGATTCTGGTTTGTTCTCTTGCTTGAACAAGCATATCCGGTCTCCTTCGATTTTTGTTGGGGATGGTAATCTGTCTCTTATATGCGGGACTGGTACAGTTTGTGTCACTCCGACTTTGCGGCTTGAGGACATGCTTTACATCCCGTCTTTTCCGTGCAATTTACTCTTTGTTCCTGCTCTCTGTAAACAGTTGAATTGCACGGTTACCTTTACTTCTACTACTTGTTCTTTTCAGGATCCACACTCCAAGGAGAAGATTGCTACTAGGACTAAAAGTAATGAGCTCTTCTTCCTCGACAATGTCATTGCTTTCTCAGCTTCTCTTCTACAGCGACGTCTTCGCCTTGGTCATCCTCCTATTCGTCTCATCTACCAACTCCTACCGGATTTACCTAAGGAGGACTCCTCTTTGAACTGTGAGATCTGTCAACTTGGCAAGCATCATCGTTCTTTTTTTCCAGCAAGACAAGGGTGTAGCTCTTATCGTCCATTTGAACTTGTTCATTCAAATGTTTGAGGTCCTGCTCCTGTTAGGACTGTTGGTAGAAGAAGTTTATATTTTGTTAATTTGTTGATGATTTCTCTCGCTGTACTTGGTTACTTCTCTTAAAAGAGCGTTCTGAACTTTATTCTGTGTTCATGACGTTTTATAATGAAATACAAACTCAATTTGATATTTCTCTTTAAATTCTTCGAACTGATAATGCTCGTGAATATCTTAGTCAACAATTTTCCTATTTTTGCATGTATCAGGGCATTGCTCATCAAACTAGTTATCCTTATACGTCTCAGCAAAATGGGGTTGCTAAGCGCAAAAAACGACATCTCCTGGATGTTACTCGCACCCTTCTCACACAAATGAATGTACCTCGCTCGTATTAGGGACATGCTGTGCTTCATTTTTGATTTGATATCTCATCAACCGTATTCCCTCGTCGGTTCTTCAAGGCTACACCCCATTCTCCATTTTTCATCCAGGAGCTCAACCATTTTCTTTACCTCTCTGTGTTTTTGGTTGCACAGCGTTTGTGCATTCTCCGTCTCCCGGTCGTGACAAACTCTCACCTCGCTCGATAAAGTGCGTCTTTTTGGGCTATTGTTCGACCCAAAAGGGGTAGCGGTGTTTTGATCCTCTGCTAAGGAAACAGTTTGTTTCTGTTGATGTTACATTCTTCAAAAATATGTCTTATTTTTTTCGAGCTTCTACTCAATTTGATTCTTCACCGTTTCTTCCTATTATTTCCACACCTACACATGCCTCTGTTCCACCTTCTACACCATTATCTTATCCTCCCATACTAGTTCCTTCATACTAGTTTCTTTGTCTTCGTCTCTATCTTTTATTTCTCCTTTGCCTTTAAAGTCGTTGCTGACAGTTCCCAAGCCAGTAATCTCTCCAACGGATGGATCTACTACAGAAGACAAGTCAGATCTTGACCTTCCTATTGCTCTACGAAAGGGAGTCAGAACGTGCACTAAACATTCCATTCATGATGTTGTGTCTTATGCTCGTCTGTCCCCAACTGGAAGGAGATTTGTTCTTGCTCTATCGGCAAATGTTGTCCTGGTTAACTATCAGAAGGCTCTTGTTATTCCGCATTAGAAAGCGACAATGAATGAAGAAATGAAGACCTTAACCGAAAGGGGTACTTGGACTCTTGTCCCTACTCCTCTGGGTGTGGATATGGTTGGTTGTCGGTGGATCTTTGTCATCAAATTTCATCTGTATGGCACTATTGATTGCTATAAGGTTGGGCTTGTTACCAAATGCTTTACTCAAACATATGGTGTGAATTTTTTTGATACATTCTCCCCAGTTGCTCGTATTAGCACTATCCGTGTTCTTTTCTCTATTGTTGTTAACAGAGGATGAGAGATGTGTCAGTTAGATATGAGAAATGTCTTCCTGTATTGTGATCTACAAGAGATGGTTTACATGGAGCAATCTCCTGGGTATGTTGCCCAGGGGGAGTCTCATGTATGCAAGTTACAGAAGACAATTTATGGTCTAAAGCAAAGCCCCCAGGCCTGGTTCGAGAAGTTCAGCAAGGTTGTCTCTCTTATTGGCTTCACTCGTAATTCTGCTGATCACTTTCTTTTTATTCGCAAGACTACTAAGGACTTGTGGTTCTTGCTGTGTATGTAGATGATATTCTCTTTAATGGTGATGATAAAGGAGTTGATTTAGCAAAGAAGCATCTTCGACAACATTTTGTTACAAAGAATATAGACTCTCCTAAGTACTTCATTGGGATAGAAATCTTGCGGAAACACAACTCTGTGGTGTTCTCACAACGGAATTATGCGTTAGATCTTTTAAAAGAAACTGGTATTCTTGGGGCAAGACCTGTTCGCTATCCTATGTCCGTTGGTGATGACAAGAGTTGGACGGAAGATTCACCTCTCCTTTCAGATAGTACTATGTACAGGCGACTTGTGGGCAAACTCATCTATCTGACTGTTATCAAACCTGATGTTTGTTATGCAGTAGGGAAGGTCAGTCAATTTATGCAAACTCCCAGAGAATGTCATCTTCGTTCCGCCTTGAAAATTCTGGAGTATGTGAAAGGGTATTCAGGGAAGGGGTTATTGTTTTGAAAACATAACCATCTCAAAGTTGAAGCATATTTTGATGCTAGCTTTTCTGACAATAAAGAAGATAGAAAGTCTACCTCTAGTTTTTGCATCTTTGTGGGAGGAAATCTTGTCAGCTGGAAGAGCAAGAAACAGTCTGTTGTGTCATGATCAAGTGCTGAAGCTGAGTACCGGAGCATGTCATCAACCGCTTGCGAGTTGAAACGATTGTGTCCTTATGCTTGACTTGGAAGAAATATATGATCATCTTTTACTTATGTTTTGTGACAACCAGACTGCTATACATATATCAAAAAATCCAGTTTTTCATAAAAGGACAAAACACATTGAAGTAGAGTGTCACTTCGTCGGAGAAGAAATTTTGAAAAATCAAATTTGTACTTCATCATCACTTCTGACAAGGAGCTTGCAGACGTCTTTACCAAACCAGTGTCCGCTTCTCTTTTAGATGTTTGTGACAAATTGGGCATGTTTGACATATATGCTCCAGCTTGAGGGGGAGTGTTAGATTTTATGGAAACTTGGCTGACTGGCACTTTGGTCGGGTGGCCTGGCAGTTAGGCGGTCTACCGGTTTAGTCCAGCCGGTCTGGAGGATTTGCGGTATGGCGCCTTAGTTCATTGCGGTCTGGAGGTTTAGCTGGCTATCACGCTCTGATCTCGTTTTGATCTCGCTGTTGCGGACTTGGTGAACAGAGAGTTGAAGTCGATGCGGATAGAGACACGGCTGAAGTTGCGGTCTGAAGAGCAGCTAAAGTTGCGGGTTCAGGCGGTTGTTGTGGCCTGATGCTCAAGGGGGCCGGTCTGGAGTTTTGTGGACATGTGCTTCTGTCCGCTAGTATGGAGCAGACTGTTGTTCACAGTCAGCGGCAGCGGGCTGCTAGTGGATTCCGGCGAATACCATTATGAAGCAGACAATGCCTAACCGCTTAGTTGTAGCGGTCTAAATTTTTGTTACCGCCCAGACCACGCGTTGTATTTTAGTCCCACATCGTCTGTTGTATCCTTTTTTCTTTCTTTTCTCCCTATAAATAGGGGTCATACTCATGTAAATTATTTTTTTGGTGGAATGAAAAACTTGCTATTTATATTTTTTCACAGCACAGGTCAAGGATTTATGTTTTTTTCGAGATTTCCTAGGCCAAGCCCTAGGCTCCACAATAAACCACAACCAATATATATAGGCCCTAACATCCTGGGGCATAAGCATAAATACTGGAATAAATTAACTAATGCGAAAGTAGGCTTCACCTCGTCCCTGCCTTGCGATGCCCCGCCTCTGTAACAAAGCTCTTAAACATCAGTCTTTCTTTAGTTGTAATGGCTGGAATTTTGACAGATACTTTAAGAAGTTGAACAAAATAAAATCACGTCAACGCCGGGCTGCCGGCGCCCTGCGCTTCTTTTTTCTCGGTCTAATTAATACTGTGAAGTGATCCGTATCTCGATATTTTCAGGTCGGTCGCTCAGGAAGGTACGGCCATCTTGGTCTAGCTGTAAATTTGATCACCTATGAAGACCGGTTCAACTTGTATGTATTAATTCCCCTCGTCATTGTGGTAAGATTTGGCGACTTTTCTGGTAATCTCAGAAGTCTGGGTTTTGTGGCAGATATAGGATTGAGCAAGAGCTAGGAACTGAAATCAAGCAGATTCCTCCACAAATCGACCAGGCTATTTACTGCCGATGATACACACGCTCTCATTTCCTGCATCTTGAGTTGGTAAAATATAACGTGGAAATTTCATTTCTCAACAGCTGTTGAATTGTAAGTAATCTCACATATTACTTGTTTACTATATATATATCAATACTGTATATACAAATATATATATATATATCTGTAGCCGTTGCAATTGCACGGTGTAACACCCGAAGCCCTTCAAATGATTTTCAGCCTTTGGATTGAGGAAGGGATGGACTGCCAATAGCCTCTTTAAAAAATCCCAAATATAGAAACCTGCCCATATCAGTAAAATGTATAAATAATAAAAAATATATGAATATAATTTTTTTAAAAAAAAATTGACATAATTAAAAAAAACATGATTAAAAAAAATATTGTGAATCCCGCGGGGGCGGGCAGGGTACTATTGTGTGGGGAATGGGGGGGCGCGCACCATCACTCGTATATATCATATATAATTATTTTTAGGTCTATTATAGAACTCCCAATAATGCCTCTTTTAATGGAAAATATCATCTTAAAATTTTCGATTATCTAGGAGCAAATTTGTTGTTTAAAATCCGCATATAACAGCAAGGTTTTGGAGTAGGTGTTTCTACTCCATAATCTCTTGCCATCAAGTGTATTAAAATCCATATTTGTATTAAAAGCCATCAAGTGTATTGAACTCAGAAACTATGAGATTGTTCATCTGGGTCAGTAGAAACATATGCGAGAGTTAAATTTAGAAAATTGCGAATAACATCTTAAATATATTTACTGCGGACGAAATTTTCAAATTCCTTCCTAACTGTGTGGAAGGCATTAGTAATTTTAATATACTTCCTCACTATTAAAGGTAAGTACATTCATAAGTTTTAATCAAAATTGTTACAATTCCTGCCTAACTATGTGGAAGGTTTAATTAAATATGATATTTTGTGAAGCTCAGCTGTTTAATTTTAAAAAATGTTAACCGCACTCTATTTTTTAAATTTTTGGGGTTGTGGTTTACTTTGGGATGCGACAAGCTAAAATCAGGTTGCGGTTAAGAATCACCATATTAATGCACACATCCAGCTATATGTGCTTAATATTCAACCCACTCACTAAAATGATCTTGCTTTGCTTGCCTATTCGGACGAGACGCCGCATACCACCGTGTGCTGAATTGGCTTCTTTTGTTGACTTGGCATGTTAAGAGCATACACTGCCAAAACTATCAAAACATTTGAAACTTTGGCAAGAGGACCGAGATTGAAACCTAAAATTCTAAATTAAGCCCACCGGCCTTTTAAGTTTTGCGAACATTTTTTTATCCCATACAAAAAAATTGGATGAAGCTTTAAATTGTTTTGTTGTTAAAAGTAGTTTTTTTTTCTCTTGGTGTTTGGACAGTCAGGTTGTGCTTTTGCAGTTGTGAACAACTTGTGTGTGGAGCAAAATGAAGAATTGGAAGGCTTGGGTAGCGTGGAAGAGACGGACGACCTGCTTCTTCTCTTTTCTTCCCAAAACAAGTCTCAGGCATCTGTTTAGCAGCGTGTGCGTGCCTGCTGCAACCTTTGCTTTGCTTTGAATGCTCTTCTTGTCTTAAATTTCAGATTTAGCACATAGCAGCTATTAGGGGTAGGCCATCAATTTTCAAATGTGTGTGCTTTGAACTGTTTTAGATTCCTTTTTATATATTAATTAATTAATGTTGGTTCATCTTTGTTTCCATAATAATCTTATTACTGGAAACACGACTTAGAACTAAAAGAAAGCTCCTTGAATGCTCCAAATCACAGATTTATTACTTAGCAGCTAGGGCCTTATTTTTCAAATGCTGAAGCATGCTTTAAGTGTTCCAAACACCTTTTGTTGTAACATTTGTTGCTTCGTCATTGTTTTCATGATCTCATTATTTGGAAAGCAAAAAAAACATTAAAAAAGGCGCTGCAGCTGATTTGCGTTGTGCCAATCTTTTGACTTGCCATGATATTCTTCACATTTGTATCAAAAGGAGGGGGTTTTCGGATGTTTTTTCTCACCTGTTACTTGATCTGATGTAATTAAATTAATTTTATCTCGTCTCTCTTAACAGTTTTTTTTATATATACAGAATTGGAGTGTTTAATGTTTCACCATCGTTTCTACGATCTAATATTATCTCTATAACAGGTTTTTTTTTTTTAATAATTATCATTATATTAGACTAAATTTTTAAGATGGTAGAGACTTATATGTGACCCATTGGCTCAATGAATTATCCAAGGAATAATAATACTGATTATTTAACAAACACTCTCCATTGCTGCTGTCCATGCTATGTCATTGGCTCTTTGCCATTTGATGGTACAATTGATCTAATAATATTAGGGAGTTGTTAAGGGCACCGCAGTTTTGGCTAGGTGTACCGCACTTTCTCCTAATTTTTCGCGCCTTTTGGAAATACGTTTTGTACATGCATTTTTAGGAAAAATATTCAACACAAAAGTTGTAGATCTCGTCGAGATCTACAACTTGAGATCTACAACTTTTGTGTTGAACATTTTTCCTAAAAATGCATGTACAATGCGTATTTTGGAAATACGTCCAGATTTCGCGGCTTTTAGAAATACGTCTTGTACATGCATTTTTAGAAAAAGTGTTCAACACTAAAGTTGTAGATCTCGTCGAGATCTACAACTTTCGTGTTGAACACTTTTTCTAAAAATGCATGTACAAGACGTATTTCTAAAAAGCGCGGAAAATTAGAAGAAAGTGCGGTGCACCTAGCCAAAACTGCGGTGTCCTTAACAACTCCCTAATATTAAGTGGACAAAGTTATGAATTTTTTAATGTAAGACTTTTATCAACAATTATTTTGATTTTACATTTGTTTTAAGCTAACCAATCTTAAAGCAGTCCCTAAGAACGGATTCTTTTGTAAACCAGCCCTCATGTCCTTTCTTTTAAATTTTTTTTTTAGTCTTGAAAGCTACTACTAAGACTGCTTTCTTTAAAATTTTAATAGAGCTCAGCGTTGATAATTATGAGACCTGCATTTAATTATGATTGGTTTGATAAATTCAGTTGATCAATATTATTGATATAAATAAGGTGATTGTCATTAGCACCACAGTTTTGGCTAGTCGCACCGCACTTTCTCCTAATTTTTCGCGTCTTTTGAAATTATGTCTTGTACATTCAATTTTTAGAAAAAGTGTTCAACACGAAAGTTGCAGATCTCGACGAGATCTACAACTTTTGTGTTGAACACTTTTCCTAAAAATACATGTACAAAACGTATTTCTAAAAGGCGTGAAACCTGAGTGTATTTCCAAAGGATGTCTTGTACATGATTTTTGGGAAGTGTTCAACACAAAAGTTGTAGATCTCGACGACGAGATCTACAACTTTTGTGTTGAACACTTTTCCTAAAAATGCATGTACAAAACGTATTTCTAAAAGACGTGAAATCTGAGTGTATTTCCAAAGTATGTCTTGTACATGCATTTTTGGGAAGTGTTCAACACAAAAGTTGTAGATCTCATCGAGATCTATAACTTTTGTGTTGAACACTTTCATAAAAATGCATGTATATGGTGTATTTTCAAAAGGCGTGAAAAATTAGAAAAAAGTGTGGGGCAACTAGCCAAAACTGCGGTGCTAATAATAATATAACATAGTTATTTTTAAAAAAAGATTATTGACTTCACACGTGAATAAATATGGTTAACCTCGTTAATATGTTCATTTTTAAAAGAAAGACTATTGATTTCTCACCTGCTAAATGGGAGTTGTTAAGGGCACCGCAGTTTTGGCTAGGTGCACCGCACTTTCTCCTAATTTTTCGCGCCTTTTGTAAATACGTTTTGTACATGCAGTTTTAGGAAATGTGTTCAACACGAAAGTTGTAGATCTTGACTAGATCTATAACTTTTGTGTTGAACATTTTTCCTAAAAATGCATGTACAATGCGTACTTTGGAAATACGTTCAGATTTTGCGGCTTTTAGAAATACGCCTTGTACATGCATTTTTAGGAAAAGAGTTCAACACGGAAGTTGTAGTTCTCGTTGAGATCTCGTTGAGATCTACAAATTTTGTGTTGAACACTTTTTCTAAAAATGCATGTACAAGACGTATTTCCAAAAGACGCGAAAAACTAGAAGAAAGTGCGGTGCACCTAGCCAAAATTGTGGTGCCCTTAACAACTCCGTAAATAAAATCATAATTAAAATAAGTAAATAATTAAACCCTTAATATTTTTTATGATATACTAAGTACATAATTAGGATTGATGTTATTAAATTTTACAAAAAAAAACATGATGTTATCAAAATATAACTGTTATGAAATAGACTCACCATGGCCAATGTGGAAGTTTGTTATTCTTCATGCATTTCAGAGAAGACGCATTCGCTTTGACTTGGGGCTGTTTCAATCGGATCTACCGCTGATCCTTTTTTAGGCTGTGTTGTATAAATAAGCTTGTGCTGCAGCTCCGTCAGATGCTCTGCCTGTTTACTGCTACTGTCTGAGACGATGCCGTTAGCATAGACTCAATTCAAATATACATATGATTTAGGAACTAATGTGGAGAGGAAGAGGATGCAAGCTGGCGCAGGTTAAGAGGGGTGAAAATCTGGAGATGGGAAGGGAGGGGCGACCAGGACCAGTCGGCAAGCTGGGCATCACCGGCTTCAGTGGTGCCGTAGGAGTCCCACCACACGTGCATTGAAGGGTCACGGCAAGCAATGCACATGACCATCCCTCCTGCGTGACCAGCCCCGCAGCACGCGTCCCTCACATTATTAAATCCTGCATGGGATTTGGAGGTCCCTGATTGAGTCATACATGTCATAAAATCTTCATAAACAATGAGATTAGGTCCGCAACCAATTTGTAAGTTTTAAGTAGACGAGAGAAAAATTGTTTGACTAAGGCTTTGTTTGGCATGGTGGTGGCGGTCGTAAATGCATGGATTAAAACGTCATTCGTTAAGAATCACCTAACAAACATCATTCGTTTGAACTTAAAAGTGGATGAAATTCCTTAGATGGATGTTAACAAATGACAATTTAACCCTCCGTGTTCATGACCGCCACCACCGTGCCGAACGGAGCCTAAAGCTTTAAAACAATTAAAATATCAAATGCTTCAAATTTAAGAACCATTGCATAAAATCAAAGGAACTTTGTATTATCACGAAGAAAATGTACATAGTAGGGATGCCCGTCTATAAAGGTAGTAGGGGGGAAAACAGTTTTAAAATGTGAAAGAGAGAGATAAACAATAAGATTTACTCAATTGACAAGCAGAACAAAGAGACTTAAAAATTGTTGATTTGTAAGGTAATTTGTTGGGGTGCAACATGAAACAGAGAACTTTTTTCATGAGGAAGTCCAAGGGTCAAACCTTTGTGGTAGTCGTCTCGACAATTGCAACGGAAGGCAAGGTAGAATCAAAACCGAGTTGATACAAGCCATTATTGCTCGATCCTGACATGATGTTTGATTTGGTGACTCGATCATTCACAAGAAAATGAGAGTGGTGAAATTCAAAGAAAACTTTAGTCCTTCACAAATTTTTGGCCAAAAGTACACATTTAAATTAAAAGGGGACATGTACGATATTTGATAGGCAAAATGAATGAGAAGAATTAGGAGGTCAAAATTGGTTATTTCCAATATGAGCTATGGATACTCTTATCATTTCCGACATGAACTTGTTAATGACCAATGTACTTGTCATTTAAGGACAATGATTCACAATCTGGAGTGAAATGACGAGAAACACTACTATCTTGGTACCATGTGAGAACGGTGGATGAGAGAGAAGTGAGAAATATTGGTGGGTTATAAGGGATGCTGTGGTGAACTGTTGGTGAAGGTGGATAATAAGGATAGGCTATAAGATGAGGGTTATAGTTAGGGTGGTAATAACAATTCTGAGTGGAGTGATTATTCCTTTTGCAAAGAGAATACCCCCAGTTCACCTCAACTAGTGTGTTCAAAAAATCTTCCACCACGTTCTCGAGTGCCCAAAAAAATTTGTCATAATGATATTACACTAAGGTTCTCGCGATCCTCTAAATTGTGCCAAAGAGTGTCCAATAGATACGTTAAAAATTTGTTGATTAATGCGCAACCACTAACCATTATAAAAACGTACCTCGACATGACGCGGGCTCGATCAATTTTATGCGCTAACGGACCCTGCAATTATATTTTTTTTCTTGCAATAAATTGCGGATGTTACAGATAAGACAGGAGTAGCACCAATTGCAGAGAAGATACGAGAAGCTCGACTAAGATGGTTTGGACACGTACAAAAGAGACCATTAGAGGCACCTGTTAGGCGTTGTGAGAGTCTAGTCACTAGACATGTTAAACGAGGGAGGGGTAGGTCAATAAAGACTTGGAATGAAACTATAAGGAAAGACATTATGTACTTAGGCATTAGTGAGATTATGACACAAGATAGGGCACAATGACGACAAAGGATCCATATAGCCGACCCCACTATAGTGGGATAAAGGCTTGAGTGTTGTTGCATGTAAATGCAAACACAAGACACCTTTCTAAATTTATTCAATAAATTTGACACGTCCTTTGGAACTTATCTACTCAGATGTATGAGGATCTCCCTAGATGAATCCAGTGACGAATACAAATACTATCTTATTTTTGTGGATCATTTTACAAAATAAAAATATCCGGCGTATCATAAATTTTTCCAAAATTCAAAGTTGTTCAAAATTGTTTTGATCAACCTATAATATCTTTCTACTCTGACAATGGTGGTAAATTGCTCCACTTGAAAGAATTTTTTTTGCATCGAATGAAATCTCACTTTTTTGACACCACCATACACTCCTGAGCACAATGGTACATTGGAAGACGACATTGACACATTGTTGAAACATGCATCACTCTTCTTCACATTGCCAATCTTCCATCGTCCTTCTGGTCATATGCCTTTCAAACAGATACATCTAATAAATAGAATGCCCGTGCCTCTATGAAATAATGATTCCCAATACTTGCGCATTTTGGATCAATCTGTAATTATAAAAATCTGTGTGTTTTTGGTTGTTTATGCTATTCATGGTTACGTCCATATGCCCACAATAAACTAGAACCACGTTCTACTCCATGTGTGTTTCTTGGTTCTTTAAATCAAAGTGCTTACAAATGTTATGATCCTGTCACTTCAAAATGTTTTCTCCCAAAATATTCTCTCCCGATATGTTTACTTCATTGAATGTGTGTGTCCGTTCAAAAATTTGAAATTCACTAGTAGTCGAGTTTGTGACAAAACCATTAAACATTGGGCACCTCACTACACTATTTCTCCATCTAATTCCCGCTTTCCACATTGTTCTAAGAACCTTGACATGCACTGTCCATTTAATCCGCCGCTCAAGATAACCCATCTCAGAATCACCCGCACCTGTAGTTTCCACCAACAGCGACACTTCCATCAATGAAGCCAAAAGAGGAGCAGCTCAGGTTTCCACTGAAACCTATCAACCAACTCCACCAAAAGTTCCTTTATCAATAAATCCTAATGTAGCCAATAGCAGCAACAGCCACTCAATGATCACTAGGGGGAAGAATCAAATCAGAAAACTAATTGAAAGGTTGTCTTTCCATAGCCCCGTCCAATATCAATGGAATCAGAAAATCAGATTACACTTGTGAAAGAATTAAGGCTCCGTTCATTTGGAAGGAATTCAGAGGTGGGAATTGGAATTGGCTCAATTCCAATTCCTGCATTGAAGTCACTTTCAATTTTATTGTTCGGTTGAAGTTAGGAATTCTGACATAGGAATTGAAATTATCAATTTGGTTGTTTAGTTGCATGTAAAAATTCAGTGATAGAAATTGAAATTTAAAATAGTCTAAATTATTATACTTTCTGAGAGGTTTTAATGTCATTTGTGTGTCTCGGATTCTCTAAATTCTCCACCTTAGACTCTTTACCTACATATTATACAAGATCATGGAATTTTGCATCAAAGTTGTTGTTCTTTTACCCCACAACAAAACAACATTCTTGAATGTAAGCATCATCATATCCTTGAAATTGCGAGGGCTCTCCGATTTCAAGCTTCATCAAATTTTGGGGTGAATGTCTTCTTACAGCTATACATATCATCAACAAAATTCCTACTAGTGTACTTGGTCACAAAACCCCATATGAAATGCTATTCCAAACCCCTAAAGATTAGATAAGTTTGCCCCCCGAGCTATCAAGTGTATATTTATTGGTTGCCCTATTGGTCAAAAGGGATATTGATTTTTTGATCTCCAAACTCACCACATTTTTGTTAGCCGAAATGTGCATTTCTCTGAAAATATTTTCCCCTTCACCAATGATTCTCCCTCATCCATAGTCTTGTCTTTTCCCACTGGCTTAGATGAATTTGAATCATATCCCGAAACATCTATGCAATGTGCCAATCTTCCGGTATTTGTTTTTCCTGATACAACCAACGCATCACATGTTCCAACATCTATTTCACCAGATATTCCTGATTGCTTCTCAACATCCATTCTTGATAGAGTTCAAACATCTGCTCCTGAAAAAGCTTCAATTAACCCTTCCGGTTCGATCTCTCACCCTAGACGGACTACTGGACCTACTATAACCCCAAAATGGCAACAAGATTATATATGCTCTTCCATTTCTACCATGCTTCTGCAGAACCATATGCTGATGCTTATCAAGATGCCAATTGGAGACAGGCTATGCAATCTGAAATTCAAGCTTTGGAAGGCAATCACACATGGGATATTACTAGAAAACATCAGGCACCGTCCATATTAGAATTGTTGCGCTCCTCTGTGGAAGACATCACAAAGAACTCCATGGGAATCTGATTTCTAAAGAAGGACACTTCTAGATAGTTCTTGGCATCACTGACTCCTTCAGTAGCCAGCCCATTTGATGGCAAGTATCTAAACTTAATTATTTTAGGGGATTGTTAACCGCAGACCGAATATGGCTATTCGCAGATTATTACTATTCGCAGATCCAAAGACTATTAAATTTGTTATTCGCAGAAATTATTGTTATTCGCAGACCAACATTAAAAGTAAAAAAATAGGGTCAAGATGTGCACCAGCACCACAAGTACCACCAAAATTGGAGCCTACATAAAAGTATACATAACCTGCATCAAAAAATATGAAGCACTGACACCACAAGTGCACAAAAAATATCAAGTCTATCAGAAGAAGAAGAAGAAGAAAGTACCAGGAGCACGGTTAGGGCAAAATCAAGATTCAGAGCAGCGATCAGCGACAGAGGCGGGCATTTCCTGGGAGATAGATCTACTAGACGGGGCCGGAGAGAAAAGAGCACACTGCCTTCGTCGCCGCGCTTCCCCGTTACATGCTCGGAAATGCCCTAACTCCTGGCGCCTTAAGCTAGGTCCGCCCTTGTACACAGCGGCGAGCGGCGGGGCGATCGACTCTTCTTCGCCGGCGAGCGGGGCGAGCGGCAGATGGCGAGCGGAGCGATCGGCGGATAGCCATTCGGTCTGCGAATAAAAAAAAAGGAACCTAAAAAAAACGTTTTTTTCGGTCTGCGAATAGCCATTCGCGGTCTGCGAATAACAATCCCCTTATTTTATTATCTTATTTATATAGGGTGGTGTTAAAGGCACACCATTTTCGGCTATGTGCACACCCATCAAAAATATAATCCTTAATAATTTAGGTTTTCTAAACCCCACCCAACTAAAGCCAAAGCAGCCCGCCTCCCACTTCCCGATACTCGTTTTTTGAACTGCGTCTCCTACGTTCATTTTCAGGAGAAGTGTTCAACATGAAAGTTGTAGATCTCGACGATATCTACAACTTTCATGTTGAACACTTTTTGATTTAAAGCCGTTTAGGCCCCCGATTTGGCCCCCGATTTGGCCCCCGGAAAAAATCACGCGGAACATTAATGTTCTGCGTGATTTTTTCCGGGGGCCAAATCGGGGGCCTAAACGGCTTTAAATCAAAAAGTGTTCAACATGAAAGTTGTAGATAACGTCGATATCTACAACTTTCATGTTGAACACTTCTCCTGAAAATAAACGTAGAAGACGCAGTTTAAAAAGGCGCGTATTTCATTTTAAAAAAACTATGCAATCACGACGTCTTCCTCTCCACAGCTCTTGTGGACATGTACTGCAGATGCGGGTGCGTTGAAGCAGCTTTGGAGGTGTTCCGTCGGGTTTCGAGCAAAGATGTCGTGCTTTGGAACGTGATGATCGGAGGGCTCGCGATGCACGGTCATGGCCGCCTTGCCGTCGATCTGTTTGCTCTGATGAAGGAGACGGCAACGGCGCCCAACGAGTTCACATACATTGCAGTTATGTTTGCTCAGACTGTGCGCATAGTATTGGGGTGCACAAAGCCGAAGATGGTGTGCACATAAAATTCTAATGGGTGCACATAGTATTGGTGTGCACAAAGCCGAAGATGATGTGCCTTTAACACCACCCTTTATATATATCAGTGGCATTTTATGTTAAGCAGGTCAGATGTATCATTCATGGCATCTTAATCCAGTTTAGATCAGCAAAAAAGAAATGGGAAGGGATATACCATAGATTTCTGGGTTGGAGATGATCTCCATCATCCCCTTATAAGCATCGCAGAAGATCGCCAGCGCGCCGGGCAGCGTTTGTTCCAGTTCACGGAGCGCAGCCGCAAGCCTCGCATTGTAGCCGTTCACCATCTCATTGGCCTTCTCTGTGCACTGAGAGAACCCGAGCGGGCCAACCCCCATCACTGCGATCCTCCTCGCCCCCGCGTTGTACAGATCCCGATTCATGAGATCACCATCATCAATCCCAAATCAATCGGGCCATTAAGAAGAGGGAGCACCATCTTCCCTAACCTTGATGGACAGGATCATCTGTGAGACTAGGAGGCGGACGAGACCACGACGTTCGTACATATGGTGGTCGGCGATGTCCTCGAAGAAGATGTCGGCGTAGTCGTCACGGGCGAAGGAGAGGAGGAAAATGGATGAAGCAATCTGGCCAGCGGCGGAAGGACCAATCGTGAGGTGGAGAAGCTGGAGGGTTTCGTAAACCTAACGCACCTGCTGGTTTAGGGTTTGGAACGGGAGGAACTTGGAGGCAGCGGCACCAACGAGATTTCTCGAGAAAGTGGAGGTGGATATGATGGTCGCCGGCGTAGATCCAAAGTTGACTCCAGTGGAGAGTGCTTCTGTTGTCAAGTTCCTGCTGTAGGAGGGAGGAGGCGGCGGAAGCCCCGTTTTCTGGGCTGATATCGGATAGGACAAGTAATGATTTGCAAATTTTTCCGAGAAGAAGATAATGATGGGCTTAGGATATGATGGGATCAAGGATCATACCAATGAAGTCCGGAAGAAGGCGTCTAGAAGATCCGGCGATGAGTTGGGAGGAGTGGTTGTGGAGACGGAGTTGTCACCGCAATTTACAGAAGAGTCGCCGAGCACGAAGAGGGCAGTTGACCGGGAGTTCGGTGATGGAGACGGAGGATCCGGCGAGGGGAGTATCGCCGGTGTGGCTGCGGCGAAGATGAGGAGGGTTTCAAGGATGGTTTCCATTTCTTTTCTGCTTTTGCAATTCTGGGCGGGAATGATTCTTGAAACGGGGTTGTGGAAAGTGGAAACTCGAGAAAGCGTTAAGCACTCCTCATTGGTAGATTATTTATGCTCTTCATGAGGCGTAAAAATTAGGTCCGCGGGGTACCTAGTGGTGCGATTTTTGATCTGTCAGTCGGAAAAATTTAGCATTTAAAATAATAATAGTAATTAGATATTCGGTTAAATGCACATGATCAATTTTTTAAAAATATATATTATATATATAAAAAAAAATAGATCTTAAAATGAGCATGAATAAATCTTGATTAATATTTTATAATTTACTTTAGAAAAAAAATTTGATTAGCTAAAAATCATTTTTTTGGTGGGGAGCCCGACCTTCCTCTAGGTTCGAATATCAGACCAAAATATTTTCCCTCCTCGAGAAAGTGTTTTTGACGTCCAAGCAGCAGATGAGTATTACAGCAAATCTGACACTTGGATCAAGGAGGGATGGTCTGCAAACAATGATTTTCTCCTGATGCCATATAGAGGGTTCACGGTCTTAGGTTCACCAGATCAAGGCAAATCCGTCAGGGATTATCCGCTGGCGGAGCCTAGCCATTCGCTATGTTTCATTTTTTTAGTTATAAAAATGAAATAATTAAAATAAATATATATATGTTTTCTAAAAATGCAAAATAAATTACTAAATAAATTTTAAAAAATTACAAAAATTTAAAAAAAAACATAATAATTTTAAATAAGTTCAGGTGAAGCCCGTCAAGGACGGGCAAATCCCACAGCGATCAATTCAGCCTTGTTAGATGGCCGGATAGAACTGGTTTCTATCCTTCCCTCTTCATTCAATGTAATAGCTTTTCCACGAGAGCTCTTCAACCGGCATTCAAGCTCTCCCGGGTAACATAGATGATCTTTGGATCCGGATCCTCTCCATTTCGGATGAAATGGAGGGAGTCCATTTCATCATTTAATGGAGAGGATAAGTTCACAAGATATCATGTGGACAGGATTTTTTTGACTTTAAAAAAATATAACATGAGGGGAAATGATGAACCCGTCGGATCAAAAATCACTCGATCCTGACCGTGAAATGGAAATGGAGAGGATCCTGATATATGATCTTTGGGAGCGCATCAATAATCTTCCGGAAATCATAAGGGGAAACTTATAAACTTTTATGATCTCCATTTATTTTCCTCTTCTTCCAATGGAAGATCATTTTTGCTCTTTGGGAGGCTGACGTTTACTTTTAGTGTAAAAAAGCATTTTAAAAACAATCTCCTCTCTGGGAGATCATTTCTCCTCTGTCGAGACTGGAGAGCATAAATAATCTCGGGATCATTTTAAAAAAAACATATTCGCTTTTAGAAAACTTTATACTTAATGAGCCGTAGCCGCTGCCGCAAGGCGGGAAAACAAATGCCACTGAGCGGGGCGGGTGGCGGTGTTTGGTCCCGCTTCTGCGAGGAAACGAACGGAGCACACTGCTTAGTGTGTTCCTTGGACCTCGGTGTATAAGGGGGGTGATCACTCCTCCCCTAACTGCGTGGTTTTGGGAAGTGCGCCACAATGTTTTTACATGATATCAGAGCGGGGGGCACGCCTCGCCTAACCGTGTAGTTTTGAGAAGTGACGTCACAACGCTTTACATGGTAGGATGGGTATGAGGAGTACTATTAACACCCTCGCAAAGATGTCGGGAGATCAAGGTCGGGTGTTGGCCTAGCCGATCTCAACAACCCGCTATAGCGTTGTAATGCACCCGGTAACACACCGGTACGAGTGGAGTTGTGGACCTGCGTACAGAGAGGGCTTGGGGCAAGCAGACTGCAGTACTCCGAATGGGGGCCGCCCGGATACTCGCATGAGTGGTGCGGCGTGCCATTTAACATCAACCCCCTCTCTCCAATCCCAATCGGCGGTGGCAGCCGCTCCCTTCCCCTGCCACGCCAACACTGCCCAAAACTGACCCTTAGTTTGATCAAAATGACTCCTCCTGATTTGGGGGCACATGCAGCCCGTCCCTACAAAATTTTCCAGAATATGATATCTGGAGTACCTTTTAGTTTTGAGAATTTATAGAAAATAGAAACATTGGAGAATGAGAAGAGTGGAAGCAGGGAGGATTTGTAATACTGTTAGAGATGAGTATAGATGGGAAACCATGTAGAAGGATGAGCAACAAGAAGAAGAATAAGAAGCTTAAGTAAACAGAGAATAACTGTTAGTGATACATCACTAGTATCCGTTGGGAAGAGGGATAAGGAGGAAAACATCTTTCAAATTTTCTTTTTGCGGCTATCAACTTTGTTTGCGTACATTTTTTTTAAATATTGGTGTACGGATAGTCAAAATTAAATCGTAGTGTGTTCAACAACCGTCTAAGGGCCTGTTTGGGAGGGCTTTCTAGTTCCTTTTCATTTTCTAGAAAACGCCACCGCATATAATAAACCGTTTGAAATGTCTACCGGTGGGAAAAGCTACAACCAAAAACTCCTTTTTCTCCTCTATTTGAAAAGTCAATAGCCTCCTACTTTTCAATTTTTCGAAAAGTAATTTCTCATTCCAATACACAGTTTATGCTATGAAAACATTTTACTCCTCTGGATCCAGTTCGACAACACTGCGAAAACACTAGCCTTTCTCTAGATGAATATTTCGCTCGGGCGCGATTTTTTCGCACGGGGCGATTTTTTCGCCCTAGCGCGAATTTTTCGCCCGGGCGCGGAAATTTTCGCCCGTGCGCGAATTTTTCTCCCGGGCGTGAATTTTCTGTCGCGGCGCGAATTTTTCGCCCAGGCGCGGAATATTTCGCCTGGGCGACATTCTTTCGCCCTTGCGCGAATTTTGCACCTGGGCGCAATTTTTTTCACCCGGGCGCGAATTTTTTCTCCCGGCACAAAATTTCGTCGGGGCGCGAATTTTTTGTCGGGGCGCGAATTTTTGGCCCTGTCGCGAATTTTTCGCCCGGACGCGAATATTTCGCCCGGGTGCGATTTTTTCGCCCGGGCGCGGAATTTTTCGCCCGGGCGCGGAATTTTTCGCCCGGGCGACATTCTTTCGCCTGGGCGCGAATTTTTCACCCTGGCGCAATTTTTTTCACCCGGGCGAAAATCTTTTCTCCCGGTGCGAATTTCCCCCCTGACGCGAATTTTTCACGCGGGCGCGAATTTTTTCGCCCGGGCGCGAATTTTTTCGCCCGGGCGCGAATTGTTCACCCAAGCGCTGTTTTTTCGCCCGGGAGTAGTTTTTTCCCCGGGCGCGGTTTTTTCGCCCGGGAGCAGTTTTTTTTCCTCTAGACGTAATTTTTCGCCCGAGCGCAGTTTTTTCGCCCGATCGCTATTTTTTCACTCGTGCTTGATGTTTTCGCCCGGGCGCGAATATTTCGCCCGGGCGCGAATATTTCGCCCGGACGCCAATATTTTTCCCGGACGCGCAGTTTTTGAGCAATGTTTTCGCCCTGGCGCGAAATTTTTGATCAGACGCGAAATTTTCGTCCGTCCGGAAAATTCACGCTCGAGCGAAAAATGTGCGTAATTTTAATAAAAAAGTCACTACAACGGAGATTTGCCAATCAGTTTATAAAATGCTCCTTTTTGAAAATCTCTGCAAAAGAAGTTCACCCAAACGGATCTCCTTTTGCAATATACATTTTTCAAAAGCTCATTTTCCCACCTTCCTTTAGCTACCACTCCTTTTTCTTTCTGAAAAGCCCTCTCAAACAGAGCCTAAGTTTTCTGCAAATGACTAATGCCCCCAAAGATTGTAATTTGGACGTTAACATCTGCTAGAGGCAGAGCGAAAATAAAACAAGAAAAACTAATATCTCAATCAAACTTCAGAAGCAAATATTTCAAAATATGCATATTTGTTCACTTCTTCACAACCCCCTTTCTCACCTGTGTAAGTGTAAGTCTAGAGAGCAGGAAAGGTTAACGTGGACATTTGCAAATTAGTTTGAGATATACCATGTGCAGAACCGCTTAGCCGTATGAGATACACACGCAAAGCACAATACAATAATAACATCAATAAATGAGATGTAAAAAATTTAACGTGGAAACCTAATATGATGAAAATCACTAGATGTTCAGAGTCTAACTCAAAAAGTCGTCACTAAAGATGTGTGAAAAGTGATGCAAATTCAAGCTTTTCTCCCCCCCAATCCACAGGATTTTCACCAACTTCGCATCAGACAATATTACTCAATAAATAATAACAGAAAAATTACAAGTTATTGACAGTGGTGGACGAGACGGATTACACAAATTCTCCCTAAAATGCATGTTCGAATTCTTGCTCATGTCCGCTCTATATCTAATCCCACTATAGTGGGATAAAAGCTTGAGTGTTGTCGTTATTATATCTGCTCCATATCTAACATGTGTAGCGATGTATTTCTCGTCAACGGCATTGAACGACATCCAAACACTCACCACAAACAAAGACTAATTGTCACAAAGACCTCCAAAGATGAAATATTTCAATGTTTTTTAGTAAGTACTCAAAATTAAGAGATACGAATCCAAAATTATACTGCAGAAGAACTCAGATTATGAAAATCCGCATAAGTAATATGAACTATACTCCAATCCGCAAAACGGATGCACAAAATTCGTACCAAAACGAACCTTCGTCGTCGTCAGACGACCAACCACCACCACCGCCGCCACCGACAAGAGATCCAAGTCAGGACTTGACCTTGCCGCGAACGTGCAACTAGCCAACGTCACCACTTTTGCACAACCACCGCTGCCTACGAGCATGCAACAATCGAGCACCGCACACCTTTCCGCAACCCGCGACTCAGACGCATTGTCGCTACCCGCTAGGGGTGCAACTCGGATCGGTTCGGTTCGGTTCCACATAGAACCAAGAACCGACCCGTATAGGTTCGGTTCCAATTTTTTGGAACCAGAACCGACCCACGGTTCTAAATTATGAAACCGGATCCGAACTGTTCGGTTCGGGTCGGTTTCGGTTCGATTCTCGGTTCATAAAACGAGCCTAATGAAAATGTAAGAAAAAAAAACAAAATAAGAGCTTTCTACAAAAAAAATGAACTAAGCATAGGTCCATTGATAAAATATGAAATGAAGAATTCAATCAAAAGTTGGGATATATCAAAAGATAGGAAATTAAGTTTAAGATAAAGCATACCTCATTCTTATAAAACTTTCATGAAACATTCATGATTCAACAATCTTTTTCAAAAGCCTCTTGTTCACTCCAAATAACTGTTAAAAATAAAACAAGATAAAGAATTCAAAACAATAAAAAAGTTTTCGTACATAGGAAAATAATATTCATAAATGTTAAAAGAATTTACCATTCTCAAGTTCTTCAATTTGATGCAAGTCCTCTTCTATGTGCATTGGTAACGGATTTGCTCTCAACCAATCTTGCGTACACACCAACCCCTCTGCAATCTTTGGAGAAAGAGAACTACGAAATCTATCAAGAATACGGCCCCCAGTACTGAATGCTGACTCAGATGCAACTGTAGATACTGGTATTGCCAAAATATCTCTAGCTAGCAAAGAAAGAACTTTATACTTGCTAGAGTTCACCTTCCACCAATTCAATATGTCAAACTGCTCAGAGTGTTCATCTAAGACACAATCATCTTTCAAGTACTTATCCAACTCAGATTGGTTTGAAGAAATTTGAATGGCCTTCTTTTTCATGTCAAACATTGCTCTTAACTGTTTCATCTCATTTATAGGATTACTCTTAATACATATATTTGGTGTATCCAATTCCATGTTGTCATTCGTAGAGGCATAGGTTGAAGGCTCAAAATCAAATTTTTTATAATACTTGAACAAATCTCTCATAACGTCTAGGACTTTTTCCATTAAATCATCAACTTGCTCGGATTGGTAAAAGAACCCATAACAATGCTTCACATATTCAAGTTTATTTCGTGGATCTAGCACAGCTGCAATGACAAGTAAAATATTTACTTTATCAATTGTTCCCCAATATTTATCAAATTTTTCCTTCATTCTCAATGCCATGGATTTATGTTGAACATCTGAAGAGGAAGCCCATGTGTTCAATGCATGTTCAATATAAAACACTTGCTCAAAATAAGAACTAGAAGTGACATAAGTTGAACCGGAGAACAAATTACTTGCAACATAAAACTTTTCTAAGAAGGAAACTAGCAACTTAGCAGTATCCCAATCAGATCTTCGCGGTGGTCCGTTTTCTAAATCTGCAGCAAAATCTGTCACTTCATCCTCGAATCTTTCGAAGGCCTTTTGGAAGTTAATTGCCACTTTTAACATCAAATAAGTAGAGTTCCATCTTGTTTGCACATCCAAGCAAACTGAACCTTTATATTCTATTTTTTCTTTCTCGCAACATATTTTAAATTGATGCGATCGCATAGGAGAGCTTCGTATATATTTCACTACATCACGAATTCTTATAATTGTTTCAATCTTTTCGTGCAACCCATCTTTTACAATTAAATTTAAGATATGACAAGCACATCTCATATGAAAATAAGTTCCATGAAGAGGCAAAAATGACTTCTCATCAAGTTTTTTCCGTAGATAATCAATGGCAACAACATTTGAACTAGCATTATCCACTGTGAGAGCACAAACTCTATCTATTTCCCAATCCAAGATACATGATTCTAAAACCTTTCCAAGAGATTTCCCCTTATGGCTAGAGATAACACATAAATTAAGAATTCTCTTTTGAAGCTTCCAGTCATCATCAATAAAATGTGCCGTGAGACATAAATAAGAAAGGTTTTGTAAGGACGTCCAACAATCGGTTGTCAAACTTACAGCTGACTTCATATTCACTAGTGTCTTCTTTAACTTCGTCTTCTCCGTGGCATACAATTTCATGCAATCGCGTGTTAACGTTGTGCGTGATATTAACTTAAATCTTGGTTGTAACATCCTCATAAGATGTAAAAAACCCTGAGTTTCAACAATTTTGAAAGGCATCTCATCCATAATGATCCATTTGGCAAGGGCTTCCCTACATAAATCTTGATCAAATTTCCAACAACTAAAAGAACCAACTGAAGTAATATCACTTCCCACTAGCTCATTCTTGTTTTCAAATGCTAATGTTTTTTGTTTTTTGTCAACCACATTATGAGGATATTTCCTACAAAGCTTCAAATGTTTCCACATATTACTTGTGCCATTGACACTAGCACAACCGTACTCCTTGTTACAATAATTACATGTGGCTTTCTCAGCTTTCTCAGATTCCTTTTTCTTTACCTTTGTAAAATGACCCCAAATATTTGATTTAGCTATATATTCCCTTTTTTGGTTAGCATTGTCACATGTGCTAGCTACATTAGCATTGTCAACATCTTCAACTACCGGGGGACCAACAACTACACCATCTTTCTCAGGTTGTCCAATATTTCCAATATTTGTCTCCCCCACACTTGACATTTAGGCACAGAACAAAATAATTGATCTAGAAATCTGCATTGCAATAGAAACATAGACGTGAAAGAATGCCAATGTTTAAACATTTAAAACAGAACAATGGAAAACTGTAAAACTATAAAACTGTGTAAAAATATAATGTGTAAAACTGTGTAAAACTGTAAAACTATAAAAATATAACTGTGTAAAACAGTAAAACTCCACATGTTACTGGTTTGTTCATCTCTTTGCAAAATAAGAACCTGAAGCCAAGATATGTTCACAATCCAAATGTCAAAACATAATTCCACAGCCAAGATATGTTCACAATCTCTTTGCAAAATGCAAACTTTAAAACTGAAGGCAAGTAAACAAGAACCTGAAGCCTGAAGGGAAGTAAAGTTGTAAAGCTGTGCAGGAAACAAGAACTGAGAACCTGAAGGGAAAAAACTGTAAAACTGAAGCGGGAGGAAAACAAAGCTGAAGCGGGAGGAAATCAAGAGGAAGGAGCGTCGACGTCGGCAGTACCTGAAGGGAGAAGAAGAACTTCTGAGTTCTGGCGGGATCGGATTTTGCGTCAGCGTCGGCGTCGGCAGTTCCTGAACTGAAGGGTCAAGGGAGCGTCGCCGTGAGGAAGAGGCGGCGAGGAAAGCGCGCCGGCGTTGGCAGTCGGCACTCGGCACGTCGAAGCGGGGGGAAGGAGCGCCGACGCAAGCCCGACTTTATTCTCACCTCACGCCTCACGGGATCGGATTTGGCGATTTAGGGCAAACTGAAGCGGGACGGCCGACTGCGGGACTGCGGGAGGAAGAAAAAATTAAAACGGGATTGGATTTAATCCCCTCCGCATTCCGCAAGCCCGACTTTATTCTCACCTCACGCCTAATCCACTAAATTAACTAATCTATATTCGGTTCGGGTCGGTTCTCGGGTACCCGACTGTTGGAACCGAGAACCGAACCGAACCATCGGTTCTTTTTTTTTTGGAACCGTACCCGAACCGACAATAATAGGAACCGACCCGAACCGCCCGGTTCGGATCGGTTTCGGTCCGGTTTTCGGTTCTTCGGATATTTTTGCACACCCCTACTACCCGCACGCTTTCGCTCTTCGTTGTCGATTCAGCCCGCAATCGGATGTCGACACCCACCATTGTCTTCGATCGTGCACTGTCGTTCTACTCTTCAAGGCTTTACCGCTCTTTAGTTTGGATTTTAGAGTGTCTTCATATCTTGTCTTCCTCTCATTTTATAAGGTCATTTTACATGTCTTTGCATATTTCCAAGGAGCTTTCTCGCATATGAAACACATGTGTTGTAACACCCCAAATCCCGATTTGGAGTTCAGGCTGGATGACACGGCCTGGGACACGGGCGTATCCCAGGGCGTGTCAAGCTCTCGGTACTCGAGTGGGTCTCGAGTAGAACTCGAGTGTGTGTCGAGTGAGGCACACGGCCTGGGACACGGGCGTGTCCCAGGGCGTGTCCTTCACTGTGCGTGTCGACATGTCGACACGCTTTCAGTCGACGATCGTTGAGTGAGGCGACACAGCCTGGGACACGGGCGTGTCCCAGGACGTATCCTGCTCGGGTTGGAAACCGGGCGGCGTTGAGTGTAGAACACGACCTGTAATACGGGCGTGTTACATGAGCATGTTTGGAACACGGCTAAGGACACGGGCGTGTGCCTTAGCTGTGTCCTTCTCGGGGGAGTTGGTTTTGTGTCGATTGAGGAACACGCCCCTCGACACGGGCGTGTACCTTGTGACACGGGCGTGTTAGGTGATTGACATAGGCGTGTCTTAGCCCGTGTTCTGGTCAGGATTGAGTCGGTTCCCTAGCCGCTTAGAGAACACGGTCTGTGACACGGGCGTGTCACAGGCCGTGTCATCCAAAAAATAATTATTGGGGGCAGATCAAGGCCGTTCAATTCCTTCTACTTAGATCATGTGGTCCAAGCCTATTCCTGTAGGGATACGGCCGTGGAATGAGATGTAGTTCTCATTATAATTAAGATCATTCTCTTTCTAAAGAGAAGAGAGAGAGGAGAGCTTGGAGGAGGAAGAAGGAGAAGCTTTTCGGCCGCCGGTGGAGCTACAACGGTCCGACTCGAGTTCCGAGGCCAGCATTTTGGAGGCAAGGCCGTTGCGGTAATTTCCAACCGACCAGTTTTCCATGGCTCTAAAGCGATCGTCAAGGGTAACGATCTCCTTCTTGGACAAATGAAGTCCTACTTTATGCATGTGCATGGGATCCTCCACCAAGAGGTGGAAAGCGTAAGTGATTCCAGCGGTTGAGTCTGCATCTAGATCCAGAACTGTGTAGTACGGAATATGCATGTTGTGTGAATCCCATTTAGACAGGTAGTCTGGATTGGTGATGCTGTGAACCGGAGAAGACTCCGTGTATAAATAGTTTAGCCTGCGGAGAAGGTGAGGACGATTGTGAATTGTGAGAATGATGCTTTGTATAGCTCCTTTGGTTGGATGCGATGTTTTGTATAGCTCCTTTAGTTGGATGCTCGACACGAGCTGGTTGATGGAATGGAAAGCGGCACTATGTACCGGTGTTATGAGATGGATTGCGGGCACCTCTGAGTGGGTCGGCGTGAGAGATCTTCAACAGGGGTTTGGAGGCTAATGTCCATGGTCAACAAGTGCGGTGATAGGGTCGGATGAGCAGTCGATTGGTAGCATTGCAAATGGGGGGTTTCGGACCTTCTCGACGTGTTGCACTACGTGCGTAGGTCGATGGATAATGCTCACATTTGCCGTGAGGTGAGTGACTCTGAGTGAGACAGGTGCGTGAGGTCTTCAACAGGGGTTTGGAGGCTTATGCCCGGCCAACAAGCTAAACACCTCGAATCGGTAGTGGAACCTCGAGGATTTCGGTACACCGTAATCGTGCCCTGAGTGCACGGAGCGCCTGACGCTGAGGCCGGCGTTTGTGATGATATGTGTGATATGTATATATGTTGTGATGGCTATGCATGCAGGGAAGGAACCACTTCCCCGGGCAAGGGGTAGGATCGTTATAATTGGTCAGCTGAATGCTGACCGTTGCTTTGTTTATCACCCATGGGGTGGATGTCTGTTTGCAGGTGCTAGCGGGCTGTATTGGACTGAGCGGGCTGAAGCCCATGCTACTGGTACGCCATTGAAGGTCGTGCGAAGATTTGGACTTCATGTGTGGCCGGTCTGCGTGCCAATTTTGTAAAGAGAAACATGTAAGGCCTTAAGGCTATGAGCGTTTAAGTTGTAAACATTCCTGGTGTTGTATATAAATGTGCTATTTATATATATGTAGTGGACATTCGTTGAATGAGTTCTTATAAGCTTTAAACTTCCGCTAGAATGCTCTGGGTTAGGGTGCGATGGTATTTTGGTATTAACCTGTGACCTCGCCGTCTGTTTGTAGCATATAGTGTGGAGCCCCGGCCGGACCTTCTATTATGTGTTATTTAATGGGTCGGGTTGTTACATGTGCGGCTTGGAGAGTCAACATCAGCGTCCGCTAAGTGAAAACATGAATCATGTGAGTTTGAAAAATCAAACCAACTTAACACACTCACCACAAACAAAGACTAATTGTCACAAAGACCTCCAAATATGGACTGCTTTTATGTTTGGAGTGAACCGAATGTCTTCACCATCCTCTTGCATGACTATTTATAGAGCCAAATCTTTGAAGGTAGTTGTGGTAGGTGGCATAAGGTAGTTGCGATAGGTGTCCTGAGATAGAACTAGTTTGGTGGGGAGATGGATGGAGTGATTGTTGAAAAACTGGTGAGAAGATAAGCAGCATGTTGAAAAAAGAAATCAAATATCGTGACTAATCTTTTTTTCACACTTAGGAGTAAATGCTCCATCAGTAAGCACACAACTCCATTAGTAAAATAATACCAACATTTCAAGTCCACAAGACGCATGAATTGTATGTTATCTTGTTTCTTTATCTCTCAATATCCACACTATATTTTTACGACAAAAAAAGAACTTCATCAATACTTACTAATGGAAATATGGAGTCCAAAACACCACCATTTTAACATTGAAATGTACAAGCTAGCTAGTCTTGTACAAATAAGCAAAATCACTCTCCCCCTCTCTCTATCTCTATTCAATCTTCACTTGTTGGGAATATTTTCTCTATTGTAGATAGTAAGTTCACAGAGCTAGGTCAGTAGAACATAGAATGAACATTATACTAGTCCATAGTTTATATTCACAGTGTTTCAATGCATTTTCAGTTCAGTGTTGTAGCCGGGACAATTGGTCAGTGAAACCACCTTAAAGTCAAACTAAGCTCAATAGGGAGGGTCAATTCATGCGGTCATGGTCTACAGTTGATTCAACCGACTATATTGAAAAAATGTGGTGTTATGCTTCCCGCCCCAAAACTATTCACGAATATGTGTGACCGCGATGTCATTTTACTATGAGTGATGACAATATTTTGCTTTCCCAAGCAAAATCTAATGAAATGTCAGACAAATTAGAATCGCTTGAGGTCTCTTTTGTTGAATTTGTTGAAGTGGAAATGAGCGGTCTAAGGAAGGCAGACCGCATAGACCGCAATAATCGCTACCGGTTAGCACGGTTTGGTGCTGGCGGATAGCCGGGTTTTGGCTAGTGTTCTTTTCCCGTGGTCTGTCTCAGCAAACACCCGGGAGGTAACCAAGTGGTTATAGTTGAGCTAACCGCGACTTATGCGGTCTAGATCGGGAGACCGCGGAGTCCGCTGAGTGTGCGGGTTCTCTAGTTCATGTGGGAGCCGCGCTGCTAGTGGAGGTTAACCGCAGAGCTCGTTGTGGTTTGTTCGCGCGGTCTATAGCCAAAGTCCATTGGGTTTGTGGAGTTGATCACGACGTTGTGCCAAGACTGTGTTGTTGCCTAGTTCGCGGAGACCGCAAGGATTGCACGGCTTGTCGCCAGGTTGTCTGGTTGCGACCTGGATTTGTGGTCTGGTTTTGATGTCCGCACTGATGTGTGGATAGGTACTGCTAGCCGCAGTAGATGGGCGATTACCCTATAGCTTATGAGCGGTGACCGCACTCCCGTGATCGCCTATAAATAGGGGTCCCAGACTCGTTATTTATAATGGGAACAGTGAGAACTCAACTCGTGTTTTGAACTTGCGATTAGACTTTATTAACCTCGCGACTAAGTGAAGATTGACTTGTGATGTGCATGTTGTACGACTAAAATCAGGCGACTAGACAACTAGTTGGAGGTTCAATGTAGAACAATTGCAGATAGCAGTTTGTAGTATACAACAGGTCACGGCATGTGCAACTAGACATCTTCTTCCTTGGGGTTGCGGATGGTTCAATAAGACAGTTCATATGGTCTCGGCGGGTAGACTGTTTCCTAGGCTATTTCCTAGATGACTAAGAAGTCGTGGATATGGTTGTTTTTAGCATTCAATAGGCAGGCAGTGCGCGCGGCTAGAGAAGCGGTCTGACAGTTCGTCGGTTTCAGCGGTCTGAGCAGTTAGTAGCGACTTGGCAGTTTCGGCGGACAGTTTTGATGGATAGGCAGCTTGGGCGGTTACTGGGTTCAGTCCCCCAGTTTTACTCTTGATTGTATTTTTTTGCTTCCATCGCGTGTATTGCAAAATCATGTCTCGTAATATATGGCTCATATTGTAAAAAAGATAATTGATTCAATTACAGCTCTTGTTCTTCCACTGCTTCTAATTACTTGATTTGATTTGATTGAGTGTTCCTATGACCTTTCTCAACTTCCCAAAATTTTTTACTTTTTTTGATGTTGCCTTGTTGGTGTTTGCTTTCACATTAGCTTCTCCTTTTTGTTAGTGGTTTCTAGCTTTTTGTCTCCGATGGAGCTGCAACAAACCAACTGTTACTCATTGCTTTCCTTCAGAGTGAGGGCTACAATTAATGCGGCTGGAAGAAGTTTCTATAAATCAAAAGGTAGACACACACCAGATATAAAAATTAAATATTTTGATACGACTTGGGCTTCGTTTGACACAACTGTTTTGCTCCAGTGAATTTGAACAAAAACACCAATCATCATAAAATGTATGTTTGGGAAGATAATGTTTATAACCGTCATCAAGAAAGAAAACTAGTTTTGAACATAGAAGTTGATGAAATTCCTTAGATAAGGTTGGACGTTCACAAGCAACAATTTGTAACCACGGTTTCACGACTGCCATTGTCGTGCCAACCGGAGCTTTAGGTTCCGTTTGGCACGGTGATGGTGGTCATGAACACCGAGATTAAATTGTTGTTTGTTAACGCCCATATAAAAAACTTTATCAACTTTTATGTTCAAACGGAACCCATGCGTTTACGACCGCCATCATTGTGCCAAACGGAGCCTTAGAGTAGTATTGAAAGCAATTTACTTTGAATTTTGGAGCTCATTGAAATCAAATGAATTATATTTATATTGTCATGACCCTGGAGATTAAACTAATTCATTAATGTCCACCTAAGAACTTCATTCACTTTTATGTTCAAACTGATGATGTTTGTTAGGTGATCCTTAACGAATGACGGTTTAATCCATGAGTTTACGACCTCTACCGCGTGTCAAAGGGGAGAGAATTTTTTGTACGTGTAACGTTCCATGAGGTACGTGCAAGACCTTTTTTATAGGCAAAATTACAATTCGAACGTCATTTACAGTTTTAAATGTCATTTACAGCTGTAAATTACAACTGTAATTTTTGAATAAAATACAGTTGTAAAATAAATATAATAATTTACAACTGTACTTTTTCGCAAAACATATACATATGAGATCTTAAAATGTCTGTAAAATACATATATTAATATTCCATAATTTATTTATTAAAAAAGGCCATAATTTTGCCCCAAAAAAAGATTTACGCACATACCTCTTGGTATGTTACACGTACAAAATTTTTTGCCGCCAAAGAGAGGCTTAGTATTTGTTATTTTCATATTTAGAGTTTATTTGGTTAGACGGTGGTGGGAGCAGACGCCAGACGGCGGGAGGAGACGGAGGAATCGAACCGGAGGGGCGGAGGTGGGGATCGAAACGTCCCGTTTTGTCACATTTTTCTCTGTTCGGCGAGAGGAAACGGAACCGACGATCCGTTTATTTAGCCCCTGTCCGACGACGATTCCTCCAAATGGCCGGCGAAAACGCGGAAACAAACTAAGTTTTAGTTTCATACAATTTTATTTAAATGTAAATTATATTTAGGAAAAAATAGATAAAATTAGTGAATTTATTAATTACAGCACGCCAGCCTACAGTAGTAGTGTGGATAAAAATACCAAGCTTTTGAAAACCGGACCGGACCGGCCGGTCCGACCGGTCCGACCGCGGATCGGGCCCCTGGCCGGTCCGGTCACAGTATGAGGACCGCCCCACCCAAGAACCGCCCGAAAACCGGGGAACCGGGCGGGTTAACCGGAAAACCGGGAACCGTGACCGGTTCCCCGTAACCGGGCGGATCTGCTAAATAGCGGACCCACGCAAAATTTTTAAATTTTGCTTTGGGTGGGATTCGATCCGAGACCACCTGGGTGGAGGCCTAAGGCTCACTCCACTAGACTAACTTAATTCTGTTGAATACTTTCAAAATATAATTTATATATTATATTTCTATTCATATTATTTAGTTTAAAAATATTATAGCATGTATTTAATATTTAGGTAAAATTGAATCCAATATTTATGTATAAAAGTATACAATTTATTATTCTTATATAGTTATAAATATTTATTTTATATGTTTTTATTATTTATTATTATATTACGGTTCAACCCCGGTTGAACCGGTCCAACCGGTCGGACCTTGAACCTTTGATCTCACCGGTTCAATCTCCGGTCCGGTTCTTAAAACCTTGAAAAATACACATGCATCATGCATGTATGCATATATATCTTTTAAATAAATTTTGTAACTTTTTTTTATTTTTGGGCACGGGACATGGAGTGTGTTCTACTCTGCACTGTTCGTTCTTCTTCTCTCATCACGCGCCTTTGATTCCATGGCTTCTTCATCCTGTTCTTCGTTTCTCCCTCTGATACTGCTACTGAAGAAGCGCTGTGCCAGCAGCATTTTTCTCTGTTCTTTGTGATCGTTTTGACATGACAAGAAGACGCCGCCTCTCTCATGCCTAGTTTCTTCAAATTTCTCCTTCGATTCCGGGAGATCCACCGGTCGATCGAAAAGGAATCAGAAGGAAGATGAGGTCCACCGGGCTTCAGTTTCTTCTTCTGCTCGCCATCCACAGCGGCGCTTTCTTCTTTTCATGCGCATCTTTGCCACATCAAGAGGGTATTTCGCCATTCTCATCATAACTATGAAGATCTTTACGTTTTTGCAACTATGTTATGCATTTGGAGTGTTTATTTCATGAGAATTGGACAGTTTCCGCGCTTATGGCTTTGAAGAGAGATATATTTGAAGATCCACTTGCAGTTCTTGCCGATTGGGACTCTCTTAATGGAGAACCTTGCAATTGGTTTGGCGTGATTTGCTCCATTGCTCAGAATCATGTGGTTTCTCTGTAAGAAATTAATGCCCATCCATTGCTCTTGTTTTCTTGTAGATCTCTGTTTCTGTGCTTAACTGATGTTGGTTTTATGATTATGGTTTAGTTCTGCCAAGATATTTACTGTTCTTATTGTAATGCCTTTGATGCATACAGAAATCTCTCCAAATTATCTCTGAAAGTATTTCTTGCTCCAGAACTTGGACAGCTTAGCTTCTTAAAGGAAATGTTTGTCCCACTTACTCTCAGAAACTTAACATTGTAAAGGTGTCTATAATGGCCAACTGATAAACTGTTTAACTTATATTGCAGAATTTTGAAAGATAATCTGTTTTCTGGGACAATACCTAAACAAATTGGCTTGTTAAAGAATCTCCTAGTACTGGATTTGAGCAAGAACAGGCTTTCTGGCCTCATTCCCGCTGAGCTTGGAAACTTGACTAGCATCACAATGATGTAGAAGCTAGTATTCCATTAATTTACTGATAAATTACTTTCTGTTTACCCAAAAAATCATCTTCTTGACTTCATTTGTTTTGCCCTTCAACAGATATCTCCATTACAACGGTCTAATAGGCTCCATTCCCCCTGAGTTTTTTAAGTTATTACATCTTTTTGAACTGCGACTAGATAGGAACAGACTAATTGGACCCATACTGGGAAATACTAGCACTGATTCCACTGTTCAAGTCAATAGCTTGTAAGTTGCATCTTCTCTCATGTATATTTTCCTATAGAAAATGCTAATCCCCACTATTTACTTTGAAAATGTATGATTTAGTTGAAAAATGACATTTGCTCATTAGGTCCAAATCCCACAATAATGGCAATGAGATACATTTCTGCCATTTTCCTCGACTAAAACTTGGGGTTTTCTCTTACAACTTCTTTGCCGGAAAGATACCGTTATGCTTAAAATATCTTCCAAGGTAGTGTTTCTGTTCAAATTTGAATTTGTAAATGTTTTGTATGGCAGTGAATATTTCTGTTTATATATACTCACAGGTCAAGCTTTAAGGGAAACTGCTTACAAGATGAATATGCTATCTCTCAACGAACTTCTCAAAAATGTAGCACTTCCTACCCTTCTTATAATGCATCATATGAGAGCTATTTGTTTGCAGAACTTATTTTAAGAGGAATATACTTTCAAGATGAATTTACTCTCAATGAACTACTCAAACTGCTTCATATTTTGCACTCTCTATACGTGACTGCGGATTGTTGGCGTACAACTTTCTCGGGCGTTCCACGATTACAGTTGTGGATGCTTGGCGTCAAGTGGATTTCGCCACTTGCGACCTTATCGTGGAAGCCTTCCCTGAGATATTTTGCTCCTGAGCTTCAATGATGACAAGGATTTATGGAGATCAGATTCAATGTCTAATGCATTTGCTTTTAAAGAGTTTTATGGTACAAATTTGATAAGAAGTCGGATAAATTTTGGCTTCTTCTGCCGAGGGAAAATGAAAATAAATTGGCCAAATATGTCTTATTTAAAACAATCTAAAAATGTAAAAAGAATAGCCATAATTATCCAATAAAATTTGTAGATTGTCTGTTCGGAAATCAAGGAATTATCTAATAGAAAATTAGGAATCATATTGGATTTTGAAATATTCTTATCGAACAATTAACTCCATATACCATTTGATGCTCTCTCACCTTTAGCAGTCCTCATTTAATTTCTCGTGCGGAGCCCTTGAAATCCAAGGTTTCCTTGACTTCTGTTGTTGAATACCCAAAGGAGCTTGTGCAATTTATGTCCCAAGGTTTTCTTAACTTCACCCACATGTAAATATCTTTCCAAGTAAAATGAGTCATTTTTCTTAATATACAAATAAACTTATGCAATTTATGTTCCTTTGTCATACAAATAATCCTTGGCGCATCGGTTGAGGTGTTGTCGTGTACTCATGTGACCTTGAGGTCACGGATTTGATTCCTGGATGCAACCTCTTGCAAAAATGCATGGTATGGTTTTGCCTACATTTCACCCTTGTGGTGGGACCCTTCCATGGACCCTCGCTACGCGGGAATGCCTTTGTGCATCGGGCTGCCCTTTTGTCATGCTTACAATCTATGTTTTGCTGTTAACAAAATAACTCAAGGAGTTGACCAACAATTTTAAGTGATGTACTTTTTTTGATAATTAAACTCTGATGTGGCTCCATCTATCTTTTTCCTTAATTTGAATTGTATTCGCTCTATACTAACGCCATAGAAAAACAGTTTCTTTTGAGAATTTAAGCACATATCAGGAATGTCCAACCTTGTACATTTAATCAGGCTCTTCCTTTTATTAACCAATTGAGTTTAGATTGTATGTTTGAATTTTAACATGGTATTGGAGCAGGCCGTCCTCCTATAACCCATTGATTGTTTGGTTGAATGTTTAGTTTCTAACATGATTTCGAAGAAGGCTAGCCAAAATAACCTTTTTCTCACAACCCAATTAAAAAAATGTCCACGTGTTAGTGGCAAAGAGCCTACATATGAGGTGGTGTCAAGAATTTAGTCCCACTTTAGTAAACTATCTAGTCTTGTGTGCTTCATAGATCCCAGGTCCCCCCATCTATAATCGTCATATTGTTGGTGAAATTTTGTGCTTTATTGAAATTAAAAGGACAAGAGGGTGGGGGATTCCCAACCCCTCAATACAAAGTGACAGAATATACAACAAGGCAACCACAAAATGACAAACTCAATGAATTTGGAACTGGGTCCTGATAGAGGGGATGCCCTGAAGATTAGTATTATAAACCTTCCTAATATTTTTAGGCACAGAACTATTATTGAAGGATGTCAGTCAACTTGTTACCTGCCTTGAAAGTATGATTGATTGTGTATTCAATTTTAACCAAATATTGGGGATCTCTTGTGGACGCTTGTGAATAGGACAAAATTTGACGTTTTTGACATGGATGAATGATATGAGAATGTTAAGAGTCATGAAGTCCCAAGACTTAAGGAGGGGACCATCAAGTCAAGTCAGAGTTTCAGCTTCAATGCTGTTCCTGTGACCATAAAAGGAGGGGAAAGAAGCAATAAGCAATGTCATTAGGGATTCTAAGACCACCTCCAGCTACACCATCATCTGTGTGCAGAAACAACGGATGTGTGAAATTCTATTTCCGGGTGATACTAATTTCGATAGGTATCTGATCATCTGACAAGTCTCCGGCATCTGTAGGAACTTGATGAGAGATCTCTTATCCTTGTAGTTGCCAATAGCAGGGCCCATATACTTGACTGCTACAATGCGGTTGAGTTGAATCTTTGTAATGGTTTGGAGAATGGTGTTACTCCTGTTATTAGAAGTCCCAAGACACCCTCAATGAAGGTTTTCCAGCAGATATTAATTGGGAGGAGAAGAATGTGTTAAATTTTCTCAAGTTGATCAGCAAGTTAGCCCAAACACCAAATCAATATTTTCGGCACTACCCAGATCACAACTTGAACCGCGGAAAGCAGGAAGCAACTCAGATAACCAAAGGCATAGACAGAAGCAAGCAGATCAAATTTTTATTAATCTTCTTTACAGGGGGAGGCATACATGGCGAGACATGATTTCGCCAGTACAAGAAAAAATAGAAACAACAAAACAACTCGGGCGGACAGACTCCAGAAACCGCCGAGACCGCCGAAGCCGCACAGGTCGCTGAGACCGCCCGAACTGAACTGGAACCAATCTGAATACTGAGTCCGCTAGAGACCGCGAGGTCACGCGGACTCGCCGTCATTCGCCGAACTGCTGCTGAACAGAGAAACCCGCCGCCTACTCGCAGAGACCGCGAGGTCGCGCGGATAGAATAGAACTTGAGATAAAGCTGATGCTGGAAACCGCCGAATGCAGCCCGCAAACTCCACAGAGGTCAGAACCAAACTCCTGGTTCAACACTGCTAGCCGCACCACCTGCACACAGAAACCGGTTAAGCAAACAGCCCGCGCGGATAAGCAAACACAGTCCGCAGCCTATGCTCAAGCTCTACTTACTGTTCACTCTGTTGCAAATGACATGCCAGGGGGGTCCTATTTATAGGCTAGGTGAGGAGTGTGGTCACCACCCTATGAGATAGAGACACCGCCCCTTGGTCGCAGCTAACAAAGACAATCCGCACAGTCCGCCCGCACAAGGCAGACAAGACACGACGAGATGGCGAGAAGCTCGGGGCAGTCCGCTCAGTCCGCAGAACACTGCAGGACTAGCCGGGACGCAAGAGCCACTAGCTGAGAACAAAGCCAGTCCGCCGAAGGCATGACAACACGCCTGTCCGCAAGCACCAGTCCGCATCCACAGGCAACCCGCCTGGTCACAGCGGACACTGCGGACAACAGCCCAGCTCGCAATGTCCAGACCACAGGCACACCGCCCGGTCACTGCGGACACTGCGGAAACCAACTCCATCTCGCGCAGTCCGCGACCACTGGCACAAAGGCCCGGTCACAGCGGACACTGCGGAAACCCTGAACTCCACAAGAGCAAGTCCAGAGAGGATAACGAGCTCGGCGGATACCAAACCAGTCCGCCAGCTCGAAGCCCAGACCGCGGCTTACCGCAACTTCAAAGAAGAAGAGCGGACTCCAAGCCCAGTCCGCACTGGCCGCGCGCATCACCTGCAGAACACAGAACACTGCCGGACACAATCCAGTCCGCGCAGTCCGCTCAGTCCGCAACACAGCCCGCAGCAGCAACGCAGGTCGCCAACCACCAACCCGCCGGACTAAGAACCAGTCCGCGCGGTCAGTCCGCCTAAACCGCCCGGACTGTCCGACCACCCACTTTCACTTCACCAATTTCAACAGAATGATCTTCTTCAACAATCTGTTCTTGGATTGGGCATGAGATTTCCATCTTCTGATTTGAATGATATAGTTTCTTCAAGATGCATTTGAAGACCAAATCTAGCAGATTACTTGCTAATAGAACATTTGATTAATTGCAATAATCCATTTATGTGTATGGTAAACAAACAATGAACTTGTTTCATCAAGATTTTGGAGACCGTTAATGCGACTGAATATGCATATTTGTTACATTATTATAATTTTATGTTTTTCCATAACAGGTTGCTTTCATTTGAAACGAGAAAGCAGAATAGTAAAAATTTAAAATAAAGCACTTCTTGCATTCTGCCTCCTCCTGGTTTTCCTCAAATGACATGCTGTGTTTATTTATTCTAGGTGACTTCCAGAAAAGACAGGGAGTAGCCAATCGAACATCTAGACACTCAAACGAAGTACCTAAACATGGAAACTCACAGCAACCAGAATGGCTTCTTATACTGGAAGGTTGCACCGGGGCCATTTTGTTTGTTTTGTTGATCACAGCCATTGCCCTCACATATAGGAAATGCAAGCACATTCAATTGCCATGGAAAATAAACCCAAGACAGAGTGAATATATCGCTATAACAATAGGTAGCTACTTTCCGATGAATTTGTACCACTCGAATTTTTTGTACCGGTAAATTGCTTTGTGGTCTAATTGTTATAGAACTGATACTTTTTAAGATGGTGAGATGCTCAAGGATGTACTTAGTTTCAGCCGGCAAGAACTTGAAGTAGCTTGCGAAGATTTCAGTAATATTATCGGGACTTCTCGTGATAGTGTTGTCTATAAAGGCACTATGAAGAATGGGCCTGAAATTGCTGTCATATCTCTATGCACCATGAATGACCAATGGTCAGACTATCTTGAACTGTACTTCCATAAAAAGGTATTCATTCATATAAATATAGTGGAAGTTTGCAAAATTTGAGGACAGAGATTCCTTATGCAGAGAATGTATTGCAGGTGGAAGCTCTAGCAAGGATAAATAATGAGAATACAACAAAACTACTTGGTTATTGCAAACAAAATAACCCATTCTCGAGGATGCTTATTTTTGATTATGCATCTAATGGAACACTATATGAGCACCTTCATTGTGAGTTGAAATGTTTTTTTTAATCTTAACCGTTGACCGATGTTTTAATGCGGTCTCAATAACTTAACTTGTTTCTCTATGGTAGATGGTGAAGTATGCCATTTGTCATGGTATAGGCGCATGAAAATTTCTTTAGGTATTGCTTGCAGCCTGAGATATTTGCACACAGAATTGCATCCTCCATTTGCCATATCAGAATTGAATTCGGGTGCAGTTCATCTTACAGAAAATTTTACTCCAAAGGTGAGCAAATATGTGGCATGTACAGCACCATTTACATTAATTGCAGGCCTCTTGAGTTGATATAATTGCAATTGGTTGGAATGTTCAAGACAGGTTGTATTTTTTTGTTAGAGATCTTTTATTTGAAGAATTAATTAGGATATTGCATCTCTTGTCATGTGCAGCATTGGTGGGGTTCCATTTTGGTGGAGATGTGGAGCCCCGTGGGGGATAATAGTCCTCCTCTCTGGTTGGCAATGGAGCCCCTCCAGAGATTTTCTCTTTTCCCACTAGTGGCAAAGCTCCATAGGAGCCTCACACATTGTTTGAGATGCCTCCATCTTCCACCGCTCAATGGAAAATAGACTTGCGGCGACACCACTCGCACACCCTTAATTGGCGTGAATTGTATTTAAAAGCCCCTTGGGGGCATTGGAAAGAGGAAATCAAGATTTGATATCTTATTTTCCTTTTTAGATTTTCTCTCTCAATCTCTCCTAGCTTAACCGTTCTATTTATTCCCTTAAATTCATCTCCTCTTGTTCAATTCTCCATTATCCTCGCTACTTTCTCAAGTTTATATGTTCTTATTGTTCAATCCCAAAGTGTTTTTAATCATTATCTTCTCATTTACATCCATATTGTTTGATCCCAAAGTGTTTTAATTGCATGTTTTTCTTATTGCATCTTTATCTTTGCAGCTGGTTGATTTTGAAAGCTGGCAAATGGTTCTTTCAAAATCCGAGAACAGTTCTGGTCAGATTAGCAGTGGATTATCCTTCCATAGTTTAATTGATTGCGCGGAGCAACGTCTAGATGTTCAGTGCAACACATATGCATTTGGGGTGCTATTACTAGAGATAGTCACTAGGAGACACCCTTTTTGCAAAGACAGAGGATGCTTGGTTGACTGGGTAAGGAATTTCAACCATCTGCTATCTTTACCTTATCAGCACTTATTTAAATAGGTTCGAAGAGATGTTTATTCAAGCCAGGCATTCAATGGTTATGCTTTATGATACAGGCTGCCCAGTACCTTCATAGTCCAAATGAGATGGGCAAACTTGTAGATCCTGAATTAAAGGCTGTCAAGTTTGATGAACTCGCTGTAATATGCAGTGCGGTCAGTCTCTGCATCAATCCAGATGCCTCAAAGAGACCTTCGATGCGAACAATTGCCGCTGTTCTCGAAAATGGAATCGACATTTCTGCAGCTTCCGTTCTCAAGGATTCTCCTTTAGCATGGGCAGATCTTGCCCTAGCTTCTTAGAGGTTGAGATTATTATATTCTTTTTATGGGTACATTTGATTGGCAACTTTGATAGCAGTGGAGAAAATCAACAGATGGGTAGGTCCTGTAAGCAACTTCTTTCTGGGAAAGTATAATTAGGCTTTGTGATTTTTTTTTTGATATTAAGCTTGCTTTCTCTGTTCAGGAATGGCGTACAAGTATTCCTGAAGTATATATGAAAGACCATCATGTCCCGAGACGAAGAAGAATCCTTCTCTGAGATAAGTAGTTATTTCAGAAGAACTTGGAATAGGGATAATGAAAACGTGTTTATCTCAAAAATCAATAAGAAATTGGTGAGTTTAGGCAGAATGATAATATTTGATTTCCTTGATCAGCTAGTAGGATACAAAAAAAAAAAACTATGTAATTAATGTTGAGGATAATGAATCCCCTGCATTTCTTCAATTTATGATTCTTTGATAGCATATATGCATCATTCTCCGAAATGCCTCCGTCGATGGATGATGATCGAGCATTCCGTTACGTCTTCTTTCTCAATCGTTGAGTGGTGTTAGTTGTGTTGATTCGAGGTTTAGAGGTCGGACCGGTGTTGACTGATCTTAATGAAAATCTCTTGTATTAATAGCAATTAATTAATGCTTGTGTGTGTGTATATATATATATATCTACACTATTATTAAAAGAGGGAAAAACACGTTTCGGTTAAACATCCATCTTTGTGATTTTATCCCTCTTTATTGCAAAATTTTAAATCTCATTAATTTATGTGTTTGTGCTCTCATATAAAGCTAAATCTTACCTATAATAAAAAATATGCTCTCACTGTCGCTCGCAAACTACCATGCACAAGGAAAAAATGAGCGGCGGATAGAGTATAACGTTCAGGGGTTTGTGAGCGGCGGGAGCGCCCTAAGGTTAGGGCAATGCCGTGGCCGGAGTACTGTCTTGTGGGGTATTAGGGGTCTGCCCCGTGCACGGTCGCGATTGGAGTACTGTCGCGGTTGGTCGTAGGGGCGGAGCCCTGTGTCTGCCACTTTTGTGTGTATTAGTGTATATATATATAACATTACCGTTGCACGATCTCAACCATCATATTGGCTCTGCTTTAGGAGAGTCGGCTCGACGGTAAAAATCGGGACAAACAATGGTTTAAGCTTTGTTTGGCACGGTGGCGGCGTTCGTAAACGCATGGGTTAAACCGACATTAGTTAAGGATCACCTAATAAACATTGATGGGGTCCCCCGTGAAATTTCTAAGTGAAGCCGGCAAGACTCAGGTCGAGTACGCATGAGCCCGACCGGACCGATTGCACGCATCGAAGCCGCAAGTCCCGGAAGCTCCCAAGAAGGAAGCCAGATCCGCCAAACCCACAACATGGTTGAATGATTCCCAGCTGACTAGAATACTGACTAGACCGCCAGAGGCAATCCGCCACTATCAATCCACCAGGCCGCCAAGGCAGTCCGCCAGTCTGTCACTATCAATCCACCAGGCCGCCAAGGCAGTCCGCAATGCAGTGGAACCAGACCGCCAGGGCTAACCGCAGTATCAATCCACGACCGCCAAGGCAGTCCGCAATACAGCGGAACCAGACCGCCAAGGCTAATCGCCACACCACAGAGCTACCAGACCGCAGAGCTACCAGACCGCCTGGATCAAGCCGCCAAACCGCCAGGTCGCCCGACCAAACTGCCAATACATAAAATCTAACACTCTCCCTCAAGCTGAAGCATATATGTCAACCATGTCCAGCTTGTCACAAACATATGAAAGAGAGGCGGACACAAGTTTGGTGAAGATATCTGCAAGCTCCTTGTCAGAAGTAATAAAAGGAGTACAGATCTAATTTTTCAGAATCTCTTCTCTGACAAAGTGACAGTCAACTTCAATATGTTTTGTTCTTTCATGAAAGACTGGATTCTTTGATATGTGTATAACAGTCTGGTTATCACAAAACATGGGTAAAAGATGGTCATATATCTCCTCCAAGTCAAAGCATAAGGTCACGTAACCTTTTTAACTCGCAAGCAGTCGATGCCATGCTTCGATACTCCACTTTAGTGCTTGATCGTGACACAACAGACTGTTTATTGCTCTTGCAGCTAACAAGGTTTCCTCCCACAAAGGTGCAAAAATCAGAAGTAGACTTTCCATCCTCTTTATTGTCATCATAGCTAGCATCAGAATATATTTCTACCTTCAGATGGTTATGTCTTCAAAATAATAACCCCTTCCCTAGAGACCCTTTCACATACTCCTTTAAGGCGGACTGAAGATGACATTCTCTGAGAACTTGCATAAACTGATTGACCTTCACTACAGCATAACAAATGTCAGGTCTGGTAACAGTCAGATAAATGAGCTTTCCCACGAGTCGACTGTACATAGTACTATATGAAAGATGAGGAGAATCCTCCGTCCAACTTTTGTCATCACCAACTGCCACAGGGCAGCGAACAGGTTTTGCCCCAAGAAGACCAGTTTCCTTCAAAAGATCTAACACATACTTCTGTTGTGAAAACACCATAGAGTTGTGTTTCCGCAAAATTTATATCCCAAGGAAGTACTTAGGAGATCCCATATCTTTTGTAACGAAATGTTGCCGAAGATGTCTCTTTGCTAGATCAATTCCTTCTTTATCATCACCAGTAAAGAGAATATCATTCACATAGACAGCATTCACATACACAGCAAGAATCACAAGTCCTTTAGTAGTCTTGCGAACAAAAAGAGATTGATCAACAGAGCTTCGAGTGAAGCCAACAAGAGAGACAACCTTGTTGAACTTGTCGAACCAGGCCCGTGGACTTTGCTTTAAACCATAAATTTCCTTTCGTAACTTGTATACCTGAGACTCCCCCTGAGCAACATACCCAGAAGGTTGCTCCATGTAAACCACCTCTCATAGATCACCATACAGAAAGACATTCTTCACATCTAATTTATACGTCTCCCAACCTTTGTTAGCCACTACATAGAACAGAACACAAATAATGCTGATGCGAGCCACTAGCGAGAAGGTGTCAAAAAGTCCACACCATATGTTTGAGTAAAGCCTTTGACAATAAACCTAGTCTTATAGCGGTCAATAGTGCCATCCGGGTTAAAGTCTTCATTTCTTCATCCATGACTGCTTTCCAATGCGGAACAGAAAGAGTCTCCTGATAGTTAACCGGGACAGAATTTGCCGAGAGAGCAAAGACAAATCTTCTTCCAACTGTGGATAGACGAGTATAGGATATAACATCATGAATGGAATGTTTAGTGCACGTTCTTATCCCCTTCCATAGAGCAATAAGAAGGTCAAGATCCGACCTGTTCTCTATAGTAGGTCTATTCGTCGGAGAGATTACTGACCAATGAACTGTTAGTAATGATTCCAAAGGCAAGGGAGAATCAGAAGACAGAGGTGAAGATGAAGGAACTGGTATGGGAAGAGGAGTCAACAACGTAGAAGGAGGAATAGAAGCAGGTGAAGGAGCGAAAATAATAAGAAGAGACGGTGAAGCATCAGACGATGAGGAAGCTGAAGCTCGAGAAAAATAAGACATATTTTCAAAGAACGTAACATCAACAGAAACAAACTGTTTTTTAAGCAGGAGATCAAAGAACCGATACCCCTTTTGGGTCGGACAGTAGCCTAAAAAGACACATTTTACTGAGCGAGGTGACAGCTTGTCACGATCAGGAAAAGGAGAATGCACAAACGCTGTGCAGCCAAAAACAAAAGAGGTAAAAAAAGTGGAGCTCCTGCATGTAAAACAGAGAAGGGGGTATTGCCCTGAAGAACTGAAAAAGGAATACGATTGATGAGAAAACAAGAATGAAGCACCGCATGTCCCCAGTATGATCGGGGAGCATTCATCTGTGTGAGCAGAGTTCGAGTAACATCCAGGAGATGTCGATGTTTGCGCTCAACAACTCCATTTTGCTGAGACGTGTAGGGACTACTAGTTTGATGAACGATGCCCCGATGCATACAAAAACCGGAAAATTGTTGACTAAGATATTCCCGAGCATTATCAGTGCGAAGAACTTTAAGAGAAATATCAAATTGAGTTTTTATTTCTTTATAAAAGGCCGTGAACACAGAGTAAAGTTTGAACATTCTCGTAAAAGATACATTCTCGAGAAAAATCATCAACAAAAGTAACAAATATAGACTCCCCGTACCAACAGTCCTAATAGGAGCAGGACCCCAAACATCTGAATGAACAAGTTCAAAAGGACGAGAAGAACTCCGTCCTTGCCTTACGGGAAAGGAGAAACGATGATGCTTCCCAAGTTGGCAGACCTCACAGTTCAAAGAGGAGTCATCGTTAGGCAAATCCGGTAGGAGTTAGTAGATGAGACGAGGAGGAGGATGACCAAGGCGAAGATGCCATTGCAGACGAGAAGTGGAGAGAGCTTAGACATTGTCAAGGAAGAAGAGCACATTGCTTTCAGTCCCAATAACAATCTTCTCCTTGGAATGTGCATCCTGAAAAGAACAAATAATAGAGGTAAAAGTAACTGTGCAGTTCAGCTGTTTACAGAGAGCAGAAACAGAGAGTAAATTGCATGGAAAAGACGAGACGTAAAGTGTCCTCAAGCCATAAAGTCGGAGTGACAGAGACTGTACCGATCTTGCAAGAGACGACTTTCCGCTCGCAACAAAAATGGGGGGAGACCGGTCATACTTGTCCAATCAAGAGAAAAAACCAGGGTTACCGGTCATATGATTAGTTGCTCCCGAATTAATCAACCACTTACCCTGAGTGACAACATTAGCACTGCACGAAGAAGAAGAGGCAAGGGACATGGACTTCCTGGTGTTGTCTGTCGCAGACGGCCGAAGATAAGGATATTTAGCCCAGCAACGATCAACAAGATGACCCGTCTTGCCACAATGAGAGCAGACATGATGAGACACACATCGTCCACCAGTATGACCTCCACGACCACTAGAATTACCAGAGCGAACCTGATGAGTAAATGTGTTAGGAGGGGGTGGGGAGGCAAGCAGAGGACGCTAAAGAAGAGTGGTAACAACTGGAATACGAGCAACAGTAGCATCAAGAGTGAGAGAATCAGCTTCGCCAAAAATTTGTTGTCGTATCATATCACAAGAGTCCTGAAGGCGAAGAAGATAACACAAAACCAGAAGCTCCTGGATGTGTTTGTGCTGCTCAGTCAGATCAGCGGAGAACGAACGATGTTGTAGAATTTCAGCAACAAGAGCTTGCATCTCCTGGTAGGGCAGTAACAGAAGTCAAAGTAGGGCGGACAAACAGATCAGCGTATAACGTGTATATGCGCGAGGTCTGAGCGCCTTTTGAATACAGAGTAGCAAGATGCATCCAAGCGGCTTTGACTGTTTCATCATGTCGAATAACTGGAAGGCAGTCGTCATAGAGACTATTGACAAGCCACGTCATGACCAAAACATCACTGGTATCCCAGTCATCAAAGGCAGTAGATCTACGTGCTGGAGGGTCATCAGTGAGATGATGACGTTTGCGTTGAGATCTCAGCAAGAACAAAAACGAAATGCTCTGATCTGGGTAATTAGAGCCGGTCAACTTGGAAACAGTTCCAAGATTGCCAGAAGGAATAGAAACAACTGGGGTAGTTTGAGAAGAGGAAGTGGATAGACCGGAAGAGTACTCAATTTCTGCCATGAAGGCGAATAGAGAAAAGAGGCCGTGCGGTTAAAAAAGAGGCCGCGCGGTTAGACGAGAAATACAACAGACAAATAGAGAGAACAACTTGAAACTCGCAGAAATCGAAGAAACCGCAGAAAGGCGGGCGGTTAAAAAACGGAATCCGCAAAGAGCAAAGAAGAAGAAAGCGGGCGGTTAGAAAACCGGAAACCGCAAGATTCATAGAAGTACAATCCAGGCGGTTAGAAAATCGGAAACCGCAAGGATCGGGAAAACTTTGATACCATGTGAGAAAAACTAAATAACAAGATTTTTCATTTCTCAAAAAAGGTTAAATTACAAGAGTATGACCCTTTATTTATAAGGAGAAGGAAGATATGGAATATACAATAGACGATGTGGACTAAAATACAATAGACGGATATGTGATTACAAATTTTCAGACTGTTAAGACCGTGCGTTTAGGCAGTCCGCCTGCTCCACATAAGTAACCACTTGTCTCTTCATAGCCCGCTGCCATTGCACCGATCAGCAGTCCGCTCAACACAGGCAGATAGATGCATAAGACCGCCAAACTTTAGGTCAGCTCCCTTGACCATCAGACCGCAACACCCACCTGTACCCGCAACTTCAGCTTTGCCCCTATCCGCCGTTTCAGCTGCTTAGACCGCTCCTTCTATCCGCAGCGACTAGAACTCCATGTCCGCCAAACCCACAACAGGGTTGAATGATTACCAGCTGACTAGAATACTGACCAGACCGCCAGAGGCAGTACGCTACTATTAATCCACCATGCCTCCAAGGCAATCCGCCAAAGGCAGTCCGTCACCATCAATCCACCAGGCCGCCAAGGCAGTCTGCAATGCAGTGGAACCAGATCGTCAGGGCTAACCGTCAGTTTCAATCCACCAGGCCGCCAAGGCAGTCCGCAATACAGCGGAACCAGACCTCCAAGGCTAACCGCCAAACCGCAGAGCTACCAGACCACCTGGATCAAGCCGCCAAACTGCCAGGCCGCCAAGTCGCCCGACCAAACCGCCAGACCGCCAATACATAAAATCTAACAATGATCGATGACGACGTATCAACCAACGCATTATTCTTATCCACTCTACTCCAGCTAGGCATCTCCGAGGGAGACGTCCGACTCGATTCAGGAAATGCACACGTCCCAGGACACCCAACCATCTCGATCATAGGAAGTGTCATCCTTCCGGTAACCCTAGGACTCCCTTGGTACTGGCCACGTACGACGTGCAGTTCATCATCATGTATGCCGCCTCGACGTGTGACGCCATCCTTAGGGGACCCATGTTAAGGACGCTTCGCACCGACGCATTGCCCAAGGAATCACGCTTAACATCCGCCCGGAGGACGCGTCTCCCATGAGACAGGGGCCATGAAAGATCGCACAGAGCTCGAACCAGCACGCCCATACCGTTTACTGCTTTCCTTGTTTTTCGAAGAATAATCCGCAAAGGTGGATTAGCGAGCACGTGTATCTTCCCTTTCAGCAATAAAGCATCTGTTTTCCCTTCCACCGGAAATGGTTCACCGCAAGACGAGATTGGCGAAAGCCTTTCTGCACCTTCCAGACGAGATTGACAAAAGTCTTTCTGCACCTCCTAGGCGAAATCGACGAAATCCCTTCTGCACCTTAGTCGAGACGGACAAAGGTCTGTCTACACCTCCCAGGCGAGATGGACAAATGTTCATCTGCACCTTCACTTAGACAAGCCCTGGTTCTCCTGAGACGCGAACGAACAAATATTCTTTGCCACCTCCATCTAGACGGACCCCGGTCCTCCTGAGGCGCAAACAAACAACGGTTTTTTGCCACCTCCACTTGGATGAACCTCGGTTTTCTTGAGCTGTGAACGAACAAAGGTTCTTCGACACTTCCACCCGGACGAACCCCAGTCCTCCTGAGCCGTGAACAAAAAAAGGTTTTCCACCAATCCCCGCTCGGGCCACGAGCGAACGGGGGCACATCGCCTCCAAGTCCTCAGCGGCCTTCGACCCTCCCAAAAGCGCGGATAAACAAACAACGTTCAAGCGAAGCGCTATTCTGCCAAAAGAATACGCGCACCAAAACAAAACCAGAACACCCCGGATCCAAAGACAAAAAAGGGTTTCCACTCAAATAAAAGACGCCCTCTAGGCTATATCATCATTAAAAGCAAAAGCATGCAACGCCGCAAAAATTTGCCTACAACACAAAGACAGGTAAATTAAAACAAACATGGGAGAAGAGGTCCACATGATCATCCCTCCACGACAACATCAACATCATCGTCCGAAGCATCCTTCACGCCCAAAGCATCGCTCTCTGGAAACCTCCAAGCAGCTCAAAATCCCTTGCTGAAACCTAAGCAGTATGCGACATCGCGCTCATCCTCTATGAGTGGATCAACATCAGTCGCCATCATTTCAGAGCGCGCCTCCTTCGCAATACGAGACCGCACCACCTCAAAGTTATGCAAGGCTCTGTACTCGGCCACCACAACCGCTCGCACGGCCTCAACCTCCTCCCGTTCGAAATTAGCCGAACGTTCCCTTTCTTCAGCTGCTCGACCTCCCCCTCCTGCGACATCCGCCAAAGTCGCCTCAGCGGAAACCAGTCTCCCGCGAAGAGCCTCGACCTCAGAGTCAGTAACACCCAGCTTGGCCCGAAGAGTCTCCACCTCGGACTGGGAAGAGGACAGCTGAGATTCCACATTAACCAGCCAAGGAACGACATCCTTCTTCTTCCTCCGGGCCTCCGCCAACGAGTCCTCGATTCGGCCAGTTTCGTCCGCAGAGAGAAAAAATCATCCTTCGTGGTTACGTAGGTACCGTTCTACGAGAGCGCAATATCGCGAGCCTCATCTAGCTGCAAGCTTGGAAAACAAATTATTCCCACGCACAACACTAGGCAAAAAAGAGAAAATATTGGGGACAACCAACATACCTTCCGGAGAAGCGCTTGACAAGTAGAGCATTCCCGCTCCTTCCCCCTCCCCGTCACCAACGACAGCTCAGGGACCACCCAAGAAGTCGACACGATCACGAGAAGCCCTGGGACATCCTCAGTCTCCGCCAGCGGTGGATCAACAACCAGGTCATCCGGACAGTCGTCAACAACATCAATAACGACCTCGGGAGCGGCGGAGGACGACCCACTTCCTCCCTGCCACTGCGAAAAGTCTAGCTTCCTCTTCTTTCCACGCTCCAGCGACGCGACACAACTTCGCTCTACATCCGTCGAAAGGCCCGCAAGAACTAGTCGATTCTCGACGACAAAGGCGCTGATCTTGTGGGGAACAATGCCCAACTTGCACGGATCCGTAAAGCCCAACAACGGAGTGAAGTCGTACTCCTTCTCTGTAAGACGACGACAACAGTCAGTAAGATCCCGCCAAGTTTCGGGCAGCTCCCACAGGTTCTTAACAAATCCAAATAGCGTCCCACCATGACGATGATCAGTCTTGTCTTCGAACGTCATCCATCTCTTATTGCTCCGCACCTCGACCTGGTCGCCAGAGCCAAGGCAGACTTCGCACAACTCGCGGAAGAATCGAACCGACATCCGGGAGCCGTGCTCCCGAAAGAACCAGAGCAACCCCATGATCCTTGTCAGCCCCACAAGGGAAAACTGCATCACCGGGACACCGCAAAGCCGAAACACAGCAACCGCCTCCTCCGTAGGGGGAATCCAAAAGCCCGCCTTCAGACACCCCTCCGTAATCACGAAATGGTCCGAGGGAGGGTGCTGATCGCGCTCTAATGGAGAAGGGATCACAATCTCCACGTCCGCCAAAATGCCGAAACGCTTCCTCCAACTACCCACACGAGCGGGGTTCAAAGTTGACTGAAGGCGCATCGATCGCTGTGGAGCGCCGCCTTTCGACACATGCAAGGAAGACACACATTAGCATCAAAACAAGGTAAAAAACCCGTGCGCTTAGAGCGAACACACCCGCGCAAGGCCACACAAACAACAACGCGCACGCCTCGCGCAAAAGCGGCCCCAGACGCAGGCAAGCAGCCAACCCCGCACGCACGCACAAACCCGCGCGGGCGACCCCGACCCCCCACCGCGCGCGCCTCCTCCACGTTCGCCGCCTCCGTGTTCGCTGACTCCACGCTCGACACCCCTTTCGCGCACCCCCGCGTCAACGTCACTTTGCGGGGGAGTCACCGCGTGCATCCTCTCTCGCCTACTCACTCCTAGTGCATGTAAGTACTAATCTTTTTCGAGGGAAACATGACTGCCGCAGAAACTCGCAAACTCCAAGAAGAGGCTCCCTAAACTCCAAGATCTCTGCAACAGTATGAGAGAAGAACTGAATGACCCACTCCAATTTATTAATCTCAAAGGAGAGCTCATAATGAAAGGCGGCCATGATGGCAACATATTTTCTGCCAAAATTTTCTATCTCAAAACAGACAGCGAATTAACGCTGGTCTTTGTCAAGATATCTTGCAAGAAGTAACAGATACTTTCCTAATGATCAGAGCACATCGAGAATGGCAAAAAATTTTCGCCCTCATCGTTTCGCAGGTCATGACTCTCGAAAATTTGGGGGCATTTGATGGAGTCTCCCGTGTGTTGGGAAAGAGAGCGTGCAATCCCGACCAGGACACCTGTTGCAATTCGAGCAAGCGCAATCCCACAAAAATAATGCAGAAAAAATAAAGCACACAGAGAATTTTTACGTGGAAAACCCAACTTGGGCGAAAAACCACGGGACGATCGGAGTCCAACCCGGAAAGCCTCCACTAAAAAGGTGTGAAAAACACACGCACGGAATACAGGCTTTCCCTCCACTGATCCACACATGATCTCCACTCCTCCACCACAAACGCGATCCACAAAGGATCTACACCACTTCTCTTCCAAACACACAATCACTAGTTTGACAAAAGAGAAAATACAAGAACAAGTTGAGGAGTCGTTACCCGGACGGATTGAACAATCCGTCCCAACGTCAAGAATGACGTTCACCAAAACACGAAGGAGGACGGCTAAACAAAGCCCCTTCCAACTTCACCTTCAACCTCCAAGCCACGAACGAGTCCGGCAACAAAACCGGCCGGCAACAAAAACTGGACAGCGGCGACGGCAACGTCTTCACACGACGGCGGCGGCGGCGTCTTCACACGACGGCGGCGGCGGCGTCTCCACACAGCGGCGGCGGCGGCGGCTTCACACAGCGGCGGCGGCCCTTTCTCCAAGCAGCGGCGGCGGCGGCTCTTCACACAAAGGCGGCAGCCCGGCGGCCCTTTCTCCACAACCCAAGCGGCGGCGGCCCTCTCCACAACGGCGGCGGCGGCGGCTCTCACGCACAGCAGCGGCGGCAGCCCCTCCACACCGCAGCGGCTGCGCTCTCCTCCGTGAGAGACAACGAGAGAGAGAGAGAGAGAGAGAGAGAGAGAGACGCACGAATGGATTACAGGGGGGGAGAGAATCGGCTTTTACTGCTAGGGCTTTTTATTTTAACTTTTATATAAAGTCTAATAGTGGCCCCCCCAAACAAAACAACGGTTCAAAAAAAAACTGAATAAAACAAGGCAGTAAAAAATAAGTTGCAACCTGATTTTTCAAGGTGGCCACTTTTCTGCCAGATTTTGATAAACGCAGAAATTCGCCCTTTTAATTTCCTAGCGCGCCCGGAGGTAGAATCACGAGCCGCACCTAGCGCGCCCGGTGGTTTTTACCGACTCGGATGGGAACCACTCCCAACAAATCTCCCCCTTCACATCGAGGCGGAAGAAACCGCCATCCCGGCGATTCTGACGCAATGCTCGAACTTCCCCCTTGGCACCGTCTTGGTCAGCATGTCTGCCCCGTTATCATCAGTGTGCACCTTCAGAAGATCTAGCTCCTTCTGCTCCAGGACATCGCGTATCCAATGATACCGCGTGTCGATGTGCTTCGACCTCGAGTGAAACGTGGGGTTCTTCCCCAGGTGAATAGCGCTCTGACTGTCACACAAGAGGGTGTATCGGTCCTGAGTGAAACCAAGTTCTTTGATGAATCTCTTCATCCAAAGCAACTCCTTCCCAGCCTCAGTAACCGCAATGAACTCAGCCTCCGTGGTGGACAGTGCAACGCACTTCTGTAGTCTCGACGCCCACGAGACAGCTCCCCCTGCAAACAGAATCATATATCCGGACGTCGACCTCCTGGAGTCTACATCTCCAGCCATGTCAGCATCAGTGTAGCCCAACAGCTCGGGCTCACTGTCTCCAAATCTCAGCGTCAAGTCGGACGTCCCCTGCAGGTATCTTAGTATCCACTTCACTGCGCTCCAATGCTCTCTCCCAGGATTGGAGAGAAATCTACTGACAGTCCCAACGGCATGCGCAATGTCTGGACGAGTACACACCATCGCATACATGAGACTCCCAACTGCAGATGCATAGGGAATCTTCTGCATAGCCTCGATCTCCTCGGGTGTGCTGGGGCACTGATCAGCGGTAAGCCTGAAGTGAGCTGCAAGCGGCACGCTCACCTTCTTCGCCTGATCCATATCAAATCTCTGCAGCACCTTGCGGATGTACCGCTCCTGTGATAACCAAAGCAATTTGGCTCCCCTATTTCTGCGAATGTGCATACCCAGAATTGTCCTCGTAGCGCCCAGATCCTTCATCTCAAAGGTGGAACTCAACTGCCGCTTCAACTCAGCAATGCGCGCAGTGTTCCTCCCGACGATCAACATATCGTCCACGTACAGAAGCAAAATGATAAAGTCCTCTGGAGCATACTGCTTGACAAACACGCAGTGGTCAAGGGTGGTCCTCCTGAAGTCGATCTCCCCCATGAAAGAGTCAAACTTCCTATACCATTGCCGCGGGGCCTGCTTCAGGCCATATAAACTCTTCTGCAAGCGGCACACCAGACCTTCCTTTCCCCTGACACTAAAGCCCTCAGGCTGCTCCATGTAAAGCTCCTCGTCAAGATCGCCATGCAGAAAGGCGGTCTTGACGTCCATCTGCTCAACCTCCAAATCTAGTCTCGCAGCAAGTCCAAGGACGACACGAATAGATGACATCTTCACCACAGGTGAGAAGATTTCATCGAAGTCTACACCCTGTCTCTGTCCAAAACCCTTCACCACCAGTCTGGCCTTGTATCTGGGAGGTGTGGAGGAGTCTCCCTGCTTCACCCTGAAGATCCAGCGATTCTTCAAGGCCTTCTTGCCCTTAGGCAATCTCACCAGGTCATATGTGTGGTTCTTTTGCAGCGACTGCATCTCCTCCTGCATAGCATCTGTCCACAGACGCTTCTCCGTGCTCTCCACAGCCTCGTCATAACTCTCAGGCTCCCCCGCATCAGTCAGCAAAATGAACTCTGATGTAGAATATCTAGCGGGTTGATGCCTGGCTCGATCAGACCTCCGCAGGGTCGGCTCCGGGGCCGGTGCAGGTACATCATCAGCAATATCCTCAGCAACTACCGGTTCACCATCAGTGGTGATATCATGATCTGGAAGGGTATCAGTACCCTGTGCTGGCTCAGGCTTAGCAGCCTCCTCAATATCATCAACTCCAATTGTAGGCGACTCTGCAGCAGTACGAGAGTCAACCTCAAAATCACCAGTCTCCTCAGAATCACCAACGGTCTGATCCTCACTGAAAACAGCATCACGACTACGTACAAGCTTCTTCTCAACTGGATCAAAGAACCTGTACCCAAACTCTCCACTGTAGCCGTACCCCAAGAAAATGCACTGCCGGGTCTTCGAATCCAACTTCGATCTCTCATCCCTAGGGACGTGCACAAAGGCTTTGCAGCCAAATACCCGCAAGTGACTGTAAGAGGGGTCTTTCCCATACCAGACTCTATCTGGGACATCCTCCTGTAAGGCTGAACTCGGAGAGAGATTGATGACATGCGCTGCAGTAAGAAGAGCCTCGCCCCAGAACATCCCTGGCAGCTTCGACTCAGATAGCATGCATCGAATCCTCTCCATCAGTGTCCGATTCATCCTCTCAGCTACGCCATTCAGCTGCGGCGTCTTCGGCGGGGTCTTCTCATGTCTGATGCCATGGTCCCTGCAGTACTCGTCAAATGGACCAATGTACTCTCCCCCGTTGTCGGACCTGATGCATCTCAGCTTCTTCTCAGACTGTCTCTCCACCTCAGCGTGGAATCTCCTGAAAGTATCGAGCACCTGATCTTTGGTCTTGATGGCATAGACCCAAAGCTTCCTCGAATGGTCGTCAATGAATGTGACGAAGTATGATGCTCCTCCTCTAGTCTGGACCTTCAGTGGTCCGCACACATCAGTGTGAACAAGCTCCAATGGCTCCGTTCTACTGGTGGATGTGTGGCTGTGGAATGAAACCCTGTTCTGCTTCTCAGCCATACAGTGGTCGCACCTCTCCAAGTGAACATCAGAAATGTCACTAATCAGCTTCTTCTTCGCCAGGCATCCCAATCCCTTCTGGCTAATGTGTGCCAGCCTCCTGTGCCATAAAGAAGTGGATGCCTCATCCCTGACGGAGTTGGCCTGAGCAGCTTCAGGCCTCCCCTCCATGTAGTACAAGCCAGAATCTCTGTAACCTCTGGCCATCACAAGTGAACCCCTGATCAGCTTCCAGAAGTCTCCTCCAAAGACACTCAGGTGTCCTTCGTCTCCAAGCCTGCCAACGGATATCAAATTGAAGCGAATGTCGGGCACGTGTCTAACATCCCTCAGAACAAGAAGGGCTCCAGTGCTCGTCTTCAAGTGCATGTCTCCACGCCCAAGTACCTTGGACGTATCTCCATTGCCCATCCTCAACACCCCACAGTCATGAGTGGTGTAAGTGGCAAATAACTCCTTGTTGTGGGAGACATGCGCAGAAGCTCCAGAATCGACGATCCAGCATCGATCATCACACGAAAGTGCAGCTGTGACGTCGTCGCCAACAATAATGACGTCGTCCTCCTCAGTCGAAACGGTGGCTGCCGTGTGACCCTCATCTTTGCCCTCAGTGGCAATCCCCTTCTTCTTCTGGTCATTCTTCAAAGAATAGCAAAACTTCTTGATGTGCCCCTTCTTGTGGCAGTAGTGGCATTCCACGTTCTGATAGCGTGTCTTCGACTTGCCCCTACTCTGACTCCTGTCCTCCTTCCTTCCTCGGCTCTTACTCCTTCCTCTCCCCCTGGACTCAGTAAAGAGAACATCGGCTCGTGAAGAAGAGCCCGAAATCCCTTGAGACTTTCGTCTCACCTCCTCATTCAAGATCCCACTCTTGGCGATCTCCATGGACACAATCCCCTGGGGGGAAGAATTGATCAGAGAAACTCTGACCATCTCCCACGAGTCTGGAAGTGACTTGAGTAGCCACAATGCATTCACCTCATCTTCAAATGTCACCTTCATGGCAGTCAAACGATCAATGATCCCCTGAAACTCGTTGACATGATCCAAAATAGGTGAGCCCTCCCGGTATCTGAACTCTCCAAGCTTCTTCAGTAAGTACAGCTTGTTGATGCCCGTGCTCTTGGCATACAACGTCTCGAGAGTCTTCCACAGATCCTTTGCATCATTGATGCTAGCCACATGGTTGTAGACGTTCGGCTCCACGAACCGTCTGATGAACCCACACAGCTTCCGATGCTCCACCTTCCATTTTGCTTCATCCGTATCCTTTGGCATCTCCTCAAAGATAGGAGCATGCCAACCCTTCACATAAATCAAATCCTCCATCAGTAGGTGCCACTGGTGATAGTTGGCACCATTCAACTTTACCATCTGATCTGAATCAGAACCTGATGTGGACTCCATCTCGCTCTGCCAACTGGCCGGACCGACCACTGATCTTTGAGTCGACTATCTCAAAGTATACAACTGGAGAGGGTAGCCAGCGGGCCAATGGTCGTAAACTACCACTCCCAATTATACACCTGAGATCCCGATCGACTCGTCCTGAAACCCCAATAGGTCAGCCCGGTAACTGCCCTGTCACTGAAACGGCTCTATCACTGAACGAACCTCCCTCTGATACCACTTGTTGGGAAAGAGAGCGTGCAATCCCGACCAGGACACCTGTTGCAATTCGAGCAAGCGCAATCCCACAAAAATAATGCAGAAAAAATAAAGCACACAGAGAATTTTTACGTGGAAAACCCAACTTGGGCGAAAAACCACGGGACGATCGGAGTCCAACCCGGAAAGCCTCCACTAAAAAGGTGTGAAAAACACACGCACGGAATACAGGCTTTCCCTCCACTGATCCACACAGGATCTCCACTCCTCCACCACAAACGCGATCCACAAAGGATCTACACCACTTCTCTTCCAAACACACAATCACTAGTTTGACAAAAGAGAAAATACAAGAACAAGTTGAGGAGTCGTTACCCGGACGGATTGAACAATCCGTCCCAACGTCAAGAATGACGTTCACCAAAACACGAAGGAGGACGGCTAAACAAAGCCCCTTCCAACTTCACCTTCAACCTCCAAGCCACGAACGAGTCCGGCAACAAAACCGGCCGGCAACAAAAACTGGACAGCGGCGACGGCAACGTCTTCACACGACGGCGGCGGCGGCGTCTTCACACGACGGCGGCGGCGGCGTCTCCACACAGCGGCGGCGGCGGCGGCTTCACACAGCGGCGGCGGCCCTTTCTCCAAGCAGCGGCGGCGGCGGCTCTTCACACAAAGGCGGCAGCCCGGCGGCCCTTTCTCCACAACCCAAGCGGCGGCGGCCCTCTCCACAACGGCGGCGGCGGCGGCTCTCACGCACAGCAGCGGCGGCAGCCCCTCCACACCGCAGCGGCTGCGCTCTCCTCCGTGAGAGACAACGAGAGAGAGAGAGAGAGAGAGAGAGAGAGAGAGAGAGAGAGAGAGAGAGAGAGAGAGAGAGAGAGACGCACGAATGGATTACAGGGGGGGAGAGAATCGGCTTTTACTGCTAGGGCTTTTTATTTTAACTTTTATATAAAGTCTAATAGTGGCCCCCCCAAACAAAACAACGGTTCAAAAAAAAACTGAATAAAACAAGGCAGTAAAAAATAAGTTGCAACCTGATTTTTCAAGGTGGCCACTTTTCTGCCAGATTTTGATAAACGCAGAAATTCGCCCTTTTAATTTCCTAGCGCGCCCGGAGGTAGAATCACGAGCCGCACCTAGCGCGCCCGGTGGTTTTTACCGACTCGGATGGGAACCACTCCCAACACCGTGAAATGTCTAAATCAAGCCGGCAAGACTCGGACCGAGTACGCGTGAGCCCGACCGGACTGATTGCACACATCGAAGCCGCAAGCCCCCAAGAGGGAAACCGGATACGCGCACGGCAGGGCCGCACAAGTGTGCCCGGCCTGGGCGCGTGCACCACCGTGCCACGGTGCTGTTGAAATGTCGCCAGCTCAGAGCTAGACGGCCCGATGCAGTTTGATTTGGATATGGGTTGCCATGATGCCAAATTTAAGACTCGGTGGCTATTTCTATTCCAAATTGAATATTTATTGATAGAAGCTGTAATGCGGTATTAAATTTGCTACCTTACCTGTTTTTTAAAATTGCAAATAAAAATTGCTATAAAAATTAAAAATAGACACTCGTAAAATTTTAATTATAGAAAAAGAATTATGATCTTAAAGCTAAATATATTTAAAGATGATTATGTTGGAAATTTATTCGATCAATTATAATCCATATTGATTGTTGGGATGTGTCCTTTATGCTGGCCATTCAATAACAATTCCCCACAGGCCACAGCTAACCCCTCCAGTTCTCTAGCAGCCTGTCCCGCTTTGGAATATTGCTGCCTCAAACTGTGCAGCTGTCGTTTATGTCGCCCACGCCACAAGTAGTAGTTCATGCTCCTCCACTTGCATACTCCTAGTCCGGCTTATCTAGGCCACGTTTAGCTCTCATCCATATAGCGTGGATTATTTGGAGCTGCACGCTGCCGCTTTTCCAAAATTTGCGCCAAACAGTAATTCTGCGCCCCTCCATATATTCCCACCGTTGATTGCTACATTTTGGCTTGTAGGGGGCCGCGGTGCATGGTGAGAAATAATAAAAGAATAATGTTATCGGCACATTAATTTACGCTATTGACGATCAAATTTTATTGACACATCAGATTATTTTATTTGCATACCAACACGTTATTGTCACACCAAATTTTAAAATCGTTATTGATACACCAAAATGACTATGATTCTACTCTCCTTTTTATATGCTGTTTTCGCACCAAAATTACTATTGATTAATAACATAAAATCATTAAGGGTCCGTTCGTTTCAACGATATTGATATTAAAGTATTGGTTTTAAGAAAATGAAAGTCATTTTCGCTGTTCGTATCAATATTTGTAGAGTGGAATTGGCTTTCTGTTGGAAAGCCGTAGATATTCACACAAAACTAAAAACTCATTGGTTCAATGTCTATCTCCAGGTGTGGATATTGAGATTGCCAACATCGGCTTTTGAAAAGAAGAGTAATTTTTTCTGCATTAATGCGATTTTTTTGGACCAGACAAGATTTTTTCGACCGATCGCGATTTTATTGCACGGACCCGATTTTCTGGCCAGGACGGTATTTTTTCGTCAGAATGCAATTGTTTCGCCCGGAAGCGATTTTTTCGCCCGGACGCGATTTTTTCGCCCGGACACGTTATTTTCTCCCGAACGCGTTTTTTTTCGCCCGGACGCGATTTTTTCTCCGGGGCGCGATTTTTTCGACCAGATGCGATTATTTCGCTCGAGGACGTTTTCTTCGTCCGGACGCGTTTTCTTCGCCCGTACGCGATTTTTTCGCCCGGAAGCGATTTTTTCGCCCGGACGCGATTTTTTCGCCCGTGCGGGATTTTTTGCATGGACGCGATTTTTTTCTCCTCGAGTTGTTTTTTTCGCCCGTGGGCGTTTTTTTCGCCCACAAGCGATTTTTTCGCCCGAGCGCGGTTTTTTCGGCCGGCGCGGTTTTTTTGCCCGGGCGCGGTTTTTTCGCCCGGGCGTGGTTTTTTCGCCTGGGCGTGGTTTTTTCGCCCGGACGCGATTATTTCGCCCGTGCGCGATTTTTCTGCCCGAGCGAGATTTTTCCGTCCGAGCGCGATTTTTTCGCCCGGAAGCGATTTTTCGCCCGGACGTGATTTTTTCGGCCGGGCGCGAATTTTTCGGTCGGCCGCGACTCTTTCGACAGGACGCGACTTTTTCGCCCTGAAATGACTTTTTCGCCAGGACGCGATTTTTTCGCCCCGAAGCGAAAATTTCGCGACGGGGCGAAAAAATCGCGTCCAGACGAAAAAAGTCGCGCCCGGGCGAAAAAATCGCGTCCGGGCGAAAAAAGTCGCGCCCGGGCGAAAAAAGTCGCGCCCGGGCGAAAAAATCGCGCCCGGGCGAAAAAAGTCGCGCCCGGGCGAAAAAATCGCGCCCGGGCGAAAAAATCGCGTCCGGTCGAAAAAATCGCATCCGGGCGAAAAAATTGAGTTCGGGCGGAAAAAACGCGCCTGTGCGGAAAAATCAATCCCGGGCGGAAAAATCGGGCCCGGGCGAAAAATACATCCACGGACGAAAAAATCGCGTCGGGGCTAAAAAATCGCGCCCGGGCTTTAAAATCGTGCCCGGGCGAAAAAACCGCGCTCGGGCGGAAAAATCGCGTCCGGACGAAAAATATCGCTTTGGCGAAAAAATCGCTTCCGGGCGAAAAAAATGCCCACGAGCCAAAAAAACACCTCTTAACGAAAAAAAACGTGTTCGTGCAAAAAAATTGCGTCCGGGCAAAAAAATAGCGTCCGGGCGAAAAAAATTGCGTCCGTTCGAAAAAATCGCGTTCGGACGAAATTTTTTGCGTTCGGGCCGAAAAAATTAAGTCTAGGCAATAACATCGCGTCATGACAAAAAAATCGTGTCCAGGCGATAAGTTTGATCTCGGGCGAAAAATCCGCGTTTGTTATTTTTAATTGAGAACATTGACCAATGCCAATTCCTATAATTGAAAATCTTTCTGCAAACAAACAATAAAAATTGATTAATGTCAATTCCTATGACAGAAAGCCATCTTGCAGCCGAACAAAAGAATTGGATTTAAACATAATGTCATTTCTCATGTGTATTGATATTGGATTAAAAGCCAATACTTCATATATCAATATCTTTGAAACGAACGGACCATATAGTTTGCCTAGTTCAAAACATAAAATATATATAAATAGATTGCATAGTCCAAAATGCCTATAGAAATTTTTCATAAAAAACTTTTTTGTCCTTAATTGTTGCTTGTGTTGACAACACAAAATTCAAACAAAATGCCGGTCATCCAAAAACGCCATCAATATTTCATAGTCCTGCATATATTTGAAACAAATGCAAGTTAGCGACATAAAATATAGATCCAGATTTAAAATAATATTTTATACCTTTGTTTTAAAATCATATGTAATGATGAACATCCAATGCATAAGCGACTTCAATACCTACATGAGATTTTATGTTGAAAAAATAATTAAATATTAACACGAGATATTATGTTGAAAAATTATATATTTATTGACTATCAATAACAATTGAAAACATGCATACCTTAACGATCGACCAAATTAACGATTTCCTCCTTTGGCTTTTATAATTCAAATCTCACTCATCTGCAATTGTGTTGTGATATCTCATTCACATACTGATCACTGACGGAAGTGAACAATCTCTGAAGACTAATAATTGAATGAAGTGGTTGTTGTTGACAAAACCAATATAAATAGTCTTCTTAGCCGTTGGAGGGGCCGAATGTAGTGGTAGGAATGTGAATGACTAAAATTTTGATAAATGTACAACTAACATATTGTAACAAGATGAAATAACTAATCCCATGTCCGGCATCGTCATCCATTTATCGAGTGGTGCCAGAGAAGAAGTGCATTCCAAAGATGCCAACAACTCTGTCAGTCTCGCATTCCCATATATGTTGGTGTACAAGTCGTGATGATTCTTAATTTCTTCCGACAGATCTTGACGTATTTTCATCTAATTATCACCCATATTCAAGACTTGACTTACTACTCGGTAACCACAATGCCCATCTCCGAGTACATTTATGACATCAAACAAATGACTAGTAATGTAAGAAGACATTTCGACTTTGATGCATTCAAGAAACCTTTTTATTTGGATTTCTTCTTGGAATACATTTTTTAGGCATCTCTTTTGCTTTATGTTCCACTATCAAAATATACTCAAAAAATGAAAGGTCTCTTTTTGTTGACTTATAGTCATCTTTATATATTTTTTTGCTCCCTTGTGATCGCCCTTTAATTTTCAAAGACAATAGTGACTTTTTTATTTGAGTAGTTGTTGATTCCAATATTTCCCGAAGTTTTCTCTTCATTTCATTCCGTTAGATATCACTAATATTAGCATATTTTTGAAGAAGTTCATCCAAATCTACCTATATGATCTCAAATGGATTCATCTCCTTTATATTTATATCACTTATTATAGTTGAATTCATAGTTAGTTGTCTCTAATGTTTCTGAACCATCCACAAGGGATACACGGTAGATTGATGCATGACCACTCTTCACTTGACCACTCTTCACTTGACTTTTCTCTTTCTTGATCACCTCTAAAGCATGAAACGAAACATACCCAAACAAATCTTCCCTTTCAAACCTGTATTTACTTGTATTGAACTTTGCCCGAAAGAAAGCTTAATTTGTGTATGTTGCAACGAATCCCAACCCTTTCGCAATAATACAAATCCACTCAACTAAGCTCTATTTTGTAGGAAAAATCATATTTGTAACAAAGTGCATTCCTACATTGATTTCATTAAATTTGGGAACAATTTTCATCACACAAACAAGAGAATCCAAAAAAAGATTTGTTGGTTTTTCTAAAATTTTTTAATAACACATTTCTCAAATTTACACAACCATAAATGCATAATAGAAACAACACATACTAGATTTACAATGCATAGTTGTAAGAAAAATTATACTTTAATGCTTAAGAAAGTGTCAAATAATTCGAAATAGACTTCTAAATCTTCAAAATAAAACACCTTAATCCGAAATCTCCAATACTTTTGGACTGAAATAAGATAAAAAACGATACCAAAATTTAAGGTTTGTGTGAAACAATGAAGGAGGAACCAAAAAATCATGCCAGGAACTTACATTCAAGGGAAGACCAAGTGAGGAGCAAGAAAATGTCTCGGACGGCGTTCTTCCGCCGGTCATCTTCAACACCGGCGAGGAGGAAATCCAGTGCTAGGGTTGCCGGCTGGAAACCACGAAGGGAGGGGCCTAGGGCGGCGTTCTTCCAGTGGTGTTCTTCAGCACCGGCGTGGAGGAGAACACGGCTTGGGCGGCGAAGCCGTGCCGGGAGGAGAGGAAGATCGGGGATTTCCGAAGGTCGGGCTCGGCGTCGTTCAGCGGAAGCGGAAGAGAGAAACGAACCGGTGTGCGGTTAATGGAAGTGAGTTAGAGTTTTTTATTTGTTTTCTTAAGTTACAATTGGTGTGACAATAACGTAAATTAATGTGCTTATAACATTGCTCTACTAAAAAGTGACAAAACTGATTTGAAAACATATGCTAATTGCATCAGAAGACAGCAAAAGAAGAAGAATGTTTTATTCAAGACAGTTAATTAAGAGAGTAGGCAAATTTGAAAGAAAAATAATGGCAAAGGACAGAAATTTATAAGTATATTATTCAAGAGAATCGGCCTCCATCAAAAACAAATCTTAACAAATGCCATGCCCTGAACAATTCCAAAAAATTAGCAGCATTATATAGCATTATCCGCGTGTCATCCGGGGAGCGGATCCAGGAATTTTAACAACATTACATAGTGCCAGACATCGATTTCACCTCATACGAATAATGTTTTGACGTATAAATAATTAAAATTCATTGCCTTGACAAGAGGAATCCAAATCTATTAATCATTTTGCACATCTGGCGCCCCTACCCATCACCATCTCAAATATTCACAAACTCATTCTCTGATCCCCCATCATCAAATACATAAATTAACATTATTTTAAATACCCATAATCTTATTTTGGAATAATTAAAATAAGAAAATTCATGCACATTTCTATTTTGAGATTGATTTTATTAATAACATAAATTGTTGATGATGAGAATGTGGAAGTGATCGAGAATAGAACCAATTAATTAAGCGAACATGTGAATAATATGTATTCTTAATACAACCCAGCATCTTAATTCTACTTTACAGCAATGAAATCCGTGAAATTTGATTCTTAATTAATAAGGGTCCATTTAGCACATGTGCATGTGGTGATCGTCAACACAGAGGTTACCAACTATTGTTTGTTCAGCGAGGCGTCTTAATCCCGCGTGTTTGGACAAAATCATCTTCGCAGTGACAACGATTATGACCCGCTTTTAGGGGTGCAAGTTTGGTTGAGTTTGGTTGAGCCGGCTTGAAAAAAGTTCGATTCGAGCTTGAGCTTCTCACTTATTATATATTGTTCATGGGCTCTCGAGTTTTTTTTATACATTTTTTAAAAAATATAAAGAAAATAAAGCTCATGAGCAGCTCAAGCTCGATAAGTGGGCGTTGAGCTCAAGCTCGAGCAGCTCAGCTTCTCAAGCAGCTCAGCTAGAAGCTGACAATTTCTCAACCCCCCCCCCCCCCCCCCCCCCCCCCCCCCCCGCAGGCACAACCAATATGGCTTCCACCGAAATGTTGAAATTAATGAGCTAGCTTGCGTTTCGTCATGAAAATTAACCACAAGACACTACAAGTGGATCCTTGGAATCAATATTTGAAGAAGATTAATTAATTAATTAACCTCAGCAACCCGATTAATTTCCGAAGAAGCAGATTTATTAGCTATATATTTTTATATGCAAAATATAATTAATTAATATATACGCAGACTGAGCATGCGTTAATAAATAATAAATACCTCAAAACCTTCGAAGAACCACTTCATGCCGGGTTTCCCCCCCCAGAGAGCAGCAGCAGCAGCAGCAGCTAGCAGGCGGAAAATTCCAATGGGCTCGCATGATCGATCTCCATGAATCATACAGAGAGATAGAGATAGAGAGAGAGAGAGAGAGAGAGAGAGAGAGAGATCAATGCGATCCCTTTGGAATTATCCTTCTGCAGCTAGGCTGTATATATGTGAAGCTTGGATCTGATCATCATGGAACTAATAAGCAAATTAATCAACCATAAAATGAATGATATGATATGATGATGAGGCCACTATATACAGCTCATATATATAATATATCTTAATTAATTAATTTATATATATATATATATATACTGGAGACAGGAGTACTGGAGTGCTGAAGCTATTCATTAAATATCTCAGACTTCTCCGTCTTCATTTATAACCCCCCTCCCCCATAAGGCCATAACTAACAACCAACAAGGGGCCGGGCCACAACAGAGAGCTGTGAGAGATTGAGAGAGACAGTCACGTTTTTTACGTGAAGCATATATATATATATAAATATAAATAAGATGTACGTGCTGGGAAGATTAATTAAAAGCTAGCATATTTATTACTGTTACTGTGAATGTAATTTTAATCAATTAGGTTGTCAGCTATATATGCCGCTCTGTTTCGGAAATAATTAATACCTACCTACAAAGTTTATTTATTACCAAGTTAAAACTAAAACACATGAAGACATTCATTCCTTCAAAACTATTTTATCTTATCAAAAATAATTAAAAGACTAAATATTTCGTATAAAAGACTAAATATTTAATTGCTAATATAAAATCTTAAAAACATGCATGGAGCAATTTCAGTAAGTTCTTATATGTTAATCATAAATTGACCACAAAATTAACTTAGTTATAATTAAGATAAAGCTTGCTAGCTATTTTGATGGCCATAAAGTTGCCGACAAGAGGACACAACGTCCTACTTAATGATCCAACTGCCCTACATTACCCACCAACCTGTTTCCGGCAATTTGTTTTTATTCTCATTCCTTTTTTTTTATATATTTTTTAGTTTTTTTTAAAGAAAATATTCTTATACTTTAAAACTTAAATCAAGTGAAAAATTAAATGCGACTAATTAGTATTAAACAATCTTGGGAATAATTAATAAGCCTAATTAAAGCAAAAATTATAATAATATTTTTTAATTTGGAATTTGGACAAAAAGGCAACAGATATGACGTTCCTAACCACCGCGTTTACGATCACCACCGCTGTGTCAAAGGAAGCCTAAATCAAGTGAAATGGTCTTTGGAATTACGAATAAGTCTATTTAAAATCAATCATCAAAGGTTGTTACTAATCCTAACTGCATTAAAATCACCAATGACACAAATTAATTGATTTATCAATCATATAATGATAATTATAATAATAAAAAAACATATATATAAAAAGGGCGCTGATAACCGCGCTGTAGTTATCGCTACTCGTGCTGCTACTCGAACACAATTTAGGGTTTTTTTCTTAGTTATCCACATGCTTTGCTCACACTGTAGTCATCGCCCCTTTCTTTCTCGTGAACTCCGCGCCCTGCGTCGCTCCATTCACCTCTCCGCCGGCGGCCACGAAACTCCAGCGAAACTAGCACTCTATCCTCTCTGCTACCCCAGCTCATCAGAGAAGCCTTCCGCCGTCCTCGGCTAATCCCCTCCGACAATCTCTCCTCACTTGCGAGCACGAGGCAGCTACGCCAGGAGTACTTGGGGGAAGGGACAACAGAGCCATTGCTCCTGATTGGGTATCCGGTGACGATCGAATGCCTCCTCCCGATTCTCCAGTGCTCATCCTTCTGGTGCGGTTCTAATCTCGGATCTCATCCCCAATTCTATAATTGAAATGTATTTGAGTTGGCATTAGTTAAATCAGGTTATTGATTAGGAACGATGTAGTGCTAATAGCGTTTTGTGTTCGGATAGTCATTGTTTAAAGCAGTACTTGCGAATAGCGGCCAGTGCGAATAGCTAAAATTGCGGTGCGGATATCAGCCTCCATAAAAAAAATCTAATGATCATGATTAATCATCCTTTGTTGGCACGCCAGTGATGGCCATGAATGCTGTAGTTATGAACCGTCGTTTGAGACGGCCCGACCTTGTCTTGCCATACATGCATTCTATGATGATGATATTTTTGTTCAAACTCACCTAAGCAAACAGAACCTAAATATATAATCCCAAGAAAATAAAAGAATAAAGACTATTTATAATCTTTCAAGCTAATTTGCTAATTTTCCATATTTAGCTACATTCCCGTCATTATTACGAATAAATTCGGTACAATGAAAAAAAAAGAAATATTAAACTTTATGGATTTGAAAATAAAATTAAATAATGCAAATATTAGGAAATTAAATACATGTTTAATGACTTGTACGAAAAGGCCGACCACTGTATCCATCAAACATCAAAGTTGATGGGAGGAATAGAAACACTCAAAACAGTTCCACATAATTAAAGTGTAATTTCTGGATCCTCATTTTTCTGATCGTCCATTTGTGGTGATTTATTAAAAAATTGATTGTACCTCAAATTTAAAATCTATCAGTATTTTTCACAAAATTTGTGCCCTAAAATAGCTAATTTTAGAATTAAGGTTGCGATTGACGCGGTTTATCATAACTTATTTGTTCCGATGAGGTTGGACAAACATGCCATTGTCATAGAATGTATGTTTGATATTACAAATGTAATTATCATGTATCATTACAAAAAAAAAAGCTTTAAAATTGTTATTCTTTATCTAAAAAGAAATCACAAAGAAATTAATAAATAAGAGAAATATAAAATGATTAAATTTCAATAATTTATGTAGACTATACAATCATTTTTATACTTGTAAATGAACAATTTAATATTGGTATAAAAAAAAAACTGTTGGAACCCTAAAATCAAATTTGCAAAGTTCGGATTAAGGGGCGAATAAAAGTTACTAATCCAGCAGTCGACCCAAGAAAACAACGACAAGAAGAAGATGAAGGATTGCAAACAATCTCTGGATTACCTATAAACGTAACCCGCTGCTGTAGTGAGGAGCTTCCTGTCACACACCTAGAAATTTATAAGAACATTCCCTCCAGTAGACAAAACTGAGCTAGACACAAGAGAGACGAGATTTGAGGACTAAGAGAACCTTGCGGGGGGGGGGGGGGGGGGGGGGGGGGATGCTAATATGTTTCTTATTAGCACCCTTCAATACGCTTGTCTCATAGAAGAAGACTTTACAACTAATGAACACCCTTATGTACAACTAATGAACACCCTTATGTGTCCCATGGCTTAAATTATTGACTCCAAGAAAATGGGAAATTAGATAGCCCTGACATGCTTTTAGGATAATAAACTTGTAGATGAAAAAATATGTAGGAATGAACCATGCCACATGAATTAAGTAATAATTTAGACCCCAAATATAAAATTTGCTACTTTGGAGCATGTGACGGAGTTATTTTAGAACCTTTATAGTTAATCGTGCTCCGATGCGCCTGTTTTTGAGATATATAAACGACCTTCTTAAAAATACTCAATAGGCCAACCATGCATACAATATTCAAGTGACATTGAAGATAGAAGTGGCCACACACGTGTATGCATATAATCATTCAGTGGGCCCTCCCTACTTTGTATAAACCTAGAACGTGCTTGCGGACAGCAATTTCTAAAAAAATTGCTTCTGTAGTTGCGGATATCAATTAGTGCGAATAGCCAAAACTACGTTAAATTTCGTACCGTGGAAAAAGAAAATATTTTATTATAGAGACACCAACCGCACCATCAAAATGATCATAATTGAGCATGGTGGTGGTGGGGGGGACAAGGGATCGACATGGGAGCACTGAGCAGGAAGCAATCAGGAATGGGGCTACCAAATCCATCCCATTCTTCACTCTCCTCACCAATAATTTCACAGAAAAGAGGCCTACTTGGCCCACTCTCTCTTTCTATCTCCTCTCTCTAAAAAAAATAAACTCACGGCAGGCAAAAAGAAAGGAAACCAAAAGACAAGCCCTCAGCTGTGCCAACACCCACAGACATGCTCATGTGCTTAAAGCAACTGCCTTTTCCGATAGGACATCGACGGACCACCACCGTCGTTTTTGAGGAAGGCACACATAATACACCTGTTGGCCTGCCCGGCCCACGGGCACAGCTCCTCCGCCCATTACTATCCTGGCGCCCAATTGTTTAAGGGAATTATTAAAGACAAATCTATTTTGACTATTCAAATTTTTTTGTTTCATGCAAATCATGATTTTTGAAAATGTGCAAATCATGATTTTTGAAAACTTTATCAGCAACAAAAATTGTAAGTCGTGATTCGCAATAATTACACCCAGGTTTCACGCATTTTGAAAATACGTCTTGTACGTGCATTTTCAGGAAAAATATTTTCAAAAGCACGTACATACTCTCAGGGCGTATATACACTAACCCCATAATACAAAAAAAATGCACGCACAAGCCGTTGAACACTTTTTCCTGTTGAACACTTTCCTAAAAATGTTTTCAAAAGTGTAAGCCTATTGAACACTTTTTCCTAAAAATACACGTACAGGCCGTATTTTCAAAAGTGCGTATATACACTCTGGCGTATATACACTAAACCCATAATACATATATATATAGCAATAGTCAATAAAACGATAATATTAGCCATGTGAATAGCTGAGTAGAAAAGAATAAAGAAGAAGAGCACAGATCTCAAAGCAATAGTAAATCAAAAGATTACCACGAGCACAGATCTCAAAACAACAGGAACCCTACTACAAATGCGCATACTTTTTACCACCGTGCCAATCAAAGTGATAATAATATTTAAATTGATCAAGAGATGATGAGAATCGAAAGATAGCTATGAGTGAGAGACGCACATTTTATGGACATTACAGCCGACTATTATGTCTGGAAGGTTAAGGCTCCGTTTGGGGGGACTTATTTTCACCGGTCAAGCGGTTACGACCGCATGAATCGTATCTTAAATTAAGGTCCAATTCATGCGATCGTAACCACTTGACAGGTGAAAATAAGTCCTCCCAAACGGAGCCTAAATCTATGGCTAAATCTGAACCGTTTGATCCCTTGCATTGCTCGCCGACTATTTCTCATCATGCTCGCTCCCGGCCATACATCGCTCAAGAACTAATTGAGCACAAAAATTAGAAATTCTGCAAGTAATGATGAATGCAATAGCAGCTAAGAAGTTGGAAAAAAATTCAAGTCCAATTGAACAAAATGGGAGAAATAAAATAAGTGAAATGTTCTAATAATGTCCCACGGCTTATGAAAACCAAAGGCATGAAAGAGCAGAGCTATTATGAGAACTACCAAACTGTTGATTCCTCATGGGGATTCAGGCATATAATTATCTAATTGTTTATTGAAATTGTAGCTTATAAAAAACTGAGAAAAAAATGAATAGAGAAACAATGGAGTAACAATTAATTAGCTGGTCTGGCTACATGTTGAGAATGGCAATAGCTGAGAAAGGTTCCCTAAATTACTGTGTTTTTTCGAAGCTCTTTGGAGAGGCCGCCGCCTCACCCTCCAGAAATAGTCAATTTCGTCGCAACATTTTAGAAAGTCGCCTTCTTCAGCAGCATCTACCGCATTTCCTTCCAAACAAGAATCAATGGTTTTGGGCTGTTGCTGCCTTCTCTTAGATTCATGGCAAGCCGGAGTTTGAGGTTCCCCCTCCCTGCCGCATGATCTGCGAATAATACCAATAAAAAAGTCTGCAACAATGTGCAAATAGAATACTGCTTTTGTAAAGCAAATACTCATTAATTTGTTAGGATGGTTTTTCCAATTTAGATATAATGATGAAATTCAAGAAAAGTGAAAAAAAGGGTAAGCCATGCCCATTGAGATGACTACAGTTCTTATAAAGGCTCCCTTTCCCAAAGTCATACTATGAAAACAAATTCATGGTGTATAAATAAGCTTAACTTCCCATGAATGAAATAAGGAAAAAGATATTATATCTCTCTTCATTAACCAGTGATGCATCAAATAAGTAAATTTAAAGCAAACCCAACTAATCAAAAACATGACAATTTAATTTTTCAACCCTAAAAAGAGTCTAGAGTGAGAATGGCCTCAACCAAAAGCATACCTTTCATCATGGTAGGCGGGGCGAGGAAGAGAGATTAAATCACCATTAAATGGCTTGCAGGCTGGACAAAAGAAAGCCTTGCGAGGTTCTTCACGCAGATTAAGACAATCAAAATGGTACCACTCATCACATTGGTCACAAGCAATCATGGGCCTTCGGTCATCAGGCTTCCGACATATGCAGTAAAGTATGCTACGCTTTCTCAATAACTACAACATTTCAAACTTGTTAGCAAGGAAGCTAAAATCACGAGACAAGCTGCATTTAGTATGACTCTACCTACCTCCATCTCATCATCGAATTTAACAGGCAAAATTTCACCTTCATTCATCAATTTAAACACCCGGCTTAATGCAAATTCTCCTGAATCAGATGCTACCTATATGAATTCATAGACAGTGAAGCCAAGTCAGAAGCATTTCTACACTGCAAAGCAGCTGTCAATAGGCTTGATGCTAGTAACTTAAAATAAGATTGATTTTAAATTGGCATGCAAGAATTACTGGAAAGCCACACGTTTGCATAAAACCCATAAAAACTATATATGAGTAATATTGCATGTGAGAGTATTAATGTCATTTAGTTTGATTTGTGTTATTAGAAGCATTTACATTTGTCCCACACTATGTATCGCTAATGTTATGTTCTCCACTGTAATATAAATAAAGGGTGAGACCTCCATATGAGATACTCAGTATTTTTCTCCCAAATCCGTAACATGGTATCAGAGGGGAGAAATAAGGGTTTTTTTTCGCTCGATCCCGCATCCCGCTCGCTCCCGGTCGCCTTCGGACGCCGCTCCCGCTCGCCTTCGAAAGCCGTCGCATGCCGCTCTCCTGCTCACCTCCCGGTAACGACGGCGGCATGCCTCCGGCGAGGTGATGTCGACCGTCTACCCTAGATGCGACGACGCTACCTACCGACACCGCTGCCTCCCGTAGCTTCTGCCCGCACCGCCTCCTGCGGCTTCTACTGCCAGCGCCGCCTCCCTCCTACCAGCGCCGCCTCCTGCGGCTACTCGTGTTGCTATTGCGCCGCCTCCTGCGGCTTTTCCTGTTGCGACAGCCTCCCGTAGCGTCTGCCAGCGCCAACTCCTGCGACATTCATGGCGTTCCCGTTGCTCTACTAACGTCTTCCCGCTTGGGCTCCGGCTCCTGCCCGTTTGCTCTTCGCTATGGGTTCCCCTGCAACAAGTGCCGCCCTACCGCCGGTTCCCTCCGGGGATTCCCTTAACTCCTTTCCTCCAAACGCGAGGATTGCGACTACGATCCTTACCTCCTTCAATTTTCAGTTATGGAAGAAGAGGGTTACTATGTATCTTGCAGGCATCCGCCGTACACATCATCTTACTCGTCTCCAAACCCATGCAGTAGGGAGTTCCGAACACGACGACTGGTATAGTGATGATTGTCGCATCTTTGCTCTTCTCCTGAGTTCTATGGATCCCTCCGTCCAGCAAATGTGCAAGAACTGCGACAACACCAAAGAACTATGGGATACTCTTCACATGATGTTCTCTCAGGCCAACAACCTCTCTCGTCTTGGTGAACTCTTCCCCAAGATTGTTGAACTACGCCAAGGCACGCGTCCTGTTACCGAGTACTTTACCGAGTGGAAAGTTCTCGTCGATGAGATCTTGGATCTTTGGGAGATTCCCTCTACTAGGGAAGGGCATCAGGCTCAACGTGAACACCTTGTGCTCCTATGACTATTGAATGGATTGGATCCTCACTTCTCCACCACAAAGACTGAAATGCTCGCAAGTCCTACTACTCTTCAGACCGCTAGTGTGTACCATCGGCTTACTAAGGCTGGTTCTATCGGTACCTCGTCGTCTGCTCTACATACGTCCTCCGGCGAGTAAATGGCTCTTGCCTCACGAGGAGGAGGTCGGGGCGCTAGTCGGGGGGGGGGGGGTGCTCTGGCCGTGGTCGTGACTCGGACACGAGACATTGTACCCATTGCGTGCGTCGGGGACATACAAAGGATACATGTTGGCTGATTCATGGACGGCCAGAATGGGCCTCACTCTACTGCTCTACCTCTGGGATCGCGTACTGTTGAAATATCCGAAGATGAGTATCGACACCTACAAGCTCTACACGTTGACTCACCGCCTCCTAGTGCGGTTGTGGCTCAAACCATTCAGCCCGCTTGTACCTCACAACGGCCGATCCAGTGGCTCGTTGATTCTGGCGCCTCTGATCACCTGACTAGTTCCTCAGGTATCTTACACTCATACAAACCTCATCATGGAGCCTCGATTGCTGTTGCAGATGGCTCAACTATCCCTATCGTTGGGTTTGGTAGCTGCAATGTGACACCTGATATGCCACTCTCCTCAGTGGCGCTTGTCCCTCAATCTGCCTACAATCTTTTGTCTATTAGTAAACTTACAGCTGATTTAAAGTGTATTGCGATATTCACCTCTTCTAGTTGCATTTTTCAGGAACAGTCGACGAGCCGTATTATTGGTAGAGGGAAGCTGCGTGGTGGTGTCTATGTCCTGGAGGAAGTATCCCACTTTGCTTGCTCCGCGGCCTCCACCGAATTCTTGGATCTTCATTATCGTCATGGTCATCCGTCTATGCAGGTCATGCGTCGTCTGTATCCTGAGCTTGGGAAAGTTTCCCACCTCAATTGTGAGTCTTGTTTGTTTGCTAAACTTCACAGAGTAAGCTACAGTCCTCATCTTGATGTTCGTGCTTCTGCACCTTTTGATTTGCTTCATTCAAATATTTGGGGACCGTGCCCTGTTCCTACATTGTTAGGGCACAAGTATTATGTCACTTTCATTGATGATTTTTCTCGAACAACTTGGGTATATCTAATGAAAAATCGTTCTGAGCTACCTTCTATTTTTCAGCATTTATGAAATGAAATATTTACTCAATTTTCTGTTCGTATTAAGTGTCTCCGTACTGATAATGGCCGGGAATACCTGTCTCGGTCCATGTCTCTCTTTCTTTCCGACAAAGGCATCATCCACCAAACTAGTTGCCCGACTACCCCTCAACAGAATGGTGTTGCCGAACGCAAGAATCGACATCTTCTTGAGGTCACCCGGGCAATCCTTCACCACCGACACGTACCCAACCACTTCTGGGGTGATGTCGTTCTCACGGCTGCCCATCTTATTAATCATCTTCCCACTCACATCCTTCAGGGGGAGACACCCTACCACACTCTTTATCCTGACCATCACGGTCACCCCCTTCCCTTGAAGGTCTTTGGGTGTGTTTGCTACGTTCGGGACGCTCGTCCCTCTGTCTCCAAGCTTGATTCTCGCGCCCTGAAATGCATCTTCCTCGGCTACTCTCGGACCACCAAAGGATATCGGTGTTACTCTCCTGATCTCCGCCGATACATTATTTCCGCTGATGTCGTCTTCCGGGAGACCGACTCCTATCTCTTTCCTGGATCCTCCCATCCTGATCACTCTCTTGATACTCTCTTGGTCCCTAGGCCTGACACTGCTATCCTTTCACAGAATGATCTGTTATCCCCTCTATGGGGGCAAGTTTACTCCCGTCGCTCTTCTGATAGTACAGTGGTAGTTACCGATGATACGCCGACTGTTCCTCCGGAAGACCCTGCTCCTGTTCCTCCTTCGGTTACGCCAGCTAGCCCAGAGGTTCCTATTGCACTCCGAAAAGGAGTTCGGGCGTGTCGGGAACAACCACTCTATGTTAGCTCGTACCAGGGCTTGTCTGCTTCTCATACTGCGCTACACTCGACTCTTGATCGCTACCGTCTACCCTCCACTGTGGCGGAGGCTAAGGCCGATCCGGGATGGGTGGAGGCCATGCATGATGAATTGAATGCTCTCCAACAGAATCATACATGGGATCTGATTCCCTTACCTTCCGGCAAGAAGGCAATTGGATGCAAATGGATCTACTCTATCAAGGTGCATGCGGACGGTTCTCTGGACCGCCTGAAAGCTCGATTGGTTGCCAAAGGTTATGCTCAGACTTATGGCGTGGACTATGATGAAACATTCGCTCCGGTTGCAAAGATGTCCTCTCTTCACATCCTCCTTTCTCTCGCCGCCTTCCACCAGTGGACTTTAGATCAGTTGGATATCAAGAATGCTTTTCTCCATGGGCTCCTGGATGAAGAAGTGTATATGGAGCAACCACCTGGGTTTGTTGCTGAGGGGGAGCGTACCAAAGTGTGCCGTCTCCTCGCCTCCCTATATGGATTGAAGCAATCCCCTCGGGCTTGGTTTGCTCGGTTCTGAGCCGTTGTTACCCAGTTCGGGCTTACCAAGAGTACTAAAGACTCCTCTCTCTTCTATCAGAACTCCTCGGCTGGTACTATTCTGCTACTGGTATATGTTGATGATATTGTTATCACATGCAGAAACTCTGACGGAATATCAAATCTCAAAGCATTCTTACACTCTAATTTCCAAACAAAAGATCTAAGCACATTGCGGTATTTTCTTGGGATTGAGGTGACTCAAGATGACCACTCTCTCTTTATTTGCCAACGCAAATATGCTCTCGATCTTATAGCTGATCTTGGGATGGCTAACTGTGGCCATGTGGATTCCCCACTGGAACCAGGAGAAAAGAGTCTTCATGCCGAAAGCAAACTGTTTGATTCACCAGAAAAGTACCGTCGAATAGTTGGGAAGTTAAACTATCTTACCATGACTCGTCCTGACATTGCTTGCGCGGTAAGTAAGGTCAGTCAGTTCATGGCGACGCCAACTATGTCTCAGTGGGACTCTGTTCTTCGGATTGTCAGATATGTGAAGAAGGATCCTGGTTTGGGAATTGCATACAAGAGTCGAGGTCATTCCAATCTAGAGACATACAGTGATTCTGACTGGGCAGGATGCTTAGCCACTCGAAAGTCAACCACGAGATTCGCGGTCTTCATGGGCGGTAATCTCATCTCCTGGAAGAGCAAGAAATAAACCACAGTTGCCAGATCTAGTGCTGAGGAAGAATATCGTGCCATGGCCCACACTGTTGCTGAGATCATGTGGGTGAGGCAGATTCTCTGTGAAATCGGGTATCCAGTTCAAGATCCCACTTCTCTATGGTGTGGAAATCAAGCTGCAATCCAGATAGCCACTAACCCCGTGTTTCATGAACGCACGAAGCACATAGAGGTCGACTGCCACTTTGTTAGAGAGAAGTATGAAGAAGGCCTTATTTCTCTAAAGCATGTGAAGACCGGTGACCAAGTTGCAGACATTTTTACGAAAGGGGTTACAGGGACTAGAATGAACTACATATGTAACAAGTTGGGTGTGGGAAGTTCCCACGATCCAACTTGAGGGGGAGTGTTATTAGAAGCATTTACAATTATCCCACATTATGTATCGCTAATGTTATGTTCTCCACTTTAATATAAATAAAGGGTGAGACCTCCATATGAGGTACTCAGTATTTTTCTCCCAAATCCGTAACAATTTGTGTGTTAACAAAGTTTGGCTTCAAATTACAAGAGATCAAATCAAGCCTTATTTGTGCTCAACAGAGCTAGAAACCAAATTGATCCTATTCATGAGGACAAACTACAAGGACAGTTTATTAACAACATGGGGATGTTATACCGAATTATCTGTTTACACCCAATTGAAAATCAATTAGTTTAAACCCATCTATTGCATTCAAAGTACAATCTGCTGACTCCCACTTAAAATCAATTATTTTGCAGCAGTATGAAAATCAATTAATTTACCCCATAAAAGTGTTGAATTCAAATATGAACTCCTTAATAATAACCAAATACATAGCAGATACAGTAAGACGAGGTCATAGCCTCCATTAGCTTGAAAATTGCAACAATTAACTATAAAGAAGGTCATATGGTATAACCTTTTTTGCCATATCTAACCACTGCAAACTAGTCTGCTTTAATTGTGTTAATTCCAACATGAGCTGATTTTCATATGGTATTCCCATCTCAAGACCCTGCAATATCAGCATTGGCAATTGTCGTAAGAATCACCATTTCAGGATCTGTCATGTAAACTATACATTCCTAAGAGAAGTACTGGCTTGAAAAAGAAAGCTAATACTACTAAATGGAAGGATTTGAATCATTTTTACAACATTAAAGTAGTAAAAGAACTAAAGGAATATAAGCAAAACCCTGAATTTAGTAACTAATATCTCGAATAACACCAATCACTCAAAGCTGAACTTGATATACGATGCAGTTGAAATGGAAAACATACATATAAAATACCTTTCTAATAGAAAATTGGTTAATCTTACATGAAACTATACTTAAGAATATTAAAGTCCAAACTGCCCTACCTCTTTTTCTATATGCTGAATAACCTGTATAGTAGCTTTTTTCACTCCGGTCATTAGCATCTTAACTCTGACTTTCCATGAATGTCTAGACAATGCACTTTGAAGGTTGCAACCACCATCGTAATCATATAAGCCAGCTACTGCAGTTGCCTGTGAAAGAACAGTTAGAACTTACAGGTTAATTATTCAAGTCAGAACATGAAAAAAAATATTTAAAAAACAAAAAAGTATGTATTCATGTTTGAAACAGTTAGAACAGTTACCTTCAAAGCACATACAAGGTTTTTGGACACAACATTGAAATCCTTGTAATGAGAGTTTGCATGATCGACTACTACATATAAATGGAAACGGCACTCTTGAGCAAGCTCAACAATTTCTTGCAGCAAAGTTACCTCTTGAATTCTGTTGAACCAAAAAGGGTTAAGTTGAATGAAGTTAATAGAAATGCTGTCAATATGCATGTACAGGGATTTAGAACAAGTCCTCTTACAAGCGCAAGCAGTACCTCATAGAGAAAAAAAGCATATGACAAACTGTTACAGAGACGGACTAATCGCCACGAAAGCGAGAGGGACGCGGGCATGCGGCGAGTGAGACAGACAGCTATAACGAACACAATGGAACCATTGGGCTCCAATGAATATAGGGCATCTTGATGCAGGGGTAGGTTGATAATGATGAATGCCCTAAGATGTGGCTCAACGCGAAATGCGGTGCACTTATGAACAGACTTTGACGTGGGTGTCAATGCAACTATCAGTCCGATTTAGTTAATAATAAGCAATTAAGTAAAATTAAGTTTAAGCTGGTGCACATTTGTTCGCAAAAAATTTAATTGAAAAGAAAACGAGGATTCACAAATATTTGAGGTGCAAATAATTTTAAATGTTTGCCAAATAAGTCACACAAATCAACCGATTTCATGACAAGAAAGAAATAATCTCACATCAAACAAAGCAGTCAAAATACACAATAATAGAAGACAAAACTCAAAATTAATGACTTTCGCGTGCAGGCGGCGGATGAATGTAGCAAAGGAAGTATCTGAAGGCTGTAGTGGGGCTGTTTGGGTGAGTGAAGATGCGTGGATCTGGTAGGAATGTGGGAGGTTTGCGGTGCTGGAAGGGAGGGTATTATTTTGTGGAGGTAGGCTTAGAGGCTCAGGCAGGGCTGTACAGGTCGGGGAGTTGCAGAATAAGGTCAGCAATGGGGGAGGCGGCGTCGGACTGAGAGGGGCAATGTGTAGTCGTCTGTGGGATGGGCCTAGTTGGGGCTTCCAATTTGGGAAAAAAGAGCGGCGGTTGATGTCTAGGATAATCGGAGGAAGGGTGGTGGTGGCTCGAATAATGAGAAGGAAGGTAAGAACTTAAGGTGGTTGGAAGGCAGTGAGAACTGAGAAGGGGTGTCACGACAAGATTTTAATTACAAATCTTAAGAAAAATAATAATATGAGTATTAAAAAAAATTAGAGAAAACATATGTATAAATTATGTGTATCAAAATAAAATATTAAGATATAATCATGTCTACAAAGCATGGATGAATTTACACACACACACATATTATTGTACATGTGCACAGGTTGTTCACGTGTACACGTGTGTTCACGTGAACACGTGTGTTCACGTGTACACGTGTGTTCACGTGTACACGTGTGTTCACGTGTGTAGACGTGTGTTCACGTGTGTACACGTGTGTTCACGTGTGTACACGTGTGTTCACGTGTGTACACGTGAACACGTGTGTGTACACGTGTTCACGTGTACACACGTGTTATACACACGTGAACACGTGTTATACACACGTGAACACGTGTTATACACACGTGAACACGTGTTATACACACGTGAACACGTGTTATACACACGTGAACACGTGTTATACACACGTGAACACGTGTGTACGCGTGAACACGTGTGTAACACGCGTGAACACGTGTGTAACACGCGTGAACAGGTGTGTAACACGCGTGAACAGGTGTGTAACACGCGTGCACACGTGGACACGCGTGCACACGTGGACACACGTGCACACACGTGCACACGTGCACACACGTGCACGTGCACGTGCACACGTGCACACACGTGCACGTGCACGTGCACGTGCACACACGTGCACACGCGTGCACACACGTGCACACGCGTGTACATATGTGTACATATCTGCACATATGTGTACATAGGCGGACCCAATGAGATTTTTCAGTGGGGGAGTTCAATAAAATTAAGACAAAAATATTGATACATCAACTATGTTTTTTAGTGGGGGCGTTCAATAAAATTAAGACAAAAATATATGTACATATGTGTACATATGTGTACATATGTGTACATAAGTACATATATGTACATAGGCGGACCCGGCGGGATTTTTCAGTGGGGGCGTTCAATAAAATTAAGACAAAAATATTGATACATCAACTATGTTTTTTATAATATTACCTAATAGTTGTAAAGCAATAATACCTGTGAAGTAGAAGGGATAGTCCAAATGTGTGTGAAAGAATTAATCCCTAAATAAAATAACTAGATATATAATTTTATGCCAATTGGACTAAATTGCTCACATAAACAAAAAATCAATTAGGTACAAAAAATCAACAAAGCCACAAGCCAATAACCAAGTATAAACCAATCAACATCAAAATCCTTGCCTACAAGGCTTGTCCTCCATCCAAAATATACACACTGTCGAAATCATGTCCACAGTCCACCATAAACTACAATCACAAACTAATAGATAGTGGGAACCCCTTGTATTCTAGAAATAAAGAACTAGAAATAAAGAACAATGAGCTATTTGGAAGTATACAACCAATAAAGCAACAGTCAAACACAACAAGCTACTGATTATAACATGAAACACAAAGGTAATTCATTGATCAACTACAATGCAGAAAGAACTAAAATGAAACAAGCAGGTGGAAATAACTAGGCCTCCAAACCACAACGAAGAGAAAGAAATTTAAATGCATAAGCTTACCACTCTTAATTCCATGATGACGAGAAAAAGTCCAAAAATCCTCAACATCCACTGGTGAGCCTAACAAAATTTCCAGCAAAGCAGCAAGCCTAAGTTTGGAGAAAAGACAGAGGAGTGACTAGTGAGGCAACCATGGGCGGACCTTGCTTAGCAGTTAAAATCTTATGAAAAAATGAAGAGAATGTCAGAAGATAATGCCCAGCTGGGCTCTGCGTGAGAATTTAGATAAAAAGATAGAAAACTTACCGATCTCTGAGAGCATGGAGGACTGGGGGAGGAAGCTAGATTAGGGCTTTCTTGAAAATGGCGGGAAGAAAACTAATCTAGAGCGGGACTCTGCGGGAGGAAGAAGCTAGATTAGGACTCCAGTGCCCAGTTGGAGTAAGGAGACAGGCCTAGAGTAGGGATTTATTGAAGAAAATTTACAGATATTTGACTTCTAAATTCTGAGAGTGGGGAGGAAGATCTAAGATTTGGATTTTTTGAAGACGGAAGGAAGAAGACAATGCCCAGAATCTAGTGGGAGATCGTAGGCGGGAGGAAGAAGACAATGTCCAGACTTCAGCGGGAGATCGTCGAGCCCAGCAAAGGAGAAAATCGGGCGATCCCAACGAGAACGAAGACCGAACCCTAATTTAGCAAAAAAATTGAGGGTGGGCGGCTTCTCACACTCGGCCTATCATACGTCCGCCCATGTATATGTACATATATATATGTATATACGAGTGACAGGCACGGGCCTCTGTCCCGATGGCCACGCGCCACAGTACCCGGCCGGCGACGGCGGGCGGAGCCCGCCCCCCTAATAGGCTCCTATTTTATTTGGAGAATGTAATAAATATATTTTGCACCATAAATTTTACGGAAAAGTTTCCGCGGCGTAACAGTTAAGGCTCCTATTTTACTAAAGCACAGGTCGACTGTTCGATTCCCAGCAACTCCTAGTTTTCTATTTTTTAAGTATGTCGCATGTTTAGTCCCACACCGCATACAAACATTAAATCTTGCTGTTTATAAGTTAATTTGCGGATCGAAAGAAAAATTGTGGTGTCAAAGATAAATTGCGGGTCAATGATGGCTGACCGGGCGCGGTGTGTATAATCAGAACGGGCGTGGTTGCATTGGTTTGGTTTTTAAATTTTAACAGTTTTAATGATTAAATATTTTTTTTTAAAAACACCGCCTTCTTTTTAGTCCCACACCGCCCGTTAAAACTTCGATTTCGGGTTTATATTTCCCATTCCGCAATCTATGTTTGAAATTAGCTGGGCTGGCTGGCTGGCGGGCGGATTGCACAGGCTTGCTGCTTTGCGGGCTGATTGCGCTTGGTTTTAGCGGCTAATTAAGCCTGTTTTGAAGTTATTTACATAACTTTTAGGACTTCCTAGTAGTAGGTTTAGGACTTCCTAGTAGGTTTAGGACACCCGACCCTAATAGGTTTAGGAAACCTACGAAAATTTGGAGAGAAAAGGTGAGTTAGATCGGACGATGCTGAATAATGAAGCAAGATCGAACGTTTGATATTTGTCCAACAGCTTTTAAAAGCATGATTTAAAAAGTCATATCATATATCTTTATATAATGAAAAGATATATGTATATATATATATATATATATATATATATATATATATATATATATATCTATCTATCTATATATGTATAGATATATGTACATATATACACGAGCTTCTTCGCACGGGCTACGCCCGTGCTCGAAGCTCTCGGGCGGCCTTCGGCCGCATCCAGGCGGGCTTCGCCTGCCTGCGCACGGGCTTCGCCGGTGCTCGATGCGTCGCTGCGGGTTGCGGGCGCCTATGAGCGGGCTGCGCACGCAACCAAAATCTTATTTTTTTCAAAACATATACATATGAGTACTTAAAATGACCGCAAAAAAATATGAATTATTATTCCTATTTTTATTTATAAAATTTTGCAAATTTTAATCTATAAAAATAATTTATTACTCCTCTCTCTCTCTCTCTTTATCACTCCACCCTCTCTCTCTCTCTCCTTCTCTCTCCCGCCCCCTCTCTCTCCCTCTCCCTCTTCTCTCTCTCCAAATCCCCCCACGTTCTCTCTCATGATCTAATGGCCAATATTCATTCTATGGCGTGCCTCCAAATACCTATATTTCCTTATATATATAAGATATATGTATAGATATATGTATAGATATATGTATAAATATATGTACATATACGTATGTATAAATGTATGTATCTATATACGTATGTATCTATATACGTATGTATCTATACACGTATGTATCTATACACGTATGTATCTATATACGTATGTATCTATATACGTATGTATCTATATACGTATGTATATATATGTATGTATGTATATATATGTATGTATGTATATATATGTATGTATGTATATTGGGGCTATTCATATGAAAACTGTATTCCCGTGCGAACGCGCGAACTAGGAGATCCAGACCGTCTATCTGACGCAATCGCGATTCTCTATTTCTCTCCCGCGGAGAAACATTTCTACATACAGACGGACCCTATCTCCCTCCTGCAGCTGAACATTTCTACCTTCAAACAACCCCTTTTATCTCTCTCGGCGGTGAATCTCTCCCTTCAGACGACAAAGCTGCGAACGATACACCGTGCAGGCGTGCATTATATAATCGTGATTTCCCTCTGGAGACGGAAGCACTTTCCAACCTGACAGTGCCTTTATCGCTCCCGGTGAATCAATCGGATCTTTCCCTCCTGGCTCCATCGGATCTTGAGCATGTTTCAGAATTTCTGGATTGGAAAGCATGTTGTCTGATCAAAATTACGGTCCAGTGAAATTTACTGTTGTATAGGCCTAAGTTGATGCTTTTCTTTTTAGATTAGGCTATATGTTGATGGAGAAGATGGTCGTGGTGCTGCGAAAATTACAGTTGTTCATGCTTAATTTGAGTGAGAGAGCGCAGCTGTGCGTGAGTGATCTGCCGTGGGAGGGAGCATTCGCGGGGAGAGGGATGACGTTTGGAGAGGGAAATTGACAATTGATTTGTGAGTGGAAAAGATTCACCGCTGGGAGGGAGAAAGGGGTCGTCTAAAGGTAGGAAGATTCCAGCACGGGAGAGAGCACCGCTGTGAAGATTGAAGAAGATAAACAGCGAATCGCGATTGCGTTAGATAGATGGTCCGGATCTCCTGGTTTGCATGTTCGCACAGGAATACAGTTCGCATATGAATAGCCCCCTATATATGTATATATAATAATAATAATAATAATAATAATAATAATAATAATAATAAATGCCCGACCGATACTTGCAATTATGGCATGGAGATCAAGGAGGGGGATTAGCTTAGGCGTGAGGGTATTTAGGGGGAAAGTAGATATTAAGGTATTATTTCCCTCTTAAAGCCCGATACTTTCCTATCTTCCCCTCCGTCTATCGCTGGAGTCGAGCTCGGCTATGGCTACGAGCTGGGATTTTTTTGCCACTCGTTCTTACCTTCCCCCACCAAAATCTTGATCCCTCTTCTCCTCCTCCATTGCTGGAAATTGAGGCCGAATGAAGGCTTATAGGTGTTGTCAGTTGGGGCTTTGTCGGGATAGTCCCCAACCGAAACTTTCGTGAGAAACCTAAGCTTTCTATGAGGTAAAATCTTACGCTTTCTAGTATATTTTGAAATTTATGGTTGGGAATTTGTAATAAGGCTTGTGTGAAAATTTAGGGTTTGTTGATCTATAGTTTTAATAGCATATTTAGTTGAATAGAGAGAAAACTTGCTTTATTCTTCCACAACGTGGGAATATATAGGGGCTACAATGATACATAACAACAAGAATCACAGTGTGGGACTAAAACCCACTTACACACAATAATAATAAAAACCCGGAATATACGACTTGTACAATAATTCTCAAGTCTCCCCCTCAAGTCGGATGGAAGATGTCAGTCATTCCAAGTCTCTTGATGTTATCCATGAACGAGTCACTTCTCAAGCTCTTAGTGAACACATCTGCTATTTGATCTTTAGAGTGGACGAACAGTGTGACCACTGTCTTTTTATCCAAGTGATCTTTGATGAAATGTCGATTCACCTCCATGTGCTTTGTTCTGTCATGTTGAACTGGATTGTGGGCTATGCTGATGACTGCCTTATTGTCGCAAAACAAGGAGAAGGGAGACGTCACGGGAAACCCCAAGTCCTGTAGAATGGTACACAGCCATAGACCCTCACACATGCCTTGAGACATAGCACGGTATTCTGTCTCAGCGCTCGATCTGGCCACTACATTTTGCTTCTTACTGCGCCATGTTACCAAGTTTCCTCCAACAAAGGAACAATAACCTGTTGTAGATTTCCGATCGTCACGACATCCGGCCCAATCAGCATCAGTGAAAACTTCAATCCTCAGGTGGTCGTTCTTGGAGAACAGAAGACCTCGACCTGGGGCTTTCTTCAAATACCGTAACACACGACACACTGCCTCTTGATGTCTGGCCATGGGAGCATGCATGTATCTACTTAGGATGCCAACTGCATAAGTAATGTCCGGACGAGTATGAGACAAGTATATTAGTTTCCCAACTAAGCTCTGGTAGCGAGTGACATCGGCCTGGTCACTGTCACCGTCTTCACTGATTCCATGATTTTCTTCCATCGGAGAGTTTGCAGGAACACAGCCAAGCATACCGGTCTCCTACAGCAAATCTAGGACACATTTCCGCTGTGATATGAAGATAACATGATCTGATCTAGTCACCTCAATTCCCAAAAAGTATCGTAGTCTTCCCAAGTCTTTCACCTCAAATTCCGCAGCTAAGAGGGACTTGAGATTTGCAATCTCTTCCAAATCGTTACCTGTGATTACAATGTCATCCACATAGACAATAAGGATCACAACACCCTGAACATGCCTCCGAATAAACATAGTGTGATCCGATTGAGCATGTTTGTACCCAAATTTGAGCATAACCGTGAGAAATCTGCCAAACCACGCTCTGGGGGACTGTTTCAGGCCATATAAGGACCTCAATTGACAGACCATGTCTTCTACCCCTTTTTTTACGAACCCTGGAGAGAATTCCATGTACACTTCTTCATCGAGCTCACCATAGAGAAACGCATTCTTAACATCCAGTTGATGAAGATCCCAGTCCATGCAAGCCGCGCAAGACAACAATACCCGAATAGAGTCCATCTTGGCCACGGGGGCGAAGGTTTCCTGGTAGTCAACTCCCTGAGTCTGAGTGTACTCCTGAGCAACCAGCCGTGCCTTGTACCGTTCGACCTTCCCTTCTGGATTCTGTTTGACCGAAAACACCCACCGCGAGCCAATAGCCCTCTTGTCAGGAGGGAGGGGCGAGACATCCCAAGTATGGTTCTTGTCCAAGACTGACATATCCTCTTCCATGCCTGAGTCCAGGCCGGAATACCCAATGCTTCCTGCCATGTCCTGGGAACAACGACCGTCGAGAGAGAAACAAAAAAGGCCTGGTGGGTCGGGGTAAGGTGATGGTAAGCCACGTGGTTAGAAATAGGATGTTTAGTACATACAGTCTTACCTTTCAACCGAGCAAGCGGGATGTGCAAATCTGCATCATCAGAATCTGAGGCAGTAGCGGGCACTGGTAGAGGCTAGTCGTGGTCAAAAAGCCCGAACGGGCCGGGCCCGGGATTTTTACCAACCGGGCTCGGCCCGGGCCCAGTTTGAAACGGGTCGGCTCGGGCACCCTCTCAAAGATGGAGCCCGATTAGGCCCTTCAGGCGGGCCCGGGCCGGGCCGGCCTAAATACAAAAGACGGGATTTTAATCCCGCCTAATCATAGGCGAGATTTTAATCCCGCCTAATCATAGGCGAGATTTTAATCCCGCCTGGAGGGATTTAAAAAATCCCGCCTGACGGGATTTCTGCTTAGCCCGGTGTCGGGCTCAGGCTAGCCCGGCTCCCAGGCTTTGCCCGACCCGACCCGGGCAACTGGCAAAAATGGGGGCCCGGGAAGGGCCCCAAGCCTGGCCTTGGCCCGGGCGGGCTTTCTGGGCCCGGGAGGGCTTTCTGGGCCCGGGCTATTTGCCCACGACTAGTAGAGGCGGAGCCTCAGTATCCTGTATATGGGAGGAGCGGCTGTGATATACGTGAGGGAAATGAGATATCAGAGTATCAGGCAGAGGAACAGGAATATGGGGGCCCTGTTCCTGAGACACATGAGGTTGTGGTAGTAGAGAAGGAAGAAGGGGAAGAGGGACATCCATATCGCCAGTATTCTCCTCCTGACGAGGAGCATGAGCCGATGACAAAAAAAAGGATTCCCCGTCCCGAAAGGTAACATCCATAGTGCAATAGATACATCCAGAGGGAGGGCGGTAACACCGATACCCTTTCGTAGTGGGCAAGTATCCGAGGAACACGCACCGGAGGGCCCGAGGGTCCAACTTGTCACGGTGGGGCAAATGGATGTGGACGAAACATACACAACCAAAGACACAGGGAGGAAGGTGGGAAGTATAGACCACAGTCATAGTAGGCAGCCGAGCGAGGGGAGTAGCATAGCTAAGTACACGTGAGGGAAGTCGATTAATAAGGTGTGCAGCAGTAAGAACTGCATCGCCCCAATAAGACTTAGGAAGGTGCATATAACACTCAAAAGACAACGGGCGACGTCCAACAGGTGCCATTTTTTTCGTTCAGTAACTCCATGTTGGGCAGAGGTGTGAACACACGTGGTCTGGTGTATGATACCATGACTAGCGAAGTACGAGCCAAAAACTCCCGATCGTCGTACTCCCCCCATTGTCACTCCGTAAGACACGAACCACACCCTTAAATTGGATTTGAACCATTTTGTGAAAAAGCTGAAAACAAGGGAATACTTCGCGTTTCTTTTTGAGCAAATACACCCAAGTTGTACCAGAAAAGCAATCAATAAATTTGACAAACCAACGAAACTAAAAGGTAGATAAAACAGGGGGCGATCCCCAAACATCAAAATGAACAATATCAAACAGAGAGCTACAAGTAGAAGCTAAATGCGATGAACTAGCTAAATGCGATGACCTATGTCTCACATGCTTAGACTCATCACAGATATCACAGACAAAAGTTTGTAAAAAGGGGAAAAAACAGGGGACAATTTCTGAAGATAGAAAGGAGAGGGATGTCCAAGCCGCAGGTGCCAGCGGCGAACATCATCAGCTGTAACAGGAGTACAAGAGAGGGCCTGAGAAGGAGGTTGATCCAGGTAATACAGTCCACTGCGGTTCCAACCACTGTCAATGTTCCACTTCGTACCCAGTTCCTGAAAAACACAGGAATAAAAAAAAGGTTACAAAGCAATTAAGAAAGTGAGCAATTTCACTGATAGAAAGAAGATTGCGAGGAAAGGAGATGACATGAAGAACATATGGTAGAGAGATAGAAGGAGAACAAGAGATCTGGCCTTTCCCAGCAATGGGAGACAACAGACCATTAGCCGAGATAAATTTGTCCTTACCAGACAAAGGGGTATAAGAGAGGAAACCCGAGGAAGAGTCGGTGATGTGGTGAGTGACACCAGAATCAATCACCCACTCAGACGGGGAGGCAGTGGCAGAATGAATGATAACTCTAATTATTTCTATCTTTTTATTTACTATTTTATATTAATGGTTAGATATTTTACATCAATATTTAGTTTATATTTAACTTGTTTCTATATTTTATATTTATTTGTTCTAATAATATTATTTTTAATCTTGCAGGGTTGATATAAAGATTTTTTGGAGCAAAATGGCGATTCTAAGTTTTCTGCCTAGACACGCCCTATTTGGGCGTGACACAGGGGCGTGTCACACAAAAATCCAGTCTGCTGCAGATGACCGTCGAACCGCGCCTGAAGATCGTCGACCGGCCCAGACACGCCCGTGTCGATCCATGACACGCCCGTGTACCCTTTACACGGGGCGTGCCAGCTGATTGATTGCCGCTGTAACGTTGCCACGTCGGATTAAAATGATACGCCTGGGTCACGAGCGTGACCTAGGGCGTATCACGGGCGTTACCAGCCAATTACTCCTCCGTTCCAGCCGTTGCCGCCAGAAGCCGTTCCAACTTGACACGCCCCTAGTCACGGGCGTGACGAGGGGGCGTGACGCTTCCATCAACTGCAATTTATTCCCGCCGTTTTCAGCTTCCCGCCGTTTTCCAGAAACAGCCCTGACGCCCGTGACCTAGGGGCGTGACCCGTCAGTTAACAGCTTTTGGCGGTTTCTCATCCAACGTTCCCGGGACTTCAAGACGACGGTTCGAAGCCTGACACGCCCTAGGTCACGGGCGTGACCTAGGGCGTGACCATCCAGAAACTTTTTCTATAAATTCCAGACAGCTTCAGATGTCCAGGAGGAGAATTTTAGGAGTAGGAATCCTGTAGTTGCTGTTTTATTTACTGTATTTTCCATTTCTTAACTTAGTTTTACTTTATGTAAGTTTCAATTCAACTTTCCTTTTCATTTTAATCATGTCTTTCCCTACCTTAGCTTTTATTTCCCTAATTATGTTGAGTAGCTAAATTTCATTTAGCACTTGATTATGATGAAGCTTGGAATAAAAAAACTCTTCCTTTTTATCAGATGTCTTGTTCGTAATCTTACTCGCTACGATTTATCTTTGATTTTTATTACATCGAATTCATATTACGCGTATATGATCTTCGATCTAAGATCCGTATCCTAAATGACCGAGAGGTTGCGGATATGAGGAGATCACTCAAAGATAAAAGGAGTTGAATGCACTCCTCGAGAGAGGATGACGTAAATCTTCCGGATTGGAGTCAAATCCAATAGTGGGGTTCACCGCCTAAAGCAAGCTTAGGGGTTTCGACTGACCGAGAGGTCTTAATCGATCAACCTAAGGTTAGTCAAAAGCATGAGCTCGAGAGAGACGCTTTTGTATTCTAGAAACCTCCACGGTCGAGTGAGTAGTTTAAGAACTCGTATTGCAAGAAGGTTTATTTTATCCTAAGAGGATTCTAGATCAAGTGCTAGCTTCCCCAAATCGTATTTTTCTTTCTTAGTTTTACGCTTAGTTTTTCCTTTTCCGTTTTTAAACATAAACCAACTTTTCTGCCCGATAAGATAATAACTTTTCTTGTGAGTACAAGTACTCGTCAGCCCCGAGTCGATATACGACACTTGATTCTATACTTCGAACGATAGGTACACTTGCCTCATCAATTGGAGACACGCGCTAGTGTGGAGAAAATAACCATCAATGAACATGCGACATAACAATAGTAGTAATGGAAGCGGAAGCACCTGGAGGCTGATCAGACTGAGAGTGCAGCAGGCGGAGGAATGCATCCAACTCAGGAGCTGTAAGTTACCCGAGCACAACATGGGGGGTCTCGTCGTAGACGTCTGTAGAGTAAGCAACATCATGAGGTCTGGAACCACCCAAGCGATGACCCCCTTGTACACGCCCTCGTCCACGACCACGACCACGACCACGACCACGAGGGGCAAGATGAGGGTGGAGCTTGTAGCACACCTCCCGAGTATGGCCTCTGCGGCCACAATAATCACACATAGGAGCAGATGTGCTAGGGCTGAGGACTTGTCCACGACCAACGCTAGTGAGAGCAGAGCGATCAGGAGGGGCACTAACACTGAGAGACCTCCGTCGGTCTTCATCACCCAGGATCACGCTGAAGGCCTCTCGAAAGGACGAAAGCGAAGTGCGGTGAAGAATATGCGTCTGTACCATGTCAAACTCCATGTTCAGTCCCATAAAGAAAACATGAAGACGAAAGCGATCCTCCCGTTGTTGTAGCTAGACAACATCCGCAGAATAGGCTGGAGTGAAGTGGGAGAAGTAGTCCAAACCCTGGTATAACCGCTCGAACTCGGAGAAAAAAAGATGACGCCGTCATAGATCCTTGTCGTAATTCCAAAATGCGGCGAGTAAGTTCATAAACCTGCGTAGAGCTACCAATCTGGGAATATATCTCCCAGACACGGGTCCAGATATCAAAAGCAGAATCCATCAGCATGTAACTCCGGTAAACCTTCAGAGACATGTAGTGAAGGAGGCAGGACACAACCAGAGAGTTTTCTGAGTCCCATCGCTTCCAAGAGGGATAAGTCAGTTGGGGCTCCATAACAGTCCCATCGATGTAGCCATACATCCGGTGGCTGCGGATGACATGTAGCGCCGCACGGGAAGATTCAAGATAGTTTGTGTCATTTAATGGGACGGTGATGATCTTCAGGGAACCAGAGAGACCATGGGACCGCTGAGGGTCGCTCATCTGAGGCGGAATCACACATGGGGACGACACCGAAGAGTCACCTTCATCGGGGGAAGGAGCAACCACGAAGGAAAAAAACGCAATAACCCGAAGCCAAACTGCATAAGAGGCGACCAGAGGGCCTGGGGACAACACAGATGCCCGACACCGAAGAAAGTACCACCGAAGCCGAGAGAGGAAGGAGGGACAGTCGGGGAGGCTAGGCGAACTGCCTCAAGCAGAGGAGACGGCGGCCGGGCTGCAGCAGACAAAGGAGGCGACGGTCGGGCTGCATCAGGCAGAGGAGGCGGCAGCTTCAACACGGAGAAGAGACGGCAGGCTGCATCACGGAGGGATGACGACGACACCCCTCTCAGCAACCGGTGGTGGCATGGAGGCTGCCCGACATCTAGGTTGGTGCCGAGTGGGGCGGCGCTGAGCCGAGCGGGACGGACCCGGGGCGGGGTGGGGTAGGGCGGAGTCGAGACAACACAGGATGGGGGGAGGCGGAGTCAGAGCGGAATTAGTTTTTGTTTTTGTTTTTGTTTTTCGCTCTGATACCAAGTTGAATAGAGAAAACTTGCTTTATTCTTCCACAACGTGGGAATATATAGGGACTACAATGATATATAACAACAAGACACACAGTGTGGGACAAAAACTCACTTACGCACAATAATAATAAAAACCCGGAATATACGACTTATACAATAATTCTCAAGTTATTTTTGGGGGTTTCCGGTTGGCTTTGACACAATTCTTGATGTTGATCTCATATAATTGGTTCCATTATTGAATTCATTTTCCCCCCTTGGAGCTGTTGGAGTCATGGCAGGCTACTCCTATTTGTGGTAATTTCCCTGTTATCCTTACTATCTATTTTTTGAATACCTGCTTGTAGGGTGCTAGTCTATCAGTTGATGGTGGTTTACAGGGTTGGTATGGCTGTCCTATCTTAGTTTAATATGATGCTTTTGATAATCAAAGACAATTAATAATGTTGGCTTTTTATGAGAGAGAGAGTTCTTATTTAAAGGGTTTTATTAGTGGCTAGCTAGCAAGCACAAATTTTAGTATTAAAGTTCATTTTAATTACAATATATATCGGGTTGCTGTATATACGCGCAGCGTGTTTTTTGATCATATACGCGCAAATTGAAAATACTCCTATGTACGTGCATTTTTAGAAAAAGTGTTCAACATGAAAGTTGTAGATCTCGTCGAGATCTAAACATTTTATGTTGAACACTTTTCCTAAAAATGCACGGACAAGAAGTATTTTGCGCCCGAAAATAACATGGGCGTAACAATTGCGAGTTCGCAATAGTTACACCCAGTTTCGCGCAAAATGAAAATACACCTATATGCGTGCATTTTTAGGAAAAGTGTTCAACATGAAAGTTGTATATATCGTATATGTGTTTTTCCATTTGCGTGTATATAGCGGAAAAACGCGCAGCTCATTTTTCCATATAACTATATATATAACTATATATATAACTATATATATAACTATAACTATATATATATAACTATAACTATAACTATATATATATATATATATATATATATATATATATATATATATATATATATATATATATATATATATATATATATATCCATAATGTAAGAGTTAGGAGAAATGTAATCGGCAAATATAGTACAACCAAATCTAAACATCAATGTATGTATGTTAATAATACAAGAATATGATTATTTACAGGACAACTAGTTGAAAACGAGTAATCGGAAAGATAGCTGAGCTTACAAACGTCTTTGCTAAGGCAGATAACCATATGCTTTATTATAAATATGTGCGAATAAAGATCTGATGTGTTTTAGCACTTTAATTGATTTATGAAATTTCCTTAAAATAGAATTAAGTTGTTCATGAAGGAATTATGCTAAATGGTTCACCTCCCTAGTTTGCTTTGATGTGAGGGGTTAATAGAGGCACTAGGATTATTCCATGGCAGAAGCGTGGAAAAATAATTGCGGAAGCGTAAGGTTATCCTAACAACGTATGGCGGAAGCGTAGAAGGCTCCATGGCGGAAGCGTGGAGTTGCCCAGTTAGAATCCACGACAAAAGCATGGGTGAACTCCATGGCGGAAGCGTGGAGAACCCATGGCGGAAGCGTGGAGAACCCATGGCGGAAGTGTGGGATGCGTGAAGGGGAGAGGTGAACATAAAGCTAAATAAAGAAGTACTTGACATCTAGAAAAGTCGTGAATAATAAAAAAACTCATTTTACTTCCAACACTACTTAATAATTGCGTAGATATTTCTTTACTATACAACAATTATAATTTATCATGTGGTATATTGGTGGGTTAGATTACTCACTCCTGTAATTTTATCTTTTTAGGTACACTGGATGAGATTCCCCGGGATGGGTTGTGAGGCGAGGACAATCACCACGGTGTTTTGTGTACTTTATCCTATAGTGTAGACGTGGACTTTTGGGTTTTGTACGAATTTTTTTTATGTTGCTTAGATAGACCGGGGTGTGACAAGGGGTGTCGTCGCCATGGCATCGCACTAAGGGGATTCTCGAAATCACACAGAGAGAGGAGACCGACGGTTCCGCAAATTTGAAAAAAAATCTTCAATGCCACAACTAGCCGGTGCTTGCATGCTAAAATATGACAACTGAAATAATGAACCCGAATCGGATGACTCATATCAACCCGAGCCGATCGGGTGTCAAATACAACTCAAAAATAAATATTAATATATAAAAAATGTCTCAGAACGACTGTTAGGATGAATCGATGGACTCGGATTGTCCGGACGCATCCATGGACTCAGATCCTCTGAACAGGAAGCAGATCATCGGCTCCTGTGGAAATATACGTGCGTGGGACGACGATCTCCATTAACTCCACCCAGCTTGAAAGTACACATCTCTGGTGAGTGAAGATGACCATACTCTCGACGTAGCTTATGGGCGATTCACTCAGGCTCTTTTGGGGAAATCCAAGCGTCATCTGAAATCGAGCGACCGTTCCAACGGACAAGATATTGCAATGTATTGCACTCTCCAATTGCAGTGAAGTCATGAGTAATAATCTGAAGTATATCTTCGGCGGACATAGGTAACTCTGAGTAAGATGTATTTTCGTCTGAACACTGACCTGGTGGAGTCATCAGTAGTGCAAAGTGGTCCTTATGGTGAGACTCAATAGGCCGCGGCCGATGTGAAGTAGGAGGAGATAAAATACATAGTGGCTCAGGCACGAAAGTTGGGAGGGGATCCACACACATGCTCTTCATAGTAGGGAGTCAAGTCATCTACATTGAATACACGGTTGATCCTCATATTTTGAGGGATATTAATCTCATATGAATTGGTACCGATTCGTCGTAATGACTATATAGGGTACCATTCGGCGAGTGCTTTAAATTTTGTTGTTGTTCCTATTGGGAACCTCTCAGATCATACGTGAATCAATACTTGCTCTCCAACTTAAAAAATTTGTTCCCTCCTATGGTGATTTGCTTGAGTTTTATAATAATCATTACTCATTGCAATTTTCTTTTGGGTTGATTCATGAAGTGTATGCACATGCTGGATGAAAGACTCTGTGGACACACTGGGTCGGGCTCTTAGAGGAATCTCAGGTAGAAGGATTACCCTCAACAAGACATCACAAAAGAGTTCCTAGACTACAGTTGACAACCTCGGTTTACCCATCCGTTTGTGGTTGATAAGCGGTGAAAAACTCAGCGTCACACCAATTTTCTTCCACAACCTTTTTAACAAATAGTTCATGAATCGAACGTCGCACTCAGAAACCATAGAAGTGGGTAGCCCATGATACTTGATACTTCACTAAAAATTAGAGCGACCACATGAGAAGCATCAACGGTCCTACAACAAGGAATAAAGTGGGCCATCTTAGAGAAATGGTCCACCACGACAAAGATAAAATTGAGCTTCCTCAGTGTGCGAGGGAGCGCGAGTACAAAGTCCATGCTAATATCAGTCCAGGGTTTCTGCGGGATAGGACGCGGACCGTGTAATCTCGTAGGATGGCGTGATCCCTTTGCGGTCTGATAGACTCGACAATGTCTAACAACCAGTGTAACATCTTTATATGGTTAGGACAGAAGAAACGATCCTCAACTAACACAATCGTCATGTCCGGACGAAAATGTTCTGCTGCTCTGCCTGCATGTAGCTCCCACATAAGAAAATCTCGAAGCGACGTCTGAGGTACGTAGAGGTAAGAACCCAGGAATAAGTAATCGTTCGAGATCACATCATGTAACTCAGGAGGATCTCTCACCAGAGCAGTATAGATATAACCAAAATTAGGGCACTCCGGACAGTCGTAAAACACGCTCAAAGCCCTCAACTTGTGTGGTCATAATATGAAGGATGTTGACTTATTGACTCAGGGCGTTAACCGTCTTGTTCTCAACACCTGTCCGGTGTTTGAGAACGTAGTGGTATTCCAGCAATGGCTTAATTTCTTCATCGAATTGAGTTATCATAAAGCCTGATGATCAGAGTACATAACAAACTCCGTATGTAGGAGATAGTGACGCCAACAACGCCAACAACGAAGTGCTTGCACAACAACATTTTCTCACTAGAGTAAGCAAAGAGATGACCCTCCCGACTAAGTACTCCTCCAATACCAACTTTCGATGCATCATAAGCCGCCTCGAATGTCTTTGAGAAATCTGGGAAGCGCAAAACAAGGGAATATGCTAATTTTCCTTGATCTCTTTGAATGCTCGAGTGCCTTCCTTCGTCCACACAAAATCTCCCTTAAAGAGGCAGTTGATAAGGGGGCAATAATAAAACTAAAACCTCAGACAAACCTCCTATGGAAGGTGGCGTCCGTGGAAACTACGAGCCTCATAAATGATCGTCAGAATATGCCATTCACGAATAGACTTAACCTTATCAGGATAACCTGATATACCAAATGCGGAGACCATATACCCCAAAAAATGGATCAATGCAAAAAATGAACACATATTTAGGTTGATATATAGATGATCCTTCTGAATGAGATTAAATACCAAGCGAATATGGTGCAAGTGCTCGGTGCGTCCCTGACTGTATATCAATATATCATCCAAATATACTACAAAAAATTGGCCCATGTAGGACTAAAAGACCCGTGTCATCACCCTAATAAACGTGCTAGGCGCGTTCGATAACCTAAATGGAATAACTATCCACTCATATGAACCGTCGTTCATCTTGAAGGCCGTCTTCTACTTGTCCCCCTCTCCCACTCTAATCTAATGGTGCCCACTAAGGAGGTCGATCTTTGAAAAGATATGGGCACCAACCATCGCATCAAAGAGATTGTCGAGGAGGGGTATAGGAAAACAACATTTCACTGTGATTATATTAATGACACGACTATCAACACATGCGCCAACTCCAATCTTTCTTCGGAGTAAGAAGGGAATGTACTGCACATGGACTAAGACTCTCACGTATAAAACTCTTCCTAAGAAGGTCATCAATTTGTAACTTTAATTCAGCGTGTTCAGTTGGTTTCATGCGATAGTGGGGTCAGTTGGGCAGATAAGCCCCGTGACTAAGTAAATCACATGCTAGGTGTCTCTCAACAAAGGAAGCTCATTAGGAAGCTCCTCAGGAATGATATCAAAATAATCATCCAACAAATGACAAATGTTCAGATCAGTAATCACAATGTCTGTAAGGGCCTAAGGAGCCATGGTAGCTGCCACTACAGGCATAACCCCAGTGTTCTAACTCCCTCAAAAAAATCACCCATCTGAAAAAAAAAATGTCAAGTTTCGATGATCTAGCACTAATGAACAAACCAATCTTACCTCTGGGAGTGTCCCTGGGTTGGGTCGGAGTCAGGGTAATATTTTGACCCTTATCAAAGAATACACGTGTTAGATCATAACACTTGGCATCATGATCATACAACTATGGTCGTCCAAGTAATACATATGCAACATCCATGGGTATAACGTAACACCAGACCTTGTCCTCCACGGGCGCTAAGAGAATTGGTACTAGGCACCTCAATGTCACATGAATAGTAGATTTGTCCACCCAAAGGACAAGGTAGGGGTGCAGGTGTAATGTAACTGTGACTTGCATATGCTTCACGCCTAGGAAGCACCGATACGGGTATCGGGTACGATATGTATTCGGTATGACAGCACGACAAAATTTAAAAACAAAGGATGCGAGTATGACACGATACGTCATAACAAATATCTCTCTCTCTATATATGTATCACACGTGCAATAAATAGTTCTCAAAGCATCAAAACATCAAACATAAATCATAATTCAAAGTATAAATCCACAAATCAATGCAATATAACATGAAGTTTTCAAACATTAAGCATTCATAAATATTACAAAATTTACATTTTATATGTTTAACCAAAAAAGATAAAATTAAACTTAAGTCTAGTCATCAGTCTTTTTTTTTTCTTATTCTTCATTGTAGGAGATTAACATCTTCAATCTCCGGTTAGTCCAGACTCCAGAGACAAGTTAGCTTAAATATGACATAATTAAAATAGGGAAACCAAATTGGATGACTCATCATTCAAGCCGATCGGGTGTCCAATACAACTCGAAATAAACAAAGTAATATATAAAAATGACTCGAAACGACCGTACAAACTCATCCATGGACTCAGATCATCTGAACAGGTGAGACCCGCCTCCTGTGGGAATACACGTGTGTGCACCTGTGAGCTCCATCACATCTCTATCTATTTTATTTCAAAAAGTTTGATTGTTGCATTTTCATTTAGTTTGAGTAATTATGAATTTTCCCAGACTCTAGGTCTTATACGATGTTGTGATCTATTAAACTCTTTCTTGTTTTTGGGTAATGAGAAATAGAGCCTAACTTTGGCTAAGGATTTCCTCCTCAGGTTTTCTTCTGCCCTTTCCTTCTTACTTCTTGTCGACCAAGGTAACTGTCAACAATTATGCCACAGTTAGCTTTTATTTAGGTATTTTTTGGCTTAATAACACTAAATAAAAGCATTTTATACCTAAACCATTAAATGCGTTTCAAACCCAATTTTGCATGCACACAAAGTATGAGTAAATGCAATGCTGAAAAGTAGTGGTGTGTCTGATCCACCAATAAGACAGCATAAAATGACAAGTTGTGATAGACACATCTCCATACCCTGGATAAAATGTCTCTGCACTAGAAACAAGTTTTGCAAATGATTTAAATTCAGGGCGATTCCCTTGACATACCTGAAAAGAATGATTAGAATATCAGATTAGCAGGAAATACAGTTTTCAAAATCATTCACTATTTGATAGATAGTGCTAACCAGTGTTTGCTCTCCATTTTGAACGCCAGCTTCAGTTTCCATGCAAATGCAAAACGAACAAGAATAGTTATCTGATGTGCATGATGGGCTCATGCATGAGAAATGGTACCTGCCCATACAGATTAACCAAAAGTTCACATCACCCTTAGGCACTCAAACTAAACAGAGATAAAGGAAAAAAGCATGGGCACCATAGATAAACCATAACCCATAGATAACCCATAACCCTGTCAACAGCAAGCAGAAAGAAGAATATAAAACATAGATAAATGAATTCCATCAACAGATGAATCCTTCTTATTTTGATGCTAATATTTAAAACATGCTATTTATGGTGCACGGCATGCTTATGTTTTACTAAGCAAATCAAAACTCTTTACATAATGAATCCATGGACATGTTTTGCTACTAAGTGTAATGCAGTTATTTGGCTTTGTAGAAAGAATTGGAAATAGAAATACTTGGTGCAATTTTATTCATCCCTCATAGTGGTAATATATAGGACTACAACAAGATGCATAATACCGATAGCCGGCGTGAGACTAAACACATGGACATTAATAAAGACTTACTTCAACACACCCCCTCAAGCTGGAGGGAAAACCTCCAGCTTAAACACAACATAAAAGGAGAGATAAATGGTGGTTGACAACGTGGGACAAAACAACAGTCACCGAGACCCAACCACGTGTCACCGGGCTATGTAGCACGGGGACGGAAATGGGATACGGGATATGATACAAAACGGATACGGGAAACGTGATTTAAAAAAAAATAAGGATACGGGAAACGTTATTAATTATTTTTAATTATTTTAATATAAGTATTAATTAATATAATAATAATACTTATTAATGATACGGGGCAAAAAATGTAATGATAACAAAACAGATTGAACTTCGAGATAAACTTATCCATCCAAATCAAATTAATGACCAATTAAATTACCTATTAACCAAGTAACAAAAATATAAAAACTTACCTCAAGAAATAAATAACATAGAATATCAAATTTAATAGCATACAACTTTGTCAGGAAATAAAAAAGCTTAAGTACCTCCTCTACATAAATAATCAATATGGTCCTCCAGTACATCACAAAATTAATAACATACAATTTTGTTATCAGCACAAGCAACTCTTGAATAGAATCAAAATCTCATGTAACATCAAATGATCATTGTTTCGTTTCATTCACATGCAAAATAACAAATTTAAGAATTAAACATTCTCTCTAATAGCATCAACTTCATCAACTTCTTCAATAATCGAGAGCTCCAACCTTGGTTCATCAAACGATAGATTAGCAATCTCAAGTGTACCTACATCTTCGAATGACTCAAATCCATCACCTACAATATCCCACAATATAGACTCTCCTTCATTGTATTTTTCATCTCTTCTATAAAGAAATCGAAGATTGATATGGATGTTTATTAAATCTTCCGCACGTTGCGGTGCTATTCTATTTCTTTTCAAAGCCAATCCCATGGAATGATTCATTATATAGTTCTAAATGAACATGACATCATCACCAATATGGGTAATCCGAGAACATTCTTCATACGTAACCGCATTATTCTCTGAATTCTTAGCGGAACATATGTTCTTCAAAGCTATATTGACAGTGTGCACCACAGAAGGAGTCCAAAAAATTGATGGAAACTCACTCTCAATTAATTGGCCCGCCCCCTTGCAATTCGATGCATTATCTGTTATAACTTGAACAACCTTTTCATATCCGATTTCTAAAATGACCTATTTGATCAAAGAGGCAATGAAATACATGTCCTTGGTTTGACCTTCACAATTAACCGCCTTCAAGAACATTGCTTTTGAATCGGTTATTGTCATAAAATTAATGAGTGGTCTTCTTTGTGGATCACTCCATCCGTCACTTACAATACTAACTCCTTTCTCAAACCACATCCCTCGAATGAGAGCTAATCTTTTTTCAATTTTGATCTTTTCCTTCAACAACAACGTGGTTCTTAGAGAATTATATCCGGGTGGTACGTATCCCGCAAGGTTATGACTAGCGACAAAAGAATATGATTCCCTCCAATAAGGATTTCTTGCTAGATTGAAAGGCAACCCCGCCGAATAAAATGCCCTAGCAATTAAAGCATCTAAATGAGCTCTGTCCTCATTATTGAATGCACTCGAAATTGGATTCTTTTCTCTACCGCTTGGATCGTCATTTCTTCTCCGTTTATCACCAACACTCCCAATACTTCCATTCCACTTGAAGAACTTGGAGCTACCAGTATAAATTTTGGAAGTCGTCGCTCCATAAGCTCTTGAGCATCTTTATCTTCCTTCAACATGTCCTTGTATGTGGAAGCCGAAACCTTGTTACATGCTCCGATTCCGCTACTCTTGATTCTCAATAAATGACCTTTCACGCGAGTGTATGAGCTTTTGAAAGGCTTACCATAGAAATTACATGTCCAACTTATACTTCCACCTCCTTCACTTAACTTGTTCCCTCTTGTCACATATTTCCAAAGAGGCTTTTCGTCATTTTCAAGGAGTCAAGAGTATAACAGTCACAAATGTATTTGCATATAAAGAGTATAACAGTCACAAATGTATTTGAATGTAAAGAGTAAATCAGTCACAAATGTATTTGCATGTAAAAAATATAACAGTCAACATGTAAAGAGTATAATAGTCAACATATATCATCATATAATAGTCAAAGAAGAAGAAGAAGGAGGTCGCTTACGGGGAGGATCTGGATATGGAGCGCCAAAACTTACCTGGATCTGGAGCAGCGGGATTACAACAGATAATCAGTCAAAATCTTATCTGGATCTAGTTCTGTTCAAAGGAAGAACAGATAATCAGTCAACAGAAGAAGAAGAAGAACGGGCAGAAGAAGAAGAAGAACAGGCAGAAGAAGAAAAACGGGCAGAAGAAGAAGAAGAACGAGCAGAAGAAGAAGAAGAACAGGCAGAAGAAGAAGAAGAATGGCCAGAAGTAGAAGAAGAAGAACCGACAGAAGAAGAAGAACGAGCCGCTTATGGGATCTGGAGCGGGATACCTAGACGCCGCAGGTAATGGAGCGGGATACCTAGAGGCGTAAAATGAAATGCGAGATTATATCCCACGGAATCACGTATCCCCCTTGCGGGATACGCGATTCCAAAATTAAATTATTTTTTTATTTAAAATTACGTTTCCAATAGTTTCGAAAATGCGTTTCCGGGCGTTTCGCGTATCCGATACGCATCCGAGTCGATACACAGAGCATTTTTAAGTATCCGTGCTTTGTAGTCACCGAGGATACTCCAACCGGGCATAAGTCACACGACGCTGGTCCACAAACCAACCATGATCACGTTAGATGCTCTCGAAGCTGAAATCAGGTCAACCAACAAAGGCCAAACTAACACTACCTCAAATTGAAGAAAAAATGGGGATACAAAAACAACAGACGAAATGTGCCTGGGGGCCATGCGTGACTAAGGCAGGAATCGGGAAAGAGGCATTCGGGTCGCCGTTATCACAAACACTCCTCACGTGGAAGACGTGCATGAAGGCATAGACAGCATCTGGAGGCCGTGACGTACACTCCTCTCGTAGAACAAGTGCTTGAAGGCATAGATCTCATGGTGACACTAACAACACAATAACTAAGCCAACAACAACACAAAACAAAACCTTAAAGAAAAATAACAAAAATATTGCATTAGCACCATTATCGACGAGAGAAGCGAGCAACAGATCAATAGCCCCGACGAGAAGAGGGACTGAGCTAGAAGAAGGCATGTTGGAGACAAATCTCTGTCGGAACAACGAAAAGAATAGCCCCGGGACAGCAGCAGACACCATCATTAGAAATACCACAAGAACAGCCGAGAGCACACCTATCAATCGGACAGGAGCTGCACAAGAGGGAGAGATGAGGTCCACTGGAACGACAGAAGAGAAGCAACGCCAAATGCACCTGTCGATGGGATCACTATAGGAGGCGTTGATGGCGGGAGAAGAAAGAGATTTTTGGATCTCATCGAAGAAGGGATGCTGCAGCGGAGAGGAAGACCAACTGGGAGTAGGATCGTCATCGACGATCTGCGACAAAAACGCAGACGTCATAGCAGTAACGGGAAACTTAGCTCTACCGAAAGACGGGAGTAGTGACTCGACAAGAGAAGCTCCAGCTGCTGTCGACGAAAGAGGAGGAAAGATCGGCAGCTGTCGTCGATGGCTTAGAGTGCAGGCGAGGGGAGAAAAGTCCCGCTCCCGATCGATGGAAGGAGACGACGGATCTGCAGCAGGAATCCACGACGAGGGACACGACTGGACAAATTGACATTAGCAGAGACATTGTGGGGAGAAAGGTTCGCTCCCGTTGTTGGAATAAAGCACCCATTCCATCAACGGGAGCGGACGCAGAGGATACCCAGTGGGATCAGAAGCTGGATGGGAATCAGATCACGAACAAGAGAAAAAGGGGGGAGGAATCTAGAGAGGAAGCCATCGAGAAATTAGGTGGCCAACAATGACCACAAAATTTCAGTGAGGAGTCAATTCCTGCTCTGATACCATGCATAATGAAAATAGAAATACTTGGAGCAATTTTATTCATCGCTCAAGGGGGTAATATATAGAACTACAACAAGATGCATAACACTGATAGCCGGTGTGGGACTAAACACATTGTAACACCCCTACCCGTTACGTGCAACATAGTAGAAGGTCCGGCCGGGGCCCCACACCATGTCTTACAAATAGGAGGAGACGTTACTAAATAATACCAAAAATGCATCCTATCACAGAGCATTCTAGCGGAAGTTTAAAGGGTTGCAAGAATGAACTCAAACATCAACACAGAAGTCCACAGCTAAACCAAACATGCCATAATATAAAACCACAAGTCCGGCCTTATGGCCTATTACAGTGTTTCGCTTTATACAAGAAGGTATCTTCCATACATCGGCACGCAGGCCGACCATACATGAGTTCTTACACAAGGTACAAAAATAGCCTTCGAGGGCTAGCACTTAGCAGCAGCAGCTTAGGGTCTTCCACCCTCATCCCTGCTTGGCCCTTCTTGACCTGCACGCAAAAGGTCCACCAAGCGGTGACAAACAAAGCAACGATCAGCATTTGGCTGACCATTTATAACGACCCTGTCCCTGGCACGGGACAGCGGAATTCCTTCCCTGCATAGCACTTATATACAATCAAAAGGGTATGCTTTAGCACATCACACTTGTACGCCCGTACAAGTCATCATCCATCACAAACGTCGGCACGACGGCCCGACGTTCCGTGCTCTCAGGGCACATTATCGGTGTACCGGAAAACCAGGGTCCCACCACCGTTCAGAGGTTCCAGACATGACGGCAATTCGTGAGCATTCCAATCCTCCATGGCTCAAATAGCCGGAGCGATTCTCATTCTGTGATCCTAACAGGGCCTTAAGCACCCCACGGTTAGACAACCAGAACGCGGGTACAGATCAGCCTTTCCCGTAGCTCACATACGTCAGACGTCGATCAGGACTGACACGGGTACAGCTTCACCTTGCCCGTTCGCCACACAGGCTTTTCCACAGTTGCAGCCCCACCGGCTCAACAAGTAGCATTCACAACTACAAGGGTTGAGATCACACAGCATCAACCCCCCAAAAGTAGCACTCACAGCTACATGGGCTGAGATCACACAGCATCAACCCATCCACATAATATCCTGCTGCACCAAGCTGCAGATGTCCACCAAGAACATCACACGCATCACAATAATACAGAGTCTTGCTCTGATATGCATACAATCATCACCAATCCGAACCAACCTGTCCAGATGGGCTTCACACAGCATGTCTACCCGTACTTCTCGCTTCCGGGACTACTCCAACAAGAATCAAGGGATGGAGTTCAACATCCCAAGAGAATTCAACTCTACCTTTGTAGAGGATTCATGCATATGCAAAAAGGAAGGATTTCACATATCCAAGGAGAAAGTCGTTACCCTTGGAGGACGTTTTGGAGCCATGACAAGCACTGCTTGGAGCTCTGCCTTCCCGAATATGGCCTCCGATCGCGAATCCGAGCTTGGACTAGCTGGATCTCCCTCTCCTTCCTCCTTCTTCTTCCTCCTTCCTTCTCTCACTTAAAAAGATAAAGTGAGGATAAGTTTGCTGGTTCGGGGTCTTAAAGGGGCTGGGAAAACTGAAGACCACCGGATCTGGAAAGAGGGAAACAAACGGCCGAGATCTGCAAAAAATAACGTTTTCGGCCCTGACACGCCTTGTGACACGCCCGTGTCAAAGGCCGTGTCCCTTAAGCGGCAAAGAACCGCCTCACCACACGGGTTGAACACGCCCGTGACCACCGCCTAACCTGACACGGCCTGAGACACGCTCGTGTCTCTGGCCGTGTCGCCTTTCTCGACGAATCTCGTCGATCGCCGAGAATATTCTCGCCGATCGTCGACATGATCTCGCCGATCGTCGAGAAGGACACGCCCTGTGACACGCCCGTGTCACAGGCCGTGTCGCCTCTTCTCGTCGATCGTCGATCACGATGCTCAACGATCGTCGAACGCGCGACCTGCAGCAACCCGAGGAGGACACGCCCTGGGACACGCCCGTGTCTCAGGCCGTGTCACTCCAAAAACACCCGAAACCCAACTTTGAAACTTACTCGAGACCAGCTCGAGAATTAACTTGACATGCCCTGGGACACGCCCGTGTCCCATGCCGTGTCACTTGGCCTGAAAATCAAAACTGGGTTTTGGGGTATTACACACATAGACATTAATAAAGACTTCAACGGACTTCACTAAATCTGATTTTATAGCTCTAGGTCACTAAAACTTAAGATGGCTTCTAAACAATACTTTTTCAGTTGCATACTCACGAGTGGACAATATTAAGGATATTATAGTCCAAAAATGTTAGCTTGTTAACCTCTGATTATTTTATTGCTTGTTCCGCAGCTGTGTGATGATGACAATGATATTGAACATAATACAAAATTGCATTATATAGACAATATCACACATTAAATTTTTTATAATACAATTGTTGCATTTCATTTTCATTTACTTATAGTCGTGATTATTAAACATTAAACTACTCTATGCAACAAAGCCCTCTAAGCAGACAAAACTGACAATGGGTGTCCACGATAGATACTACAGGTTGAAAGTAAGTAGTTTTGTTTCAAATAATAGCTCTGCTAAGGTCTCTAGAGAGACTTTAACCACCACCCAATTTTAGTCTCCTACTCAGGACATCAATGAAAAATTTAGTCAGCATTACACCAGGTTTCATCCATACATTAACTCTAGCAAAAGCCTCCTCAAATGAGTGCAACATCGTATTCCTATTAATATATCAAAAAATACATTTTCTTATATTATATTTATACCATGAATAAATGTCCCAAATCTGTTCATAAGATCCCATATCCTATACCATAGTTGTAATAAAAAAACACAAATTTAAAATTTCATAAGTTTAGTTGATAGGCAACTAGATGCAGTCCGTTGGAATAAGATATACTGAATGGAACCACCAAGAAAAATGGGGACTTAAGCACTGAATTTTTAACCCTGTTTCTGTTAGTATCCGAATAAACGAACTCGATTAAACTGCCAATCTATAAGTGGAGGAAGAAGTACATAACCAGAGAGAAGATAAACAAAAACACAAACAATATGAGATTTTTCTATATTCGATTCGATTTCACAATACAACATCCGCATGCATATATATAGAGCCTCCAGACTCACGGTTACACACCAAACCATTAACAAACTGAATTATAGGCACCACTATACACGTATCTGCTTCTTACGCCCACTTCCTGCATAACTCAAAAGAAAACACTATCCGATTGGCACACTACCTGATCGGCAATCGCCGATCGGAGATCACTAATCGGTTACACGCACTACCCGATCAGTGATCGCCGATCGGTTACAAGCACTACCCGATCGCCGATCAGATACATGCACTATCCTATCAACGATGGCTGATCGACTATATGCACTATGTGTTTATCAACAGATTTCTCCATTAAACTCAATTCCCTTTTATCCTAAATGCCAAATTCCATTTTGCAATTTTCGAGCAATACGCTGGGTAATGACTTTGTAAATATATTAGCCACTTGATCGTGACTCGCAACACGATTCATTCTCACACTATCTTCCTCCACATGTTCTTGGATGAAGTGAAACTTGACATCAATATGCATGTTTGTTACATGATTTACCAGATCTTTGCTAGCTCAATTACTGTATTGTTATCAACTTGAATCTCGACTTCTTGTTGTTGGATATTCATCTCGTATAGCAGTTTCCTTAGCCAAACCGAGCGACACACAACATGATGTTGTCACGTATTCTGCTTCACATATCGAAAGTGTCACAATCAGTTGTTTCTTCACATGTTGAAAGTGAATGTCGTGTCTCTCATGATAAACACGTATCTTGATGTACTCTTTCGATCATCTACGTCTCCTCACTAGTTTCCGTCAGAGCATCCCACCAATTTATATTCCTCTGCCTCCGAGTAAAATAACCCGAGTGATTCTGTTCCTCAAGTCTATCATAAAATTCTCTTTAATGCTTTCTAATTCTTGTAGACCGTCTCTTTCATGAATCGACTTACCACTCTAACGATGCTGACCTTGTGCATGTGAGATACTGCAAACTTCCCACCAAACTTTGATATTTTGTTGCATCGACTCAATATCCACCAGCAAAGCTTGAGAATTTCGCATCTGATTCCATCAGTGTTGATATTGGATTGAAATTTCCTATCTTGTTCTTCAGAATGTCTTTTGAATATGTTTCATGTGACACAAAAATTCCCGACTTTTCCAGACCAAGAAAATACTTTATCAAGCCTAAGTCTGTCATCTCGAATTCTCGCTCAATCTCCCTTTTGAACTTTTCAATCATCTCGTCACTATTCCCCATAAAGAGGAGGCCATCCTCTTACAAAGCGACAAACAAGTTACCTCCTTTCTTTTTCACATATATTGCAAGTTCATATGGACATTGAATGAACTCATTCTCGTAGAAATATATGTCGATTCAAGTATTCTATGCTCAAGGTGTTTGTTTTGCCACATAAAATGCCTTCAACTTCAACACTCCCCCCTCTCCGACTTTCATGAAATCGGGTGGTTGTTCGAAATAAACTTCCTCTTCAATCACTCCATTCAAGAAGGCTGATTTGACGTCCATTTGATATATCAGCCATTCAAATTATGCCACTTGAAGATGAGAAGTCGAACTGTCTCCATTAACGCAACCGGGGTAAAGATTTCTTCATAGTCGATCCTCACCTTCTATCATTCGAATTATGTCAGTAACCCCTTGCAACAAGTCGTGTTTTATATCTCTCTCTCTCCTTGAGCATTCATCTTTTTCTTGAATACCCACTTTACTCCAATCGGCTAACTTTCTTTCGGCAGTTTTGCGAGCTCCTATGTCTTGTTTCACTCGATCGACATGATCTTCTCATCCATGGTTGCCTGTCATTTCTCATTCTTCACTACTTCTTAAAATCTTATGTTCTTCGCATCTTCCAGAAGATAGATGAGATATGCCTCACTGTTGAGTCATACAGATCTTGTAGACTTCACATCTTTGATTGTCTTGATTCTTCTTCATCATCGATTGTTTGAGGACTTCTTGTCACCTGAGAGTCTTTCAACGTCGAAGAACTTGTTAGTGAAGTGGTTGACGAATCTCCCTTTTTAATGTCACTTCCGACGAGTTGTTCCAATGCTATTGGGTCGAGTGGTATGAAGCCTATAAGTTTTATCGTCATAGCCAATGAATACAAACTTCTTGCTCTAGTCCTCTAGCTTAGTTCTTTACTGATTCGGTACGTGCTCATAAGCCACACTACCAAATATTGTGAAATGCAAAACTTTGGTTTTTGACCACTCCATGCTTCTTGTGGAGTTCTATCATCTAGCTTAGCATGTGGACATCTGTTTTGCATGTAAATTGCGCATTGCACACTTCTACCCAAAATTTTTTTGTCATCTTCCGCCCAAAATTCTATTGACATCTTCTTACTCTTCAACATTGAATGAACCATATCGAGAATGAGTCAATTCTTCCTCTTACCACACTATTTTGTTGGGGAGAGTATGATGCGGTTAGGAACCTTCATATCTCCTTGTTCCTCACAATAACTCGCAAAACCTGTCGAGTTGTATTCACCACCTCGGTCGGATCGTAGTGCTCTAATGAACTTGCTTGTTACGTTCTCCACCGGGATTTTGAACTTTTTAAACCCTTTGAGAGCCTCAGTTATTTTTTTAGGAAATAAACCCAAGTCTTTATGGTATAATGCTCAATATAAGTTATAAAGTACCTTTTACCACTGAATGACTCATGAGTGATTTGCCCGTAGACGTTGGTGTGTCCGAGAAGATTTATTGCTTGATATTATGCCTTTTTCTGAAATGAGGTCCTTGTATGTTTCCCGAGTATACACCCTTGTAAAACTTCTCAGCATAGGCTATCTCTGGTAATCCATACACAATTTCCTTCTTTGACAACTTTTGTAGGCCATCGTAATGCAAATGACCAAATCGCAAATGACATGGAGATGTACTTTGAGCCGCCTTCTTCGGAAATGAGGTACTTGCATGTTTTTGGAGTACACACTCCTCGCAAAACTTCTCAACGCAGGCTATCTTTGGTAGTACATACACCATCTCCTTCTTTGACAACGTTTGCATGCCATCATAAAGCAAATGACCAAATCGCAAATGTCATAATGATGTCGTGTCTTCTACATCGGCTTGCAAATATTTTTCTCGCAATAACTCAGGTTAATCTTGTACATTCGGTTTTTCGCCATCTCAACTTGTGCAACTAAATGCCCTTTCGTGTCTTTCAGCTGCAACACTTAGTTTTTCATAAATACCGAGTATCCTTTCTCCATGAATTGCCCCATACTCAATATATTATCTTTAAGATCAAATACATAATAGACATTCTCAATCAACCCTTTCACGCCTTTCTTATGCAAGTAGGAAATTGTACCTAGACTTTTCACTTGGATATTTGATGCATCTCCAAATGACATGTGTCCATCTTCCACAACTCACATTTTTGTGAAGTGCTCGTGCCCGCATATGTGGTTGCTAGCAAGTGTCGAGATCCCAAATCGTCTCGCCGTTGGTATTCTTTTCATCATGAGCCATCATGAGAAGCCCATCATTCATCTCTTTTTCTGTGACCAGATTTGTGTTCTTTTTGTCTTTCTTCTCGACATAGAAGTTTTTGCATAATACTAAAATTTTCCACAATTGTAACATTTGTTGGAGTTGCATGCCTTCACAAATGCCCGTACTTGCCACATATATAATACTCAACATTCAAGTAGTTTGAATGACCACCACTTCTATGTACTCGTCGTCAACCTTGCCAATTTTGCTGGTTTGTGTGCCCCGTCTCATAGTGTCCTCCTTGACCACGACCTTTACCACCACGACCAATTCACTGACCTCCTCTGTCACACCCTTTACCCCGAGAAGAGAATAAAGTACCTTTTGGTCTTAAATAACGCCTTGGATTGAAGAGCTTCTCGAGCATCTCCTCCTTTTGCTACTCGTGCGCCTCTAGAGAACTAGCAACCTCATCAACTGTTAGTGTGTCGAGATCATTTGACTCTTCAATAGCGCACAAAACATCCACTAGTATCTTCTCAACAATTCGTGCATCATTCAACGTCTCACCACTTTCCTTCATCCATATTCATTCCAACTCACCTCACAGAGTTTGGAGGCGCACTTGCTTGACACGATCGGCTCCTTTGAGCTCTTTCTTCAAAGTTTGCCATGTATCTTTTGAAAATATCGCACCGACAATCTTATCAAAGCTCAACTCGTCTACTACTTGGTATAACAAGTAGAGAGCGATTTTATCTATCGCTTGTGTCTCTCTCAACGCCTTTTGTTGGTTCGTCATCATGTCAATGGTGTTTGCTTCCTTAACAAAACCCGTCTTAACAATTTCCCATGCATCTTGTGCGCCTAACAATGCCTACATAAGAATACTCCAGTTGTCGTAGTTTAACTTTGTAAGTCATGATGGCACCCAACAATGAACTTTTGGAACTTGTCATAAATTTGATACCAATTTGTTAGTATCCGAATAAACGGACTGGATTAAACTGCCGATATGTAAGTGGAGGAAGAAGCACAGAACCAAAGAGAGAAGAGAAGATAAATAAGCATAAACAATTTGAGAATTTTCTATATTCGATTCAAATTCACAATACAACGGCTGCAGGGCATATATATAGCCTTCAGACTCTCGACTACATATAGAACAATTAACAAACTGAATTATAGGTACCACTATATATGTATCCTCTTCTTTTGCTACTTCCTGCATAACTCAAAAGAAAATGATATCCGATCGACGATCACTAATCAGTTACCGATCTGTTACACTACCCAATCAACAATCACTGATTGGTTATAGGCACTATCCAAACTACTTGGAGCTCATTTCTAGTCTCCTCCTAACAATTCACAATGTAATTAAGGAACAAAAGAAAGATCTTCTTATGGACCATGCTTCCACTTCAAGATCGCGCTGTTACAATCTCTTCTTCGATCATAGCACCACACAAGCTATGACCCTCTGACAACATCATTCACGATTTGTAAGCACGATGAAGGCTTGCCGCTCGATGCAGACAACGCTACAACAACGAAGAACTGTTCTGGCAGGAGATTAAAGTACCTGATGATCAAACTGCCTACGCCTTGTCCGAGCTTGAGGACAAGCTCAATTTGAAGTACAAGCTGGATGTTAGGATCCCACACAACTCGTTATCTATTTAATTTTTATGTATTTTTTAATTGTGTTGAACTGTTGAAGCATGTCTCATCTTTTAATTATTAAGTCATCGAGCCCCGCATATGTTATTTTATGAAAGTCCAAATGTTTGGACTCTTATTATAATTTTGCCATCTTGTAATTCTGTATATGTAGACACCTTTGGTCATGAATGGACTCTCTTCTTCTATAGTTCTTTCCCTCTCCTCCTTCTAGGGTTAGGATTGAGCACCCCCCACCCCGCCCGCTTCTTCCTTCTCCTCGCATTCTCTGCAGATTAAGCTCAACTCCCTTATATTTCCGCCTCCACCAACACCTCAGACGAGATAATGACGCCTTACAAGATAGGCACGCAATAGTTAACACAACCCCCAATGTTAGAATTAACACTGCCATCATTTCCCATAGCGTGCAAAAATAGAAGAATAAACATCCGGTAAAGTTTTCACTAAAACATCTCAAAGAATTTGAGAATGGTTGACACATGAAAAATCTATAGGTGACGAACAAGCGATACTCTAACCTTACATGCAATACAAGTGAGCATACGATGAATGTAACAGACCGACAACGAACTGTAAAATGAAGATGCGGATGAAAGCATGCGTGCAATTTGATGAATTTATGACGGCTAGCCCTAAATTCTAATGTAATGCTCGTGAATCACCATGCAAATCATTCTGACGTGCAAGAAATTAAACAATAGCATTTAACTCACGTATTTAATCGCAATTAACAATATTTGTTAAAATTAAGCAAGTAAGAGTGATTGTCAATTAATTGAAAGTACTAAAATTAGGCATAAATAAAAAAGGGCTCCACAATGCTAAGATTAAAACAGTTCAAATATTTAAAGCAAAATTCATTAAGAATTCATACATATTCATGTGTGCGAGAATTGAGAAGTAAAGAAACTCACCCATATATTGATGTCAGTCATGAAGCAAGGGAGATGACTGTGCGGAGGTTGCATGAGTAGATTTGGGACTGTGGGAGTGACGGATGTTGGATCTAGTTGTAGGAGAAGGTTGTTAGATATAGGGTAACAAGAAACGTTGGTTGGAGGGCTTGATTGCAAGTGGAATTGGCTGGGAGGTTTGGAAGGGGGTTTCGATGGTGATACTGCTTAGGAGAAGTCAGGGGGTGGTTGAGATGAGGGAAGTCTGGATGGGTTCGGTTGTAGTGTGGGATGGGCTTGACAATGGAGTTTGACTGCGGGAAGGGTCTTGACAGCTGGGTATGATAGTGGGAAGGGATTGAACAACGGGGTTTGATAGCGGGGTATGATAGTGGAAAGGGATTGAACAACATGTTTTGACAGTGGGGAGGGGCTAGGTGGTATGATTTTGGAGCGGAGAAGGGCTGGAATACTGAAATCTGAGGTGAGAGGGTCGGGCCTGCTGCGGGGAAGTGCTGGAAGAAGTATTTTAGAGAGAGAGGTGTGGGAAGGCTAGGATATGTAGTGGGGAAAAAGGGGAGGTACGAATTTGGGTGGTAGAGGATTGGAGAATTGCTGGAATGAAGTTTTGGGTGGAGTTTTGGGGCGGAAAGGGAAGAGGCTTAGATCTGAGGTGGGGAGGAGTAGAATACCTGGCATAGGATAGTAGGAGGCGACAAGAGGCAGCCGGAAGCGGTGCCCTGTGGTGTCGAAACAACGAGAGGATGCAGATGCGCGGAATTGCACGACGCTCCCCCATTCGTGACTGAACGAAGAGAGCAACTGCTTCCTCAAGTCTTTGACGCCTCCATCGTGAGTAGGTAAGGACTATAACTATGATGGGTTTTAGGTTAAGTAAATCGGATGGTTGCGATTGATTGGTTTGATAATTCAATCTAAATCATAAAATAATGCTCAAAAAAATTAAAAAGAATACATACAAAATAGGAAAAACTGAGCCGGACGCATTCACGGATTCCGATCGTCCGTCCAACAATCCAAAAGTGGCGATAACAAAATAGTGTATAAATGGCCTGCGTTCGATCTCAATCACCGAGCAACATCGAATTCAGGTCTTAAGTGTACAAAGAAGGCCATCATAGCCAAAAGATAACAAAGTTCCAACATAGCCTTAACATATATAGTCATAAGAAGCAATGTCTTCAATTCTTGGTTGAGAAGTTGCCAAAAAAATCAGATACAAAGCAATTTCCCAGAGCACACTCACACAATACTTGAGAGACTTCATAGATGCAAGTGACATTGTTCTTTCTCGAGTAAAGCATTGCAAGAGACTTCATAGATGCTATTTTAATTTATGTAGCACATGAGCAATTATGTAATTTGTATTTTCCCTCACTCATCTATATATATGAGTGGTAGTTTCTTTAGGGAGACACTTTTGAAGTCTAGGGTTTTGCTTTTTCTTGGAGAGTGGAGTGTCAAGGAGGACCCAACCTCTGAATGTTTGATGAGAATTCGTTCTCGATTATATCATTCTTTGTTTAAGGTAACACAATTTCCCTCTTTCCTATCAACTATCAACTAGTCCGACTTGCCTCGTTAGGGTTCTCTTGAACCCCAATACCGTGTCTGCCTCCTTCCGTTCCGCCAGGGCCGCTTCCTCCCCAAGGGATTCCGTGCTCTAGTCGCTAGCTTCCGCCACTACGGATTCCGCTTCCAGCCGTGTCGCCTCCGATAGCCCATCTGTATCGATCCGCCTGAGTCGCCGCACCGCGATTCTGCCAACCGCATCACCTCTTCAGCACACATCCATTGCTCCGCCGCAGTTCCGCATCTCGTTCGCTCGCCTCTTCCTCACGGTGTTGATGCCGTTGTTCCTTCCGACTGGCCCCGATCCTCATTTCGGCCGGTGGATCCATCCATCCCAGCACCACGTATGGCTTCAAGTGGTGCTTCTGCCTAGTCCTGTGTCGAAAACCTCCTCCCCGCTACGCCTCCGTCCTGTTGCGTCTAGCCGCTTCGGGCATTGCTATCGCTTTTCCACGGCTCCCTGCTTCCTCACCTGCCTTCCGGAGACCCTCCCGCAGTTTCAACGGCCTTCCAGCGGCCACGTCACCTTCTTGCGTCTTTTGTCGTGTCTGGCCACACTCCAATTATTGTTGCCTTCCAACGGTCCTTGCTCCTCCTAGCCGCGGTTCATGTCCAAGACTCGGTCCATGACCCTCCACGCCGACGAGAACACCTCCACCACTACAACCTCAAACACTCAGCGCATGGATCACATCAAAGCCCAGCTGGCGCACCTCACGCTCCTCCTTCGAGGACTTACCGCGACAGTTAATCGCCCCCGACCACTCCTCTATCGCCACCAATTCCAAACGTTCCCGACCACATGGGTTTGTGCACCCCACGACAGACTGTACCCAAGCCCACCTCCGCCGGAATGAGATTCCGGTGTTCGATGTCACCGACCCTCTCAGGCGGATCGCCCGCGCCGAGCAGTTTTTCGACTTGCAGGTCACCCCCACCGACCAAAAAGTCCCGCTCGCCACTATCTATATGGTATGCTCGACGCTCCATTGGGTGCATTGGATGCGCCAGCAGACACCTGGCATGTCTTGACCCACATTGAAGGAGGAACTCCTCCGCCACTACGACAACCACCAAGCAGGTAATGCCTTTGAGCGCCTCAGCTCCGTCCGCCAGTCTGACTCCGTGGCAACCTACACCGATGAATTCATTGCAGTCGCTACGCATGTTCCCGACCTGGCCCCCGACCATTACTTGGGCTATTTTCTGGCGGGTCTGCACCCCCACTTCCGTGCGCCTTCGGGTCCACAACACAACTACTCTTGCCCGTGCAATAGAGGATGCTAGGTATCTCGACAAGGAATTCTACCCAGCCTCCGCGGCCACTATCCTCACCTCTTCCACCCGTGGACACTCTGCACCCACCTGGGTCCCAGCTATCGACTCCGCCCGCGCATCCGCGAACTCCAGCCCCCCCCCCCGACGGGCCCATCATCGGTCTTACTGACAACAAGAAGAGCTTCGCCGCAAGAACCTCTGCTTTCGCTGCCAGCAACCACTCTCGCCCACCCACGCTTGCCCTCTCAGGAACCTACGTGTATTGCTTGGAGCTGAAGATAATGATCCTGACTCTACGGAACTGGATCCGCTGACACTCTCTAACGACCCATTTGGCCCTCGACCTTGAGAACAAGATCGTTTTTCGGGCGGGAAGTGATGATACGAAGCGGCCGACACATGCTATTTTAGTTTATGTATCCCATGGGAAATTTTATAATTTGTATTTTCCCCCATTCATATATATATATATGAGTGGTAGTTTCTTTAGAGAGACACTTTTGAAGTCTAGGATTTTGGCTCTCTCTTGGAGAGCGGAGTGTCAAGGAGGACCCAGCCTTCGAATGCTTAGCGAGAACTCGTTCTCGATTGTATCATCCTTTGTTTAATGTAACGCAATTTCCCTCTTCTCTATCATAGTGCAATGAGACAGTAATCGCACAAGTCACCTAACTGTCCCATAATAGAGTAACCATGTTGGCATCAAACATGCGCCACTCCATCCCTCCTGGAGAGGTTTCAAAGGGAGGGTTTGAGATGTGTCTTTCCTCTTCCATTCAGGCTCATCAACGAGACATTTTTCCAGAGAATGTAATCCTCTCTCCCTTTTAGCTTTTGATTAGTAAGTTGAGTTAGCATTACATTAGTAATACTGGACACCACAATGCGATTTGAACTTTCGCATTTTGATTCACGCTTATGATGTCAAAAGAGAAATGAATCACCACAAATGGAGAAGAAAAACAATGGAGGATAGGAACCCAACAAAAAACTGAAGCAAATATTGAACCAAAGTTTTTCGGTGGCATAGAACAACAAGTCAAGACCCAACAATAGTTGCAGTAAACAGGAAGCCACAAACTCAATTCCACTGAACAGCACAACAGAACCCTCGCCTTCAGCAAATAGAAGCTCACAATTCAGAAAAATACAGTCACAAGTTTCCATACGGATCTAGACAGGGGAGATGCAGTCACAACTCTTCAGTCTTCACTAATAAATTCAATTTCAGCTTGCAGGATGCAACATGCAATAGGAAGAAGAGGCAACACTCAGACCGATCCAGTTGGGGGCAATGCAATCGCAGCTCTTCGCAAATCTAATCACAGCTTGCAGCACACAACACACAACACAATCAAGAAGCATGCGCCACGTAACAGGAAGAAGCACACAGCTCGTAACACGGAAGGGAATGACGAACCTGATTACCGATCCCTTTGGCGAAAACAACCTTTAAGAAAACCACCACGAACGACTCCAGTCACAGTCCACGCGCAAATCATGACCATCGCTCTAATACCATGTAATACTCGTAGGCACCGACAAAATCCACGTTGTCGTGCTTGACGAAGCCCCTAGTCGACGACCCTTGAGGATTTATACTACATAACAAATCAGGAGGATAAAAAAAATGTCTCGTGCTTATTAGGTGTTGTGGATAAAACCTCAAACTTGTATATACTTTCTCAATAATCAAATACAAGGTATGAATACACATTTATAGGAGGGAAAAAGAGAGAAGAGATCCCTATACATGATGTGGGACAAAGAGGAGAGAAGAAGAAACAAAAACAATGGGCCTCTATACATGGGCTTTTCCAACACTCACCCACAAGCTGGAGCTTGCGAGTCATAGGCACCCAGCTTGGACAGGAACTGATAAAATAGGGTACTTGGTAGGGGGCCTTTGTGAAGATATCAACAACCTGTTCAGTACCCGGAACATGCTTCAATTCTATCTTCTTCATTTGAACTTTCTCCCGGATAAAGTGACAACCCACTTCAATATGTTTCGTTCTTTCATGAAAAACCGGATTCTTTGCTATGTGTATTGCCTCTTGGCTGTCACAAAACAGGATGGCTGGTGTGGGAAATTTCACTCCTAGATCGGCGAGGAGACTTTCAAGCCACATGAGCTCAGAGACAACCGATGTCATCGATCTGTATTTTGCTTCAACTGAGGATCGAGCAACTACGGCTTGTTTCTTACTCTGCCAGGTAATCAGATGACCTCCAAAATAGGTACAAAAAGCCACTGGTTGACCGCCGATCATCCAAGGAACCAGCATAGTCTGCATCAGAGTATGCAACCAACGTTGGAGTAGAGGATGCGGTTTTGTATACCAGCCCTTGACCCAGAGCCGTTTTAAGATATCTTAGGATGCGTTCGATGGTCTGAAGGATGACCACCCCAACCGCAAAGGATATATCCGGTCTTGTGACCGTTAAGTAGATTAATTTTCCATCAAGTCGTCGATAATATTCAGGATTTTGGAGAGGTAGATCTGTATCGGAAGCATGTGAACACAGCTTATGATTTGCATCCACTGGAGTAGCAGTCAGCTTGCATCCAAAGTAACCAACATCTTTTGTTTGAAAGACGGAGCTAAGGTGCTGTTTGACCGCTTGGATTCCCTTTGAATCGTCTCCAGTGATTAAGATGTCATCAACATATACTAACAGAAGAACCATTTCAGTTGCTCGATGTCAAGTGAACAGGGAGAAGTCTGCTGAGCTCCGAATAAAATCAACTTCTCGAACTACCTTACTAAACCTGTCAAACCATGCCCGAGGGGATTGTTTGAGACCATAGATGAACTTCTTTAGATGACAAACTCGGGACTCCCCCGTGGTCTCAAACCCGAGAGGTTGCCACATGTAGACCGTTTCCTGGAGATCGCCATTCAGAAACACATTCTTGATATCCAACTGATGTGGGCTAGTGGCGATGCACAATCACGGAGAGGAGGACACTGATGGTGTTGAGCTTGGCTATTGGAGAGAATGTTTCCTCATAATCGAGACCGTGTTGTTGGGTGAAGCCACGAGCCATCAAACGGGCTTTCAGACGATCAATTGTCCCATCAGGAGCATGTTTGATGACAAAGACCCATTTACACCCAATCAGTGTCTGGCCGGTAGGGAGAGGTACCAGGTTCCATGTCTGGTTAGCCCAGAGAGAAGTCATTTCTTCTTCCATGGCCGCCAACCAGCCAGAATGTTGGAGAGCCTCCTGACAAAGTTAGGTACAAAAATCGAAGTGGCAAATGTTTGAAGTTGAGGGGATAGGCGATGTAAGTAGTCATAGTTCTCCATGGGATGAGCGGTTAATTCTGGTGTCGGAGTAGCAGGACGCGGAGCGTCAGAGGTCGAAGCCGACTGCATTGGGGCAACAGAGCCAGGGTGGCGACGAGTGTAGACATGTAATAAGAGGCGGCTTGTAAAGAGTGGGAGCCTGGTCAGGAATTTTTGGTGGTGGAAGAGTGGTAACGGGAATGACAGGTCGTAGGACGGGTGGTGGTGGAGGTGGCGTGGAAAGAGGCGTTGGATCTGGGGAGGAGAAGAAAGGTAGATCCTCCTGAAAGGTAACATCAACAGAAATAGTCACCATGCGGGTAGCAGGAGAATAAAACACGTAGCCTTTCTGAGTTCGTTAATAGCCAACAAAGATGTGTTTAACCTCCCGGAGATCCAACTTGTCCGTGGATGGATCAAGAATGAGAACGTAGCAAATACAACCAAAGATGCGGGGTGTAAGAGAGAATGCCGGAGTAGAGGGGAACATGAGCCTGAACGAAGTGACATTGTGGAGTATGGGGGAAGGGAGACGGTTAATCAGATATCATGTCGTTGGAAGCGCAAAGTTCTAATAAGTTTTAGGGACCTGCATGTGAAGCATGAGAGAGCGAGCGACATCAAGCAGATGTCGATTCTTACGTTCCGCGACTCCGTTTTGTTAGGGGGTATAGACACACGATGTTTGGTGAATGACCCCAAATTCAGAGCATAGATTTGCAAATTCGTGGTTAGTTTATTCGCGAGCATTATCTGTGCGAAGAGTTTTGATGTTCGCGGAGAACTGCGTGCGTGTCTCAAGGAGGAATGCACAAAAGACACGGGGAAGCTCGGAGCGATCACGAAGTAAATATAGCCACGTCATTCGTGAATAATCATCAATAAAAGTTACAAAATAACGATATTCAGAAATGCTAGTGATTTTGTACGGACCTCAAATATCAGAGTGTACTAAAATAAAAGGAGCAGAGCTCCGAGTACAATGAGATGGAAAAGATGAACGGGGCTGTTTGCCGAAAATACAAGATTCACACTGAAAAGGAGGAAGAGATACATCTGGTAGAGCCTTTTGGAGGACCGGTAAAGGAGCATGCCCAAGACGCCGATGCCAATCGATGGAGGAGACGGAGGAGAGGATAGTTGGAGAGTCATCAAGAAGGTAGAGCCCGTTCTGCAGTTGTCCCTTACCAATGATATTCTGCGACCGTCGATCCTGTATCAGAAAAGAAGATGATGTAAATGTTACAGAGCAGTTTAAATCAGCAGTGAGGTGACCAATATAAAGTAAATTAAACAGGAAGCCCGAAACATGAAGAGCCGAGCGTAGAGATAGAGAAGAAGTGAGAGGGATATCAGCAGAGCCCATTGGCCACTGTGAGACACTTAGGATGAGGAGAATTAAGGCACTGATGTGGCCGCAGGGAGGTGATTTGATGAGTGGCTCCTGAATCCACTATCCAGCACGGACTAGTAGGGAGACAAGCGATACCTTTATTTGAGATGGAGGCAGCAGAGGCCGGTGGGCGGCAGAGCAGACCCTGAAGTTGTTGAAGCTGGAGCGGGACCTCTTCAAGGTCAGGAGTACGAATGACAGAGGAGTCGTTGGCAGCAATAACAGCAAGCGAACGAGGAGGAAGCCCATGCTTGCGGTAGCAAGTGGCCTCAAGGTGGCCGTCCTTACCGTAGAAGGAACACTTAGGTCGTGGTCGGACACCCCGACCTCTGCCCCGAGAACCTGAACGTCCCCTACGAGCTGGAGGAGGGAGAGGCAGTAAGGGCGTACAAAACTGCTAAAGGAGGGCCGGTGACAGAGGTCCAAAATTGTCAGGAGGTGGTGAGACCTTCAACAACATAGAGCACACATCAGATAGGGACGGAGTAGCAGCAGAGGAGAGGATCTGAGCACGAACACTCTGAAGATGAGGCGAGACACGAGCCATCATCATGACCACACCGACGGCTTGTTTTTGGGCACATTGGGCAACGAGATCCATCGTAGGGGGCTGATGTTGAATCCAGGCTTCAAACAGAGTCTTGACCCGAGCAACAAAGGAAGTGAGGTCGGCGACCCCGCCAACGTCAAGAGTTTGAAGATCTGTTATGATGTCATACATGTGCTGGAGACTATCTTTGCTGGAATAGAGAGAATGGAGTTCATCCCACATCGCCTTAGCCGTCTCGTGTTACATGGCCATGCGATAAGGTTCGCCATAAAGGGAGTTGAGGAGCCATGTCTGAACGAGACCATCGTTGCGCAACCAGTCTTCAGTAGGAGCAGCGGGAACAATTTGAGTCAAGTGATGTAGAAAGCCTTTGGACTGAAGAACATGGCGAACAGAGTGCACCCACTCCACAAAGTTCTTCTTCCCGGCTAAAGAAATAGTGGTGATCCGCAATTCATCCCGGAGTTCAGTGACGAGGGTTGGGCGGTCTGCAGAAGAGGAAGCCGCCTGTCCGGTAGAATCAAGAGATGAACCCATGGCAAGGCGGTCAGGAGGCTAGATCGACGGCGAGAAGACCAACGAATTGAGAGGAGACCGCGCGAGCAGATCAGACAAACAGAACAACGAGCAGGAGGCCGTACGGTAAACCGTGCGAGAAGACTGCCCGGTCTCAGTGACAACACACCAGCGACAAGCCGCCGCGACTAGAGAAGAGGAGAAGCCGCACGGTTACGATGATAACACACCAGCGACAAGGCAAAGGAGAGGCCGCGACCAAGATGCGGAGTGGGTAGAGAGGGGAAGCCGCTGCGACTAGATAAGAGGAGAAGCCACCCGGTCACGGTGACAACACACCAGCGACAAGAAAGATGCCACGAACAACATGCAGAGCACGCAGTAGAGAGGAGAAGCTGCAACGATAAGAAAATTCGCAGCAACCAAGCAGAAAAGAAACCACGCGAGAAGTCCGCACGGTCACTGTGAGCACACCAGCGACAATGAAAGATGCTGAGACCAAAATGCGGAACCCGTAGCGTTTAGGGAAGCCGCAGCGACCAAACAGAGAAGAAAACCGCGCGAGAAGTCCGCACAGTCACAGTGAGCACACCGGTGGCAAGGAAAGATGCCGTGACCAAGATGCGGAGCCCGCAACAGTTAGGGAAGCAGCAACGACTAAGAGAAGTTGCAGCGAGACGAGAGGAGGGCAGCGAGAAGACGGGTAGAAGAGGCACGCGGTGAGAAGGCGAGAACTAGGCGGCAAGGCAAGTAGATAAGGAGACCGCAACAAGTAGACAGGGAGCGGGTAGACAGGAAGAAACCGCGCGGTTAGAGGGAAAAGGGAAATGACCCCACCTAACAGAGAGAGTTATAAAAGGTCCAAGAGGAAGAAGAAGAGGAGGAGATGGAAGCCACGAGAGAGAGAGAGAGAGAGAGCAGGAGGAGCAGTTAGAGAGGACTTAACTGTGCGGGAAGCAGCGGTTAGAAACGGGCTTAACCGCACGGGAAACAGCGGTTAGAAAAAGAGTTAACCGCACAGAGCACCTGTTGCCTTTGATACCATGTGGATAAAACCTCAAACTTGTATATACTTTCTCAATAATCAAATACAAGGTATGAATACACATTTATAAGAGGGAGAAAGAGAGAAGAGATCCATATACATGATGCGGGACAAAGATGAGAGAAGAAGAAACAAAAACAAATGGGCTCCATCATGGGCCTCTATACATGGACTTTTCCAACAAGTGTGTTAGGCTTTAGAGTTAATTTAATTTTGTATTTGTATTAATGACCTCCTATATATTATGGAGAGTCTCCTTTTCCTAATGTAATTTTCATTTTTCTCCCGCACAACATGGTATCAGAGCTTGGGATGCCCTAAATCGTTCCGCCTCCGCTCGTTCCGCCTTCCGCTCAATCCACCGCGCTAGCGCCTCCAGCGACTGTTCCGTCTCTGCGACCCCACTCCGCCAGCGTCTCCAGCAGTTGTTCCGTATCTGCGACCCTGCTCCGCCTGCCTCCGCAACTGCGCGTCGACTGCCCCGCTCCGACCAACGCTCACCTCCAGCGCCCCTCTCTGCCTACGACACCTCCGCACAACCTCCAGCGTCCCCTCTCCGTCCTCTACGCCTCCTCCGCCAGCATCCCCCCTCAGGCACAACCTCCAGCCCCCCAGATTTGGTTTCTGGATGCCAAATCTCGGCGGTGATGTCCGTATGAGGCGATTCCCTGGATTTCTGGAGTCCATTTTTTCTGCTTAAGGGATGACTATCACTGTTCCCTTCTCTCTCTTCCTCGGCTACCTTGTCGGGTTCAACTGAGCACGTCTCTTTCTATGAGAAGTTTTGTGGGTCTTGCCTCTTTATCCTTTTTTTGGTGTCCTTCTCGAGATTTCTATCCTCGAGTGGCTATGGAAGGGAGCGTTGAGTTTCCATCTTTGTCCTCCAGTGCACATGTTGAATCCTCTCTGATGTCAAAATTGGGCTCCAACCGTGTCCTCCATGACCACGGGAGCCCTCGACTTACCACCATGAGGCTTCATGACACAAATTACCTCCCGTGGGCTCGGTCTATCACTCTTGCTCTTAAGAGCCGTCGTATGTTTGGTTATGTCTCGGACACTACCGCGGCCCCCACCCTACCTCTACCGAATGGTCGCAATGGGATTCCGAAAATTCCACGGTCATGTCGTGGCTTCTCAATTCTATGCAAGAGAGCATTGCTAGGAATTACCTCTTCCTTGATACTGCGGCGGATATTTGGAAAAGAGCTGAGGTTACCTATTCCTATAGGGGAAATGCCGCTTAGATCTTTCAACTTTGCCGGCGGATTTTCCTATTGCGTTAAAGGGATCGTTCTCCTTCCTCCTATTACCTGTAATTTACTCAGCTCTACCAAGAGTATGACCACTATGATGCTCTCAACCTTGTCTATTCCGAAGATGAACTTCTTGTTCGGGCTCACGAAGAAGTAAGAACGCAATCGGATCTTTGAATTTTTACATGGCTTGCAACGGGACATTTTTGACCAAATTAGTGTTCAGATCCTTGGTCGTGCTTCTCTTCCCTCCTTGCCAGAGGTTTTTATTGGCATGTTATTTATTATTGGCATGTTATTCTTTATGTGCCTCTTGTACTTACCTGGACGGGGTTTAGGGGTGATCAAGAATGCCTCTTGCCTAAGTCTGTATCCTCCATTGCACTTTGGAGGAGTATAGACTTACCATCTCCCAAAGTGGGAGAGTGAACGTCATATATACCTTTCCCCTTTGAGGATGAATGCAATTTACTTTCCTCTCATTTAATTTGGTATCAGAGGAGGGAAAATGATCCCGACCTTGATTCGCCCTAACCCCGACCCCGCTTCGCCAGACATCTTCCCTGCGATTTCTTCCCGCATCGCGAAGGCGTTCTCCGTGCAATGTGAGGGCTTCGTCCTCCCGCTACTGCTGCCGTCCTACTGCTGCTGCTGCCGTCTGCCTGATCCCGACCTCCGCCTTCTCCCGCGATTTAGTTAGGATTCTCGGCTTCTTCCGCCGACATCTTCCCGCCGTTCTCCTTTGCTACAGCCGGCTTCCTCCTTTTTTCCCCTTTAATTGTTTCTTCCACCGCCGATTTGGTTGGTGTTTACCGCCCCTTCCCTCACTTCTTTTCTTCTCATGACCTAGATCTGTGATCTATGGTCTTCCTTCCTTTTTAGGGATGAGTTTTTCCTCTTCTGTTTAAGGGTTTCTCTTCTTCCCATCTCATGGATTCCTCCCTCTTTGGTTCGAATGATGGATTTGCTCGACGCATTACTACCGCCCTTCTCAATGAAAAAACTTTATCGCTTGGTCCAACTCCGTGCGAGTCCATCTTGCCGGACATGACAAACTTGATGAGCTTGACCTAATGGTGTTCCCAAGCCTTCCGACGAAAAGGCTATCCGTCAATGGCGCACGGAAAATTTCAAGATTCTCGGGTGGCTTCAGTGCTCCATGGAGCCCCGCATTTACGAGCAGTTCATGCGATTCGATTCAGTGTCGTCTCTTTGGGCTGCCTTGACGCATACCTACAGTCACACACGCGTTGATACGCGGATTTATTCTGTCTTCCAGGAGATTTCTACTGCTCATAAGGGGGACCGTTCTATGCACGAGTACTTTACCTTTCTCTCAGGGAGATTCCGAGAGCTTTCTGACCTTGAGCAGCTCAGTGCTTTTCCACATCCAGAGGATCTTCTTGTTGCCAAGCGACGGCAGGAGAAGCGGGAGACTTATCAGTTCCTGATGGGCTTGAGGCCCGAGTTTGAGCAGATTGGGGTTCAGATTGTCAGCATGAACCCTCTTTCTGATATCTTGGATACTTATTCCATGGTGGAGGAGCATGAGCGTCGTGCCCGCCTGACAGATGTTTTGCCCGTTCCAGCTTCTGTTCCTATTCCAGACCAAATGGCCCTGGCTTCAGGTCGTCCTTCTTCTGCACGTGGGGGGTGCACTTCTACCTCTAAGGGTCGCGGGGGTGGCCGCGACAGCCCATTTACCTCTGTTCATTGTCAGCACTGCCTCCGGACTGGTCATGAGAAGGCCCGATGCTGGCTGTTCTTTCCTCACCTATGCCAGCAGTCCCCTGTCACGCGTGTTGTAGCCGCCACTTCTTCCGACTTTGGGTGCCAACCTGATTCCAGTGCCTCTTTCGGGGCTCCTTCCGCCGACTGGAGTCAGCTTATGGCTCAAGTGCAGCAACTCCAGTCTCAGCTTCAGCTGCACTCTCCGTTTCAGACTTCGCACCAGCCTCTTCCTGCTCAACTGTTACCTGCCTCCTCGTCGTTCTCGTTGACTTCAGCGTCTGCGTCAGGTACCCCGATGGCCTTTCATGTCACTCAAGATGGGTCCTCTTCTCCCTGGGTGATTGACTCTGGGGCCACTGATCACATGACTGGTGAGACACGCTTGTTCTCTTCTCTTGAGTCTCCGAGCGTCCATCGGCAGGTTCGCCTTGTCGATGGCTCTGTAACCCCCATCCTTCACCGGGGAACAGTTCCTCTGACTCCCTCCTTCTTGGACTCAGTTCTTCATGCTCCTAAACTTGCTTTAAATCTTCTTTCTGTTAGTCAATTGACTCGTTCGTTGCACTGCTCGGTGACATTGTTTCCTTCTGGCTGTGTTTTTCAGGACCTGACCACGAGTAGGACTTTTGGCTACGGTCGTGAGCGCGACGGGCTATACCAGCTGGATCTTCCACCTCCTTCGCCCTGTCTCTCACCCCCATCCATCGTTGTTGTTACTACTTCACCTGCTATTTGGCATGCTAGACTGGGGCATGCGAGTCCTCAGATCGTGTCGTCACTTTTTCCGAGTGTCTCGTTTGAGAACTCTTTTCAGTGTGATGTGTGTCAGCTTAGTAAACATACACGAACTACCTATCCTGTTTCTGTTTTTCGTAGTTCTGCACCGTTTGATATTATCCATTCAGATGTTTGGGGACCTGCCCCGGTTGTTTCTTATGATGGTTTTTGGTATTTTGTTATTTTTATAAATGATTTTACTCGTTGTTGTTGGATCTATCTTATGCGTGCCAAATCTGATGTTTTTGATTTATATACTCAGTTTACTAATATGGTTACGACTCGGTTTTTCTCTCGTATTCGGGTCCTTCGCTCCGATAACGGGGGGAGTATACTTCTTCCTTTTTCACTGCTTTCCTTGCTACCCAAGGAACCCTTCATCAGTTCTCCTGTCCCTATACACCAGAACAGAACGACGTGACGGAACGCAAGAATCGTCATCTCTTGAATGTGACCCGATCTCTTCTACGTGGATCTCATGTCCCCAAGTCGTTTTGGAGTGCCGCCCTTCTTACGGGGACTTTCTTGGTCAACCGTCTGCCTTGTCAGCCTTTAGCGAGTCGGATACCCCTTAGTCTTTTATCTCCCCACCGCCCTCTGTTTTCTGTCCCTCTCCGGGTGTTTGGGTGTGTGTTTTGTCCAGGACCGTCGTCCGACTCGGACAAAGCTTGATGACAAAGCTATCCGGTGCTTATTTTTGGGGAATTCCTCTTCTTCCAAGGGCTATAGGTGTTTTGACCCCTCTTCTCGTAGGACTTTTCACTCCTTGGGTGTTACGTTCTTTGAGGATGTCCCCTTCTATGGTACCTCCTCTGTCCCTGTTGCTCCTGCTCCGCCACGGCTGGCTCCGGTTGCCCTTGCTCCGCTGCACGACTCTCTTCCGTTGCAGACCTACAATCGTGGCCCACGTGGGCCCTATCATGTCCACCCCATTCTTCGGGATCCACTGGTTACGCCCAGCTCACAGGACCTTGTGTCACATCCCCTGGCAGGTGATATTCTTCCCTCCTCTGACTTACCTAGTGCACTTCGCAAGGGTAAGCGTTCTTGTGTTACTGGCCATCCTGTGGCAAGCTATGTGTCCTACTAACATCTTTCTCAGGATTACCAGGCTTTCCTGACTGCTACCGACCAGATCTGAGTTCCGAGTTCGATAACTGAGGCGTTCCAGCACCCTGAGTGGGTGGCGACCATGGAGGATGAGATGTCCGCACAACAGAAGGCGGGCACCTGGCGTTTGGTCCCTCTTCCTGCAGGTCGGAAAACTATTGGCTGCCGTTGGGTTTACACTGTCAAGTATAATGCTGATGGTTCTCTTGACCGTTACAAGGCCCGTCTTGTCGTGAAGGGCTTCACTCAGACTCTTGGGGATTACAGCTTGACTTTTGCCCCGATGTCCAAGCTATCTACTGTCCGTCTGCTTGTCTCTCTCGCTGTCTGCCATGGGTGGCCTCTTCATCAGATGGACGTGAAGAATGTTTTTCTCAATGACAACCTTGCTGAGAAAGTTTATATGGATCCGCCCCCCGGTTACAAGCTTCGGGGGGAGTATTTGGGCCGTGTTTGCCTTTTACAGAATTCCTTGTATGGGCTGAAGCAGTCTCCTCGTGCGTGGTTTGAGCGGTTTGGTACTGTTGTGCTTCAGAGTGGGTTCACCAGATGTCATACCGACCACACATGCTTTGTTCGGACTGCTGTGGATGGACGTAGGGTTATTATTCTTGTCTATGTGGATAATATCATTCTTACCGGTGACGATAGCTCAGGGATACTTCAGATCAAGGGGGTTCTACAAAAGGCATTTGAAGTGAAAGATTTGAGGCATCTGAAGTACTTTCTCGGGATTGAGGTTGTCAGATCTCAACAGGGGATCTCTTTGTCTCAGCGCAAGTATACACTTGACCTCTTAAGTGATACTGGTCTTCTTGGGTGCTCTCCTGTGTCTACACCCATGGATCTGAACCACCACCTTCATGCCGAGTCTGGTGATCCTCTCACTGAACCGAGCAGATATCAGCGCCTTGTTGGCAGACTTATCTACTTAACCAACACTTGCCCTGACATTAGCTTTGCTGTGAATGTGGTCAGTCAGTTCATGCATGCTCCCCGGACTTCTCACCTAGATGCAACATTTCGGATCCTCCACTACTTGAAGGGTTCTCCTGGCTTAGGGCTCTTCTACCGTTCATCTCCGGCCCTTGATCTCACTTGTTACACGGATTCTGACTATGCTGGTTCCCTTACTAATCGACGTTCTACCTCAGGGATGTGCACTTTCTATGGTGGCAACCTTATTTCCTAGAAGAGCAAAAACCAGAATGTTGTCTCCCGCTCGTCTGCTGAGACTGAGTACCAGGCTATGACCCACGACGCTACTGAGCTCCTTTGGCTGCGTACCATCTTGACCGAGCTTGGCTCTCCTCCCTCTGGTTCTTCGACTCTTGTGTGTGACAACCAGTCCGCTCTCAGGCTTGCCTCCGACTCAGTTCTGCACGAGCGGACTAAGCATATTGAGGTTGATGTTCACTTTCTCAGGGAGCACATCCATTCAGGGACACTTGAAGCGTCCTATGTTCCCTCCGCAGAGCAGATTGTCGATGCCTTCACCAAGGCGGTTGGGCCTTCCATACTTCTCTCTACATGTGGCAAGCTGGGCTTGCTTGACCTTTTCGCGCCAGCTTGAGGGGGAGTATTGGCGTGTTATTTATTATTGACATGTTATTCTTTATGTGCCTCTTGTATATATATATATACCTTTCCCCTTTGAGGATGAATGCAATTTACTTTCCTCTCATTTAATTGTTTTCAACCTTGTTCAGCAGGAGTTTGATCGACTCCAGACTCTACACACTGACCCTACTCTTGACAGCTCTGCTCTTGCTGCCCATGTTTGTCCAAGTGGGCATCCTCCGCGTGATTTGCTCTCGAAGTCTGGGGAGAAGGATCACCGTATTTTTGTTGTTGCAGTTATCAACCAGTTCATGCATGCTCCCAAGTCACACCACTTGGATGCTGCTCATCGGATTCTGAGATATCTCAAAACTTCACCGGGATGTGACATTTTGTTCTCTCCAGCTAAAGAATTATCCATTGAAGTTTTCACAGATGCTGATTGGGCAGGGTCTGTTGATAATTGGAAATCCACGATCGAGTATTGTACTTTAGTGAGGAGAAATCTGGTGACTTGGAGGAGCAAAAAACAGCATGCGGTTGCTAGATTCAGTACTGAAGCAGAATTCAGAGCGATGGCCCCGGGCATATGTGAAGGAATGTGGAATCGAACCCTTCTACTTGAGCTTGGGATTTGAAGCAATGACCCGATACGTTTATACTGTGATAACAATGCCGCTATTAACATTGCTCACAATCCTTTTCAGCATGACCGCACTAAACACGCGGAAGTCGATCGTCATTTCATCAAAGAAAACATTGTGAGGTGAGTTATTAGCACTCCGTTCGTCCCTTCGGATCTACGGCTGGTTGATGTGCTCATAAAGGCCTTGTCTCATAAGATTTTTGGTAACATTATGCCCAAGTTGGGTGTGACAGATATCACAAGCCCAACTTGAGGGGGAGTGTTAGGCTTTAGTGTTAATTTTATTTTGTATTTGTATTAATGACCTCCTATATATTATGGAGGGTCTCCTTTTCCTAATATAATTTTCATTTTTCTCCCGCACAACAAGGTGATATGATCACCACTTGGCGACTCGATTCGTGACCCTCTCACGGAGAGTAATTGACACAAGTCAAGAAAACTAAAAAAGCTTACACAAGGGAACAAAATACTTCAATACTTCTAACAAAAAATTGGTTTCCTCTTACATCTATGTCACCTTCCCTATTATAAATGAGGTTTGGCAGAGGCTTTTTTTTTTTGCAAGGATGAATTGACAAAAAGAGTTTCTTAATGAATAAAAGTTACTAAAAGGGTACTTCAATGTACTTCTGCGTTAAAATAAAGATGATGAGGGTTTTTTAATGAACATGAGTTACTAAAAGATGAATTAACGATCCTTTCATTAAAAAGAGGGTAAAGGGAAAACAAAAGGATGCATAAGGAGCACTTGGACTCTGAGAAGGGCATGTCGCTTTCTAGATAACCCACTCCTCCACAGGCATTCGTTGGGTTAACACAAATCGTGACCAATGGGTTGGATGGGTCAAAGTGATTGGACTCTCTTATAAGGGTTGATAAATCTAACCCAAATGAATTTGATTTGGGTTCTTCTTGACCTTCTAGCTCAATTCCTTTGTTTTCATTCCTTCAACCTCATTTATAGTTCTTTCCTGACTATTCACCCTTCCAATGTCCTCAAAACCTTTTTATCTCTCTTGCATTGAACGTCTTATAATTATTTCTATTGGATTTTATCTTCCGCATATATTGACTCACATTATTATTTGTCCAGTCATACATATATAAAACAGTTAATCCATGGGAAAATCCTATATCCTTGACTATTTAGCATACTAATCAGTCAACGGCATTCTGAATCATAATTCACCCAAAACAAGTTGTTCAATGGATTTTTTCGCATAAAAGGGAACAAGTACCTTACCGGTTTCCACATGAAATACATGTATAAGTACAATCACTTTCAGAATCATTAGAGCAACACAGGCAGAATGTTTTTGTCCAAGATCCATTCAAACTCCTATATATTGATAATGCTTTATGAAGGGATTCCTTGATCTGAGTAGAAATGATAACTCTTTCAGTATCTTGGCCAAATTATAATCCTCGACAAGAAAGTGCTGGGTCAAATTAGCGTACTTTTATGAGCTCCACGGACAAAGTACCAAGGTTACCAATTAAAGGTTCCACATAAGCATAGCACTGGAGCATCCAATTTTTGACCTTACCAAATTCAAGAGCAACCATAGCCAGCTCTGGGCAGTCAAATGCATCAGATTGTCCTTGCTCCTGCACAATGGAGGCCTTTGGTCACATATTGATGTATAAAACAAAAACATGTTATGCATAGATTCCTAACTGGGCTATGATACAGTACTTCTGATCTTTATAAAGCTTCTCATATTGTCTGAAACCATAAGATTAATAATAGATTCAAGCACCAAATAAAAATGCCCATTTTTCACATACATTTCTGAAAACAACATAGAATTACAAAGGTACTATTGATTGAAAGAGTGGAAGAAAAAAACATGTATCTGAATAATGCATAATAGGATGGACAATTTACAAAGAAAAGTTCTTTTACGAGTATGAGGAATTTATATCAAAGCTAAAGGTGTAATCGAAATAGGAAATCATAATAACATTCAGTAGGATATTCAATCAAAACTGAACCTTGTCGAAATGATTAAAATATCAAACTCATTGAGGTAGAATGACAATTAAAGGTTATATAACCAGTACACGAGGGTTCATGGAAGTACAATATTGAGAGAAGAATTGATTAATGCAGGCATCTACTTGCAACAAAAGAAGATTATTTCCAAGATCACACCTCATTATTTTCAAATTACAATAAAAGCAGATTAAACACTTGTCCAATGCTCACCTTATTGTGGTAGAATAATTGTTATGCTAAGCCGGTGTAGTGGATATCCACCGACATGGTCGACATGTCGGCTGACATAAATGTTTCATGAGCAAACCGACATGTTTCAGATATTATTTTTTTGGAAAATGTTCTATAGTAATATATCCTCCGATATATTATTGACCAATATATTCGTCAATATATCGGACGATATATCCCGATATTTTATCGACTGATTTTTCAATTTATTTTAATTAGTGTCTTTGATGAGTTGAGCTAATGCAAGGGGAGCCTTGGCGCAACCAGTTGAGGTGTTGTTGTGTGGCCTTGAGGTCACAGGTTCGAGTCCAGAAAGCGGCCTCTTGCAAAAATGCAGAGTAAGGTTTGCAGATATTTCACCCTTGTGGTGGGACCCAGCCTCGAACCCTTGCTATGCGGGGATGCTTGTGCACCGGGCTGCCCTTTGTCAGTGTCTTTGGTGTAATAAACAATAAAAAAATTGTTTCATTGTTTAGGTTATTTTTTGGCCTTCCTTTGACTTTCTTCCTTGCTCACATTCGTCATCGACTTTAATTATGCAAGATCTTTGAATTATGGACTAAAGGTTTTTATGACGATTGACGACACACACATGTTTATTCCCGCAGGAGGCGGTGATCGGCGACTCATTTGGGTGATCCGAGTCCGCGGATGTGCCCGGACGGTCGTCCTGAGTCTTTTCTACATATAATTTTATGTATTCCATGTTATATTTGGCACCCGATCGGCCCGAACGTTATTAGCCATCCGATCTGGGTGGCCTAGCTCTTTATTTTCCCTCTCCCGTATAAATACATGCGACTGAGTAGGGTATCGAAGATTGCCTATCGAACCCGGCCGGTCTTCTCGGTGGACTCCGGGCGGCGTCTCCTCACATTCGCAACTTCCTCCTATGCCACCCCCCTTCGGCCGAGCCTTCTCCAGCCAGCCCCGATCCAGTCCATTCTCCAACAGTCCAAACGCTGCTTTCCCTCGTCTTTCCCGATTCTGTTCAGCCTTCAACAACTCAATCAGAGCCTTCCCTCCTCTTTCCCGATCCCGTCCAGCCTACTACAGCCATATCGCCGACTCTTCCACCTTCCCCGACCCCTTCCAACCTCATACAGCCCCATCGATCCATCTTCCAACCAATCCTACCCTCCGACAACACTCTGTCAGCCATCCCCACCCCATCGACCCACCTACAGCCTTCCCCTCCTCCCTTGTAACCTATTCTATCACTCCTCATCGCCCCAACCTCCAAACCCATCCCTGTCTAGCCATTGCAGTCCACTTGTGGAGCCGCCCGTCGACCTAAGGTTGTTGTCGCAACTGATTCTTCTTCTCCAAATCACACAACTACATGCATGAGCAAGTCTTGGTATGGATGATACTTCTTTTTATGTTGAATGCTTGGAGTTAAACTATTGTTGTGGAATTTGAAATTTTTATATGTGCTTTGATCTCACTAATCGTCGTCTGATTTGCGGGATTTATTCGGTTACTTAATGATATTTGCGCCTCATTACAGTGGTAGTCCGTAAACCAATCTTTGATGGTCTTAGCTTGTTTTCCGATTGTGCAATTGTCTTAAAGTTTATTAAATTTTATTACTATTCTTTAGATCTTGAACCAGACTGTTTGCACCTTCATCTTATTCGCACTGCATTTAGGTTGCAACATAGTCGTCGAGTTATTGTCAGCCTACTCCTGCATCATTTGGTATCGAGGGCAGGTTCGGGTCGCATTTTATGCAAGGTAGTGGTAGGTTAAATCGATCACGAATGTCTGACCAGAACGTCACCGACGATCGGGCCTCCAATTCGAATTTAGACATGACGCCCGCGGAGTTTCAACGCTTAGTTCTCGAACAGTTTGCTACCCCTAAGAATGACATCGCTAGGGACAATACCAAAGTCGACGTATTAGGAGCCCTTAGAGGTCCAGCACCACCACCTCGATATGAGGAACCCGTGGAAGACCCTTAGGACGATCCACCACCGCTTGATAGACGAGCTAAAGAACTATCACGTTGGGATCCAGTTCCGCGTGTGAGAGGGACTCCCGAGCCCGTGTATGATTATCTTTGTGACCCCTCCCAGAGGGGGAACCCTCGTCCTCCCTATAAGCCACGTTCACCACCGGCCCGCAAAGGCTGTGGTCCTCCAGCACGACACGAATTCGACCCTGATGAGCCCAATGACGATTATTTAGCACCTCACCATAGAGCCACCGCGACTGAGGACGACCTTACTTGGCGTCTTCGTATTGATGTGTCGTCCTTCGATGGTCACCTAGATCCGAAGGCTTTTAGTGACTGGCTCATGAACATGGATCATTTCTTCGATTGGTACGAGATGAGCAATGAGCGGCACGTCCGGTTCGCCAAAATGAAATTGTTGGGACAGGAGAAAAGGTGTTGGACTAGCGTGGAGAGATCCTTAGAGAGAGATGGATACTATCGTGTAACCCGATGGACCAAGACAAAGAAGTGGTTGAAGGATAAATACCTTCCCGTATCGCTTCGAGATCAGCTCTCTGACCAACTCTACGCACTGCAACAGGGAACACTTTCCGTTGTTGATTACATGACACGATTCGACGAGTTGATAGTGAGGAGTGATATCTTGAAGGAGCCTATTGCGACCGCTTCTAGATTTAGAGTTGGACTTAAGGCCTAAATTCGGAGAGAGGTAATTCCTCACCGCGTAGAGACCGTCGAGCAGGTGTTCCAGCTCGCACTTGAATATCAGAGCTATCTACGCCTTGCAGGCCCGAGACAGGCCACACATCGGCCTGATGCCCCTACATTTGGTAGGCCTGACCCAGCCGTGGCCGCCACCCCTACCCCTCCCCACATCCCATCATATGCTAAGTGAAAAGCTATTGTCCCGGGAGCTGCCAGACCCGGGCCCGACCAGTGTTATTGGTCCTCGGGCAAAGGACACATTGCCGATTAGTGTCCCACTAGGAATCTGTTGATCGAGGATGAGGAAGAGACTAGTACTGAGGTAGATGATGCGGTAGTGGAGGAAATCACTGCCGAAGTTGAGAACGGTTAGGAGAGCGACACTGAGAGATCGTTTGAATTGGGAGTCATCTGACGCCTCCTTCACACCCCTCATGCCGAGGAGGATTGACGCCACACCACGATGTTTTACACGTATTTTCAGAGTGCAGGTGGCCCCTACAAACTCGTCATCGATAGTGTTAGTTGTGTGAATATTGTGGCAAAGAGGGGATTAGAGGGGATGGAGTTGTCCTCTGAGCCTCATCGACATCCCTATCGTGTCCTCTGGGTGGACAAGTTGGTCATTCAGGTCACATAGAGATGTCTTGTTCCGATTCTCCTAGCATCCATAGAGGACAAAGTTTGGTGCGACGTCATCCCGATGGACGTAGCACATGTTCTTCTAGGACGACCCTGGTATACGATCGTGATGCTACGTGTTATGGTCGCTCCAACACATGTGTATTCTTCGACAAGGGCGGAAGATCACCCTTACCCTGACCCAGCCAAGGGATTCCCCCAAGGGCCAGTTCGACCCATCCATTATCGCCAGGTCAGCTAGGCCTCTACACATTCCGAGGAGGCGTGATTTTCTGAGGGAGAGCTTATCGCATTGAGGAGATCATCAATGCGGGAAATGAGAAAATGATACTTCACCGTGATCTTGTTGATGACACGGCTGTCAACACACATGCGCCAACTCCCATCTTTCTTCGGGGTAAGAAGGGCAGGGATGACACATGGGCTTAAGCTCTCCCGAATAAAGTTCTTCCTAAGAAGATAATCGATCTGCCGCTTCAGCTCAGCAAGCCCCATCAGGTTCATGCAATAATGAGGCAAGTTGGGCAAAGATACCCCTGAGACTAAATCGATAGCGTGCTAGATATTTCTCAATGGAGGAAGCTTATCGGGGAGCTCCCCAGGCATAATGTCAGAATACTCATCTAGCAGGCGTCGAATATCCCCAGATCTTCTCGAATATCGACTTGCGGAGCAGTGTCCATCAGATTAGGGTGAGAGAAGGGGACGAGTAAAAGACGGACTTCAAGACGAAGGATGAATTTTATAAGTGGTTGGTTATGCCGTTCGGACTGTCGATTGAGCCAAGTAGATTTATGAGAGTAATGACGCATATCCTACGACCTTACATGGGTAAATTCCTAGTAGTTTACTTCGATGATATACTGATTTACAGTCGGAACTGCATTGAGCACTTCCGAGACTTTCGTTTGGTATTTGATCTCCTACGGAAGGAGCATCCGTATGTCAACCTGAAGAAGTGCTCGTTCTAGACTACATCAGTGCATTTCTTAGGCTATATTGTCTCTTCAACCGACATCTCGGTTGACCCTTATAAGGTAAAGTCTATCCGTCAGTGGTCCATCCTGTGTAGCATCCATGAGGCCTGGAGCTTGCACGGACTTGCAACCTTCTACAAGTGGTTTGTCCGAGGGTTTAGTTCCATCATGCACCCCGTACGAGCTACCTCCGTAAGGGAGATTTTATCTGGATGGCAACGACCACCAGGCTTTTTCTGGCTTAGCCTGAAGAAGGGCGTTACTCGGGTCGTTCGTCATTGTCGCATCTGCCATACGACAAAGTGATTACGATAGTCTATAGGTCTTTACACTTCGTTATGTATTCCGCAAAGACCATGGGTAGGTATTAATATGGATTTCGTACTCGGGCTTCCTAGCACGTTGTGGAAGTTTGACTCTATTTTCATTGTCATGGACCGTTTCTCGAAGATGACCCACTTTATCCCATGTCGTAGGACCTTCGATGCATCCCACATGGCTGGTCTATTCTTCAGGGAGGTATTCAAATACAATGGGTTGTCCACTTTATCATCTCTGATCGTGACGTCCGCTTTATGAGTTACTTTTGGAAGACGTTGTGGAAGAAGGTCGGTACGATACTGAAGTTTTCCACCGCCTACCACCCACAAATGGATGGGCAGACAAAAGTCGTCAACTGTACTCTTGGGTCCCCTTTGCGTTGTCTCGTTCGGGATAGTCCGTCCACTTGGGATTTCGTCTTGGCTGTTGCGGAGTTTGCATACAATAGTTTGGTTAATAGGATCACCGGTCTGAGTCCATTTCATGGCATACTAGGTTACGAGCCTAGGAAAATGGTCGACCTGATTGACGTTCCGTTAGAGGCCTAACCTAGCGAGTCTGTCGAGTCTTTTATTCAACACATACATGCACTTAATGAGACAGTACAAAAAAAGATAGCAGGTAGTAATGAAATTTATAAGGCTCGGGCCAATCTGCGCAGGAGGGAACAGGTTTTTGACGTTGGAGAACAAGTTATGATCCGCCTTCGATCTGAGAGGCTCCCACAGGGGGCAGCGAAGAAGTTAAGTGCCTGCTGAATGGGCCCCTACACAGTCATTCGACGGATTGGTACGAACACTTATGAGGTTGATATCCCTCCGACAATGAGAATTGACTGGGTATTCAATATAGAGGATTTAACTCCCTACTACAAGGAGCGAGTGTATATGGATCAACTATCCCCAACTACCCCTGAGCCACAGCTTGCCCCATCCCTCTTTAGCCCGTCTACCCCAACCATGCCCAGGAAATTGCGGACAATTGAGCACCACTCGGAGGACTATGCCACCCTACCGACAGTTCCACCAACACCACTTTTAGATGGAGATACATTGCTTCCATAGTTGCTAACGCCTACCGGAAATGCACTACAGATCATTGGTTATGAATTCACTACGATGGGCGTTCGGGTTGTTCTGTGGTACCTGATTATTGGCTAGCCCGTCCGGTTTCTGATGACACTTGTATTTCTGCTGAATAGCTCGAGAGACTCACCCCGGACTTACGCCAAGAGTATGACCGTCTCCACTCACCGGAGATGAGTGCCTTCAAGTCGGGGGGAGTTGATGGCGATCGACGACACACACATGTTTATTCCCGCGGGAGGCGGTGATCGGCGACCCATTTGGGCGTCCGAGTCCGCAGATGTGCCCGGATGGTCGTTCCGAGACTTTTTTATATATTATTTTATGCATTTCATGTTGTGTTTGACACGCGGTCGGCCCGAATGTTATTAGCCGTCCGATCTGGGTGTCCTAGCTCTTTATTTTTCCCCTCCCCAATAAATACATGCAGGTGTGGCTGATTAGGGTATCGAAGGTTGCCTATCGCAGCCAGTCGGTCTTCTCAGTGGACTCTGAGAGGAGCCTCCTCACGTTCGCAACTTCCACCTACGCTCCCTTCAGCTGAGTCATCCCCAGCCAACCACGATCCCATCCAGCCTCAAAAAACCCAAACACAGCCTTCCCTCCTCTTTCCTGATCCCGTTCAGCCTCCAACAACCCAATCGCAGCCTTCCCTCCCCTTTCCCGATCTCGTTCAGCCTCCTACAGCCATACCGCTGACCTCCACCTTCCCGGACCCTGTCCAGCCTTATACGTCCCAATCGATCCTTCTTCCAGCAAATCCCACCCTCCAACAATCCTCCGCCAGCCAGCCCCATCCCCTTCGGCCCACTTACAACTTCCCCTCCTCCCTTGTAACCTATTCCAGCCCTCATCTCCCCAACATCCAAACCCATCCCTGTCCAGCCACTACGGTACACTTGTGGAGCCCCCTTCGACCTAAGGTCATTGCCGCAACCGATTCTCCTTCCCCAAATCACGTCGCCGCATGCATGAGCAAGTATTGGTATGGAGGCTACTTATTTCTCTTTATGTTGAATGCTTGGCGTTGAACTATTGTTGTGGGATTTGAAATTTTCATATGCGCTTTGATCTTACAAATTGTCGTCTGATTTGCGAGATTTATTCGGTGTACTTGAATGATATTCACGCATCATTTTGTTGGTAGTTCGTAAACCGATATTTGATGGTCTTAGCTTGTTTTCTGATTGTGCATCATAGCCATCGATTTATTGTCAGCCTACCCCTGCATTAGGTTTCTTATCTTCCGTTTGTTGATTGAGAGAGCACATGCGTACCTTAGGGTTTCCGTCTCATTCAACCTTCTTTGCAAATAAGCCGACCAAACCTTTAATACAATTAGCCACTCTCTCGGTTATGGTCACCACCCAGTGAATCTATGTTAGCTTGACACTTAACACCCCCCTCAAGCTAACACCATAACCATTCAACATCCCGAGCTTAAGGGAGCGAGAATGAAGAGATTTACCAGAAATACCTTTAGTGAGCATGTCAGCAAATTGATCTTCAGATGTCACAAACACCATAGCAACAATTTGATCCTGAATTTTATCCCGCACAAAGTGACAATCGATTTCAATGTGCTTCGTTCTTTCATGGAAGACAAGATTGTTGGATATATGAATGGCAGTTTGATTATCACAATAAAGATGCATAGCCTCAAGAACAGGGAAACCCATTTCCCTCAAGATAGATTTAACCCAGATGAGTTCACAGGTTGTGACACAATACTCTGCTTTAGTGGAGGAACGTGCGACAAAATTTTGTTTTTTTACTTCTCTAGGAAATAAGATTGTCACCAACAAAGATAGTATATCCACTCGTAGATCTTCTGTCCAGGGAAGAACCCGCCCAATCAGCATCACAGTACCCGTGGGCCTTCAGGTGGCCATGATCTTGATAGATAATGCCCTTTCTGGGGTCCTTTTTTAAGTATTTGAGAATCCGCAGGACAACTTGATAATAATGTACTTTAGGATTGTGCATGAATTGGCTCACTAGGCCAACGACGAAGGAGATATCAGGTATAGTAATTGTCAGATAAATCAACTTCCTAACGATTCGTTGAAATTCAGACTTCCTCTCAAGATCAAGAGAAGTCTCATTATGAATATCATACTTAGGGTCCACAGGACTATCCACAGGTTTGACTCCCAAATATCAAACATCACTGAGAAGGTCCAAAACATATTTACGCTGAGAGATCATAATCTTTCCTGGAGATCGAGGAATCTCAATTTCAAGGAAGTATCGAAGAAGACCCAAATTCTTGATTTAGAAAGCAAAAGTCAATTCCTCTGTAACCATAGTAATGTGGTGGTCACCTGTTCCAGTAATGATGATATCATCCACATAGACTATGAGAATAGTGGTACATTCCTCCCTTTTGTAAACAAAAACTGAGTGATCTGAAATACGAGTGAAATTTAGAAAAACAAGTTTGTCGCTTAGCTTGGCAAATCAGACACGAGGTGACTGTTTGAGACTATACAAGGCTTTCTTAAGGCGACACCCATGTCCTTTAAGAACATCCATACTAGGAGGAGTCATATAGATTTCTTCCTCCAATTCACCATAGAGGAAGACATTTTTAACATCGAGCTGGTGCAAAGTTCATGTCTTATGAGCAGCAATAGACAATAAAATTTTGTCCGAGTTCAGTATAGCGACCGGAACAAATGTCTCGTGGAAATCAACTCCATCAACCTGAGTGAAGCCTTTAGCAACCAATCTTGCTTTATATCTATCAAGAGTTCCATCTTGACGAAATTTAGTAGTATATAACTATTTGCATCCGACAGGGTGACGCCCATGTGGGATAAGACCAATTTCCAAAGTCTTTTGACGTTGAAGAGCATCCATCTCCTCCTCCACAGCCTTTATCCAATGGGGATACAATCTAGCTTCTGAAAAACTATTAGGAATAGAAATAAAGGAAACAAATACAAGATATGCTTGTAACGGGTGAGATATAGAGTGATACCCAACATACTTATCAATAGATATCTAGTCCGACCACTATGAATGTGGAGTGCAAAACATGGTCTCCTGAGTGGTGGTGTTGCTTGGATCTGGTGGAGTGGTGGCGGGTGGCGGAACATAAGTGTGACATTCTTCTCCAATATTTATGTTTTCCCTTCACTGGTAGACTTGAAGATCCTTCCTTCTCCTGTACACACGAAGATCTTTGGTTGGAATTTCCTTCCTAACAGGAATATTCACACTTCCTGGAGCAAGCACACCAACCAGAACAGGTAGGGATGGCAACATGTCACTCTCTCTTTTGCTCTCCTCCTGAAATGTGACAATTTTGCCTTCTCTGTCAGAAGTAAATTAAAAATCTCTTCCTCTCGCTAGTTCTCTCTCTCTCTCTTTATTCTCCTGACTCCGCACGCCCGTCGCCCTAGCCGCTCCAGACGCCGACCTTCTCCAGCGTCGCCCGCCCCCACCGCAACCATAGATCGACGGAAGTCCAAGGAGGCCTCCTCTTCTTCCCTTGAGGACTTTCCCGCTCAATCCCGAGCACGTAACAACTTGGTATCAGAGGGAACCTTCCTCCCCGCTGCCGCACCTCCCGATTCGCCTTCTCTTGCCCTTGCGGAGGCCGATCCAGCGTGTCTTGGCCGCCCGACGCTGTTCCGCCCGATAACACCGATCACGTGGCTTCTCCAATTCCATCGGACCCGACCCGCTAGCTTTCGCCTACCCGCAGCCTCCAGCACCTTCCGCCACTTCCTTCGCAGCGGATTCTCCTGGGTTCTTCACTGACCGGGGGTTTCCTCCTCGCAACATCTACCAGATTACTTCCTCCTCCCTCCCCTCCCCAACTGGGTTCTTCTACCATGGACGACGGTAATGGGGGCAGCCCTACTCTTGCTCAGATTTTGGAGTCTTTTAAGACGATGATGGCGGACAACCACCAATCCCTTCTTCCCGCACTCCGCCCTGACGGCATTCCGCCGGCCCCTCGTCCAACCACAGATTCATCACCATCCATCCCAGATCTACCAGCCGAGCACCGACCGCCTGATTTTCCCTCCCGCTCCGACCACTCCATCGTACCACGCTACGTAAAACTGGATTTCCGGATTTTTGACAGCCGCGAGGATCCCCTCACCTGGTTGACTCGTTGCGAGCAGTTCTTCACCACGCAACACACCCCATGGGAGGACTGGCTTGAAGTGGCCTCCTTCCACCTCATGGGCTCGGCCCAACTCTGGTTCTCGCATCTTCATCGGGAGAAGCCCGACCTCACTTGGGATGACTTTAAGGCTCAGTGCACTCTCCGCTTTGGAACTCCACTCGACAACAACCCCATCGGCAATTTGATCTCTCTCAAGCAATCTGGTTCCATTGATGACTACTTGGAGCAATTACAGGTGCTCCTGGCACGTGCTCCATCCATTCCCCCAGCCCACCAAGTGGCTTTCTTCACCGCCGGTCTCCACGAACGGTTGCGCATGGATGCCGAATTTCATAACCCGCCCGATCTCACTACAGCGATGAGTTTGGCTCGCCTCTGCGAGAAGCGCATTCTCATGGACCGACCGTACCTGAGCCGTCGCACTGGAGACAGCTCTTTTCGGAGTTCCAGCTAGTCCCACACAGTCGTTAGCTCCAGCCGCCACAGGCCCAGGGAAGGGGCACGACCCTCCACCATCCGGCGCCTGTTACACCAAGAGATGGAGGAACGACGTGCAAAGGGGCTTTGCTTCAACTGTGATGCGCAATTTGAAAAAGGGAACCGTTGCAAGTGGCTTTTTTGGCTCGAGGTTGATGACCCCTCAGATGAGGAGTTCGGGGATGACGGGCCAGGGGACCCGACGATCTCCCTAAATGCCATGTCCGGCCCTCACACTTCTGACACATTCCAGATGCCCATTACCGCCGGGGAACACCACCTTTTAGCCCTCATGGACACAGGCAGTACACACAACTTCCTTAGCGATCTAGCCGCCCAGCGGCTCCAGCTTCCCATCACCAGCTGCAGTCGCTTGCTCGTGGCCGTGCCGAATGTCGCTGCCATGGCCTGTACCGGGGTTTGCCGAGCAGTTCCCATTATTGTGCAAGACTATCATTCTCATGTCGACTTCTTCGTCATCGCTTTACGGGGATTCGATGCGGTTCTGGGCACGCGCTGGCTGCGCACCCTCGACCCTATTTTGTGGGATTTGGAGGGGATGTTGATGACTTCGGGTTCAGGACCCACCTCCAGGCAGGGTCAATATGAGCTCATCGAGGTAAACTACAGAGCTCGCAGAGGTAATACGTTGAGCTCGCCGAGGCGATCCGTTGAATTCGCTAAGGTGACCAGTTGAGCTTGTTGTGGTGAACTGCTGAGCCCGACGAGGTGACCCGCTGAGCTCGACGAGGTGAACTGTTAAGTCTGATGAGGTGACCCACTTAGCTCGTCGAGGTGAATCACTGAGCCCTCCAAGGTGACCTGCTGTCATGTCCACGTGTATTTCTGATCCTGGAGAATACGAGTAATACAATTAGAGTGGTAGTGGCAACTTGACATTAGGAAGAAAACCGGAGTCAACATGTGTTGTACTGTAAGCGGTCTTGGTGGTATCTTTCAACATAAGTATAGTTAATTGCATGTTTAGAGGGTGAGGAAAAGGGACGTCTAGGATGTGGAAACAAGGGGAAATGACAAGGAAACAAAGGAACATGCCAAGACATCAATACTTTAGGATTTCGTGGAGTTGGCACCACGATATATCACTGGATTTCGGGAAGAATCTTCTCCAAATTTCCATTAACCATCAAACCAGCCACCCTGTCTTCTATTTGTAATAAAACATGAGTAGAGAAAACATGTTAGACGTCTATGATTAGTCGTGCACGAAGGTTGTCCGATCTCACTAAATAAATTACTATAAAAAAACTAAATACATTAAACTAACAAAATGTTGCTCTGAGCACAATTGTGGACTCAAACCGTCCATTAGGCCATGCTAAAAAATGGCAACCAATCGGCCCCAAACATGCCTCGAAATTTGCTCCAATATCTTGTTGATCCCCATCAGACACACATGGAAATTGACTACGCTCAGGATCAGGACGACTCCGAATGATAGTGCATTATTGTCATCTTTCTTCTGTCTTAAGGATAAGACAAAATTTCAAGGGATGAGTTATTATACACATACACACTAATCAAGAGAGTAGACTAGATCCCCCGCCATCGAACAAGGGGACTACCATATTAGTCATGAAAAAAGTGGGGAGACATCTCAAGAATGCGCCATGTCATAATAAGTATGTGAAGTGCTTAACACCATTAGTATCATCATTATTAAGAGTCCTATTTCTTAGGAAAGTCTTAATTACTGGTAATTATGAGTCATTGTTAGGTGTGCTCATGAAGCCTATTTAAGTAAATTAGCTCTCAAGAGTTTGGTGAACACTCGTCTCTCCGGTTTATATCCCTTATTAAAATTTTAGTACAATTTCATCTTGAGTGCTCTCTCCTCTTATCTCATAAGCCATAACCCTAGCAATTTCTCCCATAACATCATATGCCATCAAAACTCATATAATGTCCTCTTCCATAAACTATTGCATGCACAATAATAAATCAATCTAGATAATAGCATTCTTAACTAAACAGTGGACAGAGTTTCTTACCTCAAGCTCCACTAATGAGGCCCAACACTTTTTACTGGGCTGACTGAAAAACTTGTGCACATTCAGTGCCCAGGAACTGTAGTTAAAGGATGAAAATAAGATTAAAGAACTTAATATTATCATAGAAAAACATCAAATCAAGGATATTGCAATAAATCATGTATATTTGACAATAATCATATTAATGATCTGATAATTCTTATAACTGAAACAAAACCAACAACAAGCTCCATATTAGTAATATCAAACTAAATAATAGAAGAATCTCTGATAATGCTTGCCAACGTTTAAAATATGAAAAAAGTACGGACAAACAAATGAAATAAATACTAAGGTCAAACTTTCAGTAATCAAACCAGTTAGAACACTTTATTAGTTAGTAGGCAGATCGTGTTAAAGTATTATGTGATCTGGAAGTAGTCAACTGGTTAGTTCCGCTGCCAACGTAATATAAGCTTATAAGGTTGCACATAATAACGCACGAAAAATTGGATAAATGATTGAGATAGCTCGATTCATATAGGATATGAATGGAAAGCCAAACTTGGATCAGTGGGAGAAGGTCTATGTCAACTTGACTGCATGTTGATATAGTGATATCGACTAGAAATCAAGGTGACATAGTGTATGTCATCTTGATTGTCAAATTCGACTAGACATGTCAAGTCGATTGACTAGACGGTCTAGCCGATCAACTAGAAGAATTCGACTAGTCAAGTTCAGTATTGACTGGACAATATCGGCTTGACATCAAGCCGATCGACTAGAAGTATTTGGCTGGACGAGTTCAGTATCGACTGGACAATATCGGCTTGACATCAAGCCAATCGACTGGATAGATTCCTCTAGACTGTTTCAGTATAGACTGGACAGAATCGAATAGATGGTCTATCTGACCGACTAGATTATCTAGCCGATCGACTAGAAGAATTCGACTAGACGATCAATGTACAACCTGGTATTCGCTGAGTGGGCCCCCCAGCGAAGCCAAGGATCCTCAAGCTCAGGCTGGTCAAGATAAGTGAGTGGGGTAGGCAGACCCACACTCGCCCAAAGAAAGTGAAAGCCTTTCGCCAGGTCGGGCAGAAGGGCTTTCGCCCAGGCAGGTGGAAGGATTATTGGATTAGGCGGATGGCATGAGGATCCCGCACTCGCTATGTGAGGAGCGGCGGGGGGATGCTCGGCTCACCCCAGCATTCGCCTCTTCAGGTGAGAGGTGCCTTCATTGGCCACTCGCTCAGTGGGGTCCATAGGTAAAATTACCTAGGTGCCCTTGAAGGTCTGCAAATAGCCTTTCAGAACAGCGGAGTTACGATGTTAGCAGACCCAAGTGGTCTGCATTTAGCTTTTTTAGAACAGCGGAATTACGTTGTTGGCAGACCAGGTTTGGAATTCTATAAATAGACCATGTGGGCACCTTTGGAGATGATCCGGTTGATTCTTTGGCTTCTTCTCCTTGGGTTATTTTGGTCAGGCTGCATCAGCCCTTCAAGGTGCCCAACTCAGCTATTGGCTTGGGAGGGGAAGAGCTCTTGAGATCTTCCGGGTGTGTGGTGGGACCTCCACGCTGCAGCCCAGGGTCAGTTTTTTTAACTCCTAGCAACTGGTCAGGGGCCCAAGTTTTGGAAAAGTGGGTGAGAGCTACCCCCTTAGATCCGGACTCTTGTTGAGGCCAAGTTTTGGCTCCAACATTTTTGATGCGATGAGCGTGGACTGTAGCTTACACAGGAAAATCTTGAGCTAAGCTTCATGGCTAGAGAGGAGGACGAAGGAGCTGGCTCGGGCGGCTCGCCACCCCCGGCGAGTGGGGTCACGATCGAGATGCTAGAAGACTTCAAGAGGGAGGTCCTACAGACCATCCACCTGGCATTCGCCGCGAGAGGCGAGTGGGCCACGCCTTCTGTTCCAGTTGTCGCGGCCCCATCCCTGGGAGAGAATGCTCCTGGACAGCGCCCCGGGAAGGAGGTCTCGGTTGAGAGCGGCGAGAGGGATCTCGTTGGGCGGGAGTTGTTCCCAGGGCAGGCGAGTGCGGACAGGGCCAGCGAGCCGAGGGCGCGAGATGGACCCACTCATCAGGTTGATGGAGGAAGCCCTTTCAGCGAGTTGATCGTCTCGGCCCCGGTTCCAGAAGGGTTCAGAGAGCCAGAGATATCCTACTACACGGGCAGGGATGACCTGGTACAACATGTTCAATGGTTCGAGGATGTCGTTTCTATCAGGCAGATGTAAGACGCTTTCAAATGCCGACTTTTTGTCATCACTCTGAAGGAGAAGGTCAGAGAATGGTTTCACTAGCTTCCCGCAAGTTCCATCTACTGCTTTGAAGACTTGCGATGCGGGTTCTTGTTGAGGTTCTCAACGTCGAAGAAGAGGAGGAAGGGAGCAGAGTGTCAGTTTGCTATCAAGCAGAAGCCGGAGGAGATGCTGGGGAGCTACGTTGACTGGTTCCAGGAAAAGATCCTTCCGGTTCATGATGTCCTGGGATATACCCTGATGCTCGCCTTCACCCTGGTTTTGAGGGAGGGGTTCTTCAGCATAAATCTGAAAAGGGTGCCCCCTTTCCTTCGAGGAGTTGATGGAGAGGGCGGCAAAGGAGATAGAAAGCTAGATGACCAACCCAGTGTTCGCCAATTAGTTAACCAAGTTGGCTGAGGAGGAGGTGAAGGAGTCGGGAGAAGGAAGACAGCGAGAAGAGAGGAGGAGAGATCTGACTTTGTACCTAGGAGTGGGGGCTGAGACCGTGAGCTCCGTCTTGGTCAGGGAAGAGGGAAAGAAGCAATTACTCATTTATTATGTTAGCAGGATCTTGAAGAAGGCGGAGCTTCGTTATCCCATCCTCGAGAAGCTGGTTTTCTCTTTGGTTATTTCAGCCCGAAAGCTCAGACCATACTTTCAAGCGCATACGACCAAGGTAGTGACGGATCACCCTCTCTGTAAGATCTTCGAAGGGGTGGAGCACTCGGGGCGGTTGGCCAAATGGTCCATCGAGCTGAGCGAGTTTGACATCTCTTTTGTACCACGGCTCTCAATCAAGGCACAGGCGGTGGCTGACTTCTTGGCCGACTATGTCGTCGAGGTAGAGGGCAAGAGGCCGCCGCCGCAGGTTTCCTGGAAGGTGTTGGTTGACGGAGTATCGGGGAAGCATTCTCTGAGGGGCGGGATAGTGTTGGTAGGCCCTCAGGGGGTCACAATAGAGCAGACTGTGGTCCTGCATTTTTCGGTCACTAACAACTAGGCGGAGATCGTCCTGCAAACAAGATCATCGTAAGTTGTTGAGAAAGAAGGTGGAGAATCTGAGGGGGAGTTGGGTAGAACAATTTCCCTTGGTGTTATGGGCTTTGAGGACGACCCCAAACACAACTACCGGAGAGACTCCTTTCAAACTTCCCACGACTGTGAAGTCGTTCTGCCCGTGGAGTTCAAGGTCAGGTCGCCGCGAGTAGTAGCTGCCAAAGAAGGAGATGAGGAGTGGAGGATGGAAAACTAAGGCGAGCTACGACTCTCACTGGATCTGATAGAGGAACTCCGCGATATGACCGTCGTCAGGCAGGAAGAGATCAAACGACGGATGGCCAGGTACTTTGACAAGCATGTCCGGACCAAGTAGTTCATAGAAGGGAATCTAGTCTTAAAAAATGTGGATGCCGCGTGGAGATTGGCGACAGTAGGGAAGCTTCATCCAAATTGGGAAGGCCCATACATCATTAAGGAAACACTAAAGTCAGGAGGGTATCACCGCCAGAATGTGGAGGGGGAGACCCTAGGCCACACATGGAGCGGTGATGATTTGAAGCGCTTCTACCCTTGAGTCTTATATGTAACATGTTCTCTGTTTTTATTATTAATTCTCTTAGGGCTCAAGATCCAAATGAACTGTACGAGCGAACAAAGAGATTGGAATGTTGACCCCGAGAAAATCCCGTTGATCAGGCTCCTTTTAGCTGACAGAGCTGGAAGTTACTCGGTGGTGGTTGGAATGTTGACCTCGAGAAGATTCCGCTGACCAAGCTCCCATTAACTGACAGGGGTGGAAGTCACTCGGTGGCGGTTGGAATGTTGACCCCGAGAAGATCCCGCTGATCAGACTCCCATTAGCTGGCAGGGCTACAAGTCACTTGGTGGTGGTTGGAATGTTGACCTCGAGAAGATCCCGCTGATCAGGCTCCCATTAGCTGGCAGGGCTGCAAGTCACTCGGTGGTGGTTGGAATGTTGACCCCGAGAAGATCCCGCTGACCAGACTCTCATTAGTTGGCAGGGCTGGAAACCACTCGGTGGTGGTTGGAATGTTGATCCCGAGAAGATCCCGCTGACCAGACTCTCATTAACTGGCAGAGCTGGAAGTCACTCGGTGGTGGTTGGAAATATTGACCCCGAGAAGATCCCGTTGATCAGGCTCCCATTAGCTGGCAGGGCTGGAAGTCACTCGATGGTAGTTGGAATGTGGACCCCGAGAAGATCCCGCTGACCAGGCTCCCATTAGCTGGCAGGGCTGGAAGTCACTCGGTGGTGGTTGGAAAGTTGACTCCGAGAAGATCTCGCTGACTAGACTCTCATTAGTTGGCAGGGCTGGAAGTCACTCGGTGGTGGTTGGAATGTTGACCCCGAGAAGACCCGCTGACCAGGCTCACATTAGTTGGCAGGGCTGGAAGTCACTCAGTGGTGGTTGGAATGTTGACCCCAAGAAGATCCCGCTGACTAGGCTCCCATTAGCTAGCAAGGATGGAAGTCACTCGGTGATGGTTAGAAATGTTGACCCCGAGAAGATACTGTTGACCAGACTCTCATTAGCTGACAGGGCTGGAAGTCACTCGGTGGTGGTTGAAAATGTTGACTCTAGGAAGATCCTGCTATCAGGCTCTCACCAAGTTGATAGGGCTGGAAGGCCCTCGGTGGAGATCATGAAATATCATGGAGCTAAGTCCCGAGGCAACCCCACTGTCAGACTCCCACCTAGCTGGCAGGTCTGGAAGACCCTCGGTGGACGTGGTGAGACACTTGGGAAGGGGGTTGGTCCAAAGAGAATGACGTTCATTCAGAGTATGGCAGGCGAGGGTAGAATCGACATTGTTCCCGCGCTGTAGGTCATCGTCCTCGGGCGCGTCGATTGGGATGAAAAGCCAGGAGAGGATGCTTCGCGCCGTGAGTCTTTCGCTGCCTTCCATCAGAAGTCCGACCTCTCGCAGCACCTCGATCACGTGCTTAGCAGCCCCCTGGGCATTCTCCTGCATCATCACCTCGATCTCGTGGTTGGTGTATTGAAGCAGTTTACCCTTCTCCCCGGGGGGTGGCGGTACGAGGAGCTCTTTAAGGCGCATGTTCTCGGCCTTCAACCCCGTGACCTCGCATTCAAGACGGGCCACCCGCGCGCATAGCAGTTCGGCATTCGCGGTGTCCTACATGAAAGATTAAAAAAGTTAGTATAAAATAAAAAAATGAGAGTGCGAGAGACTAGCGAGGCTTCACTCACCCCTTGCGTCGGGCGGCTGGCGAGAAGCGTCTCAGAGGCCTTCAGTTTGTCCTCCAAGGAGGTAATCTCCGCCAAGGCCAGATCCCACGACCTCTAGACGTCGCCCAAGTTCCGCTCAAGGTTGAGGCTGCGGCACGGCAACATATGTGCAAGCTCGAAAGCTCGAAGCTGGGCCCACGCAGCCTCATGCGCGAGGGTCTGGGTTGACTCTGCATCAAAAATACTGTCGTCCTTCCGGCTGTACACGCCAAAGGCGAATGCGAAGGCATCACCGCAAGTGGAATCGTGTTCGATACACGAGGGAAGGAGAGTGGAGATGGAGCCCCGGTTGGTCTTGTGGTCCCACTGGAGCAGAGGTTGGCCTGCCTCATCCAGGTACTTCTCGCCGAGGCCGAAATTTCGGTGCCCTCTCGGCACCAGCTCCCGGGAGCCTTCTCTATCGCAGTAATGATCTTGGCGGCAGTGCTCGTCATATCCGTCGCGGCCGGGGTCTTGGCGGGAGCTTCGACGACGGACTTGCCCATGTCTAGCACTGATGTTTTGGCATTTTTTAAAGATAATGGAGGAGGAGCGTCCGGCTTCCGCTTCGGGACACTCGACTGAGACAAAGTGCACAGCTCCTCCCTGCAGGCTGCGACCGCGGATTGGGCGAGAGGCAAACCGTGGGCGAGAACCTCGGTTTCCTCTTAAGGTTGCCGGAGGGAGACCTCCCGCTCGCCTGCGTGGAAAGAGACAGTAAGTCCTACTTGACGTTCAGGACGAGATTTATGAGCAAAGAGGATAGAATGGTACCTCCCCCGGCGAGAACGGGCAGGAGGGAGTCGATGTCCCGGCACAGGTACTTAACATCAAAATTCTTCGTGCCGAAGAAGGCGTGAAGGGCGGTCTCGTGGCCCCCGAGCGCGGGAGGCCTGTAGTTTGCCTCGTCATACTGAACTGGCGAGAGGGGAACATTGCAAAAGTTCCCCGACACAAAGATGAACTTCTGAGGCCAGTAGTGGTTCTTGTTGGCGAGACCACTGATCTTGATCTTCTGGACCGAGAAGAAGACGATTCCGCTCTTGTCCCTGAAAATGAACAACTTCCGAAAGACCGAAAGATTGAACTCGATCCGCTCCTCGCGCATGTAGCAGGCGAATGCTACCAAGATGGCGACGGAGTTCGGATTGAGCTGGGCGGGAACCACTCTGAAGTACCGGAGGGTCTGGCGCACCTCCGGCCACAGGGGAGGCGGAACCCCACCTCGAAGTGTTCTAGGGGGATGGCGAGATCCCCCTCCGGCAAGAAGTTGATTTTATCAGAGCTATAGGGGTGGCGCGCGACGAACCCCGACGTCACATAATTGGCGACTGTGGAGAGATACTCCTCCTCGATCAGCTTGCAGGGGAGAAGTCATGGTCGATGAAGCCTTGCGCATTCCGAGTCCGGCAGACGGTCTCTCCCGACATCTTGCAAATGTGTGGGGGAATTAAGGTTTGCGCAGACGCGTGGCCTCGAAGTCGCGGGAGCGCGAGAGAGCAGGGCGATGACTTGAGTTGAAATGGTAGTAAATGAGGTAGATGAAGGGCCTATTTATAGAGAAAATTCAGCAATTATGTGGTTCATCAGGCATCGGGGGGTACGGATAGCAATTCCATCCTCCTGACGCCTCGTAATCCGCACCGCCTTCCCGCCGCTCCGTCCACCTGTGAATGGTCAATGCCTCCAGGGAAGATCTTGGGTAAGAAGAAATCATAGCGAGACGGGTAAAAAGACGAAGATATAGCGCGCGGGTATAGCATTCGACAGAGGCATCAAACAGTACAATATGAAAGCGATGCATAAATACGAAAGGCCACTCGTCGGGCGAGAGCAAACGTAAATGTTTATTATTACAAGACCAAACAGAAGAGACAAATAAAAGAAGGGCAAACAGAAGGCTGGGAAGGGGCGGCGAGAGTCGGCGGACTTTGTACTGGATCCATTGCCAGCGACCCCGACCTCGCCTCCCTGACCTCGGAGGCACTCGCGGATAGTAATACGCGCTCACGACGGTCAGCTCCTGGTGGACCAAGTGCATCTGGTCCGGGGCTCGCGCGATATGCCTTCTGGGAGATGTCTCCTCGCACCCGCCTCCCTGCCGCTCCATCTCGTCGATGAGGTGCGAGTAATCCCTCTCGAGAGCACTCAGCCAGTGCTTAGTGGCTGCTCGATGTGCATCAGCGCGATCAGAGGCCTCCCGCTGCATCCAGATGACCTTTCCCAAGACCTCCACCATTCGCTCATGCATTAACTCGGCATCATGAGGATCGCCGAGAAAGTCCGCGAGCTCGCTGGGGGAGGGAGGGGGCGATAGCTCTTCATCAGCGTCAGGGTCGATCGCTGGGACCCTCCGATAACCTGGCACGGAAGTTTTGCCTTTAATAAACGTAATTTCGAGCGAAAAGGGGAAGTACGTTCTTATTTACCTGGCGCAGGAACGACGCCTTCGTCTGGTTGCTGGCGAGAAGGTCCATGTCTCCCCTCGAAGAGCCTCTCGGGGAAGGATTGGCGCGATTTTCCTTGTCCCGGACGGGTTGGCGTCTGCCCCGTGAGAGGGATATCGGTTGGTTGTGAGGTGTCGGTCGTCTTTTCGGTCAAAGGCCGAGAACCTAACGCGGGATCTTGTGGGTTCTCGGCAGCCGGGGTCTTCGGTGTTAGACTCGAAGGGAGCATCTGCAAGGAATGATGTGAGCGGGGCAAGAACTAAGAAATGCAGGAAGGTGACAAGTCGATTACCTGAAGCGAGTGGGGGTTCGATCCGGGAAACTTGAGGGACGGACTCCTGGACCAGTTCATTCCCACCGGAGGGCTAGGGCGCGTCAGCATTATCCAAGGAGACCCCAACGAAGCCTTCCGCCGGTGGATCCTGCGAGTGTACTAATTTCTCAGCATAACATGCTTTTTTGGGATGATCGATAGGGTAGGGGTAAATAAAGTACCTCTGGTAAGAGGGTAAGGTTCTCACGGAGAGGGGTTGGAGTTGGAGATGCGGACTCGTCTATCGAAATGTTCCGTCGAACCGTCTTGGCCTTTCTCGGCCGATATGGCGAGTCCGCGGGCCCCTTGGACGAGAGACACGAGGCATATCTGGAATTTTTGGAGGTGGTATTCGCTTGCGCGACGACGAGACTGTCCAGAATCAATGTCGTCATTTGCATCATATCCAAGTCTCAACACTCAATTATGTTTTACAAAAATAAAATCATGAGAAAATATTGAGTTCTTACATTATTTCTTTCTTTATTTTGAAAAAAATATATTTACAACAAGAATCTCACTCAAGCGCGTCGTTTATGTTCCAAAGGCGCAAGCCTCTGAGGCTGGTGAACCTTGATCCTTAGGCATGTCTGGGGGCGCCTTTAATAACAAAGCATAGATTTAAGTATATGCTACAATTATTTAATGAGAAACGCCACATGTCCACGGACCATCTATGGCTAGGGAAAGGTTAGATTTTGTCTTTATCCTCTAATTTTTCTATTATTTTGTTATTCTCCTTATTCTCCTTCCCACATTTGGACATTTCATTTATGATTTCAGAAAAAAACTTAGAAAGAAAGAGCATATTTTAATCTTTGATCAGAGATAAGGAGAAGTGAGGATCTCATAATAGACTTAACTCTTTGAGAGGAATCATGTCGCAGCATTGTGTCTACGAAAGGTGACACAAAGGTAAGGATTTCTTTTTCACTCAATTAGACATATCATTAATTCCATATATTTAAGTAATTTTATGTATTTATACAAATAGCAAGAAAGCTTCAAGAAAATGATAGTGTAGAAAATCTTATTATAAAAATACGTTTAAAACATGACGATTATAAGCTTCATGGTTAATATATAAGATATAAGAATTGAATAAAACTAGATCTAAAGCAAAGAATGAATTAAATCATAAACTCTTAGATTAGTGAGTTATGTAGATGACATCCTAGAATTAAAAGGGCAATCACTAGATGAAAATTTTTAGTAGGGGTATGGGGGTGATTTGTCTCATGAATGGTAGATGCATATCATCATACTCATAGGACATAGTAGACCATATGAGCCAATCTTTGTTTTCCTCTTCTCTCTTCTTTAGTCCCACATCATGTATAGGATTATTCTCTCTCTTTCTTCCTCCTATATATTTGTATTCTCTCTTTGTATTTAGACACACAAGCAATACATACAAGTTTTTGTGCTCTCTCAACATGGTATCAGAGGGACTCGGTCTCTCCTTGCGGCTAGCCTTCTGCTAACCGCCCGACCTGCTCTGTTTGCGCTAGGCGCGGCCTGCCTTTGTCTAACCGGTCGGTCTTCCCTTCTCGCGCAGGGCGCGCGACTAGTCTTCTGCTAACCACCTCTCTCTTCCCTCCACCCCCTATCCCGTGGCCTCCACCCTCTTTCTCTCTACTCTCTATCCTTTTATAGGAGTATCTCTCACCAGTGGGGCCCTTTCCCACCTCCCTTATCCCGCGCGGTTTCCTCTCTACCCACGTGGTATGTTTCTTTTTCCTTTCCCGCAGCGAGCTCCCTTCTTAGCACGCGGCCTCCTCCCTGCTTTCTTCTCTCGTGGGCCCCTCCTCTGGTGCTACTCGCCCGGCCTCTCTGCCTATCCGCTTGAGTTCTCTAACTCCCGGACTCTTCTCCTATCCGCTCGATTTCTCTACCCCGCGGACTCTTCTTCTATCCGCTCGAGTTTTCTAACTCGCGGACTCTTCTCCTATCCGCTCGAGTTCTCTACTCGCGGCTTCCTCTTCCTGTCCGCTCGAGTTCTACTCACGACCTCCTTCTTTACTCTGACCGCTGGTGTGCACATTGAGACCGTGCGGTCTATCTTCTTTCCGCATTTTTTGGTTGTGGTCCGTTTGGCCGCTAGTGTACACATTGTGACCATGCGGTTTGCTTCTCCCGTATTGTGATCGCGGTCTTCTCCTTGCCTGCCAAGCGGTCTCCAGTTCTTCTCGCAGCGGCCTTCGTCACCCGCTACAGTCTCTAGTCGCCGAGGCTTGCTAACCGCTTGACCTGTAACGGTCTCTCTCCTGCTGCTTCTATGGGCTCTTCCGTCAACTCCACCGGCCCGGCGGCTAATCCGTCTGCAGACCGCCCGGCTTGTCCAGCAGACCGCCCGGCTTGTTCTGCTGAAATCCACGATGAGCTGCGTATAACTACCATTTCTCTCTCTGGGAAGAAGAACTTTATCCCTTGGGTGCATTTTGTTCGACGGGTTCTTCAGGCCAATTATTGAGCCAATCTTTGTTTTCCTCTTCTCTCTTCTTTAGTCCCACATCATGTATAGGATTATTCTCTCTCTTTCTTCCTCCTATATATTTGTATTCTCTCTTTGTATTTAGACACACAAGCAATACATACAAGTTTTTGTGCTCTCTCAACATGGTATCAGAGGGACTCGGTCTCTCCTTGCGGCTAGCCTTCTGCTAACCGCCCGACCTGCTCTGTTTGCGCTAGGCGCGGCCTGCCTTTGTCTAACCGGTCGGTCTTCCCTTCTCGCGCAGGGCGCGCGACTAGTCTTCTGCTAACCACCTCTCTCTTCCCTCCACCCCCTATCCCGTGGCCTCCACCCTCTTTCTCTCTACTCTCTATCCTTTTATAGGAGTATCTCTCACCAGTGGGGCCCTTTCCCACCTCCCTTATCCCGCGCGGTTTCCTCTCTACCCACGTGGTATGTTTCTTTTTCCTTTCCCGCAGCGAGCTCCCTTCTTAGCACGCGGCCTCCTCCCTGCTTTCTTCTCTCGTGGGCCCCTCCTCTGGTGCTACTCGCCCGGTCTCTCTGCCTATCCGCTTGAGTTCTCTAACTCCCGGACTCTTCTCCTATCCGCTCGATTTCTCTACCCCGCGGACTCTTCTTCTATCCGCTCGAGTTTTCTAACTCGCGGACTCTTCTCCTATCCGCTCGAGTTCTCTACTCGCGGCTTCCTCTTCCTGTCCGCTCGAGTTCTACTCACGACCTCCTTCTTTACTCTGACCGCTGGTGTGCACATTGAGACCGTGCGGTCTATCTTCTTTCCGCATTTTTTGGTTGTGGTCCGTTTGGCCGCTAGTGTACACATTGTGACCATGCGGTTTGCTTCTCCCGTATTGTGATCGCGGTCTTCTCCTTGCCTGCCAAGCGGTCTCCAGTTCTTCTCGCAGCGGCCTTCGTCACCCGCTACAGTCTCTAGTCGCCGAGGCTTGCTAACCGCTTGACCTGTAACGGTCTCTCTCCTGCTGCTTCTATGGGCTCTTCCGTCAACTCCACCGGCCCGGCGGCTAATCCGTCTGCAGACCGCCCGGCTTGTCCAGCAGACCGCCCGGCTTGTTCTGCTGAAATCCACGATGAGCTGCGTATAACTACCATTTCTCTCTCTGGGAAGAAGAACTTTATCCCTTGGGTGCATTTTGTTCGACGGGTTCTTCAGGCCAAGGGCCTTTTTCCTCACCTCACTCAGGCACCTCCATCTCCTCCAACCGACGACTGGCTCCGCAATAATGGTCGCGTTCAAACTTGCATCCTCAATTCCTTGGATGGTGAACCTTATCAGATGGTCATGTATCACGAAACTGTTAATGCTATGTGGGATGAGTTGTATTCCTTGTACTCAGGCCGGGACAGCCTTCAGCATCTCTACGACATACACACTGATCTTCTCGCTCTCGACACTGGCGGGGCTTCAGACATGACCTCCTTTGTCGCTCGAGCCAAGACCCTGGCTGAGGCCTGGATCCAGCAGCAGCCGTCTACCAATGATCATGCTGCTCAGCGTGCTCAGAAGGAAACCGTCTGCATTGCAATCAAGATGGCTCATGTTCCATCTCACCTTCAAGGCATTCAGACTCAGGTTCTGGCTTCTCCCACAACACCGTCTTTCTCTGATGTTTGCTCTATGCTTCTCCGCGTGTCACCTCCTCCGGATACTTCTGCGCCTTCTCCCCCGACCCTTCTTCAGCAGGCCCCATCCCCCCTACCGTCCCCTCCTACCTCTGCTCGTAGCGGACGTTTGGGATCCCGGGGCCGTGGGCGTGGTGGCCGGGGTCGGCAAAAGTGTTCTTACTGCGGGAAGGACGGTCACCTTGAGGCGACCTGCTACCGAAAGATTGGTTATCCTCCTCGTCCGACGACGTCTGTTGCTGCTGACGCCTCCTCTGCCGCCCTCCTGACCTTGAGGTTGTTCGTCTTCAGCTCCAGCAACTCCAGGGGCTACTCAACCCGCCCTCTGCCTCCGCTGTCTCTGTCTCCAACATAGGTACTGCTTGTTTATCCACCAGTCCATGTTGGAGTGTGGACTCAGGTGCCACTCATCACATTACCTCGCAACGGCCTACCCAGTACTCGGATTCTCCTCATCCGAAATGTATCAATGTGGCTAATGGGGCGACGGTACCGGCTCCGGTTCGGCGGATCTCTCTCTCAACCCGTCGATCTCTCTTCGCTCGGCTCTTCATGTTCCGAGCTCCCCGTTCAATTTACTTTCTGTGGAATGCCTTACTAGTGATATTGATTGCTCTGTCATATTCACATCTACTTCTTTTGTTATACAAGATCGGCGGACGCAGACTATCATTAGTAAAGGCACATTGCAGAACGGGCTCTACCTTCTCGATGACTCTCCTACCATTCTCTCCTCTGTCTCTTCCAGTGAGTGGCATCGACGACTTGGGCATGCCCCTCTGCCGGTCCTCCAGCGGGCTCTTCCTAATATATCTCTTCATCCGTTTCAGTGTGAGTCTTGTATCTTCGGCAAGCAGCCACGTTCTTCTTTTCCTGCGCATTGTACCCGAAGCGCTGCTCCGTTTGATTTAGTACATTCCGATGTATGGGGTCTTTTTAAGATTACTAGTATTTCTGGGTTTCGGTACTTTATCACATTTATTGATGCACAACATGGCTTTACTTACTTCGTGATCGCTCCGAGCTTCCCCGTATTTTTCGGGCTTTAGTCCTTGAGACCCGTACACAATTCCACACCACCCTAAAAACAATGCGCACAGATAATGCTCGTGAATACACCGGTAACGAATTTACGGATTTATGCTATGAATTCGAGATTATTCATCAAACATCTTGTGCCTACACACCCCAGCAGAACGGCGTTGCCGAACGAAAGAACTGCCACTTACTCGATGTAGCCCTCTCCCTCATGCTTCAAATGCATGTTCCCAAACCTTACTGGAACTTTGCGGTCTCCACTGCCTGCTTTCTCATCAACCGTCTCCCTTCCTCCGTCCTCAACTATGCTACTCCGTTCAGCCTACTGTTTCCCGCCACTCCGGCATTTCCTCTCCCGCCTCGTATCTTTGGCAGCACCTGCTACGTCCACCGTCTGGGGCCGTCCTCGGACAAGTTGGATCTCTGGGCGGCTAAACACATCTTTGTCGGATATTCGTGCACCCAGAAGGGCTATGTATGTTATTCTCAAGCTACCCAAAAGATCTCGGTCTCTACTGATGTTACCTTCTGGGAGGATCAACCTTTTTTCCCTGCTCCTTTCCCCGCTCATCTACCGCCCGCTCCTCTCCCGCCATCCATCCCACGTCCTGTTATCCCCGTTACTGCTCCACCTTTACCGGTTCCACTTGCACCGGCTCCTGCTCCCTCCAAACCACCCGTTATCCGTGTTTACACTCGTCGCCCTCCCAATTCGGTTGCCCCTCTGCAGTCGTCCTAAACCACGGCTACTCCGCGTCCTGCTGATCAGGTACCGCCCTCCACTGCTCATTCACTGGAGAACCGTGTCTCCCTCCATCGCCTCTCTCCCCAACTTCACACATTTGCTACTTCTCTTTCCTCGGTCTCTGTTCCTAACTCTGTGCAGGAGGCGCTCCAACATCCGGGCTGGCAAGCCGCCATGGAGGAGGAAATGGCTGCTCTCTGGGCTAACCATACATGGACTCTAGTACCCCTTCTTCCGGGTCAGAAATCAGTTGGGTGTAAGTGGGTCTTTGTCATCAAACATGCTGTTGATGGGATGATAGACCGTCTGAAGGCTCGTATAGTGGCTCGTGGCTTCACCCAACAATAGAGGCTCGACTATGAGGAAACTTTCTCTCCAGTGGCCAAGCTCAATACCGTTCGTGTCCTCATCTCCGTAGCTGTCCATCGCCAGTGACCCTTACTCCAACTGGATATCAAGAATGCCTTTCTGAATGGTGATCTCCAGGAGATGGTATATATGGAGCAACCACCCGGGTTTGAGACCACGGGGGAGTCTCAGGTCTGTCGTCTTTTGAAGGCTCTGTATGGTCTCAAACAATCCCCACGGGCATGATTTGACAAGTTCAGTAAAGCCCTTCGGGATATTGGTTTTACTCGGAGCTCGGCCGACTTCCCACTGTTTACTCGTCACCGAACAACAGGAACGGTTCTTCTGTTAGTATACGTCGACGATATCATCATTACAGGAGATGACTCACAAGGGATACAGGCGGTCAAACTACATCTAAGTTCAGTCTTTCAGACAAAGGATTTGGGTTCCCTACGGTACTTCTTGGGTCTTGAGGTGGCGAAACGGCCAGATGGGCTTGTCCCCTCTCAACGAAAGTACTACCTCGACCTCCTTCATGATGCGGGCTATTCAGGCTGTAGGCCGAGTGACACCCCAATGGATGTAAACCATAAGTTGTGCGCCCAGGCATCTGACTCGGATCTCCTACTCCAAAATCCAGAATATTATCATCGACTCTTTGAAAAATTGATCTATCTCACGGTAACCAAACCAGATATTTCCTTCTCCGCGGGTATTGTTAGTGGGTATATGCACTCTCCTCAAAGATCTCATCTTCAGGCTGTTGAACGCATTCTCAGATACCTTAAAACAGCTCCCGGCCAAGGACTTGTCTACAAAACCTCCTCTTCAGCTCCAACATTGGTGGCATACTCGGATGCTGACTATGCTGGTTCCCTTGATGACCGGCGATCAACCAGTGGTTTTTGCACTTATTTTGGAGGACATTTGATTACATGACGAAGCAAGAAACAAGCGGTCGTTGCTCGATCATCAGCTGAGGCAGAATACCGGGCAATGACATCTGTTGTGTCTGAACTGACGTGGCTTGAGAGTCTTCTCGCTGATATTGGTATAAAGTTACCTTCACCAGCTCTCCTCCTCTATGACAGCCAAGCTGTTATACATATTGCCAAGAACCCGGTCTTCCACGAAAGAGCAAAGCATATCGAAGTCGATTGTCACTTCATCCGGGAAAAAGTTCAAATGAAGAAGCTCGATCTAAAGCATGTTCCAGGGACTGAATAAGTTGTGGATGTCCTCACAAAGGTTATTTCCAGTACCCTCTTCTATCAGTGCTTGTCCAAGCTTGGCGCATACGATTTGTACGCTCCAGCTTGCGGGGGAGTGTTAGAAAAGCCCATATAAAGAGCCCATTATTGGGCTCATCTTTGTTTTCCTCTTCTCTCTTTTTTAGTCTCACATCATGTATAGGATTGTTCTCTCTCGTTCTTCCTCCTATATGTTTGTATTCTCTCTTTGTATTTAGACACACAAGCAATTCATACAAGTTTTTGTGCTCTCTCAACAAGCCCCAAATGGGACTGACCTATTCTTTTCACATTTAGTTATAGTTGGATGTGAGTTCATGTTTCACCCAAGTAACGCACTAGAATATGTTGGTCATTAGCGACTCAAATCTTTTGTTGTGCCTAATAAGACAAGAAATTTAAGATAAGAAAATATGAAACTTGAATTCAACACTTTAATAAATATAAAGTTATGATTAGAACCTTGGATATATTATAATTTAACAATATGTGATTAAGTTTATTGTTTTCATGTACACTATAGTCAGGTAAGTTTACCTGAATTTAATGATCATGATATTTACACTTTGTTTAAACCTAAATCTTTATACATATCACATACTTCCCTTAAGCAATTATTTCTAGTGTAGCTTGGAGGTATACTTACTCATTAGTGGACTGACTCAACCTATGGGCTTTCCATTTTAAGAAACTCGGGTCGGGATGTTCAATTAGGCTGATCTATTGACACATAATTGGCAATCATAGTTTCTATTTTGTCTTTTATTATGAACACTATGCAAACTGTTGAGAGAGCTCAAAACTTGTATGTATTGCTTGTGTATGTAAATACAAAGAGAGAATACATATATATAGGAGAGAGAGGGAGAGAAGAAATCTTATACATGATGTGAGACTAAGAGGAGAAGAAGGAGAAAGCAATAAAACATAGGCTCAATAATGGGCCCTTTACATGGGCTTTTCTAACAGAGACAATTGAATTTAAATAATATGTACAAAGTGACTCAATTTTGTATAGAGTATTTTTAATTCAAGTGTTCAGTGATGATTTTATATTCATACAGTTAGCTCTGTGACTCAATATATAGGCACATCTTTTAACCCTAGTAGTGGATTACTTTTCCAGTGACTATTGTAGTTATATTTACTATATTTATGTTATTGTGGCAATTTCATATTGTTTTCTAATTTTACTTCATAACACGAGCGTCGACTGGGCACTTGATATGTTGTTAAATTAGGGAGGGGTGTTACGTATCCTAGAGTTGTATAGATGGTATAATTTTATCATTTCACATTTCATTTTAGAGATGCTTTAGTATGCAAGAACAAACCAGGTCAAGAAGGAAAGGAAAGGACCACCCAAGAGATGGAGATGGAGTACTATCTCCAAAAAAGATAATTAGATTGTTCAGTATCCAACAAATTTAAAGATTGCATGAATCACAACCTTATTTATCATCTCATAAATGAGCCATGAACTTTACAAAGTTTCATCTAATGAAAAGCCATAAAAACTCTACACCTCAAACTTTCTAAAAAGAAAGCACTAACTTGCAACATGCATTATCATAGCCAGTAAAACTGAGCATTTCTATGGATATTATAATGATAAAATTGAACATGAGAATCAATGAGCTCCCATGTCCCTTCTGATTTGAAACCAAATTCTTCCCTCCTGTAGAATAATGGAGTAAACCTTGTATATACTTATTGAATATCAAGTTACAAGTATGAGTACAAATATATAGGGAGAAGAGAGAGAGAGAGTAATCCCTTTTTTAAGATGTGAGACTACATGAAGAAGAAGAGGGCCTATAATGGGCCGCTAAATGGGCCTTTACAAGATTATTTTCTAACACTCCCCCGCAAGTTGGAGCGTACAAGCCGTAGGCGCCAGGCTTGGATAAGAACTGATAGTATAACGGTCGAGAGAGAGCTATCGTTAGGATGTCAGCAACTTGTCATGTAGCGGGAACATGCTCCAATTCTATTTTCTTTGATTGAACTTTTTCTCGAATAAAGTGACAGTCAACTTCAATGTGCTTTATTCGTTCATGGAAGACGGGATTCTTGGCAATATGTATCGTTGTTTGACTATTACAAAATAAGGTCGTCGGTGATGAGAGTTTGAGTCCCAAATCATTTAGAAGACTTTCAAGCCAGGTTAACTCAGATACAACAGAACCTGTAGCCTGGTACTCGGCCTCAACAAACGAGCGAGCAACAAAGGTCTGCTTCTTGCTATGTCAGGTAATAAGGTGTCCATCGAAGTATGTACAGAAACCAGTTGTGGAACGTCTATCATCAAGAGAACCTGTGTAGTCAGCGTCAGAATACACAATAAAAGATAGAGAGGTAGATGGTTTGTAAACGAGTTCTTATCCCGGAGCAATCTTTGAATATCTGAGAATGCGTTCAACAGCTTGGAGATGAGATGTCTGAGGAACATGCATAAAATGATTCACAACTCCCACAACAAATGGGATATCAAGTCGAGTAACTGTAAGATAAATCAACTTCCCAACCAAACGTCGATAGAATTCTGGATTTGTAAGCAGTGGGTCGGAATCAGAACCATGTGCAGAAAGCTTGTGATTTACATCCATAGGGGTGTCCGCATATTTGTACCCTGAGTAGCCAACATCTTGAAGGAGGTCAATACAGTACTTCTGTTGGGATAAGACAAGACCATCAGGTCGTCTTGCGACCTCAAGCCCAAGGAAGTATCGAAGATTTCCCAGGTCTTTTGTCTGAAATGCCGAGTTCAAATGTTGCTTGATTTGTTGTATCATTGTAGAGTCATTGCCAGTAATTAAGATATCATCAACATACACAAGGAGAATCACAATGCATGTTGGCTGATGACGGGTGAAGAGGGAGAAGTCAGCCGAGCTTCGTGTAAAACTGACGTCGCGAACCACCCCACTAAATTTTTCAAACCAAGCACGCGGGGACTGTTTGAGACTATATATAGACTTCCAGAGATGACATACAAGAGTCCCCCGTGGTCTCAAACCCAGGAGGTTAGTGCATATAAACAGTTTCCTGGAGATTGCCATTGAGAAAGGTGTTTTTAATATCCAACTGATGGAGGGGCTACTGACGATGGACAGCCAAGGAGATCAGGACCCGAACGGTATTCAACTTCACAACCGGGGAGAAAGTTTCTTCATAATCAAGGCCTTGCTGCTGAGTGAAGCCCCGGGCCACGAGGCGAGCTTTTAGGCGCTCAACAGTCCCATATGCAACATGTTTGATAACAAATACCCACTTACAACTAACACAGGACTGGCCGGGAGGAAGATGAACCAAATCCCAGGTCTGGTTAGCCCAGAGGGCAGTCACTTCATCATCCATGGCCGCACGCCACCTCGGGTGCTGAAGCGCTTCCTGCACAGAGTTAGGAATAGAAATGGAGGAAAGAGAAACAATATATTTTTGGAGTGGCGGAGAGAGGCGATGTAGAGACATGTAATTCGCCAAGAGATGAACTGTAGTGGTTGATGCTAGATCAGCGGGCCGCGGGATGTCATCAGTAGAAGGGAGCTGTAGGGAAGCATTCTTGGACTTACGGCGAGTATAGACACGAAGAGGTGGTGGAGGTGGAGGAGGTGGAGGAGGTAGAGAAAGAGTCGTGACCAGGGCGATAGGACGAGCGGGAGTGGAAGGTGGAGACGGGGTGGAAGGAGAGGAGTGGAATGGTTGATCCTAAAGAAATGTTACATCAGCCGAAACAATCAGCTTGTTGTCATAAGGAGAATAACAGACATAACCTTTCTGAGTGCGGGAGTAGCCAACGAACATACATTTTGTGGTGCGAGTAGCGAGCTTGTAAGTAGGCAGACAAAGAAGGTGAACATAACATAAACATCCAAAGACACGAGGTGTGAGAAAGAAAGACTCTTTGGAAGTAAAGAGGAGACTAAATGGAGAGGCGAAGTCGAGAACGGAAGAAAGCATGCGGTTGATGAGATGACAGACAGTAGAAACCACAAAATTCAAGTATTCTGTGGACACCTGCACTTGAAACATTAGCGATCGGATGACATCAAGGAGGTGACGATTCTTGTGCTCGGCTACACCATTTTGCTGGGGGGCATAAACACACGAGATTTGATGTATGATGCCAAACTCGGTGCATAAATTTGAGAAGGTGCGACCGGTATATTCGCGAGCATTGTCGGTGCGAATGATTTTTAAAGTAGTGGAGAACTGCGTGAACGTCTAAGTAAGAAAAGTATGAAAAACAGATGTTAGTTCAGTACGATCATGAAGTAGATATAACCAAGTAAGACGCGAGTAATCATCAATAATGGTGACAAAATATCGATATCCAAAAATACTAGGGACTTTATAGGGTCCACAGATATCAGAATGAACTAAAGAGAACGGAGTAGCACTTCAGGTACAGGTAGGTGAGAAAGAAGTACAATGTTGTTTGCCATAGATACATGATTCAAAAGTAAACTCTCGCAATGAAACATCAGGAAGAGACTTCTTGAGATTCGGGAGGGATGCATGCCCAAGGCGGCGATGCCAATAAACAGTGGAGACTGCAGAGATAATGGTGGGTGGAATGTCCAAGGGATGCAACCCATTCGACAGCCTCCCTATACCAATGGTACTCCGCGTGCGGCGATCCTGCACAATAAAAGAGGAAGGAGAAAATGTTATATAGTCAAGTTCCTGAGTAAGATGACTAACTGATAGCAGATTGAAGGGGGATCCCGGAACTGATCCTTCCTGCGGTTAGCCTATAATGGGCCGCTAAAATATCCTTTACAAGATTGTTTTCTAACTCCTCCAATAGATAAGTTTCAAGGAAACATGAACAAGAATGTGATTAAAATTGTGAACTAGTTAGAAATATTTTGTCAAGATGAAATCCGTTAGTATGTATTCATACGGTTGTCTAGTAGACAATCTCCTGCTGGCTTGGATGACATGACCGTGGGAAATTTTTACTGGTCTTTCATGTTATCAAATAATCATGCACCAACAGTTAGAAACTTGAACATTTTTTCTTAAATTCATTCACTATTCAATGCACAAACTTTTAAATAAACCATCAAATCAAATGGGCAACCCTATCTGTTAGACAGAATCAGAAGATTTATGGCATGGGGAATGAACTTAATGGAATCTAGTCATCATATCTGCAAGGAATTCAAAAGCCATGGAGTCTCACTGTCCCAAAGGCAACTTGGAAGCCCATTTATACAATTGATAGCAGAATATAACACAACATCGTAGATTAAGAGTGCATCCAACAGGAAGCATTTTGTAAAAACCAGACATATATCAGACTTATAAAGCAACCAATAATGTAACATCGTACTAGCTGTATGCTAATGTAGCATATCCAAAGGGGATACCAAGATCTTGTGTGAGGTGAGTGTAACATTAGCATCAACATTAAAGATAAAACTTCTTAGAATTGGAAAGGGACTAACTTATGTTTTTCAATTGCATTTTGAAGGCGAGCAACCATCGAAGGATATGGAACTACACTTTTCTGCAGTAAACAAGGAAAGTTAGTCGGTAGCAAGAACATTAGAGCATTATAGAGGAGGTTCGTAATATTAGAAGCTAAAGACAAAACTCTAACTTCCAATTACATATCTAAAAGGATCTTAGTATGAATGAAACTACCTGAATTTCTCCTAAAACTTCTTCAACCTCTTTCAGCAAGCACCTTTTAGAATTTTGAGGACCGGACAATGCAAGTAAACCTTTCCTCAGTAAATTTGCACCATTTACCAACATCTGAACCAAACTACAACCTGAGAACATAATGGGGAGACGATGTGCATCTTCAAGTAAGTTATCTATGTCCTACACAAGGGAAATCATATTTTTCAATCAGTAAAGAAGAAATCAAGCGTAATATAATCATCATTAACTTAACTTAAAAGTAATTATTATTAGCATATTTACATGCTAATTTCTGAAGGTTTATACAACCGTAGTTCCTAAGGCTGAGAAATAGCTTCACTTTGATTATGGTATATTAAGCCCTTTATTTGGGTACTTATCATGGCAAACTTGGCAGCACATGATGACATCAACCTTATTTCATGCAAGGGTTGTCCCTGGTGAGTCAATGCATTCTGTCCTTACAGAGATGATATATTATGAGGTCAGTTAAGAGAGCAAATACTTCACAAAAAGCTGAAACTTAAAATGATTATTGCTGCCTTGAAAATTCAGCAGCCTTCCATGGTGATTAGGGCTCAAAAGATCATCCCTTCACTGTACCACAAGATACTGATCACTAAGTCATAAAATCACTCTTCTGCTACCAAACAGCAAAGGTAAATCTAGATAACAAAATTCATTCCAAGACTCAAAAAAACCAGTAAAAACGATTCCGAATTATATTAGAAATAATATCAAAGGTCCACCGTCACAATATGAAAATCATTATTACATTTAAAACCCTCCCCAAGGTCTCACAAAATGAACCCTAGAACACAAACTGATTTAGAACTAACTGGGAGAGTAAATATATCGTTAATTCTGCACCATTTAGAGTAGTAGAAAATTGATACCATCTTGCCCGCGCCCAAGGATGAACTATGATGCTATATCACCCTTCAAATCACGCGCGAGCGCTCATTTAGCTAAGACCGTTTTCATAGCTAAGAAATTGATTTCATTACCCCCCCCCCCTGTCATCAAATACGAAAAGTTTTCAGACCACAGTTCACCCGAACAAATAATAGTAGAGAGGAATAATGCCGATTCAATTAATCGAGAGAGACCTTACTCATACATATACTTGAGTAAGGAGGAAACCAAAAAAACAGAAAAAGACCAAACTACCCCAATCGGGGTTTAATACACTAAGGATGACTTGGAATAAACTACATATAAATTACAACTCTCTCCCTCAAGTCGGACAAAAGATGTCGGTCATCCCAAGCTTTTGAATATCTTCGGTAAACACATCACACCCCAAGTTTTTGGTAAACACATCGGCCAGTTGATCTTTGCAATGAACAAAAGGAGTGACAACTATCTTTTTTTCCAAGTGATCTTTCATAAAATGTCGATCAACCTCAACATGCTTTATCCTGTCATGTTGGACTGAGTTATGAGCGATGTTAATAGCTGCCTTATTATCACAGAAAAAGGAGAAAGTGGTTGTCTCAGATAAACCCAGATCTTGTAACACGGTACGCAGTCATAGCCCCTCACACAGGCCTTGAGACATGGCATGATATTCTGCTTCTCCACTTGATCTAGCTACAACATTCTGCTTCTTACTACGCCATGTCACAATGTTTTCACCAACAAAGGAACAATATCATGTTGTGCACTTTCTGTCATCCCGACATCCATCCCAATCAACATCAGTAAAAACTTCAATCTTCAAGTTGCTGTTTTTGGAGAATAAGAGACCGCGACCAGGGGCTTTCTTCAAATATTGCAGCACATGATACACAACTTCTTGATGACTAATCCTGGGAGAATGCATATATCTGCTGAGGATACCAATCGCAAACGTAATGCCAGAATGTGTGCAGGATAGATATATAAGTTTTTCAACCAATCTTTGATAAGGTGATACATCCGTGTGATCACCATCACCATCTTCATCAATCCTGTGATTTTCCTCCATATGGGTGTTTGCAGGAACACAACCTAACATACCAGTCTCCTTAAGTAGATTCAATATATACTTTCGTTGGGATATAAAGAAACCCTGCTAAGATCTAACCACCTCGATACTCAGAAAGTATCGTAATCTTCCCAAGTCTTTCACTTCAAATTCAGCAGATATGAGAGTCTTAAGATTAGCAATCTCCTCTGTTATTTTTGGTAATCACAATGTCATCCACGTAGACAATGAGAACCACAACCCTCTGTTCATGTCTCCGGATTAACATGATATGATCAGATTGAGCTTGCTTGTACCCAAACTTGAGCATAGTCGCAAGAAATCTGCCAAACCAGGCCCTATGCGATTGCTTCAGGGCATATAAGGATTTCCTTAGGCAACAGACAAGCTCTTCAGCTCCTTTCTTCACAAAACTAGGAAGAAGCTTCATGTATGCCTCCTCATCAAGCTCATCGTGGAGGAATGCATTCTTCACGTCCAGTTGGTGGAGGTCCCAGTCCAGTCAAACAGCACACGATAACAATACCTGAATGGAGTCAATCTTTGCTACAGGAGCAAAGGTCTCCCAATAATCAACTCCCTGCGTCTGAGTGTATCCTTGAGCGACAAAACGTGTTTTGTACCATTCCACCTTGTCATCTTAGTTCTACTTAACAGAGAAGACCTACCGGGAACCCATAGTTTTCTCTTCTGGAGGGAGAGAAGAAACATCCCATGTGTGATTTTTGTCCAAGCCAGACACCTCATCTTACATAGCTTGTGTCCAAGCAGGTATCTCCAAAGCTTCCTTCCATGTATTCATAATAACAACCAAGGAAAGGGACTAAACAAAAGCCTTGTGAATCGGAGTAAGATGATGGTAAGCCACATGATTAGAAATAGGATATTGCGTACAAGTAGCTATACCTTTCTTTACCAATACAAGAGGGATATGCAGGTCAGCATTATCAGAATCTGAGTCTAAAGTTGGTAATGGTATAGGTGGAACTGTAGTAGCCCGTGTACCTAAATGACGGTGGTATACGTGGGGAAAAGGAAAAAATCGTAGTAGAGGAGTCTGGTACCGAGGTAGGATCTATGGGTACCGGAGTGGAAGGAGTAAAAGAATGGAAGGGAGAAGAGGAAGAGGAGCAGGAGTAACATCCGTATCACCAGTATCACCACTACTCTCCCCCTGACGAAAAAGTTGAGTTGAAGGCAAAAAATAGGATTCCCCCTCACATCCATGGTACAGAACATACGCCGGGAAGGGTGGTGATAACAGCGATATCCTTTGGTCGTAGAAGAATAGTCAAGGAAGACACAACATTGAGCCCAAGGGTCAAGTTTGTAGCAATGAGGTTGGTGCACATGCACGAAACAACCATACCAAAAGACACGGGGTGCCAAATGAGAAGTATGAACCATGCCGGAGGTGGAGAGACGAGCTGGGGGAGTAGTAAAGGAAAGGACATGAGAAAGAAGGTGATTGATAAGGTGAGCAGCTGTAAATACTGTATCACCCCAATAGGATTGAGGAAGTCGCATAGTGGCTAGGAGACAGCGAGCAACCTCGAGAAGGTGCCGATTTTTATGTTCGGCCACTCCGTTCTAAGTAGAGGTGTGAACACACGTTTTCTGGTGGATGATACGGTGAGTGTGAGGTAAGATGCCAGTGACGAACATCATCACCACTAACAGTGGAACTGGAAAGAGCCTGAGAGAGAAGATGGGTGTCTAGGTAGTACAAGTCGTCACGGTTACTACCACTGTCAATGTTCCGCTTTATACCCAGGTCCTGAAAGATACAAGAATTAGGAAAAAAAGTTACCAAGCAGTTAAGAGATTTTTGTAATATTGCTAATGAAGAGTAAATTGTGCGAAAAGGAGTAAACATGAAGAACGAAAGAAAAATTTTGTCAGAGAACAAGAGATGTTGCATTTGCCCGGAATGGAGGACAAATAACCGTTAGAGGAAATATCTTTGTCCTTACCAGACAAAGAGTATAAGAGAGAAAACCTGAGGAATACCCAGTCATGTGGTGTGTAGCACCGGAGTCGAGCACCCATTCAGAAGGTGAGTTGGTGACAGCATGAGCTCTAGGCATATCAATGATGGCAAGAGAAGTAGAACCTCCGGTGACAGGATCGAGCTGAGAGTGAAGCAGGCGACGAAAGACATCCAATTCCTGTGTTGTAAGAGAGGCGGAAGCGGAACACTGGGACTCATCATAGACATCCGTAGTGTAAGCAACATCATGAGAACGGTAGCCACTGTGTTTATGGCCCCCGCGGTCTGGTCCACGACCACGACCACGCCTACGTCCGTAAGGTGTCAGATGCAGATGAAATTTGAAACATGCCTTCCGAGAGTATCCCCTTCGACCACAGTAATCGCAGGTGGGCACAGAAGATCCATATTCAAGCCCATCAAGAAGACATAAAGATGGTAGCAATTCTCCTTTTGCTTTAACTGAACGACATCAGCAGTACACATAGGAGTGAAATGTGCAAAGTAGTCCAAATCTTGATAAATGCGCTCGAACTTCGAGAAGAATGATGAAACAGTCATCGAACTTTGCCGCAACTCCAAAATGCGGCAGTGAGCTCATACACCTGGGTGGAACTGCAACTATAACAGTACTCACATCACACATTAATCCATAGGCTCTGAAGAACAATCATAGTGTAAACAAGTGTAAACAGAGGGCAACTCAAAGACAACATTAAGGGCTTGTTTGGCAGGGAGGCAAAATTTTAGCAACCCGCGGCTATTCCTGCCTCCCCGCCAAACTCATTATTTGGTGCAAGCAGTGGCAAGAAGACACCCATGTTCCTGCAGTAGATGGGGACCCATGGAAGGCAGCGGCAGAGTTGAAAATAAGGTTGCAGTGATGTTATTCCTTAAAAAGATTATATATATATACATCTTTATATATATCTGTATATAACTATATATATCAATAACAACTTTACACGTACACACGAGTGACGGGCATGGGGCTCCGCCCCTACTGCCAACTATGACAATACCCTGAATGAGACAAGCACAGGGCTCCACCCCTATCAATTAATTAATGCAACTTAAAATAAACACACTATCAATGAATTAATGCGAAAAGTGGTATACATCACTTTTCGAGTTTTGTAAAAGCATCCTCATCCCAATGTCAAATAAATTTTAATAAAATTGATGAGTTTAATGACAGCTCCTCGAAAATACCGCTGGCATGCATAACGACAACTTTCCTCAAAAATAATCCACCCACCCCATCTTTTAAAGGCCAGTCGGAAGCACATGAACTCGTTGCCTCACATCAGTATTCACAGGCCACACCCTTCCTGCTCCCGGGCTCATCTCCTTCCACAAGTCTTGTAGTTCCCTCGACTGAAATCGCAGCACCTCTGCTTATTGAGCTTGCCACAAACCCACTGTTCGGGCACAAATTTTTGCGTAGGGCATTCTAAAAGCTAAATTTCTCCTTCCACAGGTCTCGCAGTTCCCCTAAGCCACCGAAATTATAGCTCCTCTGCTTCATGAGCATGTGTCGGGATCCTGTTTCAGCAATCGTTAACACTTGCCTACCATATCTCACAGCTTCTTAATTTCCAGACTCGCAGCTTTTGTGCTTGCCGAATTTTGGAGTTGTGCCCCTGACCCTGTAAGAGCTTGCTTCTCAATTTTCGGACTCGCAGCTTCTGTGCTTGCCGACTTCTGGAGTTGTGCCCCGGACCCTGTAAGAGCTTGCAGCCTCAGGACTCGTCGCTCCCATTGTATTTCTCGCAACCTCCATCCTCCTTGTACTCACCACCTTGTCGGCTTGAGTGCGCCGCACAAAATCGCGTCGGTACCCGCGTCCGAAGTCGTTGCGCATATGCCTCTGCTATCACAGATTGCAGCTTTCTGCTTCTACTGAGTTTGCTTCCTCGGTTTCTCCAAGCTTATCTTTTGCTGCCTTCAAATTACTAGTTCTTGGGATCGCTTGCCTCTTGAGCACATTGCTGCTCATCTGCTGTACTCACTGAAAAGGGTACTCGTCAAAACACCTCTTTGTCGTCTCCTTTAGAGCTCGCCAACCCTGTAGCCAGAAATGCTTAATCCCATGGGCAAAAATGTTACATCCGCCTTGTCCGTCATTCCGACAACCCTTGGTCCGATCTCTCTATTATATTCACGATAAATGACGCATTTCAACCATCTCCTCAATAGGAAGAAAAGTTTATACAGTGAGTTCACTCAGTGCATCGTGTTCTTCAAACCGTCTGATCCATCATCTAACTCGTGACCGGCCAGTTGAGCATATCGAGCAATGACTCCGGGATGATGGTTGGGTTGAGTCATGGACTCTAAATTTCATGAAGAGTAAAATATCGCATGGAAATTGAAAGAAATGAATAGAGATAACCTCAAATACCAATTGAAAGATAGGGTAAACTCTGATAAACTCTAGAGGGGGGGGTGTGAATAGAGTTGTTAAAATCTTTTTGATTTTTGCGGAATAAAAAAAAACTTTAATAAAATATATTACTATGATATAAGTGTATGAGTGTATAAGTGCAGCAAATGAACTAGAGAGAGGATAACTAAGCTACTCAGCAAAATATATCAATGCACAAGCACACAGGAAAATCACAGCCACACAGACAACACAAGAAATTTATAGTGGTTCCCCAAACTTGGGTACATCCACTTTTCTACCACCCTAGGTAGGAATTCACTACAGGTTTTGATCAGGTGACTGCCACCAATGAGCTTTTGATCAGGTGCTCAAAAATCAACCCAAGTCTTTTGGAAGGAGACTTGCAACCAGAATAATTTTGAAGGGACTTAAAACCCTGTACAGAGGTGGGGAAGAGAGGTTGATTTGGACTACTCTTTTCTCAAGCAAAATGAGAGAAGTCTTGAGAGTTCTTCAGATATTGTCAAAGCGCCCCCTGAGATTAACAGCTGTTCAGGAAGGGGAACTTTGCTAGGGTGAAGGTCTTTTGCTATAAGACCAACTCTCCAGGGATCCATTGACTGATTGAATATTCTTGTCACTTGAGATCCTGAAAGCAAAGAAGGAGGGGAAGAAAGACTCTTGATTGCGATTGATGTTATTTCTTCTTCTTCTTTTGAGAGCAGTTCTTTTTCTCTTCTTTTTCGTATATTCTTCCGTATGTCATCAAAGAGTGTGATCATCTTATTTTTTTGTATCTGGCAGAGAGATGATCAGGATGATAGATGCCTCAAGTTCGAATTCAAAAACCTGCAATAAATGCTCAGCCGAAATCTGGGAAATGAAAACCGGCAAGTATGCTGTCATATATTCTATTATATGTCTGTCCCGAGATATAAGCAATTAATTCTATGGAAAATATTTACAATCTATGCTGCCAGTAACGGCTCAATTTAAAAGATATAAGTGCATTGATTATCCAGGGAATTAACGGCCTATAATAGATATAGAATCAGGAGACAGAAAAAGAAAGAATAAATAACAATATGACTTACAGTTTTCGTCGACCAGAGAACAGCTTTCGTCGACCTGAAATCAGAGATCGTCAACCTCAGAACTGTTCGTCAACCTGAGCTCTGCAAACAACTGCACTGCATAAACTGACGGATTCTGTGCTCTAAGTTCGTCGACCTGAGAACCTGATTTTTGTCGACCTCAGAACTTGGTTAAACTGAAGGTGTTGAGATAATAGCACATCTGGTGTTGAGTCATTGAGAGCGTTGAGTCATTGATAGCGTTGAGAGCGTTGAGTGATCTTTGATTCTGAGTAAACTTTGGCTTTGAGTGAACTATGGCGTTGAGACAATTATGGCGCTGAGTGATCTTTGGTGTTGAGAGCATTTAGCGAAACACACACTTCGCAGACCACAGAATTTTTCTTCTAAGACCAAATCGTCGACCTCAGAACTCTTCTCTTTCACTTAGAGTTCGTTGACCTGAGAACAGACTAAGAGAATTTTCTTCTAGGGCTGATTTTGGAGCTATCTTCAGGCATGTCCTTGATCTTCCATCTGTAGGACTGACCTAAGACTAGAAAGACATAAAACTTGACCCTTCTATACAACATGGGTCACACCCTAAGAAGAGAACTAGCCCAAATCACCTAGGGGTTCCAACAATCTCCCCCTATTTGGGTGAGGTTACTTCAAACAAAATCAAAGGAAAAACGCAGAACAAAGTGAAATAAGCATAGCAAAAAAAACTGAGATGACTGATAGAGTAAATAAGTTATCAGCACCTTTATAAGGTTATGCACCCAAATTGTTTACAAACAAAAATAGAGACAAAAAATAAATAACCTAAATGTCCTTGGGAGAATCAGAAGATTTAGCAAATTTAATTACTCTGTTAGGATCTTGTGCTTGTTTCAGTGTCATAGTCATATCTGCATCACCCAAAGTCTTTTGAGATGTGGCTCTGGGAACTATGGCTTCAGGATGCAGATTCATATACTCTTCAGCATTAAACAGATTTCCAACTTGATATCTTTCTAGCTCTTTCTTCCTGTAGGATGACATTGTAGAATACTGAGAGGTGTCCTGACCCTGTTCTCTTGCTTTTCTGATTTGAGATAGAGTAATAGATTCTTTAAATCTAGCCATTCTGGTAGTTGGACTAGTCTCAGGATCATAGGCTGGAATTGGAGGTCCTTCAGGGCTGTTGGCTTTGCCAGGAGATGGAGGAGGAGAGAATGTTGGCTTGGGGGCAAACTGCTGAGCACTATATGAACTTCTAGAGGAGGGCTGATGTCTGTGTTGGTGCTGACTGCCTCTAGAAGATTGAGAAGATCTTGTCATTCTTTACTGTGATAGTCAAGCTGTCATGACCGTACTAAAATATTGAGCTCGATTGTCATTTCATTCGGGAAAAGTTCAACTTCACAAACTGGATTTGAAACATGTACCCACTGCCGAGAAAGTTTCTGACATTCTCACTAAGGCTTTATCTCGCCCCTTATACCGATTGTTCATTTCCAAGCTTGGCGCCTACGATCTGTATACTCCAGCTTGCGAGAGAGTGTAGAAAAACCATGTAAAAAGGCTAAGGCAAAGGCCCATTTCTCTTATGTATAGAATAGTCCCACAACTTGATTTGGAGCTGAGTTTTCACTCCTCCTTTCTATAAATTTGTGTACAAATACTTGTATTTAAGGCTTTTTATGTGATGTGATAAATATTGGGATTTCACACTTTTTTACAAATATCAAGCATGTAAGCTTGGGAAATGTCATCATACTACTTATACTATCAATGCCAGTATATCAAATATGCATTTTGATTTAATGCACTCTGATGTCTAAATTGCTCCTATTCATTCTATTAATGGCTTCCGGTATTTTGTAATTTTATTGATGAATGTTACCGTTTTACTTGGTTTTATGTTTTTCATCAACTATAACATACATCAAGATGATCTCCTACAATGGATAAGAAATTACAGCTTCAGAAGACAGAAGGCAAATTAATTTATCTAAGGATTACTAGATCTGACACAAAATTTGCAATCAGTCTTATTATTCGGTTTATGCATGACCCTAGGATTCATCATTAAGAAAGTCTTTTGAGTTTTCAAATATCTCAAGAAAGGTTCAGCAGGGGGTCCATGACATTAGCTACCTATGAAGTGATGAAGCTTAAAACCATTTTAGAGGAAATGGGGGGGGGGGGGGGGGATGTATTTCACTGTATGTGACAATCAAGCTGCAATTCATATCCAACCCCATGTTTCATGAAAGAATTAAACATATATAAGTTAATTGTCATTTGATCATAGAGAATATTCATAACAAGATAATTACTACTCTGCTTCCACGAGTAATCAATTGGCCGATATGAAGGAGGTATGATCACCAGGAGATGACAAAAAACTCCAACGATATAGGGGATTAAGGCTTCAATTATTAGCGGATATAAATACTAAAGATCTAGTCACCTTCAATGTGTAAGACATTGTGTTCGTGCTCTCGACACTTAATAAAGAAAAGATGAATCACCTACCTCTATCAAAAGTTTTTTTTTTTTGGGGGGGGGGGGGGGGGGGGGGGGGATGTAAAAAAATAGCCGGATGGCTTTTATGAAACCCCATCATTACTATATGGGGCATGAATAAGAAAGAGCTTTTTTAGAATTTTCTTTAGAAAATAGAGAGAGGAAATTCTCTTCTCTTAATGAGTTACTGCCGATGGGTGATATGTTCGGCCGCAAACAACTTTACATGGTGGTGTTGAGTGGAGGTGTCATACCTGAAAGAAAGTCAAAAAAGCGAAAAGCGAGTTGGAGGCTTTGAAAGCATCTATTGAGAATGTTGAAAAAATTTAAGGTACAACTTCCAAAGTCACTTTCCTCTCATTCTGAAGCATTTCATGGATTATTGATTCCGAAGAACATAAGTTAGGGACTTCTAGTGAGATTACCTCTCATGTTTCCTCATCTCACAGTGTTTATCTTATTGATAGTTCTTCGGCCGGTCTTTCTCTTAAATGGATTATATGTGTCTATCATGATCTTTCCCTTAAATATGTGATTTTAGGTCCTCCGTTGCAAAATAATATATTGTCAGTAATAAATATTACCAAACAACTTAACTATATTGTCACATTTTTTGTTTATCAATGTATGGTTCACGACCTAGTGAAAGATTAGTGGTGGACATGAGTCTGGAGACTCTACATTAAGAATATTGATTAGGCTTTGGAAGCAAAGAAGATTATTGATAAGGACCAGTGCACATGTTTAAGTATTATAGATTTGGGTATGAATGTTTGAGGACCTTATAATATATTTTCTCAACTGAAATAAAAACATTATCAAGTATCTGAATGGGTTCAAGAAATGTAAGCCCCTAAGGAGCCCTCAAAAGCATGGGATTACCGAGAGAAAAAACAGATACATTATGGACACTGCGTGATATTTACTACAAGAAATGAAGGTATAAGTGGGCTTTTACATCATTTTTCCTAATATTATCTAACACTCCCCAGCAAGTTGGAGCATACAAGTCGTAGGCACCAAGCTTGGGCAAGAACTGATGGTACATTTGCCTTGGTATTGCCTTGGTGAGAACGTCAGCAACTTGCCCAGAAGCCGGAAGATGCTCTAGCTCTAAAATTTTCAATTGAACTTTTTCCCGAACAAAGTGACAGTCAACTTCGATGTGTTTGGTCCGTTCATGGAACACAAGATTCTTTGCAATATGGATCGCAGCCTGACTGTCGCAAAACAGAGTTGTTAGTAAGGATAGAGTGACTCCTAAATCACCAAAAAGATCTCAAGCCAGGTAAGTTCAGATACAACAGCCGTCATTGCACGATACTCGGCTTCAGCAGAAGAACGAGCAACCACAAATTGTTTCTTGCTATGCCAGGTGATAAGGTTCCCTACAAAGTAGGTACAGAAACCCGTAGTGGAATGTCGATCATCAAGGGAGCCCGCATAGTCCGCATATGAATATGCAATAAGAGATAGAGAGGATGATGACTTATATACAAGTCCTTGTCCAGGAGTTGTCTTCAAATATCTGAGGATGTGTTCTACTGCATGGAGATAAGAGATCCGAGGAGCATGCATAAATCGGCTAACCACTCCAACAACAAATGAGATATCAGGTCTTGTAACCGTCAGATATATCAGTTTTCCTACAAAACGCTGATAGTACTCAGGATTCATAAGCAGAGAATATGAGTGAGACCCATGAACACATAACTTATGATTGACATCCATCGGGGTTTCCACGGGTTTGCACCCTGAGTAGCCCGCATCTTGAAGGAGGTCAAGACAGTACTTTCGTTGTGAAAGAACAAGACCATCAGGTCGTCTAGGAACCTCAAGTCCAAGGAAGTACCGGAGAGTCCCCAGATCTTTTGTTTGGAAAACAGAATTTAAGTGTTGCTCAACTTGTTGTATTTCTGTGAAATCATCCCCAGTAATCAAAATATCATCCACATAAACCAGAAGAATGACAGTTCCGGTGGATTGATGACGAGTGAAAAGAGAGAAGTCAGTCGAGCTCCTCTTGAATCCAATTTCGCGAACAACCTTACTAAGTTTGTGAAACCAAACTCTGGGAGACTATTTGAGACCATAAATAGATTTTCGGAGATGACACACAAGAGACTCCCACTTGGTCTCAAACCCGGGAGGTTGGTGCATGCAGACCGTCTCAAAAAGGTCGTCATTCAGAAATGCATTTTTGATATCCAGCGGATGGAGGGGTCAGTTGCGATTGACAGCTAAGGAAATCAGAACCCGAACCGAGTTTAACTTGGCAACGTGAGAGAAAGTTTCATCATAATCAAGACTTGTTGTTGAGCGAACCCTGGGCCACAAGACAAGCTTTGAGGCGATCAACTGTCCCGTTCAGAGCATGTTTGACTGCAAAGACCCACTTACAGCTGACACAAGATTGTCCTGGCGGAAGAGGGACGAGATCCCAGGTCTGGTTGGCCCAAAGGACTGTCATTTCCTCTTTCATAGTTGCACGCCACCCTGGGTGAAGAAAAGACCCTTGCACTGAGTTATGTAGAGAGATGGAAGATAGAGAGAGTGCAAACTTCAGGAGAGGTGGAGATAGGCGATGCAGAGATACATAATTTGCCAGGGGATGAGCGGTAGATGTTGATGTTGGATCGTCAGGCCACGAGATAGCACTGGTAGAAGGTAGTTGTTGTAGGACTCCAGAGGGCGGAATACGACGAGTGTATACACGAAGAGGTGGTTTAGATGGAATTGGTGTTGGGAGTGGAGTGGGAAGGAGGGGCGGTAGATAAGACGTGACGGGAATAGTAGAACGAGGTATGGGAGGAGAGAGAAGAGGAGCCGAAGGTGAAGCATGAAATGATTGGTCTTCAAGAAAAGTGACATCGGCGGAGACTATCACTTTGTCAATAGTGGGAGAATAACGCACGCAGCCTTTTTGAGTCCGAGAGTAGCCCACAAACATACACTTGCTGGCACGAGGGGCAAACTTCTGTAGATGGACCTAGATTGTAGACATAACAAGTACATCCAAACAAACGAGCCATGAGGTTAAACGGGGATTTAGAAGGAAATAGAAGACTGAATGAAGTGGCAAAATCAAGCATGGAGGAAGGCATGCGATTGATGAGGTGACATGTTGCGGACAAAGCGAAGTTCTAGTATAGGGTAGGTACCTGCATTTGAATCATGAGTGACCGAGCAACATAGAGAAGATGACGATTCTTTTGCTTGCCACCCCATTCTGTTGAGGCATACACGCACACAATGTTTGATGTAGAATGTCAAACTCAGTGCATAAATTAGAGAATGTCCGGCTAGTGTATTCGCGAGCATTATCAGTACAAATTACTTTTAAGGGTGAGGAGAACTGAATACGAGTTTCCGTAATAAATGCTCGAAATGTAGAGGTCAGTACAGCACGATCGCGAAGTAAGTACAACAAGGTCAACCAGGAGTAATCATCAATAAAAGTGACAAAGTAACGATAACCAAACATATTAGGGGTTTTATATGGTCACCAAATATCAGAATGCACTAAAGATAGGGGAGTATCACTCTGAGTACAAGTAGGATGAAAAGAAGTACGATGTTGTTTGCCAAATATACAAGATTCACAAGTAAACTCATGCAGGGACACATTCAGAAGAGCTTTCTTGAGTTTCTAGAGGGGGTATGCCTAAGACGACGATGACAATCGACTGAGGAGACGACGGAGAGAGCAGAAGGTGGAATATCCATGAGGTAGAGCATGTTAGACAGCTGACCCTTACTAATGATATTCTGCGTTTTCCGATCATGCACAATAAAGGTAGAGGGTGAGAATGTAACACAACAATTAAGATCCTGAGTAAGGCGGCTGACTGAGAGCAAATTAAATGGTGATCCTGGAACATGAAAGGCTGAAGAAAGAGAGAGAGTGGGAGTGAGAGAGATATCAGCAGCGCCGGACACTGGTGTTATCACCATTGGCCACGGTGATGAACTTGGGATGGACAGTCAGCAAGTATTAAGGAGGTCGTTGCAAAGTAATATGGTGTGTGGCTCCTGAATCCACAATCCAGTGAGAGACTTATGACAGACATGATATACATTCATTAAAAATTGATGCAAGTGATTCAGATGAGCAAGTAATCACCCCTTAGAGATGTTGGAGCTGGGTGAATAGAGCATTGATGTCTTCACGAGTGGAAGAGGCAGAGTCAGTTGCGGGAGAAATGGGAGGTTCAGCTTTAGCAGAGGCAGCAAGATGTAGAGGCAGGTCATGTTTGCGATAGCAAGTAACCACAAGTTGACCATCCCATCCGCAATACGTGCATTTAGGGTAAGATCGTCCAGTACGTCCACGTCCACGAGACGTGTTGTGACCCCCGCGGACCGAGGAACCTCGAGTCGTTTGAACAGGTGTAGGTCGTTGTAGAAAAGCTGGAGAGAGAGGCACCGGAGCATCCGGGGTCGAGATAACCTTCAGAAGCATAAAGCAAACATCTGACAGAGAGGGAGTTATAGAGGAAGAGGGAATCTAAGCCTGAACGTTGTGCAAATGAGAAGGAACACGGGTCATCATCATAGCAATCCCGACTACTTCCTTCTGGGCCCGCTGGGTAACCAAATTTATGGTAGGAAGTTGATGTATCCAGTGGCGGACGCAGAGAATATTCTCAGTGTGGGCGGTGTATATTTTTTTAAAATAAAATAAAATGATAAATATAAATAAATATGTCTATATTATATTAAATATCAAACAATACTTGATAATTGTTAAATACCATTATTTTTTTTTAAATAGTAAACAATTATGTCAAACATAGAAAATAAAATGATAAATACAGCTTGTAAGACAGATATAATTGTAAGTAATTAAAATAATAAATTTTAAGATATTACAAATTTGAATTATATTTTAAAATTTAAAAATAATAAATAGATGTGTCATGTCAAAATAAAATGGTAAATAAATGTGTCATACTTAAATAAATAAAATGATAGATACATGTGACATAAATAGAAAATAAATGTTGAATGAATATGAAATAAAAAAGGAAATAAATGAGTAATGAATAAAAAAAATGTGTCTTGCATAGGAATTGAACCCATGACCACACAATAAGATACTTAAAACTCTACCAACTTAACAAAGAGACAAACATGTATCCTTTATTAATAATATTATATATATACATATATTTGAAATCAAACAAATAAAAAACATGTTTTCTACTATTCAAAAACAATATTTTTTCAAATCAGTGTGGGCGGCCGCCCACACTGGGCCCTATGTAGGTCCACCCCTGGTTGTATCCAAGCCTCAACAAGGGTTTTGTCCTTGGCAACAAATGACATCATATCGCCTGGTGCCCCGGGATCAAGAGTTTGAAGGTCCGAGATGATGTCAAATAAGTCCTGAAGACTGCTCTGCCCAGAATAGAGGGAGTGAAGCTCCTTCCACATTGTCTTTGTCGTTTAATGATACATAATCATCTTGTATTGTTCGGTGTCCAATGAGTTTAGAAGTCATGATTGGACCCGACCATCATCACGAATTCACTCATCGGTGGGAGCAGTAGGAGTAGCGCGTGTCAGATGATAAAGGCCTTTTGTCTGCAACACCCTGCGAACAGAGTGCACCCATTTCACAAAGTTTCGCTTCCCGCTAAGGGAGATGGTGGTAATCCGGAGTTATCACGGAGTTCAAGCGTGGGAGGAGCAGCACGAGTTGGTAGTAGAGCTATCACGGTTCCGGTTTGATTCCGATCTTACTAAAACCGCGAACCGAACCGCTAAGATAACGGTCCTTCAAATTAGAACCAAAATCTTATTTGGTATGATCGGTTCCGGTTCCAGTATAATTTTTGGAACCGCCGTGTCAACGGTTCCGGTTACGGTTCAACAAGAACCAAAACCAAATCAGCCACAAATGGTTTTATCTGATTCTATGTGATTCAGTATGGTTCCAATCGGTTCTAACCAGAACCAAAACCAAACTTGGCGGAATGAATGAGGGAGGTCAAAAACAAAATACCTGAGGGGAAAAATAAACCCGTTAGAATTTTTTGCAAGAGGAAATTCGAAGTCTAGAATCCGGACGCAGGAATTTCACATTATACCAAGGGGAGTACTTTTTTGTGTAATATAGTACGTAGAACTTAAGGTTAAAAATCAAAATCGTAAAACCACAAAAACCACACTTGACCGCACTGATTTTAAACTGAACTGAACGGTTTGATTGTGGAGCGGTTTCGTTTGTTGCAAAACTGCATATATTGCGGTGCGGTTTTTGACGGTGCAAAATCTACAAAACCGCGTCACACCGTTGTCATCATTCGTACCGACTTCTTTGAGAGGGTCTCACATTCTAATCATCGTCAATGAGTATATGTTACCTTCATTTTTGTGTAGCTTTATCATCTCTTCGACTAGTGATTCCATCCTCTTCGACTATTCCTAGACATCGATTGCAGGTATTCATGTTAGAAACTATTTTGGTATTATTCTTTTTTTCGGCTCTTCTTTGACAAGTATTAAATAATATTCAGAATTTGAATTCCTGACTCCCGAGGGCTGAAATGAACCGCGAACCTACAATCTCCATTCAAAAATTCAAAGATCATGATCGTGTAATGTTGATGCATTGTTCAAACCACACCGCACAGTTTTGGTGCGGTGCGATTTTGTTTACTCCAAAAGCGACCCCCTTTGGTACGATTGCAGTTTGAGTTCAAACCGCACCAGTTTCACTCTTAATAGTAAGTATAGTTATTATAGATAGATTTTAAAAATAACAATATTATAATAATATTAATACTAATAAAAATATTATAAAAAGTTATAATACACGGGTCGCGGTTCGGTTCTGCTTCAGTTTGGTTCGGATCGGGTCTAAAATTCTTGAAACCGCCTGAGACTTGTATGTTCCGGTTCTGGTTCCGATTCCGGTTCCGGTCCGGATAATAAAATGAAAGAACCATACTCGGACCAATGTTGTTCACGGTTCCAAAAATCAAACTGAAACTCGGATAATTAACGAACGGTTCTGTCCAGTTCTTTGCGGTTCCGGTTCGATTCTGATTCGATTTACGATTTTCGATTTAAATGTCAGCTCTCGCTGGTATGGTGGAAGCATCAGCAGGATCCATGGGAAGCGGACTGGGCGGATAGAACAGGAGGTTAAAAGTTTGCGGACTGAAGAGAGGAGCTGCGGCTAGACAAGGCCTCAACGGTTAGAAGATACCGCAGAGAAATAGGAGACTGCAACGACAAGAGAAGATTAGAGTGTTTAAGGAGAGACCGCCACAACTAGATTAGATCGCAGCGTCAAGAGGCACAATGGACAAGAGAAGACCGCAGCGACTAGATGAGAGTGCAGCGATTAAGGCGAGACCGTCGTGACTAGAATAGAACACAGCGACAGCAGACAAGAGAAATTTGCAGCGATTAAGGTAGACCGCAGCAACTAGATGAGAGTGCAGCGGGTAAAGGCACCGCGGGATAAGGCGAGACCGCTGCAAGAAGAGCAATCCTCTAGAAGAGCGGTTAGAAGACAAGGGCATCGGGAAGAACAGCGGGGCGAACAGAGAAGACCGTAACGGATCAAAACAGGAACAGAGTCCGCAACGGAGAGAGAGAGAAAGGCCGCAGCGACAAGCAAGCAGATCACAACGGATAAGAAAGACAACACGGCAAGCCCGCTAGCAAATAGTAGAGTCGGTACCCGACCAGACCGCGAGCAGAGGGCGGTTAGAAGAATCCTAACTGCAAGCGCGACAGGAGAGCGGGGAGTAAAAAAGGGGGCAGAGAAGGGAGGGGAAAGAAAGTGGAAGCCACTGGATTTTTGGAAGGAGGAGGTGGTTAGAAGACGCCTAATCGCGCCCTGTGCGAGAAGGCAGGGCAAATCCAAGCCGACGGTTAAAAAACTCTTAACCACAAGGAGAGACCGTTGAGCTATGATACCATGTATAGAAATGGTGCAAACCTTGTATATCCTTCTTAATTCCTAAAATACAAGTATGAGTACAAATATATAGGAGAGAAGGAAGAGAAAGAATCCCATACAAAGGATGTGGGACTAAACAAGAGAACCAAGTGGGCTTATAGATTGGCAACACAAATGGGCTTTTACATCATTTTCTCTAATATTATCTAACACATACAATAATTTTTGATAGAGATTAACTTGAACCACAAACAGACAAATGTCTATTTGTAGGGTATGTTGCTCACCAAAAAAGATACGAATACTAGTGCTCACATGCATAAAAGATTTATCTCCAAAGAATCACTTTCTCTAAAGATATACACTAAATTTTTTAAAGCACGAAATCTCTAGCTAGCCCGGAGATGGGAGACTTCTATAGTGATATTGCTTCTTCCCTACCTGTTCTTATTGATGCTTAACAAATAGTAAAATATGGAGGTTTTTTGTGAATGTTGTTAACTGTTGAAAGGTGGGCTAACCCTCGTCGGGACTGTGACCCACCAGCTAGGCTACAGTCTGAGCACCCCAACCAAACCACCCAAGGCTAACCCTCATCGGGACTTTGACCGAGGGTCCTTCAGAAATCGTAAGAGTTGTACTCAAAAGTCGCACACTTGTAGAAATCCCTAAAAGACGCTATATATACTTTTGTTTCATATACCACCCATTTGTGCATCGAGAGGGAAAAATTCACTAGTCGACGTACATCGACTTTATAAGACACATGCGTCGAGTTCTATGTTACTAGTTGACATACGCCGACTTCATTAGTCGCGTGAATTGAGTTCGAGTTTCTAGTTGACGTAAGTCGACTTCATAAGATGCGTGCATTGAATTTCAGTTTCTACTAATCGATGTACGTCAACAAACGTCAACTAATTTTGCAATGTAAAAACTAATTTTGCAGGAGTCGCCGAAATCAAAATGCTAGGAGTGAATATGTCGGAATCTTGGGGAGGGATGCTAGTTGAATGCTAATAACGTGTGTTTGGAGGGCCATAAAAATTGGGTATCAGAAGCCGTTAATTTGGAGGGTGTGGGTATGTGAATATTTTGAACGAAAGAGGGATAAGGTGTAGCTGATGTGGTTGGAAGTGCAAGTCTTAGGTTGATTTGGTGGGAGGAATTGTAGTGGGGTAGAAACTTGGGAAGCAGTACAAGGTGTATTTTTTGAAAATTGGAGATCAATTTCAAGATTGATAGTTAATGTTCTCGGAATGGGCGAGGGCAACGGAATAGGGGCGTTGATGACAGAAGAGAACAAAACAAGGTCAGCGGGCTTGCACGAAAGCTGGGAATACAATCAGGGAAACAAGAAGAGACAAAAAGAATTTCTCGGGACAAAGGCTATAGGGTCGTGAGTTGTGGGAAAATAGGCTTTGATGAGGGAAAATAGTTCGTGTGCTTGGGAACTATAGAAGGGAGAAACGAGCCACGACATAGGGCACTAGGAATGATCGATGGGAACGACATCGGGGAAAAATGTGACATTATGGTGGGGATCAGGGCGATGGACAGAGGTTGTGAGGGAGAATGACGGTGTCAGATGACCCTTGTGCACCATTGTGAGTATGTCGAAAAGTAACATCCGTGCAATTGAAATCGGCATGCATGGAGGTGACAATTGTGTTCATCTTGACGAAGGGAATGCGAAGAGGTGCATCTAGGTGGCTGACAAGATGGCATGCAGTTAGGTCAGTTTAGACCAATTGATACATACTCAACGATTGAGGGAGGAGGTAAGAGCACTAAGAACATAATGGAATTACACTTAGAGAGACATTATTTATCCAATACAGTCGATTACTATGATCATTATCAGACAGAATCTTTTGATGTCAGTCATGTGATTCAGAACATGCACAATCCAAGAGTTCATCATTATAATAACAACACTCAAGCCTTTATCCCATTATAGTGGGGTCGGCTATATGGATCCTTTGTCGCCATTGTGCCCTATCTTTTGTCATAATCTCACTAATGTCTAAGTACATCATGTCTTTCCAAGAGTTCATCATTATATGTTGTCCTTAAATTCTAAAATATCTTGAGAAAAACACTCTATCGTAATCAAAATCATCTGAGCATGCATGGATATTATGATGTTCTACAAGCGATTATTACAGATTTGTAGGAGGTAATTTAGTATCAAGGAAAATAAGAAGTTGAATGGCATAGCTAGGTGAACTACTAAAGTGGAATATAGATTCAATCTATCATGAGAGAACTGGGATTTCGTGTTCAATGAGTGAGGTTTTTGTGTCAATCGGGTAATAATTCGCATGGTTTCTAATCTAGTTTTTCATAAAAGAACCAAACAAATTGAGATTAATTATCGCTTTGCTAGAGAAAATAGTGAAGACCCGGTAATATTAACTCCTTTGTTCCTTGTGGTGCTCAATTAAAAAATTTGTTCGCCATGGTTGTATTTGGTAAAAATCTCCATAGCAACTGTCTTGGGATGATTGTTAATTATAGTGTTAGCTTGGTGTGAGGAGGGGGAAGACATGATGACATCCCAATAAGCTTTTTGGGAGGTGACAAAAAACTTAAGTTTAGGGTTGATATGATAGACTAGATCATATGTACAAGCAGACATTTTTTCTGTTCGAAGTTTATTCACTACAGCCATCACAGCAGACGCCATCCACTCTTAAGAAGTACAACTTCGTAGAATTACTTCTCCATCGTATGAACAAGTTCTCTAACACACTCAATCACAACCCTTGAACTCCCTCCTTTCAGACCAAACCAAAATACCTCATTAAAAAATAGAGCCAAATATAGAACTTGCACATCCCATCAGTACCAATTTGTTTTAATCAACCACGCCTTTCCATCGAAGTACCAGATACTCTTCTGAGCTAGTATGAAAATGCTCAAGGTTGTAAACCCCACATAAGGTGCTTTTACAAGCAAAATAGGACACCACGCCCAACACAATGATTCACAAAATGCCACCAAATATATGCATATAGTGCTGGATTTCATGTTTCACCCAAAAGAGAATTAATTAAGGGCAGTTTACAATCTTAAACAGCCAATTGATTTAATTTCAAAAAATCAGTAATTTGACCCCCCCCCCCCCCCAAAAGACCTGTGGCAAAGTATGTAATTAAGAGCAGGATTAGCGCAGCGGATTTGTAGTGGATAAATCCACAGTGAACGGCAACCATGGTCGGGGTTCTAGGCGGCGGTCACAATGTGCGAAAAATTCGTGATTTTTTGTGTTGTTTGCATGCGCATGCATCCCATTTGTGTGGCTGCAGCAACAGCTCCACTAAACGGGCAGCGGTTGCGATTGTGCATCCGCACCTCCGCCAAACCGGCCCTAAATTAATTTCCATTAGGAAAGCAAAAAATCACAGTGAAAAACACTCAATACTTTTAAGTTCCAGGATGCATGCAATTAACATGCAATCAAATAAAACAAATCAGCAACTGCTTGCAAAGCAAACAAAAAAAACGTATGCCATGAACTTTACCTTGGCCAGGGGAGTTCTGGTACAAAAAGAAAGAGCATCCAAACTCCATTGCAATGTCAATGTCGCATGTTGAAGTTTTGGCAATTCACCCAGAGCAACATACATAGAAATCCCAATTTTGGTAGCAGAATTGGCACGGGTAAGCAACTCCACAATCCTTAATATAAGGTGATTAACAGTTGTAAAATTGAAGCAAGCTTCCTTGAATAATGTCATTGTATCTTCTTCCAACAAACAAGTATCGTGTTCCCACCCATAAATATCATTCAAGTTCTTCTCAAGTCTTTCAGGGCCATCTAAATTAACCTTCAGATTTCTAGAAAGTTTAACCAACTCCTGCATAGTTTTAAAAAAGGTTAATTTAAAACAGCACTCCATGCCTACTGAAATAGATGAATATTGATTATATAATTGAACCTTCAGATCTTCAATACCAAGTAAAGGAACCGATACATCATCAGTATGTCTACTATCTATTAGATAAGGTTGGGATCTACATATCCATGTTTGAGCCATAGAAATTGCATCCTCAAGATCAGACAGGGAAGGAAGGATAGCCAATACATGCTCAGAAGCCCTGAATGTTAAAATAATAGAGAATTCTAGGAAATGATTATTGAATATGAAGATTAGTTTAAAAAAAGATTAGATTTTCAATGCACCTTAGAATATCTTCGAACTCAGACATACTACCACCATTTGTAAGAACATAACTAGCTCTCTTTTCCCAAAAAATAGCTTCTGATTCAACTTTGGCAAGCTTGAAAAAAGAGATTTCATTCTTGATTTCTAACCTGGAAAACAAATTAAAGTAAACCGCAGTCTAAAATAACTAAACATCAATGAAAAGCGAAAAATGGGGATGACCAGTGCTTACAAAGAAGCCTCCATCAGTACTTCTTCTATGAATTCAAGAGGCATCTGATGTTGAAGAGCCTTTAAACCACATTCATGAAATACAAAAATACATCAGAAAGTTTGCACAAATTTGACTAAAACAAAGTTTTGAAAAATTAATCGTTAAACAAATAATTAAACTCATGGTCGAATTAGAAGAACAATCCATTTTATTCAACATCAAAGAATATGGAAAAAACAATGTAATAGCATGCGGAAACAACATGCTTGATAAAACGTCTGAAATGAAATTAACATCAGGTAGGCTATTACTACCTTTGTAGCTTTCTCTCTGCAGCGTGACCTCTGCAACTCTGCCTCAACGAGTTGCAACTCATCCACTGTTAACAAGAACATGGATTTGGAGTGAGGATATACTAAGATTTGAATATGAAAAAAGCAAATGAAATGTTGTACCTTCAATTCTCAACAAGTTTCCAGATTCCAAGATACCAGAAAGCTCTACAACAATGTTCTCATAATCTTCCCGATCAGGAAGATTATTCATGATATCATGGAAGTCATGACTCCATGAGTATGCATCTGAGTGAAACTGCCTCAAGAGTTCCAACTCTGGAATGCTAACTCTCACTTTATCTGCATCCTTCAAAAAATTGTCAAGTTCCTACATATCGTAAACAAATGGTGTTACTATTCAAGTCTATATGGAATTTTCACGGACACTGCAGAGGGAAAACAAGATGAAAATTTTGAAGTACCGTAAACTTCAGTTTCAGGGGTCTTTTCAAGATCTCATTACATCGAGAGTGAAGCAAGTCGACCTCTCTAGAAAAGTTTACAAGCAAATCCATCTCTTGGAGCTGAATACGGAGCTCCAACATCTAATAGAAGCAGCAACCACATTAAAGAAACAGAAAAAAAATCAATTGGGTCCACAAGAATCAAGAGTGGGACACAAAGGGTACTATTAGTAAGATGTACTGATCAATGATATTACATCCATCGGTCATATATATGTATATATAATTATATATATATATCATTCGAGAAGCCATAATTTGTTTCATAATCAGTATGATAAGATGTGAGGGCTCCTTGCTACATGTCCTTGATGAATGAGATTTATAAAAGAAGGGGAACTCTTCAGCTGATCAAGTGCATTAAATTAACTGTTTTACTTAAGATCTCACAACTGATTCCCGTTCATATGACCTTTCTCTTATCCTTCACACATGCATGGATATCACCCTTGATCTCTCCAATGTGATCCATCAATTTCAGATCACGCCAACAATCACACAAACTCTCGGGTATGAATATTTGTTAAACTATCCTCTATGCTATATTCCCTTGTTTACCTTTGAGAATTTCCTTCAGTTTTTATTTTATTTTCTAGACATACTTTTGGATGATTTTCTTGGGCAAGCATCATCCTCCTGTTACCTTTTACAACTTCTCACAAAAAACAAGGCACTATTGTGGTTCTGCAATCTACCATGTGAATGAGATGCATTTACTTGCCATTGATTACAATGCGCCCCTCATGCTTCTCTAACTTGCCAATAGGTATGATGCTCTTGTGCAGCTATGATGTGCCTGTCAACATGGTATGATGGCAGGTCTTGTTCCTCTACTGTTCTGCCAAATATTTTTTCATTCAGGTCTTTTTTTAAAATTTCTTATTCTTTTTTATTGCTGTTGTAGTTGGGTTTACGTGGCATTAGGTGGGTTGTCAATGCTGGTCTACTTGCCTAATGTATGCAAGAAATTTTCCCTTTACTTACCTCTCAGAAATATGTGCATCTTTTTCTGGGTATACAAGTAAACTGTATGAAGTCCAAAGATATATCGGTTTGCTAAAAGCCTAAAACTAGGCCTTTCCATTTTTTCTACATGGCAATATATTTTTAACAACCAAAACTATCGAATATTGGAGTAGTGGAACCCTCTCTATAGGTACAGGGTAAGCTCCAATGAATGAACCCACCCATAACCACGCAGTAGAGGAACCTTCATGCACTAGTATGACCTTTTCAAATAATTACTGAATATTCTATCAGTTAAATACTTGTTTTAATTAAATGTTTACGAATTACGACCAATGGATGGTGAACATGGAAGGAATTTTTAAGTTGAGGTTTATATGTAGATGTTTGATTCCACTTTTCTACATCAGCATTTGTAGTTAATATAAAAATTCAAAGCAGAAAACCACCATTTTGCACCAGCAACATTTATTACTTTGTTAGCAGAGGGGGCAATTAAAAGGGCGGGTTATATTGCTATGAGAGAATGTACATTGGATATGCATCAGAGAATATGACAAGTTGGTTTAATATAATGCAACATTAGCATAGTTCTACCAAATGAATTGGGAGATTCAATATTAGGTATATGTTCCACAAAATAAGTTTTCAAACTTAAATAAAGTGATTGAAGTTAATATTTTTTTAGGCTAAAAGATGTTCACATTGTGATGAAGAATGGAGACACGGACCCGCGGCGGAGGACAAGTTTTGGGTTCGTTCCGGGTCGATTAGCTACTTAATATATATGGCGTCTCCGAATTGATTCCACGGATGCATCCCGAATTTTCATAACAAGTTTTTTCATATATAACTTTTGTACTTTTAGTCATTATTTAATGTAAACGGGCACCGGACGCTTTCGGCCAATCATTATTTATATTCTTTTAATATAAATAGGAGTAGGGGTGTGTCATTTGATTCATTGCAGATTTTGGAAAAAAATCCCAAAATCCGGCGATCCCTCCACGGTGCCGACTTCATGGAACCCTAGGTGACGACTCCTAGACCTTTTCTTACATTCCTAAGGTATTACCTATCCCTAACCTTCGTTTTCCCCCTCCCAAAACCCAAGCCAACCCTCTCCAACTCCCCCAAACAGCAACCCCTTTTCCCAAGCTGCCAGCCACTCTGCTTCTCCTCCAAACCACCCCAACTACTCCACAAAACCTCCCATCCCAGCAGTAAAAACTTCCGCCCAGCCCTCCACTGAACCCGCCTCATCCCTGCAGCAGTACCGCCGCCCAGCACCCTCCTGGCCGGCCAAACTGCATCCCTACAGCTCTCTTTCCTGCCCCACTCCTACAGCCAACCCCTCCTCTGCTCCCCACGCCTCCTAGATCCATTCCCCACCTCCAAATCCAAACAGCACCACTCGGATCCAGTCCCTCCTTCCAGATTCAGTCCCCACCATCAAAATCCAGCCTCCCTCCTTCTAGATCTAGCCATATAACTTCAAATTTTAGTTGCCGCCCCATCGCACCTTGCTGGATCTACACTCTTATGAAAGCCCCCCATATGTATTGAGTGCTTTATTATTTAACAGACTCTTGTTTTCAGTATTACCATACGGTGTTGTCACTTTGGCTTGATTGGATATCTAGTATTGTGGTATTTTATTTTAGATTACGTTGTAATTTGCAGGAATCATTCACCACGGGCTTTGCTTTGGCCCTCCACGCAGAGGAAAGCCTAAGTTTGCTTTGCCTAAAAGAATTATTTTGTTTTGTTAAAATCGTATGTGTGTTTTAACCATTTATTATTATGACTTGAATTTGCCGTCGGATATCTTCGCACACGTCAAATTAGGGTTGCATTCTATTAGTCACACATAGAGCCTCTCACCTTTCATTAGACGGTGTTTGAGTTCATTGTATTTGTCACGTGCTCATTTGCATTGCAGGTATGATTTAGACATCGTTAGTCCGCCTCCTATAGATTCGTCCTGCATCAAATGATATCAGAACCAGGTTGATGCACTCATTTGATATGCAGTCAATGAATCGATAGGTAGTATCAGATGGCGTATTATCACGACAATTATTCTGAGTTGCAGTACACTCCTAGATTTCATGTCGATCCTTTGTCACGATATGCTAGAGACAATCACCATGATGATAAATCCTCATATTATCATCATTACACCTCTCTACAACTTTATAGCTTATAATGGTAAGACTGAGTACTGTTCGGGTCATCATCGTTATACTTCTTCACTATTTGAGAAACCAGAGTCTGTATATGCTCGACCTCATAGAGCTCCACTGGAGAGATCCACATACTATCATGTTGATCATTCTCGCCCACCGTCGCACGTTCGTAGGGATCACGTCCACCCACAAGCACGATCGGATTATGTTAGAAACGACCGTCTAGATGACTCTCAGGAGCCCTATAAAGGTCACCATCACCAGGATCACATCACAGGTCAAGACCCTCCTAATCTTCCGCAGATAGAGATACCTGAGGCCGAATTTCAGCGATTAGTTCTTGATCAATTTGATCGCTTGGATGCTCATTTTGATCACATGAGGTCTTCCTTAAGAAGAATCAATAGGAGAAAGCCTAGGGATTTGTCACGCCATCAATGTGTCATATAGTGCTCCCACTGATATGAGAGACCTAACACTTAATATTGATATTTCTCATTTGGATGAGACTCAGTGCCCATGTGAACTTGAAGTTGAGCCTGATCATGGCCTTATGGTACTGGTGGAGAGTGATACTAGTGTGACTAGTGAGCATGGTCACGAGAGTTAGAACGAGCGGCCCAGTGACACCGTTATGGTATATCCATCTTCCGCACCTCACTTAGACCTAGTTCCCCTTTTGGCTAGGAATCTGGTTCTCGACACTATACCGATTGATCCACACTTGAGTAGGGGTCTTCCCACTCTTCCCATATCATTGTTCTGACCCACACTTGAGTTGAGAGCATAGTGTTGACCTCATAGTAACTGCCTCGCCCGCTTACGAGGACACTATCTCTATCGGCGATACTCATATGGAGGTTCATCCCAATATTATTGACTTTATTGTTGAACCTTTTGATAAGCCTCCTGATGACCCACCACTCCCTTATGAGGATCATGGGTCTAGCATTGAATTTGTTGTGGGCATCCTACTTATTCTCATTGACATTTTCTTATTAGTTCTTTCCTCTTGAGGGATCATCCTACTACTGTTGCCCACCTCGAAATTACGTCCCTGAGAGACTCATTTTAAAAATCTCCCTTCCCAGGGAGCATTCACTCCAATATGGATTGTTGTGTCTTCACACTAGTGATTATCACGTTCGTGATGACTTTTGGCATACACCTCCGGGTAAACCACCTGACGAAATTTATCATTTGAGAGGTACCCATCACACTCGTGTTGCATCACACACCCATAAGTTGCATTCTTTTGTCACCATTTGCGCCAGCCCATTGGGTGATGGCATAATTCACGATGAATTTTTCTATCTACGACCAGGTGAGCCTCCCGATGGCTCACAAGTCACAACCCTTGGAATGTATTTTAGATCTCATTGTTCTGCAACTCAGTACCGATGTCTCAAGAAGACATTTAGGTATTTGTCGTCTACTAGAAAAATATATCTATATTCCACCGAAAGAACCTCCTGATAGACCACCACATTTTAGATACATCTCGGTCATTATTAAATTTTCCACTAGCGAGTGTATTGTATCTATCGTGCATCATTTACTTCATTTGAATAAATTCCATAGAGTCATATGTTCATCATTTGCATGTGTTACATGAGTCGGTCTAGCAGAAAATCAATATTGGTAATAAATCTTAAAAATCGCATGCAAATGTTCATTGACAAGTGTAGGTATTTCATGAAGGCGAACATGTGATGGAGAGAATCCGCGTTGTGAGGTTCCTTGGGAGACCTGCTAAAAGTATGAGCATTATGCGAATGAATCCCTACACAATCATGTTAAGGATTGGAGCAAATATCTATGATCTTGATATCCCTACGAGCATGAGTATTCATCTCATATTTAATGTTGAGAACCTGAGGTCATACTACAAGCCTCACGAGTATGTGAACTCATTTCATGTTGATCCTCTTGAGCCTACACCACCGCATCCTTTTGAGGCAACACCTTCACATACTCAGTCTTGCACCCACTCCACTTTTAAGCCCCAACTGCCTTTGGGTCAGTCATATGTGGCTTCACCGTCTGCACCAGCAATCACACGGAGCCTTCCAACACATCAGTGGACTATTGAGAGCATTATTGATATCGTGGTTCACGCATGCATAGCCGCGCCAGACAGCCAAACACAGGAGTACCATTGGCGAGAACCCTCTGTCATCGACGATACTTGGATGACCTCTGATGGACCTCATCGAGTCTTGCCTAGCACACACCGAGAAGACTTCGATCTCTATTTATCGGGAGACGAATTCTTTCAAGCTGAGGAGAATGATGGGGAATGGAGACAGGCCCGCAACGAAGGACGAATTTTGGGACCATTCGGGTCTAATTAGCTACTTACCATATATGGCGTCTCCAGATTGATGATCTGGCTCCTAGGAAGCGTTCAGAATTTTCTTTACATATTTTTTCATATATAACTTTTGTAATTTCAATCATTCTTTAATGTAATCGGGTACCTGACACTCTCGGTCAATCATAGTCGTTGATGTCAGGGTGCCCTAATGTTCTTTTATTAGAAATAAGAGTAGGAGGCTGCCATTTGATTCACTAAAGATTTTGGAGAGAGAATCCCGAAATCCGCCAATCCCTCCACGGTGCCGACTCTGTGGAATCCAAGGTGATGACTCATAGGTCTTTTCCTGCATCCCAGAGGTATTCCTTATCCTTAACCTTCATTTTCACATCCCAAAACCCTAGCCGACCGGCCCGACCCTCTCCAACTCCCCCAAACAGCAGGCCCATTCCCCAAGCTGTCAGCAACCCTGCTTCACCTCCAAAACGTCCCAACTACTCCATAAACCCTCCCATCTCAACAGTAAAAACTATCTCACAGCCCTCCACTAAACTCGCCTCCTCCCTGCAACAGTACCGCCGCCCTGTACTCTCCTGGCCGGCCAAACAGCAGCCCTACATCCCTCTTTCCTGCATCACTCCTACAACCAACCCCTCCTCTGCCCACCACACTCTAGATCCATTCCCCAACTCCAAATTCAGACACCTCCACTCATATCTAGTCTATCCTTCCAGATCTAGTCCCCACCTCAACTCAAATCCAGCCCCCCTCCTTCTAGATCTAGCCATATAATTTCATATTTCAGCCGCCGCCTCATTGCACCTTGTCGGATCTACTCTCCTATGGCAGTCCCGGTATTCTCTGAGTGCTTTAATATTGTACAGACTCTTGTTTTCAGCATTATCATATGGTGTTGTGACTTTGGCTTGATTGGATATCTAGTATTTTGGTATTTTGTTTTAAATTACATTGTGATTTGGTGAAATCATTCGCCGCGCGCTTTGCTTTGTCCATCCACGCGGGGGAAAACTTATGTTTGCTTTAACTAAAAGAATTATTTTTGTTATTGCTAAAATCATATGCGCGCATTTTAATAATTTATTATTATGTGCTGAACTCGCAGTCGGATATTGCATTTCACATATAGTCCTTAAGGTGAGTAGAGTTATTTTCACGCACGTCACATTAGAGTTGCATTCTAATAATCACACATCAAGCCTCTCACTCTTCATTATACGGTGTTTAGGTTCATTGCATTTGTCACATGCTCATTTGCATTGCATGTAGGGTTAGGACATCGTTAATCCGCCACCTATAGATTCATCCTGCGACAAATTGACTCGTTAGATAATGCATGTACTAATATAGTCATGCTTTACTAAAGTGGTTATATCACAAAAAACATGTGCATAAACAATATGGTTCCGACCATTGGTTAACAAAATCATCAACACACTTCCTATTTTTGAAAGAGGAAGGGGGGGAGAGGGAGGGAGGAATTCATTGTGCTTTGTATTGTATAATGGTGTTGATACTAAGTAACTTGCTTCAAAATGTACCACAGGAAAACCTGCATACCTCTAACTTTAGCCTATTTAAGAAACCAATATCAATGGCAGTAGAAGTCTCCTTAAAGAAGAATTCACGTACATTGCTCATCCAAATCTGCAGCATCATAGTATATAGGGAAAGGTTAGTAAAAAAAACATAGAATCAACAGAAAAAAGTGATAGAACTTAAGCTTGTATCAACAACAACACTCAAGCCTTTATCCCACTATAGTGGGGTCGGCTATATGGATCCTTTGTCGCCATTGTGCCCTATCTTTTGTCTTAAGCTTGTATCAAGATTTCAAAAAAATGTATGAATTTGTGATGGTCTGTTACTGTGTTAACTGGATTTCCAGGTAACTATATTATTATAAGGGGAATAATAAAGAAAAGGTAATTAATGAATTACTCTAAAATCACTACTTCAAAAAATTTATTTCTTTATTGCAGTTGAATAAAGACTTGATGTACTTAGAGGTACCTGTTAGGCGTTGTGAGAGTCTAGTCACTAGGCATATTAAACAAGGGAGGGGTAGACCAATAAAGACTTGGAACGAAACTATAAGGAAAGACAATGATGTAATTAGGCATTAGTGAGATTATGACACAAGATATGGCACAATGGCGACAAAGGATCCATATAGCCGACCCCACTATAGTGGGATAAAGGCTGGAGTGTTGTTGTATTGCAGTTGAATAATATATTGAGCTATGTACGTGTCAAGGACATTATATTGTGGCATGCCAGGTGAGCACATGTCATTAAGTAAACAGCTGTAGCATAATAGATTATAGCATTTTATGCAAAAAAAGATAACTAAGCTTAATAGCATTGCAAAAGAATTATGTGCGGAACACTTGTTCAAAACATTGAACAACTAACCACAGCTTACAAATCAAAACAAATACAATCAATAAAAAATTTCATTAGTAAGTAGCTAGAGCTAATAAGAGGCATACAAGAGGTTCGTAAGCAATTAGTAATGTCGTAATTGGTAAGGCAAACAGAAAGGATGGCCTGATTGAGCATGGACTAGGAAGTTGCGGTAGAACAAGAGTACCTATTCGATTCATTAGATCTATACAATTACATAGTTGATGATGAATTTAAATTCGTATTCTTGCTTCAAGTTCTAACATAGCAATTTTTCAAAAGTGTAAGGAGATTATGAGTAGACTATAATATAAAATTAAAACGTAGTTAGAATCCACAACTCAAAGTAGATAGAAATCAAATAAAATTTCAATTCACTCGGATAAGTTATCTTAATTTAATACTCCAAAACAGGAAAATGAACTGCAAAATGATAATCTATAATTTTATTCTTCAAAAAATAAGTATCACGCATAATAAACTATTCAGATATAGTTCATCTATCAATGTTCTGCTTATGCAGTTTGCAAGTAAGATCCATTGCCAAATATTAAATTGCATTGTAAAGAAACATTAGACGTTATATCTGAATGACAATGAGAAAGTAAACGAAATAAATTTGAAGGGAGACTAGAATTTAAAGCAAAATAATATAAATTAAAAAATTGAGAAATAATAGTGCTAACCTTAGCAGAAGACATTTCTGTTGCTAATATTTTAGTTTCTTCTATGTCCACTGGAAACTCCATAGCTTTGGAGAGGATAATTTCCATTTTTTCAATCTATTGTATATTGAGTATTAAAATACACAAGGAAGAAGCTTAAACATATTTAAGTCGAAACAAAAAGTATTAGGAGTAAAACAGACAAATCTAAAAAAATTGCAGCCACAATGAGCAAATATGTTTAAAGAATAATGCAGGAATGTGGTGAGAAAAAAGAATCATCTATCTGACTTACATCTAAACGGGATGAAAGAGCTGTTCTTATTTCAGCAATCAACTTCTTAGCATCATCTGCATATGCCTTCAAAAAAAACTGCTATTGCGGAACTTTTTGAAAAACATGGTAGCAAAAATAATTGGGCAGCCTCTTGTAAAAATGCAGGGTAGGGTTTGCCTGCATTTCACCCATGTGGTGGGACCCTTCCCCGGAGCTTCGCTGCGAGGGGATGCTTTGTACGCCGGGCTGCCCTTTTATGGTGGCAAAAATAATAGATTCTTGTAAAATAGAGCAACAAACCTTCAACTTGAGAAGCCCAGGCTTGTAACAAGGTACGGGATGGATGCTCAGCAACTCCTCAATCTGGTTTAATGATATTTTTTCAATATCATCGTTCTCAGAACAGGAGAAAGTATCCACTCGCAATAGACAATCTTTCACACTCACTGCCCACTTCTGAGCATCAATCAGTTTAGTGGCAACATTGCGCACCTGACATATTTCAGGATGCAATAGAAAAAACATAAAAAATCCCAGTTATTAAGGAAATCACAAGAACTGCAGAACGCATAATCCTACTTTATCCATGTCATGCCCAGCCCAAAGAAATTGATCAGCTTCACTCATAATAGCAGTAAAAGCATCATTCGAAAATGGGATCTCAAAAAGACTGGAAGCCTTGAGGTGCCAATCTTCTGCTAGTTCAGCAAAACTAACTTGTCCACCTTTAACCTAAATATGAGATGCAGTTTTAGCAACCAAAACTTGTTAGAGTAAAGAAGGGTGTAGTTTCTAAGGACAAAATCGCTGTTTTGATTACATCTTCAAAGAAGGATGGAACAAGAGACACAGCATCTCAAACATTACAGTGGAAATAGATCAGCGTGTGTTTTTTGCTGGTCTTAAAGTGTTTCAAGAAAATACAAGTAAATGAGGTTTAATGAATCTAGTTCTCTGCAAAATAGGAATAAAACTACATATAGAATATTCCTTATTATATACAAGCTATAGATGGTGGGACCCTTCCACGTTCGGATCAAGCTTGTCCTCAAGCTTGAGAGACAGGGGTCTCACCGACCTGGCACCCTCATCATCATTCAGGGGATCATCCACCCCAAGCAAAAAAATACACTTACACCTTTGCCCGACTGAATATGGTTCATCACAGTTGAAACAAAACTCTTGTGCACGTCGTTCGGTTATCTCTACTAGTGATAGGCACTTGATGTCTATGTTCCTCCTAAATTCATTACCCATAAGTGGTGCGGACAGACTGCTTGAACAGGGAGTAGGTGTTGATACGTGTATTTTATATAATGTTTTCACCATGTGTTTTTTATCGTTTTCTCCAATTTTTGTGTTAGATGAGGAGATTTATTGTGTGCATTGATGTATATTGCTCATCTGAGATGTTGGGATGAATTATTTGTACAGGTGTAGATTTTTCTTGCAATTTAGGGGATGCTATGTTCAAATTAGCTCACGCACGCCCGTGCGGAATTTTCGTGCACGCGTGCGACTCTTTCCCCCTTAGATTGCACAATTTTTGTCAATCCGAATTTGCGCGTACATTATTTTCTCACGAGCACGTGAGCACATGCAATTGCGCGTGCGCGGTCATTCTATGTTTTTCACGCAGTTTGGGTGAATCCGAGTTTGTGCTTGCGTAATTTACGCAGGCGCATGCGCGCGTGTAAATGCACATGCGCGACCTGGATGCTTAGTTTTTTTGTAGATGTTTAACTCACGCACGCGTGTGCGTTTTGCGTCGTACACACGTGCACCCTATTTTCCTATATTAGTGTTGCCCGTGAAATTAGCCAGAGTTCAAGCGGGAGAAGCGTCGTTTTTGCCATTTTCAGCCAAGGAAATTAGGGTCTCGTCCCCTATTCATCTCCTACCTCCCCATGCTTCTTAAAGGTGGTAGAAGACATTTGTAATGTCCTTTGGAGCTCTTTAAGTCTGGAGCCCTTTGTGTTGAGGTGAATGACCCCGGGTGAAGACACGAGTAGGAGAAGGTGACAGCTCCTTCCATATCGTGGACGCGGCCAAGGAGGAAGAGGACGAGCTGGTGGACCAAGTCGGGCTCCCCTTTGAATCCGAGGAAAAGTCCCATGTTCCCTCCGTGCAAAGAATTGGTAACTTGTGAATATTTCCTCTCATTTAAGATTCTTGTATGGTTATTGACTTGTATTCTAAACAACTCACATTCCATGACCACTGGGTGTGAGTGTTCGTAGGTACATTGTTCTATTGTGGATGGTATGGTTATGATAGTGCTTTTCTACTTGTGTTAATATTATGGATTTATGCTTGTTAAGTTGTGTGTGTGGATTTGTGGTTGAGAGTTGGGTTGCGGTGACGTTGAGCTAGACGCAAGCCAGCAGTGCTGCAAGGTTGTCCTTTGTATTTGCAAGGCGCAACGAGTGCGAAGAGGAGGAAGGTGACCTGCGGAGGAGCGAAATGGTGAAGCCGACCCGTGTAATAAAATTAATTTTCTTTCATTGTCTTAGGATTAATCAAACTCAAAACTCCCCGTTAAAACACCGACGAGAAGACTTCAATCACAAGTCTCTCTCATAAGTAAACTCCACCCCGTCGTGTTCAGCGTGGGATCGCTACTCAAGGGTAACTCGTTTTATTTCTTATTTGGCAACATCGGTACTCTTGTCGTAGCCGCATCAGGTGCCCTCTAGATGACTATCCCAGTCCCCTCCGTAGAGGCTACCATACGAGTTGTCCATGAGGAGACGTTTTTCATAGATACGGGTGAGGCTCATGGTTGTGCTAAGGTCCTGTGGGGCTTGTGATTCGACATCAAGGTGCAGATGATCGTGCAGGTTGTAGTGAAAATAGCTACCTGATGTTTTGGCAAGATATAAGAGACACATGAAAGTAACATTTGAAAGCTCTCCAAGTGATCATATGTGGGTTCAGATTGCTTAAGATTGACGAGGTTACACAAGGGATTGTTGCGGAGAGGTGGGTCAAAATGTAGATTGCAGGAGTGCTTGAAAGTTGCCCAATTTAAATTAGGGGTCTCCCGAACCAGTTGGTCATACCATAGTTGTACTGAGCCCAAGAGGTGGAAAGAACCCAAACCGATTCAATCCTCCAACGGTGTGATATGTTCGGTGAAGAAGTGCACACAACGCGAGAACCAGGCCAGGGGATCACTCTTGCCGTCAAATAGGGGAAAATTAAACTTCACATAACGTGGAACACTACCTCTCGTGGACCGAGGTATGTGGGAATCGGAGGGCACGACGATTGGCGGCTCATCCTGATTATAACTTAACGTGGGGTGGTGTGGTGGCTCGGAGGGGTCGGACATAGGCAAGCCATTAATGTGGGCAGTCAGAGTGGCGAGAGAGGCTTATTGTTGAACCGAATGGCCCGGCTTTTGCATGGCCCCCATAATGTGAGTGAGGGTAAGACCACTCTCTTCCAAGGTCGCAGAATGTGTGTAGGGGCGGGCCGGAGATGATAAAAGTGGGGTAGATGGATGGAAGGCCTAATGCGGATTGATGGGCACTCAGACAGCCACGAGAGTAGGGGAGCGGCAGTATGGGAGGGCTAGAAGGCTTGACAGAGGTAGGTGTGGGTGGGTAGACTACATGCATTGAATTCATTGGCCTGCTAGATTTGTCAGGGGCTGTCAAGGCACGCACGGGGTCATCAATAGTCGGTGATGGGTTGTCGTTGATGTAGTTTCCAATGGTTGTCAGTCGTCACTACTGGAAGGGAAAATTGACGGAAACAAAATCTCAGTTTGCAGATGTGGAGAAAACCTCAAACTTGTATATACTATCTCAATAATCAAATATAAGGTATGAAAACACATTTATAGAAGGGAGAAAGAGAGAAGAGATCCCTATACATGATGTGGGACTAAAGAGGAGAAAAGAAGAAAACTAAATAAATGGGCTCCAACATGGGCCTCTTTACATTGGCTTTTCCAACACTCCCCCACAAGCTGGAGCGTACAAGTCGTAGGCACCCAGCTTGGACAGGAACTGATAAAAAGGGGTACTTGGTAGGGCCTTTGTGAGGATATCAACAACTTGTTCAGTACCCGGAACATGCTTCAATTCTATCTTCTTCATTTGAACTTTCTCCCGGATAAAGTGACAGTCTACTTCAATATGTTTCGTTCTTTCATGGAAGACCGGATTCTTTGCTATGTGTATAGTCGTTTGGCTGTCACATAACAGGATGGCAGGTGAAGGAAGTTTTACTACTAGATCGACGTCGGCGACCGTCCGTAAACCACCTCAAACGGCGTCATTTTGCTGGCGGAGTGATAGGATGTGTTGTAACAGTATTCAGCCCAATGTAACCAATCTGGCCAACTCCGAGGCTCATCCATAACAAAGCAGCGAAGGTACGTCTCGACACCCCGATTGAGCACCTCGGTCTGGCCATCCGACTGGGGGTGATGCGTTGTGCTGAAGTGTAAGCGAGTGCCCTGCAACCGGAAAAGCTCCCTCCAAAACCCACTGATAAAGGTGGGGTCTCGATCAGAAATAATGGCACGAGGAAGACCATGCAAACGAACAATCTCCCGAGCGAAGAGTGCCGCCACAGATACCCCAGAGTACGGATGACTGAGGGCCAGGAAATGACCATACTTGGAGAGCTTATCTACCACCACCAGAATCACGGACTTGCCCTTAGATTTAGGCAGCCCATCGATAAAGTCCATGGACACCGTGTCCCAAACAAGCTGCGGAATATCCAACGGCACGAGTAGCCCTGCAGGAGAAGAAGTCTCATATTTCTGCCGTTGGCAGATGTCACACTGCCGAACAAACTGCTGAATGTCCTGTCGCATGCCGGCCCAAAAACAATTAGCACGCGCCCTCTGAAGGGTGCGTAGCACCCCCGCATGCCCCCCCCCATGGGAGACGAGTGGAACTCATGCATCAGAACTGTCTTCCAGGCTGAATTGGCGGGCACGACCACCCGGCCCCGATAGTATAGCCGACCATTACACAGATGATAGCCGGCCACCACTTGTTCGCCTCGCTGGAGAGCTTCCACCATCGGTCTGAGCGTGTCGGATCGCAGCACCTCCGCCTGGATATCCTCCAGTGAATCGATCAACGGACCCGAAAGGTGAGAAAGAGCTGCCTCGGGCAGACGGGAGAGAGCATCGGCCACCACATTCTCTTTACCCCGACGATAAACGATCTCGTAGTCATAGCCCAGAAGTTTGGTCACCCACTTCTGCTGTAGCGGCGAAGAGACCCGCTGGTCCAGGAAATGCTTCAAGCTCTGATGGTCCGTCCGAATCTTAAAATGTCGGCCCAGCAAATAGGGCCGCCAAACGGCCACGGCGTGAATGATCGCCAATAACTCCTTCTCGTAGGCGGAGAGACCCAACGTACGAGGAGCTAATGCCTTGCTGTAAAAGGCTATGGGCCGCCCCGCCTGCATCAGAACTGCCCCGATGCCGACTCCCGAGGCATCCGTCTCCAACATGAACTCCTGCGTAAAATCTGGTAGTGCCAACACTGGTGTGGAGGTCATAGCCCGCTTGGGGGCCTGAAATGCCTCCTCCGCCTCCTCACTCCAGGAAAAAGAATCCTTTTGTAGCAGCTGGGTCAATGGTCTAGCGATCTTGCCATAGTCCTGTACGAAGCGTCGGTAGTATCCGGTGAGGCCCAAAAAGCCCCGCAAGGCGCGAACTGTCACCGGTCGCGACCAGGACTGCATACTCTGTATCTTCCGCGGGTCGGCCCGCACGCCCTGTCCCGAGACCAAATGGCCTAAATACTCCACCTCCTCCTGCCCGAAAGAGCACTTGGAACGGTTGGCATACAAGTGGTGCTGGCGCAGGCGAACAAAGACCTGTTCCACGTGGCGCACGTGGTCCTCCCAATTGGCGCTGTAGATGAGGATATCGTCAAAGAAGATCAAGACAAAGACCCGCAGGAAATCCCGGAATATCTCGTTCATGTTAGCCTGGAATGTAGCGGGCCCTCCAGTCAGCCCGTTGGCCATAACCAAAAACTCATAGTGGCCATCATGAGTCCGGAACGCCGTCTTGTGGATGTCCTCCTGCGCCATCAAAATTTGATAATAGCCGGAGCGCAGGTCTAACTTGGTGAATCGCTGTGCTCCATGTAGCTCATCTAGTAATTCCTCGATGTGAGGAATCGAAAAATTGTCCTTGACGGTAACACCATTCAAGGCACGGTAGTCCACACAAAATCGCCAGGACCCGTCCTTCTTTTTGACCAAAATAATGGGAGCTGAAAAAGAACTTGTACTCGGCCGAATGATGCAAGCCGCCAGCATCTCGCGGACGCTGCGTTCAATCTCCGCTTTTTGAACATGGGGGTAGCAGTACGGACGAACATTCGTAGGCTCAGCCCCCGCCTTGAGCGGAATACGGTGATCTCGAAACCTCGGTGGTGGCAAGGAGCGGGGTTCCTGGAAAACATCAGCAAACTCAGTCAGAAGTAACCGTAACTGAACCGGTACCTCAGAAGAAATGGACTCTCCGGTCTGAACCGTCCTGAGAACGGCCATCATCTGCCCTTCCCCGCTTAACCGCTGCATGCTGCGAAGAGAGACCTCTTTAACAGGAGATGACATCATACCCTTCAGGCAAAACCGCCTCTCGCCATGCACGAACTCCATGGTCATGTGTTTCCAATCAAAAGTCACACGCTGTAGCTGACGCAACCACTGAACTCCCAACACCATGTCGGAGCCACGAATAGGAAGTAGACATCGGTCCGTCCCACATAACCATGAATCTGCATCTCCACTCCCTTCAGCACCCCCTCACACTGCAGCTTGCTGCCATCCGCCACCATAACGTGGAAAGCCGCTCCCTTATCAACCAGATGCCCCACTCGTCGTGCCACGTCGGGGTGTATGAAGTTGTGGGTACTCCCACTGTCCACCAGGATAGTAACTTTCTCTTGGGCAATCCGGCCCGCCAACCGCAAAGTAAGCGGGGGAGCACAACCCTCGAGAGCATGTAAAGAGACCCCGAACTCCGTCTCGTCCAAGTCCACGTCCACCTCCAGTTCCTCAACGGGGGCTGGCTCGTCACCCTCCTGCTGCAACATGAAAGCCTGTAGCTTCTGACACTTGTGACCAGGCACAAACTTCTATCGCAATTAAAGCAGAGGCCCTTCTCCTTCCGAGCGGCCAACTCGCTCCAAGACAACCGAGTCACCGTCGGTTTGCTACCCACCGGTGGCTCCCGACGCGCCGATGTGGCCGGGTTTGACGACGGCCTACTCATGAGCCGCGCCCGCTGCCTGTTAAACCTCTCCTCCTGGATCCGTGCAAAGGTAATGGCGTGGTCAATGAACGGGGCATGAGCGCCTGTACCTCGTCTCGAATGTGTTCCTTGAGACCAAATATGAAACAGCTGTAGAGAGTCCTTTCCGGCCACTGAACCCGATTTGCTAATTTCTCAAACTCCGTGCGATACTCCATCACGGACCCCTTTTGACGCAGCTTCTGAAGGAGGGCCTCAAAGTTCTCATACTCCAGTGGACCAAATCGGGCCGTAAATCCATCCACAAACTCCCCCCAAGGCACGTAATCCCGGCCCCGCAGGAACCACTGCGTCCACTGGAAGGCGTCATCCTTCAAGTGGAAGGACGCCAGCTGCACCCACTGCACCTCCTGGTACTGAAAGAAAAGCTCCGCTTTATGAATCCACTCCAGGGCGTCACCGCCCTCGAACTCTGGAAAGTACATGCGGGTAAGTCCGGGGGTCAGACGTTGTGTCCCCGGACCTCCGTCCCGTCTTGCGTGTTCCCCATGTTCAAATCCGCCGTAGCCGTGCTGTTGTCCTGCTCCCCAGGGCGGAAATTGCTGCTGCCCGCCCCAACCTGGGCCCAAACCGGCCACTCCGGGTGGCCCAAATCCACGTGGAGGAGGAAGGAGTCCCCCCCTTGGCTGTCCCGCCATGTCGGGTGGCCGCCGGAGCCCGAAAGGCTCCTCCCCGCCTCGGCGCCACTGTTCCGGGCTCGATCCGAAGTCGCCGAAGGCCGCTGCTGCAGATCCCGCCGGAAACAGCCCCGACGCCCCTCCAAAACCCGCTGCCAGGCCCGTCGGAGGTCCTTGGGCCGCCGACGCCCCACCTCCTGCCGTTCCGAGCCACGCCGCGCCAGGCGGAGCCCCTCCCGCAAGCCGCACGGCCGCCACCCCTTCCGCAAGCCGTGCGGAAGCCGAAACAGCGGGATCGGCCCCCGATCCGCCCGATCCGGCCGAGTCGTCGGACACCGGCGCTTTCCCTTTCAATAGGGTCTTCAACTCTTCCAATCGGGCTTCCAACCGCCCTTCTAGGGCCGCCATCGAATCGGTTAAGCCAACAACATTCTCCTCTACGGTTTCAATCCGCGAGGATTCCTCTTGATTCCGAGTGTTCACCATGGAGAGAATCGGAGCCTCTGATACCAAATGTTAGGGCAAGAATGCTGAGAGCAACTACAGGAGAGAGAGATCTAGAGAAGGCAAGGAGAAATCTAGGAGAAACTAGGGTTAGGAAGGAGGAAGGGAAATACCTGATAATACTCTTCATGACCCCCCAAAAGGGGGCTGCCCGGATATAAATATATCCGGGCATGGAGGGGCCGGCCGGCCCCTCCAAGGGGGCTGAACCCGCCTGGTTCAGCCCCTGGCCGGCTGGTTCAGTGAGTGGGGGCTGAACCCAAAGGTTCAGCCCCGTTGTTAAGTGCTCCCTTGGTTCTCCGTACATAATGACGCCCGGCAAAGCGCAGCGGGGGCGTAACAGGTTACCTATGAGTGCTCAGGTAGTTATTCCAGATGAGGCAGGACTAATTCAAAGGGGATACATGGATGTGGCAGCTGAAATGAGAAATCCTAGAGTGGATGTAAGGTTCGTTGAATGCTTTAGAAGTTGTAAGGACCCTCCATCGTTGAATGGTTTGAGGAAGTGGTGGGTGGTTATGAAGTTAGTTGGGTTGACTATGGGTACTAAGATAGTTGTGCGTGAGTTATGGACAATTATGAATAATGGAAGATGATTACTAGATAGTTATGTGGGTAGTGGGTATAAGTGGAGGTGGTGATAGAGGGGAGGGAATTGTCGTCCCAGGTAGTGTCAGATATGGTGATGGTGGCTGAAAAGGGGGGTAAAGGAGGGGGCCGGCCAAGCGAAGGGAGAAAGATTTTCCTAGGCTTCAGCACTTCGCACCTAGGATCTGACTCTAGCGCTGGGTGACCAAAAAGAGGAACTCCTTAGGGACCCACGATAGGGGATAACGTACAAGCACCACACTGCGACACACAAAGGGTCCAACGCATAGTCATGTTATCTTTTATTTCGTAGTCATGTATCTTTAATTCTGTGTGTCCACACTTTATATTGTATTTGGGAACTCCCTGACTTATTGGGCCCCAACCGGTTATAGAGTGGGGTGTGGTTTGGTTTGGATTATGAAAGTATTATCCAAAACTCTCTCTAATTCTCTCTATCCCTCTCTTTTGTTCCCTCCTACCATACGCCATAGACGACGGAGTTCCCTTCTACCGTACGGTCCCCTCTCGCGAGCTCCCCTCCATGTTTCCCCTCTCCGGCAAGATAGGTTCAAGGAGACCCAAGAAGGGTCATGTGTAAATCATATGGGACTTCTCTCTCGATCGTCCTCGTACTTGATGCCAAACAACAGCCCGTGCAACTCTTTTCTACAACTTTCAATCCTTCAAAATAAGCCCTCTTTTAATAAACTAAAATGACGACAGTACTGGTCATGATTTTCCGATCATGATGGCCTCTAAAATACACAAATAAAATTCAGAGAAATAGAAAAATAATTTAAATTCATGAATCGACGATCTGCATAGCATGAACGGCTTTGATCGTCGTGTATACTCATGTGTGACAAGATCCCCATCAGAAGGTACATGAGATAATAAAATAACTTTACTCTCACTCATCTAGAATGGACACTTGATCTCGATATGTTTGTGTATTCATCAACCACTAGATTTAATGCAATATGCAAAGCAACTTGACTATTGCAAAAAAAGATGTAGTAATGCTAACATTAAGCAAGGCGTGGAACAAGCCCCAAATTTCTAAAATAAGATGTCAAGTTGGCTCTATATAATTCTCGAGCATAGAAACGAGCAATTATGGTTTATTTATTGCTTGTTCAGAATTAAAGGTGTCCCACACAACACATGGTCTCTCCATAAACCACCCCAACAAGTCCTTTCATGCGGATAACCGATAACGTGAACACTAAAAATATGGGCCTGGAAACCTCCTAATATCATGTAGAAATCATAGATCATCCAACTAAAAAATAACATCAACAAGAAAAAGAAATTAAGAATTTTTTAATTGAAAGCACATATCTTTTCCTTGAGAATTGTAATTATGATGTCATAAAGACTTCTCATCTAATTTTGGGTTAGCTAATCCAAACTAAGTTCAGTTGAAAGCATAAAGAAATAATAGAACGAAACTCCTCTAAATTTAGACACAATAATTAACTGGGGAGAAGAAAGGAACAAGCACAGGTTTTCGCAAGCATAAACACCAAATGCAAAGAATTTAGTGGGAGAGCAAGCACAGGTATACCTTTCTCTGTAAACCTATTTAAAAATTATTAAAATCTACCAGGGTAACAAGGGTTATGATAGCCTATGATGAGAATACAATTAAAGAACTAAATTGTGTTGTATGTTTATAAAATCAAGATCAATAATAGAATGATGTAATATTATAAAAAGATACTTCAGAGTGAGTAGGATTTTTAGGAATTGCAAACATGTATTAGCAAGTAAATCAAACGAGACTGCAATGCATAATGCAGAAGAAAGTAAAAATGAACAAATCTGAGATAGAAATTAACTTAACATAAGCGATTAAATACACTCCAAAGTTAAAATATAAGGGAAGGGATTAACCTTCTTTAGCTTAGTGATTGAAACTTGAGGAGACAATGTACTCTGCTGGGAATGTACATGGTGAGGAGTCCCCACACATGCCATAGATATCAAGTCATCAAGTTCTGCAAGAGAGTGACGATAAAGAAGTTTATGCTGGCTTGAATCACATTCACAAAGATGCTTCCAATGCTGCAGACAGAAAAAATCATTTCAATAAAATTGGCTTAGCTAGAAATATTCTTAAGTTCATACAACAACACAACATTCAAGCCTTTATCCCACTATAGTGGGGTCGGTTATATGGATCCTTTCTCGCCATTGTGCCCTATCTTTTGTCATAATCTCACTAATGCCTAAGTACATCATGTCTTTCCTTGCAGTTTCATTCCAAGTCTTTATTGGTCTACCCCTCCCTCGTTTAACATGCCTAGTGACTAGACTCTCACAACGCCTAACAGGTGCCTCTAATGGTCTCCTTAGTACGTGTCCAAACCATCTTAGACGAGGCTTCTCGCATCTTCTCTGCAATTGGTGCTACTCCTGTCTGATCTTTGATACTTTCATTCCTAATTTTATCCAATCTCGTGTGTCCACACATCCACCTAAGCATTCTCATCTCCGCAACTCCCATTTTTTGCTCATGTACACAATTCACTGCCCAACACTCAGAACCACAGAGCATCGCGGGTCTAATTGCAGTACGGTAAAACTTGCCCTTAAGTTTTAGTGGTACTTTACGATCACATAAGATCTCTGACGTGCCTCTCCACTTCAACCAACCCGCTTGGACTCTATGTGTCACATCTTTATCAATATCTCCGTCTTTTTGAACTATAGATCCAAGATATTTAAAACACTCACTACGGGAAATATCTTGATCACCCAACTTAATAACGAAGTCACCTGTCCTTCTTGTACTGCTAAATTTAAGCTCCATATACTCCGTCTTTGCCCTGTTCAACCTAAAACTCTTCTTTTCTAAAGTATATCGCCAAGATATATAACAAAGTTCACTTATTGTCTAACAAAATCCCAGTATGTAACATTAGATCGACGATTTACAATCATTTGATATTCATTCATTTTGAAACTGTTTGTCTGCCGCCAAGAGAAAATAGAGTATAAATTGTAGGATAAGAAAAATCATAAAATGTAATTTGTAGCATGCAATATAACAGCTCAAATTTTAAACTGCTGAGATATTGTCCACACATAGGTCACGATTTCATCCCAAGTTCACCCATCACATGAGTGCATATTGGAGTAAAAACTTTAAAACTAAGCTTGTTGATTCTACAACACTCATGGAATAGGTGACCTTCTCGAAAATTGCATGAAGGAAATAAAATCATAAGGACTACTATGCTAAAGCGAATAATATTTCTAGGCTTCCAAATTACACAAAGTAACAACATCTTCCTCTGTGAAAGCAAGTAAGCTCCAATCAAGAATTCAGATTGCTACAAATAGTATCATGACAACATTATAAGAAGATGAGAACCAAGTATTATAGGAAAGTGTTATGTCATGGGAGCCACCACTTAAAACCGTTTGAGACAAAAGTTGCATTAAGGGGCGCTTCCTCTTGAATATGTTAAGACCGGCTCTAGAACTTTACTTCGAATGAATGATATCGGGACAAGTGTAAGGGTTGGGCGATGATGGTGTCGGTGTAAGAAACAACAAGATCCATCCCAAAACCCCGAGGAGAAGGGAGGAGTGGCCTTGCGTTTATAAAGCAAAGCACTATAAGCCTAGTAGGCCAAGTGGGACTAATGTATGAGACAAATAACCCACTCAGAACCACAGACGTGGGCTCCTTGCAGAGGATTTTGAAACAGATACTACGTGAAATCAGTCTACGAGGCTCAATCCTGAAGTCCATAAGCAAGAAGGATAATGAGATGAGCGATGAAGAAGTTGACAACAACAATGGAAATGGATTTTCAAGAGTAGCTACTCAAGACAAACCCATTTCTCACAAACGTCATTGTCATTTCACGATCTTTTTACACCACTATGAAGACTCCTCTGTGAATTAAAAAAAGAAAGATCTTACAAACATTTCATTTGAAAAGAAAACAAATGAAGGGGAGAGATTGATTCTTCAAAAAAGGGATAGGATAAGAGAAGAGAGACAAATATTGAATTCACAGAGGAAGGTTAATGTGTAGATGGGTTGGAGGGAGGATTGAATGGAAAATAATGTCGACTTCTTGGAATGTCATTCACCCCACCAGGCAGGAGAGAGAATAGAAGGCTACGAGCGAGAAAAGCGCTAGAGAGAAAACTATAGGTCCGATTTTCGACACTTTCTACGATTCTCAAATCACGCTGCTTGCTTTGTAGGATGTATGCATTGAAATGCTGGCTCTTGCCTTCAAGCTGGGTGAAGAATAGGCAGAAAAAAGAGTTATAATCGCTTGCATCGTCTGGCCTTGTGTAGAAGATGAGTGATAAAATTTATGAGTTTACACATCAGCCTTCAACGAGTGGAGGAGTTGGTCATGCAAGATACAATTCTTTGCCCTATCAACTTTTGCAAACAAATTCACACCATGTAGAAGAAAACAGAGTATGGGGGCTATCGGTTCCTGGGCGATCAATATTCTCAATGAAAAAGGCGTTGTTAACTTCAGACAAGGACGGCTAACGAACTCACAGGGATATACCTTCTTTAATAGTGCTTGATTCTTTCCTTTCAGCCAACGGACACCAAAACTTAGCCTACTTCTATCCAGATTCTCTTTCTTTTCGAAATCCAAATAAAAGAGCCGACTTTTTATTCTCAATCAAGCTAAACCTATAAATTCCTTGACTCATTCATCCTCAAAACTCGAATCTGATAGAAATTCCTTAGATAACCTCTTAGGGATAATGCCTTCTGGCAAACTCAGTCCTAAAAGCTCTTTTAGGGTCACATATCTTCTATATATTTTTTTCTTTTTAGGTAAAATATAGGAACTTGCTTTCTCACAGGGGTGATCATGTAGAAGCAGATTCAACAACTATTTCTTGCATGACTACTGGCTCCTCTCCCTCATGGATACCTGATATCGGGATACGAAGAAATCTCTATCACAGCTTTTTCAACTCAAACTACTAGCTTGAGAAAGATTGTTTCTCGTTCAATGAAAAAAAAATCTTCATAATTGCATTATGTATTTTGTATTGTGAATAGAAGGGAAGAGCAAAGTCATTTGCACTATGACGCCTCGAAATTGAATGCTTAGAGAGTGAGCGCATCTTTGTGACATCCAAGTAGTTAAGTCTTTCTGACGTTCATTTGCAAGAAAAACTGGCATTGTTGTATAGCCCAAAAGGATGAAGTGCTCTCTATTAACTATGTGTAATTGTTAATGAACTAGAGTAATCTTGTCAATTACTTTCCAGTAAATTTGATTTCTGTTTCTAAGGGCAAAGTCTGTTATATTGAGTGATGCTTGAATCCCTAATGCTACTTTTTAGCCATTTAGAGATGTGGTGGCCATTGCTTCACTTTCTAAGTCGAAAGCCCCTTATCAGTAGTTGATTGTCCATTCCATCTACCAGCAAGTTAGTGGAAGTTTTCTTTTTATGACTTCTTGTTTTGCCTCGTTCATTTCATCCCTTCAAGTGAATTTACCAGCCTTTATCCCCGGATAATAAAGAGAAGTTTGAGTTGCTTTGGCTGTCAATCCAGCTGAGAGTATATGATCCAGGTAAGCTTACTTTAGGGTCTTTCTTGAACAACCTTTCAGCCTGTGGGATAAATTTCCTCCTCCCTTTTGGGGGCACGTGAGATCTACTCATAAGCAGATTGTTGTTTCTCTCCAATTCACTCATGCCAAAGCTAAAATAAGTGACAGATAGAACCCGAGATTTTCACTCTCATAGGTCGGACCAACCGTCGCGTTTCTTATAGCCTTAAAAGATTATTTCTATCTCATGAATAGGATTTGAACTGATATCGATGCTACTTTTTGGAAATCAGCAGGGCGGTTAGCAAAAGGGCATTCAATTCCGAAAGAGAACATAAGGTCAGCTAGTTTGGCCATGCACTTTCCCTATGTGCGATGCAAGAAGTTCCTTGGCTGAGACTATAAAATTAGTAAGTCATGGCATGTTCAATCTATTTTACCTATAGGTCTGATAGAAAAAAACTCTTCCTAGTATCAGAGCTAAGCGAATCAGGATATTGCCCCAGATTCGTGAAAAGGGAGAAGATCCTCCAACAACCGAGTCTTGTTATGATTCACTTCATCACCAACAACAAATAAGACCAGAACTTCAAAAACTCTTGTTGTAACAGAAAAGACTTGCAATGATTATTCCAAGAACTTCTGTTAGCCCTCAGCAACCAATGTCGCTCATTACGTAACGAAGTTCAGTATTCGTACCAAGATCGGTAGCTTTGAACAAAATATTTTTGAGATACAAATTGAATACGAAAGCGAGTGCATATTGATTCCGGTTTTGCTTTTTTCGGGCCAACCAAGCTAATCAATTCAATCAAGAAGGCAGTAGATTCTATCCATGCGAAAGACATCGTAGGTGTGTTATCGGAAGTTGGATTGATAACAAGGGTTCACCACTCAAGCAATCTTTTCAGACAATGCATGCCCCTTCCTCATTTACTATGTCATCTCACTTCCTTCCTCAAGGAGCTGCAATTGACCACACGTGACAACACAACAAATTTGGCGTGCATCTTCCCTCTCGACCAAGTCGCCCTGCTTCCAGGCCGTATTTATTCATCCTGCCTCAAACCGCACAAATCGCACCTCTTAAGATATTTGGCGCTCTCATGTCCTGATTGCTACGACTAGTGTTCCGCTGCTGTCTGCTCGTCTGTCTTGCGGTCTTCCTTACCGTTATTTACTGTCTGTCGACTCGCCGGTCCTCCCCCTGCAACGCATGTTGTTGCCCAAGCCGCTATTTTCTGTTCTCTAGGCCGCAACTGCTCTGACTGCATCTTGCCGCAAATTGCCTTGCTTAGCCGCAGATTGCCTTGAGCCTTGTTGCAGATCGCCTTGCTTCTAGCCGTTGCTTGCGTCCTGCCAATGATTGTCGCTGATTGTTGTTGCTGGCTTCTTGACGCAGCTCTCTGATCCCAGTTCAAGTTGTCATTCACAGTTTGATTTGTGCCATTGTTTGCTTTGCCGCTGCATATCTTGCTTGCCTGGACGCCTCTCCTCTTGCCATAGGCCGTTGTGCAGGCCACAACCCCTCTTGTTGCAGGATCTTGCCCCTGCAGTTTCTTCTTGTTGTCGTCTCTGCCGCAACTCATTTTGCTTGCTTAACCGTTGCTCATAGGTTCTTCCCGCAGGCCCATTTACTTGCAGGTCTCCGCCTGCTCTTTGTTGTTACAACTTGCTAAACCGCAATCGCCAATTGTGTGGTCTTGCTACTCGCCTAGTCGCGGCATTAGTTCTCCAGGTTGCCGTTCTCCTTCCCCCTAGCCGCCAGTCTTCTGCCAGCTCTCCTAGCCGCAGGTTCTCTTCAAGGTTGTTGCTCCTGGCCGCCTGGGAAATTTCTGCCCGCTTACTGCTATGCTTCTCCTGGCCGCTTGTTTGCACTTTTCTAAGTGGGTGCTCCTCTTCTGCCATCGTCGGCACTTTGGTGTTTGTATACATCTTGCATCCCTTGCTGCGTTTCTTGTCGCATCGCAGTTATCTCTACCCTGCACTACCGCCTTCTGCTATGTTTGGCTCTTCACCAATAACTGCACATCCTACTCCACAATACAAAAGTTAGTTAAGTGATACTTTTCTTTGTAGATTAGGTCGTTATCTTTCCGACATGAACGGTTACTTTCTGTCTAATATGGAGTGATCGTACCTGCAGTGGAAATGCTCTTCCCAGTTCCCATCGAGCACCAAATTTCTATGCAAAAAAGTTGTAGGAATTCAAAGCTTTTTTAAATGGGAAAATAAGTCCGGGAATAGATGCCGTTATTTCCCTTGATCTGTCTTTGGACCAGTGGACAGAACAATGATAGGGGAAATGTTGGTTAAGAGTTAAGACTGATCCTTCAGGTGTTGTCACCATGCCCTTAATTCTAGCAAACCTTGATCCAAGGATCTCTCCTGTAGGTCCAAGGAGGGAAGTAGAACCAAGATTTGTGGGGTCCAGGCTGTTGTGCATGACCTCATAAGAAATCACCATTGCATGAACTAATTTCTTCCTTTCCCCAGGGCCTCATCCCTACCACTCTTTCCGTCATTTTGATCACTCCCAATTTTCAGTAGTCGGTCTGAATTTCTTGGAAGTAAAAGTATGGAAACCACAATTTTGAGACTCCGACGAATTTCATTCAGGCGCCACCACATCCACTCCATTTCTTCCAAGATCTCATTCTCCCCCGCCTTGAAAAGGTCCTGGATGCTATGCTCAATGCTATTGGAGAGTGGTTTGGAAGAAACTAAAAGAACATATTCTTCAAGGAGGGCGGTCAATCATCTTCAATGGTGTTGATCGCCACTTCTTGTGTCGAGTACAAAAAAATTGGTTGAGGTGCGGAGCAATCAACTTCCTAGAGAGGAAGCACTTGTGCGCATAAACTTCACTACTGTGCTTTGCTCGCCTCCATTCTACATGTGATTATGCACTCACCTATTGGACCCATATAGAAAGACATCCTTTCAGTGCATGTCAAAGCAGCTTTGCTTTGCATTTGCCAGTAAAAACAACAAAAGTAGAGGTTGTTATTGTTACCCCATTGCAATAGCGAAGAACTTACTTCGCTTCATTTCAATGAGCAAATCGAGGGCTCTGGCTCCAGTGTCCATCCGCCACAACAGTTGAGTTGATGCTTGTTTTCCCCTGGTAAACCATCCAAAAGAAAGAAATTTGGTGGTATAAGGGGCTAGACAGTACAACTAGTTCCATTCAACCGGGAAAGATTCCCAAAACCTTTTCTCAGAACTCTACTTATTGACTCAGAAACTGATAGATGAAACTAGCTAGTTGCCTTGAAGTCCAGTTGTGTAGTTGCTAGAAGTCACAGTTGACTTGCATTTTGGAGGGAAAATAACTATAGAAGGTGGAGGGAGAGAGATAATGCGAGCAAAGCGCGGGGAATATAACCTACGAAGCACGGGTACTCCAAAAAATGTCCCGTACACGTACACGGTACGTTTGCGGGTACTGGTACGGCCCGGTACAGCTCGGTACGGCCCGGTACGGCAAAATACGTACCCGGTACTTTTACTGGTTTTTTGGTACGGCCCGGTACTTTCGGGTACTTCCCAAACCCATTCCCGGTTCGGTACCAGTAAAAAAAACCCTCACCGGCTCACTGCTCTTTCAAAAGCACGGAAATCGCGATACCCCATTCCCGATTCCGCTCAGCCCTAACCCGCGCTCCTCCGACAGAGCCGATCTCGTCCATCCCGTCCATCGCCGGCGAGCGCTGCACCTCCTCTTCACTCCGGCGAGGTTGCACCTCCTCTTCACTCCGGCGAGTGCTGCATCTCTTCTCTACGGCGTCGTTTCTTCCCTTCTCTTCCTCCTCGCGATCATTGCGTAGATTGGCCAGGCAATCGAGTACAAGGTTTGCTTCTTCTTTTTTTTCCTGCAGTCATCTCCCGGCGCTGATCCTTTGTTTGCTCCCTTTTTTTCATGCAGTCATCTCCCACCGGGGTTCCTTGTCCAGATCCTCCCTCCTCCATCCCTGATTTCCTTCCTGCATCGACGACTGGAGGTATTATTACAGATTACTGATATTTTGATAAATAGTTAGTCCTGAAGCTGGAGGTATTATTGGCTCATCTTGAAGTATATGTGAAATATGCTCATCTTGAGCCAGTAATCTGTAATAATACCTCCAGTCGTCGATTTATGTAGATTACACTTCAAGATGAGCATATTTCACATATTCTTCACTGTGTATCATTACCTTTCATGGTTAAATTAGTAAGCTAGTGAAATCATTGGTCATAACTAGAAGGTCCAAAAGAAAGTATTGAGAAACTTAGTTTTTAAAATGGTAAGTAAATATTAGCGGCTAATGGACATGTGAAGACATGTTTTTCTAGAAGGATAGTGTTGGAATATGTATTTGTTAAGTATGAGTTTCATTGTTTAAATCATTTTCCTATAACATTTTCATCACTCATTCAGGTTTTTTTTTAATTCAAAATGAGTTCTTCTACATCAAGTTCAATGGGTTCAACTAATCTTGAAGAAGATGACTTGTTTCCGCTTTGGAAGCACGTTACATTGACTCTAAAAAAGGGGGGAAGAGAAGGAAATACAAAATGGCAATGCAATTATTGCAACATGGATTTTCAAGGGTCATACGTAACTTGTTATATGTATTTTTTAATTTTTTTCACATACCCAAACGTACACGTACCGTGTTATTTTATAATTTTGTCGTACCACGTATCGGTACCCGTACCGTACCCGTACCACATACCGGTACCCGTGCTTCATAGAATATAACAAAAGACTCCAAAGAGGAAATTAAATAAAGGTGATAGATACGCTTAGGAGGTGAGCTTCTAAAAGCATATAAAAAGGATGTGAGCATATGTAAGCTCAAGAGGTGATATATAAGTGAAGCGGAGTAAATGATTCTTCTTTTTGTTTTATCCTATGAAATGAAAATAAGAAAGTTCCTTAATAACAAAAGAAAAATCAAAGTTTCTTTTTTATCACTAGTTAAAAAGTGAGCCAGAATACAAATTCAGTGATGAGGGTCGAAACATTTCGAGGATTAACACAGGAATTCCCCATCATTGTTGGCTTACATCAAGGTTCAACTTTAAGCAGTGCAAGAAGGACGGATGACTTCATTTTTAAGTTTGGTGATTAAGATATTTCCTGCAGTGAGTGCTTTAAATATCTTGGATCAATAGTTCAAAAAGACGGAGGTATTGATAAAGATGTGACACATAGAATCCAAGCGGGTTGGTTGAAGTGGAGAGGTACGTCAGAGATCTTATGTGATCGTAAAGTGCTATTAAAACTTAAAGACAAGTTTTACCATACTGCAATTAGACCAGCGATGCTCTATGGTTCTGCATGTTGGGCAGTGAATTGTGTACATGAGCAAAAAATGGGAGTTGTGGAGATGAAAATGCTTAGGTGAATGTGTGGACACACGAGACAGGATAAAATTAGGAATGAATGTGTCAAAGATATGACAGGAGTGACACCAATTGTAGAGAAGATGCGAGAAGCTTGATTGATGCATCCTCCGTCGTATCCAATATTGCATGACGTCATCATGCGTCATGAAATTTTTATTTATGCATTTTTATTTTTAATTATGCATTTTTATGTACTCCTTTCGTCGTACTCTCGTTTGCTTGAAATTGCTCGGCTCGTCGAGTTGACCATCCGACGAGACCCTTAATAAAAAGGTCCGGTAATTTTGATAGTTAGGACAAAGCGGGCAAACTCAAAATTATTTAACATGCATAAATTTAAACTTGGTAAGCTTTTGAAAAGAATTTATGAGAGCTTATTATTAAGAGAAAGACAACATTTGGAAATAGAAAAGCTACTACTTATGGCTGGCCAAATCCTACTTTGGAAATTATAAGATTTGGAAATAACAAGGGCCGGCCCACCTCCAATTGGAAACTTATCAAATTGAATTTATAAAAAGGACAATCGAGGCTGAAAGGAGGGAGGCCAGACAGAAGAGGATAAATCCCTAATTAATCTTCTGCATTGTCGGTGATTGCCCCCTTTTCCCCGCCGATTTGTCCAGATCCGGCGTCATTCGGCCCTCCACGACAACACAAAAATCTTGCCTCCCTCCCAGCGCCGGCGACGTGCTCATTCTCCCAACCCGACGGAGGTCCGAAATTGTTGACGTTGTCTAGAGCCGACGCCGCCAACCCCGCACGGGAACATTCAGTTCGCATCCCACCGCTTCTCCAGGCGGCGCATCTGTTTCCTCCGGCGCCGGCAACAAGCCCCTCCTCTCCCTCTGGCGACCCGACCAAGGTTATTGTCGTCGACTACAACAACAATTCCAGGCGGGTTGTCTCCTGAACTCAACGCAAGCGACAAGCCGACAACCCCGCCACTCCTGGCGTGATCTTAAAGTTCCTGTGCCTAACCGGCTGCTGTCGACTCCGACCTGCAATTCCAGCAATCAGTGGGCCGAACCTTTTCCATGCCACTGCCGACGATTTTGGGACAGACTCTCCTCGTGTGGTATCATTCACTGTTCTTTCTTGCAATTACTCAGTTTTTAAATTTATGCATAACTTAAATAATTAAGAGCTTGCCCGAACATTCTAACCACCAAAATCGCCGTCTATTTCATAAATTATTGTTTGTGGATCGTGCTTGTAAACGTACAAATCCCGCAACGGTTCGAACCGTTAAGCGCTGACAAATTCTCTGAATAACGAATAACGAATTTGTTGACGTTTGTCGATAAGAGCAGTCTTACACGCGAACATCTTGTTTTGGTCCGCTTGGTCCCTCGTAAAATTTAAATTAATTATTTATTTTCAAATCCATCGTTCTTTTATAACAAAATAAAATAACATTTGCTTAAAAAAATTAATTATTTTTAGAAGCCTGGATTTGAGCCTACATCAATTTGGTATCAGAGCGTATGTGATTCGCTCCTATTGCAAATCACGCGATTCAAATTTCAAAAAATTAAAACAAATCTATTTTAAAATATTTATAAATTTCATTTAAAAAAAAATTAAAAAAAAACATCTTTTCTAAAATTCAGAAGGTAGGTAATAAATCAAGTTATTTTAAATGGAAAATTGTGTTGGAAAAATTGAGGATAACGTCACCGCCCTGAGTACAAAAATTCAAAACCTCACGAATTCTATTGAAGCGCTAACTGCAAGTGTCAACGAGAACAAAGGAGTGTAGGTCAAGCGATCGTTGGGTTACGTGGGAGGGTGAAGGCGTTAGAGGCCAACCAACACTTAGTCCTAATTCCACCACCCCCGGTCGAGAACTATCCAAATCGTAGGAATTTGGAACAAGAAAATCCACGACATCTCGAGCCGGTAGTCCACAATATAAGGGAACCGCCTCGTTGGGATTTAGGAATAAAATAAGACGTCGGTGATTTTGAGGGACGGATAGAGCCTGAAAGTTGCCTGGATTGGTGTGATAGGATGAATCGTTACTTAATTTGGAAGCAATTGCCACCAGCTAGGCAAGTAGAGTACGTCGTCCTTAGGCTAAAGGAGTCTATCTTAGTCTGGTGGGGACAATTAGAGCCCACTAGATTCAACTTAGGGTTACCTCCCATCACCACCTAGAATGAATTTAAGGCCCAACTTAGGAAGCGCTACGTACCCCATGATTATCTCCAGACTTTATATCGTAGATTCCATAATCTACGACAAGAAAAATCAACGGTAGATGAAAACACTGATGAGTTCCTTGTCCTACAGTCGAGGCTAGATCTTCGTGAGGATGATGACATGACTGTATCCCGTTATCTTAATGGGTTACGCTATTCCATACGGGATCAGCTCGAGTTGCACAACTATCGCAATTTAGGGGAAGTCTCTAGTAGAGCCCGTAAAGTGGAGTCACTACAGAAGCGCACATCCGGAGTCAGATCTACGGATAAGTCTACAACAAGTATCACCACGGCCAGGATCTCAAATTCCACTCACCACCCCCCCCCCCTCACCACTGGGACTCCGACCCCATCAACTATCCCTTCCAAGGGTAAGGAGATTATTGGGGCTAAACCCAACACTGGGGTATTCGATGCTTCAAGTGTATGGAGCCGGGGCACAAATCATCTGAGTGCCCGCGACGCCACTTCGTCGTCGTTATTGATTCTACTGATGGACGTGAGCCTGAATATGGAGTCTACGTTAATGAGTTTCACTCTGGACCGGAGCACGAGCACGAGTCTGAGGATGTCATAGAAGTGGAAGGCGAACACGCCGAACACTTGGTTTGCATTTTGCGATATAGTCTGATCACCCCTAGTGAGCTTATGACCATAAGAGGCATGGTATTTTCAGCACTATTGCACGCATCCGAGGGCAATTTTGATCCATTATCATCGATAGCGGTAGCATGGAGAATTTTGTGTCTCAGCTAATGGTCGATCTCTTGAGTATCGAGACGCACTCGTTAGAACAACTCTACAGCTTAGCCGGAGTCAATAGTCATTTGACTATGCCTGTCACATATTACTGTCTAGTAGAGTTTTCTATAGGAAGTACGTATTCTGATAAAGTTATGTCATGTCGCTGACATGGACGTTTGCCACATACTTTTAGGGCGTGCCTGGCAGTATGATTGACGTGTCATGCATGACGGAACGAGAAACTCTCACTCCTTGGAGCGCCATGGACACAAGATTGTTCTTCTACCCAGAAGAACTGTCTTATTCCAAGGGCACGCGAGAGAGCCTCCACGACTCCTAGTTCACCTGTTCTTGTCGACACTACACTACTACTTACAACACTCCCGCCTGAACCCCCACCTGAAGAATTAATTAGTAGCCCAGTTATGTTGCTCACCCCACAGTTATCGAGTCTCGACGAGCCACCTGATATATCTCATCTTTCTTACACCTTATCCGACGGATATTCACTCCGCACGCCACACTCGGTTGATTTCATATTTAGCGAATACACCTTTTCACCTCGCTATCATTTGATTATACACATATCTATGAAATTAAACCAACGTAATAAATATTTCCTATCATATTTTGGGAAGACATTATGCGGGCAAAAGCGAACAAAACTCGACGCTAGTAACGCCTATTTCTCTCGGACCGATAAACAGATCAAAGCCGTTAGTAGGAGTCTGGAGAATTTTCTTAGGTGAATAATCAGAAAGAATCTAAAGCAATGGGTTCTTGTACCTCCACAAGCACAATTCACACTCTGTAATTCTAAATATCACGTCCATTATGCATCTCCTTCCGAGATTTCCACGTGTTACTCCACCCGTCCGATCGTCAACACATCTCATTCTACGAACGTATCTCATTCGACGCGCAAACTCATATAAATTATTTAACGGAACTGCATGAATTTATTAATAACAAATTGCGAGCCACCTGTGAAACTTATAAATTCATGATCGGTCGTTACCGTCGTGAGTGGTACTTTTCACGGGAGGATTGGGCGTTTGATTATTGCAGGAGGGTTGATCCTCTTCAAATTCAGAAGCCTAACAAACCACCCGTCAAAGTCCCAACCATACTAACGACATCAGTTCTCCCCAGCACTAGTCTTTGCGAGTTCTCGTCGGGGTCGAGCTCTTTCAACCCCGGGGAAATTGATGCATCCTCTGTCGCATCCAATATTGCATGACGCCACCATGCGTCATGAAATTTTTATTTATGGATTTTTATTTTAATTTATGCATTTTAATTTTTATTTATGCATTTTTTATGTACTCCCTTCGTCGTACTCTCGTTTGCTTGAAATTGCTCGGCTCGTCGAGTTGACCGTCCGACGAGACTCTTAATAAAAAAGGTTCGGTAATTTTGATGGTTAGGACAAAGCGAGCAAGCTCAAAATTATTTAACATACATAAATTTAAACTTGGTAAGCTTTTGAAAAGAATTTATGAGATTATTATTAAGAGAAAAAACAACATTTGGAAATAGAAAAGCCACTATTTATGGCCGGACAAATCCTACTTTGGAAATTATAAGATTTGGAAATACCAAGGGCCGGCCTTCCTCCTATTGGAAACTTATCAAATTGAATTTATAAAAAGGACAATCGAGGCTGAAAGGAGAGAGGCCAGACAACAGAGGATTAATCCCTAATTAATCTTCTGCATTGTCGGTGATTCACTCCTTTTCCACGCCGATTTGTCAAGATCCGGCGTCATTCGGCCCTCCACGACAACACAGAAATCTTTCCTCCCTCCCAGCGCCGGTGACGTGCTCCTTCTCCCAACCCGACGGAGGACCGAAATTGTTGACGTTGTCCAGAGCCGACGCCGCCAACCCCGCACGGGAACATTCAGTCTGCATCCCTCCGCTTCTCCAGGCAGCGCATCTGTTTCCTCCAGCGCCGGCAGCAAGCCCCTCCTCTCCCTCTGGCGACCCGACCAAGGTTATTGTCGTCGACTACAACAGCAATTCCAGGCGGGTTGTCTCATGAAGTCAACGCAAGCGACAACCCCGCTACTCCTGGCGTGATCTTCCAGTTCATGTGCCTAACCGGCTGATGTCGACTCCGACCTGCAATTCCAGCAATCTGTGGGTCGAACCTTTTCCACGCCACTGCCGACGATTTTGGGACGGACTCTCCTCGTGTGGTATCATTCACCGTTCTTGCTTGCAATTACTCAGTTTTTAAATTTATGCAAAACTTAAATAATTAAGAGCTTTCCCGAACGTTCTAACCACCAAAATCGTCATCTATATCATAAATTATTGTTTGTGGATCGTGCTTGTAAACGTACAAATCCCGCAACGGTTCGAACCGTTAAGCACCGACAAATTCTCTGAATAACGAATTTGTTGACGTTTGTCGATAAGAGCAGTCTTACGCGCGAACATCTCGTTTTGGTCCGCTTGGTCCCTCGTAAAATTTAAATTAATTATTATTTTCAAATCCATCGTTCTTTTATAACAAAATAAATAACATTTGCTTAAAAAAATTCAATTAATTTTAAAAGACAAGATTAATATGGTTCAGACAAAAAAGGCCATTATAGACACCTGGTAGGCGTTGTGAGAGTTTAGTCATAAACATGTTAAACTAGTGAGGGGTAGAGCAATAAAAACTTGGAAAGAACCTATGAGGAAAGACATGATGTACTTAGGCATTATTAAGATTATGACTAAAGATAGGGAACAATGGCAACAAAAGATCCATATAGCAGACCCCACTATAGTGGGATAAAGACTTGAATGTTGTTGTTGTTGACTTGTAGTTAAAAAGTGAGCCAAGTTTGGTTATAGGATAACTCAATTGACTCACAATATGAGTCTGCCATCATTTAGTAATTTCGATTGAATTCAAAAATAGATCTGGTCTTAAATATTTACTAATCCCATAAAATTACTTTTAAGTCCTATGGGCAGGCATACATGACGTGCATCTATAGATAAATAAATGCATAGATGTGCATTGGTTAATACGCATGCACAAACAATTCTCAAGCTAGCATGATCAAATCACGCTCGAAAATTTTTGATTCAAGTCGGGCTTAGCACATTTATCAGCTTGATGACTTTAATCGGAGTTCAATCTGATCCAAAATTCGACCTAATTTTTGAGTAATCTTCGATCTTAAAAAAAACTCCTAATCCTAGTTGAGGGCTTCGAGTTGTTATATACTCAAAGATCAACATTGATGTTAGATCAAATATGGTTACTCATGGGGATAAATTTTTTCTTAAAATATTGGAGCCATCATCGAGACAGCATGTCAAAATCATAGAGAAATTGTGGTAGAGACTGAATAGGGCAGCCCAATGCACAAAGCATCCCCGCGCAATGAGGGTCTGGGGAAGAATCCCACCACAAGGGTGAAATGTAGGTAAACCTTACTGATACGATCCCGAAGAGAAATCCGACAGGAGGGAGGACCGACGGTGGTGAGTGAGAAGAGAGTGATTGGGATTTGGAGTAGAGAAGAAAGCTTAGGGAGCAACCCTAAATTCCATTCATCCAAGCATAAAAAATAATACAAGCATACAACACCCCTAATAGCAGCGGAGTGCGAATAACAAAAATGGTCTGCAAATAATAAAACTTAAACCAACATTGAAATAGAAATAATTAAATTGCGCGCTCCTCGAAGGTCTCTTCCACGATCGGTGGGCTGGTGTCCATCGTCTTCCTATGCGTGTAGACTTGCAATGGCATCTCGTCGGCGTACACGCATCTCGTCGGCGTGCACGCATCTCGTCGGCGTGCACGCATCTCGTCGGCGTGCACGCATCTCGTCGGCGTGCACGCATCTCGTCGGCGTGCACGCATCTCGTCAACGTGCACAACCGTAATAATGTCGTCGTCTGGAAAATTAGACTTGTCCTCAAGGTAGTAATAGGCGAACAGGCGGAGGAAGTCATTCCGGAGAAGCCACGTGGCTTCGGACTTCAGACGGTTAAGCCAAGAAACAAAGACCTCCGAACTAGAGCCCTCATAAAAGGTGGTAGCGACGATCAAGTATCTTTGTTGGGTAGTACGGCGTCAACTGTCGTCCTTCTTTCGGACCAGAAGGACTGGGCTAGAAAATGGGAGTGCATTGGGAGGGGTAAGGCCCCCCATCAACATCTCCTACACCAGATGTTTGATTTCATCCTTCTGTAGATGGTTAGAACGGTACGGCCAAGCTGAGACTACTGCGGTCCTAGGCTGGAGGGATTTGGCACAGTTGGTCGGTCGGGCTGGCAGTCTTATAGGAAGTTGGACGACGTCAACAAGTGCATTGGGAAGCTCCGGAAGGTCTGTTGTTTAAGAGGGAGCCAAAAACGACGGCCCCGAGAAGGGACAAAGACCCGCGGGGAGGTCGATGTCAGTGGTCTGATGGATCATGCAGAAGGAGACCGGAGAGCGGTGTCACCGTCGAGACAACAGGGCAGGCCCCCGTGGAAGAACAATCATGTCATAGTAGCCCAATTGACGCCCACATCGCAGGGTGTGGAGCCAAGCCACCCACAAAATGGTGTCGAAACTACCAAGGCCGAATGAATAGAAGTCCGCGGTCACAAAACAGGACCCCACGGAGAGAGTTACGGGAGGAAAACAGTCCTGAGTCAGTCGGCATCACTCATTGCCAAGGCACACCAAATAATTTGGGGATGGAACCGACGAAAGTCAAAGCTGCTGCACTATTCACTCGGAGATGAGGTCATGACTAACACTGCTGGCCACCATATTGATGATCAGATGAGCGAAAAGCGTGCACGGGAGCTTCATGGTCTATGGCCCGGAGATCCCGCCCACCAAGACACATGATAACTCCAAGCAGTGTAATGTAGTCGTGGCGGGGTCGAAGGGGGGCCCTCCGTTGTAAGCTCCAGGGCCACAAAATCATCCAGGGTAACCTCAGGGTCGACTTCGCCAATGATGGTGTGGAACTCCTTAATGGAGCGCTCATGGTTGGGGGAGTAGGGTTGGCGGCACCAAAAACACATGCCTTTGTTGCGGAGCTCATTATAATCACTGTTTGAGAGACGCTGAGAGGCCGAGGGGCGCCCTGGGTGGGGTCTCCAAAGCGGAGGGCGTCAAGGAGAAACCGGGGAGGCCGATCTCCAAGGTGTATGCGGAGACGGGTGGCCGTCCGAAGAAATAGGAGATCTAGGGGAGAGGTCGGCCTCTACCTAGCGTGTCATGTCAAGGGCGTCGGAGACCGTCCAAGGGTGGCTTGTGCGGAGATGAGAGAGGATGTGTAGTAGCAGGCCTTGCATGAAGAAGCATGGGTAATGGTCGGGCAGAAGGCCAGGAACATGGGTAACCAAGGGAACAAACACGTCAATGTAGTCGTCCAGGCTGGCTGTCTGGCGGACACCATAAAGATACTCGATAGCGGAGGAGTCGGAGTAGCAAGTGTCATACCGTCAAATCATCCCATGTTTGAGCTCAGAACAGGAGAGGAATTTGTTCGATTGGCGCCGCCACCAAGCCAAATGGAGCGCAGAGTTGTAGAGACTGACGAGAATGATGGACACCTTGTCCTATTCCAGCGTGAAGTTAAGGTCGGCGTACTGCTCTGTCTTTGCGATACACCCCATCGGGTAAGCGCCGACGAAGGACGGAATGTTGAGGGAGAGAGCTGAGCGGCCTGGAGTCGGATGGGATAGTGGAACGGTTGGTGGTCACGGTAGCATAACGTCGAGGAGGGATCCCCCTCCGCGGGCGAGCCGGATCCGGAGGCGGCGATCGACGCTTGAAGGGAATCGATCTTGGAGTGGAGGGCGAGGAGCGAGGCGTGCATGGAGGAGATGAGCTAATCTTAAGCCTCAATGCGACGGCTAAGGGAGTCGGAGGTGGTATCTGGATCGAGGTCATCGGAGGAGCGAGTGTTGGGAGTCATGTGGCAGGAGTCGTAGGACGGCGGCCGGAAAGGGGGAGATCTGGCTGGGACCGGCGGAGGCAGAGGGCTGGAGGCCGTCCTATGACGGATCGGGTTGGAATCGGCGGAACGGGGCTGGACTCGGCGTTGCATATGTCGAATCGAGGCGGTACTCGTCGGATCGGGGTTGGAGAGCGACGGCACTGTCGTTAGACGGTCGAAACAGGGGACGAAGCGCGGACGAGCGGATTTGGCGGAACGGAACAGGCGGAGCTCACGTATGTGTCGGGGACAGGATCCGACGTAGAAACGACGGTTGCGAACGAAGTTATCGTGTGCACTGACAGTTGAATGGCGGGCGGTGAGGCATGTCAGACCAAATTGATATGATCCTAAAGAGAAATCCAGTAAGGGAGAGGGTCGACAGTGATGAGGGAGAAGAGAGGTATTAGGGTAGAGAAGAAAGCTTAGAGAACAGCCCTAAATTCCATTCATCCAAGAATAAAAAATAATACAAGCATACAACACCCTTTATGGCAACGGGGTGCGAATAACAAAAACGGTCTGTAAATAGTAAAACTCAAAACAACGTCGATATAGAAATAATGAATTAGCGCGCTCCTCTGCGGTCTCTTCCACGATCGGTGAGTTGGTGGCAATCGCCCTTCTACGCGTGTAGACTCTCCACGACGTCTCGTCGTGCGCAATCGTAACACTTACCTTGGATTTTTGCAAGAGATTGTTCTTACGGGTCCTTTTTTGGCGTTATTTATTATTATTAATGTCTTAATTTGCATTTATTCTATTTTAGAGTCATCTCCTTATATGGTGTCATTATTTCTGTCGTATCTTTAAGCGGTGTCCTTTCTATTTGCATGTCCAAGTTTATCGTTATTTCCTTTAGTGTTCTTTCCTTTTTGGTGTCGATTGTAAGTCCTATTTAAAGGACCTAGCGAGTCTTGTATTGACATGAATGAAGAAAGTCTATTTTCTTTAAACCTATAAGAGATCTTGGAAGCTCTCTCTCTCGAGCACGCCCCGCTTAGGCAACCGCAGTCAAGGCTCCATAGTATCTTCGTCATCGTCTTCTCCACCACCGGCCTCTCCTCTGGCAACATCATAAGACCCATAACAACTTGGTATCAGAGGCCACTCCTCCCTTCCTTCTCGCAAGTCGGCATCCTCAGCGATCCTCAACCCCATGAGCCTTGTACCCAACCATACGAGCCCAGCGACATCAGCGCTCTGACGGTACGACGCACCCTGTTACATCGGCAACCCGTACGCACACCACCGCTGAGCCCTCTGCACTCCGGTGAAGCATCCTCCCGACCAGAGGACATCTACGATGCCTTTTGGATGCTATTGGACTTTCGCAACACGGTCGGCGGCTTCTTGCGAGCGCCAGCCATTAGCGATCTGCGCAACGAGACCGAACGACAATCGCTCGACACATCTTTCCCCGTCGTCGCAGAAACTCCATCAAAGGAGACCAGCGCTGCGCCCAGCCTTCCGCTGCATCGCACACCACCTGATCATCGCCTCTCGACAGGGTCACGCATGGACTCCACCGCTCGTCATCCATGCGCAGGATCCCTCGCTCTGCCCGCATCGCCTTCTTCCCGGAACTGCTTGGCTCCATTAGTTACGAGGCGTATCCCAGTGAAATTCGGCCGCTCCATCAGTTAAGCACTCGACGTTGAATCGGCTGCCTATTTTGGAAGATAATCTCCAAAACACGTGACCCCATAACGCAAGCAAGAAAGCAGCGTTAATATATTCCTATTCGGACCGCCTTCACGAAACCGGCTGGAATTAATTAATTCTAGGCCAGAAAGGAAATACATGAGTGGGGCTCACTAATTAATTCATGTTATACCAATTTGGATTACTAAGTATCAACCCACTCAGCCCCTTTTTCAACCCAGTGAAGGAATGGAATAACTTTTAATTTCACCATTAGGAGACGGCGTGGATCTCGCAGCAACTCCCAAGCAGCCGACTCAGAGCAATCTAGTCATCCCATCACCAGCTCCATATCCTGTGATACATCCATCCCCAATATGGTAGACTCGGCCGACTTCTTGGATGTTATGAACCGGCAACATGTAATTATATCCGCCATGGATGCACGCCCTCAAGATATAGAGGTACGCTTTTGGGATGTCGACGAACGTCATCAGGACGACATGACAACTCTCACCACCAAGCTTAGTGGACTAACAACAACACCTCTCGTGGTTAACACCCCACCCACAGATCACACCAGCAAGAGTCAAGTTCCTCTATTGCCGCTCCTCCATGACCCGCCACAGAAGATCCTCTTACGTCCTGAAGTCGCTATTCCGTCACGCTATGCCCGATTGGAATTCTCCGCCTAGGATGGGAAAACAAATCCCCGGGGCTGGCTCACCGGGTGCCAACAATTCTTTGGTCATCAACAAACTCCGGCAGCAGAACGGCTTCCTCTGACCTCCTTCCACCTTCTTGACACGACCTTGCTTTGGGCCACTCATCTCCTCACTGATCAGCCAGGTCTGATGTAAGACGACTTCAAGCAATTTTGCAACATGCGTTTCGGCCCTCCAATCCGCAGCAACCCCCTCGGTGCTCTCACAACACTCCGTTAGACGAGCTTCGTGGACGATTATCTAGACCAGTTTCAAGTTTTTTTAGTACATGTCACATTGTCCCTGGAGATGCAGGTCGCCATCTTCACCGCCGGGCTTCACAAACACCTGCGACTTGATGTCAAATTTGAGGCTCTTCCAGACTTAATAATTACTATAAGTCTAGCCAAGCTATGTGACCATCGCCTCCAACTGGCACAGGAGGTCTATTTGCCCACAAACACGGGCATTCAGCTAGGACGTACCGAAGGACAACAAGCCCCACCAGTCCATAAACTATCTCGGGACAAAATGATCGAACGACGCGCTAAGGGCTTATGTTTCAACTGCGACGAGCAGTACACTCACAGCCACAGGTGCAAACAGATTTTCTACATGCAGGTCGAGGACTCCGATGATGAGGGTGTGGGCTGACGCGGACACCATTGATCTCCCTCGAGCTTGAGGACAAGCTCGTTTTTGCAAAGGCGGGAGAGATGTTACGGGTCCTTTTATGATGTTATTTAGTATTAATTATGTCTTAATATGCATTTATTCTGTTTTATAGTTGTGTCCTTATATGGCGTCGTTATTTATGTCTTATCATTATGCAGTGTCCTTTTTTGTCGCATGTCCAAATCTGTCGTTATTTCCTTTAGTGTTCTTTCCTTTTTGGTGTCGATTGCAAGTCATGTTTAAAGGACCCAGTGAGAATTGTATTGACATGAATGAAGAAAATAAAAGAGATCTTGGAAGCTCTCTCTCTCTCGAGCACGCCCTGCTTAGGCATCCGCGGTCAAGGCTCCATAGTATCTCCGTCATCGTCATTTTCACCTCCAGCCTCTCCTCTGGCAACATCCTAAGACCCATAACAACTGCTTCCAGTACTCGAACCCGTGGCGTGACCTCAAGGGTTTGAGTCTAAACACAAACAAAATTTAATCAGGATGATGTCTAAACTAACTCATAATCCTTGTACTAACATATGGTGCTGAACATGTAGATAAAGTATTGAAATGTACCCTTTAAGTGTTTTACCTTCAGACAGACAAATGTAGTGGTCCTGCAGCTACAGGAAATAGCTGAAAGATACAAATATTGTCTGCATATAATGCATGTATGATCCTACAAAATTTTCAGGAACTCCACGTTCATTAGAAGGTAATAAAAAAATCTCAAATAAAGTAAGTATTGAAAGTTAAATAACAAGCTACCTCTTCAGTTCCAACATACAAGGGGTGCTTCTTTATGGTCATCAAAGATGATTTCACAATCCCATTCTTCCAAACCTCCTCTCTACTATTCTTCTCACTTATAAATATCCTGCATAATTCTTCCTTCAGATACGGCAAGGCCTTGCTATCAATTACATTCTGTAAATTATACAGAAAGAAAATGAAAAGAATTAAATGCAAAGTGAAAATGGTGATGTATTGATTCTAACAGAATAATTATAATTGTCTACAAAAATACAGGGGAAGGATTTGGTGGTATAGACCTGAACAAAGTCATGACATCATTGAACTAAGAAAAAGACAAATCAATGTGAAAGATAGTTGGAAAACCTGAAAAACTACAAGTACACATGCAGGGACATAGAGTGATGAAGATCGAACCAACAAAGGAGACAGTAATGAAGCATGAGCATATCTATAAATAAGAACCAAAACATCACCTTGCATTTATAAACAAAAAGTGCATGTCAACAAGAGAAGAATGCGAAAAAACAAGAAAAAGATTTAGTATAATGCATCTTAAATCACAATGTTATGTCAAATATATAATATATAATTGAAATGTCGAGTAGTTTCTAATGGGGATCAGCCACGTGATCATAGTTGTGATCGATGGAGGAGATCAGGCTACCACTCAGTGGGGACCTGTTTTGGCATATTTGCATGAGACGCATTGATCAGATTGGCGATCCGAGACCACGAGCGCGTACGGAACGTCGTTTTACTATGTATATGCTTTTTTATTTGTACTTATATTTGGTTGTTTAGGACACCGAGTGTAACGGTCAATCATTATCGTTCACGTCAGGTGCCCAACCACCCCCTCTCATTACAAATAGGGGTGGGGCTGTCATTTTTATTCGTTGTTGAATTTTTGAGTGAATCCAGATCCGGCAATCATTCGTGGTACGACGCTGCGAGCCCCAGGGTGCGACGTCCCAGTCCACTTTCCTGTTTCCTTATAATCTCGTTTTGGTTGGATTTCCCCACTTCTGCTTACACAATTCCAATAAAAAAAATAGAAATCGTAACTGCTATTGTTCATCGTCTTCTCCCACGCCTGTAACTGCCAAACCGCACGTCCCTTCATTCAGATCGACCCCATCGAGTCATATAACACCTTTCGTCCCTGTCGTTCTTTCTTGGTCGGTCGAAGGCAATGCCCTAGCCTGCTGGATGGCGTGCCAATCCGGCTCGACTCCAATTCTTGTTCATCTTCAATCTCCCGCACCTGTAACCGCAAGCAAGTCACAACCCCTCATTCCTACCCTCCTGCAAATCAACAGAAATCTTGCACGTCGGCCGTTCCAGCCTCATCTCCGTCCGATCCACCAACGTCCGATCATGTTCCCGCCAGAAGGAGCCTTCTCTATGTCTTGTCTTAATCAGGAAAGCTCTTCCAAATTCGAACCAACTTGTGTGAATTGTTCCGATCTCGTCCAGCCATAGAAAGCCTTTCTCGTCTCAATCCAAACTACGAACACCTCCTCCGAACAAGTCCCTTCCCCTTCCTCGCACCAGCACACTCCCTCCATGTTTCATGTCATTGGAGCCACCAACCCCCACCCCCTACCATCAATTCTACTGCTTACAATTCTCCTCCACCATAGAGGCCCTCATTCCTCATTCTAAGACCGTAGTCCAGCCACAATCGAGCAACCCCTCCACCCTGTTGTCGCACTTTGCTGCCGCCGCTGAGTTCCTATCTTTGTGAGTAACATTATTTTAATGCATTTTATTTTTCTATGTTGAATACTTGGTTGTTTTCTCATATCTTCGGTGGAAAGTAAGACGTAATTGTGTTTTTGTTCCTTTACTTTGTTTTCCTATAATTCATTCGCAAAATTTGTAGTTGAAAGCATCACTTGTAAGGACGAACGTGATTTGTTTATTTATTTGAAATAATTGTGAACATGTGTACACTGCCAATCTTATAAAATTTTATTTTGCTGCCATTTTGATTTCGGATTTAGTCAAAACAATCACGCATCAGATAGTTTTAAGCTTGTTTGAATCCACTCCCTAATCTCACTTAGGAATGAAATAGCGTGTTGGCACACCTTTTCACAGCCCATCTTGCGTTAGTTTCTGTGTCCGAACAGTACATGGAGGCATTTAGTTTTCAGAAATAAGAAGATTTTAATTGCTAAACTCAATCACCTATAGGTTTATTTTGTAATATAGCATTTATGATCATTTAGCAGTGCAAGAAGGATGACTTCGTTATTAAGTTGGGTGATCAAGATATTTCCCGTATTGTGTGTTTTAAACATCTTGGATTGATAGTTCAAAAAGACGAAGGTATTAATAAAGATGTGACACATAGAATCCAAGCGGGTTGGTTGAAGTGGAGAGGCGCGTCAGGGATCTTATGTGATCGTAAAGTACAATTAAAACTCAAGGACAAGTTTTACGGTACTGCAATTAGACCATGATGCTCTATGGTTCTGAGTATTGGGCAGTGAATTGTGTGCATGAGCAAATAATGGGAGTTGCGTAGATGAGAATGCTTAGGCAGATGCGTGGACACACGAGACTGAATAAAATTAGGAATGAATGTATCAGGGATAAGACAGGAGTAGGACCAATTGCAGAGAAGATGCGAGAAGCTCGACTAAGATGGTTTGGACACGTACAAAGGAGACCATTAGAGGCACCTGTTAGGCGTTGTGAGAGTCTAGTCACTAGGCATGTTAAATGACGGAGGGGTAGACCAATAAAGACTTGGAATGAAACTATAAGGAAAGACAAGATGTACTTAGACATTAGTGAGATTATGACTAAAGATAGGGCACAATGGAGACAAAGGATCCATATAGCCGACCCCACTATAGTGGGATAAAGGCTTGAGTGTTGTTGTCGTTGTTATAGCCTTTATGATCATTTTATTATTTCATGGTTTACTTGATGAAATTTAAATTTGTTTTCAATTACTATTGGCATGATTATTTTGAATAATGACTATATAGTTTGTTTTTTGTTATTAAGAACCCAGACGTGCAAATATAGTTCATTGAGGTTATTATGCAAAAATGTTAATTGAATAAATTTTTGTAGTCATGGATGTGATGTCCTTAGATTCAAGGAGTGAATCTAAGAACAAGTAGAATCAGGCCTAATTGATTTGGGTCTTTTTCACTTATCCTTACATTAAATTCCACTCTCATTTATTTCACTTTTCCCGTATTATGAATTATGTACTTATTCATATCCTACCCAAATCAATTTTTCAGCCTCCACAATAAGGATCCATAAGGCATTCCCCACTTCGTGTTGTTGCTCTTCTTCATTTGGAATCATCTTGATATGACATCTGCAGAGATGGGCTTCACCTTGATATGACATCTAACTCAAACCGTCAAATATTTATCAGGTTAACATTAATTAATAAGTGAGTATATATTTGCAAACAACATATCCTAACGAGCATTTGTTGCACCTTTGGTGTTTATGATTTCATGGGTAAAACTGCTTCGAATCATCTCCACTTCAAGTATATTCTAAAGGAATTCTCCTTTTGAGCTTTGTAGGTAGTATCCTCTGGTATTCAGAGCTTCTTAGAGATCGGCGACCAAGGGGAGCCTGTGTGGGATGTTATCACCAGGGGAGGGATCACTCCATCTTCTAGAGACTTACCCATGGCGAGGCCATCCATGAATAAAAGAATATAGACACTCGCAGACAACAAATAGTCAAATTTATTATAGTTAGGAGAACCAAATAAGCAAAACTTTGTATTGACTATACATGTATCGATATGAGTTACCTCAACAAGCATTCCACAAAATAAATAGTTGATAATACCTTCAGATCATAGTCGCAGAATGCAAGTTATGAATAAGATCCTTGCAGGTAAGAGCTCGTGTACTACATATTTCAAGGTCTCACGAGTAATAAATCTCGTGGAATATCAGTTGCTGGATAAGATAATCGTGAGTAGAGCTCGCGTAACATAAACTTCAAGGCCACATGAGTAAGGACTCTCGTGGAATGTAAAAAGTTGAAGATAACCATCGTGACTAAGAGCACGTGGAATATATACTTCAAAATCTCACGAGTAAGAACTCGCGTGGAATATCAGCTATTGAATAAGAATATCGCGAGTAAGAGCTCGTAAAATATATTACTTCAAGACCACACGAGTAAAAACTCTCATGGAATATAAATTATTGAAGAAGATCATCGCGAGTAAGAGCTCGCGGGAATATATATTTCAAGAATACGAGTAAAAACACTCGTGGAATATCAAATGTTTAATAAGATCATCGCGAGCATGGAGTCGCAAAATATTTGATTAAAGAGTTCAAGAGTAATAACTTGTGAAACATCATGAGTATGAGTTCGCAAAATATAAGAAAACACCTCACGAAACTGGATTTGCAGAGTATATGCTCTCATCGTGCTGAACTCGTCATGAATAATCATGTTTCATTAGTTATATGAAAGTACTCACGGGTTTTACCAAATCACCCGTAAGTGTGTATATGTATGGAAAGCACTAGTATTGAAGAATGGAACTAAATCGAAGTAAGTGACATCTTTGACAATAGGCCCCCTACATAGAGCTTTTGGGGGTTCAGAAGGGGGGTAAAGGGGGCAGCGCCCTTAGAAAATTATTTATCTCATACTCCAATTCGCTTGGTTTGGAGCTTGCCTGGATGATCTCGCCTGAAGTGAGCTTGCCCGAAATGAGCTCGCAGGTTTGAGCGAGTCGAGGCTCACTTTGCACTGAGTGAGCCTATCTAAGCTTTCCCTGAACTGGACTTGGCGAGTTGAGCTCGCCTGGAATTGAGCATAAGCTCGCCTGCATGAGCTCGCCCGAGCAATCTGCATGAGCTCGCCCAAGCAGTCTGCATGAGCTCGCCCGAGCAGTCTGCATTATCGGAATGAGCTCGCCTGAGCAACCTGCATGAGCTCGCCCGAGCAATCTGCATGAGCTTACTTGGATGAGCTCGTTGAAATGAGCTCGTCTGATGTCACTTTGATCTTGCATTGAACTGGCTTGGAGCTCACCTAAGGTCGTTTTGAGCTTGCTTGGAGCTCGGCTTGAGCTCTCTTGAACTCGCCTTAAGCGTGACTGAGGTCATTTTGAGCTCACTTGGAGCTCGCATGAGGTTGACGATATTCCTTCTTTGAGGTTGTGACTTAACTTATGCTTGTCGTCATGCACCATGATGCCTCTTCTGAAGTGTTTTCTACTCCGATCAAGGTCCACGCTCACCGTACCAAAGTGTTGGAAGTTGGAATAGGGCAAATCAGTTCACAAATGTTCGGACCAAAAGGATGGTCGGAGGTTACTTGCCCCTGAATTAGAGGGCATAGGCATGAAGCGAACAAGAGAGATGTTGTTTTTACTTCACTATTAGACGAGGTGGTCATATTACACTGTGGAGGACCCGTCGCATACTCAGGAGTGTATAGAAACTCCCGAACCCGAACCAAGTGTTGTGCGAGTTTGGGAGAAGGCAAGCGAGGTCGCCAAATCTTCAAATGGGCGACTATTTGCGAAGTGTGAACTGCACCTTACCCGTTAGAATAAGGGTCCTACTTATAGCCAAGGAAAGGGTCCCCCCCACCCCTACGAAGTGAATCCTACTGGGCTGGACTGACGATCTGAACTCTGTCAAGCTAGGCTCTTGAGGCATCTTCCTTATGCATTTCGGATCTCGACGAATTACGGGTTATACAAGTATCGCATTGCCCTGACATATTGAGTGGTCGTGACTTTTAACCACAATACACATACCAAAGGCCTTTTTGAGATCATGCATGAATTGACAAACAAGACTGATAGCAAATGTGATGTTAGGTTTGGTAAAAGAAAGATAAATGAGTTTACCTGGCGGTAATCTTCTGATTTGTATTTTTTGTGGATATTAAAATTAGGGTCAATAGCATTATCCATTGGGCCCTTAAGTACCAATGTTCAACAAGAAGATCAAGAACATATTTTCTTTGCGATATAAAGATACCATTCTTCGATCTAGCTACTTCTCTGAGAAAGTAGCATAATAAAATGGGATCTTTAAGTTCAAAGGTAGTAGGCATATACCGTTTGACAACCTAAGTATGTCTTTCATTACTTCCAGTGATAATAAGGTCATCAACATACGCCACCAGAAGGGTAGTACAGTCCATGGTCTTGTGAATAAAGACAATGATTGCATGTACTTCTGAAAAGCTTCAATTTGTTAAACTAAGCTTTTGGAGATTTTTTTTAGGCAAGAAATAGTCTTCTTATGTTCACAAACATTCCCTTATTGGGACAGAAAGGCCAGAAAGAGTTGCCATATAAATGTCTTCTTAGAGATCCTTATGAAAAAAGGCATTCTCGACGTCCATTTGATCAAGGCCAATATTTGTGAACCATCATGGAGAGAACTCGTACTAAATTCAGTTTAGCAATAGGAGCAAAAGTCTCACGAAAGTCAACCCCATCAAGTTTGGCTTTACAACGTTTAAGAGTTCCATCCTTCAAATACTTGATAAAGTATACCCAAAGACATCCAACAGAAAGGCGATGAGGTGACAAGGGGAAAACATCCCAAGTTTGTTGTCTTGCCGGGGCCTCCATCTCAATATCCATAGTCATGCATCATTAGAACTTTGACACGGCCTCTGCAAAGTTAGTTGTAAAAACAATGGTAGCGATGGAAGATAAGTATGACTTAAAAATACGGGAGAAGAAATGATACTCAATATATTGATCAATATGATATCTGGTACGAGTTACGACCACACGAAATGTGAGGGAGAAATACCAAGAGAAGTAACATTTGGATTCGGACCTGAGAAGCTGGTAATGGATGTGGTGACTTGACTCACATGAGGATTTGTACCAGACTAATACAAATTGTTCCTTCTCTGGATTGCATGCACTTCCTTTTTGCAATTGAAAATTTTGACATCCTTATATACGTCAGTTGAAACAAAAGGAACTGTAGTACATATGTTATCCTCTGGAGGGGAATCAACCAAGACAGGCAATGTAAATGCATCATCGTCAACCTCTATTACCCTCATTCATGGTCAATGTGTCTTGTACCATTAAAGAATAATAAGGAAAATGCTCAAAGATAAATCTTTTATGCAGATTAGTAAAATAAAATTCATAATTCTTTTGATTTGCAGCATAATCCACAAACATACATTTAACCGCTTGAGGTCCGAGTTTATCGCAATCACTTCCATTAATATTGTAGAGAAATGTGGAAAAATAAAGAGAATTTTAATTACTTCCAAAAATTATCTATTACAACATGTGATTGTACATATTTATAGGAAGAGAGAGAAGTATCTCAATCATAAGATGTGGGATTAATACAAGGGAACAAATGGGCCAAAACATGGGGCCAAAGTAATGGGCCTTTTTACATGACTTTCTCTAACACTCCCCCGCAAGCTGGAGTATACAAATCGTAGGCACCAAGCTTGGATAAAAACTGATGATACAATGGTCGAGGTAAGGCCTAAGTGAGAATATCTGCAACTTTCCTGGTAGCCGGGGCATGTTCTAATTCCAACTTCTTTAATTGAACCTTTTCTCGAATGAAGTGGCAGTCAACCTTGTAACGATCGAAACTTCAACATAAAGAGAAATCAAAGCAGCGACGAATTATTTATTGTAGCATTGTTTGCGAATATTTGGTATGTAGCAAGAAGTACAAATATATTTATAAAATTGGTATGTGATTATTAACTATAAACATTAAGAAATAATATTTGGTGTGCCAACAGAAAGAAAATTGATAAAATTAGGGTGCTAATAGTAAAAGGGTTTTGATTTGGTGGCTGGTAACATTTTTTTTGTTATGATATGGGTTGTTATTAGCTATATTGACATGTGGATCTAGTGTTGTGGTTGAGTTAATTTTGTGTTGACACATGGCCTAGTTATGTGTTGTTTGGTGGCTTAAATTGGGTTCAAAAATTGACACTTGACTTAGGTTATTCGGTGGCCTTTGGCTGGGTTCCACCGCTAGCCGCTTACTTCTGCTATTAAAAAGAGTCGAACTGTTTCTTATTCCCGCACCACCCGTTTCTGCGCTTTTCCCGTGCCGCTCCTTCCCGGCTACTTCCACTTCCCTACCGGTGCTCCTCTTCTCCTCTCTCTCTTCCTCTTGGTAGTTGTTGCTACCTCCGGTGTGCTTATGTGTCGTTGATCCCGTGTCGCTGTTTTAGGGCTTTCATCCTGCTGATTTTGAGCTGTTGTTGCTTGTCTCCCCTACCTCCTACCTTCTTCAGTGCCTCCTTCGGAGATCTTGAAAGGACTTCGTTGCACCTCTTTGTGTCCAAGAAGGAACGATTGTGCAGCACCTTCTTCCTCCCTCTTTTGCTGTAAGGATGTCTTTTTCTCCTTATTTTTCAAATGTCTTTGTACCTTGTTTTTTGGGCAGTGTTTGGGGGGGGGGGGGGGGGGGGTTGTTTGTGCTGATTTAAGGGCTGGTTTGTGCTGACTTAAGGGCTGGTTTGTGCTGATTTAAGGGCTGATTTTTGCTATTTGAGGGCTGATTTTTGCTATTTGAGGACCGTTATAATTACATAGTTTGGGGGCTATTTTTGTGTGTTGGACAGCCATGTATAATGTTGTACAACCTTGTTTATAGGGTTGTTGTTTGGTCTCCTTTTAATGCTATTGATGGGGATTGTTTTACAATCATGTCTCTTGATGACAGCTTTTGGTGCGGCTAATAGCAGCCCTTTGTGTTGCTAATGGCTTCTTGTTGGAATGTTTTATTGTCAGGAAGATTGGGAAGATGTTAATTGGAAGTTCTTATGGTTGTCAATAAGTGCAGCGTAGTGGTTGTTTATGTCTATTATTGCTTACTTTTGGATGTTTGGAAAGTATTAGAAATACAAATGTGTGTGTATTACATATAGGAAACTCATGAAGAGTTTAAGTAATCAGCATGAGAGTATGATTAGTTGATATTATGAGAGGTATAGCTTGGTGAAAGGGTGGCGGGGCTGATGTAGATTGGAGTTATTATGCTATTTTGATTTCCCAACTACTTATAAATTAAGTTTGAAAACCTTTATGTATTAAATTACAGATATTATTTGAATGACGTTTCATGAGGATGTTTCCAAGTAAATGAAAAGGAAAGAAGATATCAACAGTGAGTATTTATCACTTTAATTATGCTTAGATTACAGTACTTTTAGAATATAAAATTGTAACACCTTTTCTTATAGAAATGCATCTCATGCATGCGCATTAACATGAATTGAATAGGGAATAGAGAAAATCACTAAAAGATGAAAATAATGGAAGAATTTATATTGAAGTGCAAAACATAAACAATATGTGAATTTATGAATTTAATAGAATACGAATGTGCGGTAATATGATAGATCATAACGTAATAGTAAAAGATAAAGGATGCTTAAAATCTACATGTGGGAAATGTTAAGGATTTAATCCAATGATGTAGGGAGATATGTACTAATGGATTACCCACGCAGTGGGGTGTTGTCTACGTTATTTACCCCGGAAGGGGTTGGGCCCACTCAAGTTGTATGCCTTAACATTTCCTGAGATATGTAATTAAATTAACGCTTAACAGATATGTTTGGTAAATTAACACTTAAAAGATATGTTTGGTGAATTAAGGCTTAACGGATTAACGCTCGAAGTATATGTTTGGAATTCTGAATAAGAGGAATGGTGAAATTATCGAACATGAATGAAATTACGTTGAGAAATTGACATCAAGTAAATGAGAGAATAAACTGTCTATCATATTCTTATATACTTTTGATATACATTCATATATTGTTATTAGAAAAAAATTTATTGTATTTATAGTATTTAGAGAGATATGTTCCTCGCTTAATCATATTTTTATGACTAAGTCCGTCGTTATTTTGTTTAAGTTGCTAAGGCGAACCTGTGTGCGCAAAGAAAAAGTTAACTGTGTTAAAATCTCGCAACTGATTGACCCAAGGTATGAGTTGTTTTATTATGTATTTTATTTTGTATTCACTCTCTCTACTTCATCCTGGGTAAATAACTTGAAAGTAACTTAGATACAGAATTCTTGTGGGGTCTGAATTGGGGCCTCACAAACCTCAATGTGTTTGGTTCGCTCATGAAATACGGGATTCCTGGTAATATGTATAGCGGCTTGACTATCACAAAATAGAGTAGCTGGCGAGGACAGTGTGACACCCAAATCCCCAAGGAGACTTTTTAGCCATGTGAGTTTCGACACAACTACCGCCATCGCACGATACTCGGCTTCAGTCGATGAGCGAGCAACAACTAATTGCATTTTGCTACGACAGGTAATAAGATTTCCTCCAAAATACATACAGAAACCAGTTGTGAATCGTTGATCATCAAAAGAACCTGCATAGTCAGCATCAGAATATGCAACCAGAGATAGAGAAGAGGATGGTTTGTACACAAGCCCTTGTCCTAGAGAAATCTTCAAGTATCTGAGAATGCGCTCGACAGCCTGGAGATGAAAGGTCCGCGGAGTATGCATAAACCTACTGACAACTCTAATAGTGAACAGGATATCAGGTCTTATAATCGTCAGATATATCAGCTTTCCAACAAGACGCCAATAATACTCTGGATTCGTAAGTAGAGGATCAGAGTCAGTTTCATGAGAGTGGAGCTTATGATTGACATCCATAGGGGTGTCAGCATGCTTGAATCCTGAATAGCATGCATCCTGAAGAAGCTCAAGACAGTACTTTTGTTGTGATAGGATGAGGCCATCAGGCCGTCTGGCTATCTCAAGTCCAAGAAAATATTGAATATTTCCCAGATCTTTAGTTTGAAAAATAGAATTCAAGTACTGCTTGATTTGTTGGATCCCAGTAGAGTCATTCCAAGTAATCATAATATCATCAACATACACTAGGAGAATGACTATGTCGGTTTGTCGATGATGAGTAAACAGAGAGAAGTCGGCCGAGCTCCGCGTAAATCTAACATCACGAACAACCTTGCTAAACTTGTCAAACGAAGCCCGAGAAGATTGTTTGAGACCATAAATAGATTTTTTTGAGATGACAGACACGAGACTCTCCTGTGATCTCAAACCCGGGAGGCTGGTGCATGTAAACTGTTTGAAGAAGATCACCATTTTGACAAGCATTCTTGATGTCCAACGGGTGTAGGGGTCATTGACGACGAACAACCAAGGAGATCAGGACCCGAACGGTATTTAACTTGGCGACTGGTGAGAAACTCTCATTGTATTCAAGGACTTGTTGTTGAGTTAACCCACAAGCCACGAGCCGGACTTTTAGCCGTTCAACTGTCCCGTCGGAAGAATGTTTGATCGCAAAGACCAGCTTACAACCGACACAAGTCTGCCCTGGCGGGAGAGGAACAACATCCCAAGTCTGATTGGCCCAAAGAGTAGACATTTCCTCATCCATGATCGCACGCCACCCCAGATGTTGTAGAGCCTCCTGTAAAGATTTAGGTATAGAAATGAAGGAGAGAGAGAGAGCAAAAATTTGAGAAGAGGTGGGGAGAGGCGATGGAAGGAGACGTAATTTTCCAAGGGATGAGCTGTAGAGGTTGATGGCGGATCAACAAGCCGCGAGATCACACCGGAAAAGGGAAGCTGATGTAGGGCATCAGATTTGGGAGGGCAACGAGTGTATACACGGCGGGGTGGTTTGGGTAGGATGGATGTGGTAGTGGGTGTGGGAAGGAGAGGTGGAAGCGGAGACGTGAATGGAACTGTAGGGCGAGGTAGAGGAGGAGGAAGAGGAGTTGTAAGGGAGGAGTGAAACGGTTGGTCCTCAAGAAAAGTGGCATCAGCAGAAACGACTATTTTACCATTGATAGGAGAGTAGCATACATAACCCTTCTAAGTGCGAGAGTATCCAACGAACATAAATTTTGTAGCACGAGTAGTAAATTTGTCAGTGGGTGGCCCAAGGTTATGAACATAGCATGTACATCCAAAAACACGAGGTGTGAGAGAGAACGGAGTCTTTGAAGGGAAAAAAAGATTAAACGGGGTCGCGAAGTTGAGGATGAACAAGGGCATGCGATTGATGAGATGACAAGCAGTACAAACAATAAAGTTTCAGTATAGTGGAGGAACCTGCATTTGAAACATGAGAGATCTTGCAACATCAAGAAGATGACAATTTTTTCGCTCTGTCACTTCATTCTGTTGAGAAGTATACGCGCACGAAATCTGATGAATAATACCAAACTCTGTGCACAAATTAGAGAAGGTATGGCTGATATATTCGCGCGCATTATTGGTGCAAAGAACTTTTAAGCAAGTGGAAAACTAAGTGTGAGTTTCCGTAAGAAATGCACAGAAGATAGAGGGGAGTTCGGCACGATCGCGAAGTAAATATAACCAGGTAATGCCCGAATAATCTCCAATAAAAGTCACAAAATAACGATAATCATAAACCCTAGGGATCTTATATGGTCCCCAAATATCAAAGTGCACTAAACAAAAAGGAGCATCGCTCCAAGTACAGGGAGAACTAAAAGAGACACGATGTTGTTTGTCAAAAATACAAGATTCACAAGTAAACGCATGAAGAGAAACATCTGGAAGAGCTTTCTTGAGAATCTGGAGATGAGAATGCCCAAGACGACGATGTTAAGGAATAGAAGAGACTGTAGAGAAAACGGTAGGTGGAACATCCAGAAGATACAGCCCATTAGACAGCCGCCCCCTACCAAGTATATTCTGCGTTTGTCGATCTTGCATAACAAAGGAGGAGCGTGAGAAGGTTACACGACAATCAAGGTCTTGAGTAAGACGGCTAACAGAAAGCACGTTAAAGGGGGATCCCGGAATATGAATAATCGAGGATAAAGAGAGAGTTGGAGTAAGAGGCACATGAGCAGCACCAGAAATCGGGGTGGTGTCACAATTGGTCACTGTAATGAACTTAGGATAGGCAGAGTCCAAGTATTGAAGCGGTTACTTCGGAGAGATGTGATGTGTGGCATCCGAGTCCAAAATCCAGTGAGAGCTGTGAGAGAGACAAGATATACCTTCATTGGAGATCGACGCCACGGATCTAGAGGAGCGACTAACCATCCCTCGTAACTGTTGAAGTTGGGCACGCAAAGTAGCAATGTCATTACTGGTGGTGGGGGGAGGATTTGTAGTAGCAGAAGCAGTGAGGTGAGGAGACAGATCATGCTTGTGATAGCAGGTGGCCTCAAGGTGACCATCCCGACCGCAGTGAGAACATTTAAAGAGGGTTCGGCCAGCACACCCCCCGTCCCCGAGAATGGTAACCTCCACGAGCCAGTGGACCACGAGCGGAAGGAGCAAGATTAGATAGGAGCTACTGGAGGAGAGCCACAGTTAGATTTGCAGGAGCATCCGGGTGGGAGTAACCTTCAAGAGCATCGCGCAAACGTCCGACGGAGAGGGAGTAATGGCAGAGGACAGAATCTGCGCCCGAACACTAAGAAGGTGGGGTGGAACATGGGTCATCATCATGGCAATCCCAAATACTTTTTGCGCACGTTGCTCAATCAAATCCGTGGTGGGAGGCTTATGTTGTATCAATGCCTCAACTAGAGTCTTGGCCCGAGTAACAAAGGAAGTCAAGTCACCCGTGGCCCCGGGGTCAAGTGTTTGAAAGTCGGTAATTATGTCGAACAGGTGCTGGAGGCTGTCCTTGCCAGAATAGAGGGAGTGAATATCCTCCGACATAGCATGAGTCGTCTCATGACACATGGCCATCCTATATGGCTTGATGTCCAGGGAATTAAGAATCCATGATTGGACACGGTCATCATCACGGATCCACTCCTCGGTAGGAGTAGTGGGAGGAGCCTTTATCAGGTGATGAAGAAGGCCTTTTGTTTGCAGAACACGCCGAACTGAGTGAACCAACTCAATCAATGTTGTCAAGATCGAGATCTTACCTAAGATCGGTCGACAGTGGTAAGATCGTAAAACGTGGGATCGACACGAACGGTAAGATCTTTCTTACAATACAAAATTAAAAAAAAATCTAATTTAAAGATCAATAATCATACAGCAATAAATATATATATATATATTTACATATACACAGAAGAAGAAGAAGAAGAAGAAAAAAGAAGAAGAAGAAGAAGCAGACGAAGAAGACACAGAAGAAGAAGAAGACACAGAAGAAGAAGACACAGAAGCACCTGCTGCGACGACGGAAGCACCACGACGGGAGCAAAGCACCTGCTGCGACGACGGAAGCACCATGACGGGAGCAAAGCACCTGCTGTGACAACGGAAGCACCACGACGGGAGCACCTACTGCGACGACGGCGGGAGCACCTGCTGCGGGAGCACCGGCTGCGACGGGATCGGGGATGACCTAGAATGCGGGATTGGGAAGAAATAATGTGTGGGATCGAGTCATTTTCATGTCCGATTAAAACGCTAGGATCGAATATGATCGTAGGATCGCACGATCCTACGATCATAAACGGCGATCCTGGCGTTTCTGCAGGGAGCCCGATCCAGCATAGCTCGTGACTCGTTTTCCCCGTAAAACTCGTAAGATCGTCCGATCTTACGAGCAAAATCGAGATCTTGACAACCTTGCACTAAACAAAGTTCTGCTTCCCACGGAGAGAGATGGTGGTGATCCGAAGTTCATCACAAAGTTCAAGTAGAGCAGCAGCGCACAGGCAGGAAGGGAGGAAGTCGCAGTCGAATCCATAAAATAAGCAATTACAGAAACTGGCGAACTGGCAAACAGGCAATAGACGAAATGGCCAAGTAGCAAACTGGCCTATCAAAACAGGCAAATTGGCGGGCGGGCGAGCTGGAAACCCAACTTTAGAAGTTGCGACCAGAGAGAAGCGGCCAAGCAAGGGAACGTTGCTGCAAGCGGCAAGCAGATCGTGCGGCAAACCTGAGAAGAATGCAGCGAGCAAGACGTGCAGGTAGAAACAATCAACTCTGCGAATAGAGGCAGCCGACCAGGCGCAAGTAGTCAGTGACCTGAGAATAACGAACGCGGCAAGTAGCGGCAGTCTAAAGAAAAGTCCACAGCGGCAAGGAAGAACCTACAAGTGAAGCGAGTAGGGAAGTCCTTGTGGCAAGGAGGAGAGCGCCGCAAGAGGAGAAAAAAACGGCAAATAGTGAGAAGATAGCGGGTCGCGGCGAGAAGATGCAAACTGCGGCCAGGAGACCGCAGCGAGATGGAAACGAACCGCGGCGAGTAGTTCTAGTGGAAAGAAGATGTAGGTCATTAACGAGACGGCAAAACGGTGGGCCCTTGTGGCTAGCAAAGCTTGCGGCTAGCAAAGCTTGCGGCTAGGCGAGAGTGGAGGGAAGAGCAAGGTAGCAAGAATTAGTGGCAAGGAAGGAATCCCGCGGCGAGAAGAGATAAGGGAGGGGCCCACTAGTCAGGAGAACAGAAATTATAAAAGTCAAGGGAGAGGAAGAAAAAAGTTGAAGCCACGGGAGAGAGGAAGATGAGGCTAGAGAAAGAGGAGACCGCGGCCCCTTGCGGGTTAAGAGACGAGGGTCTGGCGAGCAGTTAGGCAAAACTAACGGCAGGGAGGGCGGAAGGAAGAGAAGGAAGGATCTTGTGTCTCTGATACCATATAAAGAAATGTGGAAAAATAAAGAGAACTTTTATTACTTTCAAAAATTATCTAATACAACATGTGATTGTACATATTTATAGGAAGGGGGAGAGGAGAAGTATCACAATCCTAAGATGTGGGATTAATACAAGGGAACAAATGGGTCAAAACATGAGCCAAAGTAATGGGCCTTTTTTTACATGACTTTTTTTAGTGGAGAGGAAAAAGAAGTATTCCAATAATGATAATGCTAGTCCCTTACTCACATATATACTCGAGTAAGGGAAAACCTAAAAAATAAGGAAAAGACATTACTACCCCGACCCGGGGTGAACATAGAAAATGATAAAACACGACTTGTACATAACATTTCACAACTCTCTCCCTCAAGTCGGACGGAAGATATCAGTCATCCCAATTTTTTGGATATCGTCGGTAAACACATCACACACCAAGCTTTTGGTGAACACATCGGCCAGCTGATCCCTGGAGTGAACAAACGGAGTAACAACTGTTTTCTTATCCAAGTGATCCTTAATAAAATGTTGATCAACTTCGACATGTTTTGTCCTGTCATGTTGGACCGGGTTGTGAGTGATACTAATTGCAGTCTTATTGTCACAGAATAAGGAAAAAGGGGTTGTCACAGAGAAACCCAAACCCTGTAACACAGTACGCAGCCATAATCCCTCACATAAGCATTGGGTCATGGCACGATATTCTGCCTCTACACTAGACCTGGCCACCACATTCTGCTTCTTGCTCTGCCACGTTATGAGGTTACCACCAACAAAGGAGCAGTATCCTGTTGTGGACTCTGTAATCCTGGCAACTAGCTCAATCAGCGTCAGTAAAAACATCAATCTCAAAGTTGTTCCTAGAGAATAGGAGGCCGCGACTAGGAGATTTCTTTAAATACCGCAGTAGACGATACACCGCTTCTTGATGTCTGATTCTAGGAGAATGCATATATCTGCTAAAAATACCAACTGCATACGTAATGTCGGGACGAGTATGGGATAGGAATATAAGTTTTCCGACCAATCTTTGGTAACGTGATACATCTGCATGATCACCATCACCATCTTCATCAATTCTGTGATTTTCCTCCATAAGGGTGTTCACAGGAACACAACCAAGCATACCAATTTAATTTAGGAGATCCAATATGTACTTCCGTTGGGATATAAAGATACCCCGTTCAGATCTAACAACTTCGATGCCCAGGAAGTACCGTAATCTTCCCAAGTCCTTCACTTAAAATTCAGCCGATAGGAGGGTCTTGAGGTTGACAATCTCCTCTGTAACATTTCCAGTGATCACGATATCATCCACGTAGACAATGAGAATCACAACACGCTGTTCATGTCTCCGGATGAATATGATATGATCCGATTGGGCTTGCCTGTACCCAAACTTGAGCATTGTTGTGAGAAATCTTCCAAACCATGCCATTGAAGATTGCTTCAGGCCATATAAGGATTTCCTTAGGCGGCATACAAGCCCTTCAGTTCCTTCCATCACAAAACCAGGAGGGAATTTCATTTACACCTCCTCCTCAAGCTCACCATGGAGAAATGCATTTTTCACGCCCAGTTGATGAAGTTCACAGTCCATACAAGTTGCACATGATAACAGAACCCGAATAGAGTCCATTTTTGCTACAAGAGCAAAAGTCTCCTGATAATCAACTCCTTGAGTCTGGGTGTATCCTTGAGCGACAAGACGCGCTTTGTACCGTTCCACCTTGCCATCTTGGTTCTGCTTAACAGAGAAGACCCACCGGGAACCTATAGTTTTTTTTCCTGAAGGGAGAGCAGAGATATCCCATGTATGATTTTTGTCCAAGGCCGACATCTCATCACGCATAGCCTGTGTCCAAGCCGGTATTGTCAATGCATTCTGTCATGTCTTTGGAATAACAACTAGAGAAAGAGATGAAATAAAAGTCTGATGGATCGGAGTAAGATGATGATAAGTCACATTATTAGAAATCGGATGTTGCGTGGAAGTAGTTTGACCCTTTTTCAGCAAGGCAAGAGACATATGCAGGTCGGCATCATCAGAATCTGAGTCCGAAGTCGGCACTGGTAGAGGTGGAGCGGCGGTGACCTGTGTACCTGAACGACGGTGGTATGCATGGGGTAAAGGAGAGAGCATAGTAGAAGAGTCCGATATCAGATAGGAGGAGCTCTGGATACCGGAGCAGAAGGCGTTGAAGGAATAGAAGAAGAGGATGGAAGAAGAGGCAGAGAGACAGCAGTAACAACATTCGTAGTAGTACTCTCCCCCTAACGAAGAACATGAGTCGAGGACGGAAAGTAGGACTCCCCCTCACGGAAGGTAACATCCATGGTACAGAACATACGTTGGGAGGGGGTGATAACAGCGATATCCTTTGGTCGTGGAGGAATAGCCAAGGAAGACAACGTTGAGCCCGAGGGTCAAGTTTGTCACGTTGAGGTTGGTGCACATGCACGTAACAGACGCACCCAAAGATACGGGGTGGCAAATGAGAAGTATGAACCAAGCCAGAGGTAGAGAGATGGGCTAGAGAAGTAGTAAAGAAGAGAACACGAGAAGGAAGACGGTTGATAAGATGTGCAGCAGTAAGCACCGCATCACCCCAATATGGTTTAGGAAGATGCATCGTCAAGAGGAGACAACGGGCAACCTCGAGGAGATGCCGATTTTTCCGTTCGGCCATCCGTCCTGAGTAGATGTGTAAGCACAAGTTTTTTTGTGGATGATATCGTGAGAGGTAAGGTAAGCGTCAAAGGAACCACGATCGTCATACTCCCCTCCATTATCACTTCGAAGAACACGGATAGTGGCATTAAATTGATTTTTCACCATGTTATGAAATGCTTGAAAGCACGGGAAAACGTCACTTTTCTTTTTTAATAGATAAACTCATGTAGTACGCGAGAAACAATCAATAAAGTGACGAACCAGCGAAAACCATTCAACGATACAACGAGGGACGGCCCCCAAACATCAGAATGTATAACATCAAAAGGAGTGCTACTAGGAAAAGAAAAATGTGAAGAGATCTGTCGTACATGTTTAGACCGATCACAAATATCACAAGCAAATTTCTGAAGAAAAGGCAAAAAAACAGGAAATAGTTTTTGCAGATAGACGGAGGACGGGTGTCCCAAACACAGATGCCAACAGTGAACATCCTCTGCAGTGATAGTAGAGCTGGAAAGAGCCTGAGAACGAGGAGTGTCCAGGTAGTACAAGCCGTCACTGCACCTACCACTGCCAATATTCCGCTTCGTACCCAGTTCCTGAAAAACACAAGAATCAGGAAAGAATGTTACAGAGCAGTTAAGAGATTTCGTAAGATTGCTGATGGAAAGTAAATTGCATGGAAAGGAGGGGACGTGAAGAACAGAGGTAAGAGATATGGACGGAGAACAAGAAATATTGCCCTTGCCCCCAATGGAGGACAACGATCCGTTAGCAGAAATAGCTTTCTCCTTACCAGACAGGAGTATAAGAGAGAAAACCTGAGGAGGACCCAGCCATGTGGTGGGTGGCACCGGAGTCGAGCACCCACTCCGAAGGTGAGGTGGTGGCCGCATGAGCACTAGGCATAGCAACAGTGGCAAGAGAGGTAGAGCTTCCAGTGACCGAATCAGACTGAGAGTGGAGCAAGCGGCGAAAGGGATCCAACTCATGTGCAGTAAGAGAGGAGGAAGCCGAAGACTGGGACTCATCATAGACATCAATAGTGTGAGCAACATCATGAGAACGATAGCCACTGTGCTTATGGCCCCCACGGCCAGGTCCACGGCCCCGACCACGACCACGACCAGGAGGAGCCAAATGCAGATGAAGTTTGAAACATGCCTCCCGTGAGTGTCCCCGTCGACTACAGTAATCGTAGATAGGCACAGAAGATGCAGGAGTAGGGATGAGGCCACGACCAACACTTGTCAAGGCAGAACGATCTGGAGGAGTCATAACACTGAGAGACTTGTGGCGGTCTTCATCTCCCAAAATCATGTTGAACGCCAGTCGAAGAGAGGGAAGAGGAGAACTGTGGAGAACATGTGTCCGGGCCACATCAAATTCCATACTCAATCTCATTAAGAAGACATGAAGACGGAAGTGGTCCTCTCGTTGCTTTAACAGGACGGCATCCGTTGTACAAGCTGGAGTGAAATGTGCAAAGTAGTCCAGTTCTTGATACAAGCGCTCAAACTCCGAGAAAAAAGATGAGACAGTCATCGACCCTTGACGCAACTCCAAAATGCGGCGAGTGAGCTCATAAACCTGGGTGGAACTACCAATCTGAGAGTATGTTTCCCGAGCACGAGTCCAGATCTCGAACGCAGAGTCCATCAGCATATAGCTCTGATAAACCTTGGGCGACATCGAATGCAGGAGCCAAGAGACAACCAGAGAGTTGTCAGAATCCCAGCGCTTCCAAGAGGGATCAGTCACTGGAGGCTCCGTAATCGACCCATCGATATAGCCAAACATCTGTTGATTACGGATGACATGTTGAGCAGCACGAGACCATTACAGGTAATTCATGTCATCCAGCGGAAGCGTGGTAATCTTCAAGGAGCTAGTGTGGCCATGGGGCCGCTGAGGCTCAACCATCGGAGGCTGGATCACGCCCGGAGAAGAAACTGATGAATCGGGTTCACCCATACCGCCACAAGAAGCACAGGTCAGCAGCACCTTATTCTGTTGTGCAGATCAACAACTCAGCAGCATCAGCAGAGGCACAGGAGCGGCATGGTAGCAAGACAGCGGCCCGGGGCAGCAGTGTTCAGCACAGGTAGCCTCCAGTAGCGGCACAGTAGAAGTAATCAGCACCCGGGGTAGGAGCACAGGTAGCGACACAGATCGGTGCCAAGAAGGGGAGCGGCCCACTGGTTTTTCACGAAGGAGAGGCGGACTGCTTCATGGAGGAATGGCGGTGTTGTTCCTCTCAGCAGCCGGCAATGGCGCCGCCCGGTATCACGAAGAAGACGCGACGGGAGACGGGCGACGGCGAGTTGCGGGAAGAAGCGCGCGACGGGAGACGGGCGACGAGTTGCGGGAAGAAGCGCGCAATGGGAGACGGGCGACGAGTTGCGGGAAGAAGCGTGATGGAAGACGCCGAGATCGATCCGATCGACTGCTAGGGCACGGGTTTTTCCGCCTCTGATACTAAGCGGAGAGGAAAAAGAAGTATTCCAATAATGCTAATACTAGTCCCTTACTCACATATATACTCGAGTAAGGGAAAACCTAAAAAACAAGGAAAAGACATTACTACCCCGACCCGGGGTGAACATAGAAAATGATAAAACACGACTTGTACATAACATTTCACAACTTTTCTAACAAATATGAACAGACGCAACACGCCAAAGATTTTAGGTGGAAGTCCAGATAGTGGGTCGTCGGGCTTTTGGACTTGAAGAGGGCATCTGGTCTGCCTCCCAAGATCACTGCATGCATCCTAATGATTAAATACAGTCATTAGAAACCCTCCTTACCAAAGAGCTTTGGGCACATTCATCTCTTGGAGAAAGCACCTCGTGATATCCTAGATTTGTCTACTGTTCCACTCAGTCACACCATTTTATTGTTGAGTGCCTAGACACGATTGACACAAGATCTAACTCTACCAACTTGTGCGTCAATTTATTATAATATTCTTCAAAGTTCAGCATTCAATAAAGAAATATTTTCTGTCTGAAGTTGGTAGATTCGTGTAGGGTCTTTCTTTTTTGAGTATTTTTTCACAATTAGCATCCACATTTCCTTAAGGCCCACTCGTCTGGACGAATTGGAGGGAAGAAATTGAAATTGGCCCCCCAATTCCAATTTCTCTGTTCGGCCTCCTAAATAAAAATTAGGAATTGGAATTTCTTCCAATTCCACAAAATTTATAATAGGCACCCACACCCCCCCCCCCCCACACACACACACAAATTCCGACCTCTTTAGGTCGGACTCCTCAATTCGTGCTCTCATTGTTCTCGCAACCCGCAGCCACCAACCATCTCGCGACCAAAGCTTCTCGCCGCTCTTCCACTTCCATTTCTTTGGCAAACACCTCCTACCTCAAAATATTCTCCGATGACGAGAGGAGATCGGAAACCACATACCTTACCAGGCTCGAATGCAAATGATGAGTCTTTTCCACAAGGTGCACCGGCCCTGGTTGCGAGGGCAGGGGACAATTTGTTTGGGTTTAATAAAGACTGCTTGCGATCGAGGCTCTCCAAATCTGTCCTTTTTTGAAGTTCTGCTTTGTTTCAGATGATTTGGTTCTTATGTGGAGGAGAAAATTGAGGAAGGAAAAAGATCTGTCCATTCTTGAGAAGTTGCTTACAATCTTTATTACAAAGCTTTGATGAGGTTCATGTCTTTAAAAGAGGTATGCTTATTTTGGATGAAGTCCATCAAATATATGATCTCTGTTACAAAGCTTTGATTTCACAATTTGGGTTGGCATTGTATTGAGGAACCAAGTCCTATGAGTTTCTAATTGATAAAAATGCAGATACAATTTTTTTTGTTTTTAATTGCATTCATGATAATGTTATCTGTTTGTCTAAGCAGTAGTACCTGCCATAATCAGAATGGGTTTGTTGTTTTGCATCTGACATTCATTAGCTTTAATTGACCAAAATCAGTGATCTGCTCTAACTACATTTCTCAATTTTAATCATGTTGGGAAATTGTTGTTTTAATTGATCGATTGTTAATTTGTTAATCTTAATTTCAATTTCTTTCAATGAACTCCTGATTGCAGCTGAACATCAGAATTGTCAATTCCAATTCAATTGTCCGAATTTCTATCTTTAGTCAAACCGCAGAATTAGAATTGGTTTAAATTCTAATTTTTATCCCTCAAGTTCTCCCAAACAAACGGAGCCTAATTTTTTGATTTAACATATATTGACTAGCAATATTGGGATCCATGGAATGTATAAGCCAGTTCATTACAATCAGATTATCTCCTTGCTAGTCCTCATAAGATGCATTGGCAATATGAAGGTAGGTAATTTGGTATCGGTGGTAAAGCACGTTTCTCTTCAACTACCAACAAACATTCGGAAGGATAACACTCCCCGGCACATTAATGCTATTTATTTCAAACATAAGGACTAGATTTCATGTTTACAGTTTTGAGTTGAGCCATAATATTAAGAGAAATCGCCTGAGATTAAAATTTAAACCGCCTCAACTAAAAGAAATTGTCATTAAGAAGCTTCTTCGCAAAATGGTTAACATGAATGATGTAACCTAGGGTTAGGGCTTGAAAAAAATTATTTTATTACGTGCATTGAAATAATTTTAAGGCCGTGAGTGCAAAAATCGAATATTTTACGCTTAAAACTACTCTCACTGATAGATCTACACAAAGATCAATAAACTTTATTTGAGTGCAATCCTTCGAGCGATTTACGATTTGAGTCGTGGCGGAATCCGCACATCCACAGGCACACCACAAATAATAAATTATGAAATAAAGACGATAATAGTAGGCGGTTGAACGTGCGGGCAAGCTCTTAATTATTTAGGTGTTTGCATGAATTTTAAAAATAAACAACCGTGAGCAAAGTTCGAGTGAAGTTACCACCAGAGGGTCAATTCGTTTCAAGCTTCAGATGCAGAGGAGGGCAGTTGCAATCGGCCGTTTGCTGGAGATAAGCGCCGAAGTCGACAGCAATCGGCGAGGAGAAGGGGGCTGTCAAACCACTGGAAGATGAAACTGGAAAGGTGGCCGGCCGTTCGCTGGACAGAGGGGTCGGAGTCGAAAGCAATAGGCGCGAGGAGGGACCGGATGGATCGTTGGCGTGAGTCGGAGAACTTCCCTACCGGCGATGACTGATGGAGTTGATCGATCGCCGACACTGGAGAAGACCATCGGCAAAATCTAGGGCAGCGGCTGGCGGCGGTGTTGCGGCATTGATTGGAGGGTTGGAGCGGCGGCCGAACTGGATGGCTCGGGAGAAAAAAGGGCTGGCAAGGCAGAAATTGAAATGAAATTTCAATCTCTGTTGTCCGGCTTATTTTTTCTTCAGAGCGAAAGTGGGCTCTTATAATGGATGTTTTGTCATAAAATTTTGCTAGTTTTTCCAAATAAAGAACCAGCCTACTATTTCCAAACTTTTAAATTTACAAAATCATCTTGGCCGACCATATATTGGTTTTTAAAGGATTCTTTTCTTAATAACTTCCAAATAAAAATCTCTCAAAAACTCTTTCCAAAAAGAATACCAATTTGAAATTATCATGACATTATTCTTAATGCGATAATATTCCGGCTTTGAATTTTAATTTTAAATACATGCATTTTAAATAATTTCAAGCTTGCTCGTTACGCCCTAATGCCTAAAATTACCGGACTTATTTATTCAGGGACTCGTCGGACAGTCAACCCGATGAGTCATTCAATTTTCTAACAAAAGAAAAATACAAGTGCAATAGAAATACACGAGAAATAAATGCAAATAAAAAAATCCACGACGCATGATGACGTCAAATAATTTTGGATGCGACGGAGGATGCATCAATTCCCTCGAGGTTAATTCAGTACGATCATGAAGTAAATATAACCAAGTGAGACGCGATTAATCATCAATAAAGATGACAAAATATCGATAACCAAAAACACTGGGGACTTTAAAGGGGACCCAGATATCAGAATTAACTAAAGATAACGGAGTATGACTCCGGGTACATGTAGGAGAGAAAGAAATACGATGTTGTTTGTCGTAGATACATGATTCATAAGTAAACTCTTGCAGGGAGACATCAAGAAGAGCCTTCTTGAGAATCAGGATGGGAGCATGCCCAAGGCAGCGATGTCAGTCAACAATGGAGATAGCAGAGAGAATGGTGGGTGAAACATCCAAGAGATACAGCCCATTTGACAATCGCCCTTTACCGATGATACTCCGCGTGCGGCGATCCTGCACAACAAAAGAGGAAGGAGAAAATGTTATACAGCAGTCAAGTTCTTGAGTAAGACGACTAACTGATAACAAATTGAAAGGGGATCCGGAACATGGAGAACTAAGGGGAGAGGGAGAGTGGGAGCAAGACGAAGACTAGCTGCGCCAGCAACCGGAGTGGTGTCGTCATTGGCAATAGTGATGAACTTGAGATAAGCAGACTGTATATACTGCGGTGGTCTTTGGGATGTAATGTGGTGAGTAGCACCTAAATCCACGATCCAGTGGGGGTTATGGGAGAGACAAGATATATCTTCAGTAGAAAAAGACGTTACCGAGCCAGATGAGCGACTGATGTCGCCTTGGAGCTGTTGAAGTTGGGTGCGGAGAGCATTGATATCTTGTCAGGTTGAAGAATCAGAATCTTGTGGAGCACCCGTGGGAGTAGGAGCAGCTGTAGTAGAAGCAGCAAGGTGTGGAGGTAGACCATGCTTGCGGTAGCATGTGGCTTCAAGATGACCCTCTCGACCACAGTAAGTACATTTGAAATTGGATCGCCCAGTACGTCCTCGTCCCCAAGACGTGTGGTGGCCTCCCCTAATTGAAGACCCACGGGCTGGAGCAGGGGTGGGTAAGAGTGGCTGTTGAAGGAGAGACAGTGAAAATTTTGTAGGAGCCTCAGAAGGTGTGACTTTGAGCAACATAGAGCAGACATTGGACAGGGAGGGCGTGGTAGAGGAGGAAAGAATCTGAGCCCGGACATTATATAGGTGAGGAGGAACTCGGTCCATCATCATTGCAATTCCAACAGCTTCCTTTTGCGTCTGTTGTGTAGCAAGATCCGTGGAGGGAGGCTGATGTTGTATCCATGTCTCTACCAGAGTTTTGGCCTTGACAACGAAAGAGGTCAAATCACCTGTTGTCCCGGGATCCAGAGTTTGAAGCGCAGAGATGATATTGAACAAATGTAACAAGCTGTCTTTGCCAGAGTAGAGAGAGTGAAGTTCATCCCACATAGCCTTGGTCGTCTCATGATACATGGTCATGCGGTAGGGCTCGGTGTCCACAGAATTGAGGATCCAAGATTGGACCAGGCCGTCATCATGCAACCATTCGTCAGTAGGAGCAATGGGAACGTCCCAGGTAAGGTGATGAAGACCTTTAATTCGTAGAACACAACGAACAGAATGTACCCATTCCACAAAGTTGTGCTTCCCACTGAGAGAGGTGGTAGTGATCTGAAGCTCATCGCAGACTTCGGGAGAGGGAGTCGCGGCACGAGCGGGAAGAGAGGAAGTTGTCGTGAAGTCCATGTCAACAGAGGAGGGCGGTAAGGGCAAGCCGCAACAACTAGTGGAGTTGCGGGTAGAGCAGCGGGGAGAAAGAAGCAAGTCGCAGACGAGCGGTTAGAGGAGCATAGGTCAGCGAGCAGCGGGCAAAGGCGACTAGGCCGCGCAAGCAAAGAGAGAAGACCGAAGACCGCGCGGGAGAAGCAGACTGCAGAGGTTAGAGAAGCAGACCGTGAATCGCAATAGAGCAAGCAAACCACAGAGAGCGGTCTTCAGCGGAAAGTAGCACCGACTTGAGGAGCAAAGGCGGGCTGAAGAGGCAGTGGGCAGAGAAGATCCTGAGCCTAGAGAGCAAGGTCACAACGGCTAGAACAGGGCCAAGCCAACAGCGAGTAGAAAACCAAGTCCGGAGCGGGTAGAGAACACGGCCAAGTCTGCAACTAGAACAGGGCCAGAGGAGAGGCCCAGCGGGTAGAGAGCAGAAGAACAGTCTGCGCGATTAGCAGAGATAGGTCGACGGCGGTTAGAAGGGAACCAGACCGCGCAAGAGAAAGGCTGAAGAAGACCGCGCGAGTCCGCAGGAGGCCGCAATGGGTACAACCCGTGAGAAGAGAAACTAGACTGAAGCGGTCAAAGTAGGTGTGGGACCCAGACAAAACCCTATAAAAGGGAGAGAGAAGAGGTGGAGACGGGAGGGAGGGGGAAAACAAGACCGCACAAAAGATTGCGGTTAAGAAAAACGAGACCGCACAAAATTGTTGTTAAGAGAAAGAGGAGACCGTCCAAAGGATGGCGGTTAGGGAAAAAACGGAATGCGGAAAGCGGATTGGAGACCAGGCCGGCGGTCAGAAGACATTAACGGTCGGGAGGATCAGTTTGCCTTTGATACCATGTAGAAAAAATGAGTGAACCTTGTATAGACTTGAATTCCAAATTACAAGTATGAGTACAAATATATAGGGAGAAGAGAGAGAGAATCATCTCTTATACAAGATGTGGGACTAATACATGAGAAAGAAAAGACCTATAATGGGCCTCTAGATGGGCCTTTAAAATAGTTTTCTAACAAAATGTAGCAAATAAGGCCATGCTTAGTTCACAATGGAGGGGACTAAAAGGACCGAGACTAGAAAGCCCGCCCGGGCCTGCCAGTAAAAAGCCCGCTCTGTTTTGCTCGGTAAAAGCCCGGTTAGGCCAGGGCCCGAGCAGGATTGGTCCAGGCTCAGGACAGTTCTTGGGGGCCTAAGGAGGGCCCCATATTACCCGAATTGAGCCTGGAACGTCCAGGACGGCTCTAGCCATAATGACATTAATGCCATAATGGCATGGCAGCCTTGGCAGGTGGCAATTCCTTTGCTGCCCGCTAGGCTGCCAGCAAGCAGCCAGGCCTAGGCCCTAGGACAATTTTTAAAAATTTTACTTTTTTATTATTTTATTTTACTATGTCTAGAGTTTAGTTTTTAATACTAATTTTTAGTTTTTTAAATTAATAAAATTAAAATTATAAGTTTCAAGATGAAAATATATTTTTGATATAATAATTAAAAAATCAAGAGGCAGGCCTGGGCTGGGGACTGGTCGTATAAAAGCCCATGCCTGCCAAGCAGTTTTTGCACCCCTACTTCACACCTGAAAGATTTACAGAAGGGGAATTCCAAATATGCTCAGTAACTTAAACTTTTACCTACTTTACGGTAGATTAAAAACCCAGTATTTCAAACTCCCTTTCCATTTTACAAGTCATCCTTTACATGTCTTTCATACTTAAACAACATATATAAAGCATCTGGCAAAAAGATCTGATCCTAGCCAAAACAAGTGTGACCAGCAAATAGCAGGATTATCCTAGATAAATTGAAATTTATTGTGATCAATAACTTGAAACAAGAAAGCAAATTGAAAAGGAAAGAATATAAAGGAAGAACCTTCGCAACTACGCAAAGAAGCTCTTCATGAGAGAAAACAGCAGGCTTTCGATACAGACGATACAACTCAGCTCCAAATCTACCATGAGGTAGCCAGTCAGCAGGAGCAAAATTAACAGCCTCCGCACAATTTAAGCCTGGTTATACCCAAAAAAAGTCAAACACATTGAAAGCAACAATCATGTGCCTACAATTTAGCAACTTATACTTACAAGCTTACCAAAATTAAAACCCCCATGGAAGGACTTGGGAAATGTAATGACAAAATTTCCAGGCTCCTTGTAAAAAAACACCATTATTGAACACAAAATTAAATAGGATAATCCACTCATGTAAAATATATATGACTCCATAGAACATATGAAAAATTCTGAGGAATTAAAAATTAGCACAATGATAAAAATATGATTTTAATCAATTCGAAAATCATAGCAAAAACTGCATAGATATAGCTTACCTAAAACACCATTTTCAAAATGTGGTATATGGACAAAAAACTGCATTTAATATTTATATGTGTATACAGAAGTATTTTATTCCTTTCCTCTGAGAATCATAAATAGGGTATGTACATATGAGTATAACCATATTGAGAAATACAATTCATTCAATTCAAACATGATATTGGAGTCATTAGATACCTCTAGTTGACGCCACTAAAACTCGCTTCCTCATCTCCTCCCATGGAGAGCTTCCCTCACCAAGCCTATAGAGTCTCTACTTTCTCCCTGACTTTGCACTCCCATTGTTGTGTCTCTTCTTCTAAGTTGCAAAAGCCACAAAAGTTCACAACCTCTATGGCCAAGCATTTTTTGCTCAGGTTGTCCAATTGTCTTCTTCTAAACACACTTGATTTTTACATTTATCAAAGATTTTCTGCTTGGTTGTTTCAGCGTCAAACTTCTTCTGTCCTCTACGGGTGCAATTTGCCTTCTTCGCTTGCATATAATGATGTCAACCCAAGCCCAGGCCAGAGAGAGGGTTAGGAATAGCTCTCAACCAGCAATATAAGTACCACAGTTAAAACCTCATAAGCTACGTCATTGTTTCTTACTTCGCACTCTTCTATTGTTACAGTGTCATCTCCAACAGTAATTGTCATTGTCATCTTCCACTCATGCAGTTGAGAGACACCATCATTTCCCATCTCCGTCTTCTCTTGCAATCAAGTCATTTTCAGCTCTTGCAATCAAGAGATACCTCCCTTCATCAAAAGCAAACAACTTTTTTTTTCATTGTCATCACAGTGATGGACATGGATGGTGTACCACTAGCAAGGATGAGGCACACCAGACTCATGCTAAAGTTTTAATGATTTTCCACCCAGGAACTTACATCACTCAGCGTATTTGCACATCTACTGTTACTTACAAGATGTGCAATCAAGAGAGCAATCATGCGTATCTTATTTTATCTTGTATTGTTTTTGTTGTATGTTTAATGATATGTGAGCCCCCCTCCCTATATAAGGAGGTGGTATGGGAGAGTTGTCTTCATCTTTTGATCATTAGGGTATTGGATGTCCATTCTTGGAGAGGGGCTTCTTGGAGGAACCAGCCTCCAGAAATTAGGCATGAGTATAACTCGTGTTTGTATCCGAATTTTCAATTAAGCAAGTGTTCTTCTACTTCTCGTAACATTTGGTCTGATCCTGCCTCACCGCCCGCAGCTTTCGCCGTCGGTGCTTCGTTCATCGTTCTCCCGTGTATCGCGCGGACGGTTAGTCCACACCTGGCCTTCCGCCCGCATTCGGAAGCGACCTCCCATGTCTCGATTCCGTTCGGAAGCCTCCCGCAACACCGCAGTTCGCTCGACTCCTCCCAGGGGAGTTACGCCAGCGCCCGTTCGGCCTTCCGACGCCGCATCTAGCACTTTCACACCTGATCAGCCCGCTCCACCTCTTTCCCGCCCGATCTTCCTTCGGCGACCTTCCAGGCCCGAACCGCCTGCTTTGTAGTTCCTCAGCCTGCTCCAGGGACCGATCCGCCCCGACCCGTCAGTCCGCAGCAGGCTTCGTCGACTCCGTCCCGAATCCGTTAGATCCTGCAGCCAGCTTTGCTCCAGCCCAGTCCTCCATCTGCTCCCTTCTCAGCACCGCCGTCCAGCAGCCCTCCGCTCCATCCAGTCGCCGCAGTCTACTTTTAACGCGGCACCGATTGATTCATATGTGCCACGAGGCTGAATGAAATCCCGCGTGAAGCCCTCGAACACGCCCTCACCACTCGTCTCGAGGCCCAAGCCGAGCAATTCACATCGATTATGACCATGCTCCACAACCTGTAATCCATCCAGACATTTGGGCCTCCTGCTGCCTATGCCTTGGGATCCCCCAACACATTGGCTCCCGACATCCCCGCATTGACGAGCTCGCCTCCCCAGGCCCCACGCGGACATCCCCACCTTCAACGAGACTGACCCCCTTGGGTGGATTGCTCGCGCCGAACATTTTTTTGACATTCAACAGACTCCTCTGACGCAACAGGTCTCCACAGCAGTTATCGGCATGGAAGGGTCCGCCCTCCATTGGGTCCGTTGGCTCTGCCAGTCCTCCCCCGGCCTCACCTGGACAGCTCTCACGGAGACTCTCATTCAGCAGTATGATCACTACTACACCCACTCCATGATCGAGCGCCTTTGCGGAGTCCGTCAAGCCTGCTCCATTGATTTGTACGTGGATTCATTCATCGAGCTGGTCACCTATGTTCCAGGTCTTCCACCTGACCATTACTTGGTTTACTTCATGCACGACCTACAACCCCATATCTGAGCCCGCCTCCGCACCCTCCAATCGTTAACTGTTAACCAAGCCATGGACCTCTCTCCTCTCGTGGAGGCTAAATTTCCCGCACTGTCTGGGGACCCTCCTTCCTCATTGCCTCCCGCAAAACCTCCCCACCAACCATATTTTCCTCCTCTGCCTAAACAACCGCCGCCGCCACCTCCGCTACATCAACCATATCTTCATCATCAAGCATTGCATTTTCTTCTTTGCTACCATTACCATTGTCATTTCCATCATTATCTCATTCCCCCGTATATACTTGAAAGTATCAAGGTCATTGCGTCTTATTGTGAGATATACTATTCCACATAAAATCAAAAGACCGAATTAGATGAGATAATAGTATGATACATATATAACTGAGAAATTTTACATTATCAAATAAATTGATATAAAACTTACATTCTTCATGCAAGGTCGCTACAGATTCATCAACATTCCTTCTCATATTATCATCACAACAAGATTCGTGTTACTATTATGAAGAATTCCCAACCAGTTGCCCCTACGAGGAATAACGAAATCTTTCTTCTTTGTTATTCATTCATCAACAGAAGGGATATCCTCAAAATTATAAAAAAATTCCTTCATTTGCACATCTCATTTATCTTCTCGCTCCAATAGCTCCATGTTATGCATAACAAAACTAAATCATTTGTTATCTTTTGATGCGCATGCTTTTTCTTTAAGAATGCGCCTATTTTGAAAATGTTGAGGTTGTATTGAGCCTTTATGTGTGCGTGGGGTTTAGTCCCACACTCCCACACCATAATTTTAAGTTTAAGAGTCCATATAAATTAACCCCTTGTGGGATGAATAAATTGCACCTTTTCTTTCCATTTCATTTCTTACTACATGGTATCAAAGCAGGAATTGACTCCCTGAAATTTTGTCTCCCTAATTGTTGGCGACCTAAGTTTTTGGTGGCTTCCTCTCTCTGATTTTCGCCTCTTCCTCTCGCTTTGATCTCGTCTGCCAGCTCTGCTCACGCTCCCGTCATGCAATCCCGCTTCCTCTCCCGTCGACAAGATTGATTTTTAATCCCGTCGGCGGAGTGCTTCGTTGCTTCTCGTTCGTCATCGTGCTCCTGTCTTCGATCTTCGTCCCGTCGAACCCGTCGTTGCTGCTTGATTGTGTCTGTTTTCGTCAACGATGGAGCTTTTTCTCCCGTAGACTATCCTGCTATCTGCGTTTCTATCGCAGATCGTCGACGCCGATCCAGCCGACCAAGCTGCTCCTACCGCATCGAGCTTCCTCCTATCCAAGGCTGATGTCTCCTTCAGAACCCGTTCGCGTCGAGCTTCCAGACCCGTTCCCGTGTTGTTTCTTTCGACGATGGCCGACCCCATTGCTGCTCTTGTGGATGATGTTTCTTTTTGTGCCGAACTCCTCTCTTTCTTGTCGGGCTCCCTCATCTGCTCTTCGCTGCTTGAGCCTTCTGTTCATCGTTACTTAAGCACTCTACTCGCAGTTGCTTGAGCCTTCAGCTCGTTGTTGGCTTGTGCTCGCGCTATGCTCACTGCATCTTGGGTCGTCTCGCCGACATTTGTTCTCCATTGTTGTTTTTTTAGTAGTTTTATTTTTATTGTCTTAGTTTTTTTATTGTGTTATTCGTCTTCATGCACGTGTTCCATGTGAGGGGGAGTGTTCGTGATGACGTCAACTCGAATGTCTCTTTTTCCCGACTCCTGTCTTAGTCACGCACGGCCTCCAGGCATACTTTGTGTGTTTTTTGTGTCTCCAGGCGTTCTACGTCTTCATGCAAGTGTTTCACGTGAGGGGGAGTGTTCGTGATGATGGTGACACGGATGTCTCTCTTTCTCGACTCCTGCCCCAGTCACACGACCTTCAGGCATACTTTGTGTGTTGTTTGTGTCTTCAGGCATCTTATGCCTACATGCGCGTGTTCCACGTGAGGGGGAGTGTTCGTGATGGCAGTGACTCGGATGACTCTCTTTCCGGACTCCTGCCTTACTCACACACATGGCTTCCAGGCATATTTTGTTTGGTGTTTGTGTCTCCCCAAATTTTTCTTCGATGTTAGGTGGGGGTGATTTGGCCTTTGTTGGTTGACCTGATTTCAGCTCCGGGAGCATCCAAAATGATCATGGTCAATTTGTGGACCAACGTCGTGTGGCTTATGCTCGGTTAGATTATCCCCGATGACACGCGGTTAAGCCCTAGTAGTCGTGTCCAAAAAGCCCGACCGGGTCGGGCTTGTCCCGAACCGGTCGGGCACAGGCTTTTTGCCAACCAGACTAGGCCCGGGCTCAGTTTGAGTCGGGTCGGGCTCAGGATCCCTCTCAAAGAGGAGGCTTGATTAGGCCCTTCAAGACGGGTCGGGCCGGCCTGAATACAAAAGGAGGAATTTTAATCCCGCCTAAATAGGCGAGAGTAAAATCTCACCTGGCGGGATTTCTGGCTTAGCCCGGTGTCGGGCTCAGGCTAGCTCGGCGCTCGGGCTTTGCCCGGCCCAGGCCGGGCAACCGGCTAAAATGGGGTCCCGGTAAGGCCCCAAGCCCGGCCTTGGCCCAGGCCGGGCCTAGCTGGGCTTTAGTTAGGTCGGGGCCGGGCGGGCTTTCTGGGCCCAATCTTTTTCGCCCACGGCTAGGCCCCGGTAGCTGTTGTTTTGTGCCACGCTGCCAACCACCATTACCTCACTTTTAATGATGTGTCCAAGTTGAAGGTTTCCCCTCCAGCTTGAAAGGGAGTGTAGAAGTAGGTTGTATTAAATCTTTATGTGTGTATGGGGTTTAGTCTCATACCATAGTTTTAGGTTTAAGAGTTCATTGTAGTCCTATAAATAACCCCTTGTGGGATGAATAAATTGCACCTTTTATTTCCATTTCATTTCTTTCTACAAAAAACAAATAATTTTAAATAACCAAAACTTTAAAAAAATGTTTAGTCTGGAGCTGCATATTAATCTTCTTTTAAACTCTGGTGAACTGTCAAACAAAATTGTATAATTGGTTTTTCTCCATTCACCTTTGTACTCCTCAAGTAACTCCAAAGTTCTCATTTCTTTCACTTTATTGTATGCATGCACCGGAAGCAATAACCTAGAAGGGGAGAGATCAAGCACTCGTGACTTTGTGAGGCATCGGCACGGCCTGAACAAATCACCTAAACTGATAGGGGAGAGGTTATTGCTCGCATTCTCTCATGTCGCCAAGATTGTCTGGTTTTCTTAAATCTATTGCTCTCTCAATTAGCTTCACATCAAGAATGTTTTTGTTTGTTGTGGCATGAATACTGAAGTTCACATGGAGCAAAAAAAACCATGGGAAACTGGGTTGGTCTGCAGATCAAATAAGTCTCTATGTCTGAAACAATCATGAGAGTAGAACTGACGATTCTGTTTTCCAACACATCTTATTCATGGAGGCAAATTTTGTTGATTATACGTTAATGACATCATCATCGCTATTGATGACGAAAGTGGTATCAGCCAACTCAAGGAACATTTATACCAATATTTGGAAACAAAAAGATACGAGAATAAGTATTTCTTAAGAATTGAAGTAGCTAGAGAAAAAAAAAGATACATAAGTAACTCCAAAGAAAATATGTTTTAGACGCTTTTGAGGAAGAAGGCAATAGTAGTTCAAAGCAATTAAAACACTTATGGATATGTCACCTAAGCACATACCTGGACAGTAGAAAGTTATGTTGATTCAGGATGGTATTGATGCCTTGTGGGGAAATTGAATTACTTTACAGTCATACATCTAGACATCTCTTTTATCATAAGTATAGTTAGTTTTTTTTTAATTCAACGTCTCAGGAGTATTTGGAGGTTGTGACTCAGATCCCACTATATCTGAAAAGTGTCCGAGGAAGGGGGCTATTATTTCAAAATTAAGGTCATCAAAGGATTGTTGGAAATATTGATGTATATATGCAGGTTTTTTCCCTTGGGCTGACAATAAACATCAAGGTATCAGATCTTGTTGGAGAAAATTTGATTTCATGGAAAATCAAGAAACAAATGGTTATGGTCAAATCAAGGTTGAGGCTGAATTTAAGTTGTGGTAGTAACAACATTTGAGTTGATGTGGCTAAAGAAGTTTCACTAAGCTTAGCATCCCTCGGGAAGATCGCATGAAGCTCAAGTATGATAATTAGATTGTGATGCATATTTGATCAAATTCTACTTTTCATGAAAGTATGAATAAAGTAAAATTAACGATTACATTATCCAACAAAAGACAGAGCTGAATGTCACTATCATATCCTTTGTTAGCTCAAAAAATCAGTTGGTTAATCTGATGACAAAAACAATGAGAGCTACCGGGATAAGCTATATATGTTAGAAGTTTGGTTTATATGATATATAAACTCATCATCTTAGAGGGGGGTGTTGAATATTTATACATGTGTATACACTGGTATTTTAGTCCTTTTCACTAGAGACCCTAGATAGGGCATAAGTATGTCTATAACAATATTGAGAAATACAATGCAACTGATTCGCTCTAACAATTTATCAGAGTATATTAGGCCTAACGGCCTACTCTGACCTCACACAATTAAAAAAACTACGTTTTAGAAGACAAATATTATAAAGTTAGATAGTATGTTAAGAATATAGTAACACATCAGAAAACTGCCTTCTACCTACAATAAATTGGTTGGTTTTAGGTGATATGTTTAGATTCTAACAGTTTGCAAGCAACTTACCTAGAACAAAATCGTGGAGGTAGTTGAGTTAGGTGTTATTTGTTTACAAGTCGCAGTTTTATGTTATTCCTAGTGTATGGGTAGTTCAATCCTTTTGGGACCCCCTTGGTCTGGTATATCTATGAGTTAAACCTGTTTTTGAAATACGATTATTATTTTCTCTCGGTTCAACTTGGTATCAGAGCAGGGAATCCTAGCCGCAGCCGCACAGGCCCTCGCTTCCGCTTCCGCTCCCCCAGCCGTTTTCGCACGGGCCCTCACTTTCGCTTCTGCTCCCTAGCCACAGCCCCTCGCCGATCTTTCATCTCTTCCGCTCCTTCTCTAAGCCGCTTTGAGGGCTCTCACCGCATCATCTCCTTCCATGCGGCCCCCAGGAGGATTTGTCGCCACTGCCAGTTGCTGAGAGGGACGCCGCCGCCGCCCTTCTATGATGCCACCAGATCTCCTACTTCTTACTAGAACAACTGCAAGTCGCTCCATTGTTTCCATGCTGCTTCTCAGTTGTTCTTTGCCGCTGAATAGCCTCTGCATTTTTTTCTCTTAATGTCGCTTGTCACCAACAGCATGCATGATTGCTCCTGTTGTTTGAGCTTCTGAGGGCCTCGTCTTCAGTATGGGTGATTCTGATCTCTCCATTCAGCGTGCCTCTGATTCTTCTACAACGCAGGGTGTGATACAGCCTCAGATAAGTGACCCTCAGCAGCCTCATGGTCACTCCGACTCTGAACATTACCACGGTCCCTTTGGATGACACGAATTATCTCGAATGGTCTCGTACTGCACAACATGTCATTCGCAGCCACCAGATATTTGGTTACATTGATGGAACGATTAAGGATCCCCCCAAGACCGACCCCTCGTGGAAGCATTAGGACTCTGACAATTCTCTGGTCGTCTCCTGGCTCCTGCATTCGATGTCTCCTGAGGTCTATCGAAGTTATATGTTGATGGACTCTGCACACGAGATCTGGACCCGCGCAAGGGAAACATACTCCCAAATTGGTAGTTTCACCCAGATTTATGAGCTTACCCTCCGCATTTTGGAATTGCGGCAAGGATCTATGGCGATGCCGACTTTCTTCTCGGAGTTCGAGCGCCTATATCAAGAGTGGACTACTTTGCACACTTTACCCATGCATGCACTGCAGATGTTGATCAGTTAAAATAACAAGAGGAGCTTTCAGTATGGTTCTTGGTGATGAAGACCGCCAAAGATCCCTCAGTGTTATGGCACCACCTAATCACTCAGCTCTGTCTGGTGTAGGTCGCGGCCATATTCCCAGTCCTGAATCATTTGTGCCTACTTGTGATTATTGTGGTCGCAGGGGACACACTCGGGAGGTGTGTTTCAAACTTCATCCACATCTTACCCCATTTGGTCGTGGTCGTAGTCATGGATGTGATCGTGGACTCGGGCATGGGGGGCATAGATAGGGTGGCTCTCGACCCCATGATGTTGCTTATTCTACAGATGTCTATGACGAGATATTGTATTTCTCTCTTGGTCAGCTCACTACTACTAAATTAGATGTGTTTCGCCGCCTGCTTCATTCTCAGTCTGGTGCTCCCCCAGGTGGCCCTACTTCTCTTTCTACTATTGTTATGCTCGATGCTCATGCGGTCACTGCTCCCTCTTTCCAGTGGTGATCGACTCTGATGTCACTCACCATATAATTGGTTCTTCCTCAGGTTATCTTTCTTATACTTCTTTGTTTGGTAAGGACAAGGTGATATCTGCTAACGGCAGTTTGTCCCCCATTGCGAGCAAAAGGCAACATCTCTTGTTCTCCTATTATTTCTCTTCTTTCTGTTCTTCATATTCCCTCATTTTCGCACAATTTACTCTCCATCAGCAATATCACTAGATTTCTTAACTGTTCTGTAGTTTTTTCCTGACACGTGTGTTTTTCAGAAGCTAAGTACAAAGCAAAACATTGGCAGTGGTAGAAACCGTGGTGGTTTGTACCTACCTGGACTCCCAGCTTCCCTCACAAGCACTTTCCTGCTCTATTGTTATTGTTGATGATGTTCACCGCTAGCACCAGTGCCTTGAACATTCGGCCCCTATTTATCTTCAAAAACTATTTCCTGCTTTCTTACATTTTCTACAAATTGTTGTTTGTAATGTCTGTGATATGTCAAAACATGTGCGACATAATTCATCGCATTTATCTTCTCTTAGTAGCATTTCATTTGTTGTTATACATTCAGATGTTATAGGTCCTTCCCATGTTTTATCATTATCTAGATTTTGTTGGTTTGTTATTTTTATTGATTGTTTTTCTCGCATCACATAGGTTTATCTTTTAAAAAAGAAAAATGAAGTTTTTTCATGTTTTCAAGTTTTTCATAAAATGACTCAGACCCAATTTAATGGCTCTATTTGGTCCTTCGGAGTGATAATAGGGGGGAGTATGATGATCGTAGCGCGTTTGACTCTTACTTTACCAGTCATGGTATAATCCATCAGACGTGTGTTTACACCTCTATACAAGGGTTTCCGAACAGAAAACCGGCACCTTCTTGACGTTGCTCGTTGTCTTCTAGCCACTAGGCATCATCCTAAGTCCTACTGGGGTGACGTTCTGCCCACCGTTGCACACCTTATCAACTGGCTTACTTCTTGTGTTCTCGACTAAGACACTCCTCTCACCCGTCTCTCCATCACAATCATTGTTCATACCTCTGAGCTGGCACCCCAGTTCTTCGGATATGTCTTTTTGTGCATGTTCATCAACCTCATCGAAACAAACTTGACACACGGGATCAACGTTGTATCTTTCTTGGTTACTCCACCACGAAAGGGTATAGGTGTTACCATCCCCCCTCCAGGCGTATGTTTCGTACTATGGATGTTTCCTTCAGGTAGGGGGAAACATATTTTCTACCTTCGACTCACTCTCTTGTAAGGGGGAGAGCAGTGGTGATAATGATGCTCATTCCATTGATGTTCCTCTTCCTCTCCTTCCTTCTGCTCCACCATAGTCTCCTCTTTTGATCGCACCACCACAGTCCCCTCTTTTGATCGCTTCACCACAGTTTCCTCTTCTAGTCTTATTTATCTTTCAATCTCTCATTTTCCCCATGTATACCACAGTCATCCCTCAGGTACATAGGTTACTAGAGTTCCACCTCTAACAGTGTCCACTTCAGCCTCAGATTCTGATGAAACTGAGCCTTCATTGTTGAAGGGTAAAGCTATTTGTACTCAACACCCTATTTCTAATAATGTGGCTTACCACCATCTTACCCCGGCCCATAAGGTCTTCGTTTCATCTCTCTCCTTGGTTGTTATTCCTAAGACATGGCAGGAATATTTAAGTATACCGGTATGAACTCAGGCTATGAAAAATGAGATGTCTGTCTTGGACAAAAATCACAAATGGGATTTTTCCTCCCATTCTCCTGGAAAAAAGGTCATTGGTTCGAGATGGGTCTTCTCTGTTAAGCAAAACCAAGATGGTAAGGTGGAACGGTACAAGGCACAGTTCATTTCCCAACAATACACCCAAACTCAGGGAGTATACTATCAGGAGACCTTTGCTCCAGTGGCGAAGAATGACTCCATTCGGGTGTTCTTATCGTGCGTTGCTTGTATGAACTGAGATCTTCATCAACTGGATGTTAAGAATGTGTTTCTCCACTGTGAGCTTGATGAGGGAGGTGTACATAAAATTCCCTCCTGAATTTGTGAAGAAAAGAGCTAAAGGGCTTGTCTAGCGACTAATGATATCCTTATATGGCCTGAAACAGTCACCTAGGACCTGGTTTGGCAGATTCATCTATGCTCAAATTCGGGTACAAGCAAGCACAATCTGACCACACTATGTTTATCCAGAGATGTGATCAGAGGCTTGTGGTTCTTATCGTCTACGTGGATGACATTGTGATCACCGGAAACGACGCAGACGAGATTGTTAAGCTCAAGTTCCTATTATTGGCTGAATTTGAGGTGAAAGACTTGAGAATACTAAGATACTTTCTGGGTATCGAAGTGTCTAGATCTACTCAGGGAATATTCATATCCCAGCGTAGTATATATTAGATCTCTTAAAGGAGATTGGGATGATTAGTTGTGTTCCTACGAATACCCCTATGGAAGAAAATCATGGGATTGGTGTATAATCCATAATTTGTCGAGATCAGAGATGGCCAAGGATGGCCTGGAGGATCTTGTCTCCCTAGGACGAGTGCAGAAGAAGTCCCCCCCCCAGGGGCGAGTCCTGGCTCCCAGGGGCGAGTCCAAACTCTCAGGGCGAGTCCAGGATCACAGGGGCGAGTCCATCCCAGGATACCTCTTTAGGTCTGCTAATAGCCTCTCCAAACAGCAAAGTTTCGATGTTGTCAAACCAATTTGAGCTGCGTATAGTAGAACCAAAAGGCAGGATTCCGCTATTTGCAGGACAGGTTTAGAAAACTATAAATAGACCCCAAGGGCACCTTTGGAGCGGATCTAATTCTTTGGCTTCTTTCTCCTCTGGTTAGCTTTGGTTGGCTTCCAGTGCCCTCCAAGGTGCCCAGCTCAGCATTGGCTAGGGAGGGGAAGCTCTCTTCGATCTTCCGGGTGTGCGATGGGACCTCCTCGTTGCAGCTCAGGGTCTGTTTCTTAGTTCTGCGCAATCGGTCAAGTGCTCTCGCTTGAGAGAAGGTGTAAGCTACCCCCTTGGATACGAACTCCTCTGGGAACTAGTTTTTGGTTTCAACAATTGGGGAAGATGATGATGGTGATCGAACTGATGTATCCCGCTATCAGAGATTGGTTAGGAAACGCATATATCTATCGCACGCATGCCCTGATATTACTTATGCAGTTGGAATTCTGAGTAGATATATGCACGCTCCCGGGATCGGATATCAAAAGACAGTATATCGTGTGTTACGGTATTTGAAGAAAGCCCCTGGTTGAGGCCTCTTGTTCTCCAAAAACAATCACTTGAAGATAGAAGTTTTTACTAATGCTTATTATGTTGGATGACATGATGACCGAAAATCCACAACAGGATATTGTTTCTTTGTTGGTGGAAACTTGGGGACTTGGCGAGAAAGAAGTGGAATATGGTAGCCAGATCTAATGCTAAGGCAGAATATTGTGCTATGTCACAAGGCCTGTGTGAGGGTTTATGGTTGTGTACTGTGTTACAATATTTGAGTTTTTAGGAGACCGACGGGTCCTTTTTTCTTTGTTTTGTGATAATAAAGCAACTATATTCTAAAGATCAAATGGTTGATGTCTTCACTAAAAGTTTGGGAAGTTATGTGTTTACCGACGATATTCAAAAACTTGAGATGACCGACATTTTTCGTCCGATTTGAGGAGGAAAGTTGAGCTAGGTGTTATTTGTTTACAAGTCGCGGTTTTATGTTATTCCTAGTGTAGGTATAGTTTGGTCCTTTTTGGACCCCTTGGTCAAGTATACATATGAGTTAAACCTGTTTTTGTAATACAGTTATTATTTTCTCTCGTTTCAACAGAGATAACAAGCCATGTAAGCAGACGCCATATAACACTAGCAAATGCCCATGGGAAAATTTTATTTAGCACTTAACCTAAAATTATTGGAATAAAATTATACAAAGTTTGATATATGTATAACATATAGTAGGAACATTACACATACCAAACTACAACGCAGAGCAAAGTTAACACTATGATGAAAACCCTGCTTTAATCAAGCTATCTATTATCTCATCATATTTTTAAAACTACTTCCAATTGTCACAAGAGTTCTAAGCAAATCATACATTTGAAGTTGGATCAAATTGGTGTACAAGTTGACTAAAGTAGAACTCTATCAGAGTAAAGTAAAGCTTGCTTGAAATAAGTTCGTGATCAGCCTTAAGATACTGTATAGCATAATGTTACAAACCTATTTTCCACTTTTAAGAACTACAAAACACTTGTGAAGCTACGGTCCTACTGCACCACAAGAAGAAAATGAGAAGAAAAGGCGAATCTGAGTATTAACTATGGTTTGGTACAACTATATAAATCTATCGTATCAGAATTAAAAAGTGGTACTTATTATCCCCAAAAAACTTAAAACTAACACAATCAAAGAATCTCAAAAGAATCTAAGCAAATAAAAAAAATATTGAAGAAATTTATAGATCTGTTCCTTAAATAGTAATTTGATGTACTACTATAGATATTCAGCCACAAAATACATACTGAAAGCTGAGAACAAACCATAACTAATTCCTTTGTTTAACTAACCTGCATGACACTGTAAACTGGAATACTGCTTTCTTGCAGGATGGCTGGATTCAGCATGGTCACTAATTGGAAGAGCAGGTCAGGCTGTGCATCAAATAGATCTGGTAAGGTACTTCTCATGACCTGTCACAGGATTAAACAAAACCAAAAAAATTGATGCAAATCAAGAAAAAATTTCCCATGTAGGTAACCAGCATTCTATGAGGAAGATCTCTGCCCAGTACTATTGCTTTAAGGAGTGCTATCTTAGATCAACATCAAGTAAAAAAAAACTGCATGAAAGAAAGAAACTAAATTCCATATTATTTAAGCAGCAGGAAAAAAATGTAATGGGGCTGCATATCAAGGAGAAAAATCCACTGGGGAGTATGGAATCACTGTATAGCTGAGAAGAATGAAAGTAGCTCCCAAAAGTAAAAAAATCATTTAAATATGTATAGCTGAAATTAATTTCCAGGGTAAGTGATTTGACATATTTAATAATTTCTAGCTAGTACCTGTTCAAAAGCACTAGCTTTTCTTCCAGGCACGCCGTACCAGCACTTTGGCTCTCCCCTGAAAAGCATGATAATCCAACAAATATCATTATCAAACTGTAGGAAAGGCAATAATTTTTAAGTGCTGATTACTTTATGGACAAGATCACATAATTTGAGCGGTTAAAAGCTTTTTCAGCTATTTTAGGCCACTTCATCATACTACTTTATTCACAAAAATTCCAACTGATAGCTTAAAATATAAAACCATAAATAAAGGGGACAGCCCGGTGCACAAAGCATCCCCATGCAGCGAGGATTCGGGGAAAGGTCCCACCACAAGGCTGAAATATAGGCAAACCTTACCCTTCATTTTTGCAAGAGGCTGCTTCCAGGACTCGAACCCATGACCTCAACAGATTTTGGATGTTGACAAGGTGCCCAAACAAGTAATGTGAACGAATTATATCAAGAATATCATACTCATTTTTCTGGAATACAAAACATCAAGTTCTCCCGTAATTCCAATCTGATATAGTTGATGTTAGGAGATCTTAGGCTCTATCTTTAGGTGTTGAGTCATTAGTCTAGTTATGCTCTGTTTTGTGTTTTTATGTACTTTTGTTATTTTGGTTATTTTTATCTTCTAGTATTTTCGTAAATATTCCAAGTATGCGGACTTAGTTGCAATGGTCACTTCTTGAAAACTTATTTAAGGAACCCTAAGGTATGAGAATGTTGAGGAATAAATTAGTCTCTCTTCTACCTTTTAGTTCTCTCTTAAGGTGGGGGTAACGATTTGCTAGCTCTCCCCTCAGCTCTCCACCTAAAGCAACTGCAGCAAGGCTCCTTTGTATCATTACTGTTTGGTGCAAAGTGTCCCCTGTGCGAGACTCAATGACGACATGTCACACATAACACATTGGTTATCTAAACCTACAGAAGCTCGAGGCAAATGTTCCACTCGAGATGGTCCTCACATGTTATTATCATATCCACTTTAATGATTTGTAGGATATTTTCATTGCACGCAGCCCTAGCCTAGCTCGCTCACAACAAGTGATGCTCATAAAGCATAGTCCTCGTTGAATTATGCTCTCCACTCCTCACTCAGGGGGTCAATGTACTAATCATTTAGAGTCCTCGCTCAATCCTAGCAGGTGAGGTATCGCCCTCGCGCACACGCACTAGCATTTGTAATAACTTAATAAATCACCCGCAAAGGTGGTCATCGCAAAAAGGCTACCCTACCCCTCTTAGGCGCATGCACTAGCATGTCGTGCAGAGACTATGCGGGGAACTTATAAACGTTACGAGAACTTTTATCAATCTAAAGAATATACTCTTACAGCGACTCACTCTTACAGGACAGGGCCAGTGTCATGGCCTTTAGGGAATCATTGACATGTGTCAACATCTTTTGCATGTTTTGCACATGGTGATCACCTTCTTCAACGAGGCAGGCTATGTACAACCCCCTCCGGAGAGGAAGTGTTGGAACCGTTACCCGGTCTCAAAGAGAGTTCAGACCCAAAGGGGGTAGCATGCACTTACTTATCCTGAGCTGAACTCCTGGTCAAAGACTTTGAACAACGGAACGGACCCTGAGCTACAACACGAAGGTCCCGCCACACGCCAGAAAGATCCAAAGGAACTTCCCCTCCCAAGCACAGGCAGACCCACATTGGGACATGGTCGGGCACGTGCCCGACCCTATTTTGGCGAAATCACGCCACTTTCCGCGTAGTCGACGCGAACGAGACGGAGCGAGCCTTCCTCCGTGACTCCGGCATGATTCCTCCGGCAGCGATATCTAGCACCTGGTGGCGTCCATCGGCCTGCCGAGTGCCCGCGTCTCTGCTCTTGTCCGGTAGGCCAGTGGCTTTCTCCCTTTCAGCCTTTCTCTCTTTAGGAATTTGCCGCCTGGCTGCCTGGGACAACATTTTGCCCTAGTGCCTCTCAGGCTCTCAGCATCTCTGAGTCACTGCATAAGCATCATTCATTCTTCTTATTTGTTTTTCTTGCAGAAGCAACTCAGCAGTCAGCAAGGTGAGAATGGCCCATTAGGACAGGGGAGAAGCCAGTCCTTCCTAGCAGGTTTCGTTTTGATTTCTTCCATCCATTTCAATTTCCTCCCTCCATTTCAATTTCTTCATTCATGATTTTGCCCTAGTTCTCTAAACCTAGTTTTAATTTCATTAGGAATTATTTCTTGAGACTTCATTCATCTGACAAGCTTTGTGGCATCTGATTAGATTAGATAATTAGCATGATATTTGTGTTGGGAAAATACTGTCTCAAGTTGGAAAACTCATAGTTTAATCCTTGTTTTGATTGCTACAAGTTGAGCGATGCCATGAGCTCTGCAAGGGTTCACAAAATTCCTCTTCATTTGCCTTATAAGTTATGATTATGTGAATGATACTTCCCCGGGCTATATTTCTTTAGGAAATATTTTCCCTTCTCTAAGGCTCCGTTTGGAGGGACTTATTTTCACCGGTCAAGCGCCATGTTTCTGACAGAAAAACATTACCGAGAAACTTTTATGAGCATTCGAAAGGATCGCCGGCTCAAATGGTTGCAGGCTCATTATGAGAAAAGATCGGGATAGTTGCTATGTGATGGACTTTATGTTAACTGCTATGTGATGGACTTATGTTATATTTCGTGATGGACTTTTTTATGTTTTATTCTTCTATAATAGACATATGTTTTGTTACGTGATTGTACTTATGTAGTATTTTATTAATGTTGCAGTGGATGTTGAGACTTCATGCTTTATTAAGTGTTAATATTTTGTTAAATTTAAAATTGCTGCATATTTACAATGTCTTCCTCGGATCGAACTAACAGTTCTAATGAGAAGACACAGCAGCAAATTGCTGGCTGGTTTTATCGTAATAGAGCGCTCAGTGGGCAACAATTTTTAGCATCAGTGGATTTTAACTTATTTGGGGCTAGTGGATCATCAAATTTAGCTTGCATGACATCAAACCAAACAGGGTCTAGATGGGTTGGTGAACTTCATAATGGACACCCTCATAGATTTTTCAGTTCTTTTAGAATGTTGAAGCTTATATTTGTAGATTTATTAACACTCCTCACACAATAATATGGACTGCAAGGATCCAGAAGAACTCTACCACGAGAAGTACTTGCAACTACATTGTATATTTTAGGTCATAATGTACCCAAGCAAATTGCAGGAGAACGATTCCAACACTCCACAGAAACTATAAGTATATTTTTTGCAAAGGGGATCATTGTTATTAAGAGATTATCTTTTAAAGTCATTATGCTTGTAGATCATCTTTTCAGTGAAATCCCCCCCCCAAATACTGAATGATGCTCGATACATGTCGTTCTTTAAAGATTGTATTAGAGCTATTGATGTGACACATATAGATGCTCGAGTTCCTATTGATCAACAGGTTTCCTACATTTGTCGTCATGGCACAACAACACAGAATGTTATGGCGGTTTGTGATTTCAATATTTTTCACATTTGTACTAGCGGGTTGGGAGGGTTCTACTCATGACGGCCGTATTTTTCAACGTGCCCTTATGAATCCGAGTTATAATTTCTCGTATCCTCCACCAGGTGAGACTTTTATTTCTTGAGATTTCAACAGTTTTTAATTACTGTGATTAACATAAATAAAATTTGATTTTGTAGACAAATATTATGTAGTTGATGTTGAATACCCTCTCTAACGTGGTTTTTTAAAACCATATTCAGGTATACGGTATCATTTATCAGATTTTAGAAGGGGCGACAGGCCTATACAAAGACGCCGGAAAATATTCAATTGGGATCACTCTTCCTTACATAATGTTATAGAACGGTCATTCGGAGTTTGGAAAAAAATTGGAAAATACTTAGGGATATGCCGTCATATAGTTTGACAAAGCAACGAGACATTGTGATTGCAACAATGACTTTGCATAATTATATTCACAAACATCCATCCCGCTCAGACGCTCATTTTCGGGCTTGTGATCAAGACGAGCATTTCATTTACCCAGCAGACCTTCAAAGAAGATCGGGACAAAATGATGAAAGCTCGGGTGGAGATCATGTTAGAGGGATTCGAGTTGGTGTTAATGAGATGTCGACACTGCGTGACTCGATTGACGTACAACTACATGGAGCTTGAACGTACTTGGAGTATCTGCATAGTCAACAGATGTATTTCGAGTTTTTTATATTTTGATATTTGCATGTATTTGGATGTTTGCATGTATATTGTATTTATGCATATGTTGACGTACATATGTTTTCTAATCTGTTTATGTAAAATTATGTATTTTTCTAGTTAATAAATTCTCTGTTCTGAAAAGCTATTTTGTCAAATGAATTTCTGTTCTGAAAAGCTCTGCAAACGCAGAGCTATAAGATATAAGTATGGGATCAGAAATGAACTATAAGGAGCTAGAGGCCATGAAACTACCAATCTGCAGGAAGGAAGGATTTGGCCTCTAGAAGCAAAGGGTCAGACTATTCATGGAAGCATCTGATCCTAGGATCTATGTAACAGTAGTGGAAGGTCCTTTTGTCCCCACAAAGGCTTCCACCATAGATCCAACTGTGAGAGTGCCTAAGGCATACACAGAGATGGATAGAGATGAGGTGATTCTGTCCACCATGGACAAAAGGGCACAAAATATTATATCCAGTCTCATTGATGACTCAATCTTCCAAAATCTTGTACACTGCATGACCTCCAAGGAAATGTGGGACTACCTTGTGGTCTACATGGAAGGCTCTGAGGAAGTCAGAGATGATAGGAAGTCCATGCTCAACCAAGAGTATGAGGCTTTCAAACAAAGCAAATTTGAAAAGATGGCTGACTGCTTTGAAAGGTTCTTTAGGACAGTCAATGAACTAAGAACCTATAGTAGAGTCTTCAGCAATTATGAGCTGAATGACAAGTTCCTTAGATCTCTCACCAGAGATTGGGACACCATGATTTGTGTCATTAGGGAAATAGCTAAGCTGACAGACGCTCCACCACCAACTCTCTTTGGAAAGCTGATATCCTATGAAATGCAGCTGGCTGCTAGACTAGAAGAGGAAAAGAGCAGTCAATCCAAGTTCAAGGACAAGTGTGTAGCATTCAAGGCAGAAGCCCCAAGAAGGAGCGGAAGAAAGATTCCCTCACCACCAAGGAGGGAAGCTGAATCAAGCTCAGAAATATCTGAGTCGAGCTCATTAGACAACCACATGTCTGATAAAGATCTAACTACCTTCTCCAGGCAATTTCAGAAGTTCATGAAGAAGAAGGATTGGAGGAGCAGGCCATCTTCATCCTCTTATCACAGTAAGTCATCCAAGTATGACAGGTATGTCCCTAAAACCAGTAAACAGATTTCCTCTAATGTCATCTATTATTATTGCAGCAAGGCTGGGCATGTCATTGCTGACTGCCCAGTCAAAAGAAAGGAAGAGGATGAGAAGAAGAAGAAGAAGAAGCGTCACTATCACCAGAAGGACAGGAAGAAGGAGAAGTCCTTTGTGGCTAAGAAGGAGAAAAGCTGGACAGATTCTTCCTCCTCAGAATCTGAAGATGAAGAGGAAGAAGCCTATATAGGGCTGATATATGTTGTTGCAGATCCAGAAGAAGAAGAGGAATATCCTGCTGCCAGGATAGGGATAAGAGCCCCTATGTCACACTCTAACAGTGACAATGAGGAGGATGAAGAAGACTGTGGATGTCAGGGGCTGATGGCAATAACTGAAGAGGAAAGAAGTCAGGCAGATTCAGAATCAATCAAGGTACAACCCCTCTCCACTCTTTCATCTTCCTCTGAGTATGAAACCAGTCCAAACACTGATGCATCTTCATCATATGATGAAGATTGCTCAGATTCTGAGACTGATGTCAATCAATTGATTGATAAGTATGGACTACTCCTAGATGCTCTAAGGAAGAGCAGAAATCTTGCCAAAAGGCAAGCATAAGAAATTGAAGTCCTAAAGCCTTATAAAACTCTTTATAACAATAAATCTATTGAGTTTTATAAGAAAAGTCATGAGGTGTCTGAACTCAAGAAAAGTCTTGAGTGTCAGACCATGCTTCTAGAAGAGAAGAAAAAGCATATTAGATATCTAGAACAAAAGTTCACAGAGAAGTTGGGGATTGTGATTAACCCTTCTCAGTCACAGGGTCAGTTGCCAAAAGATGCAACTTGCCAAGTTCCTGAGAAGCTGGGTATTAATCACATTAATCATCATTTCAAATCAGAATTCCCTGATAAGAGGACAGTGTTTCAAAAGGTGAATTTACCTTCTAAAACTGTCAAGTTTGCACTTCCCCTTGAGGATCAATCAAATGTGTGCTCTACCAGTGGGGTAAAGACACGTGATCTTAGAAGGAGTGTTTTTGTACACTCTAGCCATAAAGCTCAGGATAAGCTCTTTAGATTTGGATCCAAATATCCTGTATCTAAAGAGATGAGAGAGACCACTAGATGGCAGACTCCAAAAATACAATTGGCCCATCCAGGACCAGCTGTATTTAGTTCCTCGGCACCTTCATTCAGGAAGAAGGAAGCAACATAATGCAATACTTTTCCAGCAAAATCTGGAGCTGCTCACATCTCTCATGAACAGCAATTCTGTGTTGTCCTGAAGAGAAGATACAACATTCATAAATGTTGGTGTTGTGGGAAGGTGAGCCACTTTTCCATTGATTGTTAGCACAACCTGAATGCGGCTAGTAGACAGAAAGGTGCTCAGTCCAGGCAGAGTGTTGGGCAAAAGTTTTTTAATCCAAACAGATCACCATTTCCAGCAATCAGTTTTTAACAGCTTCATTTACAAATCTACATTTGTAACAACTCCTTTTACAACCGTTGTCGCTCTCCCAAATGAAGCCTAAGAAAATATGAGGGATGCAACTTCCTCCTATTTGTCGCATAGAGTGCATTATATGGGCAAACTAGTCAAGGTTTCAATTTTAACTTTGAACGTCAGAAGGAGTCTGAGGTTGATTCCTACAGTCAGTTGTAGGTCCAGCATCTGGATGATTGGAGTCTGCATTCAGGGTAATTTTTTAATGATTTTTTTATATTTCCCTTTAGTTTTATTTTGAGTGTTATGTTAAATGTCACTATCGGGTAATCTGGACCCTCAATGACATCTTAATTAATCTGAAGTCATATCTATAAGTACAAAGCACTAAGTTTAATTTAGGTACTAAGAAGTTTTTGACAATCAGCAAAAACTCTAGGCCTAGGTTTTGGTGCTAAAGAAGAGATTTGCAGAGTGTAAACGCCTAAGGCCACTACCACAACATATATCTACGGCCACCTACTGTCTCCTTTACCGCCTCCTGAGTTTATGACACATGTTGTCACTAGCAAGCAACCCTTCAGTTGTGCCACTCATGCAACATCCTACTTTGCTGCCACTGCAAATGACTCCCATCAAGCTATTTGCAACCCTTCTGTGGTTGTCCAGCCACCTTGCTTCTTCTTCCATCACAGTCAATACTCATTGTTACTCCCCACCCTAACCACATCCCAGTCTTCATCGCTCCTGAGTTTATGACACATGTTGTCGCTTGCAAGTAACCCTTCAGTTGTACCACTCATGCAACATCCTACTTTGCTGCCAATGCAAATGACTCCCTTCAAGCTATTTGCAACCCTTCTGTGGTTGTCCAGCCACCTTGCTTCTTCTTCCATCACAGTCAATACTCATTGTTGCTCCCCACCCTAACCACATCCCAGTCTTCATCTCTCAGTACAATTGAAAACTTCATGCAGTCACAAATAGCTAGTTGGCGCCTCTTTTGGCCACTCCTACCTACAGCTCCCAAATTGCAGCTTCCCCCTATCAGCCAACAGTCTTAACTTCTCATCGGACTCCAATCACCAACCCTCCCAAATTGCAGCTTCCCCATATCAGCCAACAGTCTTAACTTCCCATCGGACTCCAATCACCAACCGCTAATCCCTTAGCATCCAATATTTCCAAAATCCTAACACTTCATTTTACTAGTTCCCAATTATATATTAATTCCCAGGTGTACCAAGACCCCCCCCCCCCCCCCAAACCACTCTCACCATTGCCCGCCCATTACAACATTTCAGCCTTGAATATGATTACTTAATGAATCTCTCTTTAGTTTCATATTTCTACATTTTACGAATTGACATGTATTTATCAAAAACGTTAGCTTATAATTTTACTCATTTATATCTCAACATTTCCAAATTTTATTCATGTTGCAATTATTACCCATGAATTTTGCTCTAATTATTTTTTATCAAATGTGACATGTGTGCAAATTATAATATATTGTTATTTAATTAACAGTGTGACGGATCTTGTTGTGTGTTGATTCATATAGGTGCATTACATAATTACATTACAGTTTAGTTAGTAGCTATTTTTGTTCATTGCTCGTGTGTCGGCATGATCGTCATATAGAATCAGATCAACGACTATCAATGCAGTCTTGTCCAGTATCAAGATCACTAGAATGAGAAATTTATAGTATATCAAAGCGAAAATTGTCAAAATTATTTAAAAAGACTAATAGAGTAATGTAAACAACCTATAACATTAAATGCAACTCTAACAAATGAAGAGAAACTCATAAAAGGCACCGTTGAGCAAGGAGATCACTTAAAACTAATATGTCACCCCCACCACTACTAATATTAGTTACATTTCATCATACATATTAACTTCAAGAAGAACTGGGTGTTGAGTTTAGGCTGGAACATCTCTTCTCTCCCACTTCACGCCTCGGAATGCATTGTTCTTCTAGAGAGAGGCGCTTTCACATCTTCTAAACCCGAAATGGCTGAGGCGAGGAATTTCATGGGCTCGGACCTGTTCTAAAAAGTCGAGATATTTTGAATTGTTAGTGAACGTGTCACGGCTGACAACTTTTTTATATTTTTGAAATTGTCAAAGCTGTACAAGATGTTTCAACTTATGGACCTTGGGCAATGGACCTGGCGAGATGGGAAGCAGGGACAAAAATGTGTAGCCAGATATTTTCACAGATCACCATTCTCATGCCTTTCATACATAGAGTTATTTCTTAAAGCGCGCCAAATTAAATTGTAGTGTACTTCAAAATAACCCTTATAGCCACACCAGCATCAAGTGAATATCAGTGCCCGTGAGGGTGACATCTGGCTCAACAAGACAACAAGCCTTGTCAAGACAAGTTGAATGATCCAGATTATTTGACAATTCAACATAGATTGTGCTTCTTTGTTCGAATGTCAGTCGGATCACGAAGTAAGATCATACTTGGTATTTGCAGTTCGACGCTGACGTTAATTTGACAAGGTGAGCCGCGCACGAGATCATTTGTAATTTGCACACAAATCAAGGGGTGTGCATAAAAAACGGACTGAACCAACCTAAACCGCACTAGTTTTACCGATTTTACACCGAACCAAATAATTTAGGTTCAGTTTTTCACTCCGAAAAATCAAACTGCACCAACTAATAATGCACATAATAATATTTCCAAAAAATGTTCACTCAACTATTATTGTTAACTAAAAAACACATGCAAATTATATTATTTGAATCATTTTAATATTATTTGGATCTAAAACAAATTCAATGTATATTTTACACACAGAGAACAAATAAACATTGTATCAGAGTTTATTTTTTATATCTTTTTTATATCCATTACTCACTTTTGCAATAAAATACAATCAACCATATATGTTTCATGCAATATGAGCGGTTAATTTCAATATATCAACTGCAAAGAAAGTCTAGTGTTGAGATTATTAGTATTATTATATTAATGTTTTCGTATGAGTTGTTTTAGTCCCACATTATATGTTCGTCTTTAAAAGTCCATTGTAATGCTTTAAATATACCCCGCGGATGAATAATAAAATTACTCATTTCCTTTCATCATGGTATCAAGGCCTCGGGGCTTAATCCTAAGTCTTGATCTTCAGCCTCACTTGCCTCGCACATCCGTATCCGTGTCCGCCTTAGCTTCCTCTCGTGCGTCCGCATCAGCTTCATCTCGCGCGTCCGCAGTTGCCCGTCGCCGCAATCAGCCACCGTCGAAGCCTCCTCTCGAGCGTCACAGTGCCTTAGAGTCGTAGACACTCCTTCCTTCGTAGTCGCCCGTTGTATCCCCTCCTCCGCCAGCAGTTGCCAGTCGCTTCTTCCTTCGTTCTTCGGTTGCATCCGCCACAGTCGTCTCTCTAGCCGCTCATCTGGCAGTTTACTGTCGTTACATTGCTTGGTACCGAAAATGCAGCTCTAAACTGATGGCATTTTTGGTGTCGGTCATTATTGGAAGCTCCTACATGACCTTGGTATCGTTCCTCCTTCTATGAGAGTATGAGACAACCCTAGTCTCTATCTATGTGTTTGTGGTGTTCGGTGTTCCCCCTTGGATCCTTGATTTTTATTCATGGATCATCATGTCGAAGACGGACGACTCTCCCACGATCTCTTTAGTGCCGGAGTTTCCTCAGCTACTTTGATGTCTAGTGGATTCACTTGGGCCGGTTATTACCATAATACCCCTCAAATCACGACAATACGTCTGGACGGCTCCAATTTTCTCTCGTGGTCTCAGGTTATTATTCTTACCTTGAAGAGCAGGTGTTTATTCAATTATGTTCTGGGTACTACTCCAACACCTGCTCCAGATTCTCCTAACTGGATGCAGTAGGAGTCTGAGAATTCCCCCGTTATGTTTTGGCTGACTAACTCCATGGCTTAACTCTATTGCCCAAAATTATCTGTTTTTGGATACCGCAGCAGATATTTGGAATAGTACCGAGGCCACTCCTACCGAGGCAATGTTGCCCAGATTTTTCAGTTGCGACCGAAAGATCTTTGTCCTTCGTTAGGGTGATCACCCTCCGTCTAACTACTACCTGGAATTCACTCAGCTTTATCAAGAGTATGATCACTTTGACTCTCTCACTCTTGTATCTCCTGAGGATGAGATCCTTATCCGAGCTTGGGACGACAGTAACATAGTTTTTGAGTTTCTTAATGGACTGCATAGGGACCTCAATCAGATCAGTGTTCAGATCCTTGGGCGCTCTCCTCTGTCCTCTCTTCCGGAGGTTTTCAATCTTTTTCAGCAAGAATTTGATAGGCGACAGACATGGATAACTGAAACTGCTCTAAAAGGTTCTACCCTGGCTATTCAGTTTAGAAGTAGAGCTTCTCATGATCTCAGACCCAAGTCCACTAACAAAGATCATTTGCTCTGTGATTAGTACGGAAAGTCCTGTCATACCCGGAACACCTGTTTTTGTCGCCATGTTTTTCCTACACCCCATGGGAGATCTACACCGCGTGGAGGTCGTGGTTACAGTCACTCTACTCAGCCCGCTCTGCCCACTTTTCTGAAGCCACCAAGGAGACCCAGACTCTCACTGTCCAGTTTTCTCCTCCTTTGGTTCTGTCTGCCAATGAAATCCATGCCTTCCGTCGTCTAGTGCAAGGACAGTCTACGGAGACTTCTATGTCTTCGTCTTCGTATGCTCATCGGGGACCCTCAAGTGCTTATGTTACGTCTTCTCGTCCCTCTGCTCACTAGATTATTAATTCTGGAGCAACGGATCATATGATCGGATCTGCTACAGGTTTTGTGTCTTACCCTCCTTTGTCTAGTATGGACAAAATGAGCACGGTGGATGGTTTCTTCTCTCTAATTGTTGGGAAAAGATCCATCTCTTGCTCCTCTCTCACTCTTTTTTTGTTCTTTATGTACCAAAGTTTACTCGCAACCTTCTCTCCATTAGTATTGACCAGCTCTATGAACTGCTCTGTGACATTCTTCCCTTTATCTTGTACTTTTCAAGAACTGAAGAAAGGAACGATGATTGATTCTAATAGTCTGGTGGATGGGATCTACGTGTTCGATTCTTCCACTCCAGCTTCTCCTCCCTAGACTCTTCATGCTGATTAGGCGGCCACTTTGGAGTCCTGACATTGTTGTCTTGGCCATCCTTCTATTATGTCTATGAAACGTTTATCTCCTACTCTACCTTTTGTATTAGTTGATAATTTTTATTGTCATGTTTGCGAACTTGGTAAATATCATCATGCTTCTTTTAATCATGTTTCATCTCTTAATTTTGCACCATTTTATATTATTTACAGTAATCTTTGTGGGTCTTGTCTCATTGCTTCTATTTCTGGTTGTCTTTGGTTTGGGGTCCTAAAAGAAATGAATATATTGAATTCCTATCTGGGTCTAATTGAGCGGTCGATTAAAGTATCGTGGCCCCAGTTTAGACAGATTTATTGAATCCAGCTTCAGTTACTATAAAGCCCCTTATTGAAAGTATCGGGGTCACAATTCAGACAATAAAATGAGTTCTAATTTCTATTTTTTATCAGGTCAAGGTTGAGAGTAACAAGATGGTGATATAAACATGTAACTTAACAATGGTAATCAAGCGTACTAAATTTGACCCCCAAATAGACTGGAGATTTAAAATTAAGATAGTAAAACCATTATCTTAAGTCTATCAATGATCTTATAAACACAATCATGTCATTTGTGTACTTTAATCTCAAGGTCCGAGTCCTGGAAGCAGTCTCTTGAAAAAATGTCGTGTAAGATTTACCTATATTTCACCCTTGTGATGGGACCCTTCCCCGGACCCTCGCTACGCGGGGATGCTTTGTGCACCGGGCTGCCCTTTTAATCTATATCGTGAGTGAATACATGTAATTGTCATGAGTTTCACCTAAAACACTTGTTGGTGCACAAATAAGGTTTGTTATCATCATAAGCGGTCCACAGAGACAAAGGTTTTTTCTTTGCCACTACACTATTAGCAAAACTTTCGACTGTCATTTAGGCTCCGTTTGGGAGGACTTATTTTCTCCGGTCAAGCGGTTACAACCGCATGAACCGGACCTTAATTAAGGTCCGGTTCATGCGGTTGTAACCGCCGTGTGTGGTATTCAATCACTGTTACTCACTAAATTATTTTATTTAACAATGCTTGCACCCCATAGCTCAACCATTGGGTCTCCTTATCAATAAATGACCTATTTCTAAACTTTCTTAAAACATTTATAGTAAACTTCTAATAGAACTATCCATTGTATCTCACATCTTTGGATCCACTAAAAAACGACACATTCTTACCAAACGATACATTAAATCTGAAGATGTATTGAATATATAATGTAGTTTATTTGTGTTTTTATTAAACTTTCTCGCAAAGAACACTTTGAACGCCCAAACTCCCTGTTGGACGTCTCTTGCAATGACCAATTAATCAGGTGTTAAACTGCTAATTGGTCATTGTATAAATCTCAAATAACAAAATAGAATAAAATAATTGTGTTGTCAGCTAATGTACAAAAATTGGGAAAATATGGACAATGATACATACCAATGTAGGTAATTGATTGAATAAAAACAGTGATCCTCAACATGCCAGCAAAATGATGAAAATAGCATTCCAACATAAAGCCAAGGAACCATTACACCGGCTATGTTATCATGAACCACGCGAAGCATTGAACCATGCAGTTTTGGAAGATTATTCAGATTCCATGGGCTAGATTCATACTTCTTCCACACATCAACCTCAATTATTGGCAGTACTGGATCTCCAGAACGCGGAAATCCACTTCCGTAGACGGATGTATCTAAATCACTTCCATATATAACTTCCAACTCCCCTGCCTTCCCTTCAACAATCTCCCAAAATAGCTTCTCTATCTGAAATTTAGAAGCATTACCCTGTCCAAACCATTTCCTCCGTATCCGATCATTAACCCGCCTAAAATCATCCAACGAGAACTGCTTTCCAGGGACAAACCCAAAGCTATCCTTATCTGAATTAACACATTCCAAGCAATACCAGTTCCCTGATGGAACCCTGTCCAGAGGAGGAGAAAGGCAATACAAGTGCCAACCTTTATCACATCTATCACAGAGTAGCATAACATCTCCATGCAAGCCACTCTTACACTGCTCACATATCTGATCTGGCATTCCTCCATTCACCACAATCATCTCCTTAAAAGAATCTATCCTCCTCCTCTTTCTGCACAGAGTCTTGCCCTTTTCCTGCTCTCTGCTCCTACAATTCCTGTTTTCAAAATTCAATTTACTTAGATACTCCTCGTAATCAAACAAATGCTCCCTATAGAGCTGGCAAAGAACGTGCTTGGAGCACTCGGAGATCTTCCTGCTAGGCCCTATAAAGAGAGCAACATCTCCCCAGCGCTTCTGGACGCAGACCTTCTCGTAGCCTCCATAACGCTTCACTGCGTTGAAAAACTGGCAGAGATCGAGCTCCTCCCCATCGAATATAAGTTTCTTCTTGGTCTTCTTACCGAGATAGCCCCCGAGGAACCGGCTATACTCCAACTCGAAGGTTTCCGAGTCGCAGGAGGGTGGGCGAGCCTGGAGGCGGTGGATGGCCTGAGTCTTCGTAGGGAAAGTGAAGGTCTCGAGGTCGCGGGCGAAGGGAGGATTCCATGATTTCGGAGGGACGATGCGGCAAATGCCGTAGGGCTCAGCTTGGGGTCGGATTATGTTGATGTATTCTAACGGATCCTTGAACTCTTCGTCGGTAGGGTAGAAGACCGGAGCCAGGGGGATACCGGGGCCGCCGCCGCTCGCGACGGGGTGGGAAACAACGCCGCCATAGCCGTGCCCTAGAGCACCCCTCTCTACGGCCCTAGGTCTTCCTTTGCCCATGAGGAATGGGGGCGCTGCCGGCCGGACGGGAGCTTGGACAAGATAGTACAAGGCGGATTTATGTTTTTAAGGAGAAATGAAACTGTAAATAAATATAAGAAATATTACTTCCATAGTTCCATTGCTTAAATAGCATGGTGCAGGCAACAACCGGACAACATCAATATTTTTCATTAGTGTTCGTTCAGTGCAGTGAACTGAGTGAAGTTGGCTTTTTTTAGTTGGGTTTTTTTTTTTACAAAAATTAATATTTGTATGAATTGTCTTGGTGCATAATTTTAATTTTATTTTTCGGCTGCATCATAAAATTCATTTAACATAATGGAATTGAACAAATATTGTTGAATGGAATTGATCAGAAATATTGTTGAATGGAATTCATCTTAAAACTTTGAAATTTTATAATTTTAAAATTCTTAAACTTGAATCAATTACTAATAAAAATTGCATTTCATTAACAATAAGTAAGTTCTAATCCATAAAGATGATCCATAAAAAAACACAGAAATGTCATAATAATCTTTGTATAACAGACATTGCAAAATAAAACTAACGAATTGCATTTGCAACCATGCACTTTCAAGTTATTTGGTAGTGTCATCAATATGTCATGATTGATATTATTGCGGCTGTTCTGGATCGCCCGGTTTTCCTTCGGTTTGGAGAATCGGACCGCCATAATTCAAAGTCGGACCGACCGTGCAAATGGTAAAATGCATTCCAACACAGCTTAACCACATATAAGTTTAAAAATAATAATAATATTGATGGGATCATCCTAAATTTAATTTATAGGAATTCTGGTCTAAGTATAGCCGGAATTCTCATCACTTAAGTGAAAAGTTATGGAGAAAACTCCCCGCGCCCGATTCGTGCACTTGATTCCCATGAGATCTGCACGCCTACCGCCCCAAAACCGTTGCACACACGATCCCAACCACCGCGGCAAACCGCCACCCTCGATCTCGCGCCCACGACCGGCCACACGGGGCCGCGCGCCCCTCGCACGCTGCGGCAAGGATCTCGTTGTCAGCCTCGCAGTTGGACGCAGCCACGCCAAGCAGCCGCTTGTAATCGGTCGCAAGGCGTGTGGCCGGCCACCCAGCAGGCCGCCGTTGCGCCATGCGGACGCCCGCGAGCGGCTACAAAGTGTGCGGCCGGTCGGCTGTTGTTGTGTCGTGCGGTTGCTCATGAGCTGCTGCAAGGCCTGCAGACGGCCTCCCGACCAGGTGTCGTTGCGCCAAGCGGTCACTCGCAAAGTGGCCGCAAGGCAGGCGTCGCGGTTGGCCACCGTGCGACCGCGAGGCCCACTGCTGGCCTTCCGGCTGGCCATCATCGCACCATGCGGCCACCCATGCGGTCGGCCGCCGCCAAGCCATGCGGCCACCCCCATGTTGCTGCAAGGCTCGCGGCCCACCGGCCCCGGTCAGCTGTGTCTCCCTTCTCCCCGGTCGGCCACCCGCTGTCGGGGGCTCGCCATCAACCACCTCCGCTGATCTGCCCTCCACAACCTTTTGATTGTCCATGTACGATCTCTGTAGTCAGATGCGCAGATAACCCCCAGTGTAACCACTAATCATAGGTGTGTGCAAGTAGCCTGAAAAATGATGGTGTGCGCATAGCAAACATTTTATAAAAATGTGTGTGTCAAACTATACTAAAATGGTCTACAATTAGCAGTTTGGGTGGTTACGGTCTATGGATAACCGCATAACTATCGTAACCACCCTTGGGGCCTAAAAATAGTATTTCATGCCTCCCTTAATTCTCACATTTTCTCCCCAGGACTTCTCCTCCAACGTGGCCAGGAATTCCATCGGGGACTTCCCCGATCTTCGAAGCCGTCCATGAATAACTTCAGGCGCTTTGAAGATCGCTCGAATATCTTCATCCCCCTTTCGTCTTCTTCATTCGTCTTCATGCGTTCCACTACATGTGCGTCCCTTTCGTCGTTGTGAACAACCGCCTGTAACCGGCCGCAATGCATGTGGTCGGACACCAAGCAGGTTGCTGTTGCGCCATGCGACCGCCCGCGAACGGCTGCAAGGCGTGCGGCCGGTCGGCCGTTGTTGCGTCGTGCGGCTGCACGCGAGCGACTGCAAGGCTTGCGGACGGCCTCCCGGCCAAGCGCCGCCGCGTCAAGCGGTCTCTCACAAGTGGTCGCAAGGCAGGCGGCGTGTGTACAACCTCGGGCTCACGGGAGGGAACTCAGCAGAGAGGGGATTAGAAGAATCCTCAAGAGGAGATAAGGCCCTAGGCGAGAGGGGCCCGAAGCAAAGACCACTCGCACTAAGCGAGAGGGGCCTAAAGTGGGTCCACTCGCAATAGGCGAGAGGAGCCCAAAAGTGGGTCCACTCGCAATAGGCGAGAGGAGCCAAAAGGTGGGTCCGCTCGTGCTACGCAGGAGGAGCCAAAGTTGAGTCCGTTCGCCTGGCAGGTGGGGGTCAAAGGAAGATTTTCTATAGGCCGACGGAGGGTCTCGCCTGCAAGGTAATCCTTTTCAGCCGCAAGGTGGTCCTCTCGCCAAGCATCGGGTCGGCAGGAAGAGATAAGGCCGGTTCAGCAATTGGGTGGGAACCGGTTCACTTGGCAAGCGGTTCATCCTTTTTGGCCTTTTTTACTCTTTTACCCTCGGTGGTCTGCTCATAGCCCTTCAGAACAGCGGAGTTTGGCTGTTGACAGACCCAACCCAGGGTATTCAGGTAATTTCACAGGTGCTTGCTTTGGTTATTTGCAGTTCAAATCCTGAAGCTTATAAATAGACCGGTAAGGTGTCTGAGAAGAGGAGGATGTGGAACCTTCTTTTTCCTTCTCACTCAGGCACCTAGCTCAGCACTGGCTAGGGAGGGGGAGGATTCTAGTCCTTCCGGGTGAGCGGTAGGACCTCCGAGCTGAAGCTCCCGGTCTGTTCCTTTAGGTGTCTTGTTGGGAGCGTGGTTCAAAGAAAGTAAGCGTGGGTTGCAACCTTAGATCCGAGCTTTTAGGAGAAACTAGTTCGACTGGTTTCAACATTTTTGGTGCGGTGAGCGTGGATCGCAGCCTGCGTCGAAGAACTTTGGATCATCTCATGGCAGGAGATCTAGGAGGAGGAGATGAGGGCGGAGGAAATGAGGGCGGGTCCCAGAACCCAGGAGGATATGTTGGGAGGGAAGAATTCATGGCGTCCATCGGGGGCATCATGGGGATGTTGCAGCAGATCTCGCAGCGAGGCGAGTGCGTGACCCCTCTACCTCAGGGGCCGGGCCTCTTGCCTCCGGAAGGAGCCGTCTCGGCAAGGGTGGGCGAGGATGCGCCAGGAGGGCGGCCCGGAAAGGAGAAGGTGGTGGAAGGAAACGGGCGAGATCTGGCAGGAAGGGAGTTGTTCCCCAGCCCGGCGAGCGCCGTCTCGCCAGTAGATCTCGTCGCGCGAGTGGAGACGGCGAGACCCCTGGCGAGAGGGTCCCCCTTTTGCGAGCTGGTTCTTTCGGCTCCCGTCCCGAAGGGGTTCCGCGAGCCTGAGATGGTTTATTATGTGGGGAAGGATGATCCCCTCCAACACTTGCAATGGTTCGAAGATGCGGTCTCCATCAGGCCGATGACGGATGCATTCAAGTGCCGCCTTTTCGCGATCACCTTGAAGGACAAGGCCCGGGACTGGTTTCATCAACTCCCAGCAGGGTCAATATATGGTTTTGAAGATTTGAGTAGGAGCTTCCAGCTGCGCTTCTCGACCTCGAAGAAGAGGAAGAAAAACCCGGAGTCCATCTTCCTAATCAAGCAGAAGGCAGACGAGTCCTTAGCCCAGTACGTGGATCGCTTCCAAGAGGAAATCCTGGACATTCAGGAGGTGCCGGGATTTGCTCTCCAAATGGCCTTTACTGTGGGTCTCAGGGAAGGCTTCTTCAAAATGAGTCTCACCAGGAAGGCACCCTTATCATTTGAAGGGTTGATGGAGAAGGCAGCCAAGGAGATAGTGATGGAGGCAGCGAACCCGGCTTTTGCCAAGAAACTAGCAAGGCTGACGGAGGTAGAGTCCAGAGAACCAGGAGGAGCGAGGCAGCAGGAAGGGAGGAGAAGGGAGGAGCCAAGGGGGCCGGCACAGCAGGAGTTGGGTTGGAGGCAACCGGAAGGCCCAGTTCAAGGGCAATGGAGAGGTCTTCCCCCGGGGGGAAGGAACTACTACCATAGAGGAGCAGGAAGGTTGCCACAGCTGGGGTGGAGACAGGGACCTAGGCCACTCCCACCCCCGCCTCAGCAGGCTATGGCTATAGGCCGGGGAAGAGGAAGAGGAAGAGAGCGAGGAAGGGGGGGAGCCGGAGCAGGGAGGAGAAGGAATCACCAAGAAGGGAGGCAGGAGGGGGAAGTAGCTATACCATTCTGTGACTTCCATGAGGAGGAAGGTCACGCGACAGCTACATGTCCAGAGTTTCTGGAGCTGAAGGGGAGAAGAGGAGCGGGAGAGCAGCAGCCACCGGCGCGGATAGTAGAGATGACCGGAGTGGGGGAGGAGGATGGATGTGTAGATCGGTCAGATATGGGGGATAGAGGGGGGATCGGGGTGATTCATGGTGGGGTGGGAATCGAGGCTACCCGAAAGGCCAGCCTTCATACAATGTACCGTCGAGGTGTCGCCTCGACGTCGCAAGCCCCACCCCCGGACGAGAAGATCACCTTCTCTAGGAAGGACTTGCCAGATCACGAAGACCCATTCTGCGATGCGCTGGTGATCCGGACGGCTATCGAGGGTTTCACGGTATCAAGGATCTTGGTGGACAATGGGAGCTCGGTTAATGTTATCTTCAAAAAGGCATTCAATGAGATGAGGGTGGAAGCCAGGAGGGTGTTAGCAGCTGACGGACTGTTGTTCGGATTCTCAGGAGAAAGGAAGGAAGTGGAGGGGGGAGTCGGTCTCCAGGTAACTCTGGGAGGGATGTCCAGGAACTGCCGTTTTGTGATAGTGGACGCTCCCAGCAGTTATAACGCCATCTTCGGGCACCCCTTGATTAGTGCCTTTAGATGTGTACCCTCATCTTTTCATCAATGTTTGAAGCTCAATTCGGGAGGGACCCAGATCAGGGTGAGAGGAGATCCGAAGGCGGCCCGGGAGTGTTATGTGACGGCAGTAAACACTATCTCATGGAGGGGGGATGCGGAAGAGTTAGAGAGAAGACTGGAACGGGAGGAACAAGAGGAGAGTAGAGTTGAGGAGTTGGGAGGTGGCATTGCGGAGGAGCCAGTAATGGCAGGGGAGTTAAGGGTCGGAGGAGAAGGGGAAGAGGAGAATAGAGTTGAGGAGTTGGGAGGTAGCATTGCGGAGGAGCCAGTAATGGCAGGGGAGTTAAGGGTCGGAGGAGAAGGGGAAGAGGAGAATAGAGTTGAGGAGTTGGGAGGTAGCATTGCGGAGGAGCCAGTAATGGCAGGGGAGTTAAGGGTCGGAGGAGAAGGGAAAGAGGAGAGAGGAAGGAAAAGAAAGATAGGAGAGATGGAAGAGTCAGTGCTAGGAGGAGGCCCGGTGCGGGTAGAGGGGAGGTTTGCAGAAAAGGTAGACATGGCAGGGGAGAAAAAAGAGGGTGGAGAGCAAGAGCTTGGAAACCAGGAGGAGGGGCTGGAAAAGGAAGAGGAGATTCCAAAAGATCAGGAGGGCGAAGAAGAGCCCTCGAGGCTGAGGGCTGCAGTCGAGCTACAGGAGGTGGTCATCCGAACAAAAGAAGGAAGAAAAGAAAAGATCAAAATCAGCGGAGAGCTTGGCCTTGAGGATCAGGAGGAGATCCGAAAGTGCGTACAGGAAAACATTGATATCTTTGCTTGGAGCGCGGCTGACATGCCAGGGATTGACGTAGATGTGGCATGCCATCGTCTCAACCTTGACCCCGCGGTTCGTCCCATCTAGCAGAAGAAAAGGGTCATCGCTTCCAGGATGGCCAAGCCTATCAGGGAGGAGGTGGAAAAGCTGCTCCAGGCCGGATTCATATCCGCAAACAAGTATCCGGGGTGGGTGAGCAATGTCGTGATGGTAAAAAAGGGGGAAGGGAAGTGGAGAATGTGTATTGACTTCTCTCTTTTGAATAAAGCATGTCCCAAGGATTGTTACCCTTTGCCTCGAATCGACGCGCTGGTTGATTCAGCCGTCGGTTTTTCACTAATGAGTTTTTTAGATGCCTTTTCAGGATACCATCAAATATGCATGCACCCACCGGACATCAAGGATGTCACCTTTATCACCGAGGATGGATGCTTCAGCTATAACATGATGCCTTTTGGGTTGAAGAATGCGGGGGCGACCTACCAACGGATGATGGATCGGATCTTCCGAGAACAAAAGGGACGGAACCTCGAAGTCTACGTAGACGACTTGATGATCAAGAGCCAAGATCTCAAGTCTCATATTGCGGATCTGGAAGAAACGTTTGCAACGGTAAGGAAGTACAAGATGAGGCTTAATCCGCTGAAGTGCGTATTCGGGGCCAGTAGGGGAAAGTTTTTAGGACATCTCCTCACCCCATCAGGAGTAGAGCCTAACCCGGATAAGGTAAGGGCTATCCTAGAACTAGAGTCTCCAACGAATACCAAAGAGGTCCAGCGTCTTACCGGCAAGTTGGTGGGGCTCAGCAGATTCCTTTCCAGGGCAGGAGAGAGGTGCTCACCTTTCTTTCGGACATTGAGGGGGGGAAAGAAATTCGAGTGGACCTCCGAGTGCGAGAATGCTTTTCTAGCCTTGAAGCAACAGCTCACCAAGGCACCGCTACTCCAAGGTCCGAGAGAAGGAGAGATTCTATTCTTGTACCTAGGGGTAGGGGCAGGGGCAGTGAGTTCGGTCCTCGTGCGGGAAGAAGGTAAAAAGCAATTCCCGATTTACTATGTAAGTAGAGTCCTCAAAAAGGCAGAGCTAAAGTACCCCATCCTAGAGAAGCTAGCCTTCGCCCTCGTTACCTCAGCCCGAAAGCTCAGGCCATATTTTCAGGCCCATTCCATCCAGATCGTGACGGACCACCCTCTCCGCCGTATTTTGGAAGGGGTAGAGCACTCAGGGAGATTAGCTAAATGGTCAATAGAACTCAGTGAGTTTGACCTTTCTTATATTCCTCGGTTAGCTATCAAGGCGCAAGCTGTAGCAGATTTCTTGGTGGATTACACGGTGGAGGTCAAGGAGGCCGAGACGTCTCCCATAGTAGCTTGGGAGATGCTAGTAGATGGGGCCTCGGGTAAGAATTCTTTTGGAGGAGGGATGGTTTTGATAAGTCCCGAGGGAACGCGGATCGAACAGGCCCTGAAGGTTCATTTCACCCTCACCAACAATCAAGCGGAGTACGAGGCCATTATTGCAGGGCTGAGGTTGGCTCGTGAGCTCGGTATACAAGATATCAGGGTCTCCACGGATTCTATGATAGTGGCAAGGCATATAGAAGGGGAATTTGAGGTAAAAGAACCCACCCTCCAGTTGTACTTAACAAAGGTAAAGAGGATCATTGGTCAGTTTCGCAGTTTCTCAGTCCAACACATCCCAAGAGAGGAAAATACTCGGGCGGACCTGCTCGCCAAGCACGGTCCCCGGGCCGGAGAAACCATGACGGAGCTCTTTAGGCCCTCCATCGAAGAAGGAGAGCTGATGGAAGTAGATCAGCAGGGATCCTGGATGGATCCATTTACCACCTACTTGACAACGGGACGTTTGCCTGAGGGAGAGCTCGAGAAGAAGCAAGTCAGGTACAAGTCGGCATACTACCTGCTAAGAGAAGGGATCTTATACCGAAAGACGTTGTCGGGGCTGTTGGCTCGATGCGTATCCGAGAAGGAGGTCGCGAGGGTGCTGGAAGAAATTCATTCTGGAGAGTGCGGCAGCCATTCCGGGAGTCGGACCTTGGAAGGAAGGGTGTTGAGGCAAGGCTATTTCTGGCCCACCCTTAGGAAGGATGCCGAGGAATTCGCAAGGAAGTGCAGAAAGTGCCAGGAATTTGCCCCTCTTCAGCTCCTCCTGGCCCAAAGGTTGCGCACGATCACAGCTCCATGGCCCTTCGCCATATGGGGGCTAGATCTGGTGGGTCCATTCCCTCAAGCCAGTGGCCAGAGGAGGTTCCTGCTGGTCATGGTAGACTATTTCTCAAAATGGCTGGAGGTGAAGGCATTGGCGAAGGTGACGTCTCAGGTGGTCAAAAGCTTCATATGGGAGGAAATCATCTGTAGGCATGGGCTCCCCCTGGCCATTGTTACGGATAACGGACCGCAATTCGCCAGCAGAGAGTTCGTAGATTTCTGCATACGACTAGGCATAGCTCTTCGGTTTGCCTCAGTGCATCATCCTCGAAGCAATGGGCAGGTGGAAGCCGCGAATAAGGTCATCGTGAATCTCTTAAAGAAAAAGGTAGAAAACTTGAGGGGAAGCTGGGTGGAGCAGCTCCCCTCCGTCCTCTGGGCCTTAAGGACCACGCCAAGTTCCGCCACGGGGGAGACGCCGTTCAAACTTTCCCATGGCTCTGAGGCCGTCATACCTGTTGAGTTCGAGGTTGAGTCACCTAGAGTAGCTGCGGCAAGGAGGGGAGATGAGGAGTGGCTGGTAGATAATGGGGAGGAGCAAAGGCTCTCCCTCGATTTGGTGGAAGAGCTTAGAGAGCTGGCGTCTATCCGACAGGAGGAGGTCAAGCGCCGGATGTCAAGATATTTTGATAAGCACGTCAGGGTCAAGCAGTTTGAGAAGGGAGACTTGGTCCTCAAGAAAGTGGATGCCGCAGGAAGAGGGGCTTCGGTAGGGAAGCTCAACCCCAACTGGGAAGGTCCTTTTATTGTAAAAGAAGTTTTGAAATCAGGAGGGTATCACCTCCAAGATGTAAACGGGACGCCCTTCGATCGCGCCCGAAGCGGCGACGACCTAAAGCGTTTCTATCCTTAATACTTTTGTTCATGTTCATTATCTATTCTGAATGAGATGTAGTTTTCTTTGTTTTTCTCTCTCACTTTCCAATGTTAGCCAACCCGGCAAGGCCTTCTGGTACTGCCATACAGTTTCAAGTAGCTGTCCCCTCAAAGCAGGAAGATTTTATTTTGGAGAAGAGACCCCGAGAAGACCCGCTGTCCAGGCTACCATCGAGCCGGCAGGTCTGTTGGCTCACTCGGTGGTTGGAGTTGGTTTTGGAGAAGAGACCCCGAGAAGACCCGCTGTCCAGGCTACCATCGAGCTGGCAGGTCTGTAGGCTCACTCGGTGGTTGGAGTTGGTTTTGGAGAGGAGTCCCCGAGAAGACCCGCTGTCCAGGCTACCATCGAGCTGGCAGGTCTGTAGGCTCACTCGGTGGTTGGAGTTGGTTTTGGAGAGGAGACCCCGAGAAGACCCGCTGTCCAGGCTACCATCGAGCTGGCAGGTCTGTAGGCTCACTCGGTGGTTGGAGTTGGTTTTGGAGAGGAGACCCCGAGAAGACCCGCTGTCCAGGCTACCATCGAGCTGGCAGGTCTGTAGGCTCACTCGGTGGTTGGAGTTGGTTTTGGAGAGGAGACCCCGAGAAGACCCGCTGTCCAGGCTACCATCGAGCTGGCAGGTCTGTAGGCTCACTCGGTGGTTGGAGTTGGTTTTGGAGAGGAGATCCCGAGAAGACCCGCTGTCCAGGCTACCATCGAGCTGGCAGGTTTGTAGGCTCACTCGGTGGTTGGAGTTGGTTTTGGAGAGGAGACCCCGAGAAGACCCGCTGTCCAGGCTACCATCGAGCTGGCAGGTCTGTAGGCTCACTCGGTGGTTGGAGTTGGTTTTGGAGAGGAGACCCAGAGAAGACCCGCTGTCCAGGCTACCATCGAGCTGGCAGGTCTGTAGGCTCACTCGGTGGTTGGAGTTGGTTTTGGAGAAGAGACTCCGAGAAGACCCGCTGTCCAGGCTACCATCGAGCTGGCAGGTCTGTAGGCTCACTCGGTGGTTGGAGTTTGTTTTGGAGAAGAGACCCCGAGAAGACCCGCTGTCCAGGCTACCATCGAGCTGGCAGGTCTGTAGGCTCACTCGGTGGTTGGAGTTGGTTTTGGAGAGGAGACCCCGAGAAAACCCGCTGTCCAGGCTACCATCGAGCTGGCAGGTCTGTAGGCTCACTCGGTGGTTGGAGTTGGTTTTGGAGAAGAGACCCCGAGAAGACCCGCTGTCCAGGCTACCATCGAGCTGGCAGGTCTGTAGGCTCACTCGGTGGTTGGAGTTGGTTTTGGAGAGGAGACCCCGAGAAGACCCGCTGTCCAGGCTACCATCGAGCTGGCAGGTCTGTAGGCTCACTCGGTGGTTGGAGTTGGTTTTGGAGAGGAGACCCCGAGAAGACCCGCTGTCCAGGCTACCATCGAGCTGGCAGGTCTGTAGGCTCACTCGGTGGTTGGAGTTGGTTTTGGAGAGGAGACCCCGAGAAGACCCGCTGTCCAGGCTACCATCGAGCTGGCAGGTCTGTAGGCTCACTCGGTGGTTGGAGTTGGTTTTGGAGAGGAGACCCCGAGAAGACCCGCTGTCCAGGCTACCATCGAGCTGGCAGGTCTGTAGGCTCACTCGGTGGTTGGAGTCGGTTTTGGAGAGGAGACCCCGAGAAGACCCGCTGTCCAGGCTACCATCGAGCTGGCAGGTCTGTAGGCTCACTCGGTGGTTGGAGTTGGTTTTGGAGAGGAGACCCCGAGAAGACCCGCTGTCCAGGCTACCATCGAGCTGGCAGGTCTGTAGGCTCGCTCGGAGATTGGGAAAAGGGGCAACAAATGAGTGGGGGTTTCATAAATCGAGCAAAGGCAGAGTCCTTGTCCTAAAGGAAGAAGAGGAGGGAGGAGTCGGTCCCTCAAGATCCTCTCGCGCCAAGGGTGCCCAGGGGCAAGGCGAGTGGAAGGGTACATGACTATTCGCACCTAGAGTAAGGGGTCTGCTCTTCGGCCAAAGGGCGAGAAGAGGAGTACCTTCGTCTCGCAAACGAAACTAAGCATAATGGCGATTCGAGACCCACTCGCGCCTGGGGTGTCCAGAGGTAAGGCGAGAGGGAGTGATACGTCCCTGCGCGAGAGCACTGAGGGCCCGCCCACTCGCGCCACAGGTAAAGCTAGCCCCTCTATCGGTAGGCGAGACAAGTCGTGATCTCGTTCCGCAAAATGAAGAGAGGGTAGGCATACAGGAAAGATGAAAAGAAGGGCCTTAAAAATAAAATATGTATCATCCACAAAAAGAGGCTGTAATACAAAATGCCTCAGTAATAAGTGTCCAAAAGAAAAAAGGGGGGGGGGAGAAGAGGAGTATACAAAAAAAACACTGTAAAACAAATCCTCTATTCTTCCGCGCTGGAGGACGGGCCGTCTTCCTCCTCGCCATAAATCTCGGGTACCAGGTCGCGGGCAGTGACCTCCTCGCAGCCTTCCCTGATGACCTCCATCTCCTTCATCATTTTCACGATTAGTTCGGCGGTCCGGATATTGGCATCTTTGCAGAGTTCCACGACCTCAGCATGAGAATAATGAGAGGGAGGAGGTTGGGGAATCACCACACGAGAAGGCGAGAGAGCAGCCTCCTGAAGTCGAGTGATCTCGGACTCCATGCCTTTAACCTCCCCTTCCAGAGCGGCTATGCGCGAGTGCATCCTGTCGGCCGTCTCGGCATCCTGCGAGAGGTTTATTTATTAGAGGGAGTTGAAGGTGGACAAAGAAAGGGAAGGAATCGAGAGTGGAGAAACTCACCACACCACCCCGAGCTTTGGCGAGAAGGTTTTCGGCCACGGCCAACCGTTTCTCAAGATCCACAGACTTCTCGCGCTCGGCCGCCAGAATCGCCTCTGAATCCCTCCAGCTCTTGTTATTGTAAATCAGACGGCGTGAGACCTGGTGCGAGAGCTCTAGCGAGCGCAGTTGGGATTGCGCGGCCCTCAGGATCAAGTCCCGCGAGGGAGGCTCAGCGGCGGGTTCTCGCTCTGCGCCACTGTAAAGGCCAAAGCCCAGAGAAAAGGCATGAGCCGTAGGTTGGTCTCGCTCTATCCAGGGGGGAAGGAGGGTAGAGATAGAGACCCGGTTCGCCTCTTTGTCCCATATCAGGGTTGGCTCGCCAGCAGCATCCGGGATCGCCGGGCCCATATTGAAGTTCAGATGGGTGGAAGGAGCCGGGCGGCTGGAAGAGCCCACCTCGCGAGTAGGAGATTTAGAGGGGAGGGTGTCAACAAGAGAATCAGGTTGACCCGTCCCGCCAATCGGCGAGACAGCCCGCTGACCGAGAAGTCGAGAAGGGGATTGGGGAGATTGGGACCCCAAAGAGATGGGGGATAAGGATCCTGACACGTCTACCATCCCAGCAGGAACTTGCTTCGCCTTTCCAGAGGGAAGAGGCGCTCCTTTCTTGACCTTTGTTTTCTTGGAAGGACTCTGGCGAGATGGGGCGGAGCCTTCGGCAGGTCTTTTCTTCAGAGAGGGGGGTAAGTTTTCTCTCGCCGCTTCAGCTGCCATCGTGGCGAGGGCGACATCTTTGGAAGGTTTGATGTTGCTTTTGTAAGGCGGGCGAACAGGAACATTTCTTTCTCCTGGAAAAGGCGAGACAATGCGTTCACAAAACCTACTCGTTAGACCTGGATGAAAATAAGAGGACCCAGCGTTTACCTTCGCCTGGAAGCACAGGAAGGAGAGAGTCGAGGCCCCGCCTCAGGAACTGAACCTCGAAGTTCTTGCCAATGAAAAAGTCACAGAGAAGCTTGTCCGTGCCACTAACCTGGGGAGTGGTATAGAACACCTCGGCTGGCGACACGGGCGCCAGCGGAATGCCACCCATGTTGCCGCGAATAAAGACGAAGCGAGTAAGCCAGTGATGATTCTTGTTAGGCGTCTCGCAAACCTTGAGACCCTGCCCCGTGAAATAGGAAACGCCGTCGGCATTGGCATGGTAGACAAAAAGCTTGCGGAAGGAGTTCAGGCTGAACTCGATTCGCTCCCGGCGCATGTAGCAGGCGAAGGCAACGAGTACCGAGATAGCGTTTGGGTTCAGCTGCGCAGGAACAGTCCCGAAGTACTTGAGAACCTGTTTCACTTCTGGCCAGAGGGGCAACCTCAGGCCCGCTTCGAAATGCGGGACGGGGAAGGCAAGTTCACCGGGATAAAAAGTGTTGATCGACTCGCCCACCTTTGGAGGGCGTGACTCAAAACCTTCCGGCAAGAAATCGCGAGTAAAGGCGTTGTAGTCCTCCTCGGAAATCCGGCCGGGAGGAAAATCATGGTCACCAAACCGCCTCCCGCATCGGCTTCGCCCCTCGCCTTCTTCAGCCTTCTTTTTCCCCATTCTGGACAAAGAGAGCGAAAGGGGGGATGCGAGAAGAATAGGCGAGACGAGGCGCCGACAGGATCAGCTCGCGAGGGAAGGAAGAGAGAGGTAAGGTTTAGGGCGCCGAGACAAATCGAGAGCATGATCCGGGCCCCAGGGATAGGGGGTATTTATAGCCCGTTGGGTAAAGAGAAAAATACGAAGAGACAAAAAATATATAGTGTAAAGGAAGGGGAAGAGGCGGCCGTCTTTTTCTCTCTCCTAGTCTCGATTGGTGTAACCTAACGTGAGTCCCAGGCCGGGGACGAGACAGTATCATAAAAATACAATAAAAATAAAAAGAAAAAGTGATGATTTAAGCATAGATGTGACGCGCGAGTCACAATGTAGAAAAGCACTGTACTAGAGGTAAAAATTATCAAAGGAACTACTAAAAGATGTTATTAAGCAGACCCATTCAGTAGATCCAAAGAGTTCGGGCGGTAGCCGCGAGAGGAAACGTTATTACAAAACGAAGAACAGTACAAAGAAAATAAGGGCGTGAGGCGGCGCGAGGGATTCAATCCTTATGCCACCGCCAGCGCCCCCCACCGCGAGACCTCGCGCTGGGAGGACGGTGGGGGAGGTGAAAAGCACGAGCTGCATCTACACCACGGCGCGCGAGACGAAGTTGTTGGTCGACCTCATTCAGAATCGCCTGGGGGTCGGTCTCATCTATCTCAATGTCAGCATCAACTTCAGAGGTCAAGCGAGCAACCTCCACCTCTAACCAATCAATCTGTCGGTCAGCCGTTTGCTTGTCTTTCTCCAACTCTTGAATCATGATCGCGTGTTTTCGGAACATCTCGGCCACCCTGCGCTTCATCGCCAGCGGATCCATAGGGTCGCCAAGGTAATCTTCTATCTCGTCCATAGGAGGAGGAGGCGAGGAGACCGCTCGCCTCGGGCGCTCCTCAGTAGGCGAGTCTTCGGCAGATGAGTCTACTCGCACATCTGCAGAGCCAAAAAAGGATGAGGGCAAAAAAGAATGAGGGCCATAATCAAAGGTGGGCCGCCCGAGAGGCCAGAACCCAGGGCAGAAGATTCCTAACCAGAGTGGCGAGAGGTCCCAGCGACATGGGAAGGCTCGCCATCTTTCCCACCAAGAGTAGAGGGAAGAGTGGAAGGAGGAGGCGAGACAGAGCTTAGACGATGGTTGGCGAGATGAGTTTGTCCGCTACTAGACTGACCGTGGGGTGCGTGACTTTTCTGAAAACCAACAACAAAAGGAGCAGTGAAAGATAGATAGCGAACAGGGGAGGTGTACAAGGATCTTACCTCTTTTTCCTGGGGAAACGATGGTGTAGGGGGGATGCGTCTCTCCGGGGGATCCGGTAAGAGTCCTCCCGACGGGGGGACCAGATCAGTTGTTCTCACCTTCTTCGGGCGAGAAGAAGAGGGTGGTGGTGAGGAAAAAGTACGAGCAGGAATTAGGTTTAAGGCAGCCGCGCTCGCCTTGTTCCGCTGGCGCACCAACGCGATACGATCACGAAAGCTTTTGCTAAGAGACATATCAGCAAAGTGGAGGTGGCTAAAACGAAGAGAGGAGGCCTGTCGCACTTGGGGAGGATCCCAGTATTTATAGACTCAGGGGGGGGGAATCCCACCCGAAAAAGATTTCGCTTTAAAGTCGCTGAGATGACGTGAGCCTCGGTTGGACTTTTCTTTTCGGGCTTGGACAACCCCGAAAAGAGCGGGGATTGTGTACAACCTCGGGCTCACGGGAGGGAACTCAGCAGAGAGGGGATTAGAAGAATCCTCAAGAGGAGATAAGGCCCTAGGCGAGAGGGGCCCGAAGCAAAGACCACTCGCACTAAGCGAGAGGGGCCAAAAGTGGGTCCACTCGCAATAGGCGAGAGGAGCCCAAAAGTGGGTCCACTCGCAATAGGCGAGAGGAGCCAAAAGGTGGGTCCGCTCGCGCTACGCAGGAGGAGCCAAAGTTGAGTCCGTTCGCCTGGCAGGTGGGGGTCAAAGGAAGATTTTCTATAGGCCGACGGAGGGTCTCGCCTGCAAGGTAATCCTTTTCAGCCGCAAGGTGGTCCTCTCGCCAAGCATCGGGTCGGCAGGAAGAGATAAGGCTGGTTCAGCAATTGGGTGGGAACCGGTTCACTTGGCAAGCGGTTCATCCTTTTTGGCCTTTTTTACTCTTTTACCCTCGGTGGTCTGCTCATAGCCCTTCAGAACAGCGGAGTTTGGCTGTTGGCAGACCCAACCCAGGGTATTCAGGTAATTTCACAGGTGCTTGCTTTGGTTATTTGCAGTTCAAATCCTGAAGCCTATAAATAGACCGGTAAGGTGTCTGAGAAGAGGAGGATGTGGAACCTTCTTTTTCCTTCTCACTCAGGCACCTAGCTCAGCACTGGCTAGGGAGGGGAAGGATTCTAGTCCTTCCGGGTGAGCGGTGGGACCTCCGAGCTGAAGCTCCCGGTCTGTTCCTTTAGGTGTCTTGTTGGGAGCGTGGTTCAAAGAAAGTAAGCGTGGGTTGCAACCTTAGATCCGAGCTTTTAGGAGAAACTAGTTCGACTGGTTTCAACAGCGTGTGTAACACCTCCCCTGTAATGACCGTATAATATGGGTCCGACCGGGGCCCCACAACATACAGACATCACAGCTTTAGCATTATAAGATGATATTTACTACCCGATCTCAAATCTCAGAACAAAACACAGCGAAAACAAGCCAAACAACTAGAAGTTATCCACCACTAACACGAGTATCAAATGGGTTTAACGCCTTACACAAAAAGAGTCCAAAACATAAAGACCACAAGGTCAATCATCAACGTGCAAAAGCACTCCTAAACTGCCTCGGCGTGCAAGCCGGACAATGTCGAAAACATGGATCATACAATCACAGGAAGCAAACCAAAAATGCAGCAACACTTCATGAGGCTTAAGGCTTTTCGCCTGGCACACTAGCTATCGCTTGCGATCCTTGCCCTGTAAAGATTTGAAGTAACGTAGGTCAGCAAAGGCTGACCTCTACTGTGTAACTAACACATCTCCTCCCGGCCACCCCTAACGGACCCCGGGATACCTCTCCAACCTGCAAGTCAACACTCTGTATGTCATATACATAAATATATAAAGCTTTAAAACAGGTTTGGATATCTCATACAACAAACACATTTTCTATGTTGAGAACAGTGTGAAAGGGGCCTACTATGTAACATGTATGCAAACTCGGGCTTCGCTCAAGGCACCCTATCTCGTATGCATCTAACACATCATCAAACAACTGGGTACTTCCGTTTCCCTATTGGCATAAAGCCGCAAACAAAAGGGGACTACATTGTCCCTAACGTCCCTAGCGTCGTTACACGAAAATCTTGCAAAGGCCCCACCCGCTCATGGGTCTTAAACCTCGGGCTTGCCTGCAAATTCTGACTCTTCACGTCAGGATTCCGTCTCGCACACAAACCGATTCTAAGAACCCTTGCTGGACCCCACCCACTCATGGCTTCATTATTCGGGCTTGCCCTACGCACGACGTTCTCGTCAGTCTCACAGAAGGTGACTAGTCTCGCCGGGACACTCTCCCCACATGACTTGCACGTCACGGGATAGTCAGCCGACTACGGAGACGTAGTCACGCCTTAGCACAGCACAACCATATACTTTCCCACCCTAATCCACCATTTGTACTGTAACGCTCCCGCGCACCAAGGAAACCATCTACCGCCAAAGCGAAGCTAATCTTGTCCGGTTCCGGCTACGAGTACTCACACAAGAAAAGAGGGAAAAACGCATACATCACAACAGCATCTTGCCGCAACAGATTTTTTACCAAATCCTCAAGGCTCGCTATGCAACATCACCGAGTCGGACTAATGGTCGCGACTACGGCTTCACCCACAATGCCTAATCCACTAACGGAGCGGATCTCTAATGCAAAATCATGTCGGGGACGGACACAATCGACCCGGAGGTTCCTCTTGAACCATGACAACCCAAACCCCTCTCATTTGAGAGATCTGGAGCTCAAATCTGAAAAGAAAAGATGTTAAACGTGCATCCTAAAACCAAGAGGAGAAGTGTCGTTACCTTACGACCTCTCTTCCTAGCCATGAAGAAACTTGGTTGGATGAACACCACCGCAATGATCTTGCCTTCACGGATCTGGACTCCGCTCATGAAACGGGGCTTCGAAGCTTCACCGGCGGCCGGAGTTGACCTCCTTCTTCCTCCTAGTTCTCCCTTCTCTCTAAGCTTTTAGAAAGAGGATGAAGATGAGAAATGAGGGTTTGAAAACCCTATTCCCGGCCTTAAGTCCAGCAAAGACCACCCACAACCCTTGGGTCCCAAAAGAACGAAACAGACGACCACGATTCGCCCTGAAAATAAACTTCCTGGGTCGAACACGGCTTGTGACACGCCCGTGTCCAAGGCTGTGTCTCTCATTCGCCGTCAAACCAGAAAATCCCGACCAGAACACGGCATGTGACACGACTTGGGACACGCCCGTGTCTCAAGTGACACGCCCGTGTCAAGGCCCGTGTCACGGCCCGTGTGTCCCAAACAACATAGGACCAAAATGTCCTGAGAATGACACGGCCATGTGACACGCCCATGTCACATGCCGTGTGCTAGACACGCCTGGGACACGCCCGTGTCCCTGGCCGTGTAACTTCCTCAGCACAAACCAGCAAACAAACTGGAGCAGGATACGACCATTGACACGCCCGTGTCTCAGGCCGTGTGCCCTCACTCAACACTGGAAAAGCGTTGAGTGCTCAGTGAGGCGTTGAGTGACCAACACTCCCCTGGGACACGCCCGTGTCCCAAGCCGTGTTCCCTGTCTCCACACTCGTCGACCGAAATTTCGCCGACAAGACGATCTCATTGATCTCAAGCACGATACGCCCGTGTCACAGGCTGTGTCAGCTTTGCCAGAACCCATCTTGGCCTGAAACATGTCATCGGTTCCTCTTTCAAGTTTTTAGGGTGTTACAATTCCTACCCCCTTAATAGAATTTCATCCCGAAGTTTAAATATAGAAAGTATACAGAACTTAAACGGTACCTGAGAAGAAAAGCCCGGGATACTCCTCAAGCATGGCCAGCTCTCGCTCCCACAAAAGCTCCTCGCAACCACAGTTGTCCCAACGAACTTTTACGAGTTTAATCTCCTTGTTCTGCAACTGCCGAATCTCTGAATCTTTTATACTTATTGGACGAACTCACGCCCTCAAGTCCTCTTCTATCAGCACTGCTGCCGATTCGATCACCATGCTAGCCTCTACCAAAGCTTTCCTCAAGACGGAGATATGGAAGACATCGTGTAATCCACTCAGCTCCGTGGACAACGCCAATCGGTACGCTGCTTCTCCCACCCGTTCTATAACCTCGAACGGTCCCAAAAACCTCAGACTCAACTTCTTGAGTTGGCGAATCCGCGAAACGCCTTTGAACGGCTTGATCTTTAGATAAACTCAGTCGCCTACTGTGAACTCCACATTCATGTGGCGAGCATTAAAATATTTCGCTTGCCGATCTTGAGCTACCCTCATGCGCTCTTGAATGGTTCGCACCAACTCACAAGCGTCAGCTATAACTTCTTTCCCCAAAAGCTTGGTGTCTCCCGCCTCTGTCCAAGACATCGGTGTTCGACATCGTCTCCCATTCAAAGCTTCGTATGGCGCCATCTTTATACTTGCTTGGTAACTATTGTTATATGCGAATTCTACCATGAAGAGATAATCCTCCCATTTCTTATCGAAGTCAAGAGTACACATTCTCAGCATATCCTCCATAGTACGGTTCATTCTCTCGGTCCGCCCATCAGTTTGAGGATGTAAGACCGTACTGAACTTGAGCTTCGTGCCCAGGCTTTTCTGCACCAATCTCCAATCCTTAGACGTGAAATGTCCATCGCGATCACTAACTATGCTCTTCGGAATCCCATATAGTCGCACAATGTTGCGAACGTACAATTCCACCAGCTTCTCAACGCTGTCCTCCTTCCGATTTGGGATGAAGTGTGCAACTTTCGTCAAGCAATCCACGATCACCAAAATTGCGTCGTTACCCTGCTGCGATTTAGGTAACCCATGCACAAAATCCATGGAGATATCATTGAATTTCCACCCTGGGATAGGAAGAGACTTCAAAAACCCGCTCGGCTTCTGACACTCGGCCTTCACCAAGGCACAAGTTTGGCACTAACTCACATACAAAGCTACGTCCTGCTTCAGACCAGGCCACCAGTAGGATTTCTTCATATCCAAGTACATCTTTGTACTACCCGGGTGAATGGAGTTCTTTGTGAAGTGGGCCTCAAACATCAACTCCTCACGGAGCTTGTCAAACTGCGGTACACAAATCCTCCCGCCCTTCCTCAAGATCCCATCAATCATCTCCCAGGCGCTACCCTAGCCCTTTTGAGTTTCCTCCACGTATGGTTGGAACTCCGCATCCAAACGGGTCGCTTCCCGAATACGATCGCACAAATCGTTCTGCATTTCAATCCAGTTCAACCGAGCCACATTAGACTCGCCTTTGGTCGCACACTCTATGCCGAGGGACTCCTAATCCCGCCTCAATTTCTCATCATGAGCTTCGATCCAATTTCCTTGCCCAGAGTATTTTCTACTCAATGCATCATCAACCACATTGGCTTTGCCTAGCGTGTATTGAATCGCCACATCGTAGTCCCCAAGGAACTCAACCCACATACGTTGCCGCATATTTAAGTCCTTCTGATCTAGGAGATACTTCAGACCTTTGTGGTCCGTGAAGATCTCCACTTTCGCACCATAAACGTAGTTCCACCACAATTTTAGTACAAAAATTACCGCCGCCAATTCCAAATCATGGATGAGGTAGTTTCTCTCGTGAGGCTTCAACTGCCTAGACCCAAAGGCGATCACACTGTCATGTTGCACCAAAACGCACCCCAAACCGCATCTGGATGCGTCGCTGAAAATTTAAAATCCTTCAGTACCCTTCGGCAGACTTAGGATTGGCGTCGTCATCAGCCTTTCCTTCAGGGTATCAAACACCTGATTGCACTCTTGTGTCCACACGAACTTCTGATCCTTACGAGTTAGTGAAATGAGGGGTAGAGCTATCCGCGAAAAGTTTTCCACGAGCCTTCGTTAGTACCGGCTAGTCCAAGAAAACTCCGGACTTCCGCCACGGTCCTCAATACTGGCCAATCTTTGATGGCTTCCACTTTCATTGGATCTACTGTCACCCCATCCCCACTAATCACATGGACCAAAAACGTCACTTTCTCCAACCAGAATTCGCACTTGGATAACTTTGCATAAAGCTGGTTCTCTCTCAACACTTGCAACACTATCCTCAAGTGAGTCTCGTGCTCCGCTTTCGACTTGGAATAAACAAGGATGTCATCAATAAAGATGACTACAAACGAGTCCAAGTATTTGCGAAATACTCGGTTCATCAAGTCCATGAATACGGATGGTGTGTTCGTCAGCCTGAATGACATCACCGAAAACTCAAAGTGACCATACCTCATGCCAAATGCAGTCTTGGGTATGTCTTCATCTCGAATTCGTAACTGGTAGTATCCTAACTTCAAGTCTAACTTGGAATACACCACCGACCCCACCAACTGGTCGAACAGATCGTCTATCCGAGGAATCAGATACTTATTCTTGATAGTCAGTTTGTTCAACTCACGGTAGTCTATGCACAACCGCATACTACCATCCTTCTTCTTTACGAATAACACTGGCGCTCTCCACAGTGAAGTACTGGGTCTGATATACCCCTGCTCCAAAAGCTCATGTAACTGAATTTTAAGTTCAGCCAACTCCTTTGATGTCATCCTAAAGGGAGGACGTGACACCGGCCTAGCCTCTGGCACTAACTCAATAGAGAACTCAATCTCCCATCGAGGAGGTGCTCCTGGAAGCTACTCAGGAAACATGTCTTCGAACTCTGCCACTACGGGTACTTCTCCAAGAGATAACCGGAAAGGCTAACCTCCAACAATGCGACAAGGGCTACACCTCCTTGGTTAACTGCCCGAACTAACTGCATGGCCAAAACTAGGGAACAGTCCACTCCGTAAAGACCCTCAAACTTGACTTCTGCTTGCCCTTCGCCCCTCAGGGTTACCACCTTGGACAGGCAGTCAATACTGACACGCTGCTCTGCTAGCCAGCCCATCCCTAATATTACTTCAAACTCAGCCAATGGTAAGACCGCCGCTATCAGCACGAAGTCGACTCCGTATAATCTCCAACATATACATCATTTAGCCCTGGTAGTCATGGATGACCCATTGGGCATGCACACTTTCAACTCTGCGTCTGTTGAGAAAGACTCAACTCCAATCATCCGGATAAAGCTTTCTGCAAGGAAGGAGTGCGACGCTCCCATATCAAACAGTACCCTAGCGGAGTACCCAGAAACTATCACAAAGTCAAAACACATGCAACAAATATAAACGGCTTGAAAGCATGAAAACCCAAGGTGGAAGTTAAACTCTCATACCTATCACCAAATCGGGTTGACAGATCGCTTCTTGTTGCCCGAGGTTATAGGTGTAAGACCCCATTTTTTTTTAAAACACCGGGGTCTTAGGCCCAGAACCGCCCCTTTGCGGTGACACCTTCACGCCCCAGAAGGCCGTCACTACAAAGCGTCGATCCTGCCGGCCAAATCGATCATAACCGCAGCAAGGAAATAGAGAACAACCAGTCCACAGAGATCACATATATAGAAATAAAAGTCTCCACGAAGGGAGAGTCCACAAAATATAAATGTACTGAAAATAAGGTCTTAAGCCCGATACATCAAATCCTCACTACATAGTCACTCAAGCGGAAGTAAAGTAAAACACAACTAGAATCAGGGACTCACAGTCCCAGCTGTCTGAACTCCTGAGCTAGATTGCCCCATCTCCAAGCGCACCGGTCTCTGGGGCTGCTCCCCCGTGCTGGGCTATACGATTCCCTAAAATGATGCGGTTCGAAAACCGTTAGTCATAAAGACTAGGCCCTATCATCCCCTACCCCTTCCCCCATGACTCCTAAGTACCGAGCGGAGAGGAAGAAAGGGAAGGACATGAAGGTGGAGATTATATCAAAAGAAACAGGTGGCGGTGGAACTAATCTAGCAATTCTATAATAAATAATGGCAATAAGACGAAATATGAAAAGTAACCTTCACTTATGTGAGAACACATAAGCCAAGGGGTCTTCTACAAGGCTCTCATCGTATAAAAAGTCTCATACCAATTTATACGTTGGGGTGTCGGTTATCAAACAGTAGTATATATATATATATATATATATATATATATATATATATATATATATATATATATATCAAAAATGACCTTAATTTATAAACTTGCCCATACAAGCTTATAGACCAAGGGATCGTTTTGCAAGTCCTAAAGTATAAGCGTCTCATTCCACTTATACCTTAGGTGTCAGGGGTTAAATGCAATGATGATGTTATGACATGCAAGTGGGTATGAAGTGATCATGCAAGTGTAACTCACTCACCCGACTCTGTGCACACAAACCTTTAGTTCCCCCTTTCTAGAGCCGTAACCTCCCAGGATACCTCCGTAGTGACAGACGGAAGTGGTGGGTTGGGCCTCGCCCATCTCTAAACCAATAAAGCACTACCAGTCAGACCTATCGTACGCCTTAATGCTTGGTGTACGAAGCGGACTCCTGCGTACTCTTGTCGGCTGGCGCACCGGACTTCTGTTGGCGAAGTGTTAACCACACTTGCCGAGTCAGTGTATTGGCGTCGGTGCATCGACCCTCCAATACCGAAGACCCACCACCTTAATTTTCTTTCCCTTTTATGCACATGCAAATTTAACGTATTTAGAAAAAAAACCGAGCTGAAGCTCCCCAGACTAAAACGTCCGTCTCAAATAATCGAGCCGAAACTCCCCGGACCAAAACGTCCGTCTCTTAACTATCCATGCCGAAGCTCCCAACTATATTCATGTGTTATATGTGTTTGTGAAATGTGCAACCCTAATTACTAAGTTACTCTTTTCAGCTTGTTAATACAGTTTACGTTAACCCAGGACTGCCCCCGGTATTCCCTGTGAAGGGCTCTCAAGAGGCACTAGGAACTATGATGTGATTATGCTCATCGTTCCCTTTTGCAAGGTACTTATTATTATTGGTTGATTCCCTTACCCATTACCTTCTCATGTTACGATAGACTATCCTAGTGTGATTTTTAACCTTCCTCTCTTCGGGAAAGACGATCTTTCGTCGAACCCGAGCACCTCTTAACTCTAGCCAACACCACTTCTCACTAACCATCCCATCCTTATATGATGAACACTTTCACATCCATCCAATTCAGCAGATTAACTAACTCCAACGTTGTGCCCCCTCATATCCTATGACTGTTAACACAAATTGCTAATTGCAGGCTATTTTATGCCATATGTCGAACCGGATAGGAAATGATCCAATACTCATCCAAATGCCCTAACTTATTTACTAGAGGTATATCATGATATAATTAGCCTATAATCAGAAAATTATATTTTTTTCCTAATTTATCTGGCATTTAATTAATTTTCTTAAAAATTCCAAGGGCTACCGGTTTGAACATGAACTACCCTAAGTACTCATGAAAGATGTCCAACAAAATTATTATAAATATTATGTTATCTCAATATGATAAATACAAAGTATCACAATTTTTCAATCAACAAAAGGGCACTAAAACCATTTCTGCAATATTTTCTATCTTTCGTTATTTATGAATCTATTGTGATGTGGTAAAACCCCTGGATTAGGAGTATGGAGAATATCTATCCAAAAATTATAAATTAATTATACTATGCAGATACAACCTTAAAAATAGCATTGGTCAAGTTTCATAATTTTTCAGCAAGTGTTAATATCTAAATAAATTAATTATCAAAAATCTCTATAAGGTAGATTTGTAAAGAAAGTGCAGTAACTAAGATTTTAAAAATCATGAATAAATGTCTACAAGCATATAATGTCCTGAAATTCTCAATTCTTAAGTCTCATAATTTTTCAACAGCAATATCATCCATAATTAATTTTTAAACCATAAAACCCTTTTTTTAATATTTGTGAATGAAGTACTAGATTAGGCTCTGTTTGGGGGGACTTATTTTCTCCGGTCAAGCGGTTACGACCGCATGGATCAGACCTTAATTGAGGTCCAGTTCATGCGGTTGTAACCACTTGACCGGTGAAAATAAGTCCCCCCAAATAGAGCCTTACTCAACTAAAAATTATACAAAAATTCAGGAGCAACCATTCCGACCTAAAACATTTACTTCTAATATTTCATGGGATTTCAATGAACAGAAAAATCTAAATACTTAAAATGTCAATTAGGGCTATAGCAATCTTTACAAATGAAGTGCTAGAAATAAACATCAGAAAATTCCAGTAAAATTATTATAGATTCTACAAATTCCAAAACTCACTCTACCCAAGTTTCACAGCTTTTAGATAATGTTTAGTGACTGGTTTTACTTATTTGAGATTTTATCTCTAAACTAAGGTTAGGGTTTTGAGGTATCTAACTATCTCCAAATCCTTCGAGATTCCATCCAGATGATTTATATTATGCTATCGTCGACTCTACTGAATTTCAAGGCAATACGAGGGCTTTTGCCCCCATGTCCTTCACAACCCTCAAAACCCTCCCTTTAGGGTTTGAGTTTGGATCCTAGAGTAAATCAACCTTAAACCACACCATTTTTCTCCAAGTGGGTTATAGTGGTCCTACCAAGTCAGTGGTCAAAATCACAGCCTATGTTGAGGTGATTTGACCACTCAAACATCAAAAATAGCTCTTTGACATAAATAGCCCTATAAGCGTATACCTAGAGTTGGATCAATACCTGACCAAAACATCTACAAATGAGATGAAAATTTTACCAGAGACCTAAAATACCCTCTAAGACAATCAACCCAAATTTGGGAGAGTTTTAAGATATTTAGAACACCTAATTAATTTATTCATAGATTATTAAATTTTTACAAAAACTATAGAAATATGTTCTCCAAAAATTCCAATTTTTGGATATGTTCTAGGTATAGGTAAGATTGACCCGTATACAAAATTTCAAGTCATTTGGATGGCTGGATTGGTGGGGGCACTCAAAACAAGATCTGATCAATCCTATGTATAGACCCCACCAAAATGGGTGTTGTGATCAAACCACTTACCCAAATGAGTTCAAACAAATTTTAAATTATACTAGACTTCACGGGCTACAACTTTTGTGACTGGACATTATTCCTAAATTGGCCTTTAAGGGCTTCATTTGGTAATATCAAAAAGTGTGTTAAAAAGGGGATAATAATTCATTATAATTAATAAATGAATAATAATAAAATTTATTGTTCATCTTCCTTACCAAACAGAACCCGTAAAAATGCCCTAAATAACTTTAGCTTTCCAAGCGGATTTCCCGTCCACCCAGCCATCTCCCTGGCCGGCCACCACCACCACCACCTCTGTTGAGGTGAGGGCTACTGTCAGGGGGCGGCACGACCGCCGGAGAGGCCGTTTCCGGCGAACCCGACCACCATGTTTTTTTGGAAAAAGCCATGGAAATGAAAACTTGGATCGGCTCAATTGAGTCCGATTCTTGTCCTAAACGATTCCTACGGTCTACCCACGAAAGAAGGAGTAGATGAGGACCTTGTTTGCGGTTTGGAGACGAGCCGATCGTCGGAAAGTCATTAGCGCGGTGGTGGCGTCGTCGTAATTCTCCTACAACACTGTACAAAGTTCCAATCCGTCGGGTTAGGGTGGAAACTTCATTTCTAAGTCTAGGGAGTCTTTTAAGAAGGCTAGATGGGAGAGAGGAAGGGTCATGGCTTCAAGCCATTTATGGACATGAAGGATAATTTCGGCCATGCCTTGGGTTCACCGTTTCCAGCCTTGAACAACCTTGAAAACCCCTTGAACTTCTCCTATTTCAGCAAGGGAGATGAATCCATTCTTTGGAAATGAAGGGAGAAGTCCCTTGGCCTCCCTTGGCCATGAATGACTCTCTTTCTCACTTTCTCTCTCCTCCATTAAAGGGCACATGGAGTTTTCTCTCTCCTCATCATCATGAACGAATTTGTTCATCTCCCTAGCCTATTAGCCCAAGTGGGGGAAAATGGGCTTGAGCTTGGGTTAACCCATTTGGGCTAATTTGACTTAACCTTAAAGTAGAGTTGACCTTGGTCAACATGACCATTTGGGTTGACCCCAATGGGTCCTTGATGACTCATTGGCCTCCCCTAAGGTCTATGTAGGGTTGGGTAGGGTGACTTGGCACCTTGGAGGTCACTTGACCCTTATTAAGGGCACTTTGACCACTTTAAGTGTTGAAGCCAAAAATGACCCCAACGAATGTTCACAAACCAAAGTGCAGCCGACGCCTACTTCTCTCTTATCTCGACCCTTGACTGGCTGCTAAGGTCAAAGGACTGACCCAAAGCCTCAGCTGGGAGGTCCCACCACACACCCGGAAGATCTCTGAGAGCTTCCCCTCCAAAGCCAAATGCTGGGCTGGGAGCTCCTCAGAAGGCACTAGAGTGGGAGAATAATGAAAGTCCTGCCTTCCAAAGAGCCCCTATGGGTCTTTTTATAGTCTTCCTTTGACCTGAAAATACTGAAATACCCCTGAGGAGTCTGCCAATAGCCGAATCCCGCTGTCCTCCCAAGGGCATTTGGGTAATTTCACCTCGGGATAATAATAAAATAATCCCCTTTACGAGCGCCGGGCCCTACCACGTGGGCCCACTTGGCGAGACCCCCGGCCTAGAAGGCTCTCGCTGGGTCCCCTCTAGGCCCGCCTTGGCGAGAACCCCTGCCAGGAAGGTTCTCGCGCTAGGTAGTCATGATGTTAATGCGAAAGAAGGTTCACCTAAGGCCTTCTCGCCTGTCCTGGGCGGGAGCTCTCACTAAGGCGGGAGCTTCCGCAGTCAGGCTCTCTGCTTCGGTCGGTCGACGATCTCTCCTGCCGGGAGCTCGACTATCTGCCCTGGTCGGTCGACGATCTCTCCTGCCGAGAGCTCGACTATCTGCCTTGGTTTCCTCAGCTTTCGCCTGCCCTTGGCGAGAGCTCCTACAGGACGAGAACTCCCCAAGTATGCCTTAGGGTTAACCCGAGGCTAGCCTGAGACTAGCCCAATCCTGACCATTGAAGCCTTTGGGTCCCTCCCAGCGAATATGGGGTTGTACACAATCCCCGCTCTTTTCAAGCTAGCCCTGCGCTCGACAAGACAAGTCCAACCCCCGAAATATTCGCTGGACACGTGCCAACTAACCAGGGGAATCTTTTGGTGGGTCCTACTGCGGCTATAAATATGCACCGATAGGCGACCATATGCCTCGCCCTTGAAATACTGTTTTTACGACTGAGCTCTCGCCCCTCGGGACCTTTGCGCGAGCTTACCATGCATCCCAAATGTGCTGCCAAACCGCTTCCGCAAGACCTCCAAGACCGATTAGCCGCTGCCCAAGCGCGGGCCTTGGCTAACTGTGCGGCGGTGGCTCCATGGTTAGCGAGAAAGACTTCCACCGCCGGGCCGTCCGAGCCGAAGAAGAAGGAAAAGAAAAGGGCGAAGGTGGTCCGGCGGGACCTTTCTCGCGAGAACAGGGATCCTCCTTCTCCCACTCCCAATCCTGCGGGGGATCCTTCTCCGCAGAAGGTAAGCCTTTTAACCGTTCCTATCGAGCTGATTGTGCACTGGATCCGACAGTTAACGTAAGCTTTCGCAGGAAGCCGCTCCTAACGATGGCGACGAGGTCCCGCCAAGTTCCTCGAACCTGCCCGCTCATTCACCCAAGGACCAAACGCGGGTCTTAGAGAGGATTCCTCCGGCCGAAACCGGAACGATAGGTACATTTTCCCTTGTCAGTATTTCGACCCGACCTTTTCTTTTCTGAACCGTCTTCTCGCAGTGCCAACTCCCGCCGACCCGGGTCTAACCACCCGGGAAAATGAAGCGAGAACCGTTGAAGTGCCTCCTGCGGTGGCCAATCCTATCCTGCAGGCGGGAGGGGCGGCCTCTGAACCTTCCGCTACCCTCAAGGATGCTGACCGTTCCTTGAGAGAAGACAACTCCCCTCCTGCTTCCGGCCAGGCCGGGATTATCGTGCGCGAGCCCTTCCGCCCGGGGCTGGGCAAGCCTCTTCACCTCCTTTATGGAACCAACGGAGGGGCCGGGCCTTCTCGTCTAACTTTGGTTGACGGTTCTCGCCCAGCCGCAGGTATGCGAAAACTTTTCTGGACTGTTGATTGTCATGCCTTGACCGAAATTCTCGTGTGTTTCTTTCGCAGGTGATCCTGGCTTGCGGTCGGGAGTCAACGAGGAAGGAGAAGAAGAGGAAGAAGAAGAAGAAGATGAAGAGTCCCCCCTCCCCTCGTCTGGCGAGATAGAAGAAACCTTGAACAGTGCTGGGAGCGCGAAGGGGAGAAGGAGGAAAATCTCGGTCATTTTGGCCAAGCTTATCCGGCGTGACCGTGCCCATACCGCCGCGGCGAAAGCATTCCGCGAATCCGTGGAGCAAAGGCTGGAGGCTCTGGAGCGGGATTTCTTCTTGGGCGAGACTGATTGCCCGGGAGGGCCTTCTGCCGAGTCTTCGCCAGGGAGGTGCATCTCGCAGATCCGGGATCATGCCAGGTGGATCAACCTTGGGTGTACCACCCTATCGTCCTACTTCAACCCGTTGGCGCCCCCAAGAACTAGGCGGCGAGAACGAGGACGATGGAGCTGGAAGCCCTATTAGCCTTCACGCTCTGAATCTCAATGTATCTCTTTTTTTTTCAATGTATCTGTAATAAACATTATTACCAATTAAGTTTTATCCAGCTTGCGCTAGCGAGGATCTCGCTTCTACTCATGTCTCTCTTTTCCTTTTCTTTTTATTGCTCTGCGAGGCTTTTTAATTAAGACGCTTACACCAATCTAGGATGCTTGCGCCAATCTAGGAGGTTTGCGCCAATCTAGGAGGCTTGCGCCAATCCAGGAGGCTTGCGCCAATCCAGGTAGTCGCGTCGAAACCCGAAACGACCGTTGACCGCTGCCATCCCGAGGGGGAGAACCGAGGCGCCGTTAGCCCGGATTCTGACCGCTGTACTCCGCTGTCACTTTCTCTCTCTGTCAGATGAATTCATGATGATTACGTTTTCTTATAAATAGAGAAGTCTACCAACCGCATTTACTTCTTCGATCCGGAACCTCAGCCTTCCCTCCCTGCTTTCGCGTTCTTGCTCTCGCTTCGACCCCTCTTCAGCTCTCGCTCTTACTCACAATCCAACCATGCCTGGCGAGAGCAAGGGTCGCGCCCACTGCGCGGAAGCTTTTCAAAAACACCTCTTCCCTTCCTGCAAGCTCACCCTCGACGAATACAACATGATCGTTGACCGCTACATCCCCGCCGGCTTCTCGGCGCGAAACCCGGGGAATCACGATAGGGTGAATACTCCGGGGGCGGGAGAGCTTGCCATCCCCCTCGAGCACTTCGAGGTGGGCTTCCGCCTCCCCCTTTGGCCGGAGGTTCGGCTAGCTCTTCGCTATTATGGGGTGGTTCCCGCCCAGCTAAACCCGAACTCAGTCGCGATACTTATAGCATTCATATGCTATATGCGATCCGAGAGGATCGAGTTTAGTCTGCCCATCTTCCGGAAGCTATTCAACTTCCGCGCCAAGGGGGGGGGGGGTAGTTTTCTTCTCCGGGCAACTGCTCGAGGTTACCGGTCTCGCCAACAAGCACCACCACTGGGGCGAGAAGTTTGTCTATGTCAGCGGAGACTTCGACAACATCCCGCTTCAGCCCGTTCAGTACGAGGACGCGGCCTACAAACCGCCTGCTCTGGGATTGCGCGAGAGCGCAATCCTGGAATTCTTCGGGACCAAGGAGTTCGACGTTCCCTACCTACGGCAGGACGTCGACTCCCTCCCACTTGTTCACTCGGGCGAAGGTACGGTCTCGCCTCAGATTCCCTCCTATATCAAAGATTTTCTTGCGCTGAGGTGCTTTAACTTTGCAGGAGAGCGGGAGGTCCCTCTGCGCCAGCCCTTTGCTGAAGGCCGGGGTGTCGAGGGTCTGGCCGCAAGAGGCTCCCTTGCGCTCGCGGAAGCTAGCGCCAGCGCCTGCCGAGAAGATCCAGCCCCTCCCTTGCCTCCACCAGCCAAGAAGCGGAAGGTCACCCTTCCTCCTCTCCGAACGCTGAAGAGGCCGAAACCCTCTGCCCTTGAGAAGGGGAAAGCCCCGGCCGTCCCGCCTGTCCAGCCTCCTCCCGAGGGCAGGTCCTTTGAAGCGATCCTTCAGATGGCCAGCGAGATGGATGCCGCCGCCAAGAGCCGCGCCGAGGCTTCTACCGGGAACCCATCGGCCGCGAGCGAGGCTGGGGGAGGAGTGGTCGCCGCCGAAACCTCTGCCAGCGTCCCGCCCCAGGAGGTGCCGAGAGGGCACAGGAACTTTGGCTTCGGCGTGAAGTACGTCGACGCGGAGGGGAAGCCTCAGATGGAATGGGACCCTGAGTCGAACTTGATCAAAGTTACGACGCTCCTTCCCAGCTGGGCGGAGGGGGAAGATGTGACTGGCGAGGCCTTCTCGCTTGGATACGGCCTTTACAGCCGGGAGGATGCCAGCACATTCGACCAGATGTCCACCCGCCTTATAGCCTTCGATGCCATCCGGGCTCTATTGCGCGGGTTCGAGCTTGCGCATATGTGTGCGCGCCGAAGCATCACCCTTGACAAGAATTTCACTGATATGCGCAAGGCGAGGGAGGACGCGATGGCTCGAGCGCACGCCGCGGGAGAAGAGCTCGCGAAAGCTCAACAAGAGCTTGCGGATGCTCGACTGGCGCTGTCTCTACGCCCGGCGGCTGAGGTAAGCGAGACCCTCCCGAACCCTTGCTTTCGTTTTTCAAAGTTATGATGGTGCGATGTTTCCCGACTGAACTCTCTTTTTCTTTTCACAGGATTCTGCCCAAGTCAGGGAGCTTCGCGCAGAGCTGGCCAACGCGCGCTGCGAGAGCGTCCTCTTGAGGGAACAGCTTCGCGCAGAGCTGGCGAAGGTCCCGCCTCCGGAGCTAGATGCGAGGCTGCGGAGTCGTTACCTCTCGGAGTACGACGTTGACAAGCTGCTCCAAGCAAACGCTCAGGCAACCGTCAAGCTGACGCTCGAGACGCTACGAGACGTCAAGCTGCTTCGGGAGGACGGCGCGACCATCGACGCTCGCCAGCTTCTTCCTTGGCTCTACGATCCAGTTCCCAAACCTCCAGGCGCGCCGGACTCGCCTCCCTCAGACATCCCGAGGTCTTCTACCGCTGGCGAGACATCGGGAGAGGGCTCTGGCGAGGATTCAAGCGAAAGCACCAGCGGGAGTTATAGCGCGTCCCCCTAAACTTCTCTTTTTGTTTCTTTTGTAATGAGCGAGAGGCTCCAACTGTGTAATTAATTTTATGTAAAGTAGTGTTTCATCTCTCATTTTCCGCGTGCTTGAAAGTATATTGTTCTGCCGAATGGCTTCCGCGCGAACTTCCGCCGAGACCCTTAGTCTCTTTAGGATAACCTCTTAGAAATCCGTTAGGCGGGAACCTCGCGTTGTTAATTAAGTTGTCCTGCTCAGGTCCGCCGGGAGCCTCTTTTTGCGAGAACCCCCCCCTTTGACCGAGACCTTTGCTGGCCGCGACCTTTGAGCCGAGACCCTTACTGGCCGAGACCTTTGGGGCGAGACCCTTACTGGCCGAGACCTTTGAGCCGAAACCCTTACTGGCCGAGACCTTTAGGGCCTTGCCTTCAGTCTAGGTCAGGGCCCTACCCACGTATTTTTCTAACCAATCAAACCCCTACCCCGCCGGCGAGCCGTCGGACCTGCTAGCTTATTGAGAGCCTGCGCAACGGGTCTACCCGGGGCCGAGTCGAGTTCGTTGTAATGTAGAAGTGGCCAAGAACAAAGTATCTCAGGAGCCAACCTATCCCCCCAGGCGAGCCTTCGGACCTGCCAGCTTGATGAGAGCCTGCGCAGCGGGTCTACCTGGGGCCGAGCCGAGCTCGGGGTGTCGTAGAAGTGGCTAAGAACAAAGTATCGCAAGAGCCAACCTATCCTTCGTAGGCGAGCCTTCGGACCTGCCAGCTTGATGAGAGCCTGCGCAGCGGGTCTACCTGGGGCCGAGCCGAGCTCGGGGTGTCGTAGAAGTGGCTAAGAACAAAGTATCGCAAGAGCCAACCTATCCCCCGCAGGCGAGCCTTCGGACCTGCCAGCTTGATGAGAGCCTGCGCAGCGGGTCTACCTGGGGCCGAGCCGAGCTCGGGGTGTCGTAGAAGTGGCTAAGAACAAAGTATCATAGGAGCCAACCTATCCCCCACAGGCGAGCCTTCGGTCCTGCCAGCTTGATGAGAGCCTGCGCAGCGGGTCTACCTGGGGCCGAGCCGAGCTCGGGGTGTTGATGAAGATAACCAAACCTCTCCCCCACAGGCGAGCCTTCGGACCTGACAGCTAGATGAGAGCCTGTGCAGCGGGTCTACCTAGGGCCGAGCCGAGCTCGGGGTGTTGACGAAGATAACCAAACCTCTCCCCCACAGGCGAGCCTTCGGACCTGCCAGCTAGATGAGAGCCTGCGCAGCGGGTCTACCTGGGGCCGAGCCGAGCTCGGGGTGTTGATGAAGATAACCAAACCTCTCCCCCACAGGCGAGCCTTCGGACCTGCCAGCTAGATGAGAGCCTGCGCAGCGGGTCTACCTGGGGCCGAGCCGAGCTCGGGGTGTTGACGAAGATAACCAAACCTCTCCCCCATAGGCGAGCCTTCGGACCTGCCAGCTAGATGAGAGCCTGCGCAGCGGGTCTACCTGGGGCCGAGCCGAGCTCGGGGTGTTGATGAAGATAACCAAACCTCTCCCCCACAGGCGAGCCTTCGGACCTGCCAGCTAGATGAGAGCCTGCGCAGCGGGTCTACCTGGGGTCGAGCCGAGCTCGGGGTGTTGACGAAGATAACCAAACCTCTCCCCCACAGGCGAGCCTTCGGACCTGCCAGCTAGATGAGAGCCTGCGCAGCGGGTCTACCTGGGGCCAAGCCGAGCTCGGGGTGTTGATGAAGATAACCAAACCTCTCCCCCACAGGCGAGCCTTCGGACCTGCCAGCTAGATGAGAGCCTGCGCAGCGGGTCTACCTGGGGCCGAGCCGAGCTCGGGGTGTTGACGAAGATAACCAAACCTCTCCCCCACAGGCGAGCCTTCGGACCTGCCAGCTAGATGAGAGCCTGCGCAGCGGGTCTACCTGGGGCCGAGCCGAGCTCGGGGTGTTGATGAAGATAACCAAACCTCTCCCCCACAGGCGAGCCTTCGGACCTGCCAGCTAGATGAGAGCCTGCGCAGCGGGTCTACCTGGGGCCGAGCCGAGCTCGGGGTGTTGATGAAGATCCCTTCAACCAGGCCTATTCTATCACTGAGATGAGGAATCATAGCCAGTTAAAACAAAAAACATAAAGATTGCCTATTCAGCGACAGTCAACATTTTGAAATAAACTCATTGAAAATGCAACAGTTGTTTACAACATTACAATCCTTCTTTCCCTCCTACGGGTAGAAGCGCTTCAGGTCATCACCATTCCAGGTGTGACTCAAGGTCCTTCCCTCCGCGTCCTGGAGATAGTAGCCTCCGTTAACCAGAGCCTTCTCTACTATGTAAGGCCCTTCCCAGCTGGGGTTGAGCTTACCAACCGCGGCCGACCTTCCCGCAGCGTCGACCTTTTTCAGTACTAGATCCCCCTCGGCGAATTGCTTGACTCTGATGTGCTTATCGAAGTACCGAGCCATTCGCCATTTTATTTCTTCTTGCCTGATGGCGGCAACATCCCGCAGCTCTTCCACCATATCTAATGAGAGGCGCAACCCTTCCTCATTCTCCACCCTCCAAGCTTCGCTTCCCTCAGCTGCGGCCGCGACCCTTGGAGACCGAACCTCAAACTCCACCGGGAGGACAACCTCACACCCATGAGAGAGCTTGAAGGGGGTTTCTCCTGTGGCCGTGTTCGGAGTTGTTCGCAAGGCCCACAGGACGGAGGGGAGCTGTTCCACCCAGCTACCCTTCAGGTTCTCCACCTTCTTTTTGAGCAAGTTGACGATGAATTTGTTTGCCGCCTCCACCTGGCCATTGCTCCGAGGATGATGGACAGAGGCGAACCTGAGGTCAATCCCTGATTGGGTGCAGAAATTGATGAATTCTTCACTGGCAAACTGAGGACCGTTGTCCGTCACTATCGCTTGGGGCAATCCGTGCCTGCAAATGATTTCCCCCCAAACGAAGTTTCTGATGACCTGGGAGGTTACCTTGGCTAACGGCTTGATCTCCAGCCATTTGGAGAAGTAGTCAATCATAACTAGGAGGAACCTCCTTTGTCCGCTAGCTGGAGGAAAGGGTCCAACCACGTCCATTCCCCAAATGGCGAAGGGCCATGGCGCCGTGATGCTTCGAAGCCTTTGGGCGGGCAAGAGCTGTAGAGGAGCATGCACTTGGCACTTCCGACACCTCCTTGCGAATTTAGCTGTATCCTTCCTTAAGGTCCGCCAGAAATATCCTTGCCTTATCACCCTTGCTTCTAATGTCCTTCCCCCTGAATGACTACCGCATTCTCCCGAATGCACCTCTTCCAGGATCCTCGGGACTTCCTCCTCGGTTACGCATCTCGCGAGGAGCCCTGACAACATCTTCCGATGCAAGCTCCCCTCCAGCATAAGGTAATGAGCCGCCTTGTGCCTGAAGCTCTTTGCATCCTTGACTTCTTTTGACAGTTCTCCTGTGGTCAAGAAGGTCACCAACGGATCTACCCATGAGGACCGCCGATTCACCTCCATCACCTCTCCCTCTTCAATGGCTGGCCGAAATAGTTCGGTTAGGGTACCTCCACCCCGAGGCCCGAACTTTGCTAACCGGTCAGCTGCCATGCTTTCCTCCCTGGGAACATGTTGAATAGAAAAAGAACGAAAACCTCCAATAATAGTTCTTACCTTTGATAGATATCTTGCGAGGGTAGGCTCCCGGGCCTCAAACTCGCCTCGGATCTGCGATGCTACCACAATGGAGTCGGTGAAGGCCTCCACATCCTGGATTTCCAGCTCCCTTGCCAAGCGAAGGCCAGCAATCACAGCCTCATACTCCGCTTGGTTATTGGTTACAGGGAAATGGAAAGTCACTGCTTGCTCTATGGTAACTCCCTGAGGGCTTACCAACACCACACCTCCTCCCAGGGAGTGCCTTCCTGAGGCCCCGTCGACCACCATCTTCCACGCTTCTTGCGGCCTTGGTTCTTCAACCTCGGCCTCGGTAACATAGTCTGCCAGAAAATCTGCTACGGCCTGGGCTTTGATGGAGAGCCTCGGGACGAAAGAAATGTCGAACTCGCTTAGTTCGATGGACCACTTTGCCAACCTTCCTGAATGTTCCACCCCCTCCAAGACCTTGCGAAGGGGATGGTCGGTTACCACCCTAATCGAGTGTGCTTGAAAGTAAGGGCGAAGCTTCCTAGCTGAGATGACCAAAGCATACGCTAGCTTCTCCAGGATGGGGTATCGGAGCTCCGCCTTTTTTAAGATTCGGCTGACATAATAGACGGGTAACTGCTTCTTCCCCTCTTCCCTAACCAAGACGGAGCTCACTGCCTCTCCTCCCACTCCGAGATACAAGGCTAGGTCCTCCCCTTCCTTCGGGCTTTGAAGTAACGGAGCTTGGGAGAGTTGTCTCTTCAGCCCCTGAAATGCCTCTTCACACTCGACCGTCCATTCGAATGCTTGGTTGCCACGAAGTACTTTGAAGAAAGAGGAACATCTATCCCCTGACCGAGAGAGGAACCTGCTTAGCCCGGCCAACTTCCCGGTCAAGCGCTGGACCTCCTTGGCACTGCGAGGCGATTCCAGGTCTAGGATAGCCTTAACCTTATCGGGGTTAGGCTCTACCCCCGCGGGAGTCAAGAGGTGTCCGAGGAATTTCCCGCGACTAGCCCCGAAGACACACTTCATGGGGTTCAACCTCATCTTGAACCTTCGCAGGGTGGCAAATGTCTCCTCCAAGTCTCGCAGGTGGGAATCAACACACTTGCTCTTGACCATGAGGTCATCCACATAGACCTCCAGGTTCCTTCCCCTTTGATCTGGAAAGATTCGATCCATCATACATTGGTACGTCGCCCCTGCGTTCTTCAATCCAAAGGGCATCATCTTATAGCTGAAGCATCCCTCTCTCGTGATGAAGGAAACATCCTTGACATCAGGAGGGTGCATCCGGATCTGGTGGTAACCTGAAAATGCATCTAAAAAACTCATAAGAGAAAAACCAACGGCTGAGTCAACCAGCGCGTCGATCCGAGGCAAGGGGTAGCAATCCTTGGGACATGATTTATTTAATAAAGAAAAATCAACACACATGCGCCATTTTCCTCCTCCCTTCTTTACCATTACCACGTTGGAGATCCAGCCTGGATACTGGATCTCTGAGATGAAGCCTGCGTCCAGGAGCTTTTTGACCTCCTCTCGGATGGGGGCTTCTAGCTTGGTGGCGATGACCCTCATCTTTTGGCGTATGGGGCGGGCTCTGGGATCCAGGTTCAAGCGATGACAGGCTACGTCCGCGTCGATGCCCGGCATGTCTGCCGCGCTCCAAGCGAAGATGTCGACGTTGCTTTGGATGCAGGCTCGCATCCGCTCCTGATCCTCGAGGCTCAAGCCTCCGCTGATCCGAATCCTTTGCGCCTCCCCCGCTCTTGTAAGCACCTCCATCTCCACCACTTCTTCGGCCGGCTCCAGCCCCGACCGCTCCCAACTCACCCTTGCCTCTTCCTGCTCAAACTCGAGCTCCTCTCCCCCAACCTCATCAACTTCCATCGCCTCCTCCAGGCTCTCCTCCTGCCTCTGCTCTTCTTCATCCATCACTCCTCTCGCCTCTTCTAGGCTGATCTCCTCCACCTCTGCCAACTCCTCAACAACCTCCATCGCCTCTCCCAGGCTTATCTCCCCTTTCTCAACCCCTTCCTGCTCAGCCATCTCCTTCTCCAACTCCTCTGCCTCCGCCATCCATGACACGGTATTAACTGCCGTCACATAGCATTGCCTTGCCATCTTCGGATCCCCCCTGATCCTAACCTGCACCCCTCCATTGTTGAACTTGAGGCATTGGTGGTATGAGGAGGGTACGCAGCGAAAGGCGCTGATGAGGGGATGTCCAAAGATGGCATTGTAACTACTCGGGGCGTCCACGATCACGAACCGACAGTTCCGTGAGACGCCCCCAAGCCTCACATGCAGGCCCACTCCCCCTTCCACTTCTTTCCTTTCTCCGGAGAAGCCGAAAAGCGGTCCATCAGAAGCCAGGACCCTTTTTCCTTCCACCCTCATCTCATCGAAGGCCTTCTTGAAGATCACATTCACCGAGCTCCCATTGTCCACTAGTATCCGGGAGACGGTGTAGTTTTCTATTGCTGTCTGGATCACAAGCGCGTCGCAGAACGGATCCTCGTAGTCTGGCATATCCGCGGATGAGAAAGTGATCTTCTCCTCTGGGGGGGGGGAGCCTGGGAGGTCGAGGCGACCCCTCGGCGGAACATGGTTTGAAGGCTCCCCTTGCGGGTTGCCTCGATCCCCACTCCCCCATGGATCACTCCGATCCCTCCTCGGGTCCCCACGTCTACCCTGTCTTCACACCTGTCCTCCGCCTCTTCTCGCTGTACTTCGACGATCCTTACAGGCGGATCTTGCCTTCCGACCCCTCTGGCCCCTCTAATCTCCAGAAACTCTGGGTAGGTGGCCGTTGCGTGACCTTCCTCCTGATGGAAGTCACAATAGGGCAACGCCTCCCTGCCCCCTCTTCCTTCTCCTCCTCCCCTTCTTTCGGCTCCTCGAAATCTTCTTCCTCTTCCTCTTCCCACCTCCATGGCCTCCTGCGGTGGTGGGAAATGACCCCTTGGTCCTTGTCGCCATCCTCCCTGCTCCAGCCTTCTTTGCTCCCGGAAGTTATCTCTTCCCTGAGGTCCTCCGTGGCCCTGGGGGCGACCCTCCTGAGGCCTCCAACCCAGTCGGTTGTTCGGCTCCCTGGCCCCCCCATGCTGCTGGCCCTGCCCTCGGGGCTCTTCTCTTCTCCTATCTTCCCTCGGCTCCCTCTGCTCCCTCTGCTCTCTCTGCTCTCTCTGCTCTCTCTGCTCTCTCTGCCTTCCCACTACCGGCTCCTTTACATCATCCTCGGCCAACCTGACCAGCTTCCTTGCAAACGCAGGGTTTGCCCTTTCAAAGTCTATCTCCTTCGCCGCCCTCTCCATGAGCTCCTCAAAAGAGAGAGGGGGCACCCTCTTCAACTCCATGCTGAAAAACCCTGGTCTCAGCCCCAGGGTGAAGGCAAGCATCAGCGCGTACCCCGGGACCTCCTGGACCAGGAGAATCTCCTCTTGGAACCGGTCAACATAATGACCCAACGTCTCCTCCGGCCCTTGCCTCACTGCAAACAGGCACTCAGCCTCCTTCTTCCTTTTCTTCGAAGTTGAGAACCGCAACAGAAAACCCCTGCGCAGATCCTCAAAGCTATAGATGGAACTCGCCGGCAACTGGTGGAACCAGTCCCTGGCCTTTTCTTTCAGAGTGATGGCAAAAAGCCTACACTTGAAGGCATCGGACATTTGTCTGATGGACACCACGTCCTCAAACCATTGCACGTGCTGGACCGGGTCATCCTTCTCGGTATAGTAGGCCATGTCCGGCTCCCGGAACCCCTCCGGCACTGGAGCCGAGACAATGAGCTCACTAAAGGGGGTCTCGCCTCCCGCCTGGCGAGAAGGCCCGTCTCGCGACCTCGGTTGGCTGGACCGATCCGCGAGACCATGCCCGGGGAAGAGTTCCCGCACCGCCGCCTCCTTCTCGCCCAGATCCACCGGAAGCTCCTTCTCGAGACGCTGGCCTGGGAAAAGCTCCCGCGCGGCTACGTCCCTCTCGCCTGCCTCCACCGGGACTTCCTTCCCGGGGCGCTGCCCTGGAGCGTTCTCGCCTAGCAGCGGAACCACCTCCACCGGAACCTGCGGCGTCTCCCACTCATTCCTTGCCGAGAAGGCCAAGTTGATCGTCTGCATGACTTCCCGCCTGAAGTCTTTAAACATCTTCTTCGTCGCCTCGTCCACCCGGGTGGGGGATCCTCCTACGCCTGATCCTTCACCTTCGCCTCCTGCCATGGGACTTAACTCGAGATTTTCTTACACCGACTGCTTCCACGCTCACCGCACCAGAACTGTTGAAGCCAAAAATGACCCCAACGAATGTTCACAAACCAAAGTGCAGCCGACGCCTACTTCTCTCTTATCTCGACCCTTGACTGGCTGCTAAGGTCAAAGGACTGACCCAAAGCCTCAGCTGGGAGGTCCCACCACACACCCGGAAGATCTCTGAGAGCTTCCCCTCCAAAGCTAAATGCTGGGCTGGGAGCTCCTCAGAAGGCACTAGAGTGGGAGAATAATGAAAGTCCTGCCTTCCAAAGAGCCCCTATGGGTCTTTTTATAGTCTTTCTTTGACCTGAAAATACTGAAATACCCCTGAGGGGTCTGCCAATAGCCGAATCCCGCTGTCCTCCCAAGGGCATTTGGGTAATTTCACCTCGGGATAATAATAAAATAATCCCCTTTACGAGCGCCGGGCCCTACCACGTGGGCCCACTTGGCGAGACCCCCGGCCTAGAAGGCTCTCGCTGGGTCCCCTCTAGGCCCGCCTTGGCGAGAACCCCTGCCAGGAAGGTTCTCGCGCTAGGTAGTCATGATGTTAATGCGAAAGAAGGTTCACCTAAGGCCTTCTCGCCTGTCCTGGGCGGGAGCTCTCCCTAAGGCGGGAGCTTCCGCAGTCAGGCTCTCTGCTTCGGTCGGTCGACGATCTCTCCTGCCGGGAGCTCGACTATCTGCCCTGGTCGGTCGACGATCTCTCCTGCCGAGAGCTCGACTATCTGCCTTGGTTTCCTCAGCTTTCGCCTGCCCTTGGCGAGAGCTCCTACAGGACGAGAACTCCCCAAGTATGCCTTAGGGTTAACCCGAGGCTAGCCTGAGACTAGCCCAATCCTGACCATTGAAGCCTTTGGGTCCCTCCCAGCGAATATGGGGTTGTACATTAAGGCTAGAGTTGACTTTGGTCAACTTGGCCTCTCGGGCTGACCCTAATGGGTCCTTGATGACCCATTGACACCACTTTAGGTCTAGGGAGACCTAGGCAAGGTTAGTTGGACACATTTGAGGCCAATTGCCCTTAATTAGGGCACCTTTCCCAATTTAGGCCCATGGTGGTCCTAGGTCAAATCGGCCACTTTGTGTCGACTCTAATGGACCCTTAAGGCACTAGTGGACCCTCTAATAGGTTAGTGATGTTGTGGTGGGGGTCATGGAGTCATGGTGAAGCCCTAAGGTCAATCCCTAGGTTTGGAGATGAGGTTGTGCCATAGGCAGACCAAGGTGATACTCACCTTGGCCTCTGATCACTTGGACCTTTTTAGCTTCCTAGGGTTTTTTCATGACCTAGTCATGACCAAAACCACTCTTAGGGGTCTAGTTGGAAATGGGATGTTACAATAGGTCCTTGGCTGCACCGGTTGGAACCGAGAAGCGCTCGACTCCGCCATCTTCCCTTTCTCTACGACATTGGGGTCGGAGCGCACAGTCTGCTCCTGCCTTGGCTCTTGTTCAGTGCCTCCTTGAGTACAAAGTCTTGTTATGTGCCCTGCCTTACCACAATTATAACACGTCAGAGGTCCCTTAAAGCGAGACCCTCCGGACGTCCAGTTACTTTCTCACCGGACTTGTACAGGTGAGGCTTATTCTTCCATCTGCTCCCTTCCGACTTCCCATGGGATTGAGATGGCTTCCCTTCCCCTTGCTTGGGTGTGAAACCCTTGCGGAGCTGAGTTCGCTGCATATCACTTTCCAAAATCCTGGCTGCCTCAGGTTCTCCCTCAATCCGTGGTAGAAGAGGTTGTCCCTCTCCTCATCATCTGTCATGGTCGTTCCCGCATAATGACCCAACCGAGTGAATTCCTGAACATATTCGTCCACAGTCTTGTCTCGCTGCACCAAGTGCAGAAACTGTCTCTGGAGGGCTAACCTTGTCGACGCGGGAATGTACTTCTTCAGAAAAAGATTCCCAAACTCATCAATGGACGGGGTACGTCCAGGAAACTGTCAGCCACTGTGACTCACCCACCACAACTTGGTGTCTCCTTCCAACATTAAGGTTGCAAACTCTGCTTTCTTCTCTTCCGGCGTCTCTACCGCCCTCAAAAGCTCCTGAATCTGAGCCCACCAATCCTCTGCATCAGTTGGCATACCGACTCCCTTAAAGGTTGGAGGGTTGAAGCTCAGGAAATACTTCATTTGCCAGTCCCCTTGCCCGACAATCACCCTTTCGGCCATCGGCTATGCTCGCTTGGCTTCTCCACCAGGTACGGCCGTCGCCGTATCCGGGCTAGCAGGAGTTGCTACCTGAGCAACGGGGATTGCTACTTGTGCTGCCGCTGCAGCTTGGGCTGCCACCATTGCTTCTACAAGCATGCAGCAAAACTCGGCTGGGGTTACCCCATGCCTAAAGGACCCTGCGCAGCAGCGCTGCTCGCCGAAAGCTCTTCTCTTGTCCTTGACATTCCTGCCTCGTTGCTTGCACTCTTAACGAAAGCAAAGTAAACACAAATCAGTCTCTAATCGCAAGACTCAAACACAAGGACACTCATGGTCCTACGATACTCCTATGTAGATAACTTCTTATACGCGATTCGATTATGAATTTTGACCACGAATCCTCTCCTTAGAACGCTAACCTCCCTCTATACCAAATTGTAACACCTCCCCAGTAATGACCGTATAATATGGGTCCGGTCGGGGCCCCACAACATACAGACGTCACAATTTTAGCATTATAAGATGATATTTACTAACCGATCTCAAAACTCAGAACAAAACACATCGAAAATAAACCAAAAAACTAGAAGTTATCCACCACTAACAGGAGTATCAAATGTCCTTAAGGCCTTAGACAAAAAGAGTCCAAAACATAAAGACCATAAGGTCAATCATCAACGTGCAAAAGTACTCCTAAGCTACCTCGGCGTGCAAGCCGGACAATGTCGAAAACATAGATCATACAATCACAGGAAGCAAACTAAAAATACAGCAACACTTCATGAGGCTTAGAGCTTTTCGCCCGGCGCACTAGCTCCCGCTTACGATCCTTGCCCTGTAAAGATTTGAAGTAACGTGGGTTAGCAAAGACTGACCCTTACTGTGTAACCAACACATCTCCTCCCGACCGCAACAAACGGACCCCGGGATACCCCTCCAACCTGCAAGTCAATACTTCGTATACCATATACATAAATATATAAAGCTTTAAAACAGGTTTGGATGTCTCATACAAAAAACACGTTTTCTATGTTGGGAACAGTGTGAAAGGGGCCTACTATGCAACATGTATGCAAACCCAGGATTCGCCCAAGGCACCCTTTCTCGTATGCATCTAACACATCATCAAACAACTGGGTATTTCCGTTTCCTCATTTGCATAAAGCCGCAAACAAAAGGGGACTACATTGTCCCTAACGGCCCAAGCGCCGTTACACAGAAATCTTGCAAAGGCCCCACCTGCTCATGGGTCTTAAATCCCGGGCTTGCCTGCAAATTCTGACTCCTCACGTCAGGATTCTGTCTCACACACAAACCGATTCGAAGAACCCTTGCTGGACCCCACCCGCTCATGGCTTCATTGCCCGGGCTTGCCTTACGCTCGACGTTCTCGTCAGTCTCATAAAAGGGGACTAGTCTCGCTGGGACACTCTCCCCACATGACTTGCATGTCACGGGATAGCCAGCCGACCACAGAGACGTAGCCACGCCTTAGCACAACACAACCATATACATTCCCACCCTAATCCACCATTTGTACTGTAACGTTCCCGTGCACCAAGGAAACCATCTACCGCCAAAGCGGAGCTAACCTTGTCCGGTTCCGGCTACGAGTACTCACACAAGAAAAGAGGGAAAAATGCATACATCACAACGACATCTTGACGCAACGAATTTTCTACCGAATCCTCAAGGCTCGTTATGCAACATCACCGAGTCGGACTAACCGTCGCGACCACGGCTTCACCCACAATGCCTAATCCACTAACGGAGCGGTTTTCTAATGCAAAATCATGCCGATGACGGACACAATCGACCCGGAGGTTCCTATTGAACCATGTCAACACAAACCTCTCTCATTTGAGAGATCTGGAGCCCAATTCTGAAAAGAAAAGATGCTAACGTGCATCCTAATACCAATAGAAGAAGTGTCGTTACCTTACGACCTCTCTTCCTAGCCATGGAGAAACTTGGTTGGATAAACACCACCGCAATGATCTTGCCTTCACGGATTTGGACTCCGCTCACGAAACGGGGCTCCGAAGCTTCACCAGCGGCCGGAGTAGACCTCCTTCTTCCTCCTAGTTCTCCCCTCTCTCTAAGCTTTTAGAAAGAGGATGAAGATGGGAAATGAGGGTTTAAAAACCCTATTCCCGGCCTTAAGTCCAGCAAAGACCACCCACAACCCTTGGATCCCAAAAGAAGGAAACGAACGACCACGATTCGCCCTGAAAATAAACTTCCTGGGCGGAACACGACTTGTCACACGCCCGTTGTAATGGCCCAAAACGTGAAATGACCCAAACAGATTTAAAATTTCCAATTAAATATCCCTTATGATGAAAATGAAATAATCAGTGTCTACTTGACGTCGCTTTGAAAGGTTAGCGACACTCGAGTCGTTGTGAAGAATCACTATCTTTATCTACAGGAACATTTCGTTATATGGATATATTTGCATTAATATATGGATATATTTGCATTTAATTTGGGTATTTGTTTCATTACATTGATGTGTAAACAGTTATTAATACTTATGATTAAGAGCTTAAGCCTCATTATTGAAGGCGGTGGACTTAACAGGAAGATCTATTTATTGATTTTTTGACCTATTATTGGCCGGCGGCTGCTATCCCTCTTCTCATGGTGGTGTTGAGAAGCTATATTTCATTTATTTTGGGGCTTTGTGGCATTTGAGCATGGTGGTTGTGCCTTTAGTCCTGTTAGTGGGAGTTATTGACAGGAAGGTTTTAATTAATGTTAAGTCCAATTGAGATTAGTTTTTCATGTTTAAATACCCAGATCGGTCTAACTTCATAGGACGTATGTTTTCCCGTCATACCTGCAAGAAGAGGTATGTTTATCAGATGATGATTTTACAAGTTGTTGCTGGCTATGGTTGTCGTTTGGCCAAGTTCTTTATCGTGATTTTCTTTGGGAATTCTTTTCCTTACTAAGCTTGGATGAGTTAGCCACTATTAAGTCTCTTTAGTGGTTACCGTATTCAGCTCTACTTCTGAATATTTACGGGTATTCTCTTGACTTTACTTGGTACAGTATAGTTATACACATGTTTTAGTGAGCGCTGATTGAGTCGCTACCAAATGATGTAATCCGAACGGTCAATGTCATAGCTTTAATGAGGTGCAACCCCGGTAAATAGATACCGTGAAGGATGGCTTCTCAAAACAGGCGTGATGAGGATATGGAATGCTATAACAAGGAAAAACTGATGGTGAGATTTATCTTTTTAAGTTATGCTTAATTCAAGTATTTTAACCTATTTGCACTGTTTTTAGGATATGAAAAGGAGATTTATATGACATGCCGCATCATGAATATATTATTTATCACTGATAATTTGGCTTCGCTTATATGTATGGTCTTGTATTAAGGCAAACAGGCGATTACGGTTCTGAGGGGATTATGTAATAAATAACTTACTATATAAAAATATTAACGTGTCGACACGAGGTTATGTTAAGGGCTAATTGTAATTGCATGCATACAGAAAAGGATACAGATGAATTGCCAAACCAATCGAGCCAAAAGGCATAAACGCGGTGTAACACCCCAAAACTCAAAAGAGGGACGGGTGACGTTTTAAGCCAAGTCTGGGTTTTGGAGCAGGTGTCACGGGCGTGTCACGGGCGTGTCACGGGCGTGTCACGGGCGTGTCACGGGCGTGTCACGGGCGTTTCATGGGTATGATCGACCTCGGGTCGTGGGGTCGACGTTTTGGCGATCGGCGATCGTCGAGTTGAGGCACACGACCTGGGACACGGTCACGCTGGGAATTTTCTGAGTATGTACACGGGCCATGACGCGGGCACAGACACGGGCGTGTCACATGTGACACGGGCGTGTCGGGTGCCGTGTCGCAGGCCGTGTCCTCCTCGGGAAATTATTGTTGGCAGTGCACACGGCGTGACACGGGTCTTGACACGGTCGTGTCACATGTGGAGGATCGAAACCCACAGGTCGGAGGATCGAAACCTTCCTCTGATACCAATTTGTAACACCCCTATCCGTCACATAGTATATAACAGTAGGTCCGGCCAGGGCCCGACGCCGTATACTGCGGACAGACTGGTTGGTTACTTATTGAAACCATTCAACCAATCACAACGTCCTACACAGAGCATCTAGCGGAAGTAAATTATTAAGTTGTACAAAGAATAAAGAACCCTGCCAAGCATGAATGTCTACTACTCAAACCAAGAAGGAATGTTTAATACACTAAACAGGAATGGCCTTATGGCCTTACAAGAGTTTGCTTAATAAAAGTGTCTTCCAAACCTCGGCACGCAGGCCGGTCACACATGAGTACAAAAAGGAAAACACTCAACAATTGGCCTTCGAGGGCCGGCACAGCAACCTGGGCTTTAGCCCGCTATTTATCGCTCGGCTCCGCAGCACCTGCAAGCAACAATCCACCACACGGTGGTAAACAAAGGCAACGGTCAGCTATGCTGACCAAATTATAACGATTCCGCCCCTAAACCGGGGCGGCAAAGCTTCTTCCCTGCACTTATTAGCAAAACAAGCAACATAGCGAAATAAGCATCACATCACAAGTGCACGCTCACACGGCCGTACACCCCGTGCTCTCAGGGCACTTACTCGGCGAGCCAGTCTGAACCCCGCCCGGTCCTTGACTCCACCACCACCCCCAGGGTGGCAACCTCGTGAGCATTTAGTCCTTTCGGTCGTAGCCTAGACTCGATCTCCAAAACTCGGTAAGTCTCATGTAAAACTTTAGGTCGCTTTAACCGAGCATATGGAGCGGGTAGGGGTCCACCAGCCCGTTGCTCACCCTGTCGTTGCCATTTGGCCTTTGATGCGGGCTAAGCTTTCCCAGTCCCAAATATCGTTCAAATACGGTACATAGCCCCGCTATGTACCCGGTTGGCTCCCAGGCCACCGATATGACAGAAATGCGCTTCCGTCCAGATTTTCGGGTGCACCTCGGGGTTAATCCCCAAGATTCCCTGATGCATTCTACCGCATAGCAACCCGAAAACAATCAAAACGCTCGGAGTCATCTCCGGCTAAAAATGCACAGCAAATCATCACCGATCCAGACCAACACGTCCGGGTAGGCTTCACACATCATGCTTATGTCCGTACTACGATTCCGGACTCTAATAAGGGGGACTTTACATATCTACCCCAAGGAATACTGCAATCTCGCCGTACACTCGCGGGAGAAGGGTTTTCCCATGCAAAGGAAGAAGAGCTTCACATGCTCAAGAAGAGAATCGTTACCCTTGCGCTTTTACTCAGCGCCATGACGATCTAGCCGGATGGAAAGCACCGTGTCGGCCTCGCCTTCGATTATCCGGACTCGGATCGTGATTTGGAGCTCCGAAGCTCCGTCGGTGACCGGATCTTGGCCTTCTTCCTCCTCCTTGCTCTCCATTCTCTCTAACTTTTAGAGAGATAAAACTCAAAGGGAATAAGGGTTTCCAAGCCCTATTCCCGGATATAACATACCAGCAACAGCCCTGAGCCGTCGGATCCCAAATCAAGAAATCGAACAGCTGCGATTCAGCCCAATATTACAAAATCTGGGCCGAACACGGGTTGCAACATGGCCGTGTGCATGGCCGTGTCACCCATTCTCCGTCTTACCCGACGTTCCAACCAGCACACGACATTTGACACGGCCTCCGACACGCCCGTGTCACATGTGACACGGCCGTGTCAAGACCCGTGTCACACCGTGTGCACTGCCAACAATAATTTCCCGAGGAGGACACGGCCTGTGATACGGCACCCAACACGCCCGTGTCTATGCCCGTGTAATGGTCTGTGTACATACTCAGAAAATTCCCAGCGTGACACGCCCGTGTCCCAGGCCGTGTGCCTGAACTCGCCGATCGCCAAAACGTCGACCCCACGACCCGAGGTTGATCACGCCCATGACACGCCCGTGATACGCCCGTGACACGCCCGTGACACCTGCTCCAAAACCCAGACTTTGCTTAAAACGTCACCCGTCCCTCTTTTGAGTTTCGGGGTGTTACACGCGGGTTGACCGTACTGATTTTGGAACATGATGACCCAGAAGGGTCGGGCCCAAAAGCTGAAATATGAGAAAATATACTGAATACAGATTCAATTGCCCTCAACATTACCTAGATTTAAAATATGAATCCTCACACTGTTTCATGTTATATATAAAGTACAAATATGAGAACTGATATGCAATTGAACACTATACAGATAACAGAGGAACTGATTTGCTATTGCAATTGACACATTGCCATGGTTGCACACCTAGTGTTTTCTTCCTTTCTACTATGTCACTTAGATGATGATTGTACATTGATAGTCATGATAACTTTATGTGAAAACACTGTTTTATAGATTATTGTTTACATGCACTGTTATATGTTATTGCACATTGCATAGTGATATATATAACCTTTCATGATTGCATGTACAACAGTTTAAAAAGGTAAACCTCACTTAGTCATATTTTTATGACTAAGCCCGTCATCATTTTGCTTAGGTACTGGAACCGACTTTGGGCACGATAAACATAGAAAAGTGGAAGGAGATACAAATGAATCGCCCCGCCGAATGAGTAAAAGCATGAGGTACGTTTTTATTATGTGTTTTGATTTGGTATTCACTCACCATACTTCAACCTAGGGAGAAAGTCTTATAGGTCGCTTAGATACAGATAAAATGGGGTTCAAAATGGGGGCCTCACAATTGGTATCAGAGCCAGGTTTCAAGAAGTTCGGCTGCAGTGAGTGCTAAATAATGACACATGATGTGACGTTGCGAGGATCACACATAAAAGTCTAGTTCACAGAACACTATTCAAAGTAAAAGTAGATATTTTTGAGAGTTCGCGAAGGTACCACGTTAATTATCTCATTTATGTTAAGGGGTAACAAGTCATATGAATTCTAAATGAACATAAGGTGAGATGTGCGTAACAGAATGCAATTAGATATTGGCATTGTGTCTATTTCCCGAGATAATCGAAGAAAGCCATCTGTGGGCAAACAGATATAGGTAAAACTGTTGAACATGTAATGAAGAGTACAAATAATGTGTTCTAATCTTGAATATCTTAAAAGAGACAAGTGTTTGTTTTCACTGGAGACACTGTTACGCATTCATATGAAAGTTAAATAACGACGTTTGCAATCAAAACTTCAAAAATTATTACATTAGAATCATGATCATGAAAGACAAATGGAAATATTTATGATGGGTATGCAACATTTCATGAAATGAATATGCATAGGATAATCCACCTGCATCATATATGGTAAAGTATTGCTTCGATGTCTGTGAAGAGAAGTTAGGGGTTCGAAGTCAAACTGCAATTGAAGTAACAAATCAACGGTAAAAGAAATTCGGACTAAGAAATAAAAGTTGATAACATAACATGGGCATCATGAAATTTGATGTTATGAATAAGGAAATTCACTTGCACAAGGTAAGGCATTGCCATGTTACGAGAATATGAATCAACCAATCCATGCATAACATAGGATATGATTTGTGTCACGAGGTTCAAAGAGTGATACAACGCATTGAAACCATACAGTTAAATAAAATGAACAGAAATGGGTCACGTTATGCAAATAATTAGGACACAATGTATATATCGTTAAGCAAATGAATATACACGGCCACTCCACTTTCATTTTTATCTTGTAGTTTTGAAATAACGGTAAATTAATATGCATTTATTAATGAAGTGCCTTCAATACCATGTTGTTGCTAAGAGATATGTGAAACAAGTTAATGATTTGACATGATGGAAAACAAGAACTGACTGAGAGGGAGGATCAGATGAAAATAGTTATCGAATTAAATTGAGTCATTTTTAAGAACAGATTGATATCGACAAAGTGGTTGAACATGATGGTTGAACATGTAATGAAGGGTGTGCAATTTACGGGCTCTAATATCTTAAAACGAGACAATTATTTACCATCAACAGAAACACTGCAAAACATGTCATGAACATTGGAGACAATAAATGACATGAAATATAAAACGAACATACAGTCAAAATTGATTTATACATTTGAGTGAATAGAAAACTAAGATAAATTTTGACGAATAAAAGTTAGAATGAAACCTAAACAAATCAAAATACCAACTTGCAATGGTCAGGATTAGTATTATGGGTGATGTATTCCAAATCTACGACTTACGAATATGATTGGTGAGATAAGCATAAATATATTCTTTACTTGTAGTCCATACATTGTACATGCAAGCATATGAAAGACGTTGTCATAGGACGGTAATTTGACTCTTCGATGCAGAACAAAGGATAGTTGCATGAAAACACATAATGAAAGTTATTTGCATAAAAGACGATAACAAATGAATTGAATTCCACACATATACAAAACTTATAGTGTTCACGATGATGTTTGTAATAAAAGTTTTAGGTTAAATACAACGTTGATAAATGTGTTCTGACGGTTACCTCGACAATGATGCATAGAAAATTGATTCACAGTTAATTAAGTCACCCATTAAATGATCAAATCAAATTGACCCACCGTAACATGGATATAGTATTAAATTTTCGCGGACGAAAATCTTTATAAGGGGGGAAGGATTTGTAACGGCCCAAAACGTGAAATGACCCAAACAGATTTAAAATTTCCAATTAAATATCCCTTATGATGAAAATGAAATAATCAGTGTCTACTTGATGTCGCTTTGAAAGGTTAGCGGCACTCGAGTCGTTGTGAAGAATCACTATCTTTATCTACAGGAACATTTCGTTATATGGATATATTTGCATTAATATATGGATATATTTGCATTTAATTTGGGTATTTGTTTCATTACATTGATGTGCAAACAGTTATTAATACTTATGATTAAGAGCTTAAGCCTCATTATTGGAGGCGGTGGACTTAACAGGAAGATCTATTTATTGCTTTATCTTATGTCCCGATACCTATCTCTTTTTTCGCCGCCTGGAGCGGAGACGGGGAACCTTGGCGCTAGGGCTCCCGGAATCGACCCATTTTGCCCGTCTTCTTCACCTCTCTCTATGGTTTTGTTGTGATGTTGAATGGGTTTTACCTACCTGCTACTAGAATCACAGATTGGTAAGGATTTGAGTTGAGTCGGACTCATGCTTTTGGGCGAAATCAGCTGTGCGGTGAGCATTCTTCCTCTCCCCCTCACCTCTTCTGTACAACCTCGTATCCGCCCGAGCGGGATCCTCCCCAAGTGGCGGACTTGGGGTGGGCTTTGAGCGACAATGAGGCACAGCCCCGTTCGAAGACGCGCGGGTGCTCGTGCGGGCGTGCGGAGGTTTTTCGGACATAGACTTTTTGATATATATATATATATATATATATATATATATATATATATATATATATATATATATATATATATATATCTATATATATATTATATCTATATATATATATTATATCTATATATACATATATATATTATATCTATATATTATAATATATATATTATATAAAATATATATTATATAATATATCTTAGATGAGATAAAAAAAGAAAAGACAAGAGAGAAAGTGGGGGGGGGGGCAGCAGGCTGGCAGAGAAAAAAGGGAAGAAAAGAGAGGCATGCGGGGAGGTGTAGACAGGGCGATAAAAAAAGAGAAAAAGCAAAGAAAAGGAAGAGGAAGAAGAGGCATTGGGCAGGAGAAGGAGCACAGCTCGCCCCCTCTCCTCGTCGCCGCCGCCTAGGGCAAAGCCGCCCCCTCTCCTCGACGCCGCCCGCCCCTCTCCCTCTCTTCTTCTCGGCCAAGAGCAGCAACACCCCCGGCCTTCCTCTCTCTCGGCCTGGAGCAAGCCGCCCGCGCCACCCCCCGCCTCTCTCCCTTGTCGGCGACCTGGAGCAGCCCCCAACACCGCCCGGCCGCCGCCTCCCTCTCTCGGCCTAGAGTAGCACAGCAGGGCCAAGCCCGCTCCTCCTCCATCCTCTCCCGTCGCCTCCAAGCCTGGAGCAAGGCCCGGCTTCCTTTCCTCTCCCGTCGCCGGCCAAAAGGAGCACAGCCGCTCCTCCTCCATCCTCTCCCGTCGCCGGCCAAAAGGAGCACAGTCGCTCCTCCTCCATCCTCTCCTGTCGCCTCCAAGCCTGGAGCAAGGCTCGGCTTCCTTTCCTCTCCCGTCGCCGGCCGCACCAAACCCGGGCCGAGCCCGAGCTCTTCCCTCTCTCGCCGCCGCCGCCGGCATCACCACCCGAGCTCCCTCCTCTTTTTCTGTTCAAGCCGCCGGCAAGGTTCGGCCAACAAAGGGAGGAGTTTGGATCTCCCGATAGTGCTTGGCTCGGAGGAGGTCGAGAGGAGCGCTAGGATCGACACCGCCTTCGACAAAGATAGACAGGAGCTCCTCTCCGAGCATCGAGCCACATGCAGGATATGCGGTTGCGGCTCCGTCAACATGCGCGTCAAGGGTAATGAAGTTTCTACTTGGGCAGGTGAAGCCCTTATTTTACATATTTGCATGGAATCCCCTCTCCACCAATGGGTGGGGGGAAGGGAGCTCTCCGACGGGTTGACGTGTACGTCCCCGCTATTAATTGCATTTTGTATCCGGGAGTGTGAGTACGGATTTAGGCATGCTGTGTGAAGCCCATCCAGACGTACGAGCCGAATTGGTGATGTTCTGTGTGAAGCCCATCCGGACGTACGAGCCGAATTGGTGATGTTCTGTGTGAAGCCCATCCGGACGCGTGAGCCGGATTGGTGATGTTCTGGGGTTCCCGGAGAAGACTCCAAGGAAGTTGGATATTATCTATTTGCAGGGAATGCGCACCGTAGCCCCGCAAAAGGGGTGTACTGAATATATTTGGCCAGCTTATGTTAGCCGACCGTTGTTCAGCTGGTAGTCGTTTGTCGAGACATTGGCGTACAGGTGGTGCAGTACCAAGCGGGGAGTAGCGGGCTTAAGCCCAAGCTGGTGCCGGCCCTCGAAGGCCTAGTTTGTTTATATTGCCGGCCTGCGTGCCAATGTATGGAATTTATATTCCTGTAAATTTATAATCTGTGATGCTCTGTGAATGTATGGTTTACTCTCTTTATCTTGGGCGAGTGGTGTGCTCGTGAGCCGCTCGTCCCGTGGGAGCCCCGAGGTTTATGCCGGGAAGCCCCTGATGGCCTGTTAATAGCCTTTTAGGGCAGCGGAGTCGCGCTGTTTGCAGCCCAGTTGGGCAGCGTGTCATAGAACTGCTCGGCGATGTTGCGCTATTAGTAGGGCGGGTGAGGAGCATTTTGTATAGACCCAAGGAGACAAATCTGGATAGGAGAGGGTTGGTCTTAAGACCCTCCTTAGATGTTTCGGTCGGCCAAGAGCGCCCTCCGAAGGTGTCTTATCTCAGCCTTTGGCTTGGGAGGGGAAGAGTTCGTTAGTCTTCCGGGTATGCGGTGGGACCTCCACGCTGAGACCTTGAGTCTGTCTCTTACGTTCCTAGTCTAGAGCCTAGATTGTTCATTTGAGTGTAGTAGGTGTGCGGTCACCCCTCTTTTGGGACCTCGAACTCCACAGAAGTCAATTTTGGCTTCGGTCATTTTTGGCTTCAACATCTTCCTTAACAGCTTTTATGAAAAAAAAGTGATGGGTCGTCTAGGGTTTGTGATATGATATTTCGTTGTTATTGCCTCCTTTTTCTATATGGGTGTGAGGGAGTTTTTCTTGCCCTCTTGTCCAGTTAGCTATATTTGCTTTGAAATGGTCGGCCAACTGGATCTAGCTTATATATTTTTATGGATTTTTTGACCTATTATTGGCCGGCGGCTGCTATCCCTCTTCTCATGGTGGTGTTGAGAAGCTATATTTCATTTATTTTGGGGTTTTGTGGCATTTGAGCATGGTGGTTGTGCCTTTAGTCCTGTTAGTGGGAGTTATTGACAGGAAGGTTTTAATTAATGTTAAGTCCAATTGAGATTAGTTTTTCATGTTTAAATACCCAGATCGGTCTAACTTCATAGGACATATGTTTTCCCGTCATACCTGCAAGAAGAGGTATGTTTATCGGATGATGATTTTACAAGCTGCTGCTGACTATGGTTGTTGTTTGGCCAAGTTCTTTATCGTGATTTTCTTTGGTAATTCTTTTCCTTACTAAGATTGGATGAGTTAGCCACTGTTAAGTCTCTTTAGTGGTTACCGTATTCAGCCCTACTTCTAAATATTTACGGGTATTCTCTTGACTTTACTTGGTACAGTATAGTTATACACATGTTTTAGTGAGCGCTGATTGAGTCGCTACCAAATGATGTTATCAGAACGGGCAATGTCATAGCTTTAATGAGGTGCAACCCCGGTTAATAGATACCGTGAAGGATGGCTTCTCAAAACAGGCGTGATGAGGATATGGAATGCTATAACAAGGAAAAACTGATGGTGAGCTTTATATGTTTAAGTTATGCTTAATTCAAGTATTTTAACCTATTTGCACTGTTTTTAGGATATGAAAAGGAGATTTATATGACATGCTGCATCATGAATATATTGTTTATCACTGATAATTTGGCTTCGCTTATATGTATGGTCTTGTATTAAGGCAAACAGGCGATTACGGTTCTGAGGGGATTATGTAATAAATAACTTACTATATAAAAATATTAACGTGTCGACACGAGGTTATGTTAAGGGCTAATTGAAATTGCATGCATACAGAAAAGGATACAGATGAATTGCCAAACCAGTCGAGCCGAAAGGCATAAACGCGGGTTGACCGTACTGGTTTTGGAACATGATGATCCGGAAGGGTCGGGCCCAAAGGATAAAATATGAGAAAATATACTGAATACAGATTCAATTTCCCTCAACATTGCCTAGATTTAAAATATGAATCCTCACACTATTTCATGTTATATATAAAGTACAAATATGAGAACTGATATGCAATTGAACACTGTACAGATAACAGAGGAACTGATATGCTATTGCGATTGACACATTGCCACGGTTTCACACCTAGTGTTTTCTTCCTTTCTACTATGTCACTTAGATGATGATTGTACATTGATAGTCATGATAGCTTTATGTGAAAACACTGTTTTATAGATTATTGTTTACATGCACTGCTATATGTTATTGCACATTGCATAGTGATATATATAACCTTTCATGATTGCATGTACAACAGTTTAAAAAGGTAAACCTTACTTAGTCATATTTTTATGACTATGCCCGTCGTCATTTTGCTTAGGTACTGGAACCGACTTTAGGCACGATAAACATAGAGAAGTGGAAGGAGATACAAATGAATCGCCTCGCCGAATGAGTAAAAGCATGAGGTACGTTTTAATTATGTGTTTTGATTTGGTATTCACTCACCTTACTTCAACCTGGGGCGAAAGTCTTATAGGCCGCTTAGATACAGATAATGCGGGGTTCAAAATGGGGGCCTCACACCCATGTCCAAGGCCGTGTCTCTCATTCGCCGTCAAACCAGAAAATCCCGACCAGAACACGGCCTGTTGTTGGGTACATTGGAAAATGTGTAATAGATTTGGTGAATCCACAACTTAGTCAATGATATACATCAATGTGTATTTGATAGAAGTTTGAGTTTCATTGTGCAGGTTTAAAAATTTGAAGAAAAATTTTCTAAGTACAAGTGTCGACACTTGTGAAGAAACTGTGTCGACATTCAAGAAACTTGTGTCGACACTCAGGCAAGCTGTGTCGACACACAGACAAATTGTGTCGACACTCAGGGAAGTTGTGTCGACACTCAGGATTTATGTCGACACTTAAAACAGAAGTTGTGTCGACATCCAGAATTGTGTCGACAACTTAAACCAAAATTGGGTCGACACTTAAAACAGAAGATGAGTCGACACTCAGGAGCTATGTCGACACCTGAAGTAATTGTGTCGACACGCAGGACTTGTGTCAACACACCAACTCTCAAGAGGCTGTGTCGAGTTCAGAAGTAATTATGTCGACACACAAGACTTGTGTCGACACACACTCAACACCATTCGACAAACACTCAACGCCAACTGTCTGCAACAGAAATGTCGAGACAAGAAGCTACTGTGTCGACACACAGGACTTGTGTCGACACATACAACATAAGCAGTGTCGAGAAGCAGAAGTATGACTGTGTCGACACTTGGAGTATTTGTGTCGACACCTTGAAGACTTGTGTCGATACTTAGTCTATTTGTGTCGACACATGTGAAGTAGTCTGCTGAGTGTTGTTTGCTGAGTTGGGAAGACACAGAAGAACCTGTTGACTGGTGACTGGTGACTTGACAGCTGTCATAACTAACCGGTCTGACACCACTGTCAGAACTGTCAGAAGTCTGTTATGAACCAAATCAGCCGGTAATAATGAAGTAAGCTCTATATAAGAGACAGATCGGAAACGACAGAAAAATGAACAATAACGTGAGGAATCTATAAGAAGAATTTTGACAGATCAAGGCCTGTCTGCAAGAAAGATTCAGAGTTCAATCTGAATCTAAGGAAGAAGCTGATTGAAGATCAACTTTAACATCAAGAGAAGATCCACCTTATTTATCCTAATCAAGAAGCTTTGAAAAGCTAAGTTAGGTTGGAATAGAAGGATCAGTATATACAAGAACTGATCAAGAAGACATCATCAACAGAGAAATCTAGCTGGTGAAGTTTTCAGATTCTTATTACTCATAAATTCTTGTATGATCTATTGTTAGATCTGAGATTGTAAGCCTAAAATTATAAAGGCTGAGGTAGGGCAGTGCGCCTTAGGTAGGACTTGTAGAAAGTCTGAGTTGTAAGCCTAGTTATAAAGGCTGAGGTAGGGCTGAGGCTTGAGGTAGGATTCAGGGAAGAATCTGAGGTAGGACTTGTGTAAAGTCTGAGGTGTAGGAACCATCTTGGGTTCTGAGTTTGTAAGATCTGCGGATCTGAGCCAGTGGAAGGAAGTTAGGATGAATCCAGTTATCTGCTGGATAAGCGAAGGGGGAAAGTGGATGTACCCATATCTTGAGGAATCACTATAGATCTGGTGTTTGCTGTGTTGCATTTAATTTCTATAGATAGAAATATTCTATGCTAAAAGAAGTTACAAATATCTGTTTGCCTTAAAATAAAAAAAAAAACTCAAAAAGATTAAAACCTAGTCACCCCCCTCTAGGTGTTTAGGTTATTTACATAAAGTCTTTCAAGTGGTATTAGGGGGAGATTGCTCAAAATTTGACCTAACAGTCAGAGGATTTCTTCAAGGTAAATAATAGATAACAAAAATGGGTTCAAGTGAAAATCAAAAGGAATTTGGATCTATGAAATTGCCCATATGCAAGAAAGAATCTTTTGGCATTTGGAAAGAAAGGGTCAGGCTATTTATGAAAGCATCTGATCTAAGAATTTATATCACAGTACAGGAAGGCCCCTTCATCCCAATGAAGATTTCAGTTTTTGATGCAAACATTCAAACTCCAAAGAGTTATTCAGAGATGAATAAGGATGAAATCATCTTGGCTACATTAGATAAAAGAGCTCAGAATATAATTGTAAGTGCCATAGATGATGCAACATTCCAGAATCTTGTGCACTGTAAAACTTCCAAAGAAATGTGGGATATATTGATTGTCTATATGGAAGGCACAGAAGAAGTCAGAGAGGACAGAAAGTCTATGCTAAATAAGGAATATGAGAGCTTTAGGCAGAATAAAACTGACAGTATAGCTGAATGTTATAAGAAGTTTTTCAGAATAGTGAATGAATTGATGACATATGGAAGATTCTTCAGTAATTATGAACTGAATGACAAGTTTCTTAGGTCCCTAATAAAGGATTGAGACACTAAGATATGTGTCATCAGGGAAGTGTCCAAACTTGCTAACACACCACCACCTACACTTTTTGGAAAACTGCTTTCATATGAAATGCAGCTTACTGCTGGGAAAGAGGAAGAGAAGGGCAGCAGATCTGAACATAAAGAAAAGTCAGTAGCCTTCAAGGCTGAGGGTTCAAGGAAGGGTAGGAGAAAATCTACTTCTCCACCTAGAAGGAGTACTGAAGCAGAAGAAGGTATTTCTGAAATAAGTACATCAGATAGTCATACATCTGATGAAGACTTGGTGCCTTCACAAGACAATTCCAAAGGTTCATGAAGAAAAAGAATTGGAGAATCAGACCTTCATCTACATTATATTCTAAGGATGAATACTACAGGAAGAAGAAAACACCTAAGGAGGACAGGTATGCTTCTAAACATGGTAAACAATCTAATTCTAAGATTGTGTGTTATTGCTGCAACAGGTCTGGGCACGTCATAGCTGACTGTCTTGACAAAAGAAAGGAGTCAAAGGACAAAAAGAGCAACTGGTCAAAGGCAAGAAGGAGAAGTCTCTAGTGGCTCAGAAGGAGAAGAGTTGGACAGACTCTTTATCTTCAGAATCTGAAGAAGAAGAGGCAGAAGCATATGTTTGACTCTTCTCAACAGAAGAGGATTCTAGGGAACTAAAATTCCTACAGATGCTGGACCCCATAAATGGAGTGGAAGAATATTGCTGTAAAGGGCTGATGGCTCAATCTTAAGAAGACAAGTGTCAGGATTAGCCTGGACCAAGTAAGGTAAACAATTCACCCCTAATCTCAGATTACTTTACTTGATCAGAATCAGAAGCATCTTCTTCAAAAGAAGTGGATGGATCTGAGTCTGAGGGGGATGTTCACCAACTCATTAATGAGTATGGTGGTGTGTTGCATGCTCTAAAGAAGAGCAAGTTTCTTGTTAAAGAGCAAGCCAAAGAGATTGAGTCTCTTAAGCTGGCTGCAGCAGTTTCAGCAAAACTGCTGGATCAAAAACTGAATGAGGTTGCCAAATTGAAAAACATCACAGTTATTCAGATGGGCATAATCTTATTCAAAGAGAATCATATCAAGAAACTGGAGGGAAAACTTCAGCAAGAGAGAGAGAGAGAGCTAGTGACAAAATTCTCCAAGCCTAAATCAGTCTTACCTTTGATAGATAATTTTGTTTCACAAAAAGGAAAGACTGGACTAGGCTTTAAGGGAAGAACTAGGGCTACCAATTCTCATAGAAAAGGTAAAGCCACAGTTCAGCCTCTAGCTGTTAATCCCCCTATTTTCTTTAAGAAGGTAGTGAATCCTACTAACAGGTATGATCATGACATTACACATGGTCACTGTGAGCATGAAAATTTTATAAGCAAGGGTGATAATGTCAATAGACCAATCTATAGGCATGCCCATCATATTCAAGAGGAGTTATTGAAGAATGCTGTTCCAGCACCAACACTTAATAAGTCTACTGACAACAAAGTTAGAAGGCCTGCACCTAAGAATAGGTATAATAGGTTTGAGTGTTGGTGTTGTGGCAAGGTGGGCCACTTTGCCATGGATTGCTGGTTTAACTTAAGTGTTAAAACCAAAAGTAGGATTCCTATTAGATCAGTCACAGGGTTTCAAACTAACAAGGACCTAGGACCCACTAACAAGTTGGGTTTTAAGGGTAAGTGATTCATTATTTATTGCAGGTAAATCCAAGTGACCATACCCCTATATGGTACTTGGATAGTGGTTGTTCCAGACATATGACTGGAACAAGGAGAATGTTGAGGGACTATGTGCCCATAAAGAATGGACTAAAAGTTATCTTTGGTGGATCAGAAAAGAGAATTATCAAAAGATTTGGTAACATATCTTGTGATTCAATTACAATCACTAAAGTGGCTTATGTAAAGGGTCTAAAACATTACCTGATTAGTATAAGTCAACTTAGTGACCTAGGTTATGATATTTCTTTCCTCAAAGGGGAGTGCCTAGTAAAAAGGTCAAGTGATCAAGAGATCATTTTGATCGGCACTAGGAAAGGAAATGTGTATTGTCTTAACCTAGTGTGTGAGTCTAACAACTTACCTATTTGTTTGGTTGCAGGAGAGAAAGCTTCTCTATGTGTCAAATGGCACAAGAGGCTAGCTCATCTGAATTATAAGTTAATTGGACTGCTGTTCAGTATGGGATTAGTGAGGAATGGTCCTCAAGTTCAGTGCATAAAAGAGGGTGTGTGCTCAGCTTGCCAAAAAGGCAAGCAGACTAAGTACTCTTTTCAGTCACTTGACATCAAAGATTCAAAGAGATGTTTGTATCTCATGCATATGGATTTGTTTGGTCCTATGCTAGTCCATAGTCTTAGTAGGAAAGCATACACACTTATTATTATGGATGACTATTCTAGATTTACATGAGTTTTCTTCTTGAGCCAGAAATCTGAAACCCCAACTATTTTCCAGACTTTTTTTAGACAAATACAGAATGAATACAACAGCTCACTGGTCAAAATCAGAAGTGACCATGGAATTGAATTTCAGTCTGAATGTATGACAAAATTCTGTGAAGAACTTGGGATTCATCAAGAATTCTCTTCACCTAGAACTCCTCAACAAAATGGTGTTGCTGAAAGAAAGAATAGAACTCTAATTGAAGCCAATAGAACTCTACTGAATGACACTACTCTCCTTGAATACTTCTGGGCTGAGGCAGTAAATACTGCATGTCATGTGCTCAATAGGGCCTCCATCAACAAGAAACACAAGATGACTCCCTACCAAAATTTAAAAGACAGAAAACTAAACATATCTTATTTCAGAATCTTTTGTAATAAGTGTTTTTTACTAGTAAATGGTAAACACTACCAAACTAAGTTTACTGCCAAATCCCTAGAAGGGATATTTATTGGGTACAGTAACTATAATAGAGCATACAGGATCTACAATTTGACTACTCAAGTTGTAGAAGAATCTGTGCATGCTGTATTTGATGAGTCAATGTTTATTAACAGTGAATTGTCTAGTTCTTCAGTTAATTCTACAAGTCTAACATATAAGCTGGACAAGCTGACCATCAATGAAGATGTTCCTGCTAAACTTGATGAAGATAAAGATGTCAGCTATCTAGGGGGAGATCAAGTCCCTCTAGGTGGAGAAGAAAATGTGGAGCATCAAGATGAGGAAACTGGAGATAGCCATAATGCTGACAGAATTCCTCCAACAATGAGACACCTGAAGGATCATCCAGCTCACTAGATCATTGGTGATGCAAGTCAGGGTGTTCTAACAAGAAGTAGGAGCATGAACACAGTTTTATGTTCTAGCTTCCTGTCTCAGATAGAACCCAGGAAGATTGAAGAGGCCATGCAAGACACCAACTAGATTGATGCAATGCAAGAAGAGCTCAGTCTGTTCAAAAGGTGTAAGGTCTGGGAACTGGTGCCAAAACCTAAGGATCACAACATAATAGGAACTAAGTGGATCTACAGGAACAAGCTTGATGAGAATGACACTATAGTCAAGAACAAGGCTAGACTGGTAGCAAAAGGCTACAGGCAAGAGGAAGGTATTGATTTTGATCAAACCTTTACTCCAGTGGCAAGGATGGAGGCAATAAGGCTATTCTTAGCCTATGCTGCCTATCAAGGGTTCAAAGTATATCAAATGGATGTGAAATCAACATTTTCGAATGGTGATTTAAAAGAAGAAGTCTATGTAGAACAACCCTCAGGTTTTGTAGACTCTCACTTTCCTGATTATATATATAGGCTTAGGAAAGCCATATATGGTTTGAAACAAGCTCCAAGGGCTTGGTATGAAACCTTGTCTGCCTTCCTCATTGAGAATAAATTCTCTAGAGGAAAGATAGACAAAACTCTATTCTATAGGGAATCAAAAAGCAAGATAATACTAGTCCAGATATATGTGGATGACATTATCTTTGGTTCTACTTAAAATAGCCTTTGTAGGAAGTTTGCCAAACTTATGCAAGGGAAGTTTGAAATGAGAAGTATGAGTGAGCTGAAGTTCTTCTTAGGACTTCAAGATAGACAGTCTGAGAGTGGGTTGTCCATATCTCAGTCTAAGTTCACCAAGGAGTTGATTAAGAAGTATGGTTTGGACTCAGCTTCTACAATGAAAACTCCAATAGGAACAAGTATGCCTATATGCAAAGATGAAGCAGGGAAACCTGTTGATGAGTCTTTGTATAGAGGGATAATTGGCTCTCTACTAAACTTGACTGCTAGTAGACCTGACATCATGTATGTAACATGTGTCTGTGCTAGGTATCAAGCATGCCCTAAGGAATCTCATTATACTGCAGTTAAAAGAATTTTGAGATATCTTAAGGGCACACCTAATCTAGGCCTTTGGTACCCTAAGAATAGAGATTTTTTATTAACAGGTTTCTCAGATGCAGATTTTGCTGGATGCAAAGAAGACAGAAAAAGTACAACAGGAACCTGTCAATTCCTTGGTGGGAGGCTAGTGTCATGGAGCAATAAGAAGCAAACCAGTGTAGCTATATCAACTGCTGAATCAGAGTATATAGCTGCTGGTAGCTGCTGTGCACAATTGATGTGGATGAAACATCAACTAGAAGATTATGACATCCAGGTAAGTAGAATACCACTATTTTGTGATTCAACAAGTGCTATTTCTATTGCTAAGAATCTTGTATCACACAGTAGGACCAAGCATATAGATATTAAGTTTCATTTTATCAGAGAACATGTTGAAAAGGAAAATATTAGTCTAGAGTTTGTAAAAACAGATAATCAAATAGCTGATATTTTCACAAAACCACTAGATGAAACAAAATTCAATAAATTCAAAATTGAATTAGGTATGTTGAACCTAGAATAGGTTAACATAAGTTTCCATGAGTAGCATCAGTAAGCATCAAATCTCTGGTGAAATTTGGTTAAGTACAAAGTATGTGTCGACACAAGCAAGTTGTGTCAACACAGTCAGTATGTTGTGTCGACAAAGGAAAAGGATGTGTCGACACAGAAATAGTATCTGTGTTGACAGGAGAATAGGTGTCGACACAACCTTGTCGAGACTATATGTCGAGAGAATATTTGTGTCGACACAAAAAGTTGGTGTCGACACAACTCTGTCGAGACTTAAGTGGTCAGTGTCGACACAGACTCAAGTATGTCGACACATCGATGTGTCGACTTAAAATACGTTTTGTCGACTTAGACATTAGTATGTCGACACATTGTCATGTCGACTTAACTTAAGTTCTGTCAAGACCTGGGTTATTTTTGTCGACACAAAAACTGATTTGTCGACTTAAGCCCGACTTTTGATCTGCCCTTGACTCAAGTACTATAAATAGGTGAATCCAAAATCTGGTCGACTACGCTATCAGAATTTTTGACTCTACACCTTCTGTCGACATTGACCTTCTCTTCTCTTCTCCTCTAATACTTACATCAATGGCGCCACACCAATAAGACAAGGTTAATGAAGGATATGAACTGGTTCGCGAAGGTTTCACAACTGCTTCTGACGAAATTCAGGGTGTTATTGCCCTAATTTCTGAAAATGGACTAGAATTTTTGGTCTCAGAACCGATCAAAATTTGGAAGAAGGAAGTTCTGGAGTTCTACACAACCGCTTCATTGGACACTAAAGGAAAGAAAATCATGGAATCTGTTCAAGGTACCCAGGTGAAGCTCACTTTAAAATCAATCCGGAAAGCACTACATCTGACATTGATTAAGGATACAGACGAACTTACTCCATCCCAAATAACTGAAGTATTAAGCTGGTGTAGACTGAATCCCAGTATTAAGATTGGTTCCTCTATCAATAGAAAATGGATGAATTTCCAAGGGAAATTTCTTTCAGAAGTAGTGGGCAAAGTTATTATCTGTAAAACAGGTGGACATGATCGGATTTCTGCCCACATGTTCAATTTGATGGTGAGAATCATATTCAAGATAAACACTGACTGGGCAGCAATAGTGTTTGATAAACTACAAGAAGGAATAAAGAAACCTAACCTGGGAAGGATCCTCAGCCTATGCTTCACATTAGTGATTCCAGATGTTCTGAAACAAGCAAATGACTCTAAGATAAATCATATGAGAAAAATAGATGTAAGGATACTTTCAAGGTGGGACAGAGTACTAACCAAGGAAGACCTTGCTCCTAAGGAGCAAACTAACAAAGACAAGAAGAAAAAGAAGGTGGTTGAATAGGCTAACTCCTCCAATGATTCTGAGGAGGAAGTTGTCTTCAGTTCTGATGAAGACCAACAACAACACGATGTTGAAGCTAAAGCAAATGACTGTGAGCCCCAAGAGCAACATATTGACTTTACTCCAAGGGAGAAAACCTAGACAAAGAAACTGAGTTGCCTGTCAAAGGGGGAGGTGTTGATGATGCTGTCCTGGAAAGTGACTTAGCTGCAGACACAATAATGGATGTTGTATCTGAAATCAACACTGCAGCTGAAGTAACTGATAAGAATGATGCTCAAAATGAGCCAGTAAGTATCTTCTCCACAAACTAGTAATGTCTTATAGTATTCTCCTTAAAAATTGTTCAAATGGACACTTTTGTTTACACAACAAAAGAGATATTTCAAGTGGTATTAGTTTTTTAAAAAAAAACTAATCTTATTCCTTCTGAACAGATACAGTAGAAATTTACAATGGAAGAATTGTTTCCTGATCCCCTTACTGATAGGACTGAGGGGGAGGAAATTGAAAAAGAAAAAGAAATTCCAAGGACTGAGGGGGAGTTATCTAAGGAAACCCTAGCTGAAAAGGAAACTGTTGATATTAAAAGTACATCTGAATATTCTGAAGATGAAGAAGACACATTGGCTAAGAAAAGAAAACTGTCTGTGTTAAAGAAAAAGAGTTCTGGATATAAGAAAGCTTTACAGTTGGGAACTACACCATCTACATCCAGCATGGAATTCAGTTCTTTACTGGTACAGATGCAGATAAAACTGGATAACCAAAGGCAGACTATAGAAAAATATGTGGATGAAACTCATAAGGAGTTTCAGTTTCAGTTCGCCCAGGACATCAAATCCATTAGATTTGAAGTGAATCAAAATAAAAAGGAGATGACAGATTGCTTCCATAAAAGAGGTAATGTTATGGTGTTCCTGGCCGAGCAACAACAAAAGATCCAAGCTAAAGTGGATGAAATATAAGTGAAACAGGGATATGTACTGGAGAATCAGTTAAGAATGAATGAAAATCTCAAGGATTCACATCATGAAATATTGAAAAAGCTCACTGACTCGAGTACTACTCTGAAGGCTGAAATCTCCAAGCAATTCCAGGAAGATATATCTGCTATCAAAGTCACATTTCAAGAATCTTAGGAGAAAATTAAAATTTTCCTGACAAAATTCAGAGCTTATTTTAAAGAAGGAACTGAATATATAGCAGATCAAGTCAGATTCCAGAAAGAAGATTTGAGAGATCATGTTGCCAGAGAAGTCATAAAGGGGGAGAGATTACTAGTCAAAGCCAGCTCTGACCATATTAAATGGACTACCAATAGCATCAGAGCTACTCTTGGATATCCTCCTCTTTGTGATGATGCTAATGTAGCTGAGTCTGGGATTCAACCTGAATATTTTGAAGGAAATCAGTCTGAAGTTGCTCAGGTCCCCAGCTGATTTTGAGATGGTTCAATATAAAGTGCTGAAAATGTATAGTCCTCCACCAGAGACACAAAATGTAATTCTGGGGACGGTTGATATGTCAGAAGCTGCATTGGAAGCTCAGAAGGAGGCTCAACTTTCCAAGAAAAGATTCAGAGAGCAGGCTGAGCTAAAGCCAAATTTTGAGCAGTGGAGCCCAACTTCCAGAAACATCATACTTACTACTTGGAAAGCTGTTAAGGATAAAACTCATGACAGGGGTAAGTGGTATTCTGAGCAAGAGTGGAATAAATATCAAGCTGGACAAGAAGCAATTCTTCAGCATAGAAGAAGTGCTAAGGCTGGGAAGCTACATGCTAATGCTCAAGATCCAAGCAAGTACTTCCCCAAACCTTTCCACTATTTTGAAAGACAGAAGATTAAGGCTGAAGAATTGAAGAAGAAAGCTCTCAAAGGAAAAAAGCCAGCTGAAGATGCTGAAACTTCTGTGCATGCTAAAATCAAGTCTGGCAAAGAATAGTTATTAAGGAAACTAGTCAGTAATAGGATTACTAGGTTCTTGTAATAGAACAATGTATTGTTTTTCCTTTTGTTATATATAGAAATTCTTGTAAACCATAATTTCACTGATTAATGAAATCTGTTTCAGTATTAAGTGTTTGTTGTTTATAATGATTATGTGATAACCTGCTGTGAAATGTTTTTTTTCATCTATTTACAATTTGGTTTTATCTTAAGAGATGTATATCTTTGACTAAGGGTTATTACTTCTCCAAATAGGGGAAGATTGTTGGGTACATTGGAAAATGTGTATTAGATTTGGTGAAGCCAATACTTAGTCAATGATATGCATCAATGTGTATTTGATAGAAGTTTGAGTTTCATTGTGCAGGTTTAAAAATTTGAAGAAAAATTTTCTAAGTACAAGTGTCGACATTTGTGAAGAAACTGTGTCGACAGTCAGGAAACTTGTGTCGACACTCAGGCAAGCTGTGTCGACACACAGGCAAATTGTGTCGACACTCAGGGAAGTTGTGTCGATACCCAGGGTTTATGTCGACACTTAAAACAGAAGTTGTGTCGACATCCAGAATTGTGTCAATAACTTAAACCAGAATTGCGTCGACACTTAAAACAGAAGATGAGTCGACACTCAGGAGCTATGTCGACACCTGAAGCAATTGTGTCGACACACAGGACTTGTGTCGACACACCAACTCTCAAGAGGCTGTGTCGAGTTCAGAAGTAATTATGTCGACACACAGGACTTGTGTCGACACACACTCAACGTCATTCGACAAACACTCAACGCCAACTGTCTGCAACAGAAATGTCGAGACAAGAAGCTGTTGTGTCGACACACAGGACTTGTGTCGACACATACAACATAAGCAGTGTCGATAAGCAGAAGTATGACTGTGTCGACACTTGGAGTATTTGTGTCGACACCTTGAAGACTTGTGTCAACACTTAGTCTATTTGTGTCGACACATGTGAAGTAGTCTGCTGAGTGTTGTGTGCTGAGTTAGGAAGACACAGAAGAACCTGGTGATGTGACTGGTGACTTGACAGCTGTCATAACTAACCGGTCTGACACCACTGTCAGAACTGTCAGAAGTCTGTTATGAACCGGATCAGCTGGTAACAATAAAACAAGCTCTATATAAGAGACAGATCGGAAAGGACACAAAAATGAGCAATAACGTGAGGTATCTATAAGAAAAATTCTGACAAATCAAGGCCTATTTGCAAGAAAGATTCAGAGTTCAATCTGAATCTAAGAAAGAAGCTGACTGAAGATCAACTTCAACATCAAGAGAAGATCCACCTTATTTGTCCTAATCAAGAAGTTTTGAAAAGCTAAGTTAGGTTGGATCAGAAGGATCAGTCTATACAAGAACTGATCAAGAAAACATCATCAACAGAGAAATCTAGCTGGTGAAGTTTTCAGATTCTTATTACTCATAAATTCTTGTAGGATCTATTGTTAGATCTGAGATTGTAAGCCTAAAATTATAAAGGCTGAGGTAGGGCAGTGTGCCTGAGGTAGGACTTGTGGAAAGTCTGAGTTGTAAGCTTAGTTATAAAGGCTGAGATAGGGCTGAGGCCTGAGGTAGGATTCAGGGAAGAATCTGAGGTAGGACTTGTATAAAGTCTAAGGTGTAGGAATCATCTTGGGTTCTGAGTTTGTAAGATCTGCGGATCTGAGCCAGTGAAAGGAAGTTAGGCTGAATCCAGTTATCTGCTGGATAGGCGAAGGGGGAAAGTGGATGTACCCATATCTTAGGGAACCACTATTGATCTGGTGTTTGTTTTGTTGCATTTAATTTCTGTAGATAGAAATATTTTGTGCTAAAAGAAGTTACAAATATCTGTTTGCCTTAAACTAAAAAAGACTCAAAAAGATTAGAACCTATTCACCCCCCTCTAGGTGTTTAGGCTCTTTACATAAAGTCTTTCACCTGTGACACGGCTTGGGACCGCCCGTGTCTCAAGTGACACGCCCGTGTCAAGGCCCGTATCACGACCCGTGTGTCCCAAATGACAAAGGACCAAAACGTCCCGAGAATGACACGACCATGTGATACGCCTGTGTCACATGCCGTGTGCTAGACACGCCTGAGACACGCCCGTGTTCCTGGTCGTGTAATTTCCTCAACACAAACCAGCAAACGAACCCGAGCAGGACACATCCATTGACACGCCCGTATCTCATGCCGTATGCCCTCACTCAATGCTGGAAAAGCGTTGAGTGCTCAGTGAGGCGTTGAGTGACCGACACGCCCCTGGGACACGCCCGTGTCCCAGACCGTGTTCCCTGTATCCACACCCATCGATTGAAATTTTGCCGACCACACGATCTCGTCGATCTCTGGCACGAAACACCCTGTGACACGCCCGTGTCACATGCCGTGTCAGCCTTGCCAGAACCCGTCTTGGCCTGAAACATGCCATCTGTTCCTCTTTCAAGTTTTTGGGGCGTTACAACGTGGTCGGCCTCCGTGCGACCGCGAGGCCCACTACTGGCCTTCCGGTCGGCCGTCATCGCACCATGAGGACTCCCACGCGGTCAGCCGCCACCAAGCCATGCAGGCACCCCCATGCGGATGCAAGGCTCGCGGCCGACCCGCCCTGGTCAGTCGTGTCTCCCTTCTCCCCGGTCGGCCTCCCGCTATCGGGGGCTCGCCGTCGACCACCTCCACCGATCTGCCCTCCTTCACCTTTTAATTGTCCATGCGCGATCTTCTTCGTCGGATGCACAGATAACCACCAGCGTAACCACTAATTATGGGTGGGTGCAAGTAGCCTGAAAAATTATGGTGTGCGCATAGCAAATATTTTATAAAAATGTGTGCGTCAAACTATACTAAAATGGTCTGCAATTAAAAGTTTGGGTGGTTACGGTCTATAGATAACCGCATAACTATCGTAACCACCCTTGGGGCCTAAAAATAATACCTCATGCCTCCCTTAATTCTCACATTTTCTCTCCAGGACTTCTCCTCCAACGTGCTCAGGAATTCCACCGGGGACCTCCCCGATCTTCGAAGCCGTCCATGAATAACTTCAAGCGCTTTAAAGATCGCTCGAATATCTTCATCCCCCTTTTATCTTCTTCATTCGTCTTCATGCGTTCCACTACACGCGCGTCCCTTTCGTCGTTGTGAACAACCTGCGCCTGACGTACTCAGCAATCAGCACCCACGAGACAACCACGAGCTCTCATCACTCAAGCATCTGAGCATCTGCAGAAATTCGCTCAGTCTTCAGAGCACGTGCATTCTCTGCCGCGAGCAAGAACAAATATTCAGTTTTGTGTGTGGCGACATGTCACCCTCCGAACATCTCTCTCTCTCTCTTCCCTAATTGTAACGAAGAGCGACCTATCGTCCTCGCATTCGCTAAAAAGTCTCGTAAAACAGCACCAATAGTGGAAGTTTGGTCGGCACTGATGCGCAAACAACAAAGTGCATTAGTCGCTCAAGTAATATAAAATAAGAATTTATCCCCAAGCAGTGGCGGATCCAGTAGGGGGGGGGGGGGGGGCGCCCGCCCCCCTCCTCCAAGGATTTTGAATTTTACACCCGGGCACGTGCCCAGGTTCATTTTTTCGCCAATTTCTACTGGGCGCTCTGCCGTAGAGCAAGCACACGGCGTACCCTAGCGGCGATTCTTGCGACGTGCGAGTTTCGATCGACATTTTGCAACTCCGGTGAGACGGGCAGTCGGGAGACGAAGATTCCTTGCAATTTGTGGCTCAGAGGGCGAGGGTCGCGACTTACTTTGATTCTGCCATGGACTGCGATCGGTGAGCCCCAAACATCTTTTCTCCCAGAATGTAGTCCTCCTCTTTCAGAACTTGATCCTGCCCTTTTTCTAAACTCATGGTTTAAGAACTTGATCCGGCCCTCTTTCAGGAATCTAGTCCTCTTTTCCTGATCGGTGAGTTGTGAGCCTCAAACATCTTCTCTTCAGCAGTACAACCTCTAGGAATTGAGTCCTCCGGTAATTTTCTTAAGCTAATGTTTTAAGAACTTGATCTAGTTTTCTTCTTCTTTGTATTGATCAACTATTTATGCTTTCATGTTGAAAATTGTTGAAATATTACTGCGATCTATATTTGTTAGGATTAGAATGCATCAGGGCCTAATGGATTAAGATTAGGGCTTAGCTTTAATTCCTAATTCTCATATTAATTGAAACTTCCTTTGTTGGACTTGGTTGCCTGATTCCAGATTTCCAATCTCGGTCTCTTACAAGATATAGTCATAGTATCGGAAGATGGATCCTCTGGTATTTTGAAGCCAACAACCCAGCATATTGTTGTTATTGTAGCTCTCCATCCATATTTCATCATCGACAAGCTTCAACAACTCCAACATTCATGTTTCAGCCTTTCAGGTATATTGATCATATTATGTTTTTTTATGTTTTTTACGAACTATCGGGTCGATTGTGTCCGTCTCCGGCATGATATTTGCATTAGAAGCCCGAGCGCATTTCCGGATTAGGCATGCTGTGTGAAGCTTATTTGTGTCATTGACACAGATCGGTGATGTTGTTTGCATTTAGATTATTGTACTATATACGCAGGTGTTATGACGGTCACAGTGTCGTTATGATGCCAAATTTTTGTGGGATTTAGTGGCCGAATATTGGGTTTCCAAGGGTGCTAATACACTTTAATTTTAAGTATCATGAAGAAAATAAAAACTATTAACTCATTTTTCAATAAAAAGTTATCAACTGAAGGCGAGACATCTACATCAACAGAACCAATTAATGTGGATTCTCCTTTAGTGAATGTTGATTCGTTCTTAGTTGTTAATACACCTCTCATATTCGAGCATGATCCTGATTACGCCCTCAAATTTGGGAATATCCAGTAAATGACCAAGATGAAAAGCGTCGATCGTATCTCATATTCGAGCGTGAAATGCATTTGATGAAAGAAATATTGTGAATCAGTGACGTTCTATGCAAAACACTGCAACATCAAAATTAAAATATATTAAATGCTATAAGTTTAGTTTCAACAACGATGGCCCTCATTCAAAAATTACGCGCATCTGGCTGGGAAAAGTACTTACAGGTTGTGAAAGTATTTTGTGAAAAAAATGAAGTCAAAATTCCGAAAATGAATGGTAGATACAATGATCGTCGGCTTCGAACTCATCGTGATATCATTACAGTGGAACATAATTTTAGAGTTGACATATTTAACGCCACGATAGATTGTGTGTTGTAGGAGCTGAACTTTAGATTCAATGAAAATTTTATGAAATTACTTCGTCTAAGTATGGTTTTAGATCCAAGTGCTGAATATAAATCTTTCAATATTGAAGATATATGCGCTCTTGCAAGAATTTTTTATCCTCAAGATTTCAGTGAGCAAGATATTTATGTGTTGAATACTCAGCTGCAACATTATCAATTAGACGTTCTTTCTCATTCAGATTTAAAGAACTTGCCAACAATTTCTAAACTTTGTGAGGATTGGCCGAAACGAAGAAATCAAATACCGTGTGGCTGCCTGCATGTAGTCGCGAGGCCGCGACCCGTCTCCTGACCAGCCGCAGCCGCACCGTGTGGCCACCCGTAAGCAACCCCAAGGCTCGCGGCCGACCCCTGGTCGTCCGCCTCTCCCTTCTCCCCGGTTGGCCTCCTGCCGTCGAAGGCTCATCGTCGTACGCCTCCGTCGACTGGCCCTCCTTAACAATCTGATCGTCCCCATGCAATCTCTGTCGTTCAATGCGCAGGTAATCACCGACATAACCACCTATCATGGGTGGGTGTAAGTAGCCGGATAAATGATGGTATGCGTGTAGCAAAAATATTATAATAATACGCTCGTCAAACTATACTAAAATGATCTACAATTAGCAAGTTGGGTGGCTACGACATGCGGATAACCACATAACTACTATAATCACCTCTGGGTCCTATAAATAGGATTGCATGTCTCCCTTCATTCTCACCTTTTTCTCCCTATGACTTCTTGTAACGGCTCGTCCCATCTATAAGCGAGGCACCGATACAGGGCTATAACCCATGCCACCCCAACCCATCTCCGACCTGTTTCTCAGCATGACGGGTTGTTGGCGCAAGGTTTCGATCCCTCAACCCTTGATATAAGAGCCCTTAACAACCCGCCATGCAGGTTGTTGGCTCAGTTGGTGATGTGGAGCGGTGTTAAGGGCTCTTATGCTATGGGTTGCAGGATCGAATCCTTGCACCAACAACCCACCGTGCTGAGAAACAGGCTGGAGATGGGTTGGAGTGACATGGGTTGCAGCCCTGCACCGGTGCCGCGCTTATAGATGGGTCGAATGACCCGACCTATCTATAAGCGCGGCATCGATACAGGGCTGCAACCCATGTCACTTCCAACCCATCTCTGGCCTATTTCTCAGCACGGCGGGTTGTTGAGAACGCGAGGATTCGAACCCGCGTCTTCTTAACAAGGCACCTTCAATAGCCCTCATCACCAATTGAGCCATTGTTCAAATCCCCTTTTTCTCAACAACCCGTCGTGCCGAGAAACAGGCCGGAGATGGGTTGGAGTGGCATGGGCAACAGCCCTGTATCGGTGTCACGCACTTTTTTTTTGTAACGGCCCGACCCATCTATAAGCGCGGCACCGATACAGGGCTGCAGCCTATGCCACTCCAACCCATCTCCGGCCTGTTTCTTAGCATGGCGGGTTGTTGAGAACGCGAGGATTCGAACCCGCTCCCCCTTAATAAGGCACCTTCAATAGCCCTCATCGCCAACTGAGCTGCTGTGGTCATTGAGAACGCAAGGATTCAAACCCGCGCCTCCTTAACAAGACACCTTCAACAGCCCTCATCACCAACTGAGCTGCAGCTCAGTTGGTGATGTGGGCTGTTGAAGGTGCCTTGTTAAGGAGGCGCGGGTTCAAATCCCCACGTTCTCAACAACCCGCCGTGCTAAAAAACATGATGGAGATGGGCTGGAGTGGTATGGGCTGCAGCTAGAGCTGTCATGGTTCTGGTTCTACTAAAACAATGAACCGAACCACTAAGGTAACAAAATTAGAACCAAAATCTTTTTTGGTTTGATCGGTTCCGGTTCTGGTTTCGGTTCCAGCTTAATTTTTGGAACCGTCGTGTCAACGGTTCCGGTTACGGTTCAACTAGAACCAAAACTAAACCGGTCACTATCGGTTTGGTCCGGTTCCAATCGGTTCCAACTAAAATCAAAATCAAGTTTGACTTAATGAAATAAAAACGGTCTGCAAATAGTAAAACTCAAAACAATATCGAAATAAAAATAATTATGTTGCGCACTTCTCGATGGTCTTTTTCGCGATCGGTGGGATAGTATCAATTTCTTTCCTAAGCGTATAGACTTGCCACGAATTCTAGTTGGCTTGTGAACGTCTCATCGGCATGCTCAACCGTAACAACCGTCTACAATTAGTTGTCTTTTATGATTACTAATAAATAGTAGTTGCATATCTTCTATATTTTTTAAATAAAATATTTCAAAAAAAATATGTAAGTAAAATTGAAAATAAATTATATAATTGTATAAAAATAAAAAATGCACTGCAAAAATTGACTTCATACCGCACCAATGTCAAACCATACCATACTGTTTTTATGCGGTGAAGTTTTGTTCAGTCCAAAATCAACCCCCTTTAGTGCGATTGCAGTTTGGATTCAAACTGCACCAGCTTCACTCGTGATAGTAAGTATAAATATTATAGATAAATTATAAAATAATAACAATATAATAATAATAATAACCGGGTTGCGGTTCGGTTCTACTTCGGTCCGGTTCGGATCGGGTCTAAAAATCTTGAAACCGCTTGAGACTTGTATGTTGCGGTTCCGGTTCCGGTCCGGATAATAAAATATAAGAACCGCACCTAGACCAATGTTGTTCACGGTTCCATAATTCAAACCAGAACTTGAATAATTTGCGAACGGTTCGGTCAAATTCTTTGCGGTTCCGGTTCGATTTGCGGTTTTCGGTTTTAAGTGACAGCTCTAGCTGCAGCCCTGTATCAGTGTCGCCCTTATAGATGCACCGAGCCCTTACACTTCTCCTCCTAGGTGCTCAGTAATTCCACTGGGGACCTCCATAGTCTTCGAAGTCGTCCTTGAATATCTTCAAGCTCTTTGAAGATTGCTCGATGATCTCCGTCCTCCTTCCACAGAATTCATCCGTCTCTGTGCGTTCCGCTAAGCGTGCGTCCTTTTCGTCGTTGTGAGCAACCTGCACCCGGCGTACGTACTCAACAATCAACACCCATGAGACAACAACGAGCTCTCATCACTCCAACATCCAAGTATCTGTAGAAAACTGCCAGTCATCATAGCGCGTGCGTTCACTGCCTCGAGCAAGACCAAATATTCAGTTTCGCGAGTGGTGACTTGTCACCCTCAGAACGTCTCTTTCTCTCTTCCCAAGTTATAATGAGGAGCAGTCTGTCACCCTCGCATTATATAAAAAGCCCCGTAAAATAGCTAGCACTGAATAGTGAAAGTTTGGCTGACACAGATCCCACCACGTGATTTTTCACTATATTTACGAGTTTTTCACATTAAAAAATCTGCTCGTCAGATTTCTTTACTCTGTGATTGTTTGTGCGCTCGACCGTTCTTTGGGCTAAGACAGTTCAATTAGTCCGATCTAGCTAGAGACTCGAGCAGCCCGCAATAAATATACATATACTTTAATCATATCTTGGCTCATTTACATAGATAAACCATAGAATTAAATGTATACGATTAAGCATAATTAATCAAATACCCTATTCTTAGCTTTTGATATATAAATAAATCTACTGTATTGTAAAAAGTATCTACGAATATACAATGATGACAAATACTAACCCTTATTAAGCCATAGTCACAACAACTCAAAATTTTATGGGTAGAAAATAAGGATCATTTAGGTCTTTATTTAAATTGTAATGAGACTTATAATAAGGTGATCAATTAGAGATAAAACAATGGTCGCAAATTTGAATCACATACCAAGCTTAATTAGTTTGAGCAAATTCTTTTTAAGTAAAAGATTACATCAATGCTTCAAATAATAACACCCTCACACCTATTTTAATAAGTGGGTTATGCTCTTTTTTTTTCATACTTTTATTTTTAGTTTCAATTTTATCTACACATGCAGAATTAATTACATAAACATGCATTCACAAGAATCACATGCAGAATCTTTAAAGAATTAATAGCAAGATTTATTTTGATGATCTGATTAGGACCACCACCCCAAATCCAAATTAATATTTAATACAAAAATATGAGTGCAGTAGTGACGTGTCTGGCTCACATACAATCTATACAGTATACACTGCGTGTTAAATGTGAAAGCAGCTGTTACACAAACAGGTGGTGAATGGTGATGGAGGCTGCCCGATTAATAAGAAGGTCAGCACCAAATTCCAAATTATGCAGGCCATACACGCACGGGCAGCTCGCTTCTTAAAGACAAAAATATCTAATCCATTGCACGCTGCACGCGGAACGGGACGGATTGCCCGCTACCTGCCACGTGTGGCCACCTTTTTTTTTTCTTAGTAGAGCCACGTGTGGCCACTTTTTTTTAGCCACGTGTGGCCACTTGTGCAGCCACGACGGCCGCAATATGGCATCGTTCCGAATTCCAGTCCAAGGACGCCGCAGTAGTGCGGACTTTTGCCGTGTTAATTTTCAGCGTTCAATCCCCATTCGCTTACGGACCTCCGGTCAAGCTTCTCCTTTTTTCTCCAATTTCCATCGTCCATAAACTGGTTCCATAAATACCCGGCCCCCATACATTCCCTTCTCTCTATCTCTCACAGCCCCCCCACACACAGACAGACGCAGGTTAATCCCAACGTACAATTTCAGCAGTAATATATTAGTCCAATATGCATGCAGTAGTCTGTATTGGATGGACGGTAGTCGTTGTAATTCTGATCTCGCTCGGCTTGCTGGGCAGAATAATCTTCCTCTTCTGGTTCTGGCCGGCAGTCGCACGGCGGCGGCTGCTCCGCGGCGGTTTCTCCGGTCCCCGGCCCAGCTTTCCAAGGGGAAACCTGACGGAGATGTACTGCAACAGGAAGGTCGTTGTTGAAGGGCCATTAATAAATGCACGCGGCGCAGTCGACGTTATTAGCCATGACATCCACTCCGCCGTCTTCCCGTACTTCGCCACGTGGACGAAAATCTTCGGTGAGTATAATTTAATGTTAGTACTTAATTAGTAATATATATATATATATATATATGGCAGCTAGGCGCTAGCTAGTAGGATGGAAATTAATGTTGGAAGCGAAACTAGGACCACTCCTGTCTAATCTTCAAAAATAACTCAACTCCTCCTCTACTCCACTCGCCAACTCCAAAACCTTCCCGGCACAACTGCTTCCGCTCTATCCGCGCGAGCTGCAACTACCCTGGCAAGCTCGACAATTGGCGAGATCCTCCTTCACTTAAAACGGCGAGCACCAACTTCTACACACTCCGGCGAGACCAACTCCGGCGAGTGCCTCCTGCACGACTTGCTCCGGCGAGTGCTTCAGGCGAGGCGAGCCGGCGAGAGCTTCCGGCGAGGTGCTTCTCTCCCGCGAGAGCTCTCTCTCTCTCCTGCGAGAGCTCTTTCTCTCTCTCGCCTTTAGCTTCCTCCCGCCAATATATCTCTCTCGCTCTCTCTCTCTCTCTCTATTACACTCTCTCTATTTCACTCTCTCTCTCTATTTCACTCCTGCGGGAGCTCTTTCTCTCTCTCACCTTTCACTTTCTCTCTCCCGCTGTTCTTCTCTCTCTCGCGCTATTCCTCTCTTTCTCTCGCTGTTATTGTAAAACTCTCTCTCTACCTTTTATAAAACTCTCACTCCCTCCTGTAGCTAGGTTGCCGAGAGTAAATCCAAAGCGCAAAAGTGCTGCTGCACTTGGGAGAAAATGAAATAAGATTCACTCTACTTTTCAAATCTCTTAAATGTACAATGGGGGGGGGGGCCTATTTATAGGCAAAATAAAACAACACTCTCTCTCCTAAATAAATGCATAAAAACAAAATGCATAAAATACATAAAACTCATAATAATTCCCCACTTGCAAGTGGGCCCGGTCAACGGTCAACGCCGAACTCCAACAAACTCCCCCTCAAACTTGGCATATCATGCCGAGTTTGCCTTTGAGCTTCAGGAACGTGTCCACCTTCAACGCCTTGGTAAAGATGTCTGCCACTTGCTCTCCGGTCGGGCAATACTTGACCTCCACGGTCTTCAGCTCTACCTGCTCTCTTAGGAAGTGATACCTTGTATCGATGTGTTTGCTCCTCCCGTGTAGTACCGGGTTCTTCGCGAGCTGGATGGCCGACATGTTGTCCACCAACATGGTCGTTGGCCCATCCACTCCATGCTGCAAGCTCTCCAACAAATTCCTTAGCCAAATGGCTTGGCAGGTGTCAGCTGCTGCCTCTATGTACTCCGCCTCGCAGGACGATAGAGCTATCGTGGCCTGCTTCTTCGAACTCCAAGAGAACACTCCTGTTCCCATGTTGAAAGCATATCCGGAAGTGCTCTTCCGGTCATTGACATCCCCGCCGTAGTCACTGTCCGAGTAACCTACCAGCGTCAGCTCCTCTCCAGTAGCATACTTCAGCCCATGGCCTCTCGTCCCGTTGATGTACCTCAGGATCCTCTTCGCTGCTGTGAAGTGGTCTTCCTTTGGCTCCTCCATGTGCCTACTCACCACCCCGACCGCATACATGATGTCCGGTCGGGTGAAGGTCAGGTAGCGCAGACTACCCACCAAGCTTTTGAATAAGGTGGAGTCCACCGCTCCTTCCTTCGACTCCTTGCTCAGCTTCATCCCCGGGTCGGCAGGAGTGGAGATAGGCTTGCTATCCTCCATCCTGAATTTCTTCAGAATCTCCTCCGCATACTTCTTCTGGGATATGAAAATCCCGTCTTCTCTCTGCTGCACCTCCACTCCCAGAAAGCAGCTCAGCTCACCCAAGTCCGTCATTTCGAACTCTCTCTTCATCATACCCCGGAACTCTTCATACATCCCAGCATTGTTCCCTGTGAAGATTATGTCGTCCACATATAGGCAGATAATCATCATGCCTCCATCCTTGTCTACCTTGGTGTAGAGTGCGTACTCATGCGGGCTCTTCTGATAGCCATGCTTCTGTAAGTAAGCATCTATCCTGCCGTTCCAAGCTCTAGCTCCCTGCTTCAGCCCGTAGAGTGCCTTGTCAAGCTTGTAGACCTTTCTCTCCTGCCCTTTCACCACGTACCCTGGAGGCTGCTCGATGTACACATCCTCCTCCAGGTGGCCATTCAAATAAGCAGAGACCACGTCCATCTGCATTATCTTCCACCCGTGATGTGCAGCTAGCGCGATGATCAGCCGGATGGTATCTATCCGCGCTACCGGTGCGAAGACTTCATCATAGTTCACCCCCTGAACTTGGCGGTAGCACTTCACGACTAGCCTCGCCTTGTGCTTCTCCACGCCCCCATCTTTATTTTTCTTCACCTTATACACCCACTTCACCCCGAGGGGTTTGTGGCCTACAGGTGCATCTACCAGCTTCCAGGTATCGTTCTTCTTGATGGAGGCAATCTCTACATCCATCGCCTTCCTCCAAGTTCTCTCTTTGGCGGCCTCTTCATATGAGCATGACTCAACATCTGCAAACAAACAGTATAAAGAAAAATTATTATGAGTTGCCGCCGTCTCTTCATAGATCTCCTCCAACCTCCTTGTCCGAGGTTGAGGACGATCATCCTTAGTTCCACTGGTGCTAGCTCCACCAGATCCTCCTCCTCTGCTTGAACTCGTTCCACTTGAGTAAGGGGTGAGAGCTCCCCCTGAACCTCCGCTAGGTGGTGATGGTGGTTCAGCTCCACCCATCTCCGCTTCATCTCCCTGACCACCTTCTTCTTCTTCATCATCGAAGAACATCCCCTTGATGTTCTTCACCTCCTCATTCCAGCTCCAGCAGCTTCCTTCTTCAAACACCACATCTCGTGAGATAATGGCCTTCTCCGTCTCCGGGTTGTACAACTTGTAAGCCTTGCTCGCAGGAGCGTAGCCTACAAAAATGCACTTCTCACTTCTATCGTCCAGCTTCCTCCTCCTCTGGTCCGGGATATGAGCATAAGCTACACACCCGAAGACCCTCAGGTGCTTCACACCGGGCTTCCTCCCACACCAAGCTTCAAACGGTGTCTTGAACTTCACACTCTTGGTTGGGCAACGGTTTAGCAAGTACACCGCTACCTGTACTGCTTCCGCCCAGTACTTCTTTGGCAACCCCTTGCCCTTCACCATGCTCCTTGCCATATTCATTATGGTCAAGTTCTTCCTCTCAGCTACTCCATTCTGCTAAGGCGAGTACGCCGCCGTCAGGTGGTGTGAGATCCCCCATTCTCTGTAGTAGTCATCAAACAGCCTAGAGGTGTACTCCCCACCTCTATCTGTCCGGAGCACCTTCAGTGGCTGCCCAACTTCCTTCTCAGCCATCGCCTTAAACTCTTGGAACTTGTCCAGGGCCTCGGCCTTCTCTTTTAGAAAGTACACCCAACACTTCCTACTGAAGTCGTCGGTGAACGTGATATAGTACCTGCTTCCACCTATTGAAGTAGTCTCAAACGGACCAGCAATGTCCGAATGAACTAGCTCCAGTTGTCTTGTAGCTCTCCGAGACTTGCCACCTTCAAATGTCTCCCTTCTTTGCTTCCCCTTCGTGCATGCCTCACAGACCCTTTGAGGAGGTGTGATCATAGGCAACCCTTCCACCATCTTGGATCCAGACAACAGCTTCAGGCCTGTGAACCCCAGATGCCCCATCCGGTGGTGCCACAGCCAAGCTTCTTCCTCTTCTCCTGTCTTTGCAAGACATGCTGTCTCCTTGGCATCCATACTTAGAGGGAAGAGGCGGTTCGTCGCCATCTTCACTCTTACCACCTCTCTTCCTTGGCTATCCTTCATCGTTAAGGTGTTATCCCTTAACAGGACTCGATAGCCTTTCTCCACCAGCTGTTCGAGACTTAGGATGTTACTCCTCAAACCCGGCACATAGAAGACGTCATTGATGAGCACCTCCTTCCCATTCATCGTCACCGCGATCACTCCTCTTCCTTCCACAGAGATCTTCGAGGCGTCGCCAAAACTGACATCTCCTCCATTCGGCTCAAGGCTGGTGAATAGCTCCTTCTCACCACACATGTGATTACTAGCTCCAGTATCCAAATACCACACACCATTTCTCCCTCCTGCAGCGCCTTGGATGGTAAGGAACATCATCGGGTCTCCACCCGTGTTGCTAGCCTCCGCATAGTGGTTGGCTTCACCACCCTTCCTGGGAGCCCAGCAGTCGTAGCTCATATGTCCAAACTTGTTACAGTTGTAACATTGAGTTTGAGACATATCTCTTCCTCCTCTTCCTTGGCCTCTTCCATGATCCCTTCTTTGTCCTCTACCTTGGCCTCTACCTTGGCCTCTTCCTCTACCTCCTGCATCTTGTCTCCAACCATGATGTTGCTCTACCTCACGCTGGTTGTACTGGCTTCTTCCAAAATCTCTTCCACCTCTTCCTCCTCTACCTCTGCCTTGGTAGCCTCGGCCTCGCTGGCCTCCTCCTCTTCCTGAGCTTTCTCCAAAGTTAAGCTGAGTCTGGAGTGCTTTTCCCAAGCCACTCGACTCTTCCTCATCTTGCACCATCCGATACTCATGGGCTTGTAGCGAACCAACAAGCTCATCCACCGCCATCGTGGTGAGGTCCTTCGACTCCTCAATAGTCACCACCACGTGTCTAAACTTCTTGGACATCGACCTCAAGAGCTTCTCCATGAAACTGATATCTTCAATTGTCTCCCCATTCCTCTTCATCTCGTTCGTGAGCGTCCGCAGACGAGTCACGTAGTCGCCCACCTTCTCCGAGCTCTGCATCCTCATCACCTCGTATTGAGCTCGGAGTGATTGCAACTTCACCTTCTTTGCTTTGTCCACTCCCTGCATGGAGCGTTGTAGTATCTCCCATGCTTCTCTCGATGTCTCCGCATCCGAAATCTTCTCAAACGTCGCCTCGTCAACTCCTTGGTACAATAGGAATAGGGCCTTCTTGTCCCTCTTCTTTGCTTCCCTCAACGCCACCTTCTGAGCGTTAGTCAACGCTGCTTCTGCTTCGGCAGTAAGCACCTCGACACCTTCCTCCACAACATCCCATAGCTCCTTAGAGGCGAGCAGCACTCGCATCTGGATACTCCAATTTCCATAATTTGTCTTGCTCAACTTGGGGACCTGCCCCGGCATTCCACTTCCCATCTCCATCTCTCCTCTACTTCAAACCTTCCGAGTCACCGTAAAGGTTTGCAACCTCCCTCTGATACCACTTGTTGGAAGCGAAACTAGGACCACTCCTGTCTAATCTTCAAAAATAACTCAACTCCTCCTCTACTCCACTCGCCAACTCCAAAACCTTCCCGGCACAACTGCTTCCGCTCTATCCGCGCGAGCTGCAACTACCCCGGCAAGCTCGACAATTGGCGAGATCCTCCTTCACTTAAAACGGCGAGCACCAACTTCTACACACTCCGGCGAGACCAACTCCGGCGAGTGCCTCCTGCACAACTTGCTCCGGCGAGTGCTTCAGGCGAGGCGAGCCGGCGAGAGCTTCCGGCGAGGTGCTTCTCTCCCGCGAGAGCTCTCTCTCTCTCCTGCGAGAGCTCTTTCTCTCTCTCGCCTTTAGCTTCCTCCCGCCAATATATCTCTCTCGCTCTCTCTCTCTCTCTCTCTCTATTACACTCTCCCTATTTCACTCTCTCTCTATTTCACTCCTGCGGGAGCTCTTTCTCTCTCTCACCTTTCAATTTCTCTCTCCCGCTATTCTTCTCTCTCTCGCGCTATTCCTCTCTCTCACTCGCTGTTATTGTAAAACTCTCTCTCTCTACCTTTTATAAAACTCTCCCTCCCTCCTGTAGCTAGGCTGCCGAGAGTAAATCCAAAGCGCAAAAGTGCTGCTGCACTTGGGAGAAAATGAAATAAGATTCACTCTACTTTTCAAATCTCTTAAATGTACAATGGGGGGGGGGGCTATTTATAGGCAAAATAAAATAACACTCTCTCTCCTAAATAAATGCATAAAAACAAAATGCATAAAATACATAAAACTCATAATAATTCCCCACTTGCAAGTGGGCCCGGTCAACGGTCAACGCCGAACTCCAACAAACTCCCCCTCAAACTTGGCATATCATGCCGAGTTTGCCTTTGAGCTTCAGGAACGTGTCCACCTTCAACGCCTTGGTAAAGATGTCCGCCACTTGCTCTCCGGTCGGGCAATACTTGACCTCCACGGTCTTCAGCTCCACCTGCTCTCTTAGGAAGTGATACCTTGTATCGATGTGTTTGCTCCTCCCGTGTAGTACCGGGTTCTTCGCGAGCTGGATGGCCGACATGTTGTCCACCAACATGGTCGTTGGCCCATCCACTCCATGCTGCAAGCTCTCCAACAAATTCCTTAGCCAAATGGCTTGGCAGGTGTCAGCTGCTGCCTCTATGTACTCCGCCTCGCAGGACGATAGAGCTATCGTGGCCTGCTTCTTCGAACTCCAAGAGAACACTCCTGTTCCCATGTTGAAAGCATATCCGGAAGTGCTCTTCCGGTCATTGACATCCCCGCCGTAGTCACTGTCCGAGTAACCTACCAGCGTCAGCTCCTCTCCAGTAGCATACTTCAGCCCATGGCCTCTCGTCCCGTTGATGTACCTCAGGATCCTCTTCGCTGCTGTGAAGTGGTCTTCCTTTGGCTCCTCCATGTGCCTACTCACCACCCCGACCGCATACATGATGTCCGGTCGGGTGAAGGTCAGGTAGCGCAGACTACCCACCAAGCTTTTGAATAAGGTGGAGTCCACCGCTCCTTCCTTCGACTCCTTGCTCAGCTTCATCCCCGGGTCGACAGGAGTGGAGATAGGCTTGCTATCCTCCATCCTGAATTTCTTCAGAATCTCCTCCGCATACTTCTTCTGGGATATGAAAATCCCGTCTTCTCTCTGCTGCACCTCCACTCCCAGAAAGTAGCTCAGCTCACCCAAGTCCGTCATTTCGAACTCTCTCTTCATCATACCCCGGAACTCTTCATACATCCCAGCATTGTTCCCTGTGAAGATTATGTCGTCCACGTATAGGCAGATAATCATCATGCCTCCATCCTTGTCTACCTTGGTGTAGAGTGCGTACTCATGCGGGCTCTTCTGATAGCCATGCTTCTGTAAGTAAGCATCTATCCTGCCGTTCCAAGCTCTAGCTCCCTGCTTCAGCCCGTAGAGTGCCTTGTCAAGCTTGTAGACCTTTCTCTCCTGCCCTTTCACCACGTACCCTGGAGGCTGCTCGATGTACACATCCTCCTCCAGGTGGCCATTCAAATAAGCAGAGACCACGTCCATCTGCATTATCTTCCACCAGTGATGTGCAGCTAGCGCGATGATCAGCCGGATGGTATCTATCCGCGCTACCGGTGCGAAGACTTCATCATAGTTCACCCCCTAAACTTGGCGGTAGCCCTTCACGACTAGCCTCGCCTTGTGCTTCTCCACGCCCCCATCTTTATTTTTCTTCACCTTATACACCCACTTCACCCCGAGGGGTTTGTGGCCTGCAGGTGCATCTACCAGCTTCCAGGTATCGTTCTTCTTGATGGAGGCAATCTCTACATCCATCGCCTTCCTCCAAGTTCTCTCTTTGGCGGCCTCTTCATATGAGCATGGCTCAACATCTGCAAACAAACAGTATAAAGAAAAATTATTATGAGTTGCCGCCGTTTCTTCATAGATCTCCTCCAACCTCCTTGTCCGAGGTTGAGGACGATTATCCTTAGTTCCACTGGTGCTAGCTCCACCAGATCCTCCTCCTCTGCTTGAACTCGTTCCACTTGAGTAAGGGGTGAGAGCTCCCCCTGAACCTCCGCTAGGTGGTGATGGTGGTTCAGCTCCACCCATCTCCGCTTCATCTCCCTGACCACCTTCTTCTTCATCATCGAAGAACATCCCCTTGATGTTCTTCACCTCCTCATTCCAGCTCCAGCAGCTTCCTTCTTCAAACACCACATCTCGTGAGATAATGGCCTTCTCCGTCTCCGGGTTGTACAACTTGTAAGCCTTGCTCGCAGGAGCGTAGCCTACAAAAATGCACTTCTCACTTCTATCGTCCAGCTTCCTCCTCCTCTGGTCCGGGATATGAGCATAAGCTACACACCCGAAGACCCTCAGGTGCTTCACACCGGGCTTCCTCCCACACCAAGCTTCAAACGGTGTCTTGAACTTCACACTCTTGGTTGGGCAATGGTTTAGCAAGTACATCGCTACCTGTACTGCTTCCGCCCAGTACTTCTTTGGCAACCCCTTGCCCTTCACCATGCTCCTTGCCATATTCATTATGGTCAAGTTCTTCCTCTCAGCTACTCCGTTCTGCTAAGGCGAGTACGCCGCCGTCAGGTGGTGTGAGATCCCCCATTCTCTGTAGTAGTCATCAAACAGCCTAGAGGTGTACTCCCCACCTCTATCTGTCCGGAGCACCTTCAGTGGCTGCCCAACTTCCTTCTCAGCCATCGCCTTAAACTCTTGGAACTTGTCCAGGGCCTCGGCCTTCTCTTTTAGAAAGTACACCCAACACTTCCTACTGAAGTCGTCGGTGAACGTGATATAGTACCTGCTTCCACCTATTGAAGTAGTCTCAAACGGACCAGCAATGTCCGAATGAACTAGCTCCAGTTGTCTTGTAGCTCTCCGAGACTTGCCACCTTCAAATGTCTCCCTTCTTTGCTTCCCCTTCGTGCATGCCTCACAGACCCTTTGAGGAGGTGTGATCATAGGCAACCCTTCCACCATCTTGGATCCAGACAACAGCTTCAGGCCTGTGAACCCCAGATGCCCCATCCGGTGGTGCCACAGCCAAGCTTCTTCCTCTTCTCCTGTCTTTGCAAGACATGCTGTCTCCTTGGCATCCATACTTAGAGGGAAGAGGCGGTTTGTCGCCATCTTCACTCTTACCACCTCTCTTCCTTGGCTATCCATCATCGTTAAGGTGCTATCCCTTAACAGGACTCGATAGCCTTTCTCCACCAGCTGTCCGAGACTTAGGATGTTACTCCTCAAACCCGGCACATAGAAGACGTCATTGATGGGCACCTCCTTCCCATTCATCGTCACCGCGATCACTCCTCTTCCTTCCACAGAGATCTTCGAGGCGTCGCCAAAACTGACATCTCCTCCATTCGGCTCAAGGCTGGTGAATAGCTCCTTCTCACCACACATGTGATTACTAGCTCCAGTATCCAAATACCACACACCATTTCTCCCTCCTGCAGCGCCTTGGATGGTAAGGAACATCATCGGGTCTCCACCCGTGTTGCTAGCCTCCGCATAGTGGTTGGCTTCACCACCCTTCCTGGGAGCCCAGCAGTCGTAGCTCATATGTCCAAACTTGTTACAGTTGTAACATTGAGTTTGAGACATATCTCTTCCTCCTCTTCCTTGGCCTCTTCCATGATCCCTTCTTTGTCCTCTACCTTGGCCTCTACCTTGGTCTCTTCCTCTACCTCCTGCATCTTGTCTCCAACCATGATGTTGCTCTACCTCACGCTGGTTGTACTGGATTCTTCCAAAATCTCTTCCACCTCTTCCTCCTCTACCTCTGCCTTGGTAGCCTCGGCCTCGCTGGCCTCCTCCTCTTCCTGAGCTTTCTCCAAAGTTAAGCTGAGTCTGGAGTGCTTTTCCCAAGCCACTCGACTCTTCCTCATCTTGCACCATCCGATACTCATGGGCTTGTAGCGAACCAACAAGCTCATCCACCGCCATCGTGGTGAGGTCCTTCGACTCCTCAATAGCCACCACCACGTGTCTAAACTTCTTGGACATCGACCTCAAGAGCTTCTCCATGAAACTGATATCTTCAATTGTCTCCCCATTCCTCTTCATCTCGTTCGTGAGCGTCCGCAGACGAGTCACGTAGTCGCCCACCTTCTCCGAGCTCTACATCCTCATCACCTCGTATTGAGCTCGGAGTGATTGCAACTTCACCTTCTTTGCTTTGTCCACTCCCTGCATGGAGCGTTGTAGTATCTCCCATGCTTCTCTCGATGTCTCCGCATCCGAAATCTTCTCAAACGTCGCCTCGTCAACTCCTTGGTACAATAGGAATAGGGCCTTCTTGTCCCTCTTCTTTGCTTCCCTCAACGCCACCTTCTGAGCGTTAGTCAACGCTGCTTCTGCTTCGGCAGTAAGCACCTCGACACCTTCCTCCACAACATCCCATAGCTCCTTAGAGGCGAGCAGCACTCGCATCTGGATACTCCAATTTCCATAATTTGTCTTGCTCAACTTGGAGACCTGCCCCAGCATTCCACTTCCCATCTCCATCTCTCCTCTACTTCAAACCTTCCGAGTCACCGTAAAGGTTTGCAACCTCCCTCTGATACCACTTGTTGGAAGCGAAACTAGGACCACTCCTGTCTAATCTTCAAAAATAACTCAACTCCTCCTCTACTCCACTCGCCAACTCCAAAACCTTCCCGGCACAACTGCTTCCGCTCTATCCGCGCGAGCTGCAACTACCCCGGCAAGCTCGACAATTGACGAGATCCTCCTTCACTTAAAACGGCGAGCACCAACTTCTACACACTCCGGCGAGACCAACTCCGGCGAGTGCCTCCTGCACGACTTGCTCCGGCGAGTGCTTCAGGCGAGGCGAGCCGGCGAGAGCTTCCGGCGAGGTGCTTCTCTCCCGCGAGAGCTCTCTCTCTCTCTTGCGAGAGCTCTTTCTCTCTCTCGCCTTTAGCTTCCTCCCGCCAATATATCTCTCTCGCTCTCTCTCTCTCTCTCTCTATTACACTCTCTCTATTTCACTCTCTCTCTATTTCACTCCTGCGGGAGCTCTTTCTCTCTCTCACCTTTCACTTTCTCTCTCCCGCTGTTCTTCTCTCTCTCGCGCTATTCCTCTCTCTCTCTCGCTGTTATTATAAAACTCTCTCTCTCTCTCTACCTTTTATAAAACTCTCACTCCCTCCTGTAGCTAGGCTGCCGAGAGTAAATCCAAAGCGCAAAAGTGCTGCTGCACTTGGGAGAAAATGAAATAAGATTCACTCTACTTTTCAAATCTCTTAAATGTACAATGGGGGGGGGGGGGGGGGGGGCTATTTATAGGCAAAATAAAACAACACTCTCTCTCCTAAATAAATGCATAAAAACAAAATGCATAAAATACATAAAACTCATAATAATTCCCCACTTGCAAGTGGGCCCGGTCAACGGTCAACGCCGAACTCCAACAATCAAGGCTCCGTTTGGGTACTTAATTAGTAGCATGAATCGGACGTACCTTGGTCGAAATGGAGGCTAAAAGTGTTAATTTGTATTGTATAAAATAAATTAGAATGGTTTGGTTGTTGGATGATGCATGCAGGGAAGGTATTCGTGTATTGGGTGGGGACGGAGCCATTTGTGTACATTGCCGAGCCGGAATTCCTGAAGCAGGTGACGACGTCGGGAGGCATGGAGAAGAAATGGGGGAAGCCGAATGTGTTCAAGCACGATCGGATGCCCATGTTTGGTAATGGCTTGCTCATGGTGGAGGGGGATGACTGGACTCATCACCGCCATATCGTGGCCCGCGCTTTCTCCACCACCAATTTGAATGTAAGCATATATATATACACACAAGCTTTAATTTTTAGCTCTATTTGGGACTCATGATCGAATACATGTCATGCAGGCTATGATAGGGATGATGGTGGAATCAACCGCCGAGATGCTGGACGACTGGAGCAGCCGTATGGCGGCGGCAGAAGCCGGCGGCCGGGAAATAGACGTGGAGAAGGACATCATAAGAAACGCCGCAGAAATCATAGCTAAAACCAGCTTCGGCATCATCCAAGAGAACGGAAAGAAGGTGTTCGAGAAGCTGCAGCACATGCAGACCATGCTCTTCAAATCAGACCGCCTCGTCGGCGTTCCTTTCAGCAAGATTCTTTCCCCGCGTCAGTCCTACGAGGCCTGGAAGCTCGGGAAGGAGATCGACGGTCTTCTCCTCGACATTATCAGGTCAAGGAAGGAGAATCCGGGGAGTGCTCCTGCCGGCGGCGGCGATCAGAAAGATCTTCTGGGGTTCTTGCTTGAGGGGATGGACGGCGGGGAGGGGGGAAGGAGGAAGCTGACGAGCAGGGAGCTGGTTGAAGAGTGCAAGACCTTCTTCTTCGGCGGTCATGAGACGACGGCGCTGGCGCTGACGTGGACTCTTCTCTTGCTGGCTCTTTATCCACAGTGGCAGAAAGCGCTGAGGGAGGAGATCATGGAGGTCTCAGCCGGACAACCGCTCACGCCTCACATGCTTTCTAAGCTAACCAAGGTACGCATATATTTTAAACCGGCCTCTATAGTTATTTACATATGGTTCTCTTTTTTTTTAAAAAAATTATCAATAAAATCTTATGTTCATTCAAAATAATAATAATATATATTATTATATATTTCAAATTTTTTTTTAAAGAAAACAATGTATATTCAATTAATTACTCTATATTTGTAAATTAAAAGTAAAGATTAAAATTATTAATTACTATAGTTAAGCATGTAAGCAATGTTTTTGAAAAAGGTTGTTAGTGATATTTTAAAGAATTTACTTTTAAACTCGTTATTTTTTTTTGTTAAAGTTGAATTGATATTAGTTAAATAGGATGAGAATTTTAATTTTTTTTGACAAAAACATAAAAGTAGTGTATAAATAGTTTTCACGATAATTAATTGATAGTGTGTTTATTTTAAGTTTTGCATTAATTAATTGAAAGGGGTGGAGCTTCGTGACGGTCATGACAGGAGTACGTACTATCGTGGTTGGTTGTAGTGGCGGAGCCCAGTGTCTATTGCTCGTGTGTGTGTGTGTATTCAACTTAACCCTAATTTGTATTCGGTTTTAGAACTATACAAGAGTAGATGAGTTTACACATATATACTATAATCTTAAGGGTACAAACCCTCTGTAGGGGCAGGTGAACTTTGGGTTGAGGTTACTCGTTAAATTATCATGCCGACTAAAAAAACCTAGACTCGAGTTCGAGATAATAGGTCGTCGTTGACTCGGTCATGAGATTTTTTTTAAAGTGTAGGAAATTTAGATCATGAGCACGAGAGCTCATGAGCAGCTCGAACTCTCGGGCTCACAATATATTGTTTTTCGAGCTCGAGCAATACAATATGAGATAATTCAAGTCAGAGCTCAAATTAAATAATTAGTTAAAGCTATAGCTCAAATTAAGTGGCTTTAAGCTCCAGCTACCGGCTTGTTTGTGCGCCCCGGCCACACTCTTCATCTCTTGTATTATATGGTCTTTGCTACATAAATTTAATATGCCTATGGATATTCTCAACAGCAGTTAATTATATATTATTGTTAAGGATCAGGACTTGATATAAAATTCAAAATGGTTTTTCCATGCAGACATAATTGCATAACTAATTCACTGGTTATATTATGCAGATGGGATGGGTTTGGAATGAGGTTCTCCGGCTATACTCGCCGGCGCCGAATGTGCAAAGACAGGCTAGGGAAGAAGTGGTCATCGGGGAAGTCGTAATCCCAAAGGGGACGAATATGTGGGTTGATGTGGTGGGGATGCACCATGACAGGGCTCTTTGGGGAGACGATGTGAACGAGTTCAAGCCGGAGAGGTTCAAAGACCACATAAATGGAGGGTGCAAGCATAGAATGGGGTTCATACCATTTGGATTTGGTGGGAGGATTTGCATAGGGAGGAACTTGACAATATTGGAGTACAAGGTTGTTTTGAGTCTCATACTTCGCAAATTTGTGCTATCTGTTTCGCCCGCTTATATCCACTCTCCCAAGATTATGCTAACCCTGCGGCCTTCTCAAGGTGTGCCATTAATGCTTCATCATTTATAGACTCCATTGAATCATTGGGATGTGTTTGTTTGGACGGAATTAATGCATCAAAGTTTGAATTGTGGCTCAATTCTAATAAAAGTGAAGCTCCAATTCTAAATTCAGGTCACAAATTCCATCCAAACGACCGTGCTCTCAAAGATTTTGATTGGAAGCTAGGATGTGAGAGTGTTCCATGCATGGCTCTCTATTTCTTTGTATTTGGAGAAAACATTCATTATAAATTAATAAGAGGTAGATGTAAGTCCAAGTTTTAGAACCATTAATTTTACGCTTTAAAGTTGTCATGGGAAGGAGTCCAACTATTGAATGGCTTGTATACAATGTAATTCTACACAAAATCATGATTAAAATATGTAAATGATAATTTTTTTTTCTATTCTTGGTCAACAGTTTGACCATATTGGATTGAAATTTGAATTATTCACTGTCCTTTATTGCCTCATCCAATTGACTTTCGATAAAGAAAAGGGTCATTTAACACTCACCTCTCTCTCTCTTATTATTTATGTATTTTTCTAATAAAAAGTTGTTGGAACTAGAAAGTTGCTTTGAAAGAGAATGTCAGAGCAAAAAAAAACATGAATGTATTGCATAATTAACTATTTTGAGGCTCATAATGTCTTATTATATAAAATGCTCAACACTAGTAATTATTTTCACCATATTTTATTGCGGCGGGTGTGTCTTCACGCAGTGGCACTATTGTCGACACACGGAGAGCCCTCGTGCACTGTCTCCGGTATAGTCTAGAGTATACACACGCACAGTCCGTAAGAATCAACAAAAAATGAACAGTGCGTGCGTCGTCAAAGTGCCTCCCTTTCCACTGGTCATTTGCGGTGTTCTTTTTATACATATTATAGGATATATATTAATGGAAGAGGAACATTAAATATAACATTCATTATATCAATTTTTGCACCCATTTAAAATTTTGAATTTTCAATATTAAAAAAACACAAGTAGAGCCGGTGCCCCCGAGAGCAGTCGGGCACGGGCAAGCCCCTGGCACGACTCCTAGCTAGTAACTCTTATATGATAAAATAATTTATTGGGATGGTAAGTATCCCAATCTGTAGAAAATATGTTGGAATATGATTGCACTATAAATATATAGGCAAAATACCTGAATTGATCCTTAATTTTGGGCCTAGCTAGTTTAAAAAAGGTCTTTTAATTTTCAATTGCATCAAATTAGTCATTTAACTTTTGTTCTGATTTCAAATAGGTATTTCAATTTTTATTTGCTTTAAATTGGCTCCTTAACTTTGGTATAGTTTCAAATAGTTTCTTTAATTTTCATTTGTTTCAAATTGTACCCCTGACTTTATATTTTTTTTTCAAATAAGTTCTTAATCCATCGTAATTCAAATTATTAGGCTCCAACGAATCGTTTACGAGTTGATAAAATAATTTTTTATAATTATCTAATAAAAATATTCACATTTTTTTTTCTAATTTATCAATTTTCTAATTAATTTTTCTCAAGAGACTACAAATTTATATTCATTTATTAGAAATAAATAACAAAAAATTATAGATTATAATAGCTAGAACTTAATTGAAATATAAAAGATAATAATGATGAAATTTAAAATTGTAACAATCTTTGTGAGACTTATGTACAACCCGTATTAGACGACTAGGCTGAGTAGGCGACGACGGAGCAGAGTAGACCTAGTTCCCCTCGTTGTACTCACCTACCGCCAGAGGAGGAAGAAAGACGAGTCAAAATAGATAGGTCGTATTCATACCTTTAAAGTAGCGCTAGGCGAGTTCAGGCTTCCCCGATTCACAAGTCCTCCTTTGTTTTAGCTACTCTGCCGCATGAGAGATTATTCGCGGGTCGTGGACTGCGAGTAGCCCGACCAGACACAACAAGAAAAACCTTGATTAGCAAGGAGCAAAATTCGTTGCTAATTAGATAAATTCGTTGCTAATTTTAATTAACAAGGAATTTAGAAACGAAAAAAATTTGTAGTTAATATGATCATAGCTAAATTTAGCAAGAAATTTATTTGTTTCTAATTAGCAAGGATTTTTTAGGAAGGAATTCTTTTGATGCTAATGTTTTGTCTTTTATATAATTATTTGGTTAAATTTAAATAATATTTATATACAAAAAATTGTTTTTAATATGTACTTGTTGAGAATCGAACCGGAAACCTCTCATAAATAATTTTCTTACCTAACCAACCCTCCTAATAATCATATATATATATATATTTATTTATAGTTTAATATATGTAGTTTATTATATATAATTATTTATATATATCATTATTTCTATATATTATATATATTTATATATTTATTTATTTAAATATTTTATATGTATATATTTATTTATTTCTCGTTGGAGTAAGGCTGAGAGATCGCAAGGGAGTGTGACGAGCTCGACGGGGGGATCGTGCGACAGAGTGACGATCTTGGCAGGGGAGCAGTATCGGGATGAGAACGAGGATATAAATGGCTTCTTTAATTTGTTTAAGAACTTATAATATTTTTTTATTTTAAGTGAAATAAAAATATTTGGAGGAAATTTAATCTTTCTCTCCATAAATATTTAATCTAAAATAATTAGTATAGAAATTTTGAAAGGAAATATTTCGTTTCTATTTAGCAACAAATATTTTGCAACAAAATAATTCGTTGATATTTTTGCAACGAATTTTTTCGTTGCTATTTTTGTTGGAAAAAACAAATATCATATACCTAGCAAAATTCGATGCTAATTAGTAATAAATTATTTATCTTTCCTAATTTTCGTTGCTAAATGGAGTTTTTTTTGTAGTGAGAAAGAGTGATTGACTATCTGCAGGCAATTTAGGCCTGTAGATAGTAGTTTGGTTATGGCGAAGACAGCTACCCGCAGACCAAAAAAGTCGGTTTTCACGTTGGTTGTCATGTAAATTGGATCCTCAATAACTTCCCCTTATCTTTTCTTGTTGTCTGAGGGATTGACTCCGCACCTAGTTTTTGGAGTGGAAGTGCCAAACGACTTCTGGATTAGGGACAGGATCAGAATACACAGTTACTGTTAGTGAGGACTAGTTCTAAGCTCGAAATACTCGATCAATCCTTAGGATTTGACGGCGTTAAAAATAACCCAAGCTACCACCTCGGTCCGAAGTAAGTTGAGTCGGTATCCGAGTTTCAACAACTTACTTCCACAAAAATATATAAAATAGACATTAATTAATATAAATAAGTGTCACCGAGAATGCTGCCTTTTTTATTTCTTTTAATATTTTTGTTACTTTAATGGGGTGCTAGCTTTTATAATCACAGCTTTTTTTGTTATTTACTATTTAATAAATGAATAAAAATTTATAGTGCATAAGAGTAAAAAAACTAGAAAAATATAAATTAGAAATATAGTAATTCTAAAAATTATTTTATTGTCACATATGCAATTCGTCAACCTCACATCAATGCCTCGTCCAAGCAAATAAAAATTAAAGAAACAAATTAAAATTAAAAATTTTATTTGAAACTAAGCACAAAATTAAGTGATCAATTTAAAACAAATAAAAATTAAATTACCTATATAAAGTAAGTCCAAAAGTAAAGGGACCTATTTAAAACTAGGATCAAAATTTAGGGACTAATTTAGATATTTTGTGAATTATATATTTGAGATGAAATAAATCTGTGCATAAAATCTAACCATGATATATCATAATTAAAGGTTCATAAAAGACTTGAAAATTAATTATTTGGGTCAACCGTTTGAATTTCAAATTCAATTGTTTGAGCTTGGTCTGTGCGAACTTGATTGCTCTTCCAATTATTATTTTTTAATTTTAAATATTTTTTTAATTAGTGGAAGTAGATAGAGCATTAAAGTTTGATAAAACTAAATGGATTTCAATGATCTAATATCGTATAGTAAATAGGATAGTACTATACTCATCTAAAACATACCAAAAAACCCACAAAAGTCGTCTCCACTCAACACAAAAACATCCGACCTCCTTATTTCCCCAACTTTGCAAATCAAATTACAGGAGTTGGGTGTTTTTGTGCCGAGTGGAGTCCACTTTTTTGTGGATTTTTGATATGTTTTAGGTGAGTATAGTATTATCCTAATAAACATTACATTAAGCGCATAATAATCCTAATTCCTAAATCCAAATTTTCAATTAACAGCTAACACAAGATTATTGACACATTATTTTTTTGTAATCATCAAAATCAAATTATATGATAGTTAATTCTAAACGAATATGGACCTGCTAAACGAGTGGCAGCCGCAGCCGTGCGGGATCCGTCTCACAAAAAGAGCCCAACATGTTAAATTTAGAGAGAATTTTAGCCAATCTTTAAGAGCTCTCAAATGCTGTGATAATCTAAATTATCAACAATCCAAAGAGCAAGACAAGACACACTTCTCTCGTGCCATAATGTTCAGATTTCCATACTTAGGGTGAAGAGTAAAAGGAGGGATGCGCCCGAGGAGGGGCCCACATCCGATTAGCTAGTTGGTGAGGTAAATATCTTTTCAAAGCGATGATCATTAGTTGGTCGAGAATATATAGTGTTATCATTACAAAATAGAGTCTCTCATCCCGAAGAATGAACCAAAGTAAATGTCACATCCCGGTCAAGAAAATATATCTAAAGTTAGGGCACAAATTTCATTAAAATGAGCTTACCCTCAAGAATTTTGATTAAAAGGATGTGGGAGTGTTCTATGATTCTCTAGTTTTTTGTGTCTCCAGAAAGCATTCATGGTGAATAATTGAAGGATTTATATACAATCTAATTGTAAAAAAATCTTGATTTAAATATGCAAATGATAAATAATGTTTTCCTATACTTGGTTAACAGTTTGACCAACTTGAAAATCTTTATATTTGTAACGGCCAAATGTCATCGCAAGATAATACAAATAAAACAAATTTATAGGTAAAACAATTATAAATGACCGCTACAATGATAGAAAACTTGCAACGATAGGAAACTTACAATTTGAATTAATAAAAATTTTTTGGTTACAAATAATATGTATGCCATTTATTTTAAATGTAGACAACCAAATTAAAACTTGTATGAATGGGTATGCCAATAACAGTTTGTCTAATATCTTAAATTGTTTTAGAAACCAAACAAATTTAAACATGGGTTTATATGGGATTAAATTAAAGGAGGAGAGGCTTGGGTGGCGATTTATGCGGTGGAATAAAGAGTGAACCGACCCTAAGTGATGGAATGAAATGATTGGACCGCTTCTTATTAAGAATGGGATGGGACATACGTCTCTTTAGGCGGTGAAAACACTTTTAATTCTTTATTGAGGTCAACTGAAATCATACCGCACCATATTCTCTCAGATTCCGCTTGCCTAGGGCATCCAAAAAACTGCCGCATGGTTCTTCTTCTCCCTCGTCAGTTTCCCCCCTATTCGATCTGCTTCTAGTGAGGGAACTTGCCCTAAGTCCTTTCCCCTTCCAGGCACGGTAGCAGCACACGATAAGTAGGTGTTTGGATTTCGATTACACAGGGAAACATAGAGATCGTCATACCTTGTCTCGTTTCTCTTATGTAAGCTTTCCTTTTTTTCCTTTTTCTCTCTTATTTAAGGATTTTTAGAGTATGTTTATGAGAATTTGAAAGAAAATAATTGTATTGTGATGAAAGGTTGATGCGGGACTCCTTAATAACAAGAAAGCTTGATATTGTTAGTGTCATGTTAAAGTTTAATATCACGTAGATGTAGAAATATATATAGATTTATAAGAGCATAATGATATTAATTTAAATGCACACAAAGAATGTGGGGGGGGGGGGGACTGATTTTGATATTATGAGAATTAACTTTTTTTAGAATATGGTTTTGTTTAGGAATTTTAATTGCATGAAATTAAAATAAAGTAGAGCTATGTATATTGTATATGATCTAAGCTCTAAATAAATGGGTAAATTAAATTAGGTCTAAAATTTGTTGAAAATATGTTTATGAATTTGGATATAAATACAATAGGAATGCTGAAAATATGAATTTCATAAGAGTTAAATATGACTTAGGAATCTTATTGTTTGTATTTGATGGCAACATGATAATATTTAATTAAACCTGATTGAATTTGGCAAAAAATCACATTTAAAGTTAGAGACTTTGACTGGAAATTTATTTCATGAAAGAGTTTTTCTAAATTGGTCTTGGTATTGCTGAAATCAGCCTTGGTATTGCTGAAATCGGCATTGGTAATGGTCTTAGAAATGTTATGATTGTTGTCCATTAAATATTCTTGCTGTCCGTTATATAGTATGGACTGTGTCCAAGAATTTAGTAGGAGATTGCTGTTTTTACCCTATTTGAAGGTTGTTTTGGTTGGAAAAAATAATATTACTCCAGATTTACACAATGATAAAGTATGAGAATGTGAAGATTTCTCAATTTGAATCATAAGTGAATATGATATTAAATTGATTGGAAATTAGTTTTCTAAATGTAAAAGTGAAACATGATGTATATTGTGAACCTTTTAAGATTATGAATAGAGTTTATTAACGTATGAGGATGTTTAGATAGTAATGGAAGTGAAATCAGATTTAGGCTAAGGCGAGGAGGCTAAGAATGTAAACATAAATTTTTCCATGAATCTTTTATTTTCCCTTACTTTCAACTTTTCATATTTAATTAATATGCATATATTGCTAAATATACAGAAGAATGTCATCACCAGATCGACAAAATGATGATCCAAGGAAAGACAAAGGCAAAAAAAAGTCAATGTGAGGGCTTTCTTCTTTAACTATGTTCTAATTACAAGTATTTTTATTATCAAAGTTTATTTCCTTTGAGACTGCATCTTATGTTTGCATGAAATCGTAAAGTAGAAATGATAATATGAAAAATTATAAGAAATACATCGATTCAAAATGTTAAGGGTATTTGTGGACTGTTTTAAATCCAGTTGGACCTTAAAGGTCTTAGGCGAGTTGTGTGCATTGGATTAAATATTCAAGTCAACTTAATTGGACTTTAATTGGCCTTAAGCGAGTTGTGCGCACTAAGTTCAACCAGTAGAGTGGGCCCAAAACCGATTACTGATATACATAACCCCTAAACTAAATGAAAGAAAATATGTTGAATATCAAGAAAAAGGCAAAACAAAACACATGAACATTGAAGCAAGAAATGATAATTGCTATAAATATTAATGGTATTTTCCTTATTTTGTTTCCTACAAGTGTAAAATTGCATAGACTACTTCATTAGCTTGTTTGAATTGATATACTATTTAGAAAATGTTATGTTATCTTAATATCTGTTTTGCCTGTATAGTGATTAAGAAATTTAATTTTCCATTTAGTCTTTTATTTAAAGACTAACACTTTCCACTCTAAAATTTTTAGGTGTTAAACGTAAATTAGAGTAAGCTGAATCTCTATAGAGCATGATATAAAAGACTAGTTGGAAGTTTTGAAGTGACCAATTCTTGAGAGAGTTATTGCAGTGCTAAATCTTGCCCACTTGCCAAAAAGAACTTTTAAATTTGTAGTGTTTGAATATTATAGACTTTTCCTTTATGTACATATACTGTTATGTAAAATATCTAGAATAAGATTTCCTTTCTCTACTGTGATATCAATATTTATTTATGGCATATACAAAATTAGTTGCATGGCTTTAATGTTTATCTAATATGAATGGTACATTATTCTCTATGGCGGTCTGCAGAAAATTACAAAAAATGGTATTAGAGCGAGGTTTTCATAAAAATAGTGCCACAAATAGTATTGTATTATTGTGCAGAATACAAAATTTGCATCTAATTTGTCATGTATGTCCTTAGATTGGAATCTAATTCATGTTTGTCTTAGGAACATGAGTTTTCTAGTCGGAGAGCTCGAGAAGAGCCGGTGGTTTGTACTGAAAGTGAGACAGACCAACGTGTGAATATGCAAGTAACGGACATGGCCCGGGCTATAGCAGAGGCTATACGACTAGCTAGGGATACACCTCCAACAGTATTTCCTGTCGACCCCTTAATTAAGCCACCATAACATCTAGTGGACGTAGATCTTCAACAATTTTTTGAGTTAAAACCTCCTACCTTCAGAGGAGGATTGACCACGATTGAAACTAAAGATTGGATTATGAGGATAGAAACTATTTTATGGGTAATGCATTGCTCAAAAGACCGAAAAATTTAGTTAGCGACATTTTTACTTGAATGAGAAGCTAAGAGATGGTGGGACGCTATTGTTAGTGGGAAGTTTACCGCTAAAGAACTTGCCGACATTTCCTGGAAGAAATTTGTTGATGAGTTCACGAATTGGTTCGCATAGCTTCAGAAAAAGAACTGCTGCAAGAGAAATTTCTACATATAGTGCAAGGAAATCACACTGTACTACAGTACGAGGCTGAATTTTCTAATTTAGTCATTTATGTGGGAACCCTCATTACATCATGAAAGGATTGATGGTTTCACTTCCAACAAGATTTACGAGATAACATTCGTACATTTCTCATGTCTTTTGAGCTTACAAATTACATCAGTTTGGTTGTGAAGGCGTGTCTAACTGAAATAAACATGGAGAAGACTCAAAGCAAGAGAGAGTTTATGAAGAAGTGATCAGGTGAAGGATCGAGTAAGGAGTTTTTAAGAAGATCAACTAGATTTTCATGGAAGAGAAAGAAGTGTTCATAACCTCCCCCTCAACTACCTTAGGTAGTGTGACCCAACCCTCTGCCAATAAGTGTGATAAAGACCAATGTTTTTTTAGAATCGGTGTGTGCTATATCTGTCACCAGCCCGGGAATCAACAACATGAATGTCCAAGTAGTCCAGCAAAGGAAGGAGCCTTTAGGGGAGCATCTGGAACCCAACCTCAGTAAATGTTCTAGACTGCAACAATGAAAGAAGGTGAATCTATTGCCTCTACTTCAGTACCAGTGGAGCCTAGTCATGATGAACAACACATATAGCCTCGTGTATTTAATTTGGGACCACAAGAGACCAAGGCTGATGACACAATCATCACAAGTATGATTTATGCATACAATCACCTATTAAAGGCTTTATTCGATATAAGTGTAAGTCACTCATTTATTTCAACTCAAGTATTGAACCTCCTACAACTATAACCATATACAATACAAGACATTCTACATTATATTATTCCAGACAATCACATAATGAATACGCAATTGTGAGCACAACTTTAAATTCAAATCAATGAAAAAGTGTTGGAAGTAGATTTGACAGTCTTACCGATTTTCGAGTATGATATCATATTAGGTATGGATTGGTTATCAAAACATGAAGCTGTGATTAATTGTAAGACGAAAGAAATATAATTATTTATCAAGATCAAAACTTAATATCATTTAAAGGGTTAACTGAAGTAGCAAAAATAATGATTTCGATGATGAATGCGTTGAAGATCATTCGAAAGGGAGGCGAAGCAATATTAATCATGATAAAAGAAACAAAGGAAAAAAAAGATATTACTGATGTACTAACAGTCAAAGAATTTTTGGAAGTATTTCCCGATGACTTGTCAGGAGTCCCTCCAACTAGAGAACTAGAATTTAAAAGTCCTCTCATTGAACGGACAACCCCAGTAGCTAAAACACTATATCATATGGGTCCAAAAGAACTCGTGGAGTTGAAATCTCAGTTACAAGAATTATTAGATAAAAACATTATTCGGCCTAGCTCATCTCCCCAGGGAGCTCTCGTGTTATTTGTGAAAAAAAGAATGGAACACTCCGCCTTTGCATTGATTACAGAGAATTAAATAAATTTACAGTAAGAAGCAAGTATTCTCTTCCTCGTATTGATGATTTATTTGATCAATCGATACACATGACTATATTTTCGAAAATTAATTTGAGATCGGATTATCGTCAGTTGAGAGTGAAAGAAAAAGATGTTTTCAAAACAACGTTCAATACTAGATATGACCACTTTGAATTTGTCATCATGTCATTTGGATTAACAAACGCCCCTGCGACATTTATGAATCTAATGAATCGAGTGTTTAAAGATTATCTTGACAAATATGTTATTGTCTTCATTGATGATATCTTGATATATTCCAAAACTAAAAATAACATGCACAACATTTGAGATTAATGATGTTGCAAACTTTAAAGGATTACCAATTATATGCTAAATTTTCTTAGTGTACATTTTGGTTAAGAGAGGTATCTTTTTTAGGGCATGTTATAAATGCACAAGGGTTAGTAGTGAACCCTTGCAAAATTGAGGCAATCATTCAATGAACCTATCCTACGACCATAATAGAAGTAAGGAGTTTTCCGGGATTAACTGGATATTACAAAAAGTTTGTCAAGAATTTCTCTAAACTAGCCTTACCGTTAACACAATTGACCAAGAAAAATGTATCTTTTAATTTGAATAATGAATGTCAAACAACTTTTGAATAATTAAAAGAGATGCCGACAATTGCCCCTATTGTAGTAATGCCTTTAGGTTCAAAAGGATTTGAGATTTTCAGCGATACTTTGTATTAGGGTCTTGGATGTGTGTTAATGCAGCATAAAAAAGTTATTGCTTACGCCTCTGGAGAGTTAAAAGATGTCGATAGAGAAAAATTATCCAACACATGATTTAGAATTAGCAGCAGTATTGTTCACGTTGAAAATATGACATCACTATTTGTATGGGATCACATGTGAAATGTTCACAGATCATAAAAACTTAAAGTATATTTTTACATAGAAAGAATTCAACCTCCATCAACAACGTTGGTTGGAATTCATTAAAGACTATGATGTTGATATCTAGTATCACCTTGGTAAAGCTAATACTATAACGGATGCACTAAGCCGGAACAGTACAGTTTCACACTGAGTAATGAAGCAATATAATCAGAATTTAATACAAGAATTACAGAAGATGAAAATATCTCTTATGTTTACATCCAAAGATAAGTAGACCCAAGTTTTTCAAATGCAGATCCAATATCCGATTAAAGAAAGTACCTTGAAAGCAATTTTAGGATCCCTTCTTTGTAACCTTAATGGAGAAGGTAAAGAAGGGAAAATTAAATAATTTTTCAGAAAAAGAAAGACTATTGTTTATGAATGATAGACTTTGTATTCAAAATACAAACAATTTAAGCAATGATATTTTGCATGGGGCACATAATATGCCATATTCTATTAATCTCAGTCGTACAAAAAAATACCATGACTTAAAGCAAGATTTTTGGTGACCAGGGATAAAGGACGTGATTACATACATTGCAAAATGTCATACCTACCAGGTAGTGAAAGCAGAATATATGAAACCAGGAGGCTATCTCAAATCATTGACCATTCCAGAATGAAAAATGAGATGATATTGCGATGAATTTTGTTTGGGGTTTACCACAAATCAAGAAAGAAAATGATGGTATTTTGGTAATTATTGATCGTTTAACAAAGAGTGCACACTTCAATGTCGCAAAGCAAAGCGGATCTACTGAAAGATTAGTAGATGAATGCATTGAAGTTATTATTAAGCTCCATGAAATACCCCAAACAATTGTTTCAGACAGAAATGACCGATTCACGTCTGATACATGAAGGCTTGTATAAAAGAGATTGAGGACAAAGTTGTTGTACAACACAACATTTCACCCGCAAACAGATGGACAATCATAACGCACGATTCAATTATTAGAAGATTTATTACGAGTGATTGTTCTTGATTTAAAAGGATCATGAAAAAAATACTTATCACGAGCTGAATTTGCATATAATTACAATTATCAAGCGATGATTTAAATGACCTCTTTTGAAGCGTTATATGAAAGAAAATATCGTACTCCTTTAAGTTGGACAAAAGATGGAGAAAAAAGATATATAATAAGGAAAATGTGGACAAATTGCAAGAGAAAATTTTATTTATACAAAAGAGAATGAAGATTACTCAGGATCGTCAATAGAAGTACAATAATGCACGACACCGTCGGGTAGAATTTAGTGTTGGAAATCAAGTGTGTTTGAAGATTAAACCATTTAAAGGAGTCTCGAGATTACGGAAGATTAGAAAATTAAGTCCTGATACGTTGGACCTTTTCCGATCATTGAATGTGTGGAAGGCATGACATACATACTGACTTTAACAAATGACTTGCAAAATCTCCATGATGTTTTTCATGTGTCGTCACTGCAAAAATATATTATCAATCTAAATAAAATGATCTCTGATACAGATGTGCACATTGAATATAATCTATCAAGCCCAACAGAAACTTATCAAATTCATGACTAGCAGACTAAATGATTGTGGAACAAATATGTTAATTTTGTAAACGTTTGGTACAAAAGACACCTAAGGAGCGAAGCCACTTAGGAGCGCGAAGATCTATTCTGGGACTTATTTCCAACATTCTAAACGTACGCTATTTTCGAGGACAAATTTTTTTATAAGGAGGGGTGTAATTGTAATGCCCAAATATCGTCGTAAGAAAAGATAAATAAAAAAAATTATAGGCAAAACAATTATAAACGACCGCCGCAATGATAGAAAACTTACAATTTGAATTAATAAATTTTTTTGGTTACAAATAATATGTATACCATTTATTTTATTGTAGAAAACCAAATTAAAACTTTTATAAATGAGTGTGCCAATAGCAGTTTGTCTAATGTCTTAAATTATTTTAGAAACCAAATAAAATTTAAACTTGGGTTTATATGTGATTAAATTAAAAGAGGAGAGACTTGGGTGGTGGTTTAGGCGGTGGAATAAAGAGTGAACCGACCCTTAGTGGTGGAATAAAATGATTGGACAACTTCTTATTAAGAATGTGATTGGACATGCGTCTCTTTAGGTGATGGAAACACTTCTAATTCTTTATTAAGGGCCACTGAAAGCATCCCACACCATATTCTCTCAGACTCCGCTCGCCTAGGGGATTCGAAAAGATGTCGCATGGTTCTTCTTCTCCCTCGCTAGTTTCCCCCTATTTGATCTGCTTCCGGTGGAGTGAACTTGCTCTAAGTTCTTTCCCCTCACAAGGAAATGTAGAAACTATCATACCTTGTCTTTTTTCTCTTATGTAAGTTTTTCTTTTTTTCCTTTTCCCCTCTTATTTAAAAATTTTTAGAGTATGTTTATGAGAATTAGAAAGAAAATAATTGTATTGTGATGAAAGGTTGATGTGGGAACCCTTAATAACATGAAAGCTTGATATTGTTAGTATCATGTTGAAGTTTAATATCATATTAATGTAAAAATATTTATAGATTTATAAGAGCATAATGATTTTGATTTGCATGCACACAAAGAATATGGGATGATGATTTTGATTTTACGAGGAATAACTTTATTTTGAAATCTAATTTTGTTTAGGGATTTTAATTGTATGAAATTGAAATAAAGTAAAGCTATGCATATTATATATGATCTATGCTCTGAATAAATGGGTAAATTAAATTAGGGTTGGAATTTGTTGAAAGTATGTTTAGGAATTTGGATATAAATACAATAGGAATGCTGAAAATATGAATTTCATAAGAGTTAAATATGACTTAGGAATCTTACTGTTTGTATTTGATGGTAGCATGATAATATTTAAGTAAACCTGATTGGACTTGGTGCAAAATCACGTTTAAAGTTAAGGACTTTTGCTGGGAATTTATTTCATGACAGGACTTTGCTAAATTGACCTTGATATTGCTGAAATCGGCCTTGATGATGGTCTTAGAAGTGTTATGATTGTTGTTCATTATATATTCTTGTTGTCTGTTATATAGTATGTACTGAGTATCTAAGAATTTAATAGGAGATTGCTGTTTTACACCATTTGAAGGTTGTTTTGCTTACGAAGAATGATACTTCAGATTTACATAATGATAAAGTTTGACAATGTGAAGATTTTCCAATTTGAATCATAAGTGAATATGATATTAAATTGATCGGAAGTTAGTTTGCTAAATGTAAAAGTGAAACATGTTGTATATGGTGAACATTTTTAGATTATGAATAGAGTTTATTAACGTATGCGAAAGTTTAGTTAGTAATGAAAGTGAAATCAGATTTAGGCTAATGCGAGGAGGTTAGAAATATAAACATAAATTTTTCCATGAACCTTTCATTTTCTCTTACTTTCAATTTTTCACATTTAAATAATATGCATTGTTAAATATACAGAACAATGTCATCGCCAGATCGACGAAATGATGCTCCATGGAAAGATAAAGGCAAGGATAAAGTTAATGTGATGGTTTTCTTCTTTAACTATGTTCTAATTACAAGTACTTTTATTATTAAAGTTTATTATCAATGATATTGTACCGTATGTTTGCATGAAAAACGTAAAGTAGAAATGATAATATGAAAAATCATAAGAATTGCATCGATGCAAAATGTTACGGGTATCTGTAGTCTGTTTTAAATCCAATTTGACTGTAAAGGTCGTACACGAGTTGTGCGTACTGGATTAAATACTCAGGTCAACTTAGTTGAGCCTTCATCGGCCTTAAGCGAGTTGTGCACACTAAGTTAGACCAGTAAAGTGGGCCCAAGATCGATTACGGATATACAAAACTCCTTAATTAAATGAAATAAAATATGTTGAATATCAAGAAAAAGGCAAAGCAAAACACAAAAACGTTGAAGCAAGAAATGATAATTGCTATAAATGTCAATGATATTTTTCTTATTCTTTTTCCTACAAGGGTAAAATTGCATGAACTACTTCGTTAACTTGTATGAATTGATAAACTGTTTAGAAAATACTATGTTATATTATCTGTTTTGCATGTATAGCAGTTAAAAAATTTAATTCCTCACCTAGTCTTTTTTTTAAAGACCAATCCTTTCCAGTATAAAATTTTTTGGTGTTAAACGTAAACCAGAGTAAGCTAGAGCTCTATAGAACATGGTATAAAAGACTAGTATGAAGTTTTGAATTAAAGTGGTCAATGCTTGAAAGAGTTGTTGCAGTGCTAAATCTTGCCAACTTGCCAAAAAGAATTTTTAAATTTGTAGTGTTTGAATGTTATAAACTTTTCCTTTATGGACATATACTGTTATGTAAAATATCTGAAATAAGATTTCCTTACTGTACTATGATATCAATATTTATTTGTGGCATATATGAAATTGGTTGTGTGATTTTAATGTTTAGCTAATATGAAATGTATATTATTCTCAGTGGCGGTCTGCGAGCCGTTACAATTTTCTTATCCAATTGTCCTTCTACAAAACAAGGTCACCTCTCGCTTTCTAATAAAAAAATACGATGGACTTAGAACATTGCTTTAAAGCCTTGAAAGGAGAACAGGCCGCGACCATTTTGACACGTGATATGATGTTCAAGAGAGCTCAACGGTCATCTCTCTTTCGTGACACGTGTCATGTGACACATGACATGATAAAAAGACAATCTACATGCAGTTTGACCTTATTGAAATTCTTTGTTGTCTTATCGGATTGACCTTCCATAAAACATGACAGTCACCTCTCTCTTTCCTGATGTAAAAGTAATTGTTTGGGTAGTTCTCTCTATAAGAAGAATAGAGTTGAGATATTGGGTGATGATTTTCTATCCAAACATTTTGTATACTACTATTTTCAAAGTGTTGCTAAAATATTTAATGTTGAATTTACATTATATATATTGTTTTTGTATGAATTATTTGTTGAAATTAGAATTATTTGGATAAAATATGTTTGAGTGCAACAAAAAGAAATTGCACAGCATGCGGACAACGCACGGTGGCATGCATAAATAACTAGTTGAATGGAATAAATTTTGGGTGGGCTTGGCTCACCGTGAGCAAAGAAATCACGGCCATGCACTCACGCATCAAATCAGACGCACGATTTTTGATATTCAAGTGCACGACATTGATCTCGCGCTCACGGTGAGTCACAAGGGCGCAATCGGTTTGCATGCATTCTCATAGGGGTGGAGCCTGTACAATTTGTAGAGCATTCTTTTGTGTATGAATATTATGAAATGTATTCTGAATGAGGTTTTTGTAATTTTAAAAGTTAAGAGTTGTGTCTGTACTTGCATACTGATAAAACTATCCTAATGGGCCTGGCCTGCCCATTGTTAAATGTATGGGAAAAACTAATACGGCCCAGCCCGGTCCGGTCCAGACCTGTGCATATCCTACATTCGAGTTAAATTTCAAGCGTCTATGCATTTCCAACCTTCTTCCCTGCCTTTTCAGTCCCAAAATTGTAATCAGAATCCAGAAGCAGCCCTTCTTCCGAAGCGTCTTCCTCGCCGGAGTAGCACATGGAGCGGCCGACAGACCCTCCTCCTCAAGCCCATGAAGGTCATGAATCCAAATCCCTACCGCCGGAGGGAGCCAATCCCGTTGCTGTCTCCGTCGTTGCCGATGCCGCCGCCGCCGCCCCAAATAGCAACAAGAGGAAGACTGACATTGACGGATTCAAAAACTCAGAGTACTGCAAGGTTCGCGCTATCGTCAAAGAGCTACGCCCCTTTTTCATGGAGGTGAGTTCCTTTCCTACTGTTTTAACCAAAGATCAAATCTTCCAGTTATATTTATACTTTTTTTTTGCTTTTCAGTTGAATGGGCATTTTCGTGTCGCTAATCTCTGTATCGTATTTGTTTTCTGAATCATATCAAAAGAAGCTCGGCCAGGGATTGTAGATAATGCTTAGTTAAAATGTATAGCTTCTGCTTCGCGGAGCCCATAGAGGGACCTAATTTCTGAAGCCCTATGCCTTTATACATACCTTGCGGACGATTTGTGGCGTTCGGATGAAAAGTTGCCATCTTTTTGTTTTGCGCAGAAAAATATTTTGTTTGTCTTCTTCTTAAATTTAGAAGGAAAATCTCCCCTTTTTAACAAATGTTTATTACATGGGAGAATATTCGCTAAGCCTATCATGAAAGTTCTTTAATTTTTATTTTTCTTCAAGGTTGACTGTTTCACAACCATCCTTGCTTCCCCTAAAGCACTTTAGAAGAACTTTGTTTGATTATTCCCTGGTATTTAGCATTGGTTACTCATGACCTATTTTGTATCCTTAATCTGTTCAGTGATTAGGAACTTCTTTCCCTTTTATGTTCAAAACTACCTTTCTATTTCTTGATCGCAGTCATAACCGTTGTCATGCCAAACATACATTCTATGGCGATAGCGTTTTTGTCTACACTCGCCGGAGGAAAAATGCTGCGCCAAACAGTGCCTAAAGAATGTGATGTAATGCTCACAAGTACTGTCATATCCAATACACTAACCTATAAGAACAAGTTATAGTCAAACCCACACAATTTGTTTTTATGTAGCGTTTCCATTCAGCCGATATAAGAGATTCATGCTTATATATAGTTTGTTTAACGTTTATGATAACATTAGTGAATGCAAAATTCCGTTTTGACTTTACTGGCTCGAGCTTTTAATGGTGTGTAGTGGGCTGACAAATTGCTTACCTAGCCTTCGTTTGATGTAGTGGTTGTGAACGTGGTGATGGTTATGAACCGTCGTTTTTGAATGCCCGACCTCACCTAAAGAACTTCATTTACTTTTATGTCCAAAACTAGTTTTCTTTTCTTGGTAGCTGTCATAACCGTTGTTATGACAAACATACATTCTATGATGGTGGCATTTTTGTATATACTCACCGGAACAAAAATGCCCAGCCAAACGAAGCCTTAATTATCATACTTAAGGCTCTGTTTGGCACAGTGGTGGCAGTCATAAACGCACGGGTTAAACCGCCATTCGTTAAGGATCACTTAAACATCATCCGTTTGAACATAAAAGTGGATGACGTTCCTTAGGTGGGCATTAACAAATGACAAGTTAACCCCCATGCTCATGACTGACACCACCTTGCCAAACGGAGCCTTAATTTATTGCATTTCCACTCAATTTTAAAAAGGAAGTGATTACTGTGTTTGTAATTATTCAACTGCTTCTCAAGATATTATGCTGAGTTCATACAGTTCAACCATTTTTGAAGATAAAATGAAATAATGGATTTTGTTGATTTGAAACTACGAAGATGTAAGGAAATAAACATTTGAAGTAAAAGATGGCACATAGATTTGCGGTTTTGATGCTGGAGACTTGTTGTATTTCAAGTGAGAGCATGGGTGGGGTAAAGGATAGGTTTTTGTATAAATCTAAGCTTCATCTTGTCATCTCTTTATCATGTTATACTCCTGTGACTTCGCCAACATACATTGAGTCTCCGTTTGGCGGGGCGTTTTTGCTCCGGTGAGTTTAGACAAAACACCACAGTCATTGAATATATGTTTGGCATGACACCGGTTATAACCGCTACAAATAAATGAAAACTTGTTTTGAACATAAAAGTGAATGATGTTCTTTAGGTGAGATGGGGCATTCACAAACAATGATTCATAACCACCGCGTTCATGATTGCTACCGCCGTGCCAAAGGGAGCCTGATTTATCCATTAGCTCTTTTTTAATATAAGAGTATGATGATCTTATTTCATACAACACGAAAAAAAGCGTAGTACAAACATAATAGAGCTTAGGAGCAATAATGATCTGTTTTTAGGTTCAAGTAGAGACCGCCTTCAGAGACTATGATAAGCAAGGGAGAAAGAGAGATCGAAGAGTTCTACTTTGAAATTATTACCATAAAAAACTTAAGTAACCTAGGAGAAGGCTTGGTCATTCAAATTTTGTAACCAGTTCTTGAGTTTTTCAGGAAATGAGTAAAAAGACAATAAATTGTTGTTTTGAAGGTACTCTAGATTAAATAGATGCTGAATAATCAAACCCCCGAGAGTTAAACAGTCATCGTACATTCTAATTTTTGGAGAAATGTTGTTATGTCTAACTTTCTGGTCCAATGGGTTAATTAAATATTATCTGGTTGGAATTTTTTTGCATATTATTTAGGATGTTAAGTTGGATTTGTTTTTGCATGCTAAATGTATGTTCTTTACTTGTTTTCATAAGAAAGCATAAAAAGTTTTGATTGGTACTCAGGTTGAAGGAATTAATTTCCCAAACTGTATGATTTTATAGATTCTAAATATTAAAATCTCCATATTTTGTATTCTTGAAGGTTATGGATGCTCCTGACTTCAGAGAAAGTAAAGCAGCTGATGAAATTCGAAAAAGTAAGCTCTCTTCATATTATTCATGTTGAATATTTTGCATATTGTATATCCGCACGTGTCAAGACCGACTTATTAGTGACCCGTTAGTGACGTGTTTACCTAGGGAACGACTCTATGTTGGAGATTCTACATATACTCATTCCAAACTTGATGGAATATAAGTAGAATAACTAAATGAAGCATAATCATAATGATTATAATGGTCTCTATTTATGATGCTGATTAATTGCGATGCGTCCTTGAGTCAACATGATTCGGATTTTGATACAAGCTTCAGATCTTATGTATGCAAGGGTTAATTTGATTGCAAGCCGATAAATCTGGATATAAAATCCTCAGGCTGTTTGGTTGCAGTCAACCATCTCATTCCAAAGTAAACAAATGTCGTAGGTGAGTTCCAAATGTCTTAGGCTCTGTTTGGCGCAGCTCTGGCGGATTGAAAAGCTGCTGTCCGGATAGAGCTGTTTTAAAATAGATCTCTGGGGAGCAGTTTTGAAAAGCTGCAGAGTGTTTGGGTGTTCTGTGCAGAAGTGCGCTCGGAATCGCCGGAGGAAGGACGTCGGGGGCTCGGAATCGCCGGAGGAAGGCCGTCCGGGGCTCGGAATCGCCGGAGGAAGGCCGTCCGGCCTCTGAGCATGTTCCAATTGAAGAAACCATTAGATTTCCAAAACCTGTGAGAGAGAAAGCTATTTTGCGGAAACTGAAGCTGGGGGGGGGGAGATTTCTGAAAAGCTGCAAAACAGCTTCAGATTTTTGAAAAGCTCTTCATAAAGAGCTGTCCCAAACACATATAAAGCAGCTCTGGCGGCTGGAATAGAGATTTTCCAGCCGCCAGAGCTGCGCCAAACAGATCCTTAGACTCTGATTGGTGCAACATTTTTGCTCCGGTGAGTTTGGAGAAAAACTCTGCCGTCATAGAATGCATGTTTGACATGACAACGGTTATGACGGTCACCAAGAAAGGATTATTAGTTTTGAACATAAAAGTGGATGAAGTTCCTTAGGTGAGGTCGGGTGTTCACAAATGACGGTTCATAACCACCGCATTCATGAACGCCACCGCCGCACCAAACGGGGACTTAGGCTCCGTTTGGGGGGACTTATTTTCATCGGTCAAGCGGTCATGACCGCATGAATCGGGACTTATTTAAGGTCCGATTCATGCGGTCATGACCGCTTGACTGGTGAAAATAAGTCCCCCCAAACGAAGCCTTAGTGTGAGCCCCCATTTTTGAAATTAGGTTTAATTTTGCTTTGTTAAATAATAATAAAGTTATTTTATTTTTGACTGACGATTCGATACTGATGAAGTGATCACGTGAAGAAGGTCTCCAAATCTACAATGTTGAGATCTCGTTGTCGAGTTCTTTTCTCACCCAATTGTTTTGATGTGTTCCTTATTTTTCAGAACAATTCAAAGCCCATCTTGGGGAAAGGCACTCATTACATGTTGAATGACTTGAATCTTATATAGCTATAGACTATTTCCTTAGTTGTGTATTCTTTGTAATTAAGGTTCCGTTTGTTTCGGCATTTTTTCTCCATTGGTGGTGGGAGGAAAACGTCTACGCTAAAAAAACATGTTTGGTAAAACTCATTTCTCCGTTCCCTACTCTCCAAAACGCCATTTTGACTTTCAACGCCAAAGCTGCTCACTCACTCCATTCCCACCGCTCGCATTCCCAACGCTTCAAAACGCCACCTCCGAAACAAACAGAGCCTAATATTCCCTTGTCACACAAGATAAAGTGGTGAGGAGAAGTCTAGGCTACGGTGTCAAGGAAAACCTAACTATAACCCTAGGAATCTAGGATGATGCTAGCATACAAGGACAACTACAATTGATTGCTAGTTGTTATTATGCAAATAGAGCCTATTTCGAATATCACAATTAATATCAAATAATTTTAGAGACAACTTGCAAGTTTTGTATTGCGGGCGCAAGAGCACTAGAGATTTAATGCGCAATAGAATAAGTCATGGGTATATGAGCCTGTAGGCGATGTAGGGAGGAGATCCAGTGGTCGTGGAGGAGTGTGTTGGCTGTTTGGGTGGGCTATTCAGCTAAAGAGTGCCCTAGGAGGCTGATTTGGATTGGCGTAGGGATGGAATAGGCAGGTTATGGGCTGGAGAATGGCTGGTAGGGTTCGGCTTGGGTGGGCTGCAGGAGGGGGGGGGGGGGGGGGTTAAGAGGGGTCGGCTAGGTTGGGTCAGCTAGGACTGATAGGGCCTAAAGGTGGTTTGGCCAGGCCAAAAAAGGCTTGGGGGAGTGTTACAATCATAGCCACATGGACTGGGCCCCAGGCAGGCTGGTTCCTCCTGGGCAAGTCCCAACACCATAGCAGGGCCCCGACCCATGCACCCCAACCAGTTCCCGCATCTATTTAACCTTGGCGGGAAGTTGTTGAGGTGAGAATTTGAACCCACGACCCCCTTGATGAGAGAACTTTCATGATCTCTCATCACCAACAGGGCCGAGGCCCTGTTACGGTACCGAGGTTGGGAATCGCGGGAGGGAAACGTGAGAATTGCTCGGGAGGAATCAGCCTGCTTGGGGCCCGGTCAAGCCCGGTTCTGAGAGTTACGACCGTAACAGGGAGTCAACCATGTAGGGGAAAGGTTTGGATGAGGTTGCTTGGAAATGGGGTGGCTGTATGGGCGGTTAGCTAACAACGACTGCTGGAATTGCGATTTCAGGGTGGTCGCTGCCAGAATGGGGATCATAAAACTCTCTAATGAAATTATTTGAAATTTACCTCTACCAGGACATTCTGTCATGATCTAATTGATTTTTTTAATTTTTGTTTTGAAATTTTGAGTGACACCTCAAAATAAATCATTACCTTATGAATTATTATAAGAAGATGATGATGATAATTGAAAATGTAGGGATGAAGACCATGATGGAGCTGACAAAGCAGTTGACTGAGACAGCATCAACACTGAAACCAAGCATAGTTCCTGAACAACAATTGAATGGGGCAGTTATGAAGGAGAATGCTGATAAAAAGGTGGAGCTAGAGAAGCAGAGCAAAGAGCCAAGGCCAAGTAAGATCCAGGCTGCATCAATCAGCATAAGTACTGGAAATGCCCGGGAGCAGAAGGGAGAAGCAAAGTCGACCCCAAAATTTGGCGGGGAAGGATTGTCTAGAGGGAGTTTTGTGGTCGGGGGGTCGCCAATTGGCTGGAACTTTCTTATGTATCGTGGGAGCAAACTGCTCTACTATGGAAGAACAAAGTAGAGTGTGCTCGCCGCCCGTGCTTCTAAGCAATAAATGGTTTCCCTTGCTTCTCATGAATACACTTTTGTAGACACACTTTTCATTAATACATATGAAGAGTATGAAGATTTTAACAATCTTTTTTTGCTATGATTTTAGTTTGATTTGATGTTATTTTTTTCATCTTCAACGCAATTTATATCGTAAACCCAAATTTAGTGGGCCTTCCAAACCTTTCCCACACAAATTTAGTTGCTAGGATTCTATTGTGAGAAGGCGAGCTTTGGCGCACCGGTTGAGGTCATGGGTTCAAATCTTGGAAGTAACCTGTTGCAAAAATGCATGGTAAGGTTTGCATACATTTCATCATTGTGGTGAGACCCTTCCGTGAACCCTCCATGCACGGGGATGTCTTTGTGCACGGGGCTGTCCATGGGATGACGTTATTACTGGCCAAACCTTTAAAGTGATAAAATTGCGCCGTTACTATCGTTGTGTTGCCGCAAGGTGGACATATATCTAGAGGGAGAATTATTATTTCCGCACACTAAGCAGGGCACAACTCTTTTAAATTAGGTAAGGATACTATTAGCTCTTAAGAATCTTTAGAGATATATGATAAATTTGTTGAACATTGACTTCTATTTATTTAATATTGATTTTATGCGTTTTCTATCATTGGCTGAAGACACCTTTTCACTTTTCATTTTCCTATTCCTAGTACAGACTAATCCAATGAAATACCTTAAGAATGCAAAAATATAATTTCATTCAAAACCCTATTTCGACCAGGAGGAAAAGAATTTATAAATTTAAAAATGAGTTTTCAACATTGGTGAATAAATTATTAACATCCTATATCTGATAATATTGAAGAATAATTTCATCAATGTCTGGGTGGTGTAGTCGGTTATCACGCTAGTCTCACACACTAGAGGTCCCCAGTTCGAACCTGGGCTCAGACAATAATTTTTTTTTAATGTCGCATTCTCGCATTATAAGTTAATTATTCCTTTTGAGTTTTTCTTTATTTTTTCAATAAAACTCAGTTTTTTATTGCCTGTTATTTAATATTTTTACTCTGGTGAGTTGGCAAGTTTTTCCGTTATTAATAAAACCGTGAACTGTATCACTTAAGTAGCAGTTCTTCAAAATCGAACGAAAATTTTATTTGGTTTGATTGGTTCTGGTTCTGGCTCCGGTTTTAGCATAATTTTTGGAGCCGTTGTGTCAACATTTACAGTTCAACAAGAACCAAAATCAAACCGGTCACTAACGGTTCAGTCTGGTTCTATGTGGTTCGGTCCGGTTCTATGCGGTTCGGTCCGGTTCTAATCGGTTCCAACCAGAACAAAATCAAATTTGACGGAATGAACGAGGTCAAAAATAAAACACTTGTGGAGAAAAGTAAACTCGTTAGATTTTTTTACAAGAGAGAATTTTAAGTCTGGGGCCTGAACACAAGAATTTCACGTTATACCAATGGAGAGTATTTTTTTGTGTAATATAGTACGTAGAACTAAAAGTTAAAAATTAAAAATGCAAAACCACAAAATCGCACCTGACCGCACTAATTTTAAAACTCACCGAACGGTTTGGTTGTGGAACTGTTCCGTTTATTGCAAACTGTATAATTTGCGGTGCGATTTTTGGCGGTGCAAAATCTACAAAACCGCGCCACACCGTTGTCATTGTCTGTACCGATTTCTTCGAGACCTGGGCTCAGACAATAATTTTTTTTTAATGTCGCATTCTCGCATTATAAGTTAATTATTCCTTTTTGAGTTTTTCTTTATTTTTTCAATAAAACTCAGTTTTTTATTGCCTGTTATTTAATATTTTTACTCTGGTGAGTTGGCAAGTTTTTCCGTTATTAATAAAACCGTGAACTGTATCACTTAAGTAGCAGTTCTTCAAAATCGAACGAAAATTTTATTTGGTTTGATTGGTTCTGGTTCTGGCTCCGGTTTTAGCATAATTTTTGGAGCCGTTGTGTCAACATTTACAGTTCAACAAGAACCAAAATCAAACCGGTCACTAACGGTTCAGTCTGGTTCTATGTGGTTCGGTCCGGTTCTATGCGGTTCGGTCCGGTTCTAATCGGTTCCAACCAGAACAAAATCAAATTTGACGGAATGAACGAGGTCAAAAATAAAACACTTGTGGAGAAAAGTAAACTCGTTAGATTTTTTTACAAGAGAGAATTTTAAGTCTGGGGCCTGAACACAAGAATTTCACGTTATACCAATGAAGAGTATTTTTTTGTGTAATATAGTACGTAGAACTAAAAGTTAAAAATTAAAAATGCAAAACCACAAAATCGCACCTGACCGCACTAATTTTAAAACTCACCGAACGGTTTGGTTGTGGAACTGTTCCGTTTATTGCAAACTGTATAATTTGCGGTGCGATTTTTTGCGGTGCAAAATCTACAAAACCGCGCCACACCGTTGTCATTGTCTGTACCGATTTCTTCGAGAGGGCCCAACATTCTAATCATCGCCAATGAGTATAAGTTACCTTCATTTTTCCGTAGCTTTGTTGTCTCCTCTTAGGCTAGTGGTTTCTTTCTCGTCGACTCTTCCTTGACATCGATTGCAGGTATTCATGTTAGAAATCATTTTGATATTATTCTTTTTTTTGGTTCTTTCTTGACATGTATTAAATAATATTTTGAATTTGAATTTCTGACTCATGAGGGTTGAAATGAACCGCGGACCTGCAATCTTCATTCAAAATTCAAAGTCACGGTCGTGTAATGTTAATGCAATGTTCAAACCACACCGCACAGTTTTGATGTGGTACGATTTTGTTCAGTCCAAAACCGACTCTTTTTGATAAAATTATGTTTGATTTCAAACCGCACCAAACTGCACTAGTTTCATCATTAATAATCAGATATATTATGAAAAATAATAATATTAATACTAATAAAAATTTGATAAATTCTAATAATAAACGAGTCGCGGTTCGGTACTGCTTCGGTTCGGTTCGGATTGGGTCTAAAATTATTGAAATCGCTTGAGACTTATATGTTGCGGTGGTTCCAGTTCCGGTCCGGATAATAAAATGAAAGAACCATATCCAAATCAATGTTGTTCACGGTTACAAAATTCAAACCAGAACTCGGATAATTAGCGAACGGTTCAGTTCGGTTCCAATTCGATTTACGGTTTTCGATTTTATGGTGGTGTTTGGTTGGGTTTTTTGCCTGCGGTACGATGGAAACACACCGCTCTTTTGCCAATAAGAATCGTTTGGCGCGGCTGATTTTGCAAACCGCGTTTCTTTAATTCCGTGGTTTTATGTTATAACCCATTCACGATTCTTTTCATCGTTCAGTCGCAATTTTCCTCCCGATAACATAGCGCGCAACAACGTCTCTCCCAATCCTCTTCCCCGACGGCGATGATAGACGAACCGCCTACGTCTCTCCCGATCCCGAATTGCTTGTCGACGACGACGTGAACACCCTTGCATCGTCGCACACCTCTGATAATTTTTCCACCGTCTCTCCCGATTTCATTCAACCACTGTTTGTTCTCCCTACATCGGCGTGATTCCCCTCCACCTCCTTGTTTGCTGCAAGTTTTAGTTATCAATTTTTTCCTGCATATCTGGTGCGCCACCGTTCTCCCTCTCGCTGAGGTATACCCCTTCTCCTGCTTTGCAGTTTTAGGGTTTTGATTCGATTCTTCCTCTGGCTACAACTGATGAGGAATAGGATTTCGAATTTCTGAGATGTTGATTTCATGCATTTCTATTTTTTCCTGATGTTGATTTTTTTCATGAGATGTGTGTGTGTGTGATGTATGTGTGTGTATGTGTCTTGTATGTGTGTGTGTTTTGTATGTGTGTGTGTATGTGTGTTTTGTATGTGTGTTGTGTGTATGTGTGTTCTGTATGTGTGTATTGTAAGTGTGTGTGTGTGCGGTGTATGTGTGTGTGTACGTGTTTGTGTGTTGTTTGTGTGTGTGTGTGTATGTGTGACATGTATGTGTGCGTGTGTTTATGTGTGTGTTGTTTGTGTGTGTGTTGTTTTTGTGTGTGTGTGTTGTATGTGTGTGCGTATGTGTGACTTGTATGTGTGTGTGTTTATGCGTGTTGTGTGTCGTGTGTGTGTGTGTGTGTGTGTGTGTGTGTGTGTGTGTGTTGTTTGTGTGTGTTGTATGTGTATGTGTTTATGTGTGTGTTGTTTGTGTGTTGTGTGTATTTTGTAAGTGTGTGTTGTATGTGTGTGTGTTTATGTGTGTGTTGTTTGTGTGTTGTGTATGTGTGTGTTGTAAGTGTGTGTGTGTGTGTTGTGTGTGTGACATGTATGTGTGTGTGTGTGCGTGTTTATGTGTGTGACTTGTATGTGTGTTTGTGTGTTTGTGTGTGTTTGTGTGTGTGTGTGTGTGTGTGTTGTAAGTGTGTGTGTTGTATGTGTGTGTGTGCGTGTGTTTTTGTGTGTGTGTGTTGTATGTGTGACTTGTATGTAAGTGTGTGTGTTGTATGTGTATGTGTGTGTTGTAAGTGTGTGTGCGTTGTATGTGTGTGTTGTGTGTTTTGTGATGTGTATGTATATGTGTTCATTAAAAAAAAAATTATTTTATTTTCTAAGGATGAGCAAATCAAAAGATGGTGATGTGATCGTTTTTTGGGACACTAGAGATATCATACATTTATGTGACATATGCATTAAAGAGATAGAGCTTGGGAATCGACCGACCACAAATTTTAATAAAAAGAGTTGGACAAACGTTATGAAAAAATTTGAAGAGCTGACTAGAAAATAATACGATAAAGTACAACTGAAAAATAAATTGGATCATTTGAAGGAGTGAAAATTATGAACGAAGTTAAAACGTTATGAGACCGGATTGGGTTGTAATGCATCAAGGAAGACTATAGACGCCTCAAACGAGTAGTGAGATGAAAGATTGAAGATATTCATTTACAAATGATCAACGTTTGATACAAATAAATTCCGGTACTCAGGAATTTAACCAGAGTTAGAGGAGAAATTGAACATGATGTTCAGTTCTGTTGTCGCAACAGGACATCATGCTTGCACACCCAACACCATTAATGAGATCCCAGAGTCCGTAGATGAAAGAGGAATGTTAGATGGTGATCTTGAAGACATTGAGGTCAACGGAGTTCCTCCGCCACGGGAGACCACAGCTACATCTGAAGTTGGCAAGAAAAGAAATAAAGGGAAAAATAAAGTTATTAGCTCAGTGTTATAGCTCAGTTTGGCAGTCTTCTAAGACCATTAGTCGATACATCCAGGAGGCATACAAAAAATCTTCTCCTGTGTTTAGCATTCGCCTGGCAATGGATAAATTAGTCATGTACTCGGAAGTGCTGTCTGATGAAGACTTCTATGATTTTTCCATAATATATTTTATGGAGAAAAATCATAGGGAGACTTTCTTGTGCCTTCCGGATATCATAAACGTAAAGTGGTTGCGTGACCGCTTCATCAGTGGAGGGTAGTTGGGTTATCTTTTCTAATGTTTTATTTGTGCGATGTTGTGGATGTATAACCCCATATTCGCTGAGTGGGACCCAGAGGCACCGAGGGTCAGGTCTGGACTAGCTTCGGGCTAACCTTGGGCCTCAGAGCAGAAGAGCTCCCGCCTAGGAGTGGGCGTGAACGCTCGCACTCAAGCATTGGCTGAGGCCTACTTCTGCCCAGAGACGGGCGAGAAGGCTCGCCCCTCGCGGAAGGCGGGAACTGTCTCAGTCTGAGGCATTCTTCGGCATCTTTTTTAGCTTTTTCTGAGTGATGGCGAGAGAGTTCTCGGTAATGTTTAGTTCTCGGCATAGGGGTTCTCGCCGGGTGGGGCCCAGGGAGAAATTACCTAGTTTCCCTCGGGTAAATTACATATATGCCCTCAGGGTCTGCATTCAGTATTTCATGACAACGAGATTTTGCTATTGGCAGACTAGCCAGGGGTAATTTTGTAATTTCAGGTCAGCAAAAGACTATAAATAGACCCACATGGGCTCTTCAGAAAATAAGCTTACATATTTCCCTAAGATATTCTAGTACTTTCTGAGGAGCTCCAAGCTCAGCTTTAGGATTTGGAGGGAAAGCTCTCAGTGATCTTCCGGGTTAGAGGTGAGACCTCCCTGCTGAGGCTTTGGGTCAGTTCTAGGTCCTTTACAACCAGTCAGGGGTTGGAGCTTGGGAGAAGTTGGTGTTGGCTACGCCCCTATTTTCAAACTCTCGTTGGGGTCAAATTTTGGCTTCAACAGTTCTGGTGCGGTGAGCGTGGAGGTAGCCAGTACAATAAAATCTTGATTTTAGCCCCATGACAGGAGGTGAAGGTGAAGGATTTGGCTCAGGAGGTTCCCCCCAGGGAGAAGAGGCGATAAGGAAGATGCTAGAAGACTTCAGGCGAGAGGTCCTACAGACCATCAGCCTGGCCTTTTCGGCAAGGAGCGACTGGGCAACCCCTCAGGTTCCAGTAGAGGCGGTCCCGCTCTTGGGCAAGAATGCCCCTGGGCAGCGCCCTAGGAAGGAGGTCCCGATAGAGGTTGGCGAGAGGGACGTTGCCATGCGGGATCTTTTCCCAGGCCAGCGTCCCGGGAAGGAGGTTCCGATAGAGATCGACGAGAGGGAGGCGGCTGTGCGAGAGCTCTTCCCTGGGCACGGTCTCGCGGATCGGGCCAGCAAGCCAAGGCCACGAGACGTGCCATCTCGACAAGTAGGTGGCGAAAGCCCCTTCAGTGAGCTCATCATCTCGGCTCCGGTGCCGGAGGGGTTCCGGAAGCCAGACATGTCCTACTACTCTGGGAAAGATGACTCTGTGCAGCATGTACAATGGTTCGAAGACGTGATCTCGATTAGGCAGATGACAGATGCCTTCAAGTGCCGGCTGTTTGTCATCACGTTGAAGGAGAAGGCCCGGGACTGGTTCCACCAGTTGCCGACAAGTTCGATCTACAACTTTGAGGATCTGCGCTGAGGGTTCCTGTTGAGGTTCTCAACATCGAAGAAGCGGAAGAAGGAGGAAGAATGCCTGCTTGTGGTGAGGCAGAAGCAGGATGAGATGCTGGGTCATTATGTTGAACAGTTTCAGAAAGAGATCCTTTTGGTTCAGGAGGTCCCAGGGTACGCATTGATGCTCGCCTTCACCCTGGGGCTGAGACCAGGATTCTTTAGCATGGAGTTGAAAAGAGTGCCCCCTCTCTTTTGAGGAGCTCATGGAGAGGGCGGCGAATGAGATAGACTTCGAAAGGGCCAATCCGGCTTTTGTCAGGAAGCTGGCCCAGTTGGTGGAGGACGATGTGAAGGAACCGACAGTAGGAAGGCAGAGGGAGCCGATGGAGCAGTGGGAGAAAAAAGAAGAGAGAAAGAGGGAGGTACCCCAAGGGCAGGGGAAGCATTATGGATGGGGGGCCCGGGAGCCGAACAACCAGTTGGGTTGGAGGCCCCAGGAGGGTCGCCCCCAGGGTCAAGGAGGAGGCTTTCAGGGAAGAGACAACTTTAGAGAGCCGAGGAGGTTTGATCAACCAGCGTGGAGGCAGGGGTCAAGGGGTCACCTTCCGCAACAGCAAGAGTCCATAGAGGTCGGCAGAGGTAGAGGAGCAAGGAGAGGAGTTTGAGGAGGAGACGGGAGAAGAGGAGGTGGAGAAGGAAGAGGGGGTAGGGCGGCGTTGCTCTTCTGTGACTTCCACCAGGAGGAAGGACACGCAACGGCCACCTACCCAGAGTTCTTGGAGATGAAAGAAGCTAGGGGGCTGGGGAGGCAGGATCCGCAGATAAGGATCGTAGAGCTGCAGCAGGGAAAGGGGGAAGACAGGTGCGAGGACCGGGCAGATGTGGGGACCCGAGGAGGGATCGAGGTGATCCATGGAGGAGTTAGGATTGAGGCAACTCGAAAGGGGAGCCTTCAGACCATGTTCCGAAGGGGGTCGCCTCGACCTCCCTGGCTCCCCCTCTGGAAGAAAAAAATCACCTTTTCATCAGTAGACATGGCGGACTACGAGGATCTGTTCTGTGACGCCCTGGTGATCCAAACAGCAGTGGAGAACTTCACAGTCTCCCGGATACTGGTGGACAATGGGATCTCTGTGAATGTGATCTTTAAGAAGGCCTTTAATGCGATGAAGGTCGAGGGTAAGAGGGTCTTGGCTTCGGATGGACCACTGTTTGGGTTTTCTGGAGAGAGGAAGGAGGTAGAAGGAGGGGTAGGTTTGCATGTGAAGTTGGGGGACATGTCACAAAACTATAGGTTCGTGATAGTGGACACCCAAAGCAGTTACAATGCCATCTTCGGATGCCCCCTCATTAGCGCCTTTCGCTGCGTCCCCTCCTCGTTCCATTAGTGCCTCAAGTTCAACAACGGAGGGGTGCATGTTTGGATTAGGGGGGACCCGAAGGTGGCAAGGCAGTGTTACGTGACGACAGTAACCACCGTGTCTTGGATGGCAGAGGCGGAAGAGCTGGAGAGGGAGATGACGGAGCAGGAGGAGGTGGTCAGAGAGGAGGAGGTGAGCCCGGAGGAAAAAAGGGAGGAGGAGTGCATGAGTCCCAAAGGGGCGTGGAGGTCGAGCAGCAACAACATGAGATCCTGGAGGAGGCGATGGAGGTAGAGGAGCAAAGAGCAGAAGAAGGAGTTGAGAGGGAGGCCCAGAGGGGCATGGAGGTCGAGAAGCAACAGCAGGAGAGCCTGGAGGAGGCGATAGAAGTTGAAGAAGCAGGAGGGGAGGAAGAGTTTGGGCAGGAGGAAGAGACGAGGGCTGGATGGGAGTAGTCGCGACTAGAGCCGGCTGAGGAAGTGGTGGAGATGGAGGTCTTCACCAGCGCAGGACAGGTGCAGAGGGTGCGGGTTAGCGGGGGCTTAAGTCCCGAGGACTGGGAGCGAGTGGAGGCCTGCATCCAGAGCAACATTGGCATCTTTACTTGGAGCGTGACAGACATGTCGTGCATCGATGCAGATGTGGCCTTCCATCGCCTGAACCTAGACCCCCGGACGCGCCCCATTCGCTAGAAGATGAGGACCATCGCCACCAAGTTGGAGGAGCCCATCCGCGAAGAGGTCAAGAAGCTTCTAGAGGCTGACTTCATCTCGGAGATCCAGTATCCAGGCTGGATCTCCAACGTGGTAATGGTAAAAAAAGGGGGAGGGAAGTGGCGTATGTGTATTGATTTTTCCTTATTGAATAAATCATACCCCAAGGATTGCTACCCCCTGCCTCGGATTAACGCGCTGGTTGATTCAACCGTCAGTTTTTCTATTATAAGTTTCTTAGATGCTTTTTCAGGTTATCACCAGATCCAGATGTACCCTCCCGATGTCAAGGACGTCTCCTTCATCACGAGGGAGGGATGCTTCAGTTATAAGATGATGCCCTTTGGGTTGAAAAACGTAGGGGCTACATACCAACGCATGATGGATCGGGTCTTCTATGGTCAGAGGGGGAGGAACCTGGAGGTCTACGTCGATGACCTGATGGTCAAGAGAAAGAGTTTGGACTCACACCTACGGGACTTGGAGGAGACATTCGCCACCCCATGGAAGTTCAAGATGAGGCTGAACCCCTTGAAGTGTGTCTTCGGGGCGAGTTGCTGTAAGTTCTTTGGGCACCTCCTGACCCCGGCCGAGGTAGAGCCTAACTCGGATAAGGTGAAGGACATCCTGGAGCTGGATTCACCGCGCAATGCCAAGGATGTCCAGCGCTTAACAGACAAGCTAGCCAGGCTAATCAGATTCCTCTCCAGGTCCGGAGAAAAGTGTTCATCATTCTTCAAGGTGCTGCGAGGTAATCAAAGGTTTGAATGGACCGCCGAATGTGAAGAGGCTTTTCAAGAGCTGAAGAGGCAGCTCTCCCAGGCTCCGCTACTTCAAAGCCCGAAGGAGGGGGAAGATCTAGCCTTATACCTTAGAGTAGGAGCAGAGGCTGTGAGCTCCGTTCTGGTAAGGGAAGAAGGAAAGAAGAAATTGCCAATCTACTACGTTAGCAGGACCCTGAAGAAGTCGGGGCTCCGCTATCCCATCTTAGAGAAGCTTGCATATGTTTTGATTGTTTCAGCAAGGAAGCTTCGACCGTATTTCAAAGCACATTCGATCAAAGTGGTGACGAACCATCCCCTTCGCAAGATCTTTGAAGGAGTGGAACACTCAGGCAAATTGGCCAAGTAGTCTATTGAACTGAGCGAATTTGACATCTCGTTTGTCCCAAGGCCCTCCATCAAGGCACAGGCGGTGGCTGACTTCCTAGCGGACTATGTTGTTGAGGTCGGGGGGATGAGCCGCGGCCGCAGGGGGCATGGAAGATGGTGGTTGATAAGCCCTCAGGGGGTCACTATAGAAAAAGCAGTGGTCTTGCGCTTTTCGGTGACTAATAACCAAGCAGAGTATGAGGCCGTGATAGCCGACCTCTGTTTGGCAAAGGAGCTTGAGATCCAGGATGTGGAAGCCTTTACGGACTTGTTGGTGGTAGCATCACAGATCTGGGGAGAGTTTGAAGCCCGGGAGCCCACTCTTGCAAAGTACTTGTCCAAGGTAAGGGTGATCATCAGAGGGTTCCGGATGTTCTCGATCAAACACGTTCTTAGGGAAGAAAGCGCAGCGGCCGATCGGCTGGCTAAGTTTGGACCTCGAGGGGGGGGGGGAACCTTGACCGAGCTGTTTCGACCTGCAATCGAGGAAGGAGAATTGATGGAGGTAGATCGACGACCCTCATGGGTGGAACCCTTGGTGACCTTCCTGACCACGGGTGAGCTTCCGGAATGGACTATGGACGCCAAAGCATTCAGGCATAAGGCGGCCCATTACCTAATGCTGGAGGGAGGGTTGCATCAGAAGATGTTGTTAGGGCTCCTGGAAAGGTGTGTGACCGAGAAAGAGATCCCGAGGATCCTGTAAGAAGTGCATTCAGGAGAGTACGACAGTCACTCGGGGGGAAGGATATTGGAAGCAAGGGTGGTAAGGCAAAGGTATTTCTGGCAGACCCTGAGGAAGGACGCGACTGAGTTTGCGAGGAGGTGCTGAAAGTGTCAGTTGTACGCTCCCCTCCAGCTCTTGCCCGCTCAATGGCTCCAAAGCATCACAGCACCATGGCCTTTCGCCATTTGGGGGATGGATCTAGTTGGGCCCTTCCCTCCAGCTATCGAGTAGAGGAGGTTTCTCCTAGTCATGATTGACTACTTCTCCAAGTGCTGGAGGTCAAGGAACTAGCCAAGGTCACCTCCCAGGTCATCCGGAACTTTGTTTGGGGAGAGATCATATGCAGGAATGGGCTACCCCAGGCGATAGTAACGAATAATGGTCCCCAGTTTGCCAGCGAGAAATTCATCAGCTTCTGCACCCAGCTGGGGATAGACCTCAGGTTGTCCTCCGTCCAACACCCCAGGAGCAACGGCCAGGTGGAGGAGGCAAAAAAGATCATCGTGAACTTACTCAAGAAGAAGGTGGAGAACTTGAGGGAGAATTGGGTGGAACAGCTCCCCTCAGTTCTATGGGCCTTGTGGACGACCCCGAACACAGCCACCAGCGAGACCCCTTCAAACTTTCTCATGGGTGTGAGACAGCCCTGCCAGTGGAGTTTGAGGTTAGATCCCCGCGAGTCACGACCGCGGGAGAAGGAGATGAGGTTTGGAGGTTGGAAAATGAGGGGGAGTTGTGCCTTTCATTAGATATGATGGAAGAGCCGCGCGATGTCGCGGCTATCAGGCAGGAGGAAATCAAGCGGCAAATGGCAAAATACTTTGACAAGCACATCAGGATCAAGCAGTTCGTAGAAGGAGATCTAGTGTTAAAGAAAGTCGATGCTGCGGGAAGATTAGCCTCCCATTGGCAAGCTCAATCCAAATTGGGAAGGACCTTACATTGTTGAAAGGGTTCTAAGAATGGGAGGTTACCACCTCCAGGATGTGGAGAAGAGATCCATGAGCCACACCTGGAGTGGTGACGATTTGAAACGTTTCTACCCATAATGGGAGAAGGTGAAACTGTATATTCAAAGTCAAGTTATTACATTGTGTTCACAAACTTATTATTGCTTTGGTCTTACCTGTTGTGGAATGTGGTTGATAGAAGGGTTGGATGTTTGCACTACCCCGAGCTTCGCTGGGCCCCAGGAAGACCCGCTGCGCAGGCTCTCATCTAGCTGGCAGGTCCGATGGCTTGCCTATGGGGAAAAGGGACCTCGAGTGCTGCTCGGCCCTGGGTAGACTCGTTGTTTATGCTCTCATTAGCTGGGCAGGGCGGTAGACACACATGGGGGGAAAGTTTTGGCTCCTGGTAACTTGGTTCTTGGTTCTTAGATGTTTGCACTACCCCGAGATCGGCTTGGCCCCAGGTAGACCCGCTGCTCAGGCTTTCATCTAGCTGGCAGGTCCGAAGGCTCGCATGTAGGGGTAAGGGACCCCGAGTGCTGCTCGGCCCCGGGTAGACTCGCTGCTCAGGCTCTCATCAGCTAGGCAGGGCTGTAGGCACACCTGGGGGGGAAAGGATTTGATCTTGGATATGCTTTATGGAAATACTTCAGCTTGGATGTTTGCACTACCCCGAGCTCGGCCCGACCCAGGTAGACCTGCTGCACAGGCTCTCATCTAGCTGACAGGTCCGAAGACTCGCCTGTGGGGGTAAGGGACCCCGAGTGCTGCTTGACCCCGGATAGACTCGTTGTTTAGGCTCTCATTAGCTGGGCAGGGCGGTAGGCACACCTGGGGGGAAAGGTTTGGCTCCTGGTAACTTGGTTCTTTGTTCTTGGTTCTTGGATGTATGCACTACCCCGAGCTCAGCTCGGCCCTAGGTAGACCCGCTGCGTAGGCTCTCATCTAGCTGGCAGGTCCGAAGGTTCGCCTGTGAGGGTAATGGACCCCGAGTGCTGCTCGGACCCGGGTAGACTCGCTGCTCAGGCTCTCATCAGGTGGGCAGGGCTATAGGCACACCTGGGGGGGGGGAAGGATTTGATCTTGGATATGCTTCGTGGAAATACTTCAACTTGGATGTTTGCACTACCCCGAGCTCGGCTCAACCCCAGGTAGACCCGCTGCGCAGGCTCTCATCTAGCTGGCAGGTCCGAAGGTTCTCCTGTGGGGGTAAGGGACCCCGAGTGCTGCTCGGCCCTGGGTAGACTCGCTGTTCAGGCTCTCATTATCTGGGCAAGGCAGTAGGCACACCTGGGGGGAAAGTTTTGGCTCCTGTTAACTTGTTTCTTAGTTCTTAGATGTTTGCACTACCCCGAGCTTGGCTCGGCCCCAGGCAGACCCGCTGCGCATACTCTCATCTAGCTGGTAGGTCTGAAGGCTCGCCCGTGGGGATAAGGGACCCTGAGTGCTACTCGGCCCCGAGTAGACTTGCTGCTTAGGCTCTCATGACTGGGCAGGGATGAAGGCACACCTGGGGGAAAGTATTTGATCTTGGATATGCTTCGTGGAGATACTTCAACTCGGATGTTTGCACTACCCCGAGCTCGGCTCGGCCCCAAGTAGACCCGTTGCGCAGACTCTCATCTAGCTGGCAGGTCCGAAGGCTCGCCTGTGGCGGTAAGGGACCCCGAGCGCTGCTCGGCCCCAGGTAGACTCGCTGCTCTTGCTCTCATCAGCTGGGCAGGGCTGTAGGCACACATGGGGGGAAAGGACTTGTTCTCGGATATGTTCTTTGAGGCACTGCGACTTGGCAATTATGGTACTACCCCGAGCGAGGCTCGGGCCCAGGTGGACTCGCTGACCGGACCTTCTGGGCAGGACAGGAGGCACACCTGGAGGATAGAAGAAAGAGGTTGAGAACCTTCTCAGGAAAGAGAAATCTCGGCCAAGAGGTCTCGACCAAGAGGTTCTCGGCAAAAGGGGTTCCCGACAGGAAGGCTTTTCGGAAAAAGGTCCTTGGCCCGACGACGGAGAGTCCTTGGAGAAAAACTCTGTTCGCTCGTGCAAGGTGAAGGGGGGGGGGCACTCCCCTTAGGAACCTACGGACAGCACTCGCGGCAAAAGGGTCTCGACGGAAGGCACTCCGAAACGACATGTTGGGCCTTGAGCTCTCGACAGGTATCCACCTATTGATCGCTAAGGGGGACGACTATCCTAGGGAGACCGAGGGCCTCGACGAGAACGTTCTTGAGAAGCATTCGACACTACAACACCTATAAAAAGGTAAGAAATCAATCACAATATTCAAACATGTACAATATTTCCTTCAAAATATAATTACAGGCGAGAGCATCTCGCGCGTTTCAAAGACAAAAGGAGGGGGGGGGGGGAAGAAACCAATCAGGGGGACGCGCTATACCCCCTGTTGGAGATCTCGCCAGAACCCTCCCCGGATGTCTCGCCAGCAGCAGTGGGAGATTTCGGGACATCCGAGGGCGGGGAGTCAGGTGCGCCCGAGGGCTTAGGGATGGGATCGAAGAGACATGGGAGAAGCTGGCGGGCGACGATGGTTTCACCACCCTCATTCAGACACCCCACATCCCGCAACGTCTCTATTGTAAGTCTGGCCGTTTCTTGGGCGTTGGTCTGCAGCAGCTTATCGATATCGTATTCCGAGAAGTGGCGGCTCCTCAGCCTCTCATCCAGCGAAGGAGGAGGCGGGACCGCAGCCGCAGCCGCCTCCATGCGCCAGAGCTGGCCCTTCAGCAGGACGTTCTCGCACTCCACCCCGGCCAGCTGCACATGAAGCACCATGCTCTGGGTAGAATCCCGCGTAAAGGAGAAACCAGTCAATACAGAGGAGAGACGGGCTGTGGATTGCAGGGGCGAGAGCGAGTGCCTTGAAAGGTCTCGCTTACCTCTTCCACCGGGCGCGAGGACAGAAGGCGCTGGGCATCCGCCAGCTCGACCTGTAGGGCTGCCGCGTGGGCCGCCACTTGATCTCTCACCTTGAGCATTTTGCCGAAGTTGCGGTCGATGGTGATGCTCCAACGCGCACACATATGCGCGAGCTTGAACCCGCATAGCAAGGCCCGGATAGAGTCAAGGGCCAAGAGCCGAGTGGACATTTGGTCGAAGATGCTGGCATCCTCCCGACTGTAAAGGTCGTAGCCCAACGCGAAAGCATTGCCAGTGACCTCGTCGCGCTCCGCCCAACTGGGGAGAAGGGTAGAGACGGAGACCCGGTTGGTCTCAGGATCCCACTAGAGCAGAGGCTTCCCTTCTGCATCCAGACACTTCACGTCGAAGCCGAAGTTCCGATGCCCCTTTGGCACCTTCTTGGGTGGGGCCTGAGCAGAGGTTTCGGCGGCTGCCCCCTCGTCACCAGTCCCGCCTGCGGCTGGCAGGCTCTCGGCAGGGGCCCCAACGGTTGTCCCGATGGCAGTGATCGCCTCCCCGGATGCTGACAGGATCTCGGTGAGGGATCGACCCTTGGTGGCAGGTTGGGAGGGAGAGGCCGCCACAGACTTCCCCTTGTCTGCGGCAGTTGGCTTTGGTCTCTTGAGCGGATTGGATGAAAAGGTGTCGGGCTTTCGCTTCCCTACACCAGACCGAGGGGGAGGAGCTGGGTCATCCCGGCAAGCGAGAGCCGAAGTTTTCGCAAGAGCCAGTGGATCCCTCGTAACCCTGGTCTCGGCAAATGGCTGGCGCCGAGGGATTTCCTGCTCTCCTGTAAAGTTGACAACATTCAGTGCTACATTCTAGAGTATAGAATGCCAAGCTAAAGGCGAGACCATACCTTTGCCAGGAGGCACGGGCTGGAGAGAGTCGATGTCCCGCTTGAGAAATTGGACGTCAAAGTCCTTGGTCTCGAAGAACTCCAGGAGGGCGCTCTCACGCGACCCCAGAGTGGGCGACTTGTAGGCAGCGACGTCGTATTGGACGGGCGCGAGGGACACGTTGCCGAAGTCGCCGAAAACATAGACGAACTTCTCGCCCCAGTGGTGATGCTTGTTGGCGAGACCACGAGTTTTGATCTGCTGTTCGGAGAAGAAGACTACCCCGCTCTTAGCCCGGAAGACGAACAGCTTCCGGAAGATAGGTAGGCTGAACTCAATCCTCTCGGATCGCATGTAACAGATGAACGCCACCAGGATGGCGACTGAGTTAGGGTTGAGCTGGGTGGGAACCACCCCGTAGTAGCGAAGGGCCTGACGCATCTCAGGCCAAAGGGGGAGGTGGAAGCCCACCTCAAAATGCTCGAGGGGGATGGTGAGCTCTCCCTCTCCCGCGAGATTTACCCTATCGTCGTTGCTCAGGTTTCTCGCGGAGAAACCAGCAGGGATGTAGCGTGAGGTGATCAGGTGGTACTCGTCCATGGTCAGACGAGAGGGAGGGAACTGTTGCCTCCGGAAGGCTTGCGCATAGTTGGAGCATCCTTCGCTCTCGCCCGACATCGTGGTTAAGAGGTTAAAGGCGAAAACTTGGGAGGGAATAGCGAGAACGAGAGAAGGTGGCGGAAGCGAGGGAAGTTTTCGGCGAGGCGCGGGAGCAGCAAGAAGGGCAAGGGTTCCGAATCGGAGAAATAAATGCGGTTGATGGATCGACCTATTTATAGAAAACCGTGGTAATGATGGCTTTCCCAAAAAAGGCGGCAGGGGTACAATCGTCATGCCTTAAGGAAACGACCCCTCGTTTTCCACCCTGACACACGTCAGGCGCCTAATCCAACAAGAAGATTCCGGCTCATAGATGACAGTGATTGACAGACAGCTTGGGTTCGCGCAAACACCGAGATAACAACTTGAAACAGAGCAATAAAGCAGAAATAGAAAAAGGGGCTCTCGCTGGGCGAGAGCCGCATAACAAATAATAATAACAAAGTCTCAAGCAGTCAAGGTTCAAATTAAAAAAGGGGGTACCTTGAGTGAAAGGTAGGCCAAGGGATGAGGGAGGCGAGACCCCGATATTCAGTATGGTTCCCATCGCCATCGCCCTCGTTCTCGCCTTCTGGTCCTTAGAGGAGCTCGTGGGTTGAAGTAGGATGACAGGGTGGTACATCCAAGGTTGATCTGACACGTCTGATCTCGAATCTGCGCAATACACCACCTCGGGGACGACTCGGCGGTAGGCATATCCTGCCGCTCCATCTCGCCCAGGAAGTTGTAATCCCGCTTGAGGGCCTCCAGCCATTGCTCTACCATTTCGCGATGTTCCTTCACCGTAGAGGCATTGGCCCGCTCCTGTCGCACGAGCTTCGAAAGGATTGTCGCTATCCTCTTCCGCCGTTTCTTGACGTTCCAGGTACCGTCCAGGATTTCTTCCATCTCATTAGAAGAAGGAAAGGGGGAGCTCTCGGCGTCTTCCCCTTCCTCTCAACCTTCATCTTCGTCTTCATCTTCCTCGTCGGCTCCCACCCCCGGGTCTGCATCCCCTGGTAAAAGCGAAGTTCCATGGCTATGGCGAGAGCAAAGTAAAGGCTATGATAATACATCGCATACCTGCAGTACAGCAAGAGCTACCGGCCGGCGGTAGGCGAGAAGGCCCAGACTCCCCCTCAGTCTCCTTTCCGAAGAGGAGGACTCCCCCTCAGTCTCCTTTCCGAAGAGGAGGTGGAGCGGTTTTCCTCGCCCCGGGCGGAAGGTCTTGCGTGAGGTGATCCCGACCTGGCCGGGAGCTGGGGGGAGTCGTCCTCTATCGTGGGCTGGCTGGCCTCCTTTGGGGATACGGAGGGTTCGGTGGCCACCCCTCCTGCCAGTAGGGCGGGATTAACCGCTTGGGTGACCAAGTTAGAAGCTGCTTTTTCGTTTTCCCGGGTGGCGAGACCCGGGTTGGCGGAAGCTGGCGCTGCGGGAAGTCAGTTCAATAGTTTGGAATGCTGTGATTGGAACGATAAATAGAGGCCAGTAGGGATGAAAGGTTACTTGGAGTTCTCGAAGGGTCAGCCGAAGGAGTGGCCTTCAGAACCCGTGGTGGATCCCCAGGAAGGCGTGACGCTGAGTCTGGGGGAACCAGCAGGGACCCGGCGCCGTCATCTCGAACCACCTCCCGCGAGAAGTATTGCATATCAGTTGTCGATCCTTCTGCTTAATCAGTTCATAGTCTTGGTAATCAGCAAGTCGGGAAGGCGTACCTTCTGCAGAGGGGAAGGATTATCCGCGTGACTTGGGGATAGGGTAGGTGAGCCCCGGTTCTCGCACAGAAGGTCCCGCCTGACCGATTTCGCTTTCTTCTTCTTATTCAGTTGTGAGGGCTCAGCGGCTTGCGTCATTCTCGCCAGCCAGGGGGCTATCAAGGCGCTGTTCGCAAAGGCTCGCGCCTGCGCCGCGTCAATGCGGTCTTGAAGGCTCTGTTAGAGCGGCTTATCAACACGTTTTGAACGCATCTCGAGACCATGCGAGAGCTCAAATACGGGGCATCGATTGGCAGGGACAGATTTATGGTCGTCTATCAGCGCACATATATAGCCACGGGATGGCCCACCAAAAGATTCTCTTTTCAGGATGACACGTGCTCAGCGAATATTTACGGGTTGGACGTGCCTTTTCGAGCGCAGGGTTGACTCGAAAAGAGCGGGGATTGTATATAACCCCATATTCGCTGAGTGGGATCCAGAGGAACCGAGGGTCAGGTCTGGACTAGCTTTGGGCTAACCTTGGGCCTCAGAGCAGAAGAGCTCCCGCCTAGGAGTGGGCGGGAACGCTCGCGCTCAAGCACCGGCCGAGGCCTACTTCTGCCCAGAGACAGGTGAGAAGGCTCGCGCCTCGCGGAAGGCGGGAACTGTCTCGGTCTGAGGCATTCTTTGGCATCTTTTTTAGCTCCCGCCGAGTGAGGGCGGGAGAGTTCTCGGCAATGTTCAGTTCTCGGCATAGGGGTTCTCGCCGGGTGAGGCCCAGGAAGAAATTACCTAGTTGTCCTATGGTAAATTATCTATATGCCCTCAGGGTCTGCATTCAGTATTTCATGACAACGGGATTTGGCTATTAGCAGACCAGCCAGAGGTAATTTTGTAATTTCAGGTCAGCAAAAAACTATAAATAGACCCACATGGTCTCTTCAGAAAGCAAGCTTACATATTTTCCTAAGATTTTCTAGTGCTTTTTGAGGAGCTCCAAGATCAGCTTTAGGCTTTGGAGGGGAAGCTATCAGAGATCTTTCGGGTTAGAGGTGGGACCTCCCTGCCGAGGCTTTGAGTCAGTTCTAGGTCCTTTACAACCGGTCAGGGGTCGGAGCTTGGGAGAAGTAAGTGTTGGCAATGCCCCTATTTTCGAACTCTCGTTGGGGTCAAATTTTGGCTTCAACAGCGGACATTATTATTAGAACATCTTTTTAATTTGTCGTGTTTGTTTTCTTATTTGGAGACTACTATGCTGTCATCTTTTTTATGTTTGTTCTGTCAAGTCTGATCTGTTGTTCTTTTGCATTGTTTTCATATTTATTTTGTCGTAATAACTATTAGTAATGCATGTTATTAGTAGAATATGTCTATCGATGATTCTGAACGTTTCACGAAAGAGTAGGAGATTACTATAAGAAATTATGTGATTGCCCATCATCTGAATGTGGTAGCAATAATATTTTTGATATCCGAATATACCTCCATGTTACACCTTCCAGTACCACACATGACTTCAAAATAAGCAGGTGATAAATGGGTTGGAGAGCTTCTTCTCGGGTCACAAGTTTGATTTCATGACTCTTTCAAGACCAGTCAAGAAATATTTATGGATTTACTGCATTTTTTGGAGGAGAAGTGTGGATTTCAGGGAACAAGAAGGACTGCATCAAGAGAAATCATAACATTGACGATATACATATTATCGCATAATGAATCAATGAGAAAAATAATTGAGCGCTTTCAATATTCAACGAAGACAGCTAACAGATTTTTCTCTCGAGATTTTTGCGCTTTGCTACAGTCAGCGAAAGAAGTGATTCATCCATCAGATATATCTTTTAGTAGCACTCCGCTAGAGATTCTGTATGACAGACGTTACATGTCATTTTTAAAGTTTGCATTGGAGCAATAGATGAGACACATGTTGACGCGTGCATTCCAGTTGGAAGTCAAGTACTGTATATTTGGAGACGTGGTAGTCCAACTCAAAATATCATGGTTGCTTGTGATTTCAACATGTGTTTCACTTTCGTTATGGCGGGTTGGGGGACACACGATAGCCACATTTTCAATTTTACCATAAGTGATCTCCTTTATAACTTCCTGCATCTACCTCTAGGTAACTATTTAAAATTTTATTTGTTTATTTATTACTACACAAATAAATTGTTGTTAAATAATTTTTAATAATTTACAGGAAAATATTACTTGATAGATTCTGGTTATTCTCTACAAAGAGAATACTTAAAACCATATCAAGATACACGATATCATCTACCTAACTTTGCTCGTGGTGGTCGTCGAGCAGAAGGACGTCGAGAGATGTTCAATCATGCATACTCATCGCTTAGAAGTGTGATAAAACGATCATTCGAGATTTGGAAGAAGAAGTGGGTCATACTGCTGGACATGCCAAACTATCGATTTGACAAATAAATTGCTATTGTGATCGCCACAATGACTTAACATAATTTCATTCGTCGACACCCTTCGCGCGTGGATATTGATTTTAGTGAATGCTAGGAAAGGAGTCGAAATCATGTGACGACCTCACAAGGGCGGCAAGAAACATGCACTGACACTGCAGGTGGTGTAGAGGAGATGATCGCGCTACGTAATATTATAGCAGATCAATTGTATGAAGCTAGAACATAAGACAAAATGACAGGGTGGTTCTAAAAGTTATCGAAATGAAATATCTTTTAGGTATTGGGTGTTATTTTATAAAAAAATTATTTTTTTCATATATTTAATGGTTTGTAATTATAAAATATGGGAATTTTTTTTATTAAAATTACATTTTGTTTCCAAACAATTTTTTGAACATTTCGTTTTGCAAACTCCATTTAAATGAAACAGTTTTTTAACAAAATTCCGTTTTCCAGAAACATTACATTTTCTATCAGTAGCTTTTCATCAGCAACAGTCTAACCAAACAAAGCCTAAGTGAATCTAGTGATGAGTTTGGACAAAAACACCACCCCCACAATTCCACAAATTGTTTAAAAAACCAAGTAATCATCTCCTTTGGTTTTTTTTCCTCGAAACAATTCTCTATGTTGCATTTAAAACTAATTATCCTTTTATTATAATAAAAAATTAAATACTATATGGATAATACTAGAAAAACTATGCAGAAATTATGATAATGTATTTATTTCATTCACCACTTCTTCAGCCGCATGTCTATCGATCGCGCGCACATCTTACGCCGCTTACGCATATCAATGCGTTCAGGATGGATTCTACTGGAATCCCAGCCGCCTCCCCTCCACCGATTGTTCCCATCTACAGCACGCCGGTCAGCTTGGCGGCGCTCGTTTCCGTCTTCGTCCTCTTCCTCCTCTGCTCCTTCGCCTTCTTCCTCTGCTGCTGGTTAGGCGAACACTACCACGGCAATGATCAGGATCATGGCAATCTCCGCCGCCACATAGAGGCCCGGCTTAGTGGACATCGGCGTCGCGCATCGAACTCGCCGCCAGCGTCGGGACTGGAGGCTGCGGCGGTGGCAGCACTCCCGAAGGTGAAAATCGCCGGCGGCGGAGGAGAGATGTGCGCGGTGTGTTTAGTGGAGTACGGAGACAAGCAGAAGGTTAAGATGATTCCTGGATGCGGCCACGTGTTCCACTCTGAATGCATTGACGCGTGGCTGAGGTGGCGGGGGTCGTGCCCTGTTTGCCGGACGTCGGAGCTGTGGGGATCGTGGAGCGGCGGTACTGGCGAGTACGGCCAGCGAAAGCTGGGCAGGAGCAGGAGCGGCGAACTCTGCCGCGCCGCGGTGGAGGAGGGTGTCGATCGGGGTGGCGGTGCGATTGCCCTCCGGCGCACCTGCAGCGTTTAAAAGCTAGAATCTTTGCAGGGACGGATGGTTTTGATCAGCAGTTGTCGTCTGTGTGGATTCCGTTTCTATTTTAGTTTGCACTCTTCTTTTTCTCCATGCTTTGAACTTGCTCTGTTTTGCCCGGATGATCGCGCAAGATCAGAGAATGAATCGCATGGGACCAATTGGGCGCGATCCTTTTTGAAAAGAATTAATTCGTATTTTTTCCGGGAAATAATTGCTTGATATTAAAAAATGATCGCATACGATCTTGTTTTGATCGCAATATCGCATGTGATTATTACTGATCTCGAGCAAACTCCGGCTACCGACAGAGACCGAGGTTGTGCTAGGGGAAGGCTGAGGACATGTTGCCCGTAGGGGGTGCAAAAGAGTTGAGCTTGACAAAATTCCCAAGCTCGAGCTTTTTATTTCGAACTCGAACTCGAGCTCATTTATTCTAGTTTGAGCTCAAGCTTAATGCTAATTTATCGAGCTCGAGCTGGAGCTCGCGAGCTTTTTAGCTCATGAGCTTTATTTTCTTATTTTTTATTTTTTTTAAAATTTATAAATAAAAAGATCGCGAGCCGGCTCGCGTGCTCACGAACAACACTAGATGAGCTCGAGCTCGAATCGAGCTTTTTTTCGAGCCGGCTCAACTCAACTTGCACCCCTAATTGCTCGTGCTTCTATAAACTAACATATGTGTTCCTGAAATATATATTTGACATTTTTTACTTCATTAAGTAAAAATGTTAATGTCATAAAATTGTTGAGGGTCCCTTGGGTTTTTCTCGGTCCGGAGAAATCGGACCGCTTTAATTTGGGGTTGGACAGGGCATGCAAACAGTCAAAATAAACCGCAACAAAAGATAATGGACGTTTTTGACGTGGAAAATCTGGAAAAGGTGAAAAATCACGTGACCGGATCTGTGCTGAACCAAAATCCACTAGTTTTCGGAGTTTTACAAATATTGATTTGATCTCGAAGCGCGACTCTACTCCGTTACAAGTGCAAAATACAGGAAATGATGAAAAACAACTAAATTCTCGGAGCCTCGATGGAAGCGCTCAGACCTCGGGGTATTACTGAACTCACGGAACCTTGGTGGGAGCATTCCGGCTGAAAAATTCTCTAAGTTCACAAAGTTGTTAGAGGGAGAGCTCTCGTTGAACTGGAGTCTTGATAAGAGCGCTCTCGCGGGAACGATTGACGTGACTTGGAACTTCTTAAAACCTTAGCGCAAGGAGAGAAACAGAGGGAATTCCGGAGGGTAGAATTGGCCTAAGTCCACGATCTTGCCGGAAAACCTCAGAGCTCTCTCTTTCCTATGGAGTTGCTTGTCATCAAATGAAGGCCTAAAAACCTATTTATAGTTTTCCGGGGAGTAATTTGTGTTGGCGAATGACGTCGCTCTGTTTCATTCACCTGAATCACTAAATTTAGCGAAATGACAGGAGTGCCTCTGGGCAGTTCGAGTGGCTCGGGCAGGGTGCCCGGAGACGGCGGCGGCTAGAGGTGACCGACGGCGGCGGAAGCGGACGGAGATGATGGGGTCATTGGTGAGGCCGCAGGCGCTTACGTGCGTGCGCTCTAGGCACAGACCCGCACGGGGCGCGGCCCCGCACAACTGCTCGATGAGCGACCCGGTGCGGCTGCGGGGTGTGCGGTCCAGCACGGACCCGCGATCGCGCGGTCGTGCGCAGGTGGGCCGCATGGGTGCGGAACACGGGCGTGCGCAGACCGCACGTGCGCGCAAGCCGCACGAGGTGCTTCTATTTGTGCTGGCTGGGTGCATGCGCGGGTTCAACCCCCTTCGAGGGTGTTTCTAAGGCTCAAGGAAAAGTGGCTTGTGCATGCAACCGGTCTGATCGAGCCTAGGCGTACTTGATCGATATGCTCCCGGTTTGGCTGGAGGATTTTAGGGGGAACCACATCAAATGCCCCCAAAGTTTTGGGGGTCATGATCCGCGAAGTTGCGAGCCCAAAAATTTCTTAGCTTGGTTATTTTGTCTCGAGTTTGCGGACTTAAGATCATTTCAACATTTGCTCGTCACCAGTTTCTTTGGTCAGCGGCGTGAAACATCCCCTTGGTTGGGCTTTGATGTGAGTGTTTTGGCTTAGATCCATCTGTGTCTGCTTCGTGGGCTGAAGGTTCTGTGAGGATGCCTGGACGCTGATTCTTGCGGTGGATTGCTCATGCCTTGCCCTTGCTTGTTAGACATTGTTTATGGCGCGTTGCAGGATCATCTTTCTGCTTTTGTGCTTTGTGTATTGCGATGATGCAGAAGCGTGTCGCTCTTTACATTCCCTTTCACATGAATGTGCGAGTATGATGTTGTGTGCTAACTTGCGTGGTTGCCGCAGAATGTTAGTACTGGTGGAGGATCTTTGGACGTGACGTGGTGGAATGTGCTGCCCTCTTGTCTCAATGTTGCAGAAGGACCTGCATGCTTGCTACCACCAAAAGACGTTGAAGGACACAATGTCTATTTTTGTTTTGCAGCTTAGAGTGTTTCGACGTCCGTTCTTGTTGAGAATTAGTACAAAGCTTCTGTGAGCAGAGACCACTGACGAAGTCTACGTTTCAGGATGTCGCAAGGGTGCAGGCTTACATGCCTGCAGAGTGCAGGGAGTCCCGTGGGCCTTGGATTATCTTGCACACTTACATCCCTCACATGTTGTTGCTAGCAATTATCGTTGGGCGTTTGTGGAGAGAGCTTCCCACTTGTGTATGATAAGGGATGGCACTTGCCCCATTGCCTAGGTGGTGCAGATGGACTTTGAGGTCCGTTTGTTTAGGGAGACGATGATGGAACTTGGTCTGTGCGTGCTTTGAGAGTTTCTAATAAAGAAACCCTACTTGTATTTATCTGAGGAGGAACAGAGTCCGCTCGTAGGGTAGTGGTGATGAACCTTTATTTGATCACATTTGGGAGAACTTAGTGTTGAAGTCGGGAAAATCCCTTACTCCAAAAATTTGGATCAAGACAGCCCAAGGTTACCAGTTGAGCGGTCATGCTCGACGGCTAACGGGCTAAGGTACAAAAACTATCGGATAACTAAAAGGACCCCAGACGCTACGACAGAGAGGTCCCACCACGTACCTGGAATCTTAGAAGAAGCAACCCTCCACAACTAAAAATGGCCGAGTAGGGTACGAGGTAGACTAACTGATAACAAAGTCGCAGTGACTAAGATAGATAGTCGCAAACTCACGGTCTATCTCTCTGAAAAAGGGGTCCAAAGGCTCAGCTGATGTCTAAGAAAAAGAGTTCTCGAAATCTTTGCGAGATTTCGAAGTCCGTCTCCTCATACCCTTGGGGTCCTATTTATAGGCCAATCCAAAGAGCGGGGGGGGGGGGGGGGGGGGGGGGGGGGGGGGCTTATTTATAGCCTCACCCCTGGCGACTTCTTGGGGGGAGCTCGCCCGGCTGGGCGAGTTACATGCCTAGTCACCTACCTGGCGAGTGTGCGAGTGGAGCTCGTCATACTCGCTCAGGCCTATATTAAATGTATGCAGCAAGTTCACCGCTGCTTTGATTGTTTAGGTTTTAACAAGGTCTGAAGTCTGAAGAGAAAGCCATTGGCACTTTCATCAAGAAGCTTTGCAAGGCGGTGTGTTCCTCTTATTTTCTATCTATTGTCCTTTTTTGTTCTTTATTATGTTTTTTTTATTCAGATTTAGATGCTCTTTTAATCCTTAAGAATGCAATTTACATCTTTTCATTTTCAATTCCATCTGATTGTTATGATATTTTACTAGTAATTTTTGCTCAAAGGAAACAAAATTATGACTAAACTCTCGTCTCTCGTGATATGAAGGCTCGGTTCATATTTTTAGATATTCAGTTCACAAGAAAATATAACCTAGATTGTTCTTATTCAAAACAATCCTGATTGGATTTTGGTTCTCCATTGTTAATATTTAGGAACCGAAACTAGAACCGGAACCGAATCGAAACCGAGAATACGGTTCTGGCTCTTGGTGAGAAATACTCGGTTCGATTCTGGTTCCAAATATTTAGAACCGAATATATATGATTCGGTTCTCGGTTATGGATAGAACCGAACCGAACCGACTCATGCACAGCCATACTTGTGGGAAACCAGGAATTGCTGGTGCTGCTGGATTCATTAGAGGTAATTTTGGCCAAATGGATTATTGGTTCGAGGCTCATTTGGGTATTTGCTCGATTGTGGTTGCTGAATTACAAGCTTTGAGGATTGGCCTCATTCTACCCTAGATTGAGGGTTATAGTGATGAATTAGATACAAATGTATTTTTATAGGCATCATTTGGGGGGGGGGGGGGGGATTTTGGTTTATATTCACGAGCTGTTAATTAAGCAAGGATTAGAGTTGTGAACTGTAACAAATTTTGAACATTTGTTCATCTCATGACTTATTTTGAACTGGCATATTTGTTAATACATATTTGAATACATAACGAGTTCGGAGACTTAACAGGTAGGATTTGAAAACGAGGATATTCAATATCTGTTCTAACCCTATGATTTGCCAATAAAACATAAGCTATGGACAATGAAGAGGCAATTCCACTTCGACCACCACCCAAAATGCTTAGAGCAACTCAACAATATTAACTTGCATAAAATTTTTATTCAGAGTGAAATAGAGAAGTATGGTCGACCGGACAACAAATTAAAACCGTTGGATCCTCATCGTGATCCCGTCCACCACCGCAGGATCCTCCCTCCCTCTCTTCTCTGTTTCCGCCAGTTGGAGCATCGCAGCGGTTACACAGAGCACACGCAATATTCATTCTCTGACAGTGTGCCTCCACACGTGCCTCCCTCTCTGTTTTCCTCCTTTCTTACAAATTCACCGGCGCCTCTCTCTACCCAAGTCTTCTTCTTTCCAACCGCCGATAAAGAAGACGACGGCAAAGCAATGGCTCCGAAAAAAGGTTCCAGGAAGGTAGTCGGCACCGTGGTGAAGACCACGAAGAAGATAGTTCAAGAGACCGTCCATGTCGCCGTCGTCGGAGACACCGGCGCCGACAGCGAGACGCGGAAGAAATTCACCGAGGTTCCGGTGAAGGAGAAATTAGGCGCCGAAAGTGTGCCGGTCGTCGTCTTCCTTCCTAAAGGAGGCAAATTTACGGCCGACAAAGGAAACAAACCGTCCAAAGACGGCCAAAAAACCAGTGAGGAGCAGCGCAGAGAAGAAGGGAAGACGGTGAAGGATGCGACTGTGGGGGCGAAGAGAGAGGAGAAGATGAGTGGCCGGAGGAGGAAGAGGAAATGGAGCAACGTGGGAGCTTCAAGCGGCGGCTACAAGAGGTACGTTTACAGAGTGCTGAAACAGGTGCATCCGGGGATGGGCGCGTCGTCGATGGCCATGTCGGTGCTCGAAGGAATGATGACCGACATGTTCGAGAGGATCGCCGAGGAGGCAGCGCGGCTGAGCAAGTACTCCGGCAAGGCGACTCTGTCTTCCAGGGAAATACAGGACGCCGTGCGCCTTGTGCTGCCGGGGGAGCTCTGCAAGCACGCCATTTCCGAGGGGGTGAAGGCCGTCACCACCTACATGGACGTTGGCCGGGAGGGATAGGCCAGGCCGGAAGAAGATATGCTGGAGTTTGCTCTGTTTTTTATTTCCAGTGTTTTTGGGCGGCCTGAAACTGCTGGTTCCCATTTCATCCGGGCTGCGGTAGTTGTGTAGTACTAGTTAATTATGGTGTTTGTTCTGCTGGGCCTTGTTATATTCGGAAGGTCTGGGCCTGTTTGGAAGCAGATTCGGCCTTTAAGGAACCCAGAAGCTCTGGCCCGTTTTGTTTATAAACTATATTACGTGTAGAAATTCCCCGTGTGATATTTTCTTCTTTAGTTTTAATTAGGTCAACAATTTTTAATTAGGTGCAAAATTTTATATTACATGCAGAAATTTTTGTCTTGCATTTTCTTATGCATATACGTTTGCAATTTAGTGGCGTGAATACAAAACGGGCCCGGCCCAGCTAGGCCTGGTCCGGGCTAGGCCTGGTCCGGGCTAAGCCCGCCTCGGGCCCAGGCCAGGCCGTCTTGGGCCCAGGCCGGGCTAGGCAAAGCCCAGTTCCTGAGCCCGGGCTAAGCCGGGACCGGGCCAAGCAAAGCCTGATTCCTAGGCCCGGAGCCGGGCCCGGCCCCTAAAACAATGAACGGCTCCAACGGCTCTTAGAGCCGTTGTCTTCAAAAAAATTATTATAAAAATAAATTTAAAATAAATATTTTTTTATAGTTTTTTGAAATCCTATAAACCCCCCCCCCCACTCCCAAGTCCTACCCCACTGTTTTTTACGTCAAATATGTCATCGACGATGGCGTGTTCATCATCATCGATCGCTCACGAAGTGGTGGAACACAAGCATATGACGCCAGTTTGGGAATATTTTGACAAAGTGAAAGTTGGCTCCGAGCATACGCAATTATCTGCATCTGGACAAATATGGACGTACGATTAAGGTCGGCAGCGGGAACTGCAGGTGAAGAACGTCATCAGACGTGGGTTACCGTTCAGCCACTACGATGACGAGGAAGAAACCGAGTACATCTATCATGGGTTACAACCCAAATATCATCAAGTAAGTCGATCTTCCATTAGACGCGACGCACTTAAATACGTAATTTTTGTTTTTCTACTTAGTGAATAGTGAGTCATTTGTAATTTTGAATTTTTCAATCACAATTTTTTTCAGTGTATTTATAATTTTGTATAATTCCATTCAACATTAATACAATTATTATTTTTTCTTTTTTAATATGAAATTAATCGTATATTCGTATTGGACTATTGGTATAAATTATACAAGTTTTTATTTATTTATTTAGTTTATATTTAATTTTTTTAAAAAAAAAAAAACAGGGCCCCGGCTAAGCCTGGGACCGACCCGGCCCGGCCCTGGGGGCCTTAGCAGGCCCCCTCCCGGAGCCAGAAGCCCGGCCCGACCCGACTGTAATCAGGGCTCGGGCCCGGTTCGGGAAAGCCCGTGCCCGGTAGGCCTGGGGGGTTTTATGAACACGACTAGTTTGCAATCTCCTCCCAGCAGTGCAGATAATGTATTCCGTGTGATTTTTTTTCTTGCATATATTTGCTGTGCAGATTGGTCTCTAAAACATTTTAATTTTTTTCCTACATATATTTGATGCTAAATCATGCTGTAAACGAACATAAGTTGTCATTTTGTCCATATGTTTTTGAGCCTACGGCTAAACACCTAGAGGCAAACGAAAGTCCATTATTTTTTTCCTTTTGAAACTTATCTAAAACTTAATATAAGAACGGTGCAAACGAAGTATTAATATATAATTTAAAAAAATTCATCCACATTTAACGTTACTCGTAGCATTGTAGGTTAAACCTACCGAGGCTAGAAGATAGATGCTGCAAAAGTAGCTCTACAAATTGGGAATAAACAACTATAGGTTTATTTATTTTTATTTTATTTTTTTGAAATTAGTATAGGATTATTTTTTGGGTGCCAAGAAATGGGCACCCGCAAAAAGTAAATTATCACCTAAAGAAGGTGTAGCTCGCCAAAGGTCGTAGTCACGTAATACTTTTTCCCAGTGAGCGGTGTCCTCGTGTTTCACAAGAACACATACAATGTTTTTAGTTTCTTTTTCCCCTTCTCGAATGCAGTCGCCGACGACATTTTCGATCTGATTTTCGATCTGATTTTCGTGGACTGAGCGGGTAAGTAGGCGAGAATAAAAGAGAATTGTGAAAAGAAAGGAGGAATATCATATCACTTTTAAAAAAAGAGAATTGTGGAAAGAAAGGAGGAATATCACTGTTAAAAGCAACGAGTGCGGATAGCAAAAAAATAATATGAAAATAATTAGGATTTTGAATATTAATCATGTGCTACTCTAATCTCTCCAATACATAGGACAGCCCGAAAATGCCAAAGCCAGCTGGCCCATATATATACATACATATTGGGTCAACTCTTTTTATTATTTATTTCATGTTCAATTATTAAAGCTTTATAATAAAAAAATAATCCCCTGCCAGCGCCAATAAGCTTATACAGTCGATTGCGTCACTCTAATTACTATTTATAATTAAAACCTAAACCTACACTTTTTGCAGACGTCGAGATATCTACCTAACATTTGACTTTTTGGCACGGTTTGACTTTTCCAGATTTTTCTCATTTTGCACTAAAGTCAGCTGAATTACTCTAAATAAACAAAACATATTGATGCTCAATGTGTTGCATAAAAAATGTCTTGCCGTCTACTTGCCACCATTTTAATATCAAAATAATTAAGGGAGCTCATGACTATGAATGTACATTCAATGATTTTAATCCTGGATTGTTTTGATATTTTTTTGATCCAGTAGAGACTTAGAGCTCGTTTGGGGCGGCGTTTTGGCCGGCCGTTTGGGCAAACGCCGTCGGACGGCGGGTAAACAAAAGCTCTCCTATAGCGTTTGCTCCGGCTGGACCCGCTGCGCCATGCGAAATGGGGCAAAAAGCCCCGTTTCGAACCCCGGGTCATCCCCTCCGGTTCGAAAGCTCAGGCTGGAGCAGTTGTTGCTGCCCGCCACCACCGCACCAAAGAAAGCCTTATTAAGCTTCACTTGGCACGGTGGTGGCGGTTGTAAACGCATGGGTTAAACCGTCATTCGTTAAAGATCACCTAACAAACATCATTCGTTTCAACAGAAAAGTGAATTAAGTTTTTTAGGTGAGCGTTAACGAATGACAATTTAACTCTCGTTCATGACCGCCACCACTATGCCAAACGGAGCATTAGATTTGATTAATAGAAGGGATCGGTGACACAATTAAGATGACCGCTCTATGCGAAAAAAATATTATTTATAGAAGAAAAGCATGAAATTTGACCGAGTCTATATCACACGTATGACGTATCCTATCCAATGAGCTCAAATTAGTAAGTCGAGAATGTTGAAAATTGTGAAGTAAAAATGAAGGTTGATAAAACAGACCGCGCGGCCTGGGCGGACAGCCTGGCGGACTGGTGATACGACATGGGCGGTCTGAGGTTGCGGTCTTGGTGTTGGTTGTTCCCTAGAGCAATCAGGCGGATAGGTGGTTTATCCGCGGGGGAGTGGCGGACTCTCTCTGAGTCCGCGGAGCTCGCTGATGCGGACTCTTGTGCTTGACAGCGGCTAATGACCTTGCTCAGGTGGAGTATTGTTTGGCGGGCTGTCTTGGGAGCTGGCGGACTGGGGCCTTGTCCGCCGAGCTCGCGCCGGGCTCTTGGTTGTTTGGACTTATCACAATCTGTGACAAGTCCAGGGTGTTCGCTAGTACGTAGTGTCCGCTGGTTGACCGAGCGGAGTGCCTGTTGGTCGTGGACATGTTGCGGGCTGATGCGGTGTTCGCTAGTTCGCAGTGTCCGCTGGTTGACCGGGCGAAGTTCCTGTTGGTCGTGGACAGCATGCGGACTGATGCGGTGTCCGCTAGTTATTGCGGACTGGCTTCGTGTCATGGTGCCTGGCAGTTTGGCTGGTGTCCGGCTTTGTCCTTGCGGACTGGGCGGACTGCCTTGTGCTAGCTGCGGACTGAGGTGGTGATCCTATCTTCTAGGACGGTGATCACACTCCTCTCCGCGCCTATAAATAGGACCCCCCGTCACATCAACAGGAACTGAATGAACAGTAAGTTTAGCGTTGATTAGTTGTTGCGGCCTCGGATTTGCAGTCCGCGCGGTTTGAGAAGGTCTTAACTGGTTTGTTGTTTGCAGGTTGTGCGGCTAACATTGAGAAGCCAGAAATTTGGTTCTGATTACGGTCATGAATCAGTGAAGCTTGCGGTTAATAATCGGCGGTTTGCAGCAGGTTGCATTATGTGACCGACCAGTCTTCTCTTCAGCTATTCAAATTCAATAACCTGTTCGCCGGTCTCGGCGGACTAGGCGGCTTGTTCCTTCAGTTCGGCGGCAGCTTGTAGAGCAGTTGTTCGACAGAATAACTGGTTATCCACGCGGTGTGGCTGACTCCGTAGTGTAGTGTTGTGCAACAACGACTTGGCGGTCTCAGCAGACTCGGCGGTCTGGGGGGCAGTCCGCCCGACTTTATCTTGTTGCTTGTATGCTTCTCTTTTGTACTTGGAGAAATCATGTCTCGCCATGCATACCAAACTTTGTAAAAAAGATAGTTGATAATACAAGATCCGTGTTTGCTCTCAATTGTCTATGATTACTTAGCTCAGTTTATGGTTGGAGTGTTCCTGCGCCTGGTTCCCGCTTTCCGCTTGATCAAGTTATCAATTTGATAGCTCTGGAAGATTTTTCTTGATACCAGAACTACAGGTTGATCAGCTTGAGAAATTTTCAACATGGTATCAGAGGGAACAGTGGCTTGAGCAGTTAATCAACCTCAGTTGTGCTCGGCGCTTCTGCAAGCTAGTAGATCAACGGTGTTGCAATGGAAGGAGCTTTCGCAAGTGGTCTTGATATTGAGCTTCTTACATCGACTAACTTCAAGAAGTGGAAGTCATGTATGAAGAGCTATCTTATTGGTGAGGAGCTATGGGAGGTCGTCGGTGGTGACGACATGCAAGAAGTTACTGTTGCTACTGGTTCTGCTAAACAGGTGAGAGCTTGGAAGAAGACTAATGCAAAGACAGAGTTTGCTCTCAAGCGGGCTGTCTCACTTGAGCTCTTTGATCACATCTTAGGATGTGAGTCTGCTGCTGAGATTTGGACAACCATTGATGGTTTGTTCAATAGGAAGAACGTAGCAAGACTACAGTTCTTAGAGAATGAGTTGGCTAAGTGAACTCAAGGAGATCTGTCCGTCTCGAAGTTTTTCCTCATGATGAAGACCCTGTGCGCTGAAATATCAGCATTGGATCCTGATGAGCCCATTTCTGAAGTTAAGTTGAAAAGGCACATAGTACGCGGTTTGCGAAAGGAGTATGTGGCCTTTGTGACTTCTGTTCAAGGATGGGTGACTCAGCCATCCTTGCTGGAGCTAGAAAATCTAGTGGCATCACAGGAGAGCTTGGCTAGGCAGATGGTCGAGCTGACTATCTCTGAAAGAGGTAGTGAAGCTCTCTTCATTGATAAGAAGAAGAAGAGATGGGAGAAGAAAAAGTCTGCTGCTGAGGATGGGCCTTCAACTTCCTATCAGCATCAGAGGAGCGCTGCTCCTAAGAAAAACTTGAAGAGGGAGGTTAAGTTTTGCAGGTGTAATCAGCCAGGCCAATTCAAGCATGACTGCAAGGTCAAGCTGCAACCTAGGCATGTTGCAGACAATGGAGCTGGTTCTAGTGCTGAGGAGGATGGGTGGGGAGGAGCTTTTCTGACAAGCATGTGTGTTCGTGCTCTTTCCACCGCGGACTACCAAGATGACTGGATAGTCGACTCGGGGTATGGTCATCACCTCACTGGAGACGAGTCGAAGTTCTCTTCACCGTAGACATTCTTAGGTAACGAAGCTATTATTACAGCTAATGACTCTGTTCATACTGTAGAGAAGGAGGGTGTAGTTTCTTTGGAGAGTGCTCAGGGTCCGCTCACGTTAAGGAGTGTGTATCACGTACCTAGTATAAAGAAGAACCTCTTCTCAGTGACCAATGCAGTTAACGCGAGCTTTCACGTTCTGTTTGGTCCAACATAAGTGAAATTTCTCCGCAACGTATCAGCGGTAAAGACTAATGTTGCTCATATCGGAAGAAGAGTAAGAGACTTGTTTGTTTTATCAACAAGCTTTTATGTTGATCGAAAAAGAGTCTATGATAGCGCTGCTATCCGACATGAAAGGCTAGGGCACGTAGAAATGGACAAGCTGAAAGCTATGATAGTAAGAAGTCTTGTGAAAAGCTTTTCAAAGTTATCATCCTACAGAGATGACCATGTTTATGCGGGGTGTCAGTTTCGGAAAGGCTCATCTCTTTCCGTTGAACAAGTCTCAGACAAGGAGCAAAGCACCATTGGAGTGTATCCATGATGCTCTGATGGGGCCAACTGCTACTGCTAGTCTTGAAGGCAGCAGATACATGCTGGTGTTGATTGATGACTACTCAAGATACACTTGGGTGTATTTCATGAAGGAGAAGTCAGAAGCCTTCCGATTGTTTGTGAAGTTCAAGGAGCTGGTGGAGGGCCGGCTTGGCCTGCGGTTGAAGAAGTTTATATCAGACAACGGTGGTGAGTTTGTATCATTCGAGTTTTCTAACTTCTGCAGAAAGCACGGGATCCAGAGAGAGCTTACTTGTGTTCATACACCACAACAAAACGGAGTGGCGGAAAGGAAGATCCGACATTTGACAGAAATCTGCAAGTGCTGGCTTCATGCAAAGGGCATTTCCAAGTCTTTTTGGGCGGAAGGAATGACCTGCGCAACCTATGTCATCAATCAGATGCCTCTGAGTCCGATCAACATGAAGTCTCCCGTGGAATGATGTTCAAGGAGAAGCCGAGTGTGGAACACCTTCGGGTGTTTGGATCAACCTGCTATATTCACATTCCGAATGCTCAGAGGACCAAGCTTGATGCAAAGGCGAGGAAGCTCTTCTTTGTGGGATATGATGAGCAGAAGAAGGGTTGGAGTTCATGGATCCTGCGACAATGAAGTACTTTGTTTCAAGAGACGTTGTCTTTGATGAACTGACGTCGTATGGAGGTGGCACTGTTGAGCTGCAAGAGAGTAGGGTTGATGAAGAGTAGAAGGAAGCTGTGGAAGATCTTCAGGTGGAGCTGCCTGTATCACCAGGAGCTCCAGTAATTTCAAGCTCTGGGGAAGAAGCTTCTGGTTCGGGAAGCAGGGGGAGCGATGCTCCAAGTGTGCCCGGGAACGAAGTTGGTTCTGAAGAAGCAACGGAGGTGGTGAGCAGGAGCAGCCTCTTTGGAGATCAAATAGGACTATCAAGCCACCATCTCGGTATTGCGGAAGAAACACGGTAAGCTTCGTCTCTTGTTTTTTCCCAGGCCCTCTTGATGAACGGGAGCCTTCAAAGTTTGAAGAGGCCACTGGAGTGAAAGAATGGGACGATGCCATGGATGAGGAGATGGTTGCCTTCAAGAAGAATGAAACTTGGGACTTGGTGCCCAAGGTTGATGACATTACTCCTGTTACTTGCAAGTGGGTCTATAAGCTAAAGAAGGTGGATGGAAGTATCGAGCGGTACAAGGCTCTCCTTATTACTCGAGGGTTTTCACAATAGTACGACAAGGACTATGAGGATACGTTTAGTCTGTGGCGAAAATGACTTCAGTTCGAGTGGTGATAGCTTTGATAGCTTGCCAGGGCTGGAAGATGTGGCAGCTGGACGTAAAAAACGCCTTTCTTTACGGGAGATCGACAAGGATATATTCATGGATCAGCTGCTCGATTACATTTCTAAAGAACATTCAGACTACGTCTGCAAGCTCCGGAAAGCTCTCTATGGGTTGAAGCAGGCTCCTCGAGCCTGGTATGAGAAGATTCCAGAATGCCTCCAATTCTGCACTTATCTTGCTTCAAACTCAGACTCGAGCTTGTTCGTCAAGAAGATGAGGAGCTTCTAGTCCTGGTGTTGTTGTACGTGGATGACATGATCATCACGTGGAACTCTAAGGAGGAGATAGCTAGGCTTAGGGCAGAGCTAGCTATTATATTAGATTCGAGATGAAGGACTTGGGTGAGCTTCACCACTTTCTTGGACTCGAGGTGGAGAGGAAAGAGAGAGGCATACTCATATCCCAGAAGGGTTATGCAGAGCGGATCGTTCAGCGATTCGGCATGCAGGAAGGGAAGAGAAGCTCTACTCCTTTTGATTCAAGCATCAAACTTCAGCGAGATGAGGGAAGGATTCTCACAAATCCTTTGGTGTTTCAGGCTCTAGTTGGGAGTCTTATCTACTTAACAATTAAGAGGCCATACATTGCTTATGCGGTTGACCGTGTAAGTAGGTATATGACGGAACCCATGAAGCCCCATATGATGGCGGCAAGGAATATTCTGAAGTACGTGAAGGCCACTTCTGACATGGGTCTCCTATATAGAAAAGGCACAAGTTTTGTTCTTCAAGGATACTCGGATGCTGATTATGGGGGAGATTCAGACAACCGGAAGTCAACATCCGGTTATGTAACATCCCAATTCGCGCTAGGCCCCTCGCACGAGTTTTGAGTCAAGAGACTTGACTCGGGCTTGGGGCGCACTTGCAAAAGGTGTCAAGTGCGTTGGATGGAGTGTAGGGTTGAGTGATATCCAACGGATCGAAAGGGAATGACCTAAGGGAAAATCGTCGAGAATGCCTGGTGATTCTCGCCGATCGTCGAGTATCGCTGAGAATACTTAACGCACTCAACGCCAGATTTCCGATAAGCATGGCCTAAGGGAAAATCGTCGAGAATGCCTGGTGATTCTCGCCGATCGTCGAGTATCGCTGAGAATATTCAACGCACTCAACGCCAGATTTCCGATAAGCATGGCCCAAGGGAAAATCGTCGAGAATGCTTGGTGATTCTCGCCGATCGTCGAGTATCGCTGAGAATACTCCACGCACTCAACACCAGATTTCCGATAAGCATGGCCCAAGGGAAAATCATCGAGAATGCCTGGTGATTCTCGCCGATCGCCGAGTATCGCTGAGAATACTCAACGTACTCAACGCCAGATTTCCGATAAGTTAGGCTAAGGAAAAATCGCCGGGTATCATTGTTGATACCCGACGAATTCGTCGAGAATGCCTGACGATTCTCGCCGATCGTCGAGAATGATAGATGATTCCCGCCGAATTTGACTTGTGCGTTTTCTTCGCCCAGGCAGATTCGCCGGCTTGTACAGGCGGACCGAACCGGATTTCGGTATTCGCGCTGGATGGTTCCTTGGACCGGGCCACTTCAATATGACCTATTATGGGCGGTCCAATGAGGCGTTGACACGTGGCAGAAGATGTAACCTAATACATCGGCTTATAAAAGGGAGTTAAAGCCGAACCCTAGCTTTTGCGCCGATCGACCCTTGCTGTCATCGTGGATCTCGCGAAACCGACGGAGCCGAGGGAAGCAGGCGGAGCTCGTGGAGGCGGCCTTCTCTCTCTCTCTCTCCCTCTCCTTACTTTGCCGTGAAGAACAACCGCACCAAGCGAGAGATGCCGCAAAGAAGAACGACTAGATCCGTGGCCGGGAATGGTGGTACCGCTGGAAACGAGGTGAGCTTCCTCCCCTCTCCCTTGATGCTAGATCTGTAGATATATTCTAGGAGAGATATCGACTCCATAGAGTCTTGATGGTGAGGAGGAGATTTCCTAGGAAAGCCATGCCTATGTTTGTTTTCTAGGCTTTAGCCCCCTCCAACCTCTTCATCCTTCAAAGTGATGAAGAGAGAAGGATTCGTGGAGAAATATGACTTCGTGAGGGTGAATAAGGGTGGATGATTTTCTGGAGGAGATTTTGGGAGTTTGGTGCAAGGAGGAAGATGAACGGATGCCGTTCATCTCGCCTTAAGATGCGTGCAGAAATCTGTTTTCTGCACGCAGCGACCTTCGTGGCAAATTTCGGGGGTGTTCTGGTCATATCTGGGTTTTTGACTAAACACGAAATTCGTAGCCCTCGAAATTATCTTTCCAACGAGTGGTTGCACGTTCCCAGGAGATACCTGTAGCCACAGAAAAGTCTGTTCGAATCTGCTGCAATTGGGGAAAATTCCACCCAGAAAATCTGTATCCTGTACGTAGCAGGCTTCGAGTGAATTTCTGGTGTGATGCGATCAAATCTGGCCTTTTGACTAGACATGAAAGTTTTAGCCCTTGAAATTATCTTTCCAACGAGTGGTTACTTGCACTCGTCGGATTTCTGTAGCCTCGGGAATCCTTGGTCGAAGTTGTTGTCCGGGATTAAGGCTGCACCTAAATTCTGGGCTGTGTAACGTGGCATGCGATGTGGTGGAATTCAATGTTGCGATCCAACTCGAGGCTTGGGTGGACTCTTTTGACATAATCATCATAGTGACGTGATAAGTTGAGGTTATAAATCTAAATTCATATAACAAGTTGTGGACAAGTTTAATTGAAGGAAAGAACCTGATATAATTGGGTAGATATAATTGGATAAATGTATAAATGATTTAACTATGGCTATGATATATGTTGGATGGATGAAAGGGAATTAGTAATCCAATGCTTAGAGTGTCGTCTCCCTACGGGTAGCATTGTGGAAGTAACAAGTGCGGTGTTGACTGTCACTAGTTGGAATGAGATTGAGATGAGTAAAGTTGGACGGTTGGGCATGACCCTCGGTGTTCATGTCCCGAGACTCTTTCCGCATTTGATGGATGGTTGGGCTTGGTGCTCGGTATTCACGTCCCGAGGCTCCTTCCATGCCACGATATTGTGAAATTGCATGTGGTGTGAGTCGACACATGGTGTCGTAATCCCGGGTTAAGGATAGTGTGACAGGTCTACGGGCTCGTCAATCGTCACACCGATGGGAGTCGACAGCTAGACCTTGGACGGTTGGGCTTGGTCCGATGTTCATGTCCCGAGGCTCCTTCTGTGCCAAGTGAAGGGTTGGGCTTGGTCCTCGTGTTCATTTCCGAGGCTCCTTCCGTGTCACGCATAGGCCAGTTCGGGGCTAGGATCTTGGTGCTCACTTACCCAAGAGAACCCGCTGAGCCGTAGTACGCATGTGAGCTTCGCTGTTGTGTCCTTAGCGTTAAGGCGTACGGAGGCTTAGGCCAGGTAGTGTGTAGACCAGCCTAGTAGTGGAGATGCCCGCTCTACTGTCACCGTTTGGCCACGACGGTTGACGCCTGAGAGGTTAGCTACCTGCTCGAATAGTGAGAACTATAAGTCTGTGTCGACATAGCGATTGCATGTGCTTGATCATGGGTGTGTCATTGCATTGCATTCATAGCATTACACTTCATTGCAAACATAAGACCCTCATCGCATAAGTTTGTATGGGCACTCCTATACGATGAGTTACTTATTGCTGAACGACCCTCAACTTATATGCTTGTATGGGCATCCATATAAGTTGAGTTACTTACTGTTATAGCTATATACTCTCTTGCTGCTGTAGATAGTAGATTTGTAAAATAAGAGCTTGTTTATTATACACTACTGCTGTGGCTGCTTATGATATGTATACTCACTTCACCTGTTGTACTACTGTTATTTATATATTGTACCTGTTCCTTTCTCCGCCCGATGCCGAGGAGTCGCCGGGGGAGCGGATGTGAAACCACTTAGTCTTTATGACTAACGGTTGCTACGTCTTCCTTTTTAGGAGGAAACCCCGTAGGTGGAGCAGCAGGCTATGCAGTTGGACAGCCAGGCCAGGACGACAGGGCCTGAAGGGACGGTACCGTCGCTACCGTCGGTTATAGATATGAGTGAGAGAGATTTTGTTGTAGCCCTTCGGGGCAATTATATTTACGTACTCTGATTATGTAGAAGTTTGTTTAGCTTCTCTTTTGCTATATTTATGGACTTATGCTTGGTGTGGATTGACTTTCTTTTATTATTATGGTTGGGTTGACAGTTTATATGTTGATATTGGTTGAAGCCGGCAGGATAGGCGTCTTGTGGTATAGGCTGACCTGAGTGTTAGTGTTACCACAAGGCGGCTGTTCTGGGCATAAGAACCCTCTCGTGCCGTGTCTTGTGTTCCTGGAGGGGGGTCTTACAGGTTATGTCTTCACATGTGAATCAGCCAGTATTTCTTGGTGCAGCAAGAAACAAGACTCGGTGTCCGTCAATACTACGGAAGCAGAGTACAAGGCTTCTGCCTTGGCAGCTCGGGAAGCCATCTTGCTCAGGAGATTAGTAGATGACATCTATGAAGAAGTGCGTGGTCCAACTCTGCTGTGCAGTGACAATGACAGCGCCCTGAAACTGGTAAATAATCCAGTTTGTCACACACTGACAAAACATATAGAGATCGAGCACCATTTCATTCGGTAGAAGGTGTTGGAGGGATCTCTTATGGTGGAGCATGTGCGGAGTGAGGACAACATCGCGGACATCTTCACGAAACAACTACGAAGGTGTCGTTTACTTGGTTATGAGGACTATTGGGCTTGATCACCACTTCTAACTTCAAGGGGGAGTGTTGAAAATTATAAAATAAAAGTGGAGGTAGATTAAGCAGACCGCGCGGCCTGGGCGGACAGACTGGCGGACTGGTGATACGGCTGGGCGGCCTGAGGTTACGGTCTTGGTGTTAGTTATTCTCTAGAACAATCGGGCAGATAGGTGGTTTATCCGCGGGGGAGTGGCGGACTCTCTCTGAGCCCGCGGAGCTCGCTGATGCAGACTCTTGTTCTTGACAACGGCTAGTGGCCTTGCTCAGGTGGAGCATTGTTTGGAGGGCTGTCTTGGGAGCTGGCAGACTGGGGCCTTGTCCGCCGAGCTCACGCCGGGCTCTTGGTTGTTTGGACTTGTCAAAATCTGTGATAAGTCCATGGTGTTCGCTAGTCCGCATTGTCCGCTGGTTGGCCGGGCGGAGTGCCTGTTGGTCGTGGACATGTTGCGGGCTGATGTGTTGTTCGCTAGTTCGCACTGTCCGCTGGTTGACCGGGCGAAGTGCTTGTTGGACGTGGATAACATGCGGACTGATGCGGTGTCCACCAGTTATTGCGGACTGGATTCGTGCCTTGGTGCCTAGCTGTTTGGCTGGTGTTCGGCTTTGTCCTTGCGGACTGGGAGGACTGCCTTGTGCTAGCTGCGGACTGGGGTGGTAATCCTATCTTCTAGGGAGGTGACCACACTCCTCTTCGCGCTATGAATAGTACCCCCCGTCATATCAACAGGAACTGAATGAACAGTAAGTTTAGCGTTGATTAGTTGCTGCAGCCTCGGATTTGCAGTCCGCGCGGTTTGAGAATGGCTTAACTGGTTTGTTGTTTGCAGGTTGTGCGGCTAGCACTGAGAAGCCAGAAGTTTGGTTCTGACTACGGTCAGGGATCAGTGAAGCTTGCGGTTAACAATCGACGGTTTGCAACAGGTCACATCGTGTCATCGGCCAGTCTTCTCTTCAGCTATTCAAGTTCAATAACCTGTTCGCCGTTCTCGGCGGACTAGGTGGCTTGTTCCTTCAGTTCGGCGGCGGCTTGTATAGCAGTTTTTCGGCAGAATAACGGGTTGGTTTGGCGGACTCTGTAGTGCAGTGTTATGCAACAGCGGTCTCAGCAGACTCGGCGGTCTGGGGGGCAGTCCGCCCGGCTTGATCTTGCTGCTTGTATGCTTCTCTTTTGTACTTGACGAAATCATGTCTCTCCATGTATACCAAGCTTTGTAAAAAAGATAGTTGATAATACAAGATCTGTGTTTGCTCTCTATTATTTCTGATTACTTAGCTCAATTTATGGTTGAAGTGTTCTTGCGTCTGGTTCCCGCTTTCCGCTTGATCAAGTTATCAGCTTGATAACTCTGAAATCTTTTACTTGATACTAGAACTACATGTTGATCAGCTTGAGAAATTTTCAACAGAGAATGTTAAATATAATCTAAGATAATTTTTGGTTAGAATTTTGATTTCCAAATTTGATGTTTTTATTGCTTGTCAGTTGTCATGAATCTTGCAAGTATGTCTCCGTATTCTCCCTACTATATATGGGCACTACCAAAAGTAATACTATATATATAAACTATAATAAAAGAAACATTTTAAAGAGCTAATAATTTTCGTATAAAATCAAAAAAAAATATTTGAATCCTTTGATCTTTACATGAGAAGAAAGGAAGAGAGATGGTGGGAGATGCATCAACTTTTCCATTGAAGCAAGGTCTAAACATAATCCAAATAATAATAAAAGAAAAATATAATATAATGATGGGAAAATAATTAAAAACTCACAAATAAGGGACACCTAATGTATAAGATTTGTACACTAATAAATAAGAAACAAATAATTACACACTCAACAAACAATGTCTTTGTTTATTTGATTTTTTTTATTGCGAGTTTTGAAAAAAAAAAAAAACGTTCTCAGTCTGCTTGATTTGGTGGTGAGAATGAGAGCCATAGGAATGGAGGTTAGAAGTGAAAAATTGAAAAAAAAAAATCGCTGCTAAATAATAAAATAAAAATGAATTTTTTTTTAAATGCCATTTTCTCCCACAATGAAATAGAGCAAAATCTCGAATATTTAAAAAATATTTATTCTATCCAGTTTTAGAAGAAAAAAGGAACATATTACATTTATTCACGAATTTGAATTTTATTTAGGAACTTTTCTCATTCCATACAAAAGTCAACTATCAAATAACTTATTATTTTTAAAAAAGACAGATATTCAAATCTTGCGTGGTTATTCGATACCTAACGTTTTTGTATGCATGCATGCCTAATTTAAATTATACATAAACACGAGCATGATGAGGTGGCACAGCCTAAGCAAAAAAAAAAGTCAAAACCATATTTATCAATATAGTTATGAAGTAAACATCAAATGACTTTATTTAAAATTTTTAATTTAGGGATTGTTTGGCATGGTGGTGCGATTCTGACTCGGTAGTTCATAGGGGACCTGGCTTCGCCTTAATGTATTCCGTCCACTTTTACGCTCAAATTTTGTATTATTTTGTGATAATAATTTGCTTTGTCATGTCAAATACATATTTTATGATATTGATGTTGTTGACGGAACCTGCACCTGATCAAGAGGCGTTAGAGGTTACTCAATGTATTGAGTAAGATTAATGTAATCTCGCACTAGCTGCAAGAAAAAAATTTCATTTGACAACGAAAATTAGGAAAGCTAAATGAATTTGTGATTAATTAACATCGAATTTAGCTAGATATATGATTTTTAATTTTACATAAGAAAATAGTAACATAATTTTTTGTTGAAAAAATAACAATGAATAATTTAAGGTGATTGTTATTAGCACCGCAGTTTTGGCTAGTCACACCGAATTTTCTCCTAATTTTTTGTGTATTTTGGAAATACGTCATTTACATGCTTTTTTAGGAAAAGTGTTCAACACGAAAGTTGTAGATCTCGACGATATATACAACTTTTGTGTTGAACACTTTTCCTAAAAATGCATGTACAAGACGTATTTCTAAAAAGCGCGAAACCTAGCCGTATTTTCAAAGTATGTCTTGTATATGCATTTTTAGGAAAAGTGTTCAACAACTTTCGTGTTGAACACTTTTACTAAAAATACATGTAAAAAACGTATTTCCAAAAAATGCGAAAAATTAGGAGAAAGTGTGGTGTGACTAACCAAAACTGTGGTGCTAATAGCAAAATATTTGTTGCTAAATAGAAAGAAATTGTTGCTAAATAGAAAAGAAATGTTTCATTTCTAAATTTTCATACTAATTATTTTAGATTAAAATATTTATGGACGAAAAGATTACCCGCCAAATATTTATGTTTCATTTCAATTTTAAGTACTTGAGAAAAATAAACAAGCATCCCAAGCTACCCCATTCCCCAGCCTGATGTCTCTTTCTTGTCCAGTTCGTCACTCTCCCGCGCGATCTCCCTGACGAGCTCGTCACACTCCCATGCGATCTCCTCGCCGAGCTCATCACACTCCCACTCGATCTCCCCGTCCTGCTCCAGCGTGATCATGTCTCATATTCAGAGCCCTTCCTCCTAGTCCCCATGAGTCGGCGTCCAATCCCACATTCCCAAATCGCCTTTTCAATTGACGATCTTACCGACTTTTCAATTGTCTGCCCCCAAGGATTTTGGCAAATAGATTATGTAGAGATCGATTTCCTATTCAGAGTCCTTCCTCCCAATCCTTCCTCGATTCTGTAGAGATTTTCACCTCTTAAACGTCTATCCTCCTTTGGAGAGAATCATCTTTCCCTTTTTGAAACTGACGTCACTTTTAAAATTGAGAATTTGAAATTCGTCCAGACTATATTGCAACCTATTTTTCTGATGTCACAACTTTTTTTTAGGTCATGATTATTGAGCAGATTTCTTTCTCCAAGTTAATTTTTTTGACGTTTCCAGCAATAAAACATAGAAAAAAGACTGAATTAGTCATGAATAAAATAAATATGAATTTGCTCGCATTTCTATTTCATTTAAACTCATTTTCTTCATTTATGACGAAAATTAAGATAAAAAAATAGTCTGAATAACTTCTTTTTGAGAAGTTATCACACCTTCACACTTAAACATTTGTTAGTACCAAACAAAGACAATTCCAATCAGCAAATTGAGTAAGGTGATAGCCATCAAAATAAAACTCACTCGATCCTGCTCCTCAAAAATAATTAAAGAAAACCTACTCAATAACTTTGATTTAAACAACTGAGAATTTTTCTTTCAATAAATGTTCAAAATATTCAAATATTCATTAGTTTGATGAAATATAAAGCTCAATTAAAATTTCTAATGCGGTGTGTGCTATTCTTTAAAATCATTTTGTGAGAACCCGCCCACCCATATCGCATCTCAAAACCTAGGTATTGAGATGAAAGGTGACGGGGTACATAAACACAGAGGAGCGGGCGCTGCGAGCGATGTGGGACTAATCCCAACCACAGGACTGCGGGGATATTCCGCCACAGGGGCCCCACCGGGGTCAACACCCAGATCAGGAACGCGATGGGGAAAGCCACGGGGTCGGTTCCACACACACATGTCATGCTGGCAAATTACTCCAACACATTTAATCCCATCAACTTTTCCCATTGAACTTTCTCAATAACCGAGAAGGATGAGAATAGGCTGAGTCTTTGACTTAACCTCCATAAAAATTTAATAGTTTAATTTGAAAAGAACTCATGAGAACATACGGTGGAAATGACTTTGGCTTGATTAGGAATAAATTGAGATAGTAGAAGGTATTTTCCTAGTTAGTATTCTTAATAACTCTCTAAACTATGAGGTTTATTTCTCAATTATTAAATTTTTAGTCCATAGTTGAGATCATTCAGAGTAAGTATGCACACACTTAGCTCATATATCACTTTGACATTTTTACATTTTTTTCTCTTTTTTATAATCATAGTTGGAATCATTTTAAGTATGAATATACATACATAGGTTGTATATCATTATGACACATTTTTAATCTTTTTTATATAGTCATAGTATGGATCATTTCAAGTAGATGTACATACACTTAAACCACATATCACTATGATACATTTTTTCATTTAACAATCACCCATAGTTGATAAGTTTACTAAGAAATAAGTATTAGAATTGTATGAAAATTATGTTTGGTCATTCAAGGTTCAAGCTCAAAGAATAACGAGTAATCAAATTAAATTTAGACAGTAAGACACGGAGTGATCAAAGAAAAGCCCTAATCAATCTTACAAATTAACTAACCATCTCCACGTTTTGGCTTACATCTCCGATTTAATTTTTGCTTGCCCTTCCATCATTATTTTTAGAAGTCATAAAAAATCTATTTTTAGGAAGTAATTTTTTAAAGAATATTGTGGATAAAAGAAATACTTAAAAGTGTTTTTACTCATCTTACTAACTTCAAATAAAAAATATGAACCAATAGCATTGACTATCCTACCAAACAATAATCATCAAATAATCTCGAATAACTTATTTGTTAATTATATTGAGAATTAAGATCAACAACTATTGTTATAAAAGCTCATTCCTCACTCAATTGGTAGGGGTTATACCACCCCCATCTCCATACTTTGACATTTGCCAGTTCATAGTAAAGAGACTTCATTATCCATAAAATTTCTTTAAAATATTTTTACTAATCAACACATAAATAGAAGGACAAAAAGAAACTTGAAATTTAAATACTTCCCTAAAATTGGAGTGTCAGCATATTTGTCTATTACTTTCTCAATATTGTACCCAATTTACTCCTTTTTGAGGTGACCTTCATCAAACCTCATTATTTGTGCTAACTTGCATAACTTATATCTTTGAGATGTACATAGATTAGAGCATGAATTAAATTTCTAGATTCCGTTGATATCATCACATGCCTCCAAACATAACACATGCTTAAAATGGTAATATAAAAAAATATCATTGCATCATGTCACAATCCAAATAAAGTCCAAACCGAGAAATCCAAATTACTGAAAATGTCATAGGATAAATGCACAATAACAACATATATTATTGTCCAAATCAATACATTTCACAATAAAATCAACTTTGGAGAAATAAAAACTAATAAGATCACTTCCTTCAATCCTCTTCGCTCTCACTACTCTTATCGTCGACGCCTTCAGTATGGTCAACTCGCTACTTTGCCCGTCTCATGTTAACCAATATCGCAAAACCTAGATGTTTCCACTATGGGAAGATTTTGGAAAGGAGATTTGTTTGCGGCAACTTTATTGGGTCGATTTTGGAGAGAAATTAAAGTGGGTTCGGTTTTGGAAATATTTAATCATGGATTCAGATTTTAAAACATTAGGATACCAAAATTAATTAATTTGTTTAGACCGATAGAATGATGTAACGCACATTAGTTCAGTTGAAACGGGATTAGAAGACCGCTCAACTCTTTTCTTAAGGAGTGGACAACAAAAAATAAGTTGTAACAATTTATTTAAGTTATTGCAACAACCCAATTTCCACTCAAACAACTTATTACCTTTGTACAATTCTGTATTCGCAGAGTAGGGCTTTCCCGGCAGGCGCATGACCAACTATGAGTTTTTAAGCTTTTGGAGAAGTTTTGCACTCTTGGTAGCCAATTTAGGCATAACCCTTGTAATATACTAGTAGGGGGAAAATCTACCTCTCCCTCCGGCCCCTTTTGGGGGGTGAGTGCGGCAAGATGACCAACACCTGCCCCGGCTTGCTAGGTGCGAGGTGGGAACAGTAGGACCGGCTGGAGGCCAGTATCCCTCCCCCTGCACTCTCGCCCCGGGCGGTCAGCTCGCGGGGGAGAGAGCGACCTACGGCCAGGCTCTCGCCTCGGGCGGTCAGCTCGCGGGGGCGAGAGCAGCCTGCGGCCAGGCTCTCGCCCCGGGCGGTCAGCTCGCAGGGGCGAGAGCGTCCTGCGGTCAGGCTCTCGCCCCGGGCGATCAGATCGCGGGGGCGAGGGAGGCCTGCGGCCAGGCTCTCGCCCAGGGCGGCCAGCTTGCGGGGGAGAGAGCGGTCTGCAGCCAGGCTCTCGCCCAGGGCGGCCAAGCTCTCGCCCAGGGCGGCCAGGCTCTCGCCCCGAGCGATTAGCTCGCGGGGGAGAGAGCGGCTTGCGGCCAGGCTCTCGCCCCAGGCGGTCAGCTCGCGGGGGAGAGGGCGGCCTGCGGCCAGGCTCTCGCCCTAGGCGGTCAGCTCGCGGGGGTGAGAGCAGCCTGCGGCCAGGCTCTCGCCCCGAGAGGTCATCTCGCGGGGGCGAGAGCGGCTTACGGCCAGGCTCTCGCCCCTGGAGACTAGCTCGCGGGGGCGAGACCGGCCCGTGGCCTCTCGCCCCGGGCGGCTAGCTCGCGAGGGCGAGACAGCCTCGGGTATCTGGGGTGGGGGTGGCATGGCTTAGCCTCCGTTCCCCACTGGACCTCTTTAGGCCGTGCTTTTACCGTTGTGCCCTCGGGGTGAAATTACCTTTTTACCCCCGGTGAGGATGTTTCCTATTGGCTCATAGCATATTTGTCCTAGGGGTATTTGTGACCTTTTGGTCCCTATGCTTGGAGAAACTATAAATAGACCCCATTGAGTACCTTTGGAGGGATGAGTTTTTTGGGCTTCCTCCTCCTTAGGCTTCTTCTTGGTTGAGTGAGTGAGCTCTCCAAGGTACCCAGCTAAGCCATTGGTGAGGGAGGGGAAGTGCTCTTGTGACCTTCCGAGTGTGTGGTGGGACCTCCACGCTAGAGCCGAGGGTCTGTTCCTAGTTTCCCAAGTCTTTGGTCCGTGACGTTCCCCCGAGTGTAGTAGGTGTGAGATCACCCCTCTTTTGGGACCCCGAACTCCACGAGAGGTCAATTTTGGCTTTAACATTTTTGATGCGGTGAGCATGGAGAGTGACCAACACCGAAGATCTCAGGAGAGTGTCATGGCTGGAGATCAGGGAGGTAGTGATGATCTCGGCGAGCTCCTTAACTCAGGACCCTTCGTAGGAAGGGAGGAGTTCATGGCTTCTATCTTCGGCATCATGGAGATGCTGCGAAGTATTGCCCCTCGGGATGACAGCTCAACTCCCACCCCCTAGGGACTAGCTCTCAAGGGTCTCGGCGAGCTGACCCAGAGTGGTCTCGGCGAGCTGCCTCCCAGGTGCATAGGCAAGATGACCCCATCAGGGGGAGATGGAAGTGCACCAGGAAGAAGGCCTAGGAAGGAGAGGATGGGAGAAGGGGTCGAGCGATACCTTACCGGCTGGGAGTTGTTCCCAAGCCTAGCGAGTGCTAGCCCTCCAGGCGAGCAGGTCGCACGAGTAGAGGTTGTGAGAGCACCCCTCAGGGGGTCACCCTTCAGCGAGCTGATCATCTCAACTTCCTATTCCCGAGAGGTTCAGAGAGCCTGACATGGCTTACTATACTGGGAAGGATGACCCCGTCCAGCACATATAGTGGTTCGAGGATGTCGTCTCCATCAGACCAATGACGGATGCCTTCAAGTGTCGCCTCTTTGCGATCACATTGAAGGAGAAGGCAAGGGACTGGTTTCATCAACTCCCTTCGAGGTCGATCTATGGGTTCGAGGACTTGAGCTAGAGCTTTCAGCTCCACTTCTCCGCCTCCAAGAAGAGGAAGAAGAGTCCTGAGTCCATCTTCCTGATAAGACAAAGGGCCGAGGAGTCGCTGTCCCATTATGTTGACAGGTTACAAAAGGAGATTCTTGATATCCAGGAGATGCCAAGGTATGCCCTCCAGATGGCATTCATGGTGGGGTTGCGCGAGGGGTTCTTCAAGATGAGCCTGACCCGAAAGACCCCCCTTCCTTCGAGGAGCTGATGGAAAGGGAAACAGAGGAGATAGCCATGGAGGCGGCCAACTCAGTATTTGTCAACAAGTTGGCAAAGCTCACAGAGACGGAGTCAAAGGAGCAAGGCGGCTCGAGACATCAAGAGGGAAAACGACGAGAGGAGCAGAGAGCTCAGAGGTTCTAGGGATAGGAGGGTCCAGAACCAGGTTGGATGCAGTAGGGAGGACCTGCCCAGGGTCCAGGAAGAGCTCTCATCCAAGGTGGAGGAAACTTTGATGGAGGCCAGGGGAGGTCCAACTTCCAAAGGCAAGCCCCAAGACAGCTCTTACACCCACCACAACAAGCCTTGGCGATAGGAAGAGGTGTAAGAGGTAACAAGAGAGATCACCTAGCCCGCCGAAGGAGGGGAGGAACACAACCATACTGTGACTTCCATCAGGTGGAGGGGCACGCCACGACTACCCGCCCCGAGTTCCTGAAAGTGAGGGGGGCGAGAGGCCCTGCCCAGCAGCAGCCGCCGGTGCAGGTTGAGGAGGTTTCAACCAGAATGAGGGGGATGACATATGTGAGGACCGAGTCGATGTTGGACCCCAAGGTTGTATATCAGTGATCCACGGTAGAGTAGGGATCGAAGCCACTCGAAAGGCAAGCCTCCATGTGATGTACCGACGGAGCGTCGCTTCAACATCCCAGACTCTGCCCCAGGAGTAGAAGATCACCTTCTCGGTGAAGGACATTCTAGATCATGAAGATCCATTTTGAGATGCACTGGTCATCCAGATGGCCATCGAGGGCTACACCGTCTCCCAAATCTTGATTGACAACATGAGCTCCGTCAACGTCATTTCAAGAAGGCGTTTGACGAAATGAAGGTAGAACCGATAAGGGTGTTGGCCTCGGACGGACCCCTGTTCGGATTTTTAATGGAGAGGAAGGAGGTATAAGGTGGAGTAGGACATCAAGTAAAATATGGGGGGGGGGGACTTCAAGGAACTACCGGTTCGTCATCGTTGATGCTCTAAGCAGCTACAATGCCATCTTCAGAAGGCCCCTCATCAGCGCCTTCCGTTGCGTGCCGTCATCGTTCCACCAGTGCCTCAAGTTCAGATCAGGAGGGATCCAGGTTAGAGTCAAGGGAGACTCCAGGATGGCAAGGCAGTGTTATGTCACGGTCGTAAACACCATCTCTTGGTTGGTCAAGACGAAGGAGATGGAGAAGATCATGGAGAGCTTGAGCAGGATAGAAGTGTCCGACGAGAAGAAAGCGGATGACGACCATCATGCCTAGGCCCCCTGAAGAAGCCTCACTTTGGTGTAGTCTTTTCCTCTTTCTTATCTTGTAACAAGCTCTACCCCTGACCGGCTGAGTCAGGGGATCATGTAACCCAAATTTTTCCCCCGTTTGAGGATGTTGGATTTGGTAGAGTTCAAGTGACATACCTAGTTCCCCACCCCCGAGAGGATCTCTTCATCCAGGCTCTCACTAGCTGGTTGGGTTGAATGTGCCTCGGGGAGTTTAAGTCCCACGCCGGAGAGGATCTCCTCATCCAGGCTCTCACTAGCTGGGTGGGTCGAATGTCCATCGGGGAGAGCAAATCCAACCCCCGAGAGGATCTCCTCATCTAGGCTCTCACTAGCTGGTTGGGTCGAATGTGCCTCGGTGGAGATCAAGTCCCACCCCCGAGAGGATCTCCTCATCCAGGCTCTCACTAGCTGGTTTGGTCGAATGTGCCTCGGGGAGAGCAAGTCCCACCCCCGAGAGGATCTCTTCATCCAGGCTCTCACTAGCTGGTTGGGTCGAATGTGCTGTAACGAACCTGGCCCATTTAGACCAGGCGCCGCCCAGCCCACCACGGCCCTTTAGACTGGGTGGTACAGCCGGAATCTACAAGGCCTGCAGGCCGTACACCCCAAAGCATCTCGCGCCTGTTTATCGGCCGCCCGCATTGTTGCCAAGGGGTTTCGAACCCAAGACCTTGATAAGGAGCCTTTAATACCGCTCCTCATCACCAATTGAGCTCAGCCATGGTGGGCCGGGCGGCGCCTGGTCTAAATGGGCCAGGGCCGTTACAAAAAAAGTGCACTTTTTTTGTAACGGCCCTGGCCCATTTAGACCAGGCGCCGCCCGGCCCACCACGGCCCTTTAGACCGGGTGGTACAGCCGGAATGTACAAGGCCTTCAGGCCGTACACCCCAAAGCATCTCGCTCCTGTTTATCGGCCTCCCGCATTGTTGCCAAGGGGTTTCGAACCCAAGACCTTGATAAGGAGCCTTTAATACCGCTCCTCATCACCAACTGAGTTGAGCCTTTAATACCGCTCTTCATCACCAACTGAGCTGCAACTCAATTGGTGATGAGAAGCGGTATTAAAGGCTCCTTATCAAGGTCTTGGGTTCGAAAACCCTTGGCAACAATGCGGGCGGCCGTTAAACAGGCGCAAGATGCTTTAGGGTGTACAGCCTGCAGGCCTTGTAGATTCCGGCTGTACCACCCGGTCTAAAGGGCCGTGGTGGGCCAGGCGGCGCCTAGTCTAAATGGCAAGGGTCGTTACATGTGCCTCGGGGAGTTCAAGTCCCACCCTCGAGAGGATCTCCTCATCCAGGCTCTCACTAGCTGGTTGGGTTGAATGTGCCTCGGGGAGAGCAAGTCCCATCCCCGAGAGGATCTCCTAATTCAGGCTCTCACTAGCTGGTTGGGTCGAATGTGCCTCGGGGAGATCAAGTCCAACCCCCGAGAGGATCTCCTCATCCAGGCTCTCACTAGCTGGTTGGGTCGAATGTGCCTCGGTGGAGATCATGTCTCAACCCCCGAGAGGATCTCCTCATCCAGGCTCTCACTAGCTGTTTGGGTCGAATATGCCTCGGGGAGATCAAGTTCCCAACCCCCGAGAGGATCTCCTCATCCAAGCTCTCACTAGCTGGTTGGGTCGAATGTGCCTCAGTGGAGATCAAGTCCTAACCCCCGAGAGGATCTCCTCATCCTGGATCTCACTAGCTGGTGGGGTCGAATGTGCCTCGGGGAGATCAAGTTCCCAATCCCCGAGAGGATCTCCTCATCCAGGCTCTCACTAGCTGGTTGTGTCGAATGTGCCTCGGTGGAGATAAAGTCCCAACCCCTGAGAGGATCTCCTCATCTAGGCTCTCACTAGCTGGTTGAGTCAAATGTGCCTCGGGGAGATCAAGTTTCCAACCCCCGAGAGGATATCCTTATCCAGGCTCTCACTAGCTAGTTGGGTCGAATGTGCCTCGGTAGAGATCAAATCCCAACCCCCGAGAGGATCTCCTCATCCAGGATCTCACTAGCTGGTTGGGTCGAATGTGCCTCGGGGAGATCAAGTTCCCAACCCTAGAGACGGTCCTACTGCCAGGCTCTCACTAGCTGACAGGGCAAGTGAACAATGCATGATTAGCCTGCCTTTAAATAAACCCGGCCTTGAGAACATTCGTGCGAAAGCGCTCAAACCAGGCATGTGGGGCCTGTTTGAGACCATTGAGAGCCCGACGGAGATGACAGACGTGGCCGGTGGGAATGGAGAGACCCGGTGGATGAGTCATGTACATCACCTCTACAAGATCACCATGAAGAAAATCATTAGTGACATCCATCTAATATAGAGGCCAATCCCGAGCAGCATCAATTGCAAGTAAAGTGCGCACAGTTTTCATCCGAGCAACCAGTGCAAAAGTATCATCGTAGTTGATCCCATGCTCATGTGAGAACCTACAGGAAACTAACCAGGCTTTGTGTCGCTCAATAGACCCGTCCAGAGGAGTATTAATCTTGAATATCTATTTACAGCTGATAAGAGTGACGCTAGGGGGCAGGGGATGACGTCCCAGGTATGGGTTTTGTGGAAAGCCTAAAGTTCAATTGCCATGGCTTGCTGTAATTCAAGAAGTACAATGGCCTCTCGGTGTGACTGGGGCTACCAGTGGGAGTAGAGAGCTTGAGGAAGGCCTGAAAAAGCAGGGGAATAGATGGTAGCCGTGGTGAGATCAGATGGGTTATACCTGTCAGGACTGTGGTCGTAGCAAGCAGGTGGGTGTCGAGGGCGAGCTGGGTTATGCCGAGGAGGAGCGGGATCCACGTGCGGAGGGGCGGACGAAGCGTCAGACAGAGCCGTATCAGAATGAGCAGGAGCAGGAGAGGGAGCTATTATGGAAGGGGGATCCTCATCCGGAGGGCCAGCTAGTCACAGGGTAGGAGGGGCATTGTGGATCCTGGGACGAGTGGGTATAGGAGGAAGCAGAGGAAGGGAGAGTGTTGGAGCAGTAGAGGTTTGTGTGGGAAGTGTTTTTGGATGGGGTGAGGAGGAAGAGAAGAACATCTCATGTTCAAGAAAGGATACATGGCGAGAGATGCAGATGCGGCGAGTTACCAGGTCGTAGGAACGATATCCTTTATTGTGAGGACTGAGGCCTCAGTGAACACAACGAGCTGAGCGAGCAGATAGTTTGGTCCATTCAGGTGCGGGAAGGAGAACAAAACATGTGCACCCAAACATACGGAATGGTGCGTAGGTTGGTGGGCGGGAATACAATCGCTCAAAGGAGTGACACCAGAGATGTCCAGGGAGGGAGTGATGTTGCTAAGGTGAAAAACAGGTAAAACAACTTTGGCCTAGAAGGATGAGGAGCAGAGGCGGAGATGAGAAGGGCACATATAATTTCAATGATGTGACGATGTTTCCGTTCGGCAACCCTATTTTGTTTGTGGGTGTGCGGGCAGGACTACTGATGGATGATGCCATGAGATTGGGTGAGGTCGCGCATGGTGGAGGAGAGAAACTCCTGAGCGCAGTCGGAGAGAAAAATATTAATCTGATGCCCGAACTAAGTGTGAATCATTGTGGTGAACGTATGATACACAGTGGGTATGTCAGAGCGAAGCCGAAGAAGATAAACCCAAACACACTGAGAGAAATCATCAATAAAACTGACATAATAGAGATCTATAATAAGAGGCAATCGGGGCCCGACCCAAAATATCAGAATGCACTAAATCAAAAGGGGTTGTTGTTTGAGAAGCACTGCTTGAAAATAGTAGAGCAAGGTACTTTGCTAAACGACAACCCATACAGATAGAAAGAGGGAAGAAGAGACGTGAACCAAAGATCCGAAGCGGATAACACTTCAGAATCAGTCACCGGACAAATGACCCAAACGTCTGTGCCACAAGTCAGCATTATATGTAACAGAAAGAACATGAGGTAAAGAAGATAAGGATGGTGGATCGTGAAGATACTCCATCTGATACAGGCCACAAATCCTATGTCACGACCTGCATTTCCTCAACAATAAAATTATATCAGAGTACGATAAAATGCGTGTCGTGATGCCACGTCATACATGGGATAACTGCAGGGTCTCAGGCAAAATACCAGACGCAAAAGCTTAAAGAGAATCATGACTTATTATGAAAGAAAATCTAGTTAATTTAGATGGTTGTATCCCTCGGCATAATGGATCAGCTAGTCCAAATCAAAAACATATATTTATATGCAGCAAAAAAATATTTTGGTTAAGGTGATTTGACATCCTACATGAGTGTAAACGTCCCCAAAGGACAACTCATGATATGCAATACTCTAAATTTAGCATAGTATAAAACTATAGTTTTTACGTTACTTTGGAAAATAGTATTTTAGTTTTATAAACATGACGTGCATGAGGTATATATAGTAATGCTTTTAGGTTTAAAATACCTAACATGCAACCTAGCATAAAACATTCCCAGAGAGCAAGTAAACAACCTCCACAAAGACAAATAAAATAGCAGTTTCAGTTCATATCTAGTATCATAAGAAAATCACTAGTTGACATCAACAACCTGACACGAACCCACTGGTGAGTATGCATGTCTATACAAAAAAAGAAAACAACTACCTCACAGTCTGAGGAAGGTGAGTCTCAACAGCCCAGAGGATCCCAGCACGCCCCTAAAAGACAACTAGCCGCTCAACCGCCTACTGCTCTGAACCTGAGACATTCAAAGAAAGAACACCTCATCAAGTATATAATCAGATAAAAAGAAGGGGCTACCAAACCCTGCAACAAAGATGTTATAAAATTTAGCAGAAGGAAATAAACAAGATAGCAAAAGAAGCACTATCCAAGGAATAATCGAAACGCCCCAAGTGCGAGAAATTAGCAACATGCCCTGCTAAAAAGAAAACCTGCAGCAGCAACAGGGCAAACATATGCCAAATATCAATTTAAAAGGAAAGGGAACTAACAACCCTAACTTGTGAATTATTAGCAGTGGTGAAAACCATGGATCTGGGTTGGTGACCAAAAACAGTCCTCACCCCAACAACCAGATCCCCAAAATTCTCCAGGGTGAAAACAACCAGTGACAACCCAATGGTCCAACACACCAACACAACCAGCCCAAACCGGGGCCAAAATGGTGGTGACCACAGCTTTAAAGCCAAACCACCCCTTACAGAGAAACAAAACAAAACCACCTGCCATATTTCACGAATCGGCATTCAAAATCAGCCGAGAAATATCACCAAATCGAGAGCAAACCCACACTAACCAACTCAGGAGAAAAACACCAGCCTAAGGAAAAAGCGTCGAGTCCACTCGACGCCGCGTTGAGTGAGTGCTACTCACTCAATGCCAAAAGCTAAGAAGGGAAGACGTCGAGTCCACTCGACGCCGCGTTGAGTGAGCTCCACTCACTCAACGTCAAAATACTTAGTCGCAAAACGCTCACTGGCCGACGACGTTGAGTGAGTTCAGCCAACTCAACGCTGTCAACGCTAACAGCCGAAGGCATTGAGTGACTCCACCACACTCAACGCTTTTGACTTAGAAGGAAATTAATGCCGGACTAGACGACGTTGAGTGAGTTCAACTCACTCAAAGCCAAACACAGACGGTATTGAGTGAGTTCAACTCACTCAACGCCAAAAGATAGACGGCGTTGAGTGAGTTTAACTCACTCAACGCTAAAGGACTTAGAAAAATTCCTAAGACAGACAGCGTTGAGTGAGCTCAACTCACTCAACGCCAAAAGACTTAGAAAAAGTCTCTGATAAGACGACGTTGAGTGAGCTCAACTCACTTAACGCCAAACACAGACGGCGTTGAGTGAGCTCAACCCACTCAACGCCAAAAAGGCTGACGACGTTGAGTGGGCTCAACCCACTCAACGCCAAAAAGGCTGACGACGTTGAGTGAGCTCAACTCACTCAATGCCAAAAGACTTAGAAATTTTCCAAGGTCGACGGCGTTGAGTGAGCTCAACTCACTCAACGCCCAAAGGCAGATGGCGTTGAGTGAGCTCACCTCACTCAACGCTGTCAACGCTTCTGGACTTAGTCTCAAGACCAAAAAGCTAGGCGTTGAGTGTGTCCACCACACTCAACGCTTTTATACTTAACCTACATTTCACTCAACGCCTGCTATCCAGAGAACTCAAACTTACTTAAAAAAATTCTAAGCTCCTCCTTCTTACCCCTTCTACCCAGCTACAGCTACAAACTAAGCTGGGTTAATACTCGAAAACGAAAATCCTACCTCCAGCACTACCTGGACACAAAACAACACTGAGGAGGGAGAAAGAAGCAGAAATCTGGGCAAGATTAATATCAAAGGCTATAGCAGCCCTAACTTCTAGGAGAAAAAAAAACTACAACAATTATATGGCTACAACAACAACGAAGAAAACAAAACAACACAAATAAGAACAAGCTTGGCAAGGGCAAATGACACCACTTGCCTCTACCTCCAGGAAACAGCAGCTGCCCTACCAAACTCCGGCACCGGCGGCAAGATCGGCCACAAAAACAGCAAACCTGAAGCTTAAAGAGGGAAAAAATGAGCAAACCCGAAAAGACCCTAACTCCTAAGAAAGCTCTAGAGCAAATAAAACTTACCTAGGAAGGAAGATCTGAGTGAGAGCAGTCCAGATCTACCCTTACCCGAGAAAACTGAGCCCTAACCCTCTAGAAATCGTCGGCCGAAGCTCCAGCACTTCCGTCGCCCGAAGTCTTCCGCTGGAAGCGTTTCGTCTCTCTCTTCTTGGGAAAGATGAAGGGGATATACTAAAATAAGTTATATTATACTATATCCAGCTACTAAGCTAATATAATACTATTATACACAGCCACTAGTATATATAATATTATGATAAGTCAGCCACTAACTAATATTATATATACTATCTCTGATACGTCAGTCACTATATAAATTTAGTATCTTATAATAGAATCTTATGATATAAATTTATGTATGCACAACACAAAAAATCGGCCAAGGGAAACCGGTCAAGCATTATTATTATAACAGTTAATTAAATAACACGCCAAAACGATGCGAAAACAAACGATCTCGAAATTTGACGAAACTCACACCGTAGCTAAATACCCACGTAACGAATCTAGTGGAGAAGTCGGAATCGTAATCCGACAAACAAAACTCGGGCTAACACTTCCCGAAGCCAAAACACAAGCATTCCCGGAGAGGCTCCACCGAGTCACCAAAACAGACTACGGCTCACTAGGGAACCTTGCAAACAGGCTACAACACAAGTCACTCAGAGAGCCTTAAGAGCTAAGACCACACTCTAACAACGGCAAAAGGCCGAAAATGCGCCAACGTAACGCCAAATAATGATTAAACAATCACAGAAAAACTAGGGGCGTTACATCCTACAGCCTCGTCCAATCCTCTGAGGCGTCCGTGAATCCTGCACAACACAATCAAAGGAAGAAAATAAAACAGTGAGGCCAAGATCACAAAGAGAGCTAACAGAAATGGGGTTCAAGTTTAGGCGAGGGGCATGATGGATGTTCGAGAGGGTAAGGCGACCAAGGGGAGCAGATGCCGGGGTGATCGAGCCAGACCGCATAATAGGGATAGAACCCCCATCAGTAGTAGTGACTTGAAGGTGAGTGGGTGTTGAGGTATAGTAGATGAGGGAGCTGGAATCATGGATAAGGTGGCAAGAGGCCCCATAGTCAAAATACCATGGCGTAGTTGGCGGAACCTGAAAAATAGTAGTACTAGAAGCGACGGACAGGCTGTGGGCTGTAAAGGTGGCTGGTTGAAGCAGTGACGATTGAAGAAGTAACTCCTCGAAAAGTTGTAGTCGATCCGCAACAGCAACAACGGTGGGATGAGAGCTTGTGCCACGAACACGTCCCCTACCACGACTATTATGACAGTTGTCATGATGGGTGTGCACATCAGGGCGTGGGGGATGATTGGGGCATTCGAACTTCATGTGCCCCGCCTTTTTATTGTAGTTGCTGGTAATAGGGCCGTCGCGTGGTCGAAAAGCAAGAGCAGTGTCGACCCCTGGGGTAGGTGGGAGGTCCACTGGAGGACGGAGGCGGGTCTCTTCATCAAGTAGGGCAATAAGGGCTTCATCCAAGATAGGAAGAGGAACCCGATGGAGGAGATGGGCTCCTAGAAGAGCAAACTCGGGTCGCAGAATATCGAGGAACTGGTGGAGATGGCCCTCGAAGAGATGGCGCTGAAATCCAAAGAGCGAGGAACCCTGCAGGGTAAGGGGATCATAGAATTCAATTCATGCCAGAGGGTGCTCATCAATGTGAAAAAGTCCTGAATTGATCGCCCTTCCTGTCGTGCAGACTGAGAGTCGCAAATGAGACGATGACGTCGAGCTCCACCACGGGGGACAAACTGATCCTGAAGGTAATCCCATATGGCGCTGGCGGAGGACATGCGGCTGATGGTGGTGAGGAGCAGACGAGCAATATATAGACTCCAGGATGTAAGCTCGAATGGCTTGGTCGCGACACCGCCAAAGGGTAACGTCATCTAGAGGGGTGGTGGCTGCGGTGGTGCTGTCAGAGCTGGCAGTAGTAGATTTCACAACGATAGAGCTTGTAGAGGTGGGAGGAGCACTAGTGATGTGATCCCAGAGATCACGGGTTGAGAGGGCGACTTCGACAATAAGAGCCCAGTCCGACCAGTCGTTGGCGGTGGCCAGTTGGAAGGAAGTAACCTTCAGAGGTGGCGAGATCAGAAGGGCGGCCATGACGCGCGGGATGACGAGTGGGCTGGGCAGCAAAGTCGCGGAGGACAGGGCAACAGGTCATAGCAGACTGGTAGTCTCAGCAGGTCTGGTAGACAGCAAGTCTCGGCGGCGGACAGTAAGTCGTCGCGGATAGGGCAGCAGCTCGTGGACTGGACATCAACTCGCGGTAGACTGGCGGTCTTGCGGAGCAGGTCGCGGCGGCAAAGAGCGGGCTAGCGGACTGATGGCGGGCTGACCGCAAGGGAGGGCTGGCAGATCGCGCCGGCAGATTGCGGCGGCAGATTGCGTGCTGTCGACAAGGGCGAAGCGGTAGTTCGCGACGACATATCGCGGCGGGCTGGCGGCAAGGAGAGGGCTGGCGGCAAAGGCGAACTGACAGATCGCGATGACTAGTCGCGGTGGTAGATCGCATTGGCGTATCGAGGGCTGGCGGGGTGGTGCGGGCTGGCGGCAAGGGCAGACTGTCAGATCACGCCGGCAAAGGCGGACTGGCGGGCTGGCGACACAGCCGGACTTGTAGATCGTGGCGGCAAGTCGCTGGAGCAAGTTGTGGCGGCTTCGCGAGAAGAGCAGGCTTCGGCGGACTGGCGGACAGCGAGAACAAAAACAAGATCGAGCAGACAGATGGCCGAGGTCGCAGATAGAGAGCGCGAGCAGATGTGCGAGCGTTGAGAAAATTAAGAGGAACCTTGCTTTGATACCATGTTAGAAGTAACAAAGTATTTGTATTCATTTGTAAAAGAAGGACCCTTGGGGTCTAAATACAAGAGAAGAGGAGAGCCAGAAAATACCACAGACGGTGTGTGACTAAAATAAATATACAAATAAATACATTGAATATTAACATGTCTATCATCAACGTTTATATTATGTACTTGCTGGGCCTATAAAAGGCCCAAGCCCTTGTAACAAAAATACTAGTGCGAAATAAATAAAATTTGACTAACTTCTTACTTGATACTTTTTATAGAGAATTAATATTCGCAGATCATATTTGATTATTTGTACTCCACCGATATTCGTACCCTACAAAAATATAATTGTACGCAAAATCAATATTCGTACCTCACAAAAATGAAAATTTTGAAATTAATGTTATAAATAACAAATTACTAACATAAGTAGTCAATTTTATATTGACATCTTTGTCAAATACATCTTAACAACCAATATATCTTTGGCCGTGAGAGGCGGGGCGGCGTCATGCGGTCGCGGAAGGTGGCCGCAAGTGGAGCGGCGGCCAGGCTCTGCCGTCGTGATGGCGCCGGTTGCCAGTGTGTATGTGTAGTGGATCGCGCGCCGATCGGGTGCGCTGATCGCGCGCGCGGCGGTCAAATCCATGATCACCACTATTTTTGTGGAGATCATAGAGGAGTGGACTTTGTGCACACCAAATTCTCCATAAAAGGGGGTTCATCCCCATCAATTAGAAAATTTTATTCATTGGTTATTACACTTTTTTATCATATGTAAGCACAATTTTTTCTCATAGTGTTATTTTGAGGGCATTTTGATGATTTTTTTAAAGAAAAGTTTGAAAATTTTGAATGATCATGATGATTTAAAACAGAAAATACGGACAGTGTTATTAATAATAATTTTTTTATAATTTCTACTGTTCATGTGTGGTAATTATTGTTTTTTTAAGATTTTTTGGGATGCAGCGAAATCAAGGGAAAATGAAGCTCACAATTATCTTAAATATTTTTATATTTTATTATTTTGTAGACTTGACTTTTTGACAAAGATATATTAGCTGTTAAGATGTATTTGACAAAAATGATTACTTTTGTTAAGAACTCGTTATATATAACATTAATTTTAAAAATTTTATTTTGTGGGATACAAATATCGATTTTTGGTATAATTATAATTTTATCATGTATGAATATTGTTAGGGTATTTTGTTATATGTCCGCGCGTGTAAGGACCGACTCGGAACGACCCAATGGGTTTCGTGTCACTAGGGTGTAACGGCTCTACGCTGGAGATACTATATAAGGCCATTCCACATTTGATGAGCCTTAGTGGACTATCTTGAGCGGAGCCTCTAACATTCTCAAGATAGGAAATTAGGTTTCCGCTCTCTTCAGTCCGCCGCTCCTTCGTTCTCGCGAAACCTACGTCGGAGATCTTGGTCGCCGATCCAGGGAAATCGTGGATTTCGCCGCTCAATCGTTTGGATCTCTCGCTGGTTTTCGTTGGCGTTTCCCGTGTTCATCTGCAGATCGGAGAGGACCGCCGCTCCTAACTCAATCGGGAAGACAGATATCGTCGATCGTCAAGGATCGCGGGGTTTCTGTCTCTTTCCTGCCGTCGTCGCTGCACGCAGGAAGTCGAAAATTTCGTCGCCAATTTGGGTGCCTCCGCTGCAGATCGCGAAGTGTTTCGATCTTCCCATCGCCGATCGCGAAGTGTTTCGTCGTCGCTGCACGCAGGAACTATTCCTCCCGCTGCTGCACTCCCGCTCGCGAAATTCCTGTTGCAGTCCTTGTTCAAGCCGATCGCGAGAAGGACTCTAGGTAAAGGTTTTTCTGCTGCATCGAGGTTTGCCGATCGGGAAAAAGGGGCCGCCGTTTTCAGCCGCCCCTGCCTTACTCCGCCGCCTGGAGATCTCAGATCCAGGTTCTCTTTCTACCGCCATTACTGCGCTGCTGGTCGGAATTGGTCGGGAGCAAGCCGTGCAGATCATTTCTGTGGTCGTTTTTTGATCGGGAAGAGGAATAGTTCCCCAAATCTGTTTTTCCCAGATCTAAGTTTGTCTCCATATCTAATTTTCCAGATCCAAATTACTTCATCCAGAGAGATCTGTGTTATTTGTTGGATCCTGGATATTATTGGCTATTAGCTGTTGGATCCTGGATCGCCCTGCTACAAAGGTTGATGCAGGAAAATTGATTGTGATTGAAGCTGTCTCAGGAAGGGTGGTTCGTGCTACTTGGAGAAGCACTCATCCTCTTTGAGCTCTTTAGAGCAGTGCTTTTAATCGACAACTGTGCTTAGCTGAAAAAAAAGGAGGAGGAACAAACTAACTTTTCTTGGATTGGATCCGAAGACTTTCTGACGTCTTCACACGGCTCAGGTGACCTCGTTCTAGAATTTTTAATTTCTGTTTAAATCTAGTGCGATGTCGAAAAAAAGCGCCCTCGACACCATAAAACTGCAATCGTTCGACGCCTCTGATTTCCTTAGTTGGAAAATACAAGTCCAACTAGGAATGAAGGAACGCGAGATCTTCTATACTGTTCAGAGCGATTTTGCTTCCACTGTCGAGGACGTGGACGAGTACCAGTGGAACAAGGATGAAGACTTTTGCAGGGATTACCTGTTGAATTCCCTGAACCCGCGTCTCGCGTTGACCTACCACGCGTACAAGTCTGCAAAAGAAATATGGGATCGGCTGAACGCGCATTTTCAGAAGGAGGAAGGATTGTCAAAGTCGCTCATTGGAGAGAAGTTCTTCAACTTCAGATTCAAGGCGAACGTGCCCATCACTACTCAACTCTTGGAGCTGGTCAATCTGCGTCAGAAGCTGGACGATGACCATTCGAAGATGGACGACAGTCTCTTTGTGTACATGATACTGAGCAAGCTGCCTCCTGAGTGGCTCTTTTTTAAGACCGAGATGCATCGACTGAAAGAGAAGATAAGTTTGGATGAACTCAAAAGGTTCATTCATATTGAGGACCAGAACATTGCTGGGAAAAGCATGGAGCAGGTTGCGCAGCCCTCACAGGCTGTCAACTTCGTTTCACGTCCTAGCAAGTCTTCTAGGAAGCCCCCGACACCTAAGGGTGATTCCCACGCACCGTTGGCGGTCAAAAAGCCTTCTCTCAAAAGGAAGAAGGGCAAGTGCCACAACTGCGGCAAATGGGGTCATTGGGCCGCTGAATGCAAGGGTCCGAAAAGACAAAAAGAGGAAGCCCCACAAAATGTGGCGAACATGGTGGTCGATAACTCTGATCCCAAGTCCTTCGTGGCTATGATTGGGAGTAGTCACCGCAGTGCGTCGTCTGAGTGGTGGCTGGACAGTGGTGCTACCTGTCACGTCACAAATGACAGGGGTCTTCTCTCAAAGGTCACAACGGTCAAGGAAAAAGTCGAGAACTGCAATGGAGGAGCGACAGATGTTACTCATGCTGGGACTGCAGAGCTAGTCCTCTCTTCAGGTAAAACTTTAATTTTACAGCGCGTTAAAGTAGTTCCTAATTTAACTAAGAATTTGATTTCTATGAGTTTGCTTGATAAAGCTGGAATGTCCTTCACAACCATGAACGGTAGAATGACTTTATCTGTCAATTCTCATTACTTTGGTTGCGCTTACCTGATCAATGGGATGTATAGGCTTAGTCTAGATAACGATCGCATAAACCAAGTGAGTTCCACTCTGATAGATCCAAAGTTATTACATAATAGACTTGGACATATTCACTATAAGAAAATGCGAGACTTAGCCAAAAGCCAAAACATTCCTTTAGATCTATCTATTCGATTTGATAGGTGTGAGGTTTGTGCCCAGACTAAGATCACTAGAAACCCTTTCAAGACCGTTTCTAGGAGCACACAACTTATGGAGTTGATACATTCCGACCTCTGTGATTTCCGTAGTCACGCCACAATAGGGGGAAGGAAATATCTAATTACATTCATCGACGATTTTTCTAGATATTGTCATGTTTACCTATTGAAGTCGAAAGATGAGACGTTCGAGACATTTAAGATCTTCAAATCTCGGGTAGAAAATCAATTAAACTTAAAGATTAAGAGATTTAGAAGTGATCGAGGAGGAGAGTACACTGCAACTGGGTTTAGGGACTTTTGTGCCTCCGAGGGCATAATCCTAGAAACCACAGCTCCTTACTCACCCCAATCAAACGGCATCGCTGAGCGTAAGAATAGAACTTTAACAGAGATGTTGAATTCTATGCTCCTCACAGCTGGCATGCCTAATTCCTTTTGGGGGGAAGCAGTTCTAACTGCAAATCACATTCTAAATAGAGTGCCTCATTCAAAGCTCAACTCTACTCCGTATGAGTTGTGGCATGGGCATCCCTGTAGATATGACACTCTAAAGACTTGAGGCTGTATTGCTTATGTAAGAATACAAGACCTTAAGAGACCTAAGGTGGGACCTAGAACAACGACCTGCGTTTATCTAGGTAGTGCAGAAGATAGTGCAGCTGACCGGTTTCTGGATCTATCCACTAATACAGTGATAGAGTCTAGAGATGCTATTTTCTTTGAACACAAATTTATCAAAGATCATGGCTTGACCGTCTCTGGGTCTACTGACATGGTTTCAGAATCTACTGCAGAACCTGAAGCTGGCCTCTCTGGCACTGCTCCCCAACCTATAGAGGTGGAACCTTTTCCTCTTAGAGTATCTACAAGAGATAGAATCCCTAAGGATTTTGGTGAGAATTTTGTCACATACCACTTAGAGGATGATCCATTTTCCTATCAGGAAGCAATGCGATCTAGAGATGCGTTAATGTGGGCAGAAGCCATCGATGATGAGATGAACTCGCTGCTACAAAACAACACTTGGCATCTAGTTGACCTGCCGAAAGGAGCTAAAGTCCTAGGATGCAAGTGGGTACTGAAGAAGAAGTTACACAGTGATGGGTCTATAGCCAGATATAAAGCACGTCTAGTAGCTAAGGGTTATAAACAACAGGGGGGAATTGACTACTTTGACGTCTATTCACCTGTATGTCACCTATCCACTATTAGGATTCTTCTTGCCTTAGCCTCTATCGAGAACTTTATAGTTCATCAGATGGATGTAAAGACAGCCTTCTTAAATGGAGAGCTTGATGAGGAGATCTACATGGCACAACCTGAAGGTTATGTACATAAGGATCTAAGAGAAAAAGTGTGCAAACTCGATAAATCGATCTATGGTCTTAAACAAGCACCTAAGATGTGGCACATTAAATTTGATCAAGTGGTAAAGAGCGTTGGATTTCAGTCCAGTCTCTCAGACAAGTGCCTCTACTACCGCTCGATGTCAAATCAAACAGTCATCATATGCCTATATGTGGATGACATGTTGATTCTAGGTTCAGACCTTGCCGCAGTGAGGGATACAAAATCCGCTCTCGCGAAAGCGTTTGATATGAAGGACCTTGGTCCTGTAGATACCCTGTTAGGTATGAAAGTTAGAGTACATAATGGACGTGTCACTCTAAGTCAAGCTCATTACATTGAGCAGATTCTCACTACCTGGGGTTATAAAGATTGTAGGCCTGTTGAAACACCAATTGATCCAAATGTCAAGTTGAGTCCGAATGAAGGTACCAGCGTTGATCAAGTAAAGTACTCGAAGATCATTGGCAGTCTCATGTATGCCACAAGTTGTACACGACCAGATATTGCCTTCTCTGTTGGCATGCTGAGTCGCTTTACCAGTAGTCCAGGCAAAGAGCATTGGGATGCCTTAGATCGGCTGATGAGGTATCTGAAAGGTACTAAAGATCACGCTCTGTGCTACACTGGTTACCCTCCTACTTTGGAAGGATACTCTGATGCCTCCTGGTGTTCAGAAGTTGGGAACAGCAAGTCCACCAGTGGATTTATTTTCACCTTGGGTGGCGCTGCAGTCACTTGGAAATCCAAAAGACAGACTTGTATAGCTTTGTCGTCTATGGAAGCCGAGTTGTTTGCCTTAGCTTCAGCTGGTGAAGAGGCAGAATGGATCAGGAATTTGATTCTAGACATTCCCTTGTCTAGACTTCAAGTCAATTCTTTGAGCCTGTACTGTGATAATCAAGCAGCAGTCCAAGTCGTGAAGAATGTCCTTTTTAATACTAAGAGGCGACATGTACGACTGAGACACGCTCTACTGAATTATCTGAAAGAACAAGGCATTATCACTTTGATCGATGTGCGATCGAAGGATAATCTGGCTGATCCACTGACGAAAGGAATGCCTAAAGACCGATCAATCAAAACAGTGGGGGAAATGGGACTCAAGGCGTTGTAAGTTCAGCCTTAGTTTCAAGGTTAGGCGATTCAGTTCCGCCTTTGTCCAAATGTTTTGATTTTTCCACTTTCCTTTGTCAAAGCAAGCGTGTTGTGCTCCGCTGATGTTCAGGGTTGCTGAGTACGAATCTGGTGAGTTGTTTCATTCCACATTTGATGTTAACAACTTCATCTGGTTTCGTCTTCCTTATCTAGGAGGAGAGTGTTATTCCACATTTGATAACACAATCTGACTAGGTTTGGCTCTTCTTCCGTTTATTGGTTCCATTCCACATTTGATGAGTTCCAATTAACTTTAGAAGAACAGTAACCGTGACATTCCACATAGGAACACAGATACAGCTGCGGTGTCCAGAAGTCTGGAAATCGTTTCTTTTGGAAACAGATAACAGATTCTGAGGTAGAACCTAAATACTCTACTACTTGCCCTTCTAGCTTAACTTTTCAGTACTACGTTCTTATAAGTAGAACTAGATACTTTGTACATTTTCCATGGTTGAATTCATTCTGAATGAAGTTCTCTGTTGGAAATTACAGGAGCTGTTGCTGATGGAGGAGCATTTGCAGTCTGGGATCCTGAGGATGATGACCTGTTGGGCGATGACTACTAGAGTGTTTGTTTGGTCTTTTTTGTCTTTGGCTTTAGAGCACTGTTTAGCTCTCTCTTTTTCCATCTGTTGTTTGGACTAATTTTTCCTTTGTTGCTCTTCAGTTGGTCATGAGACACTAGGTGTTTTAGTACCTGATTCTCTGATTGTACTTTTGACTATGATGTGATGCTGCTGAGTTTATGTTTTATTCTTATGCGTGCATATAAACTTATGTTTCTTTAAGTCCAATTTACTCTGACAGGTGTTATGGACACGGTTGTGTATTGAGTCGAATTCTAGTTGAACATTACACACACCACCCCTTTTTTCCGACGCCGGTCTCACCACGGACATAGGAGGAGATTGTTAGGGTATTTTGTTATATGTCCGCGCGTGTAAGGACCGACTCGGAACGACCCAATGGGTTTCGTGTCACTAGGGTGTAACGGCTCTACGCTGGAGATACTATATAAGGCCATTCCACATTTGATGAGCCTTAGTGGACTATCTTGAGCGGAGCCTCTAACAAATATCGGTATATATAAATAGTCAAATATAATCTAATATCAATTCCCTTTTTATATTATGTTTGATATAAAATTGTGTACACTTTTTCTATAATATGAGAGATTTATGTCTGGTTAGCTACGTGTCTTGCTACAGATCATTGGGTGAGCGTGCGGTGTGGATAAAGGGAACGTACGATTCCCGTCCAATTTGAATTAATTCATTCCAAAAGATAATTCATAGCTAATCTTTAAGTGGCGATAGATAATTCGTTATTGTCACAAAAGCCTCAAAAACAATCATTTCATATTTTACGGCTTTTCAATACAATTTATTTAATATACTAATTATAATAACAATTTATAATTAGATATAAGCCATATGAAAATGTATATATAACAATAGTAATAAGTTTCCATTAACATTCCTATATTACATAGGTAACTAACTTACTTAGAGCGAGAAAAAGAGTAGTCTTGTGCAAAAAGCATTCCCGCATAGTAAGGATTTGGAAAAAAAAAAAAGGTTTCATCAGAAGAGTGAAATGTAGCCAAATCTTACCAGAACAATGATTATTTTATTTCAAACAAAAATTAAGATTTAGTTTTTGAAGCTCATTAATTCACTGGAATCTTTTTTACATTAAAAACTTAAATTTAGTACAAAATTACATTCCAATTTCTAACCTTGCACTTTTTGAGGAATATTAATCTTCATTAGTCAACAACATGATCAACTCATTGCTATTTTAAGGAAATACAAACACATGTTAAAATCTACGGGTGTGCAAAAAAAATCCGAAGAACCAAGAATCGGATCGGAACCGAATGGTTTGGGTCGGTTTCAAATTAATGAGTTTGGTTCCCATAATATCAGAACCGACAATTCGGTCCGGTTCTTGGTTCCAAGGATCGGGTACCCAGAACTGACCCGAGAACCGAATATCAATGTTAAAGAAAATATTTTGAGACGACAATTATAATCGTATGACTAAATACGCGAAAATAATTGAAAATATAGTCGCATGACTAAAAAAAATATTTTTTTTACTTGTGTAGTTGTATGACTTCAATATTCTATAGTCATGATTCAACTATTTGGAGACATTGAAATTTATATTACCAAAAATCATTAGTTGAAAGAGCAATTTTAAATTATTTTTAGATAGAGGTAGAACCGAGAAACGAATTGGAACCGAATCGAAGTTAACGGTTCGGATTCGGTTCTATACATTAGGACCGTGGGTCGGTTCTGATTTCAACAATTTAGAACCGATCTTATATGAGTCAGTTCTTGATTTTGAGTGGAACCGAAACGAATCGATCTGAATTGCACTCCTAATAAAATCTCTTAAAATGGAGAATGCTAAGTATTCAAATTTATTAATAAGATTTAGGGATAAATGGACAATGATAAAAACAGTCCTATAACAATTAATCATAGTTCATTCATTTAATATTTTTTAAAACTACTAATAACATCATCAATAGAAATAATAATAATAATAAATCATAGTTTTGAATTGTTGCAACGCTAGAGTTGAGTAGATAATACCAACAATAATAGCCTCATCAAATCACCACAACTACAGTTGCAAAAAAACACAAAGAATATATTTATTTTGGCTTTATGTGACTTTGTGATGCTGCATTTGGTTTGATTTTCTGCCGACTGAGATTTTTACACGGGTAGTCTGTAGAGCCGGGCTGGTGTGGGCCCGGCCAAACAGCCTGTAGTCAACGGGTTTCCTTCCTTACAACGACCGGCCTGATAAAACCAGCAGCCGGATTTAGAAGGAAAAAAAACCGAGGCTGTATTCCCATTTTTTTCCCCCATTTTTTTTTGATGATTTTTATTAACACTGCAGTTTTTGCTAGTCACTTTGTCCTAATTTTTCACATATTTTAATTAAAAATACGCATTGTATATATATATATAGAAATACATGTAGAAGACGTATTTTGAAAATACGCTCATGTTTCACGTCTTTTAAAAATACGCATTGTACATACATTTTTAGTAAAAGTGTTCAACACTAAAATTGTAGATCGGGTCTAGATCTACAACTTTCGTGTTGAAGACTTTCCCTAAAAATGCATGTACAAAACGTATTTGCGAAAGACTCAAAAAATTAGGAAAAGTGCAGTGCGACGAGCCAAAACTGCGGTGCTAATAACAATCACCTTTTTTTGTGGAGGTGTGCGAGATCCTCTGGCCGTAGGATCGCGAAAATCAACTGCGCATATTTGTTAGGCGAGATCCTACCTGTATCATGATAAAGCAGTTGTTTTTGCACCTACTGAATTTGGTACGTATAGTACCGAAAACGGACTCTTTAATTTCCCGGGCCCCACGTTCCAAAGTCATGTCTCTCTATCTCTTCATTCTCTCTCTAAATCCCCTGACTACAAATAGCTGCAATTAGCAGATCCCAAACTGCATAAATCGATCACCTTATCCTCCAGTCCTCCACCTAAACTTAACCCCCCGCCTCTTCTTCACTCTATCCATCTCTTTCTCTCTCTAGATATCTCTCCCGGCCGCCCCCCACAATTCATGCACGCGAGCAGCTCAAAACAGTTGGTGTCGTCATCTCCAATTAAATTCGTCCATACATTGCCAATTAATCTTCTTCTTCTTCTTCTTCTTCTTCAATTCTGCCCTTTCTCTCTCTAGAGGTGTCTCAGTGCAATTAAGGGGCAGCATCGACATGGTGATGAAGAAGAAGAAAGGCGAAGCAGCTGAGGATGAGGAGAGTGGGTGTAAACAGTTGAGAGTGAAGGGGGTGAGGTATCTGTGGGAGAGCGGCATCAAAAGGGTGCCGGCCGAGTACATCTTGCCGCTCGCCGACCGCCCCGGTAATGCCGAAATCGGGTCGATGATTAATAAGAAAGCTCTGGAACTGCCGACCATCGACCTGTCACTGCTGCAGGACAGCGGTCGCCGGCCGCGGATTCTGAAAACGCTGTCCAAGGCCTGCAAAGACCACGGCTTCTTCCAGGTATATTAATTAATTAATTAATTAGAACTTAGTTACATAAATGAACTTAATTAATTAATTAATTAATGAAGGTTGTGAACCATGGGATTCCCGCGGAAGCCCTGGCGAGGCTGATATCGTCGTCGAGGAGATTCTTCAGGCAGCCCTACGAGGAGAGGGCAAAGTATATGTCCAATGACATATGGGCACCTGTCAGGTGTGGGACCAGCTTCAACCAATTGCAGGACGGAGTGTTCTACTGGAGGGACTTTTTGAAGCTCAACTGTCATCCTCTTCACACTTTTCTCCACTCTTGGCCTTCTTCTCCCTTTGATCTCAGGTATTAATTAACATCAATTAACCGTTTCATTCTTTCTTTCTGCTTTAGTTTTCTTTTTTTAAAAAAAAAACCTGCATAGTTAATTTATTTAAATAGGGCCGAGCGTAGTAATTATTTAATATATGCCGATGCATGATTGTTGTTGCGGCCAAACTCAACAACTTTTTGGTAGACCGTAGACCGGACTAAATTTCACCGCATTAACCCGAGAGCGAATGAGTGCGCAAACAGTCACAAAAAATAAAAGCTGACAAAATAATTTTTTTGACGTGAAAAATCCGGAAAGAGGTGAAAAAAAAAACGTGGTCAGATCTATGCCGACCAAACTTCCACTAATTTTTGTTGTGGTTACAGAGCTTTTTTAGAGAACCCGAGGACGACAGACCGCGACTCGTTACAGTTTGAGAGAGAGAGAGAATGCTGGGCTCGGAGGGTGACACACCAACTCTCATAGTGTTAATTCTTTTTCAGACAATGACGGAGAGCTTTGCACTCTGGATGTTTTAAAGTCTTTGACGGTTGCTTGGAGGCGGGAGCGACTTGTTGCACTCGTTTTGATGTTTGGGACTTGGAAGCCGCTCCCACACGATCTCCTTTAACGAGCGCTCTGCACGGTCTCCTAAAGCAAGCGCCGCGCGCGCTCTCCGCCGTCAAGCGTCTCGTGCGCTCAAAAAACAAGCGTTCATAACATCAAAAAGGCAAACACTGCAACAAGTCGCTCCCGCCTCCAAGCAACCATCAAAGACTTTAAAACATCTAGAGTGCAAAGCTGTAATGAAAGGCGGCCTGTCACGCTCGAGTTATCTAATTAAGCTCTGTAACCACAACAAAACTAGTGGAAGTTTGGTCGGCACAGATCCGATCATGTGGGTTTTCACCTCTTCCCGGGGATTTTCACGTCAAAAAAAATTACTTTGTCTGTTTTTATTTTGTGATTGTTTGTGCTCTCGATCGCTCCCGGGCTAAGGCGGTGAAATTTAGTTCAATCAGTATATTCGTATTATAAACTCAGAGCGGAACTAAGTTCACATATATACAGACAAGCAACGGATGAAATTAAAAAAAAAATACAAAATTAAAGAATACCCTAACTGAAACGCGTAGTCTCATTCTATTAAAGAAAACTTCCAATATTTTCAGAAGCTTATAACATCTTCCAGCAAGCTATGTTATTTACATAAAGTTAACAAGCATCTACTACACTGCCACAAACATTATGTACATTTTTTTGTTTCAAGATTTTGGAGAAATCACACATTTTTGATCTGCTGCTAAAACATTTTGATCTGCTGTTAAAACATTCAAGGTATGGATGCTTTGAGGATACGCTGTACTCATGGATTATAATGATTGTGATTAATTATTTGCATTGTGTTTTGGTTTGAATGCATTTATCCCTTCAGTCTTCGAAGCACGTAAATACTGTCACACTATGAATTACGTACAGTTAAATACACAGTATATACAATTATGTCATCGTCACATTCAACCTATATTGTTCACTGAAAAACTGATTAATGCAGCTACGTCATTACTCAACATTACACCTTTATCAATTTAATACAAAATTGACATTATATAATTAAGTAATCAGTATACCTATACTAGATTGCTATGATATATGTATCATTAAATATAATTAACAATATAACTACATATAATTACCTCATCACTCAATTAGTTAGGTAATGACTACCTAATGTTAAGTGCGGTATATATATAATACACTACAACATTATAGATTTAACTAAAATAACTATATTAATTATAATTAGTTGACACAAGCTATCTATAGTTTTAATTAAATACTTATAGACCAAGTGAACCTGTATTTATAATCTCAACTAAGATGATCTTTGCCAGTATTTATTACATAAAATGAAAAATATTGTGCGCTAAGCATCTCATAACACTGCAACCGAGTATAATAACATATATATAACAACTCTCATAACCCCGCCTCATGCGGCCGAAGGCTGCCCGAGAGCATCGAGCACGGGCGTAGCCCGTGCGTAGGCGGGCGAAGCCCGCCTGATGCGGCCGAATTGAAGGCCGCCCGAGAGCATCGAGCACGGGCGTAGCCCGTGCAAAGATGCTCGTATATACAATATACGTACAGGGGAATCAAATAATTGCATATAGTCAATGGTCCTTAAGTATGTATTGAATGTACGGCCATGCATGATTGCAAAAGAACAACAGTCCTGAAATGAATAGTTATTTCCGGGAAGGAGGGGGGAGGGGGGAGATGAATGCGCTGCCGCCCGCAGCGGCCCTGCAGGGGGGGAGAGTGGAATGGGACCCATGCAAGGACAGAATTATCATACAGTTCATTGAACTCTGTATAGTTTACGTATACATTTATATTATATATATATAATATAACTGCATTACATATACATTCTCAGCCAGCTGTAATGCACATGTCAAATTAAAAAGTATATTTAATATAATATGTCTGTACGTGTTGAGACTATATAAATTATATTCCGAACATGATAGGGTATAAAAACTATCTTGAGCGGAGCCAATCCCTCTACATTCTCAAGATAATTTCGTCTAGGGTTTTCCTGCTCCCATCAGCCTCCTCGGCTCCCCCGTTTGCGATTACTGTGTGATCTCCCAGTTTTTGCATTTTTATAGCTCTTGTCACCTCTCAAATAGCGAAGGAGAGATCTGCTCCCCGTCCGCTCACTTTCTTGCAAAAGCTCTGCGTCGTTCTTTGTGAGCTTTCTCTCTTCGTGGCTGCTCGATTAAGGAGGTGGAACGAGTCGTCGTTCTTGTCAAGCTTGCGGGTAAGACAGCCGATCGAGAAGGCAGAAGCCTTGCACCGTTTCCGTTTTCTTTTTGCGAGTTCCGTCGTCCCTTCTGTGTGCATTAGCTGCTCACGATTCTTCAGCGATCTGCGTCTCCTTTGTTTGCTGCCACCGAAAATGGAAAACCTCCTGTCGCTACGGATTTCAGTCGTATTTTTCTTGCCAATCAAGATCCAGATCTAGGGCAGTGGCGGTTTTGGTTTGCTATGCTATTCGAGCTAGGATCTGCAAGAGGTATCGTAGTGTTTTCGGTTTGCTTCTCTCGCAAACCATGTTGAGTGCGCCACGTGGAATGGACGGTGATATCCGAGCGTGTGTCGCGGCTCGTTAAAAGGGATGGTTTAGTCCCACACCACCTAGCATGCTCCTTGGTCCTGGGTTTATAAGCGGGGTGACCACTCCTCTCCTAACCGCATGGTCATCCACCCTTTTTGTTCCATTGTCGTTGGGAAGCAGGTTGTCGCTACTCTTGATCTCCTGATCTAGGTCTTTCTAGTGCTACCTTCAATGGTTTTTAGCATCTCGCCAAGGAGCCGATCCAGATTAAGATTACTTCAGATCTCATGTAGAAGAGAACACTTTAGATCTCGTGAAGCAGTCTTCGACAGTAAAACCAGATCAATTCAGATCTCTAGTGGGGGAGTTTTGCTCTAGATCTGGGCTCACAAAGAAATAGTGCCGATCCAGATTGTTATATACTTGTTATCGGATCTTGCAGGATCTTACCTTATCTTGCCAGATCTTGCTGGATCTCACCGGATCCCTATTTCCAAAATCTTCGACGACTGTGCTTAGCCGGAGAGGAGGACAAAACACTATTTCTGGATTGGATCGGAAGACACTGGTTCATCTCTGCGTGAATCAGGTTACTTCTTTATAGTTTTTTTGTTCAAGATAAATCAAGATCTTGAATAAAAGTGCACTCGCCATCGTCAAGATGCAATCCTTCTAAGTCAGTGAATTCCTCAGTTTGAAGCTGCATGTCCAACTGTGAATGAAAGAACGTGAGATTTTCTAGATCATTCTGAGTGATTTTTCACTACACATAAGGATGTGGAAGAATACCAGTGGAGCAAGAACGAGGAATTTTACAGGGACTACCTCATGAACTCTCTTAATCAAAGACTAGCCATACCTATAATGCATACAAGTCTATAAAAGAGATTTGAGACCATTTGAACACGCATTTCCAGAAGGAGGGTCTGTCAAAAACTCTCTTTGGGGAGAAGTTTTTTAACTACAAATTCACTGCTAATATGTCAATCACCTCTCAAGTCATTGAGCTGAAAAATTTGCATCTCAAGTTAGAGGACGATCATTCTGATATGCTTGAATGTCTCTTTGTGTATCTAATTCTGAACAAGTTTCCTCCTGAGTTGATCATCTTCAAGACTGAAATGTACAAACTAAATGAGAAGATAACACTAGTTGAACTTAAAAGGATCATCCACATCGAGAACTAAAACATTGCTGGGAAAAGCTTGGAGCAAGTTAATCAGTACTCAGAGCCTGTCAACTTCGTTTCTCGATCTAGCTTGTCTTGCCGAAAGCTACTAGTACTTAAAGGTGAAGTCTCTACACAGTTGATGCCTAAAAATCCCTTTTCAAAAGGAAGAGAGGCAAATGCTACAACTGTGACAAATAGGGTCACTGAGCGACTGAGTGTAAGGCTCTGAAGAAGAAAATTGAGGAAGCCCTACAAAACATAGTGAATATGTTGGTCGATGACTCAAATCACATGACCTTTATAACAATGATTGGGAATAGTCACCACAGTGCATCCTTTGAGTGGTGGCTAGATAGCGATGTTACTTATCATATGACGAATGAAAGAGGTTTTATCTCTGAAGTTACGATGATCAAGGAAAAGTTGCAGAACTGCAATGAAAGAGAGACCGAGGTGACTATGATGAGATATCAGAGTTGGTCCTCTATTCAAGTGAAATTTTATTTTTAAACAATGTTAAAGTAGTTCCTAATATTACAAAAAAATTGATATCTATAAGTCAGTTAAATAAGACTGGAATGTCCTTCATAATCCAAAATAGTAAAATAATCGTAATAGTTAATTCACATTATTTTGGTCGTGCGTATATAATCAACGAAATGCATATTGTACTCCGTTGATGCCCTTAGTTGCTGAGAACGGATTTGGTGAGTTGTTTCATTCCAAATTTGATGCTAATAACTTCACTTGAATTTGTCTATCTTGCCTTAGAGGAGAGTGTTATTCCAAATTTGACAACACAGTCTGACTCAGTTTGATTTTTCTTCTATTAATTGGCTCCATTCCAAACTTAATGATTTTCAGTTAACTTCAGAAGGGCAGTAACCGTGACATTTCATTTAATAACACATATATAGTTGTGGTGTCCAGAATTCCATAAATCCTTTTGTTTGGAAATAGATAAAAGATTCTGAGGTAAAATCTATAATACTCTGTGTGAGTGTCTTCCTAGAAAATTATAAAATACTATATTCTTACAACAGAACTATATATATGTAAATTTCAAAGGATTGAATTCATTTTAAAATAAAATTTCTCTGTTGAAAATTACAAGAGTTGCTGACATTGGAGAAGCACTCGTCGATTGGGATCCTAATAAGAATAATCTGCTTGATGATGGCTGCTAAGAGTATTATTAGATTTTTTTTGTTTATCTCTGTTCAGACTATTGTTAAGCTCTTTCTTTGTTCACCTATTTATTTGGACTATTTTGCTCTTTTGTTAATCTAGGACGTCATGCAGATAGGGTGTGTCCAGATCGTATTATAGACTGTGTTGTGATGTGACTGGGATTTTATTGTACTCGTGTGTGAATACTATTTTCTGTTTAAGTCAAATATGGTTAACAGTGCTGGACATGGTTGTGAATGATTCACATTTGATTGAATATTGCACAAACAACCCTTTCTGAAAGCAGGCTTATAACAGACATATGAGGAGATTTTTAGATATTTAATATAATATGTCTGCATGTGTCGAGATCGACTCAGATCGTTTTAATGGGTTCATGTCATTTTAGGGTTAGGCTTTATGCTGGAGATACTATATAAACCATATTCCAAACTTGATAGGGCATATGGACTATCTTGAGTGGAGCCAATCCCTCTACACACGAGTGACATGCTTCACTCATAAGTAAGTGGGTTATGCTCGTGCTCAATGTGTATAGAAATCGGAGTGTCGAGAAGAGAGATTTGAACGAAAAATCGAAAATAAACAAAACACAAACAACCACAACAACAAGATTTACAGAGGTTCGCCCAAAATCGGGCTACGTCCTCTCTCCCCTTCTCTCCTTCCTTCTTGTATTCACCAAAGCAAAAAATACATATTTCAAAGTTACAAGGATCAATCCGATCCTATCTCGCGCCTCTCTCTTTGGACAAGAAACGAGAAGAAGAACCACCACCAGAAAAAACACCTCCTTCTTCGAATCTCAAAAAGGTGCTTCCAGTAAATTCCTCAGCTGAAACCGGTCAGGAAAAAACTCAATCCTAAAATCGGGTTACACGCCTATAAATAGGCCACGGAACCGAAAACCGGATATCCGCACACCCGGATATCATATATCCGAAATTTGGTTCGGGGGGTCGCCGCCCCCGGACCCCCGCATTTACTGGTACTTCAGTCATCGGAGAGGGTCACGCTCTGACGTCTCTAAGCTCACGTGGGCTAACACGGTGTGAGAAACAAGAGAGTCAGAAGTGTTCCCCAACTCCAACACAATGCTCTGTTGCGGCCTTCTCCCGCAGGCATGCAGGTTACCTCCGTGCTTGATGCTTTGTCGCGGGTGAGCAAGCAAGAGGGTTGCACCCACATCCAAATTGTAACGACTCAACACTCACAATATCAGAAGTATTGTTCTCATTAATTCAACTCAACTCATACTGAGCCGAACCACGTGGTTTTGTCCTTTTTCATAGCATATTGAGCTTAATTATGAAATTTTCGACACTACTATACCACTTTCTCTAAAAAAGCGTCGTTGGTATTTGAGGATATGATTATTTCTTAAGTCTAATAACTTTCCCTCTAATTCTGGTGTGAGATCTAGTTCATTCCTACACCTCCTTTCACCTAGAAGTCTACCATCCTAGAAGCCTATCAGGAACTATTTTATCTGAACTTCACTGCCCCCAAAACACTCACCGCCTCATTAGTTCGCACACATCACATTATTTGGGATCTCTTATAGTATCACAACAAACATTTCCGCATTTTAATGTTGTCCGGTTTTAAAATAGCTTGAAATGCGGGCGTGTCATTCTAAATAAATGTATTATTGGAATATTCAATCCATTTGTGATAGATATGGTTCTACACTTCTGATTCAGTCCTTATGTGTTTAACATCTCTTTCCTCCTATACAAAAATAATAATTAACGATCTAGATTTAGGCTCAGTTTGGCACGGTGGTGGAGGTCGTGAACATGAGGGTTTAATTGTCATTTATGTAGGCAATAAACCATGTCTCTCTCTTTCTTTTGTTGTAATAGGTGCACATGTACACCTATTTCCTGCTCAGTTTAGAATAATAAATGTTTAGGTAGAGTCAATTTCAAGCCACCGCTTGACTTATGTGAGCTTATCTACTGTACCAACTTCTATAAGTATGTTTGTATAGTTGTGAGTTAAATATAATAAAAAAAAAGGTTTGGTCCTCAGATTTCTCTTTTATGTGCTTTACAAATCACAGTTGGTGTCAGAGCTACTTGCTCCTCTCTTGAGAATCATCATTGGATCATGGCGTCTTCATCTTCTACACTTCATGCATTTGGATATTCTCATGCAGCTTTGCCTATATTTAATGGTGACAAATATGATCAATGGAGTATTTAGATGAAGTATGTTTTTCTTACTCAAGGTCTATGGGAGCTAGTTACAACTAGGCCTCAATAACCTGAATATATATACTGATCAAACTAAACCAACAGAAGCAGCTTTAAAGAAACAGTTATAGGAAATCAGAGTAAAGGATGCTCGAGCTGTTTTTATACTGCATCAAAGTGTCTCTGAAACAGTATTCCCACACATAATGGGTGCTGAAACAACCAAATAGACCTGAGACACAATAAAGGAAGAATACAAAGGTAGTTCAAAGGTAATTGAAATGAAATTGCAAAGACTATGAACTGGATTTGAATTAATCCGTATGCAATCAGAAGAAACTATTGATTCTTTCATCTCCAGGATTGTTAAGCTCTTTAATCAAATTCGTAGTTTTGACGATACAATTGAGGATAATAAAATAGTGCCAAAGATTTTAAGGGGGTAAACACCTCCTTTCAACCCATCTGTTATGGCAATTGAGGAATCAAAAAAACTCAAAACATTAACCTTAACAGAGCTTTCTGGGTCCCTACAGTCACATGAAGAGAGAATTAACAGAGATTCTACTTCACTAGAACAAGCCTTCAAGATGAATGTGAATATAAAAAAATAACCCTTCAAACCCCTGAACAAATCCTCACAGTCAAGTGAAAAGACTGAAGGTGCTCTACGATTTCAAGAAGGAGGGGTGAAGGGCAAAGGAAAGAAGAAGTATCAACCCAGGCAAGTCCCATCCACAAATTCCAAGTATCAAAAATACTGTATTATTTGTGACAAACAGACTCATGACTCCAAGGACTGTTATTCACGTTGCAAGAGATGTAGAGTGCCTAATCACTCTGCAAAGGATTGTTAGCATAATACATCAGAACAAGCTCAATATCTGGAAAAAGGAAAAGCCCAAACTGAAGAACACGAAGAAATGTTTTACTCGTGTTTGCAAGCATTAACACCTCAGACTACCATTTGGTATGCTGACAGTGACTGCTCAAGCCATATGTCAAATAGCAAAGCCAATTTTTTAACAATAGATGAGAATTACAAATCTATAGTCCATCTAGGAGATGGGAAAATTGTCCCCATTGAAGGTAGGGGCACAGTATCCATCGCCTCTGCAGGCAAAATCAGACAAATTCAGATGTACAATATGTCCCTATACTAGCACAGAACATACTAAGTGTGAGACAACTTTTAAATAAGGGCTATGAACTTCTTTTCCAGTCAAGCCAATGCCATATAAAAGATAATCAAAGTGGAAGCATAATTGCAACAGCTCGAATGACAGAAAATAAAGTATTTACCTTGGATATGTCTAAGGCCTCACTCCAAGCCTTAGCCAGTCAATCTGAAAAAGAAGACACAACTCAATCTAAGTTATGGCATGTAAGGCTAGGCCATCTACATTGGGATGTCATTCAGTCAATGCCACAGAAACAATTGGTTCATGGACTTCCTCCAATATCTGCAAACAAATCATTTTGTAAAGTATGTACTCAAGCAAAAATACATGTCTTATCGTATAAAAGATTATCTTGTATTCAAACTATGCAACCCTTGGAGCTAATTCATGGGGACTTATGGGGACCCACCACAATACCATCAGTGGGAGGTAAGTCCTACTTTATGCTTCTTGTTGATGATTACACACGTTATATGTGGATATATTTTTTGAAGCACAAAAGTGAAGCCTTTGAATTGTTTAAGAAGTTTAAACTTGAAGTAGAGAAGGAATTGAATCTATCACTCAAGTGTTTGAGAACTGATAGAGGGGGAATTTATCTCGCAACAGTTCTTAACTTTCTGTCAAATGCATGGAATTAAATGAGAATTAACAGCTCCAAGGTCCCCACAACAGAATGGGGTAGTGGCACTACTAGAAAACAGACTTTTAGCCACGACAGATTTCCGTGGCTAAAAGTCCAAAACCGTGGCTAATAACTATTAGCCACGGCTACCAACGGCAAATGGGCGTGGGCAATGCGAGCGTGGCTAATAGTATTAGTCACGCTAAATCCGTGGCTAATAAGTTATTAGCCACGGTTCAATTGTCATGGCTAAAAGTTCCTCATTTGCCACGGTTCAATTGTTGTGGCTAAAAGGTCTATAGTAAACCTAACATAAAAAATATTCGGTCGCCGCCTCCCGGCCGCCGCCGCCGCGCCGATTTTATTTCAAACAATAATTTTGAATGGGTTATATAAACCCCAAATCGAGTTTTTTGTTGGCGGTGTGAGACTAAAAAAACCCGACCTTTTGCCACGGATTAGGCTTTCGTATAGGCAAATCGTGGCAAAAAGTCAGGTTATTTGCCACGGATTAGTCATCTGTGGCTAATACTAGCTTATTATCCACAGAATAGGAACCGTGGCTAATACTTCAGTATTAGCCACGGATTTCCCCTGTGACAAAAAAAATCGTGGTTAAAAGCCATTTTTCTAGTAGTGTTGAAAGAAGAAATCGAACTGTTACTGAAATGACCAAATGTCTCCTATTGATAAATAAGTTCCAAAGAATTTTTGGGATGAAGCTTGTAACACTGTTGTTTATTTACTAAACAGATCACCAACAAAGGTATTAAAGAATTGCACTCCTTATGAGCAATTATATAACAAGAAACCTTCAATTGCTCAAATTAAGATTTTTTGGTGTCCTGCCTATTATCTAATACCATCCCTACATAGAGATAAACTAGACAAGAAAGGTGAATGCTATTTATTTATAGGCTACAATGTGTTATCTAAAGCTTATAAATTATACAACCCGGGAACAAAGAAATTAATCATCAGTCGAAATGTAAGTTTTGATGAAGGTAACATATGGGACTGGCAGTCAGAGATAAAAAGGTCTAGAATGATTGAGCCAAGTTTCAGCTCCATCCAAATTCCAGACTCTGGTATTGTTGATTCTCCACACGGTAATCAATCCTCTGAGGCTATACAAGAATCCTCATCTGATCAGGAATCAGATTCGGTCTCATCATCACCACATAAAATGCACAGTCTCCAAGAGATATATGATACAACTAAAGTTGATTTCTTATCTACAACTCCCAACAATTATATAGAAGCTGAGAAAGAAGAAATTTGGAAAAAGACAATGGATGAAGAACTCCAAACTATTGAAAAAAAATAAGGCATGACAGCTAGTGTTACCTCCATCCAATCTAAAACCAGTTGGATTGAAATGGATTTCTAAAACAAAAGTTCATGTTGATGACACGATAGCTAAACATAAAGCTTGTTTGGTGGCAAAAAGATATTCTCAACAACCTGGAAGAGACTATCATGAAACTTTTGCACCTGTTGTTAGAATGGATACGGTTCGACTAATTTTAGCCTATGTTGCCAAAAAGAAATATCCTATTTATCATTTAGATGTAAAAGCCGCATTTCTAAATGGAGATATTAAAGAAGATATCAATGTTATGCAACCACCGGGTTATCAAAAAGAAGGTAAAGATGTAGACAAAGTATATAAGTTGAATAAAGCTTTCTATGGCCTGAAAGAGGCCCCTCGTGCATGGAATCACAACATCGATGGTTACATGTTACAACAACACTTTTATAGATGCCCGAGTGATCCTTCTTTATATGTGAAACATAATAAGGATCAAACTCTCTTGGTAGGTCTATATGTAGATGATCTTCTAATTGTTGACAGCAATTTGCAAATGATTAAAGAATTCAAGGAGATTATGCTAAAGAAATATGAAATGATTGATTTGAGCAGTTAAATATTTTCTCGAACTGGAAATTCATCAAACATCATCTGGTATATCAGTTTCATGTACAGTACAAATACATAAATGATCTATTACTAAAATGTCAGATGAATGAATGCGATGTAGCTATTACTCCTATGGAGACAAGAGTTAAGTTATCAAAGTATACAGAAGAGGAGATGGTAGATGAATCTCAATATCAATCTTTAATAGGGTCGTTAAGTTACATAACTCACACACGATCAGATATTGAGAATGTTGTAAATCTGGTATCTTGTTTTGCAAGCAAGCCCCTTGTGTCACACATGAATTAATGCTGCAAAATGAGTCATTCGTTATCTCAAAGGAACTACTCATCTGGGACTTGTTTATGCAAAAGATCTGAACCCTAGAATCAGTGGGTACTCAGACTTTGATTGGGCGTCTAACATAGACGATCGTCGCAGTACAAGTGGGCATATCTTTTATTTCGGCTCCATGGCCATAATCTGGGCCTCCCGTAAGCAACCTACCGTGGCATTGTCAATCACAGAGGCTGAGTACATGGCCCTGAGCAACTCCTGTTGTGAAAGCCCTCTGGTTACAAAATCTACTCTCCAAAATTGAAGGAAAAGGAAGAAAAGATACAATTACCATCTTCTGTGGTAACACATCTACAATCCACCTGGCTAAAAATCTGGTAACTCAACGCAAAAGCAAACATATCGAGATGTGTTTTCATTTTATCAGAGACCATGTGGAGAAAAATACCATTGCAGTTGAGTATTGTCCCACTACAAACCAACTCGTCGATGCCATGACGAAGTCGCTACCTATAACTCGATTTCTAGAACTGCGCTCAAAGCTTGGTTTAGGGATTGTAAGAGGACCAGTTTAAAGGGAGAATTGTGGGCAATAAACCGTGTCTCTCTTTCTTGTGTTGTAATAGGTGCACTTGTACACCTATATTCCTGCTCAGTTTAGAATAATAAATGTTGAGATATAGTCAATTTCAAGCCTTCGCTTGACTAATGTGAGCTTATCTACTGTACCCACTTCTATAAGTATGTTTGTATAGTTGTGAGTTAAATATAATAAAAAACAAGGTTTGGTCCTCAGATTTCTCTTTTCTGTGTTTTACAAATCACAATTTATTTGCACACACCTAAGAAACTTCGGTTCCGTTTAAAAGAACTTATTTTCACCGATGAGCGGTTATGACCGCATGAACCGGACCTTAATTATGTTCTGGTTCATGCGGTCATAACCGCTTGACCGGTGAAAATACGTCCCCTCAAACGGAGCATTCATCGATCCACTTTTATCTTTAAACGGATGAAGTTTGTTAGGCGATCGTTAACAAATGAGGGTTTGTTTGCGACGCTATGCCAAACGAAGCCTTGATGTGGTGAAATTTTGTATGACTGGGATCAAACCGACAATGTTAGCGAAAAAAGATCAATTGTTTTATAATATACAGTACTTGTGGTGAAGTTTAATTGTATTTGTAGGAGTAGCTTTAAATATATATAGTTATATGTTTAATGATGCATGGATGGATGATAATTTCAGGGAGGAGGCAATGTCATATGCCAAACATACCAAAGGTGTGTTTTTAGTTCTCATGGAAGCGATTCTTGAAACCCTAGGAGTTGCGCGGGGGATGCTCCATGAATTCCAGCAAGGGACTCAAATGATGGTGATGAACCATTTTCCTCCGTGTCCCGAGCCCGAGCTTACAATGGGAATGCCTCCGCATTCAGACTACGGATTTCTCACCATACTCCTCCAAGATAAGGTCAAGGGCCTTCAAGTTCAGCACGGCGACCAATGGATTACCGTCGACCCCATTGTTGGTTCTCTTTTTGTTAACGTCGGCGATCACCTTGAGGTTAGTTAGCTACTATATATGCTTATTTTTTTTAATAATAAAATGGGTATAGTAACACTATTTGACTAAAGAACTATTGTAACTCCTCAATTTTTCATAATTGATGCATTAAAGAATTTGCACAAGGTCAAATGTGTCAATTATGAAAAATTAAGGGCTATAAAATTGCATTTGAAACTTATAGAAAAACATATATTATCTTTTGTCATGTAAAACATCCTATAAGACTAAATGTGACTCCTTTCACATGTAAAGATTTGGCCTCTAACATATAAAATTTCATTTAAATTTGGGAAGCATAATTATTACTTTGTGCCTAATAATTAATTGATTATATGGTTGGTGTCGACTGGCTGCGATGAGCAGATATTCAGCAACGGCAGGTACAAGAGCGTTCTTCATCGAGTGCTGGTGAACAGTTCCAAGTCCCGGAGCTCCGTCGCCTCGCTCCACAGCCTTCCGTTCGACAGCGTTGTTCGCCCGCCGCCTGAGATTGTCGACGGGGAAGAAAGGCTCTACGCCGACACAGACTTCGCCTCCTTTTTGAATTACATGACTTCTCACGAGACGAAGCATAAACACTTTCTCGAGTCAAGAAAGGTGGTCGCCGCCTCGCCAGCGGCCAAGATTAATTAACTGCTGGTGGATTAATTCAGGTCAATGTCAGCCAGGCCGTTTTGAGAAAGTCTGCGGCCATATAATTGATCAATCTCCCAAAACTTAATTTTCTTTCAAGTCGTCACACCGCAACTTACTTGTCTGCTCCTTTATTTGCCTAAATGTAGTGCGCCTGCCTATTCTGTAATATATATTTAGTATATATAAATATTTATGTAAATGGGCAGTGAGAACAAAAAAAATCTCTTGGCCCAATGCCTAATATATATAAATGTATGGGATTGGACAGGAGGAAGCTGAGAGGTAGATATGCACCTTCTTTTTTTATGCTGTCTAGTGTTAATAGATGCAGGAACAGAGCAAATGAAGAGAAGAAATTGCAAGTAGCAGCAGTAGGGAGAAGAAATAAGGTGGAGTCGCCAAAGGAAACAAAAAAATTTGAAATTAAAAGGCTGTTTTTCAAACCGCTGGAGACCAGTGTGTTGTAAAATTTGGTATAGAAAAAGCTATAAATAACAGGTAAACAAGGAACACTATTTGTTTGGGCGTTTCGCTGTTCCATTTTGGGCAAATGCCACCAGAAGGAGGGTAAATAAATGAACCTCCGGTGGCGTTTGCTCCGTTTCCACCCGCCCGCCTTGAGAAACGCCCCAAAAAGTTCCGTTTGGAGCAGCCACCTCCCCCCTCCGGTTCGAACACTCTGTTTCCACCCGCCGGATCGACCCCCCACCGCCGAACCAAATGGAGCCTAAAACAGACACAAATTTGCACCCGACAAAATCTCCTGAGGAACTATCACAGATATATAAATATAAATAAGTACAAAGATGGGGAGAAAAAGGACTGTCCGATGAAACGCACGTGAATGCGCCGGACACGCACGATCCGCGAGAGAGTAGTAGATCTGGACTGCAATCCGTCTAGCGGATGCACAAGGTACACCGAAATATTTGACGTCGAAGACCGACGTCCAACTGCACCACCACAGGAGACCAAAACCATCACCGGAGAGGAAAACACCGTCAAGGCCGACTGCACTCACGCACGCCTTTGACATTATGCCTCCACCGCACCAAAAACTTCCACCACAATGCCGGCGGCTATCTCCTTCAAGACCGGCGACAACATTCTTGTCCAACTCCGATGGCTATTGTAAAAATTTTCTAGAAGCGGGAAAGGTCGCAAGAACACTCAACCATATCAAGCTCAAATAATCCAGCAAAATAGAAGAAAAGAGAAACGTGCATTATCAATTTTTTTACAACACGAGATATAATTTGCGAGACATGATTCACCAATGCACCCGATGGAAGCAAAAACATACAAGCAAGAGTAAACCGGGCGGACTGATAACAGTAACCGCCAAAACCGCCTATCCGCAAAAGTAGTCCGTTGAAGCCGCCAAGTCGCCAAAATGCAACTTAACCGCGAGGACTCCCTGTTATTGAATGCTGAAGAAACCTATCCGCACTTGCAAGCCACATGAACGCAAGGTCGTCTAGCTGCCAGAACCGCGAACAGAGCTGCTGCCAAACTGAACAGAGTCAAACCGCCAGAGGCGGACTGACTTATTGAACTGGGTAAACTTGCCAAAGAGAAAACCGTCTGGTCACAAGTCGCGACCTGCTGCAACCCATAGACTGTTATCCGCTAAGCCGCACTGAACCCTGTTTGCTGTCAGAACCAAGTCCCTGGTCGCTCAGTGAAAGCTGCACAACTGTTCACGTTATAAATGACAAGCCCATGATCCCTATTTATAGGCAAGCGAAGGGATTGAAGTCACCGCCAATGCGATAGGGTAACCGCTCTTTAGCGTGCGACTAGCAGCACCAGATCGCACAAGATTGCAGACACAAAGACAGACCACGCAAGACAATCTGCAAGTCGCTGCTAACTCCATATCCAGTCCACGCAAAACATGCGGACTCAACGAACTAGGTAACAATCGGACTTGGCACATTACCGTGACCAAGTCCAAACCTCCAGCGGTCTCCGGCTGAACATGGCGCGAACTGAACACAGGCGGACTCCGCAATCCGCGAGCTCAACACCAACCAGACAACCCGCCATAACAGCGAACACTGCGGTTCCCAGAACAAGAACGCGCCGGTCTTGGCGAACTCCGGATGAGTCCACAAGCACAGAATCATGCCAGACTCGACGAACTCCAAATAAGTCTGTCATAGCCGCGGTTTGACATTCTTAACCGTCTGGTTACAAACTTGGGAACTTGCTGAGACATACCGTAGAATACTAGCTGAACTGGCTAGTCCGCCAACTGTTAACTGTGCGGTCTGTCCGATCAGACCGTCACTTTCACTTCAAAAAATTCAACACTCCCCCTTGAAGTGAGAAGTGGAGACCAGCCCAAGTAATCACCGTAGCCGTTCAAACGGTCCCTTTGACACTGGCTTCGTGAAGATGTCGGTGACATTGTCCTCGCTCTACACATACTCAACCATCAGAAATCCCTCCAACACCTTCTCCCGAATGAAATGATGTTCGATCTCAATATGCTTGGTACACGTGCGACAAACTGGATTATTAACAAGTTTGAGGGCACTCTCATTGTCCCTTCATAGCAAAGTAGGACCTCGCACCTTATCATGGATGTCCTCCACTAGCTTCCTAAGCAAGATGACTTTCTGAGCTGCCAAGGCCGAAGCCTTGTATTCCGCTTTCGTAGTGGAGTCCGACACTGAATCATGTTTCTTGCTGCAGCACGAAATATTCGTTGATCCGCATGTGAAAATATAACCAAACGTCGACTTTTGATTGTCCCGAGTCTCTCCCATAATCAACATTTGTGTAATTGCGCAGGTTGAAGCCCGCGTCTCTCCCTTAATGGAGACTCATATCTGAGGTAGACTTTATATATTTCAAGATACTCTTGGCCGACATCAGATGAGGCTTTCGCGGCTCCACCATATATCGACTTACTTGGCTCACAACATAAGCAATATCTGGACTCGTAATCATCATGTATATAAAGCTTCCAACCAGATCCCAAAACACCAAAGGATCTGAAATAACCCTTCCCCTATCACGCTGAAGCTTCAGAACGATCTCTAGTGGAAAAGAGCCGCTCTTCCCCTCCCACATGCTAAATCACTTAACGATCCACTTCACATAGCCTATTTGAGAAACGATCACACCGCACTTCTTCCTTTCCGCCTCGAGTCCTAGGAAATGTTTAAGCTCACCCAGATCCTTCATCTCGAACCAAATAGCCAGCTCAGCCCTGAGCCTAACTACCTCCTCTTTTGAGTTCCCCATGACGATCATGACGTAAACATACAACAACACCAAGACTTGACGCTTCATCTTCTTCTTTATGAACAGGCTTGAGTCAGAATCAAAAGCAAAGTATCTGCAGAGATGGAGGTATTCTGTGATCTTTCCGTACCACGCCCGAGGCATCTGCTTCAAGCCGTAAAGGGCCTTCTTAAGCTTGTAGACGTGTCCTGGATGATCTTCAGAAACATAACCATGTGGCTGCACCATGAAGATTTCCTGGTCAATCTCGTCATAAAGAAAAGTATTCTTTATGTCGAGTTGTCAAATCTTCCACCCTTGGCAAGCCGCCAAATCAATCACCACTCGTACCGAAGTCATCTTAGCTATAGGATTGAACTTCTCCTCGCAGTCTTCTTCAACTGTTTGAGAACCCCGAGCTACAAGGCGAGCCTTGTATCGCTTGATGCTATCGCCAACCTTCTTCTTCAGTTTATAAACTCACTTGCACATCACATGAGTAATGCTTTTGACCTTGGGCATAAGATCTCAAGTCTCGTTCTTCCTGAGGGCAACCATCTCCTCATCTGTGACATCTTCCCACTCTATGACCCCAGTAGCATTCTCAAAGCATGAAGGCTCCCTCTCGTCTAGGGGACCTGTGAAGAAATATGAGACGAAACTCAACATGTTCTTGTCCTTATACTGAGCTGGTGGAATAATTGTTCTCTTGGATCTCCACAGGGCCTAATTATGATCTACCATTTCCGCTGCTTCTTTTGTACTAGCTTTGATCTCGGGCACAGTTGGAGCATCGCTCCCCTGCTTTCAGATCCAGAAGCCTCCACCTCGGAGCTAAATATTACCAGAGCACCTGGTGACACAGGCAACTCCACTAGAAGATCTCAAACAGCTTCCTCTTGGCATCCGTCTGACCTGCTCTCCTGTAGCTCCACAGATGAGCTATCCTTGTACGATGTAAGTTCGTCGAAGACAACGTCTCTTGAGATGGAGAACTTCTTCATTGTAGGATCCATATACTTCCAGCCCTTCTTCCTCTCATCATAGCTCACGAAGACCAATTTCTTTGCCTTCACCTCCAGCTTCATCCTGAGAGCGTATGGAACGTGCACGTATCAGGTAGACCCAAATACTTGAAGATGTTCAACACTGAACTTCTCCTTGAATATCAAATCATGGGGAAACTTTATGTTGTTTGGACTGAGAGGCATCTGATTGATGACATATGTCGTACAGGCCATTCCATCTACCCAGAAAGACCTAGGAATGTATTTGGCATGAAACCATCACTTGCAAGTCTTCGTCAGATGACAGATCTTCTGTTCTGTAACTCTATTTTGTTGTGGAGTATGCGCATAAGTGAGCTCCCTACAGATACCGTGCTTCCTGGATAAGTTGGAGAACTTATTTGAAGTAAACTCACCTTCATTATCTATTTTTAACTTTTTTATCTGCAGGCCGAGCCAGCCCTCCATGAGCTCCTTGTACTCCATGAACTTCTGGAAAGCGTATGACTTCTCCTTCATAAAATATACTCATATGTATCTAGTGTAGTCATCAATCAAGACCAGCATGTACCTGCTACCTCCGAAACTGGCGGTGATGGTGGGTCTCATCAGATCACTATGGATGCATTCCAACGGTGTTTTGCTCTTGGTCTATGACTTGTCAAATGGAAGACGTTGAGCCTTAAAATATTGACATCTTGCACATATATGACCGTCGTTGTAGGATGACAGACTAGACAAACCTTTCACAATGCTCTTTGCTGTCATAGCCTTCAACTTGTCCATCCTAACATGCTCCAACCTCTCATGCCAGATAACAACATTGTCATTTAACCTCATCCGATCAATATGAGAACTTATCGATAGCACGAACAAGTCCTTCACCCTTCTTCCAACATGAGTAACGTAAGCATTCACCGCTGACATATTTCGGAAAAATTTCACTTCTATCAGGCCGAAAATAACGTAATACCCAACGTCCACAGCATCGGTCACCGAGAAGAGGTTCTTCTTTATTCCCGACACATGATAAACACTTCTCAAAGTGAGTGAACCCTTATCACTGTCTAAAGAAACCACGCCCTCCTACTCGATTGCATGATCAGTGTCATCAGCAGTAATAATAACATCATTACCTGAGTATGCCTATAGAGAAGAGTACTTTGACTCGTCCTCATTGAGATGATGACCACACCCTAAGTCCACGATCTAGTCCTCCTGATAGTTGATGGTGGACAATGCACGAACACATGTGCCCGTCATGAAAGCATTCCCCCATCTACCTTTCTCAGCTCTAGATTCAACTTCTTCCTTTCCTGCAGCGTGCCCTGGCTGAAGATTGACCATGCAGTCTTTCTTGAGGTGACCAGACTTGTTGCACTTATAGTACCTTGGACCTTTCTCCTTCCATCCATCCTGCTTAGGAGCAAAACTCCTCTCTTGCTGATATGAGGTTGAAGGACCATCGCTAGTAGATGGCTTCTTTTTCTTGTCTCATCTCTTCTTCTTCCCTGAGTAGAGAACCTCAGCTTCTCCCTCTGAGATTTATACCCCAGTCATCTGCCTTATCAAGTTCTCCTACGAAGCCAACAAATTTTCTAGCTCGAGCAAAGATGGTTGATTGGCTCAGTCTTGCACAGAAGTAACAAAAACCACATACTCCTTCCGTAGACCAAGAATGATGTGCCTCTTCAGCTTTGCCACTAAAATGGGCTCATCTGGGTCCAATGTCAAAATCTCAGCGCAAGGGTTCTTCATCTACAAGAAGAAAGATGATATGGACAGTTCTCCGTCAGTGGCTTTCGCCAACTCATTCTTCAAAAATTATAGTCGCGCTACATTCTGTTGGAATCAATTAAAGTGGATACAAACACAAGAATGAGGCCAAATAACTCTACTATTAATAATAAGATATTACAACAGCAATAACAAAGAACTCGTCTCAAAAATTACAACTTCACACAATACATTACCCACACTTGAGTATTGCAAACTCCACACTTCTTAAACTCCTCTCCTGCTAGAGTTCGCCAAGGAGTTTCTACTAAAAACCCCATGTTCGCAAGCCTTTTCAGTCCGACAAAGGTGTTGTCCGGAAGAAGCTATCCGCTAGAACTGCTATCCGCACATAAATTGTTCGCAAGAACTGTTCGGAACTTAAAAGTTGCAGTCCGACAACTTTGCATGCAACTTCCTATTCGCCAATAGGAGACAACCACCTATTGCGATGCTTTGTTTTTTCTTGTTCGGAGAAAATAAGCAGCAACATTGCTCAAAATTGTTGTACTGTTGTAGGCAATTACTTGTCGCTAGAGTTCGCAAAAATAAGTCATTGTTGCGGGAAGGAGTTCGCTGAAATTTCTATTCGCAAAAAATTAACCGCAACCCATTCTTAATTGTTTCCCTGTTCCCGCTCAATTCCTTGCAAGGCTTCCGCTCTCCCATGCACTGCTCAAATCCATGCCAATTTATAAACTTCTCAAACAAATAATAGGCAGTCACGTGTCTCCTTTGTTTAACACCACCATCAATGCTTGAGTGGTGTGAGAAGTAGCGAACAAACGACTAAAAAATGTGAAAGTAGCGAACAAACGACTAGAAAACAAGCCGGAACTTTGAATAATTAAAAGTTTTTATTATTCAAAAAGATATCATTTACAAAGGTATGACCTCCCTTTTATAGAATGGAGGAGAGAGGAGAGAGTACAAACTAACAATGTGGGACTAAAGCTATACAAAAATCTGGGCAGCTAGAACAACAGACCGAAACAGGCCGCGTGGTTAGACAATGTTCTAACCGCTCGGCAATACCAGAAGCAAGAGAGAGATGCGGTATGAGACCGCTAGACCGCCCGATTTCCAAGCTGCCGGAGATAAACCGCCAGACCGCCGGAATATAAACAACAATAACCTGGATATCAAACCGCTGGAGAGTAACCGCCAGACCGCGCGGTCTACAACCCTTCAGGCTCAAACCGCCAGACCGCCCGGTCTCATACTCCAACACTCCCCCTCAAGCTGGATCATAGATATCAATCATGCCCAGGTTGTCACAAATGTGGAAGAAGGAAGTAGAAACCGGCTTGGTGAAGATATCTATCAACTCTTTGTCGGAGGTAACGAATGGAGTACAAATCTGTCTCTTCAAGACCTCTTCTCGGATGAAATGGCAGTCGACTTCTATATGTTTCGTTCTCTCATGAAAGAAAGGATTTTTGGAAATGTATATAGTGGCCATATTGTCACAGAACATAGGCAGAGGATAGTCCTAGACCTCTCCTAGGTCAAGCATGAGAACCCGCAACCATTTTAACTCACACGTGGTTGACGTCATACTCCGGTATTCGGCTTCTGCACTGGACCTTGAGACAACAGACTGCTTCTTGCTCTTCCAGCTCACAAGATTACCTCCAACAAATGTGCAAAAACCTGATGTAGATTTACGGTCACCTTTATCATCCGCATAGCTTGAGTCTGAGTAGGCTTCAACTCTCAGATGACCATGCTTCTGAAAGAGTAGCCCTTTTCCCGGTGCTGCATGAACTGACTGACCTTGCCTACAGCATAGGCGATGTCGGGTCTGGTCACCGTGAGATAAATGAGTTTGCCCACCAGACGTCTATACCTCGTGGCATCATATATAAGAGGTGAGTCATCTGTCCATGTTTTGTCCTCTCTAGTGGCCATGGGATACCGGGCCGGTTTGGCACCGGTCAATCCTGCCTCTTGTAGAAGATAAAGAGCATACTTCCGTTGGGAGAGAACCAACGAGTCGGGCTTCCGAGAGATTTCTATCCCCAAAAAATATTTCGGGGAGCCCATATCCTTCGTGACTAGCTGTTGACGGAGGTGTTTCTTTGTCAAGTCCACCCTAGCCTGGTCATCGCCGGTAAGAAGAATATCATCCACATATACCGCCAAAACCACAAGGCCCGATGCGGTTTTGCGAATAAATAATGAGTGATCGGCCGAACTTCTTGTAAAGCCAATGACAGCCACAATGCCACTAGACTTGTCAAACCATGCCTGAGGGCTCTGTTTTAGGCCGTAGATGGCCTTCTTCAACTGGCATACTCGTGTCTCCCCCTGAGCAACATACCCAGGAGGTTGCTCCATGTAGACGTCCTCCTGAAGATCCCCATAGAGAAAGGCATTCTTGACATAGAGCTGGGAAATAGCCAACTCCCTGTTGACGGCCACAGAAAGAAGAACCCGGATGGTGCTGAGGCGAGCAACCGGGGAGAAAGTATCAAAATAGTCAACTCCATAAGTCTGAGAAAAGCCTTTGGCCATTAGTCGGGCTTTGTAACGATCCACAGTGCCGTCTGGGCGAAATTTCACAACAAACACCCAGCGACAGCCAACCACATCAGTACCTACCGTAGGAGGAACAAGGGTCTAGGTACCCCTTTCAATAAGAGTGGCGATTTCCTCATCCATGGCAGATTTCCAATGAGGAATAATAAAAGCCTCTTGGTAAGTGCGGTGAGTGGTAATAGCCGAGATAACCAAAGCAAAGCACCTGCGAGAAGGAGTAAGCTGATCATAGGAAACAACAGCCGCAAGCGGGTGTTGGGTACACGCCTGCACCCCTTTGCGAAGAGCAATGGGAAGATCAAGGTCGTCTCGTGCCTCAGGGACCGGAGCATCCATGGCGGAGAAAGCTGGCCCGGGACTAGAGAGAGACGGCTGCGGAGAAGAAGGAAGGGGTATAATAGAGAGAGGAGGAGACGGAGGAGGAGATGATATAAGAGGGGAGACGTCGATATGCGTGGAAGGAACACAGAGAGATGGTGGAGAGTCAGAGACAGCAGGAGGAAGCGGGGATTGAGAAGAAAAGTAGGATTCATTTTCGAAGAAGGTGACGTCCGCGGAAACAAACTGTTTGCGCAGAACGGGGTCAAAGCAACAATAGCCTTTTTGAGTGGTCGAGTACCCCAAAAAGACACATTTTGTGGAACGGGAGGAAAGCTTGTCACGGGTAGCAGACGGAGCATGTACAAAAGCCGTACACCCAAAGATACGGAGAGGAAGAGGAAAGTGTTCCTTGCCCGAGTAGAGAATGGAGAAGGGGGTTTTGTCGTGGAGAGCTGAAGAGGGAATGCGATTGATGAGATAGCAGGCAAGAAGAACAGCATTGCCCCAGTAGGAGCGAGGCACCTGCATCTGCGTCATTAGAGTGCGAGCGATATCGAGGAGATGACGGTTTTTACGCTCCGCCACCCCATTTTGCTGGGAGGTCTAAACACAGCTGGTCTGATGAATAAGTCCATGCTGCATACAAAAAGACGAAAACTCATGACTGAGATATTCTTTAGCATTATCAGAGCGTAGTACTTTAATAGAAATAACAAACTGAGTTTTAATCATATTATAAAATAATTGTCATACAGATAAGAGTTCAGAGCGATCTTTTAATAGATACACCCAGGTACATCTAGAGAAATCATCAATAAAAGTTACAAAGTAAGAACTACCCCGACCAACGGTGAGAGTAGGAGCAGGACCCCAGACATCAGAATGAATGAGATCAAAAGGGCGGGAGGAACCACGACCTTGCTTCGGCGGGAAGGAGGAGCGGTAATGTTTGCCAAGCTGACATGCATCACAGTTGAGTGGAGGACTGGTCTGAGGTAAGTGGGGAAGAAGCTAACGAAGAATCCGAGGAGGAGGATATCCAAGGCGAAGATGCCATTAAAGCAGATCGGTAGATGAGGAAGAGAAGGCGGACAGAGCGAAAATATTGTCGAGGAAGTAGAGGCCGCCGCTCTCAGTCCCAGTAGCAATCGTCCGTTGGGTCCTCGGGTCCTGAAAACAACAAAAAGTAGGAGTAAATAATACAGAGAACTTAAGTTGCTTGCATAAAGTAGTAATTGATAGCAAATTGCAAGGGAACTTCGGGACATAGAGAGTGTCCGCTAAGCGAAGCGACGAGATGACTTGAACCATGCCCTTCCCGTGAACCGGGGAAGGCGAACCATCCGCAACAAGAACCGGGGGTAGTTGATCATGCGTTTCTAGGAGAGAGAAACATTAAGGGTTTCTGTTCATGTGATTTGTAGCACCGGAGTCAATCAGCCATTTATCTTGGGTAACGACGTGTGCACTACCTGAGGTCGTGGCCACAGAAGCAGATGGCCGAGAGGAGGCGGAGGTTGAGGAAGAAATATCACCGGAGGGACGAAGATGAGGATGTTTCTGCCAGCAGTGGTCAACAGAGTGGCCGGTATGACCACAGTGAGAGCAGAGGAACCTTGACGGACCGCGCGTGCCAGACTGGCTGCGGCCACTATTGCCACCCCGCTGAACTTGGTGAGCATAGGAGTCCTGTGGAGGAGGGGAGGACAATATAGGACGCTGGAGCAGCAAAGTAACAGTGGCGATGCGAGCCGCGGTGGCATCCAAGGTGGGAGACTCTGCTTCTCCCAAGATCTGCTGGCGGATCATATTAAAAGACTCAGGGAGCCGTAGAAGATAACAAACAACCAGGAGTTCCTGGAAGTGTTTGTGCTGCTCGGCCAAGTCCGCGGAGAAGGGGCGATTCTGGAGGATTTCGGCGCCAAGATCCTGAACTTGCTGATAAGACGCAGCAGGAGACATGGAAGGGCGAGCGAAGAGATCCGCATAGAGAGTATAAATGCGGGATGTTTGGGCCCCCTTCGAGTAGAGAGCAGCAAGGTGAAGCCATGTGGTCTTGATCGTCTCATCATGGCGTATGACAGGAAGGCATTCATCGGAGAGGCTGTTAGCTAACCAAGTGCGGACAAGCGCATCACTGGCATCCCAGTCATCAAATTGATCAGAGTCTGGAGGAGGAGGGTCATCGGTGAGGTGATGACGCTTGCGCTGAGAGCGAAGGAGAAAGGTGAAAGAAACGCTCCAATCTGGATAGTTGGAGCCAACAAGTTTAGAAACCGTGCCAAGGTTTCCAGAGGGAGTAGGAGGCGGAGCCGGAGTGTCGATAGGAGTGGTGGTAGTTGAGGTTTCAGAAAGGGCCATAAGAGAAATCAACGAGAAGCCACGCGGATAGAATACAAGCCGTGCGGATTGGAAGAAGAAGAGCTGCAGCGGTCACGATGTCAAACACCAGCGGCCAGAGAAGCCACGACCAAGCCGCAGATCCAAGCAGGGAAAGAAGTCGAACGGCTAGAAGATAGCCCGCGCGAACAGAAGTGAAGAACAAACAAGGCGAATAAGGTAGCAAGTCGCGGCTGTCGAAGTATGAGACCGGGCGGTCTGGCGGTTTGAGCCTGGCAGGTTGTAGACCGGGCGGTCTGGCGGTTTGTGTCCGGCGGGTTGATATCCATACTGTTGCTGTGGTGTCTCGCGGTCTGACGGTTCATCTCCGGCGGGTTGGAAACCGGGCGGTCTAGCGGTCTCCAACCGCATCTCTCTCCTACTTCTGGTATTGCCGGGCGGTTAGAATATTGTCTAACCGCGCGGCCTGTTCCGGTCTGTTATTCTAGCCGCTCGGAACTGTTGTATAGCTTTAGTCCCACATTGTTAGTTTGTATTCTATCCTCTCTCCTCCATTCTATAAAAGGGAGGCCATACCTTTGTAAATGATATCTTTTTGGATAATAAAAATTTCAATTATTCAAAGTTCTGGCTTGTTTTCTAGTCGTTTGTTCGCTACTCTAGTTGTTGGTTCGCTACTTTTAACATGGTATCAGAGGACTCGATCTTCTCCTGCTGATTCTCTGCGCACTGTCCGAGCGGTTTGTCCCTTCTTCTCGCGACCTGTTCTCGCGGCCTGTCTCTTCCGCCTGCTTGCGCCCTGTCCTGCCTATCGGTCACAGCGACCTGTTACTTTGATCGCTGCGATCTGCTTCCTTTTTCGCCTTGTTTGTTCCTCCCTTCTGTTCGAGCGGACTATCTTCTAACCGTTCGACTTCTTTCCCTTCTTGGATCTGCGGCTTGGTCGTGGCTTCTCTGGCCGCTGGTGTCTAACATCGTGACCGCCGCAACCCCTCTTCTTCCTATCCGCACGGCTTGTCTTTTAACCACGCGGCTTCTCGTTATTTTTCTCCTATGGCACTTTCTGAAACCTCCACTACCACTACTCCTATCGCCACTCCGGCTCCGCATCCTATTTCCTCTGGCAACCTTGGCACGGTTTCTAAACTTGTTGGCTCCAACTATCCGGATTGGAGTGTTTCTTTCACCTTTCTTCTTCGCTCTCAGCGCAAAGGTCATCATCTCACCGATGACCCTCCTCCTCCAGACTCTGCTGAATTTGATGACTGGGATGCCAGTGATGCGCTTGTCCGCACGTGGTTGGCTAACAGCCTCTCTGATGAATGTCTTCCTGTCATACGCCATGATGAGACGGTTAAGACCGCGTGGCTTCACCTTGCTGCTCTCTACTCGAAGGGGGGTCAGACATCCCGCATTTATACTCTCTATGCGGATCTCTTCGCTCGCCCTTCCATGTCTCCTACTGCGGCTTATCAGCAAGTTCAGGCTCTTGGAGCTGAAATCCTCCAGAATCGCCCTTTCTCCGCGGACTTGGCCGAGCAGCACAAACACTTCCAGGAACTCCTGGTTGTTTGTTATCTTCTACGACTCCCTGAGTCATTTGATATGATCCGCCAGCAGATCTTGGGCGAAGCAGAATCTCCCACCTTGGATGCCACCGCAGCTCGCATCGCCGCTGTCACTTCTCTGCTCCAACGTCCTCTGTTGTCCTCCCCTCCTCCACAGGACTCCTATGCTCACCAGGCTCAGTGGGGTGGCAATAGTGGCCGCAGCCAGTCTGGCACGCACGGTCCGTCAAGGTTTCTCTGCTCTCACTGTGGTCGTACCGGCCACTCTGTTGACCGCTGCTGGCAGAAACATCCACATCTTCGTCCTTCCGGTGATACTTCTTCCTCTACCTCCGCCTCCTCTCGGCCATCTGCTTCTGTGGCCACGACCTCAGGTAGTGCTCACGTCGTTACCCAAGGTAAATGGCTGATTGACTCTGGTGCTACAAATCACATGACCGGAAACCCTCATTGCTTCTCTCTCCTAGAGACGCATGATCGGTTACCCCCGGTTCTTGTTGCGGATGGTTCCCCTTCCCTGGTTCACGGGACGGGCATGGTTCAAGTCACCCCGTCACTTCGCTTAGTGGACACTCTCTATGTCCCTAAGTTCCCTTGCAATTTGCTCTCGGTTACTACTTTATGCAAGCAACTTCAGTGCTCGGTATTATTTACTCCTACTTCTTGTTGTTTTCAGGACCGAGGACCAACGGACGATTGCTACTGGGACTGAGAGTGGCGGTCTCTACTTCCTCGACAATGCTTCCGCTCTGTCCGCCTTCTCTTCCACGTCTACTGATCTGCTTCAATGGCATCTTCGCCTTGGACATCCTCCTCCTCGGATTCTTCGTCAGCTTCTTCCCCACTTACCTCCGACCAGTCCTCCGCTCAACTGTGATGCGTGTCAGCTTGGCAAACATCACCGCTCCTCCTTCCCGCCGAAGCAAGGTCGTGGTTCCTCCCGCCCTTTTGATCTCATTCATTCTGATGTCTGGGGTCCTGCTCCTACTCTCACCGTTGGTCTGGGTAGTTCTTATTTTGTAACTTTTATTGATAATTTCTCTAGATGTACCTGGGTGTATCTTTTAAAGGATCGCTCTGAACTATTATCTGTATGGCAATCTTTTTATTATATGATTCAAACTCAGTTTTCTTTATCTATTAAAGTGCTGCGCTCCGATAATGCAAAAGAATATCTTAGTCATGAGTTTTCTTTGTTTTGTATGCAACATGGCCTTATTCATCAGACCAGCTGTGTTTACACCTCCCAACAAAATGGGGTGGCGGAGCGTAAAAACCATCACCTCCTTGATATCGCTCGCACTCTAATGACGCAGATGCAGGTGCCTCGCTCCTACTGGGGCTATGCTGTGCTTCTTGCCTGCTATCTCATCAATCGCATTCCCTCTTCGGTTCTCCACGGCAAGACCCCCTTCTCCATTCTCTACCCGGGCAAGGAACCCTTTCATCTTCCTCTCCGTATCTTTGGGTGTACGGCCTTTGTGCATGCCCCGTCGGCTACCCGTGACAAGCTTTCCCCTCGTTCCACAAAATGTGTCTTTTTGGGATATTCGACCACTCAAAAAGGCTATTGTTGCTTTGACCCCGTTCTGCGCAAACAGTTTGTTTCCGCGGACGTCACCTTCTTCGAAAATGCATCCTACTTTTCTTCGCCATCCCCGCTTCCTCCTGCGGTCTCTCACTCTCCACCATCTCTCAATAATCCTTCCATACAGCACGACGTCTCTCCTCCAATGTCCTCTCCTCCTCCGTCTCCTTCCCTCTCTATTATACCCCCACCTTCTTCTCCGCAGCCGTCTCTCTCTAGTCCCGGGCCAGCTTTCTCCGCCACGAACGCTCCGGTCCCTGAAGCACGAGACGACCTGGATCTTCCCATTGCTCTTCGTAAAGGGGTGCGGGCGTGTACCCAACACCCGCTTGCGACTGTTGTTTCCTATGATCGGCTTACTCCCTCTCGCAGGTGTTTTGCTTTGGCTATCTCGGCTACTACAACTCCCCGCACTTACCAAGAGGCTCTTGTTATTCCTCATTGGAAATCTGCCATGGATGAGGAAATCGCCACTCTTAATGAAAGGGGTACCTGGACCCTTGTTCCTCCTCCGATCGGTACTGATGTGGTTGGCTGCCGCTGGGTGTTCGTTGTGAAGTTTCGCCCCGACGCCACTGTGGATCGTTACAAAGCCCGGCTGGTGGCGAAAGGCTTTACTCAGACCTATGGAGTTGACTGTTGAAACCGGAAAACCGGTCTCTGTGGAGTTCACCCTTGGGGAAGGGGTGGCTGCGCACCTACTTCACTCCTGCAAGAAAATGACAAAGAAAAGAGAGGAAACAAGTACTAGACCAAGGGCCCGGCGTGGAGGTCCCACCACACACCCGGAAGATCTTAGAGCGCTTCCCCTCCTTAGCCAAATGCCGGGCTAAGGTACCCCAGAAAGCGCTAGTAGGCCGGAGAATTAGTAAGCATCCCTTCTGAGGTACCCCTAAACGATGGCCTGCCAATATACAACCTTCACTGTTTTCGAGGACTGCAAGCAGACCAAAAAGGGGCTACGTAGTAAAAGTATGCCATGGCCGAGATGCGAGCTGGACCTGAGGGGGCACTCGCTCGGCAGGGGGCCCGACTCGCCTCGCCCTGGGGCCTAGGCGGGCACGTACTCGGCGGACTGCGCTCGACTATCGGGAGCTCGGCTTGACTACCGCCGAGCTCGGATTCGGCACGGCGATCGCTGAGCTCCAACAGAAACTGAGCCCGGCACGGGGATCGTCGAGCTTGGCTCGACTACCGTCGAGCCCTGTTCCCGCACCCGAGCTCGGTCTCGGCATGCCGGGCTTCGTTCGGCCGTCGTCGAGCTTGGCTCGACTATTGCCGAGCTCGGGCTCGGCATGTTGGGCCCACATTGGTCTGAGCCGGCCGGTTCAACTCCTGTCGACCACTCGCGGGATACGGGGTTGTACATTGACTACTTTGACACTTTCTCCCCGGTTGCTCGCCTCAGCACCATCCGGGTTCTTCTTTCAGTGGCCGTCAACAGGGAGTGGGCTATTTCCCAGCTTGATGTCAAGAATGCTTTTCTCTATGGGGATCTTCAGGAGGATGTCTATATGGAGCAACCTCCTGGGTATGTTGCTCAGGGGGAGACACGAGTATGCCAGTTGAAGAAGGCCATCTACGGCCTAAAACAAAGCCCTCGGGCATGGTTCGACAAGTTTAGTGGCATTGTGGCTGCCATTGGCTTTACGAGAAGTTCAGCCGATCACTCATTGTTTATTCGCAAAACCGCATCGGGCCTTGTGGTTTTGGCGGTGTATGTGGATGATATTCTTCTTACCGGCGATGACCAGGCTGGGGTGGACTTGACAAAGAAACATCTCCGTCAACACTTAGTCACGAAGGATATGGGCTCCCCGAAATATTTTTTGGGGATAGAAATCTCTCGGAAGCCTGACTCGTTGGTTCTCTCCCAACGGAAGTATGCTCTTGATCTTCTACAAGAGGCAGGATTGACCGGTGCCAAACCGGCCAGGTATCCCATGGCCACTGGAGAGGACAAAACGTCAACAGATGACTCACCTCTTATATCCGATGCCACCAGGTATAGACGCCTGGTGGGCAAACTCATTTATCTCACGGTGACCAGACCTGACATCGCCTATGCTGTAGGCAAGGTAAGTCAGTTCATGCAAGCTCCCAGGGAATGTCATCTTCAGTCTGCCTTGAAGATACTAGAGTATGTCAAAGCAGCACCAGGAAAAGGGCTACTCTTTCAGAAGCGTGGACATCTGAGAATTGAAGCCTACTCAGACTCAAGCTATGCGGATGATAAAGGTGATCGTAAATCTACATCGGGCTTTTGCACATTCGTTGGAGGTAATCTTGTGAGCTGGAAGAGCAAGAAGCAGTCTGTTGTCTCAAGGTCTAGTGCAGAAGCCGAATACCGGAGTATGGCGTCAACCACGTGTGAGTTAAAATGGTTGCGGGCTCTCATGCTTGATCTAGGAGAGGTCTACGACTATCCTCTGCCTATGTTCTGTGACAACAAGGCCGCTATATACATATCCAAAAATCCAGTCTTCCATGAGAGAACGAAACATATAGAGGTCGACTGCCATTTCATCCGAGAAGAGGTCTTGAAGAGACAGATTTGCACTCCGTTCGTCACCTCCGACAAAGAGTTGGCAGATATCTTCACCAAGCCGGTTTCTACTTCCTTCTTCCATATCTGTGACAACCTGGGCATGATTGATATCTATGCTCCAGCTTGAGGGGGAGTGTCGAAGTATGAGACCGGGCGGTCTGGCGGTTTGAGCCTGGCCGGTTGTAGACCGGGCGGTCTGGCGGTTTGTGTCCGGCGGGTTGATATCCAGACTGTTGCTGTGGTGTCTCGCGGTCTGACGGTTCATCTCCGGCGGGTTGGAAACCGGGCGGTCTAGCGGTCTCCAACCGCATCTCTCTCCTGTTTCTGGTATTGCCGGGCGGTTAGAATATTGTCTAACCGCGCGGCCTGTTCCGGTCTGTTATTCTAGCCGCTCGGAACTGTTGTATAGCTTTAGTAGCGAACAAACGACTAGAAAACAAGCCAGAACTTTGAATAATTGAAATTTTTATTATCCAAAAAGATATCATTTACAAAGGTATGGCCTCCCTTTTATAGAATGGAGGAGAGAGGAGAGAGTACAAACTAACAATGTGGGAATAAAGCTATATAAAAATCTGGGCGGCTAGAAATACAGACCGGAACAGGCCGCGCGGTTAGACAATGTTCTAACCGCTCGGCAATACCAGAAGCAAGAGAGAGAGATGCGGTAGGGGACCGCTAGACCGCCCGATTTCCAAGTCGCCGGAGATAAACCGCCGGACTACAAACAGGAACAGCCTGGATATCAAACCGTTGGAGAGTAACCGCCAGACCGCGTGGTCTACAACCCGCCAGGCTCAAACCGCCAGACCGTCCGGTCTCATACTCCAACAAGTGATTTTCACTCCACCATTCATGCTACCGTTTCACATTTATGAAATCATATATATTATTATTATATACATGGTCCTTTATATAAATATATTTATCAGAACTTTGACTACGGTCAAAACACCACAAGTAGCGCCAACAATCTTCCCCTTAAACACGACAGTGCATGTCGAGTTTGCTCTTGCACTTCAAAAACGTCTCAGTCTTTAACGCCTTTGTGAAGATGTCGGCAATCTGCTCTCATGTGGGGCAATAAACCAACTCCACCACCTTCTGATGTATCTGCTCTCGAAAAAAGCGATACTTCGTTTCAATATGCTTGTTGTGCCCATGCAACACTGGATTCTTTACTAGCTGAATTGCAGACATGCTGTCAACATACACAGTTATGGGAACCGCTTGTGAATGGTGTAACTCCTGCAGGAGATTTCTCAACAAATACACTGACACGCACAAGCAGCAATTGCAATGTATTCAACTTCGCAGGTAAATAGAGCAATCGTTGTCTGCTTCTTCGAGCTCCACAAAAACACAGCTGTTCCCACATGAAATGCATATTCGGAAGTACTCTTCCGATCATTCACATCTCCTCCGCAGTCACTGTCGGAGTACCCGACCAGCTTCAATTTTTCTGCAATAGAGTACATTAAGCCATGTTCTCTTGCCCAATTCACATACCTTAAGATCCGCTTCGCTGTCATGAAGTGATCTTGTTTTGACTCCTCCATGTATCTACTAACAACTCCAACAGCATGCATGATATCCAGCATAGTGAAAGTCAGGTATCGTAGACTTTCAACTAAACTCTTGAATAATGTAGAGTCAACTGCTTCCTCCTTTGAATCCTACTCAGCTTTATCCCTAGATCTGAAGGAGTAGAGTTAGCCTTGTTATTATCCATCCAGAACTTCTTCAGAATCTCCTTCGCATACTTCTTCTGTGAAATGAAGATCCCATCTCGAGTATTATAACTCTACTATTAATAATAAGAGATTACAACAACAAAGACAACTCGTCTCGAAAATTATAACTCCACACAACACATTACCCACACTTGAGTATTACAAAATCCACACTTCTTAACGGACTCTCATGCTAGAGTTCGCCAAGGAGTTTCTACTAAAAAAAAACCTGTCCACAAGCCTTTTTAGTCAGCAAAAGGTGCTGTCCGGAAGAAGCTATCCGCTAGAACTGCTATCCGCAAGGAATGCCGGAGCTGCTAACCGCACAAAAATAGTTCGCAACTTAAAAGTTGCAGTCCGCCAACTTTGCATGCAACTTCCTATTCGTCAATAGGAGACCACCACCTATTGCGCTGCTTTGTTTTTCATGTTCACAAAAAATAAGTCGTAACGTTGCTCAAAATTGCGCACTGCTTTAGGCAATTATTTGGCGTTAGAGTTCGCAAAAATAAGTCGTTGTTGCTGTAAGGAGTTCGTTGAAATTTCTGTTCGCAGAAAATTAACCGTAACCCCTTCTTAATTGCTTCCCTGTTCCCGCTCAATTCCTTGCAAGGCTTCCACTCTCCCTGTAGATCTCCTCCAACCTTCTTATCCTAGGTTGAGGACTTTCAGAGCTTCTCCTACTAGTGCTTGCTCCAACAGAACTGCTTCTGTTGATGCTTACTTCACTAGAGTAGGGAGTAGAAGCTCCCTCTGAATCTCTGCTCGGTGGTGACGGTGGTTCAGCTCAACCATTCTCAGCTTCAGTGTTATGACCACCTTCATCATCATCGTCATAGAACATTCCTTTGATGCTTCTCTCATTTTCATCCCAACTCTAACAGTTATCTTTTTCAAACAACACGTCTCTAGAGATGATTGCCTTTTTCATTACAAGATTGTATAACTTATAAGCTTTACTCATCGGAGCGTAGCCTACAAATATACACTTCTCACTCTTGTCATCAAACTTCTTCCTCTTCTGATCAGGGATGTGAGCATAAGCCACACACCCAAACACCCTCAAGTGTTGAACACTAGGCTTCCATCCACTCCATGCCTCATATGGAGTCTTGAACTTCACACTCTTCATCAAATATCTGTTTAGCAAGTACACATCACATTGTACTACTTCAGCCCAGAACATCTTCGGCAACTTCTTGCCCTTTACCATACTCCTTGCCATGTTCTGAATCGTCAAGATCTTTCTTTCAGCAACTCCGTTCTGCTGAGGCGAGTATGCTGCAGTCAATGGATGAGTAATTTCATGCTCTTTGCAGAACGAATTAAACAACTTTAAGGTGTACTCCCCACCTCGATCAGCTCTAAGTACCTTTAGATATTGTCCACTCTCCTTCTATGCCATTGCCTTGAACTCCTTGAACTTGTCAAGGGCCTCAGACTTCTCCTTTAAGAAGTAAACCCAACACTTTTGACTAAAGTCATCTGTGAAGGTTATGTAGTATTTGCTTCCACCAACGGAGACAATATCAGACGGACCAGCAATATCTGAATGAACCAGTTCAAGTCGTTTCCTTGCTCTTCGAGACTTGCCACCTTGAAATATCTTTCGCTTTTGCTTTCCCTTCATGCAAGCTTCACAGATCTTCAGTGATGGTAAAATCTTAAGCAAACCTTCTACCATCTTCGTATGTGACAGAAACATCAGACCACTGAAGCCTAAGTGACCCATCCTGTGATGCCACAGTCAAGCCTCTGATTCATATTCAGTTCTTGCTAGGCATGTCTTTTGCTCGGCATCCATCTTCAACGTAAATAGACGATTCGTCGTCATTTTTACTTTCACCGCCTCTTTTCTTTGATGGTTCTGCATAGAATATGAACCATCCTTCAACTTACTGCAATAGCCTTTATCCACTAACTGTTCAAAGATTAGGATGTTACTCTTCAAGCCTGGGACATAGAACACATCACTGAGATGCACCTTCTCGCCATTGAGTGTGTCACAACCCGCATTTTCTTAGAATTAAAATACTATCAGGGTGAGAGAAAATGCGTGATTGTGATGTCACGTCGTACATGGAACAACTGCAGACGTTTAGGCAATCATATCCTTTCGCTTATTTTATAAAAAGATACATGAATTATGTTTTAAAACATATGTTATATTTTATAGATTTTACTGACCGTGTCTCTCGGTCTGGTGGATCAACTAGTCCACGAGTGAGAAATTATGAGTTTACACAGTGGAAAAATCACTTAGTTAAATTCATTTATAATCCTACATGAGTGTGGAGACTCGGCAAAGTATGCAAGGTAGACGTGACCTCTAAATTTAATATAAGTAAAAAGGTAGTTTTTATGGCTCTTAAAATAGAATGAATTTAAGTTAAATTAGATGCTAAGTAACTAAGCTAGAATGCAGCTTTTATATTTTAAAAATACCTAACATGCATCCTAACATAAATCCTTCTCAGAGAGCAAGTGCGTAACTAACAGCAGTAAAACTAGCAAGTAGTCAAACATCAGAAACTAATATTATGTTCGTCAACAAACTAACACGAATTCATATGATAGAAGTCTAATCTGGAATAAAGAAACAACTACCTCACTGAACTGAGGTGGAAAACAAGCAACAGCAACTAGCCACGGCTTTGAAAAACCACGAACTATATCAGTCACACCTGCTACTGCCCTGAACCTGAGGTATTCAAAAAAAAAGAACACCTCAGTAACAAGTAGTAGTAAAAGTAACCAAGCAGCAATGTCAAACCTTCAAGTAGACGGGAACCAAGCGAGCAAACTAACAGTAAAAATCAGTATTTGTGGACAAAAAACAACAGAGAAGTAAAACTAGTTATGCAGTTATAATCAAGCGATCTCAGTACCAAACACCAAAAAGTTGTATATTTATCTATATCTTATCAGATATCATGTTACAATTCATATTTAAATGAGACTGATCAGCTCAAGAAGGACATCAAAATACCGGACAAGCCTGGGTGTATGATCCACAAACACGAGAGGTACTATGCCGGGGGAGTAACTACGACGCGCACAAACCTAACAATCATGACACTATGCCGAGGGAGTAACCCCAACGCGCACAACCCAACAAATCTTTTATTTATCTTTATGAGCATCACATTGTAAATTTCTAAGTTATGCAGTCGGTAATAGACTTAAACCAAAATCGTGACCCGCGATCGACGCGACGACACAAAATAGCCCGGCAAGACTCACATGCTTTCACGACGATGATTTCCAAGTCAAACGGTGTACGCCAAGACATTCATAATACTTACGATGCTAACTATGAAACAAGTATTTACGTGGTCGAAATGACGCGACGATCCAAACGACACGACGGAGAAACGACTCGACTAACAAACGACATGTCAAACAAATGACACTACGAACACAGGCTAATGAAATGAACTAATACTCGACGAAATAGACTTACTAAATACCTAACAATTAGAGGTAAACACAAAGGAAGAAAAGCAAGAAAGACCACCACTTGTCTCGATTTTTCCCGGAATCGTCCTCCGAATCACTCCACCTCACAGATCGGTAAAAGCGAAGGCGCGGGAAGGCGAAACCTACGAAGATTTGGCCAAAATGACGGTTATGGCCGAAAATCCTAACGTTAAAAAGTCCATAAAATGGACAAATCTTATCGCGCACACGTAGCTCTCGTCGAGAGCTTTTCGGATCTATGCTCAGGCAAAAATTTCGAGCACCGGAGCTCCGGTGGTGGTGCCCGAAAGGTTTCCGAAAAGGACGAATTGTTCTAGCTCGGCGGAAGGAAAAGGGAGACCGAAGGGAAGGTGAGTCACGGCTTCTTCAAGTTTCTGTTTTGTATATATATAATAATATAATATAATAATAATAATAAAGATTAGTACAAATGCTAAATTCAACGAAAGAAGGGGAGGGTTTCGACGAAATTCGACGGATGAAGGAAGATGATTTCAACGAATTCATACTCTTTTATAACGATAAGATTATTATTAATAATATTAGTATCGGAAATATTAATAGTAATAATATATAAATATTATATTACTATAAAGGGTTGAAGGCACACCGATTAAAACGAAATTCGCACCCTAGGTAAAAGTCGATGATACGAATCCAACGGCGAAGTAAAAATCAAAATCAGACGCGCTGTTCTCGAGATATTAATTTCTAAAGTTTGCGACGAACATTAAATATACGAAACTTTGAAAATTGGTCGTGACTCCAATATTGCTCGGATCGCGACGAAACTTGACGGGCAAATTCAAAATTAATCGATTTAATTTCGTATCGTGAAATTTTATAATTTTGATGAGAATTCAAAGATTTGGTCGGCTCGACCTAACAGACGCGAAAACGCACTAATGGATACACGCCGTCAACTCCGTATTAACGCATGCAACGCTCTTACGTCATTAAGACATCACCAAGAGAATTAAAAATAATTGCCGGATAAATCAGGGACGTTACAGAGTGCAACCACTATCAACTCTTCGCCTTCTACTGAGATTTTCGAAGCATCACCAAAGCTAACCTCACCAACACTTGGTCGTTCGAGATTAGTGAATATCTCCTTCTCACCACACATGTGGTTGATGGCTCCCGTATTCAAATACCAAACTTTATTTCTTCCTCCTTCAGTACCGCTGTAAGTCAAGAACCTCATTGGATCACCACTTGTGTTTCTTGCTTCTACATAGTGGTTAGCTTCCTTTGTCCTCCTTGGTCTTCTACAGTTATAGCTCATGTGCCCAAACCTGTTACAATTGTAATATTGGACTTGGGCCATTCTACCACGACCTCTTCCTCGGTCTCTTCCACGACCTCTTCTTCGGTCTCTTCCACGACCTCTTCCTCTTCCTTCTTGCTCTCTACCTTGAGGTCGCACTACCTCTCTTTGGAAGTTCTGTTGTCTTCCTTCTCTTTTTCCTCTACCTCTACCTTGGTAGCCTCGGCCTCGCTGACCACCTCCTCTTCCTAAACTCTCTCCAATATTCAGCTGAGTCTGCAGTGCTTTCTGTAAGTCACTTGACTCTTCATCTTTTAGCATGCAATATTCATGAGCTTGCAGAGAGCTTATTAGTTCATCAATAGACATCTGAGTGAGATCCTTCGACTCTTCTATCGCCACTACTATATAATTAAACTTCTTCGACATCGTTCGCAGAAGTTTAACCATGAAACTAACATCATCAATCGTCTCTTCATTGCGCTTTATTTCATGTGAAAGTGTCCGCAGATGAGTCACATAATCACCAACTTTCTCAGAGTTTTGCATCTTAATAACTTCATATTCTGCTCCGAGAGATTGTAGCTTCACCTTCTTTGTCTTGTCAACACTTTGCAAGGAGCGTTGCAAGGTATTTCATGCTTCTTTAGAACTTCTAGCATCCAAAATCTTCTCAAAGGTTTCTTTGTCAACCCCTTGATATAACGAGAATAAAGTTTTCTTGTCTTTTTTCCTTGCATCTCTTAGTGTTGTTCTCTGTATGTTAGTCAATGCTGCCTCTGGTTTAGTAGTTTGCTCTTCATATCTATCTTCCACTATCTCTCATAGTTCCTTTAAGGCTAGGAGCACTCTCATCTAGATGCTCCAGTTTTCATAGTTAATTTTCGTCAACTTGGGAACTTGACCCGACATAGCATTCACCATCTCCATTGCTCCAAGACCACAACTCTTCGGAGTGTCTTCCAAGGTTCGTAACCTGACTCTGATGCCACTGTTGGAAGCGATTAAAGTGGACACAAGCACAAAAAGTCAAAAATGAGGTCAAAAGACTCTATTATTAATAGTAAGAGATTACAACACATTCTTCTTGTTGAACAACTCGTCAAGGGAAGTCCAAATCTCAGCAGCCGACCGACATCCAATGATGTTGTCGAAAAGATCCAGTGAGATCGTCCTCTTTAGAGTGAACTCTGCCTTAGCATTTATTCTCCTCCAAGCTCTCACCGCTTCAACATTCCCATCGGCAGCTGTCACCTCTTGCATGTTGTCTCCACCGATTACCTCCCAAAGATCCTCGCCTAGAAGATAACTCTTCATGCAAGATTTCCACTTCTTAAAGTTAGTCTGCGTCAGGAGATCAATACCAAGTCCTCTTGTGAAGCCTCCATCCATTGGTATAACACTAGTTCCTTGCCTAGAAGCACAAACAAAGTTTCGTGGTTGATCACTGCTCAAACATCTGTCCCTCTAATACTATGTAAAAAATTTCTAGAAGCGAGAAAGGTCGCAGGAACACTCAACCATACCAAGCTCAAATAAACCAGCACAATAGATGGAAAAAGAAACTTATATTATCAATCTTCATTATAATACAAGGTATACATTCACCAATGCACCCGATGGAAACAAAAACATACAAGCAAGAGTAAACCGGGCAAACTGATAACAGTAACCGCAAAAATCGCCTATCCACAAAAGTTGTCTGTTGAAGCCGCCAAGTCGTCAAACTGCAACTTAACCGCGCGGAGTTCCCGTTATTGAATGCTGAAGAAACTTGTCCGCACCTACAAGCCGCCTGACCGCAAGGTCGCCTAGCTGCTAGAACCGCGAACAAAGCTGCTGTCGAACTGAATAGAGTCAAACCGTCAGAGGCGAACTGACTTATTTTGAACCGGGAAAACTTGTCAAAGAGAAAACTGTCTGGTCGCAAGTCGCGACCTACTTCAACCCACAGACAGTTATCTGCGTATGCTTCCCTCGAGGTGATTAGGTTATTTCTTGCATATGCTGCTCTCAAAGGCTCCACCGTCTACCAAATGGACGTGAAGTCAGCATTCCTCAACGGGAATCTAAAAGAGGAAGTATACATAGCGCAACCCCCAGGTTTTGTAAATCCTCAATTCCCTGAACATGTTTACTTTTTAAATAAAGATTCATACTGTTTAAAGCAAGCTCCCCGAGCATGATATGAGACGTTTTCTAGCTTTCTTCTTGAGAACAAGTTCACAAGAGGAAAGATAGACAAGACATTATTTCTTAGGGACGTTAAATGCAAGATTCTGCTAGTGCAAATATATGTCGATGACATAATATTTGGCTCTATGGATGACAACCTTTGCAAAACGTTTTCTAAACTTATGCAAGGGAAGTTTGAAATGAACAGTATGGGAGAGCTGAAGTATTTCTTAGGACTTCAGGTGAGCAATCTGAATATGAAATTTTCATCTCTCAGACGAAGTTCACCAAGGAGCTTCACACTCTTCATCAAACATCTGTTTATCAAGTACACATCACATTGTACTACTTCAGCCCAGAACATCTTCGACAACTTCTTGCCCTTTACCATACTCCTTGCCATATTCTGAATCGTCAAGATCTTTCTAACAGCAACTCCGTTCTGCTGAGGTGAGTATGCTGCAGTCAATGGATGAGTAATTTCATGCTCTTTGTAGAACGAATTAAACAACTTTAAGGTGTACTCCCCACCTCGATCAGCTCTAAGTACCTTTAGATATTGTCCACTCTCCTTCTATGCCATTGCCTTGAACTCCTTGAACTTGTCAAGGGCCTCAGACTTCTCCTTTAAGAAGTAAACCCAATACTTTTGACTAAAGTCATCTGTGAAGGTTATGTAGTATTTGCTTCCACCAACAGAGACAATATCAAACGGACCAGCAATATCTGAATGAACCAGTTCAAGTCGTTTCCTTGCTCTTCGAGACTTGCCACCTTAAAATATCTTTCGCTTTTGCTTTTCCTTCATGCAAGCTTCACAGATCTTTAGTGATGGTAAAATCTTAAGCAAACCTTCTACCATCTTCGTATGTGACAGAAACATCAGACCACTGAAGCCTAAGTGACCTATCCTGTGATGCCACAGTCAAGCCTCTGATTCATATTCAGTTCTTGCTAGGCATGTCTTCTGCTCGACATCCATCTTCAATGTAAATAGACGATTCGTCGTTATTTTTACTTTCACCGCCTCTTTTCTTTGATGGTTCTGCATAGAATATGAACCATCCTTCAACTGACTGCAATAGCCTTTATCCACTAACTGTTCAAAGATTAAGATGTTACTCTTCAAGCATGGGACATAGAACACATCACTGAGATGCACCTTCTCGCCATTGAGTGTGTCACAACCCGCATTTTCTTAGAATTAAAATACTATTATGGTGAGAGAAAATGCGTGATTGTGATGTCACGTCGTACATGGAACAACTACAGACGTTTAGGCAATCATATCCTTTCGCTTATTTTAAAAAAAGATACATGAATTATGTTTTAAAACATATGTTATATTTTATAGATTTTAGTGACCGTGTCTCTCGGTTTTGTGGATCAACTAGTCCACGAGTGAGAAAGCATGAGTTTACACAGTGGAAAAATCACTTAGTTAAATTCATTTATAATCCTACATGAGTGTGGAGACTCGGCAAAGTATGCAAGGTAGACGTGACCTCTAAATTTAATATAAGTAAAAAGGTAGTTTTTATGGCTCATAAAATAGAATGAATTTAAGTTAAATTAGATGCTAAGTAACTAAGCTAGAATGCAGCTTTTATATTTTTAAAATACCTAACATGCATCCTAACATAAATCCTTCTCAGAGAGCAAGTGCGTAACTAACAGCAGTAAAACTAGTGTTGCGGACTAACTCGACGCCCCAGTCGGACCGGATAATCCTGGACCGCCTTAGCTCGCGGAGCGGTCGAGCACGCACACAGTCAGTTGGAAAAGGGGGAATGAACACAGGGAGTTTTAGCGTGGAAAACCCTTCAACCGGGTAAAAAACCACGTGACCGGGTCTCTGCCGGTCAAAATCCACTATATTGATGGAGGTTACAATTTGATGGGGGAATCGGGGCGACAGGCCGCTCCCGTTACAATCTTGAAGAGGGAGAGAGTGTATGCAGCCGTTGGTGGGCAACAGACTGCCTCACCAACGGGACTTGGACGGTGGAATGCGCGGGATGCTTTAGGCGCGTGCGCTTAGAGGCGGTGTGTATTCCAGAGTCGTTGCTGCTTCCCTTGCTCGTCTTTCTCTGTTCTTGGAGTGCTTTCTTTGAGATTGAGCGCTGGTGGGGTGCCAACAGCCGATGACGGGGCCGACGGCCTATGACGAGTGTTGATATCCGCTGGCGGGTGCTGATAGCCGCTGGGGGCCACTGGAGGTCCCGGGCAGCGGCCGGTGGTTGGCTGCGAGAGGCGGCCGCTGGTTGTTGGCGACGAGGGGTGGCCGCCGGCGGAGAAGAACGGGAGAGCTCCCACCTGAGGAAGAAGAAGGGGGGGAAGCGTAGGAGAAGAAGATGATCAAATGAGGAGCCCCTGGGGTCCTTTTATAGGCTCCAGGGGGAAGTTATGGCGGGCCCCACCACTAACATAGTGGGTTAGTGGGTGGTTTTGCCCCGATCGGACGGCCGGCGGGGCCTCCCCCTTGATCGGACGGTGTGGAGGTCACCCCGAGGTGGGGCCGCCCGGACGATGCCGACGGCGAGGAGGCGGCCGGACGCGGTGGCGGCCGGCCACGGTCGAGGCCGGTCACCGGCCGCGGACGGCCATGGCCGCCGCCGGCCACGGCCGAGGCCGACCACGGCCGAGGCCGGTCAAGGCCGAGGCCATGGCCGGGGCCGACCATGGCCGGGGTCGGCCATGGCCGGGGCCATGGCCGGGGCTGGCCATGGTCGGGGCCATGGCCGGGGCTGGCCATGGTCGGGGCCATGGCCGAGGCCGGCCATGGCCGCGTCCGGCCATGGTCGGGGCCATTGCCGAGGCCGGCCATGGCCGGGGCCATGGCCGAGGCTGGCCATGGCCGAGGCCGGCCATGGCCGCGTCCGGCCATGGTCGGGGCCATAGCCGAGGCCGGCCATGGCCGGGGCCATGGCCGAGGCCGGCCATGGCCGCGTCCGGCCATGGTCGGGGCCATAGCCGAGGCCGGCCATGGCCGGGGCCATGGCCGAGGCCGGCCAAGGCCGAGGCCGGCCGTGGCCGAGGCCGGCCATGGCCGACCATGGCCGAGGCCGGCCGTGGCCGGGGCCATGGCCGAGGCCGGCCGTGGCCGGGGCCATAGCCGAGGCCGGCCATGGCCGAGGCCGGCCATGGCCGCGGTCGGCCATGGCCGAGGCCGGCCGTGGCCGGGGCCATGGCCGAGGCCGGCCGTGGCCGGGGCCATGGCCGAGGCCGGCCGTGGCCGGCCGTGGCCGGGGCCATGGCCGAGGCCGGCCGTGGCCGGGGCCATGGCCGAGGCCGGCCATGGCCGCGGCCGGCCATGGCCGGAGGGGAACCGCCGGTGGCGGTTCCTTCCCCCAAAAGTGGGGAGAAAGGGGGGCCCGCCCCCATGATCTCCATGAGAGATCATGGTGGTTAGGGGGGCCCACCCATGATCTCCATTGGTGGGGATCATGGGGGTCTCCTTTTCCTTATAAATTAAGGTGGAGCCCATCAATTACCCCCCAAATCTCTTTCAGTTGGGAGGGAAGCGAGCACGGGGAGAGATTTCTAACTCTGGTCGCGATGGTGATCGTCAGCGTGGAATTCGGGATGGCGGCGATGGCGGGCGGTTCTAAGGTACGATGGTGAGCGCCATTTTGGGAAGCGGACGTCAGGCGAGCATGCGCGGAGGCCGGCAAGGTGCAGGAGTCGGCCGTGCGTGGCCGTGCGTGCGCGGAGGCGGCCCGTGCGCGGACATGCTGTGCGCGCGGGCCGCGCGTGCCGGCCGCGCGCGCGCCGGCCGCGCGCGCGCCGGCCGCGCGCGCGCCGGCCGCGCGCACTGGCCGCGGGCGCAGGTCGCGCGCGCTGGCCGCCCGTGTGCCGGGTGCGCGTGCGCTGGCCGTGTGCACGCAGGCTGTTCATACGCGCGCGCGCAGGCTGTTCGTACGCGCGCGCAGGCTGTTCGTACGTGTGCGCGTAGGCTGTTCGTACGCGCGCGCAAGCTGTTCGTACGCGCGCGCGCAGGCTGTTCGTACGCGCGCGCGCAGGCCGCGCGCGCTGGCCGCGTGCGCAGGCTGGTCCTGGCGAGGCTATGCGTGCGCACAGGTTATGCGCGCGCGCAGGCGGTTCTTGTGCGCAGGTCGTGCGTGCGTACAGGCCGTGCGCACGTGCATGCCGTGCGCGCCTGCAAGCCGTGCGCGGTCATGGAGGAGGTTGTGCGTGTGAATAATTACGTAATTTTACCACTTTGAACTGACTAATTTTTTTGGTGCACAGGTACCGAAGCGCTCTGCTGGACCAATACGTCTACGCTCCTCTTTGACTGAAGATGGCGTGGCTATTTGGAGAACGAAGTTCGGACTTCCTCCTGACTTGGAGGTGAGGATCCCGCGTCCCGAGGAGCGGGTTCAAAATCCTCCCCGTGGTTGGCTGACTGTCTGCGAAGTGTCGCTCAGATCTGGTTTCCGTCTTCCCCCCTGCGACAAGGTGGTGGAGATTCTGAAGTTTTGCGGAGTTCCTATTTCCCAGTTTGCTCCAACCGGGGTTACTCGTATTATGGGCTTGATTGCTTTTCTTCGTGAGCACGGGGGCTCTCTTTCTCTAGACCAGTTCCGGGATTGGTGCGACGTGCGCTTTGATGGTGGTGAGCGGATCGAGGTGCGCAGCAACAAGGTTTGGCTGGAGTTTGAGTCCCGCAAAGATCGTCGTCATGGTAACACTTTGTTTGGATATGTGAAGAACTCCTGGGGTCTTCCTGAGGTGTGGAATGCGCTTCCCGATCGTTGTCGCCGTATGAAAGGGAGGGAGCGAAACTTCTCCCCTGTGCTGGGATTTTCCGAGCCTCGTGAGTTGGCTAATCGCCTCTTCAATATATATGCGTTTGTCGAAGAGAAGCGATTGTTGGGATGTGGTATTTCTGTTGGCACGGGACGGGTGGTGTCGTCTTCTCAGGGAGGGGGCCGCAAGAGAAAAGCGGTTATGGCCCCCGTTAGTGATGTTGACGTTGTGGTGGTAGCTTCTGATGTTTCAGTCCCAGAGACGCAATTACCTGTTTCCCCGGCTCCACGGGCGCTTGCTAGCGCAGCGGTTCCCCGGATGTCTTCTTCTTTGAAGGCGATGAGTGATGCAGTAAGTTGGTGCCTTACTGTTTCTTCCTTCTTCTTTTATTTTTCGTTTGAAGACGGCTAATTGCGTGTTTTCCTTTTGCAGATCGAGACTCAGGCACAGATAGCGGTCACCTGGAACGATCATTACGTGAGCCTGAAGGATGGATATCTCGCTTTGTAGGAGAAGCTTCGACTGTCGATGGGCTCACTCTCTTCTCTCAAGGAAGAACATGACTGGGACATCGCGCAGTATCATCGAGTTGGGTCAGAGCTGAAGTCCGAGCTAGAAGACGTGCGTGCTTCCTTGTACGTGGAGAAAGCCGTGGTGGAGAGGACTGCCCAGATGTTGAAGTATGCGAGGGAGGAGATATCTGGCTTGGAGACTCAGTTGCATGCGGCGCGAGATGAGGTTTCAGGCCTTGAGACCCAGCTTTGTGCGGCGAGGGCGCAGGTAGAGGTGTTATCTTCGGATGACCATACATCAGAACTGAAGGCCGCAGGTCTTGCGGAGTACCTGGAGTCCTTGGACTATATGCGGGATCGTAGCCTGATCGCGGAGGAGGTTCGTGATGACATTTGGTCCAAGAAAGTAGAGCCTCAGATGGATGACATACGCTAGTTAGCGCTTCGTCGTGGTGTTTCGAAGGCCTTTTGCTTCATAGGGAAGCATCTTGGGTGTGATACTTCCAGTTTCAGCTTTGCGGATGTTTCAGATGATGAGCGTTCTAGCTCGGATGCTGATGATGAGTAGTTGTAGTGCTTATCTGCTGTTGCATGTCTCGTCCTTTTATTTGTAGTCATTTGCTTCTATTATAGCTTTTGAGATTGTCGCCGTTAGGGCTCCAATTCATTGTTTTCTATGATAGCCTTACTTGTATGTCGTTGTCATGTGTTTTGCACAGATGCCTTTTGTCACGAGATGGTTGTTGGTGGGAGTTGATCTTTGTCATGGTGTATTAGTATGGGAGTGATCCGTGGCTTAGTGCGTGGGCCTAGCTCGCGGCCTAGTTTGTATGAGAGCTTCTTCGTGATGGGGGCAAGTCCTCATGGTGTTGGATGGAACTGGTCCACGGCTTATCGCGCGAGACGGGCTCGCGGCTTCTTCGTGAGGGGGCAGGCCCCCACGGTGTTGCGTGGAACAGGTCCACGGCTTTTCACGCGAGACGGTCTCGCGGCTTCTTCGTGAGGGGGGCAGGCCCCCACGGTGTTGCGTGGAACAGGTCCACGGCTTTTCGCGCGAGACAGGCTCGCGGCTTCTTCGTGAGGGGGGCAGGCCCCCACGGTGTTGCGTGGAACAGGTCCACGGCTTTTCGCGCAAGACAGGCTCGCGGCTTCTTCGTGAGGGGGGCAGGCCCCCACGGTGTTGCGTGGAACAGGTCCACGGCTTTTCGCGCGAGACAGGCTCGCGGCTTCTTCGTGAGGGGGGCAGGCCCCCACGGTGTTGTGTGGAACAGGTCCACGGCTTTTCGCGCGAGACGGGCTCGCGGCTTCTTCGTGAGGTGGGCAGGCCCCCACGGTGTTGCGTGGAACAGGTCCACGGCTTTTCGCGCGAGACGGGCTCGCGGCTTCTTCGTGAGGGGGGCAGGCCCCCACGGTGTTGCGTGGAACAGGTCCACGGCTTTTAGCGCGAGACAGGCTCGCGGCTTCTTCGTGAGGGGGGCAGGCCCCCACGGTGTTGCGTGGAACAGGTCCACAGATTTTCGCGCAAGACAGGCTCGCGGCTTCTTCGTGAGGGGGGCAGGCCCCCACGGTGTTGCGTGGAACAGGTCCACGGCTTTTCGCGCGAGACGGGCTCGCGGCTTCTTCATGAGGGGGGCAGGCCCCCACGGTGTTGCGTGGAACAGGTCCACGGCTTTTCGCGCGAGACGGGCTCGCGGCTTCTTCGTGAGGGGGGCAGGCCACCACGGTGTTGCGTGGAACAGGTCCACGGCTTTTCATGCGAGACAGGCTCGTGGCTTCTTCGTGAGGGGGGCAGGCCTCCACGGTGTTGCATGGATTAGTGAGACACTGAATTTTGTTAGGACATGTAGTATTTGCAGAAAATAAAAGGCAATTCTTTGAGTAACAGTTTGCATGAGATCAGGTTTGCGACTAATATAAATCACAGTCTTGAATTTAGACAAGGTGGCATAAAAGAGTCATAACGTGTCACTGGTAAAAGCGGCGTAGATTCTGTGCGTTCCATGTGTGGGGGAGAATCTTTCCTTCGACGTTTCGTAACTTGTACGTGCCTGGCTTCACCACAGCGGTAACAACGAACGGTCCTTCCCATGTTGGAGATAGCTTGTCGCCTTGTGCTCCCTTCCCGGCAGCTTCCAAGGTGCGAAGGACTAGGTCTCCGATGTTGATCGGGCAGACCTTCATTCGGCGGTTGTAGTAGCGGGATGTGCGTTGTTGGTAGGCGGCGGTGCGAAGAGCGGCTTCTTCACGTACTTCGAAGATCAGGTTGAGGTTGTCGCGGAGCGCCTCGTTGTTAGTCTGGGGATCAAAGTTGGATGTCCGAGGACTAGGGACGCCGATGTCGACTGGGATAATAGCCTCCGTTCCATAGCAGAGATTGTATGGAGTTTCTCCTGTAGGCGTTCTCTCTGTAGTGCGATATGCCCATAATACATTAGGAAGGGCGTCCACCCATTGCCCCCCAGCATCTTCTAGTCGTGTCTTTAGTCCCTTTAGAATAGTACGGTTGGTTACTTCAATTTGCCCATTGGATTGGGGATGTGATACTGCTGTGTGCCGTAACACTATCTTTAGGTCTTCACACAACTGGGTAAAGGATTTTCCCGTGAATTGGGTGTCGTTGTCAGTGATGATGATTGCTGGTATGCCGAAGCGACATATGATATTTTTCCAGACGAATTGTTTGGCATTCTCTTCGGTTATCTTGGCCAGTGGTTCCGCTTCGACCCATTTGGTAAAGTAATCGATTGCCATGATGATGAATTTCCTCTGACCGGAAGCTAGTGGCAAAGGCCCGAGGAGATCTATCCCCCATTGTGCAAATGGCCAGGCTCCTTGTAATGACGTGAGGGCTACCGGGGGCTGCCTGTAAATGTTAGCGTGCACTTGACAGCTTCTGCACTTTTGAACGAATTCTGTCGCCTCCTTCTTCATGGTTGGCCAATAAAATCCTTGCCGTAGGATTTTTCTAGCCAGGGCTTTTCCCCCGAGATGTTCGCCACATACTCCTTGGTGGACTTCGCGGAGCGCGTACCCGGCATATTTTCTGATAGGCATTTCAGGTAGGGTCCTGCAAAGGACCGCTTGTATAGTTCTCCGTCTATCAAAGTGAATGCTGCTGCTCTCATTCTCAGGCGGCGAGCCTCCTTTTGATCTTCCGGTGGTAGCTGGCCCTTCAAATGGGCAATTACCGGGGCCTTCCATGATTCTTCTGCTTCATTGACTTCGGCTATATCCCATGGGCCATGGATACTGGGGAAGACTATTTCTTCTACCCGACGCCTTCTTATTTGGTATTGTGTCGGGGAAGAGGCTAGCTTTGACAGGGCATCGGCTTTGTTATTTTGCTCTCGAGGGATGTGAATAATTTGGATTTGCGGGATTTGGATGAGAAGGGACTTGACGAGCTGGAGATACTGGGATAGCTGTTCATTCTTGGCTTCAAATTCTCCTTCTACCTGCGAGACAACAAGTTGTGAGTCAGAGTAGATGGTCAGCTGCTTGACCTGGCAGCTGATGGTGAGCCTGAGCCCCGCGATGAGGGCTTCGTATTCTGCCGCATTATTTGTAGCAGGGAATTTTAGTCGGAGTCCATATTCTAGAGTAACGAGTTCTGGATTAATGAGGAGAAGGCCTGCTCCAGCACCTTCAGCTCCCGAGGCCCCATCTACGTATAGCGTCCATGTTGGTCCGGCTTCCACTGGTGCAAATTCTGCTTCCGTTGGCAGGGTGTTTTCTACGATGAAGTCAGCCAAAACCTGAGATTTGATGACAGGGCGTGGGAGGAACTGGATATCGAACTCACCCAACTCGACAGCCCATTTAACCAATCGACCGGATGCTTCGGGTTTCTGGAGGATGGCACGGAGGGGTAATTCGGTTAGGACCTTAACAGTGTGCGCTTGGAAGTAGGGACGGAGTTTTCTGGCGGAGAAGACAAGTGCTAAGGCTGTTTTGTCTGCAGCCGGGTATCGGGTTTCGAAGTCAGAAAGGATTTTGCTTAGGTAGTAGATGGGGCGTTGAATTCCTCCTTCGTCTTTAACTAGCACTGAGCTCAATGCCGCTGGTGTGATGGCGAGATATAAAAAGAGAATTTCTCCGGGAGCTGGCTTGCATAGAAGTGGAGGAGAGGCCAGGTATTGCTTTAAGGATTCAAAGGCCGATTGACATTCATCCGTCCATTGAAACCCTGTGTTTCGTGCTCCTCGGAGGATTTTGAAGAAGGGGAGGTACTTGTCTCCCGTCCGAGCTAGGAATCAGGATAGTGCTGTGATTCTTCCGTTCAACCGTTGTACATCTTTGAGTGATCTGGGTGGAGACATTTCTTCGAGAGTCTTAATTTTCTCATGATTGGCCTCTATTCCTCGCTGGGTAACCATGAACCCTAAGAATTTTCCCGAAGTGACACCGAAGGCGCACTTGCTAGGGTTAAGCTTCATTCCATATTGTCTGAGGATCTTGAAACATTTCTCTAAGTCCTCTAGATGGTCTTCCCGGCGAATGCTCTTAACTAGCATATCGTCTAAATACACTTCCATGGATCTGCCGATGAGCTCTTTAAAGATCTTGTTCATGAGTCGTTGGTAGGTAGCTCCTGCATTTTTAAGTCCGAATGGCATTACTTTGTAGCAATAAATTCCTTTGTCGGTACGGAAAGCCGTGTGCTCTTCGTCGGCCGGGTCCATTCGGATCTGGTTGTATCCCGAGTAGGCGTCCATGAAGCTAAGTAGTTGATGTCCGGCGGTTGAGTCGACTAGCTGATCTATCCTGGGAAGTGGAAAGCTATCTTTAGGGCAGGCTTGATTAAGGTTTGTGTAGTCCACACACATTCTCCACTTTCCCGAAGATTTCTTTACTAGGACGACGTTAGCCACCCAAGCGGGGTAGCCAACTTCTCGAATGAATTGGGCGCGAAGGAGTTTTTCAACCTCCTCTTCGATTGCTCGGAGCCTCTCTGGGGCAAAGTTTCTCTTCTTTTGAATGACGGGTTTACATGCGGGATTAATGTTAAGGGAGTGATGGATGACCTGAGGATCGATCCCAGGCATATCTTCCGGGGACCAAGCGAAGATATCCTTATTCCTCCGGAGGTAGGCGGCTAACCTTTCTTTCTCCTGCTCCTGTAAGAGGGACCCGAGCTGGACGGTGCGATCTGGTTTTGTCGAAGAAAGAGGGACTTCAATCAGACCTTCGATGGGTGCCCCCCGCTGTAGAACTGCTTCATCTCTGAGATCAAAATCATCGATGTTCAGTGTGGTGGGCTCGGTGAGCTGAGCTTGTTTAGAATAGCAACTCCTTGCGGCTTCTTGATTCCCGCGTACTATTCCAATTCCTCCGGGAGTAGGGAACTTCATCGCTAAATGGGGAATAGATGGGATAGCTTTGAAGGTGGTCTGAACAGGCCTTCCAAAGATGGCGTTGTACGCTGAGTTCGAGTCTACTACCACGAATTGGACTTCATGCGTAGTCTGTCTCGGAAATTCCCCCAACATGACTGGTAAGGTAACAGTTCCGATGACTTGGACCTGATGGTTATCGAAACTGTATATCGGGCCCGCTGCTGGAGTTAGCTGCTGCCGGGATATATCCATATTCTGCAGAGTGGTAAAGAAAAGGACGTCGACCGAACTGCCATTATCGACGAGGATTCGCTTGACGTTGTAGCAGGGGTTTCCGATGCCAGCGCTAATTACAAGCGGGTCCTGATGCGGGATTCGGACGTTGATGAGGTCTTCATCTCCAAATGATATGGTGGTGTCCTGCATGCTTTTTTTATCTTCATGGGCTTCCTTTCCAGAGTGGACTGACAATATCTGTGAAGTCAGAATAGGTGATCCGGCGATAGTCTCAATATTTCCTACCACTTGCCTTCCTCCTTCAGGGGCCGGCGGGGCATTCTGCTGGTCCCTGGGACGCCTAGGCGGGTCTTGCTGTTCTTGGACTCTTCCTTGCAGAAACCTACCGAGCAGCCCTAGACGGACTAAACGCTCGATCTCCTCCTTTAGGCGAGCACATTCTTCAGTGGTGTGCCCGGTTGTCCGGTGATATTCGCAATACTTTGATTGATCGTTCCTAGGATTAGGAGGCGGTTGCCTTGGTCGCTGTAATGCTAGTTCATTCTGGATGACATACAAAACATTGGTGCGAGAAGTATTGAGCGGGGTATAATCTCTAGGGGGATCTCTCTGCGAGTCACGCCTGCGTCGTCCAGATTGACGGTCCTCAAGGAACCTTCCCTCCTGGTGCTGAGGGATTGGCTCTTTAACACTCTGTCTTTTTTGTACTCCATCGAACTGCCGTCGATGAGCTTCAATAGCTTCGTCTGCGGCTATTTGCGCTTCGATTCTGTGTACCAGATCTGGATAGTTGGGAACGGTTTCTCTCATCAGTGCTGAGTAAAAACCGCTGGGTCGAAGACCCCCTAGGAACACTCCACGTAGGAGTTCGGGGTCGACTCTCGGGATCTGGCGGGCTTCTGCAGTGAAACGTCGAAAGAATTCTTTAAGGGTTTCCCCTTCGCTCTGGCGAATTCCAGAGAGATGAGAGGGATCTCGAACAATCCTTCGATTAGCGATGAATTGGTCGGAGAACTGTCTAGTTAATTCGGCAAAACTAGTAATGGTACCGGGCCTCAAAGAGTGAAACCATGTTCGAGCTTGCCCTTTGAGGGTAGTTGGAAATACTTTGACATAATAGTTGATCAGTGGCATGGAAGATCCTCATGATGGTGGTGAAATGATTGACATGCTCGAGTGGATCGTCAGTTCCATCAAATGTTTCGATGTTTGGAAGTTTGAACCCTTGTGGAATCGGATGATCGAGGATCTGCTGGATAAAGGGGGAGCCTTGATAAAGCGGTCGATGAAGGTGGAAATCTCTCCTTGCAGCTTGGCGGCATTCTTCAACAACAGCCTCCCTGATTTCTTGACGAGTGAGTAGAGGGTGGATGGGAGCATCGTTAAATGGATTGCGGGGGCGATCTGCCCTTGTTCTTCCTAGATGGGGATGAGCCGAACTGGCGGCATCTGAATGATCCTCGGGTCCTTCTTGTTCCACAGGGTCTTCCTGGTTCCTTGGTGGATTAAATAGTGGAGGATGGTTAGCTGGCGGAGGTGACCTTGGTGGAGCTGGAGGTGCTCCCATGTTCCGAAGTAGTGTGAGCATCTCTGTCTGCTGCTCCTCCATTTGGCGGACACGCCCTTCCAAAGCGGTGACGGGGGGCGAAAACCGCTTCAGCGGCCAGTGGCACATCTACCAGAGAGTGAGATCGTGCAGGCTCAGTGTGTCCGCCAAGTGCGGGTCCTTCGGCTATGCGAGCACTCCTCTTTGCCATTGCAGTAGTAGAGACGATGAACTTGCTCTGCGAAGGATACTGGGAATGTTTCCCACAGACGGCACCAAACTGTTGCGGACTAACTCGACGCCCCGGTCGGACCAGATAATCCTGGACCGCCTTAGCTCGCGGAGCGGTCGAGCGCGCACACAGTCAGTTGGAAAAGGGGGAATGAACACAGGGAGTTTTAGCGTGGAAAACCCATCAACCGGGTAAAAAACCACGTGACCGGGTCTCTGCCGGTCAAAATCCACTATATTGCTAGAGGTTACAATTTGATGGGGGAATCGGGGCGATAGGCCGCTCCCGTTACAATCTTGAAGAGGGAGAGAGTGTATGCAGCCGTTGGTGGGCAACAGACTGCCTCACCAACGGGACTTGGACGGTGGAATGCGCGGGATGCTTTAGGTGCGTGCGCTTAGAGGCGGTGTGTATTCCAGAGTCGTTGCTGCTTCCCTTGCTCGTCTTTCTCTGTTCTTGGAGTGCTTTCTTTGCGACTGAGCGCTGGTGGGGTGCCAACAGCCGATGACGGGGCCGACGGCCTATGACGAGTGCTGATATCCGCTGGCGGGTGCTGATAGCCGTTGGGGGCCACTGGAGGTCCCGGGCGGCGGCCGGTGGTTGGCGGCGAGAGGCGGCCGCTGGTTGTTGGCGACGAGGGGTGGCCGCCGGCGGAGAAGAACGGGAGAGCTCCCACCTGAGGAAGAAGAAGGGGGGGAAGCGTAGGAGAAGAAGATGATCAAATGAGGAGCCCCTGGGGTCCTTTTATAGGCTCCAGGGGGAAGTTATGGCGGGCCCCACCACTAACATAGTGGGTTAGTGGGTGGTTTTGCCCCGATCGGACGGCCGGCGGGGCCTCCCCCTTGATCGGACGGTGGGGAGGTCACCCCGAGGTGGGGCCGCCCGGACGATGCCGACGGCGAGGAGGCGGCCGGACGCGGTGGCGGCCGGCCACGGTCGAGGCCGGTCAGGGCCGAGGCCGGTCAGGGCCGAGGCCGGCCATGGCCGGGGCCATGGCCGAGGCCGGCCATGGCCGGGGCCATGGCCGAGGCCGGCCATGGCCGGGGCCATGGCCGAGGCCGGCCATGGCCGGGGCCATGGCCGAGGCCGGCCATGGCCGGGGCCATGGCCGAGGCCGGGGCCATGGCCGGGGCCATGGCCGAGGCCGGGGCCATGGCCGGGGCCATGGCCGAGGCCGGGGCCGTGGCCGCGTCCGGCCATGGCCGGGGCCGTGGCCGGGGCCGGGGCCGCGTCCGGCCGTGGCCGGGGCCGGGGCCGCGTCCGGCCGTGGCCGGGGCCGGGGCCGCGTCCGGCCGTGGCCGGGGCCGGGGCCGCGTCCGGCCGTGGCCGGGGCCGGGGCCGCGTCCGGCCGTGGCCGGGGCCGGGGCCGCGTCCGGCCGTGGCCGGGGCCGGGGCCGCGTCCGGCCGTGGCCGGGGCCGGGGCCGCGGCCGGCCGTGGCCGGGGCCATGGCCGGGGCCATGGCCGGGGCCATGGCCATAGCCGAGGCCGGCCGTGGCCGGGGCCATGGCCGAGGCCGGCCATGGCCGAGGCCGGCCGTGGCCGGGGCCATGGCCGAGGCCGGCCGTGGCCGGGGTCATGGCCGAGGCCGGCCGTGGCCGGGGCCATGGCCGAGGCCGGGGACAAGGCCGAGGCCGGCCATGGCCGAGGCCGGCCATGTCCGGGGCCATGGCCGAGGCCGGCCATGGTCGCGGTCGGCCATGGTCAAGGCCGGCCATGGCCGCGGCCGGCCATGGCCGGAGGGGAACCGCCGGTGGCGGTTCCTTCCCCCAAAGGTGGGGAGAAAGGGGGGCCCGCCCCCATGATCTCCATGAGAGATCATGGGGGTTAGGGGGGCCCACCCATGATCTCTATTGGTGGGGATCATGTGGGTCTCCTTTTCCTTATAAATTAAGGTGGAGCCCATCAACTAGCAAGTAGTCAAACATCAAAAACTAATATTATGTTCGTCAACAAACTAACACGAACCCATATGATAGAAGTCTAATCTGGAATAAAGAAACAACTACCTCTCTGAACTGAGGTGGAAAACAAGCAACAGCAACTAGCCACGGCTCTGAAAAACCACGAACTATATCAGTCACACCTGCTACTGCCCTGAACCTGAGGTATTCAAAAAAGAAGAACACCTCAGTAACAAGTAGTGGTAAAAGGAATCAAGCAGCAATGTCAAACCTCCAAGTAGACGGGAACCAAGCGAGCAAACTAACAGTAAAAATCAGTATTTGTGGACAAAAAACAACAAAGAAGTAAAACTAGTTATGCAGTTATAATCAAGCGATCTCAGTACCAAACACCAAAAAGTTTTATATTTACCTATATCTTATCAGATATCATGTTACAATTAAGATTTAAATGAGACCGATCAGCTCAAGAAGGACATCAAAATACCGGACAAGCCTGGGTGTATGATCCACAAACAAGAGAGGTACTATGCCGGGGGAGTAACTACGACGCGCACAGACCCAACAATCATGACACTATGTCGAGGGAGTAACCCCAACGCGCACAACCCAACAAATCTTTTATATATCTTTATGAGCATCACATTGTAAATTTCTAAGTTATGCAGTCGGTAATAGACTTAATCAAAAAATCGTGACCCGCGATCGACGCGACGACACAAAATAGCCCGGCAAGACTCACATGCTTTCACGACGATGATTTCCAAGTCAAACGGTGTGCGCCAAGACATTCATACTATTTACGATGCTCACTATGAAACAAGTATTTACGTTGTCAAAATGACGCGACAATCCAAACGACACGACGGACAAACGACTCGACTAACAAACGACATGTCAAACAAATGACACTACGAACACACGCTAATGAAATGGACTAATACTCGACGAAATAGACTTACTAAACACCTAACATTCAGAGGTAAACACAAAGGAAGAAAAGCAAGCAAGACCACCACTTGTCTCGATTTTTCCCGGAATCGTCCTCCGAATCACTCCACCTCACAGATCGGTAAAAGCGAAGGCGCGGGAAGGCGAAACCTACGAAGATTTGGCCAAAATGACGGTTATGTCCGAAAATCCTAACGTTAAAAAGTCTACAAAACGGACAAATCTTACCGCGCATGCGTAGCTCTCGTCGAGAGTTTTCGGATCTATGCTCAGGCAAAAATTTCGAGCACCGGAGCTCCGATGGTGGTGGCCGAAAGGTTTCCGAAAAGGACGAATTGTTCTAGCTCGACGGAAGGAAAAGGGAGACCGAAGGGAAGGTGAGTCACGGCTTCTTTTGTTTTGTATATAATAATATAATATAATAATAATAATAATAAAGATTAGTACAAATGCTAAATTCAACGAAAGAAGGGGAGGGTTTCGACGAAATTCGACGGATGAAGGAAGATGATTTCAACGAATTCATACTCTTTTATAACGATAAGATTATTATTAATAATATTAGTATCGGAAATATTAATATTAATAATATATAAATATCATATTACTATGAAGGGTTAAACGCACACCGATTTAAACGAAATTCGCACCCTAGGTAAAAGTCGATGCTACGAATCCAACGGCGAAGTAAAAAATCAAAATCAGTCGCGCTGTTCTCGAGATATTAATTTCTAAAGTTTACGACGAACATTAAATATACGAAACTTTGAAAATTCGTCGTGACTCCAATATTGCTCGGATCGCGACGAAACTTGACGGGCAAATTCAAAATTAATCGATTTAATTTCCGTATCGTGAAATTTTATAATTTCGATGAGAATTCCAAGATTTGGTCGGCTCGACCTAAAGGACGCGAAAACGCACTAATGGAGACACGCGTCAACTCCATATTAACGCATGCAACGCTCTTACGTCATTATGACATCATCAAGAGAATTAAAAATAATTGTCGGAAAATCAGAGGCGTTACAGAGTGCAACCACTATCAACTCTTCGCCTTCTACTGAGATCTTCGAAGCATCACCAAAGCTAACCTCACCAACACTTGGTCGTTCGAGATTAGTGAATATCTCCTTCTCACAGCACATGTGCTTGCTTGCTCCCGTATCCAAATACCAAACTTTATTTCTTCCTCCTTCAGTACCTCTGTAAGTCAAGAACCTCATTGGATCACCACCTGTGTTTCTTGCTTCTACATAGTGGTTAGCTTCCTTTGTCCTCCTTGGTCTTCTACAGTCATAGCTCATGTGCCCAAACCTGTTACAATTGTAATATTGGACTCTGGCCATTCCACCACTACCTCTTCCTCGGTCTCTTCCACGACCTCTTCCTCTTCTTTCTTGCTCTCTACCTTGAGGTCGCACTACCTCTCTTTGGAAATTCTGTTGTCTTCCTCCTCTTTTTCCTCTACCTCTACCTTGATAGCCTCGGCCTCGCTGACCACCTCCTCTTCTTGAACTCTCTCCAATGTTCAGCTGAGTCTGCAGTGCTTTCTCTAAGTCACTTGACTCTTCATCTTTTAGCATGCGATATTCATGAGCTTGCAGAGAGCTTATTAGTTCATCAATAGACATCTGAGTGAGATCATTCGACTCTTCTATCGCCACTACTATATAATTAAACTTCTTCGACATCGTTTGCAGAAGTTTCACCATGAAACTAACATCATCAATCGTCTCTTCATTGCGATTTATTTCATGTGAAAGTGTCCGCAGATGAGTCACATAATCACCAACTTTCTCAGAGTTTTGCATCTTAATAACTTCATATTCTGCTCCGAGAGATTGTAGCTTCACCTTCTTTGTCTTGTCAACACCTTGCAAGGTCTTTCATGCTTCTTTAGAACTTCTAGCATCCGAAATCTTCTCAAAGGTTTCTTTGCCAACCCCTTGATATAACGAGAATAAAGTCTTCTTGTCTTTTTTCCTTGCATCTCTTAGTGTTGTTCTCTGTGTGTTAGTCAATGCTGCCTCTGGTTTAGTAGTTTGCTCTTCATATCTATCTTCCACTATCTCTCATAGTTCCTTTAAGGCTAGGAGCACTCTCATCTAGATGCTCCAGTTCTCATAGTTAGTTTTCGTCAACTTGGGAACTTGACCCGACATAGCATTCACCATCTCCATTGCTCCAAGACCACAACTCTTCGGAGTGTCTTCCAAGGTTCGTAACTGGCTCTGATGCCATTGTTGGAAGCGATTAAAGTGGACACAAGCACAAAAAGTCAAAAATGAGGCCAAAAGACTCTACTATTAATAATAAGAGATTACAACACATTCTTCTTGTTGAACAACCCGTTAAGGGAAGTCCAAATCTCAGCCCTCGGTCCTTGTCCTCCTCCCCTTCTTCCGGCTCCCCGAAATCTTCTTCCTCTTCCCCTTCCCACCTCCATAGCCTCCTGCGGCGGTGGGAAATGACCCCTCGGTCCTTGTCGCCATCCTCCCTGCTCCAGCCTTCTTTGTTCCCGGAAGTTATCTCTTCCCTGAAGTCCTCCTTGCCCCTGGGGGCGGCCCTCCTGAGGCCTCCAACCCAGTCGGTTGTTCGGCTCCCTGGCCCCCCATGCTGCTGTCCCTGCCCTCGGGGCTCTTCTCTTCTCCTATCTTCCCTCGGCTTCCTCTGCTCTCTCTGCCTTCCCGCCACCGGCTCCTTCACATCATCCTCGGCCAACCTGGCCAGCTTCCTTGCAAATGCAGGGTTCGCCCTCTCGAAGTCTATCTCCTTCGCCGCCCTCTCCATGAGCTCCTCAAAAGAGAGAGGGGGCACTCTCTTCAACTCCATGCTGAAAAACCCTGGTCTCAGCCCCAGGGTGAAGGCAAGCATCAGCGCGTACCCCGGGACCTCCTGGACTAGGAGAACCTCCTCTTGGAACCGGTCGACATAGTGACCCAGCGTCTCTTCCGGCCCTTGCCTTACTGCAAACAGGCATTCAGCCTCCTTCTTCCTTTTCTTCGAAGTTGAGAATCTCAACAGAAAACCCCTCCGCAGATCCTCAAAGCTGTAGATGGAACTCGCCGGAAACTGGTGGAACCAGTCCCTGGCCTTCTCTTTCAAAGTGATGGCGAAGAGCCTACACTTGAAGGCATCCGACATTTGCCTGATGGACACTACGTCCTCGAACCATTGCACGTGCTGAACCGGGTCATCCTTCCCGGTGTAGTAGGTCATGTCCGGCTCCCGGAACCCCTCCGGCACTGGAGCCGAGACAATGAGCTCACTAAAGGGGGTCTCGCCTCCCGCCTGGCGAGAAGGCACATCTCGCGACCTCGGTTGGCTGGACCGATCCGCGAGACCATGCCCAGGGAAGAGTTCCCGCACCGTCGCCTCCTTCTCGCCCAGATCCGCCGGAAGCTCCTTCTCGAGACGCTGGCCTGGGAAAAGCTCCCGCGCGGCTACGTCCCTCTCGCCTGCCTCCACCCGGACTTCCTTCCCGGGGCGCTGCCCTGGAGCGTTCTCGCCTAGCAGCGGAACCACCTCCACCGGAACCTGCGGCGTCTCCCACTCATTCCTTGCCGAGAAGGCCAAGTTGATCATCTGCATGACTTCCCGCCTGAAGTCCTCAAACATCTTCTTCGTCGCCTTGTCCACCCGGGTGGGGGATCCTCCTGTGCCTGATCCTTCACCTTCGCCTCCTGCCATGGGACTTAACTCGAGATTTTCTTACACCGGCTGCTTCCACGCTCACCGCACCAGAACTGTTGAAGCCAAAAAATGACCCCAACGAATGTTCACGAACCAAAGTGTAGCCGACGCCTACTTCTCTCTTATCTCGACCCTTGACTGGCTGCTAAGGTCAAAAAGACTGACCCAAAGCCTCAGCTGGGAGGTCCCACCACACACCCGGAAGATCTCTGAGAGCTTCCCCTCCAAAGTCAAATGCTGGGCTGGGAGCTCCTCAGAAGGCACTAGAGTTGGAGAATAATGAAAGTCTTGCCTTCCAAAGAGCCCCTATGGGTCTTTTTATAGTCTTCCTTTGACCTGAAAATACTGAAATACCCCTGAGGGGTCTGCCAATAGCCAAATCCCGCTGTCCTCCCAAGGGCATTTGGGTAATTTTACCTCGGGATAATAATAAAATAATCTCCTCTGGACTCCGGGTCCCACCTCGTGGGCCCACTTGGTGAGACCCCCGGCCTAGAAGGCTCTCGCTGGGTCCCCCCTCGGCCCGCCTTGGCGAGAGCTTCTGCCAGGAAGGTTCTCGCGCTAGGTAGTCATGATGTCAATGCGAAAGAAGGTTCACCCAAAGCCTTCTCGCCTACCCTGGGCGGAAGCTTTTCCTAAAGCGGGAGCTTCCGTAGTCAGGCCCTCTGCTTCGGTCGGTCGACGATCTCTCCTGCCGAGAGCTCGACTATCTGCCCTGGTCGGTCGACGATCTCTCCTGCCGAGAGCTCGACTATCTGCCCTGGTCGGTCGACGATCTCTCCTGCCGAGAGCTCGACCATCTGCCCTGGTTTCCTCCGCTTTCGCCTGCCCTTGGCGAGAGCTCCTACAGGACAAGAACTCCCCAAGTATGCCCTAGGGTTAACCCGAGGCCAGCCTGAGACTAGCCCAATCCTGACCAGCGAATATGGGGTTGTACAGCAAGCATAGAACATGCTGGACTCGACAAACTCCAGATAAGTCTGCCACACCCGCGGTTAGACTTCTTAACCGCCTGTTTACAACCCGGGAACTGGTTGAGAAAGACCACAGAACACTAGCCGAACTGTCTAGTCAGCCAACTGCTAACCTCACGGCCTGCCCGATCAGATCGTTACTTTCACTTAGACAAATTCAACAGTTATATGTTGACGGGTTTCGCCGATGTTACATATTTCATGTGGAACAAGCCGTTATAACGAAGCTCGAGCTTGGAGTGAAGAATGATATGATCTAATTTCCGCACTTCAGTAAATTTGTTGTTCGCTTCAGTATCATTTCTTTTGTGTGTGTTCTTGAATCAATTTAATCAATTAGAAATATTGATCGTACATATTACACTTTAGTAGAGACTAGTAGATTTTGAATAACACGATCGAGCGTTCTCCGCCGTCGCTACATTCAGTATTTTGTAATTATCCTAAATTTTTGATAATACTATTTCGTAGCGACGCACCTTAGTTTTTCTAACAGCACGTGCTTCCTCTCCTGCGGATGTTTGGCCTCCTACGGCTCGGTTCGGAAAAACGTTGGCTTCGTTTGGCACGGGGGCGGCGGTCAAGAACATGGGGGGTAAAATTATCATTCGTTAACGCCCACCTAAGAAACTTCATCCACTTTTATGTTCAAACGAATAATGTTTGCTAGGTGATCCTCCTTAACGAATGACGATTTAACCCATACGTTCCATTTGTGGGAAATTATGATGAAATGAGACGCTCTGTTAGGAATGACGCCTACCAACTCTCCCAAAATCCTGGAGTGTTAGGAAGGGCGCTACCAATTCTTTCATATTATTTTAGCAGGACCGGTCAAACTGTTTCCATGGCTACCTCGCACTTAAACCGTGCCCGGAACTCCCCTGTACTCATGCCCGGAGCCAACCCGACTCCCTTGCATTAAACCGTACCATGGAGTTCCCATGCACCCATGACAGGAGTCAACCCGGATGTGCTCGGGAGGCACCCCATCCAACACCTGGATGGCGGGCCACACCCAACAACCCTCCTCCTCTACTAATAATTCTCTGCATCTTGCCAACGTCACCCCTGTCTTTTCTTCTCCAACCGGCACGCAATCTCATTGCTATTTTTTCATGCTTCGCGCCGAGCCATCAGCCATGAGATATTTCGATGGTTAATTTAGAAATAAAGTCTTGATCTTTTTTATTTATTGAATACCGGCTGGCTTGCCCGTGTTTCAGTTCGGTCCATTCTTTATGTGGCCAACCTCCACAAAAAATCAAAACTCAATTGAGCACATTCTTTTCTGTTTCCCTATAAATCTTCTGTAATGTATTCATCCGCAATTAATTGAGAAGAAATTAATAAGAGTGCGCTCCGGTTCCATGGAAAAGCTGAGTTTTTGCCTGCTCACTGTCATCCTCTGTTTTCCCCTGTTCCATGGTGGGGTTCTCCGTTCTTCAAAAGGCTTTGGAACGGAGGACGGGTCGGAGGAATGGGGATACACTACAGTCCGGCCGAGTATGCATGCATGCCTCTACCGCTCCTTCTCTCTGATGCCTAATGATTGAATTACCGAAAACTGTGTCAAGTTTATATTTTTTATTTCTATTTTATCTTGCTCCAATTCAGAAGCCCATCTATTCTGGTGGCTGTACCGGAGTTCATATAGAGTGGAAAACACTTCTAGTCCATGGCCGACTGTATTGTGGCTGCAGGGAGGACCTGTAAGCTATGCCATTTTCTTTCATTGATAAGAAGAGCTCGATCCATCTCATTTCTCCTGAATTTCTCACAAATTTCCAACATTTGCTGATGAAGGGCGCGTCTGGAGTTGGCCTTGGAAATTTTGAAGAGATTGGGCCATTAGATACCAATCTGAAACCTCGGAATTCGACTTGGTTGCAGATAGCAGATCTTCTTTTTGTGGTGTGTACTGTGCAGTAAAAAAAAAAACTCAACCGTAAAAAAAAACTGTAAAATCTGTAAAATGGTTGCAAATTGCAGGACAATCCGGTGGGGACAGGGTATAGCTTTGTTGAGGATGCAGAGTCTCTTGTGAAGACTGACGAGGAGTCTGCCACGGATTTAACCACTCTTCTGAAGAAACTCTACAATGGCAATGGGAGGCTTCAAAAAAGTCCTCTGTTCGTCGTTGCAGAATCCTATGGTGGGAAGTTTGCGGTCACTCTTGGCTTGTCAGTTGTCAAAGCCATTAAGGCTGGAGAACTGAATCTTACTTTGGGTGGTAAATGTTCCAACCGTTTAAGAACTGATTCCTGTTCTTTTTTGTTCAAAACTCGCCTCTTATTATTCTGAATCTCTATGCAGGAATTGCTCTGGGTGATAGCTGGATATCCCCGGAAGATTTTGTGGTCAGTAGTCTTCTGCTTCTGAAGCGAATTTTAAGAAACAGTATTAATTCTATTTGATGTACTGTGATCATCATAAGTTTTATTCAGTTCTATTTGATGTTTTTGTAAGTTATCCTGGGGACCCCTGCTGAAAGATGTCTCAAGGCTTGACATTAATGGAGAAGAGAAATCCAACAGGTAAAGTAATTCCAGGCCACCACATCTCTCTCTGTGTGTCTCTCTCTCATACACGCATCATAAGAAAGTAAGCTAATTCTATGTTGATTAGCTTGGCACAAGTTATACAGAAGCAAATTACAGAGGGCAAGTTCGAAGATGCAACGGATTCATGGGGAGAGCTTGAAGATGCGATCAGCATAAACAGTAATGGTGTGGATTTTTACAATTTCTTGCTTGATGAGGCCATGGATCCACTGGCTGTGACAAGCACAGAATCAGGGGCGGCGGCGGCGGCAACACAATCAATGGAGAAGATGGGCATGCGAGGGTACTCAAGGTATCTGAGCTCTGGGGCCGACTCCTCTAATGGCGACATTGGAGATCTCCTGAATGGAGCCATCAAGAAGAAGCTGAAGATTATCCCCAAGAACGTCAGGTGAAATTTTCTGCTGATCCCAGCAGCTCCACATTTCACCTCTTCGATGTTCTGTAATTTGAATTAAACGGCTAATTAATTATTTGCCGCAGCTGGGGCGGACAATCCGACCTGGTCTTCAATGCGCTGAAGAGTGATTTCATGAAGCCCAGAATAAATGAGGTTAATTCACCCTCTTTGACTCTGCTGCTTTTTTTTTTTTTGAAATTCTTCTAAAAACAATTCTGCTGAACAGGTTGATGAGCTACTGTCACTGGGAGTCAACGTCACTATTTACAATGGGCAGGTATGAATTAAATTATTTGCCAATGTTGAAGTCCATAGTTGTGCGCATGAGTGGAAATAATTGCACATATATGGTGGGCTTTATTAATTCTATGATGAGGAAGATGCGGTAGAACAGAAACTGTAAAAAAATTGTGAATCCGGCAAGGTGAGCATCAACATTCAACCAAATCAAGCCAAAATGAAACAGAAACAGAAAAAGAACGAAAGTTGGAATTGAATCAACTATCTTCTTTACAATGCGAGACTTATGCTGCGAGATATGATTTCGTAATGTATCCGATCGAAACAAAAAATTACAAGCAAGAGCAAAACTGGCGGACTGAACCCAGTAACCGCCCAAGCTGCCTATCCGTCAAAATTATCCGCCGAAACCGCCAAGTTTCTTTTAACAGCTCAAACCGCTGAAACCGTCAAGTTGCCAGACCGCTTCTCAAATGAGTGGACTGTCTGCTTATTGAATGCTGAGAACAACCCTGTCCGCCACTTCTTAGTCGCCAGACCGCAAGGTCGCTTTACTGCTAAAGTTTGTCGCGAACAGATGCTGATGAACTGGGAAACAACCTACCCGCTGAGACCGGACAAACTGCCTTATTGAACTATCCGCAACCCCGAGCAAGACGACTTCTAATCGCACAAACTGCGACCTGATGTATACCACAAACTGCTATCTGCAACTGCTCCACACTGAGCCTCCACCTATTTGCCTAGTCGCTCGGTGCTAGTCACATAGCCTGCACAACACAAATCAATCTCACTTAGTCGCGCGGTTAACAAAGTCTAACCACAAATTCAAGAAGCGAGCTAAGTTCTCACTATTCCCGTTATAAATGATGAGTCAAGAACCCATATTTATAGGCGATCAGAGGAGTGCAGTCACCACCCATAAGCGATAGGATAACTGCCCATCAACCTGCGCGTAGCTAGTATAGGTCCAGGGGGGGCACGTGCCCCCCCCCCCCCCTAATTTATCGGGGAATAGGAATAGCCGAATAGTAATTTCGTCATTTATCGGGGAATAGGAATAAGGATTTCGCCATTTTCATTTCCCTCGGCTGCTCCCTGCGCTAACCTAACAGCCGGCCCGCCGCTGCTCCCTGCACTGCTCCCTATCCGGCTATCTCGCATTCCCGCCGCTTCTTGCCTGCTCCTTCACGGCTTCACCCGTGACCCGGCGGTACACTTCTTCTTCCTCTTCACAGAGTTTACACCCGACTTCTTCTTCTTCTTCTGAGTTCTGGCCCTTCTCTGATTTCACACACCCGGCGCTCGGCGGCCCTTCTTCATCTTCTTCTCCTTCTTCAGTTCTTCTTGGATTTGTTCTGATTTGTTCAGATCGCTCAACCCCCCATCCCTTGATCGATTTCTTCTTGGATACTTGATTGCTTATTTTCTTCTAGTGGATTTGTTCTGATTTTTTCTTGGATTTGTTCAGATCGCTCTGCCTCCTAGTCTCCTACTTGGATCTGGATCGATAGCGGATAGCCACACCAGCGACCAACCACCAATTTATCCTCCAGGACCTCCACCGGCTAATAACTCAAGGTAATGGTCACTGGATCTAGATCTGGATTCTCCTTATCTTATTTTGTTGTCTAAATATTTCCAACTTATCATGCTCTGAATCGACTCCGAAATAAAATGAGTGATCAATAGGTCCAACTAATCAAAGAATTTGTACCTCTTATTTTTATACTTAAATGTGAGATTACATATTTTGTATCATTATTGTTAATATGAAGTTCATTTTACTTTTAAAATTACTGTTTAAAGCAAATAACTTTTAATTATTTTTGTTATACATATTTATATACTATTGTCGTAAAATAGTGCCCCCACTAAAGCAAAATCCTGGCTACGCCCTTGCTTATCTGTACATCAGTGCCAACACCAAAACCAGACCGTAAAGTCGGGTCACAACTAGACAATCTGGCGACAAGCCGCGCAACCCATGCAGTCTCTGCGAACTAGGCAACAACACAGACTTGGCACATCACCGTGACCAAGTCAATAATTTCTAACGGACTCTGGCTATAGACCGCGTGAACAGACCACAACGAGCTATGTGCTTAACCTCCGCTATCTGCGCTAACCGCAAGCTTCCACATAAACCAGAGAACCCGCCAACTCAGCGGACTCTGTGGTCTCCCAATTCAGACTGCATGAGCCGCGATTAGCTATACTCTAATTGCCTAGTTACCTCCACAGTGCTTGCTGAGACAGACCATATGAAGGAAACAATAACTAGAAACCAACTAATTGTCAACACTTAACCATGCTAATCTGCAGCGGTCTGTGCGGTCTGCCTTCCTCAGACCACCCATTTCCACTTCAACAATTTCAACACCCTCCATTGAAGTCGAATGTGGAAACCATCCCGAGCAATCCCCGTAACCGCACAAACGGTCCCTTCGACAATGACTTTGTGAAGATGTATGTAACATTGTCCTGACTCTACACATATTCAACTATCAGAGACCCCTCCTGTACAACCTCATATCCGGTGAGAGGGATCGACAGGAGTCGGCCCTATCACGTGTCGCAGTTCGAATCTCAGGCAGGTCGGCCAGGGGGTGCGAGTGCGTTGGTGCAGCTCAACTCACCCAGATTGGAAGAAGACGGGCGCGGGGCGAGTGGGGCAGTCTAGTCCCTCACTCGCCCCAGGTCATCTAGAGGCAACGAGGCTAGCCTCATCGAGCATTCGCCGCCCCGTGCAAATGGAAGCTTCAAGGACCACTCACCCAGTAACATATGCAATCCAGTGTTTGCTGAGCAAGCCTCGCGAGCCAGTTCCTTGGCGTTGAGTGAGGCGCGCCCTGTCGACGCATTCTGCTCTTAGCGTTGAGTGAGGCTCGCCCTGTCGATGCATACTGATCTTGGCGAGAAGTGAGGCGCGCTCTGTCGACGCCTTTTGATCTTGGCGTTGAGTGAGGCTCGCTCTGTTGACGCTTTCTGCTCTTGGCGTTGAGTGAGGCTTACCCTGTCGACGCCTTTTGCTCTTGGCATTGAGTGCGGCGCGCTCTGTCGACGCCTTCTGCTTTAAGCGTTGAGTGAGGCGCGCTCTGTCGACGCCTTCTGCTCTTCGCATTGAGTGAGGCTTGTTCTGTCGGCGCCTTCTGATCTTGGCTCAAGAAGGTGAGCGAGACCCTTCCAGAATAGCATTCGCCCAAGAAGGGCGAGAGGGCTCCCTCCCACAGCAGACGGGGTGGCTCTCGCCCGAAGAAGGCGTGAAAAGTCTCGCTAGTACAAGGTGAGTGACCTTTAGATCCTGCATTCACCCATAATGGGGTGTCGCAGAGGTGAGTGTCTGGCTTATCCCGCACTCTCCCCTTTAGGCGAGTGACGCCTTCATGGACCACTCGCCTAGTGGGGTCCAGAGGTAAAATTACCTGGATTCCCTCGTAGGGATGCAAATAACCTTCTAGAACAGCGGAGTTTGGCTGTTGGCAGACCAATTTTGGCTGCATATAACCGTTCAGAATAGCGGAGTTACGCAATTTGCAGGCCAGATTTTAAAAACTATAAATAGGCCCAATGGGGTACCTCAAAAGGCAAGCTTTCCAGTTCTCTTACTCTCTGGTCTTACAGCGCTTTTTGAGGTGCCCTTAGCTCAGCGCAGACTAAGGAGATGAAGCGCTCTAAGATATTCCGGGTGTGTGGTGGGACCTTCGTGCTGGAGTCTTGGGTTAATTTAAAGTTCTAAGTCTTCGGTCAACCAAGCTTACTAGGCGAAGTAAGTGTGCGGTCACCCCTTCCCTAAGGGTTCAGACTCCACAGAAGCCGATTTCTTGTTTCAACACCTCTAACACCTTCTCACGAATGAAGTGATGCTTGATCTTAATGTGTTTTGTCCGCACGTGACAAACTGGATTATTAACTAGTTTGAGGGCACACTTATTGTCACCGCGTAGTAGAGTAGGACATCGCACCTCCCCATGGATGTCCTCCACTAACCTCCGAAGCCAGATGGCCTCCTGAGCTGCCAAGACCGATGCCTTGTATTCCACTTCTGTAGTAAAGACAAACACCGAGTTCTGCTTCTTGCTGCACCACGAGATAGCTATTGATCTGCACATGAAGACGTATCGAGACGTCGACTTCTGATTGACTGTATCTCCCTCATAATCACCATCCGTGTACTCATGCAGGTTCACGTACTTCATGATATTTTTAACCGCCGCTAGATAAGGTTTTCACGGCTCCTACATATACCGACTTACTCGGCCCACAACATAATCAATATCCGGCCTCGTAATCGTCAAGTATATCGAGCTCCGAACTAGATCCCGGAACACTAAGGGATATGGAAGAACGCTTACCTCATCACGCCGAAGTTTAAGATTGACCTCCAATGAAGTAGAGCTGCTCTTCCCCTCCCGCATGTCGAATTGTTTAACAATCTGCTCCACATAACCTTTCTGAGAAACGAGCACACCGTTATTTTTCCTCTCCATATTGATACCAAGGAAATGGTGGAGCTTCCCAAGATCCTTCATCTCAAATCTAAGAGTCAGCTCCACCCTGATCCTAGCTACCTCCTCTTCCGAGTTTCGGGTGACGATCATATCGTCAACATACAACAACACTAAGACATGAAGCTCCCCTATTCTTACCAAACAGGCTCGAATCAGAATTTGAAGCAAAATATCCGCAGAACTGGAGGTATTCTGCGATCTTCCCATACCACGCCCGAGGTGTCTACTTCAAGCCATAAAGGATCATCTTGGGCTTACAGACGTGTCCTGGATTTTCTTTAGAAACATAACAAAGTGATGCACCATGAAGATGTTCTTGTCAATCTCACCGTAAAGGAACGCATTTTTCATATTGAGTTGCCAAATCTTCTAACTTTGGCAAGCCGCCAAGGCAACCACCACTCGAACTGAAGTCATTTTAGCCACCGGACTAAACTTCTCCTCATAGTCTTCCTTGTACTACTACAAGAACCTCCAAGCTACAAGGCGAGCCTTGTACTGCTCGATCCTGTCGTCAGCCTTTTTCTTGAGCTTCAACACCCACTTGCAGGTCACATAAGTGATGTCATCGATCTTAGACACAAGATCCCAAGCCTCATTCTTCCTGAGGGCAGCCATCTCCTCATTCAAGGCATATTCCTACTCCTTGATTCCAGTGTCGTTCTCAAAGCATGACGACTCCCGCTCATTCAAGGGACCTGCGAATAAACATGAGACAAAACTCATCATGTTCCCGTCCCATTACCGAGCTAGTGGAATAATGGTCTTTTTGGACCTTCGTAGGCTTGACCCTGATCCACCACTTCTACTGCTTCTTCTGATCCAGCTCTCCTTTTGGGCACACTAGGAGCATCACTCCTTTGCTTTCAGATCCAGAAGCACCTGCCCCAGAACTAGATGTAGTTGGAGCTCTCGGAGACACAAGAAGCTCCACCAGAAGATCCCAAAGAGCTTCATCCTGCCTTCCATCCTCCCTGCACTCTGTAGTTTTATAGATGAACTATCTTGGTATGACATCAATTCGTCAAATACTTTATCCCTGGAGACCACAAGCTTCCATGTTTCATGATCAATGCACTTCCAGTCTTTTTCCTCTCATCGTAGCCAATGAAGACAAGCTTCCTCGCCTTCACAACCAGCTTCGTCTTGAGAACGTCTAAAACGTGCATGTAGCAGGTAGACCTGAACACCCTAATATATTCCATACTAGGCTTCTCCTTAAACATCAGCTTATGTGGAGATATCATGTTGTTGGGACTTAAGGACATCCTGTTGATGAGATAAGCTCCACAGGCAATTCCCTCCATCCAATAGGCCCTGAGAATCTCTTTAGAGTGAAGCCAGTACTTGCAAGTCTCCGTCATATGATGAATCTTCCTTTCTGTAACTACTTCCTATTGTGGAGTATGAACACAAGTAAACTCTCTCTAGATTTTGTGCTTCATGCAGAAGTTGGAGAACTCATTTGAAGTGAATTCTCCTGCATTGTCTGTTCTCAACTTCTTTATCCGTAGGTCGAGTCGGCCATCCACGGGCTCCTTGAAATCCACAAACTTCCAGAATGCATCTGACTTCTCTTTCACAAAATATACCCAACTATACCTGGAGAAGTCATCAACCAGAACCAGCATATACTTGCTACCTCCGAGACTGGGGGTGATGGTCGGTCCCATCAGATCATCGTGGATGCATTCCAACGGTCCCTTGCATCTGGTCTGTGACTTGTCAAATGGAATGCGATGAGCCTTTCCATACTAACACCCCACACAGACATGACCATCTCCAAGGGAGAATAAACTAGACAGACCATACACCAGGCCTTTTGTTATCATAGCCTTCAACTTATCAATTCTAACATGTCTCGGCCTCTCATTCCAGATAACATCGCTGTCATTAGCCATCATCTTCTCAACATAGAAACTTGTCGACAACACGAACGAGTCCCTTACTTTCCTCCCAATATGCACAACTGACACACTCCGAAAAAACTTCACTTCTGTCGGGCCGAACAGAACGTAATACACTTCATCCACTGCATTGGTCACTTAGAAGAAGTTTTTCTTCATTCCCGACATGTGATACACACTTCTTAATGTGAGTGGACTCTTATCACTGCCTAAAGAGACTGTACCCTCCTTCTCGACTGCATACATAATATCAACAGTAGTAATAATATCATCATCACCTGTGTATGCTTGTAGAGAAGAAAACTTTGACTCATTCTCGATGAGATAATGTCCACACCTTGAGTCAACGATCCAATCCTTCCGATAGTTGATGGAGGCCAATGCATAAATATACGTTGTCGTCATGAAAGCATTCCCCCAATCCACCTTCTTCATCCATAGATTCAGCTTCTCCTTTCCCTACAGCTTGCCCCGGCTAAAGGTTTACTCTGTAGTCCTTCCTGATGTGACTAAACTTATTGCATCTGTAACACCTTGATCCTCCCTTCTTCCCTCCATCTTGCTTAGAAACCTTTCTACTCTCCTGCTGCAATGAATTAGAGGGATCATCTCCAACAGATGTCTTTTTCTTCTTGTCCCTTCTCTTCTTCTTCTCATAGTACAAAACTTCATTATCTCCTCTAGAGATAGAAACTCCAGTCATTTGCCTCGCCAATCTCTCCTCTGAAGCTAGCAGATTTTCCAGCTCAAGTAACGATGACTGATTGACTCAGCCTTGCACAGGAATAACGAAGACTACATACTCCTTCTGTAAGCCGCGAATAGTGTACTTCTTCAGCTTCTCCTCGTAGATCGGCTCTTCTGGGTCCAATGCCGAAATTTCAGCGCATAGGTTCTTCATCTTCAAAAAAAAGGATGATATGGATAGCCCCCGCTAAGTTGTTTTTGTTAACTCATTCTCTAAAAATTATAGCCGAACTACATTCTTCTTATTGAACAGACCATCCAAGGCCGTCCAAATCTCAACAGCCGACCGACATCCAATGATTTGGTCGAAAAGCTCTGGTGAGATTGCCCGCTTTAGAGTGAACTCCGCCTTTGCATTCGTTCTTCTCCAAGCCCTCATTGCCTCAGCATTCCCTCCAACATCAACAACCTCTTGCCTATCGTCTCTGCCGTCGACCTCTCAAAGGTCATCACCAAGAAGATAACTCTCCAAGTAAGACCTCCACTTTTTAAAGTTGGTCTGCGTCAAGAGCTCAGTTTTCAGACCTCTTGCATAACCGACTTCGATTGTTATAACTCTGGTTCACTTATAACTTCCAAAGGATTAGCATACCTCTGAGGTTGATCACTGCTAACTCCTTTGTCCATCTGATACCATATAAAAAACTTGTAAACCGGGAAGCTCTTAGGAACACTCAACCAAGCCAAGCCAAAATAAACGATAAGCAGAAGAAGAACGAAAGCTGGAATTGAATCAACTATCTCTTTTACAATGTGGGGCATACATTGCGAGACATGATGTCGCAATGTACCTGATGTAAACAAAAAATTACATGCAAGAAAAAAACTGGAGGACTGAACCCAGTAATCGCCCAAGCCGCCTATCCGCCAAAGATGTTCGCCGAAACCGCCAAGCTTCTTCTAACCGCTCAAACCGCCGAAACCGTCAAGCTGGCAGACTGCTTCTCTTATTGAATGCTAAGAAAATTACTGTTTGCCTCTCTTATAACTTCCAAAAATTTGCATGCAAGAAAATTACTGTCTGCTTATTGAATGCTGAGAACAACCCTGTCTGTCATTTTTTTGTCGCCTAATTGCAAGTTCGCTTGACTGTTAAAGCTTGTCGCTAACATATGTTGATGAACTAGGAAATAACCTACCTGCTGAGACTTGACGAACTGCCTTATTGAACTATCCGCAACCCAAAGGAAGAAGACTTATAGTCACACAAACCGCAACCTGCTGTATACCATAAACTGTTATCCGCAACTGTTCCACACTGAGCCTCCAACTAGGTGTTTAGTTGCTTGGTGCTAGTCGCACAGCCTTCACAACACAAGTCAATGTCACTTAGTCACACAGTTAACAAAGTCTAACCGCAAGTTCAAAAAGCGGGCTAAGTTCTCACTGTTTCTGTTATAAATGACGAGCTGAGCACCCCAATTTATAGACGATCAGGGGAGTGCAGTCACCACCCATAAGCGTTAGGGTAACCACCCATCAACCTGCGGCTAGCAGCACCTATCCGCACATTAGTGCGGACACCAAAACCAGACCACGAAGCCGGGTCGCAATTAGACAAGCCGCGCAACCCAAGTGGTCTCTGCGAATTAGGCAACAACATAAACTTGACACATCACCATGACCAGGTCCACAAGTCCAGCGGGCTCTGGCTATAGACCGCACGAATAGGTCACAACGAGCTCTGTGGTTAACCTCCTCTATTTGCGTTAATCGCGAGCTTCCACGTGAACCAGAGAACCAGCCAACTACGCGGACTCCGCGGTCTATCTCCCAAATCCAGACTGCATGAGCCACGGTTAGTTAAGCTCTAACCGCTCGGTTACCTTCACGGTGTTTGTTGAGACAGATCGCGGGAAGGAAACAATAGCCAGAAACCGGCTACCCGCCAACACCTAACCATGCTAACCGACAGCGGTCATTGCGGTCTGTGCGGCCTGCCTTCTTCAAACCGCCCACTTTCACTTTAATAATTTTAACAGAAACCCTTCACTTTTTTACAACTTCATAACTTACTGCGAAAGAGCAAACAGAGCATGCAATTTCAAGACGGCAATATATATACTCTCTAATAATCCAACAAGTTGATTTATTGCAGGTGGATTTGATCTGTGCAACAAAAGGCACAGAAGCTTGGGTCCAAAAGCTCAAGTATGAAGAATATTAATCCTGTGTGCGCTGATTTTTTTATTTATTATTATTATACAAAAAACAGTTTTTATTAATTTTAAATTGTTGTTGTTGATCTTCCTTAGATGGAAAGAAATGGGAGAATTTAACAAAATAGAACGCCAGCCGATATACTGCGGAAGCGATAAAATTACGAGGGGATTTGTCAAGTCCTACAAAAATCTTCACTTCTACTGGATCCTCAATGCAGGGCATTTCGTAAGTTTCTATATCTTCTATTTATTTGCATTTCGACAAGAAAAAAAAACTAAAACTACAATAAATTAATAATGGTTATTTCTAGCAATATTATATTGATTAAATAAATAATATTTAATAGGTAACATTATTGTTTGAAATGACTTATCAACCGTATCCATATAATGTTGCTACCAAATAACATTGAATGCACCGCTCATTCATCGCATTTATTTTTGCTTTAAAAAATGATAAATTTAGTGCTGAGTCTGCTGACTAAGAAAAATTAGGCCAAATTATAAAGAGGTAGCGTGTTGTTTGTTTCATGCCAGCTTTCATATTTGTAGCCGAAAGGGTAGCGGGAAATTTAAAAATCACAATATAGAACACAGATTTATGTGATTCATTTTAATATGGGCTAAGTTCACGGGCAACAACAGTTTGTTTTCACTATATTAGGAATGGAGGCGATTACTGTAAAGTAGGAAGATTTTTAACTTTCAGAATTATCTAAACTCCAGAACAACAAGAAATTTATATAACAATCCATATATTTACATAATATCCCAACCCTAGATCGTTGTGTTATGATTGCCGTTACATTATTTTACCATAGAACAAGAAGTTTATATAACCTCTCTTTTTATCGTTAGATTATTTTTAAGGTTCTGAAAATTATCTGTCTGGTGACCGTTTTCATAAAAAGTGGTATCAGATGAAGGTTTGAATGACGACTAATTGAACGTTCCGTTTCGAATTTGGTCAACGGTAGGTGACGACATCAGTCCGCTCTCTATCTTCTGTAGAAATTTCACAAGCGGATCAGAAGATATCTCTGATGTCAAGTAAAAACTTTCAGAGCTATCAAGTTGACTACTTGATCAAGCAGAAACAGAAACTAGACGCAGGAACACTCCAACTATAAACTGAGCTATGAAGAACCAGAGACAATGGAGGGCAAACACAAATCTTGTAATATCAACTATCATTATTACAAGTCGAGACATACATGGCGAGACATGATTTCGCCAAGTATAAAAGGAGAAGCAAAGCAAACAAGAAAACAAGTCGGGCAGACAGCCTCAGAGACCGCCGAGTCCACTGAGTCCGCCGAGACAACTAAGCCACTGCTGTACAAATCGCTACAGAGTCCGCGGACAACCCGTTATTCCGCTGAACTACTCTGCAAGCCGCCGAACTGAAGGAACAAGCCGCCGAGTCCGCCGAGACCGGCAGACAGATTATTGAACTTGGAAATGCTGAAGGAGAGAAAACTGGTTGGCCGCAACTGCAACTTGCTGAAACCGCTGATTATTAACCGCAAGCTCCACTGATTCCTGACCGCAGTCAGAACCAGACTCTCAGTGCTAGCTGCACAACCTGCAAACAGCAGCCAGATAACACTTCTCAATCCGCGCGGACAAGAAAATCGAGGCCTCATCAATTAACCAACGCTCGACTTACTGTTTTCTCAGTTAAAGTTGATGTGACGGGGGAGTCCTACTTATAGGCATGGAGAGAAGTGTGGTCACCGTCCTAGTGGATAGGATCACCACCCCAGTCCGCGGCCCAGTCCGCAAGGACAAAGCCGGACACCATCCAAACTGTCAGGCACCAAAGCAAGAAACCAGTCCGCAAAACTGGCGGGCGCCGCATCAGTCCGCAGCTGTCCACGACCAACTGGCACTCCGCCCGGTCAACTAGCGAACACCGCATCAGCCTGCAACATGTCAACGACCAATATGGACTCCGCCTGAGTAAGGAAACTAGCTGCTATCAAGCACAAGAGTCCGCAACAGCGAGCTCCGCGGACTCAGAATGAGTCCGCCCTTACCGCGGATACTCCACCTATCTGCACGGTTACACCAGGAAACCGCCAACTCCAAGACCACTAGCCATAACATACAGACACCACCATCAGGCCGCACAGCAAACCGCCCAGACCGCACTATTAGTCCGCGCAGGCCGCTCTAATAGTCAGCCCAGGCCGCGTGGTCTACCTGATCAACCACCCTCACTTTCACTTCACAATTTTCAACACTCTCCCTTGAAGTGAGAAGTGGTGACCAGGTCTAGCAGTTTCCGTAACCGAGAAAATGGAACCTTCGGCAACGGCTTCGTGAAGAATGTCTGCGATGTTGTCCTCACTCCGCACATGCTCCACCATAAGAGATCCCTCCAACACCTTCTCCCGAATGAAGTGATGCTCGATCTCTATATGCTTGGTCCGTGCGTGACAAACTGGATTATTTACCAGTTTCAGGGCGCTTTCATTATCACCGCACAACAGAGTTGGACCGCGCACTTCTTCATAGACATCCTCTACTAATCTCCTGAGCCAGATGGCTTCCCGAGCTGTCAAGGTCGAAGCCTTATACTCTGCTTCTGTAGTAGAGACAGACACCAAGTCTTGCTTTTTGCTGCACCAAGAAATACTGGATGATCCACATGTGAAGACATAACCGGATGTTGACTTCCGGTCGTCTGAATCTCCCCCATAATCAGCATCAGAGTATCCTTGAAGAACAAAACTCGTGCCTCTCCTATATAAGAGACCCATATCAGAAGTGACCTTCACGTACTTCAGAATATTCCTTGCCGCCATCAGATGAGGCTTCCTGGGTTCCGCCATGTACCGACTTACTCGGCCAACTACATAAGCAATGTATGGTCTTGTAATCGTCAAGTAGATGGGACTCTCAACTAGATCCCGAAACACCAAAGGATTAGGAAGGATCCTCCCCTCATCACGCCGAAGTTTGATGCCTAAATCAAAAGGAGTAGAACTACTCTTCCCTTCCTGCATGCCGAATCGCTGAACGATCCTCTCCGTATAACCCTTCTAGGAGACGAGTATCCCGCTCTCTTTCCTCTCCACCTCGAGTCCAAGGAAATGGTGGAGCTCACCCAAGTCCTTCATCTCGAACCTTATAGCTAGCTCTGCCCTGAGCCTAGCTACCTCCTCTTTGGAGTTCCCCGTGATGATCATATCATCCACGTACAGCAGCACCAAGACTATAAGCTCCCCCTTCTTCTTGACGAACAAGCGCGAGTCTGAGTTGGAAGCGAGATATCCGCAGAATTAGAGGTATTCTGCAATCTTTCCAAACCAGGCTCGAGGAGCCTGCTTCAACCCATAGAGAGCTTTCCAAAGCTTGTAGACGTAGTCCGGATGATCTTCAGAAACGTACCCCAGTGGTTGATCTATGAAGATTTCTTTGTCGATATCCCCATAAAGAAAGGTGTTCTTTACGTCTAGCTGCCACATCTTCCACCCTTGGCAAGCCGCCAAAGCCATCACCACCCGAACTGAAGTCATCTTTGCCACAGGACTGAACGTCTCTTCATAATCTTCGCCGTGTTGCTGAGAGAACCCTCGAGCAACAAGGCGAGCCTTGTACCGCTCGATACTCCCATCCGCCTTCTTCTTTAGCTTGTAGACCCACTTGCAAGTAATAGGAGTAATGCCATCAACCTTGGGCACCAAGTCCTAAGTTTCATTCTTCTTGAGGGAATCCATCTCCTCATCCATGGTATCATCCCACTCTTTCGCTCCAGTGGACTCTTCAAACTTCGAAGGTTCTCGCTCATCAAGAGGGCCTGCGAATAAACAAGAAACGAAGCTCACCGAGTTTCCTTCGTAATACCGAGCTGGTGGATTGATAGTCCTCTTTGATCTCCAATGAGGTTGCTCCTTGCTCACCACCTCAACTGATTCCTCAGAACCAACTCCATTCCCGGGCACACTTGGAGCGTCGCTCCCCCTGCTTCCCAAACCAGAAGCTTCTGCTCTAGATCTAGAACCAACTTGATGTCCCGGTAACACAGACAACTCCACCTGAAGATCTTTCGCAGCTTCCTTCTGCCCTTCATCAACCCAGATCTCCTGCAGCTCAACAGTGCCACCTCCATATGACGTCAGTTCATCAAAGATGACGTCTCTTGAAACAAATAACTTTCTTATCGCAGAATCCATGCACTTCCAACCCTTCTTCCGCTCATCATAGCCCACAAAGACGAGCTTCCACGCCTTCGCATCAAGCTTGGTCCTCTGAGCATCCGGGATGTGAACATAGCAGGTTGATCCAAACACCCGAAGGTTTTCCACACTCGGCTTGTCCTTGAACAACATCTTATGGGGATACTTCATATTGATCGGACTCAAAAGCATCTGATTGATGACGTAAGTTGCGCATGCCATTTCGTCCGCCCAAAAAGACCTGGGAATGCCCTTTGCATGAAGCTAGAACTTGCAGGTTTCTGTAAAATGACGGATCTTCCTCTCTGCCACTCTGTTTTGTTGTGGAGTATGAGCACAAGTAAGTTCTCTCTGGATCTCGTGCTTCCTGCAGAAGTTAGAAAACTCCGATGATACAAACTCACCACTATTGTCTGATCTTAACTTCTTTATCGGCAGGCCAAGCCGGCCCTCCACCAGCTCCTTGAACTCCACAAATAACTGGAAGGATTCTGACTTCTTTTTCATGAAATACACCCAAGTGTATCTTGAGTAGTCATCAATCAGCACCAACAGGTACCTGCTGCCTCCAAGACTAGTGGTAGCAGTTGGCCCCATTAAATCACCATGGATGCACTCCAATAGTGCCTTGCTCTTTGTTTGAGACTTGTCAAACGGAAGGCGATGAGGCTTGCCGAACTGACAACCTGCACAAACATGGTCATCTCCGTAGGATGACAACTTTGACAAGCCTTTCACAAGGCTCCTCAATGTCATAGCTTTCAGCTTGTCCATCCCTACATGCTCTAGCCTTTTATGCCAAATAGCAGCGCTATCGTTGGCCCTTATCCAATCAACATAAGAGCTTGTTGATAAAACAAACAAGTCTCCAACCCTTTTCCCTACATGAGTAACATCAGCCTTAACCGATAATATATTGCAGAAAAATTTCTTATGTTGGCCCAAACAGAACGTGAAAGCTTGCGTCAACCGCATTGGTCACAGAGAAGAGGTTCTTATTCATGCCAGGTACGTGATACACCCCCCTTAACGTAAGTGGACCTTGAGCACTATCCAAAGAAACAACACTCTCCTTCTCTACAGAATGAACAGAATCATCAGCTATAATTATAGCTTCATTACCTGAGAACGGTTGTAGAGATGAGAACTTCGACTCGTCTCCAGTGAGGTGATGACCACACCCCAATTCGACTGTCTAGTCATCTTGGTAGTCAACAGTGGAATGAGCACGAACATATGTGCTTGTTAAGAAGGCTCCCCCCCACCTGGCTTCCTCAGCACTGGAACCAGCTCCCTCCTTATCTGCAATATGTCCAGGTTGAAGCTTGACCTTGCAGTCACGCTTGAAGTGCCCTGACTGATTACACATGTAGCACTTCGACTCCTTCTTCTAGTTCTTCTTAGAAGCAGTGCTCCTCTCTTGCTGATATGAGGTTGAAGGTACATCAGCAGCAGTAGGCTTCTTCTTCTTCTTCTCCCATCTCTTCTTCTTCTTATGAGTGAAGAGAGCTTCAATACCTCCTTCAGAGATAGTAATCCCGACCATCTTCTTAGTTAAACTCTCCTGTGATGCCAACAGATTGTCCAGCTCTAGCATGGATGGCTGAGTCGCCCATCCTTGAACAGAAGTTACAAAGACCACATACTCCTTCCGCAACCCGCGGACTATGTGCCTCTTCAACTTAGCCTCAGAGACGGGCTTATCGGGATCCAAGGCTGATATTTCAGCACACATGTTCTTCATCTTAAGAAAGAACCTTGAGATGGAAAGATCTCCTTGAGTTGCCTTAGACAACTCATTCTCTAAGAACTGTAGCCGCGCTACATTCTTCCTGTTGAACAATCCATCAATGGATGTCTAGATCTCTGCAGCAGACTCGCATCCTAAGATGCGATCAAAGAGCTCGGGTGAGACAGCCTGCTTGAGAGCAAACTCTGTCTTTGCATTAGTCTTCCTCCAAGCTCTCACTTGTTCAGTCGAACCAGTAGCAACATTCACTTCTTGTTGGTCGTCACCACCGACGACTTCCCAAAACTCCTCACCAATGAGATAGCTCTTCATACACGACTTCCACTTCTTGAAGTTAGTCGCTGTAAGAAGTTCGATACTAAGACTTCTTGCGAAAGCTCCTTCCATTGCAAACAACCACTGATCAACAAAAGCTTCCAGAAGCGCCGAGCACAACTGAGGTTGATCACTGCTCAACTTCTCAAGCTACTGTTCCCTCTGATACTATGTTGAAATTTCACAAGCGGATCAGGAGATAGCTCTTATACCAAGTAAAAAACTTTCAGAGCTATCAAGCTGACTACTTGATCAAGCGGAAACGGAAACTAGGCGCAAGAACACTCTAATCATAAACTGAGCTATGAAGAATCAGAGACAATGGAGAGAAAACACAAATCTTGTAATATCAACTATCATCATTACAAGTCGAGACATACATGGCGAGACATGATTTCGCCAAGTATAAAAGGAGAAGCAAAGTAAATAAGAAAACAAGTTGGGCGGACAGCCTCAGAGACTGCTGAGTCCGCCGAGACCATTAAGCCGCTGCTGCACAAATCGCTACGGAGTCCGCGAAAAACCCGTTATTCCGCTGAACTATTCTGTAAGCCGCCAAACTGAAGGAACAAGCTGCCGAGTCAGCCGAGACCGGCAGACAGATTATTGAACTTGGAAATGCTGAAGGAGAGAAGACTGGCTGGCCGTAACTACGACATGCTGAAACCGCTGATTGTTAACCGCAAGCTCCACTGATTCCTGGCCGCATTCAGAACCAGACTCCTGGCTTCTCAGTGCTAGCCGCACAACCTGCAAACTGTAACCAGATAACACTTCTCAATCCGCACGGACAAGAAAACCGAGTCTGCAACAATTAACCAACGCTCGACTTACTGTTTTCTTAGTTAAAGTTGATGTGACGCGGGGGTTCTATTTATAGGCGTGGAGAGAAGTGTGGTCACCGCCCTAGTGGATAGGATCACTACCCCAGTACGCGGCTAGCATAAGGCAGTACGCCCAGTCCGCAAGGACAAAGTTGGACACCTGCCAAACTGCCAGGCACCAAGGCAAGAAACCAGTCCGCAAAACTGGCGGATACCGCATCAGTCCGCAGCTGTCCACGACCAACAAGCATTCCGCTCGGTCAACCAGCAGACAATGCGGACTAGCGAACACCACATCAGCCCGCAACATGTCCACGACCAATAGGCACTCCGCTTGAGCAAGGCAACTAGCCACTGTCAAGCACAAGAGTCCGTAACAGCGAGCTCCGCGGACTCAGATTAAGTCCTCCCTTACCGCGAATACTCCACCTATCCGTACGGTTACACCAGGAAACCGTCAACTCCAAGACCACTAGCCATAACTGACGGACACCACCACCAGGCCGCACAACAAATCGCCTAGACCGCACCATCAGTCCGCGCAGGCCACTCCAACAGTCCGCCCAGGCCGCACGGTCTTCCTTATCAACCCCCTCCACTTTCACTTCACAATTTTCAACATCTTCCCCATCTTGATCCGTGAATTTATTAGGCCACTTCGGTCTCAGTGTAGATTTTTCGAATTGGTCTCTATGACACACCCAGTGCAAAGTTCAAAGTTGCGAAGCTCGATGAGAAGCATAGTTTTAGTCTGTGGCAGGTGAAGGTCAAAGAACTACTGATCAAAGAATGTTTACACAGTGTCCTATTGAGAAATGCCCATAAAAATGCTGAAGTTACCGATAACATGTGAGAAGATTTGGATCTCAAAGCTATGTTAATCATACAACTTTGCTTACATGATGATGTGTTATATGAAGTTCTTTCGGAGATGACTGTCTCTGATCTTTGGGCAAATCTGTAGAGTACCTAAATGACAAAGTCTCACTCCAATCACATCTACCATAAGCAGCAGTTGTACAAGTTTAACATGAAGGAGAGTTCCTCTTTACATGACCACCTGAACAATTTCAATAAACTGTTATCTGAGTGTTTCAACATGGATATTCAGGTGGAGAAAGAGGACGAGACAATTATTCTTCTAAACTCTCTTCCAAAGTCCTACGAGGGCATGGTCACTACCCTCACATACAGTAAGTATATTTTGGATATGCAAGATGTCACTGCAGCTTTACTCTCAGATGACATCTGAAAGAAGTCGTCCGACTCAGGTATTGCTGAAAGTTTAGTTTTATTTTCTCGGGGTCAGTCTGATTCAGTCAGTGGAGGCAAGTCCAAGAAAAGTTCAGATAGTCACTACAACTATTGTAAAAAGAAGGGTCATGAAGTTAAGGATTGTTGGAAGCTTCAGAATAAGCCGAAAAGAAAACCCCCTAGTGATGATAAGGAAATGTCTATTGCATCAATATGCCTTGAGGATATCGACGAGGACGTCCTCTAGTATTTTTCTCACTTATCTTTCTCTTGTCTTTTTATGTGTTTTCTTTTTGGGTTTCCTATAGTTTGTATTTTTTTGTTTTTTCTCATGTTCATTATCCCTTCATTTGCTCGCGCTTATTTCCCACCATTTTTAGTCATGTTATCTCTATACTTGTGTTCCTTTAACTCTTATTTCAAATTATTTTTTCTATTCAAGAACTTCATTTTTGAATGCAGTTTGATCACTCTCTATTATCTAATCTCTTTCCTTGTTACTTCTCATTCTACATGAGCTTAGAGTACGTCTAATCAATTTTTTTGATTAGTTCTCATTGGTTTCATTTTTTCCACGCTGAGGTCAATTCGTATGTATTAATAGTTGGTGTGTCTGTATTTATCATTTTCTCTCATGCACACGCATCACAAGCCAGAAGTCTTGACATGTTTATTTTGCTAAGGGAAGCCACCGCTGGAGGTGGAGGAGTTGAAATTTAGCTTCAAGGTGGAGCATTTTTTGAGTCAGCCGCGTTAGTCCAATTTGTGTGCAACTCATAATTAGAGGAGTTTTCTTATGATCTCTTCTCGGCCGAAGTTCATTCAGTCAGTTCCTTTTATTTTGGATCTTGGTGACAGTTGGAGTGTCTTGGAGTTATCTCAGCCAGGTGAGGCATGTCATGAAAGAAAAGTCAAGATGAAGATTGTTGCGTTAATGATGCATCTTCCCTTTCTTGGCCGACGCCTTTTTTAGAGACCGCTCAATTCATAGCTCATCCTTTTTTTGGAATTCGCCAAATTATGACAATTATGGAGGAGCATTGATGACATAATATATTTCCTTCCGCTGATGGAAGAGATTTTTTTGAAGGAGATTTTTTTCTTCTTCCTTGATTCGATCAAGCGGGCCCCACCTCTTTACCCGATTTTGGGGTTCTTCTCACTTATAAATGTGCGACCGGTTTTTCCCCAAGAAGAAGAGATTTTCGGCTAGCAGGAATACGCAGAGTGGTCGGCCGGTCTTGGCCGAACCAGATGTTCTCTTCCTCGTTACTTCCCCATATGTGTTTCTTTGTGGTCGGCGCCACCTTCCTTGTCGTGGAGCTTCTTCCTTGCCATAGCTTTGCAGACGAGCTTCTTTCATGCTGTATCGTGCTCGGCTCTCAGCCACCGACTTTTCTTTTGCCGTCAGATCTCTTTCTCTTCGCAGCGTGTACGACAAGATCTTGGAGGATTCGAAATTATCATCAATCTCTCGGTTAAATTTTCCTCCCTTTTAGCCATATTGTATGTTTGATAAAAGAAAGTAAAATATTTTGTCTGCATAGTGGTCGTATCTAATTTCGAGGAACCACTTTATATTTTGGTGTTCTTCATTTGTGATTTTTCTTATTGTTTCGTGTTTATCATTCTCAGTAAGTTCTCTTTTTTGCTGTTAGATTATTTTTGAGGATCTGAAAAATTATCTGACTGATGACCATTTTCATAACAATGATGAACATTCCCCCTCGGGCGGTCCGGGTGACCCGGGAAGGTTGTCCAACGACGACGACAACAATGGCCCGAGCAGCTGTCGGCGCTCACGCGCACAAGGGGTGCACGCGTGCCCGTGTGGTGCGTGCGACATAGCCGCGCACGTGCGTGTGTGAGCCCACCGTTATTGATGCCTTTGTGCGCTTGGTTTCGCCCCCCCCCCCACGTCAAGGTAATTTTTGACGTTTCGAGCGGGCGCGGTTCGTCAGTGCGGCTCGCTCAGCCGGGGTTGCATGCTTGAGCGGTTTAGCTCGGGAATCCTTAGGTGGAACCCCATCAAGTATACTGTTTTTTTTTTTCACCAAAAGAACTTAGCAAACTACGCGCGCTAAAATCTAGAACACAAAAAAACACCAAATATGAAGTGTTGCGGTCAAACTCGGCGCTCCTAAACCAGTTTAGAAGTGATCATCTTAGCCCGAGAGCGGTCGAGTGCGCACTCAGTAATTGAATAAAAGAACAAGTGTGCAGAATAATTTTTACGTGGAAAAACTCCTCAATCGGGTAAAAAATCACGTGACTGAGTCTGTGCCGGTCAAACTCCACTATTAGTTTCAGATTACAACTTGTTTGTAGAATCGAGGGCGACAGGCCGCTCCTCGTTACATTTTGAAGGTGAGAGAGAACCTTTGGCGCTCGGCGGGAAATAGGGTGCTCCGCGCGAAGTTTAGCTTTCACAATCTCAGTTAGAGGACGGGCGCAAAACATTCGAAATGAGGTTAGAGCGGACTTGTTGGAGGTTGTGCGCATACAAGGCTTTCTTCCTGCAGTGGGCAGAACGTCTTCTTCCTGGTGATGTTGTGGACTTAGCCAAATTTCTAGTGGAGTGGTGGTGGCTCGTAGGAGAATTTCTGGCGGAGGAACGGTGCCTCGCTGGCAGAGCTCTGGCCTGAGGATTAGCGGCTTCCGCTTTTATCTTTGCATGTTTGTATACATTTGTTTTCTTCCCATTGGGTCTGATGTATGTTTGTTATCACCCATTGGTGATTTTGTGTAGCGCGTTTGCACCTATATGTATTTGATATTGCAGTTTCTTTTCTTTCTTGCCTTTGTTATACAGACTATGGAAACCGGGGAAATGCATGTTTGTGAGAAGGTCGGAGAGTGTAATGATTCAATCTGATTTTCAGAGAATGTAATTATTCAATCTGACTGGCGGAGAATGTATTGATTCATTTCGGGTGTCGAAGAATTTAAGGATTCTATCTGATTGCACGATCGCGAGGGGGGCATGCCCTGGCGATGCGGGACGTTGCCCTGCAGTAACCACAAAGAATGTAATGATTTGATCCGGTCGCTGGAGAATGTAATGATTCGATCCGGTTACGGGGCCTAGCTTGACTTTGAGCCAGCTGCTGGAGAATATATGGATTCGATCCGGCTATGTGACAAAGCCTGGTTAAGAAATCTTGAGACGAGAATAAGAGAAACTCAGTGCAATATATTTTAATGCAAGATAGTTTGCGCGAGTCATGGCTCGCGGCTTTTTACATTACAAAAGGCAGAAAACAATAAATGAAACACGAGGAAAACAGTAAATGTAGAAATAAGGATAGAAACGGTGCTGGTTCCATGTGTGTGGGGAGGGCCCTCTTGCTTCAAAGAGTGCCCCCATGCTGGATTGTTGATTTGTTGCGCAGACCAAGACCGTCGATGTTGAAGCCAGTTTAATCTTCTAGTTGAGCCTGCTTCAAGTAACAGGTGCGGGCTGCCTCCTGGTTCCCACGAATGACTCCTATACCTCAAGGGGTTGGGAACTTCATTGATAGGTGCGGAATTGACAGGATTGCTCCGAAGATAGATTGAACTGACCTTCTAAAGATTGCATTGTAGGGCGAGCTTGAATTTATGACCACGAACTGAATGTTGTGGGTGGCCTACCTCGGGAATTCGCCCATTGTGATTGGTAAGATGATCGTTCTCTAGATGGGAACTGGGTGGTTACCAAAGCCGTAAACAGGTCCCTTTGCAGGACTAAGGTATTGTTTAGTGAGATTCATATTGTAGAGAGTATACAGGAACAAGATGTCAATGGAGCTTTCATTATCAGCAAGAATTCTTTTGACGTTAAAGAAGAGATCTTCGATTCCTGCGATGATAACACGCGGGTCCTGATGCGGTGTTCGTACCCCCTTGAGGTCTTCTTCACCGAAGGAGATGGTGGTATCTTGTTAGAACTCCTTATCCTTGTAAGTTCTTTATGCGAATATTTGGGTAGAGATGTCTGGGTATCCAACGATAGTCTCGACGTTGCCGACCATTTGTTTTCCGCCAGCGGCGCCCTACGACGCATGCTACTACTTTCTCGCTTGCCTAGGGGGTGTCTGCTGATCCGACGTATGCCCTTGCAGAAATCTGCCAAGGATCCCTTGATGGACAATGCGTTCAATTTCGTTCTTCAACACAACACATTCTTTAAATGTGCGGTCAGTTGTACGGTGGTACTCGCGGTATTTTGACTGGTCGCTCCTTGGATTTAGCGATCGTACTCTTAGTCGCTAGAGTGCCGGACTATCTTAAATTGCGTAGAGTATATTAGTCTGGGATGTGTTTAACGGAGTGTATACTTAAGGTGGGCGTTGGCCCAGGTCTCTCTGAGGTTCACGGTGACGCTCGCTGTTTCAGCGTTCTTCTCTGCGTCGTTGTTCAGGACTCCTAGGGGGCTCCTCTTGGGCCCTCTTCCTCTTTGTTATGCTCTCGAATTGTTGGCGGTGCGCTTCAATAGCCTCGTCAGCTGCTATCTGAACCTCGACCCAATGACCAAGATCTGGATTGTTGCGCATTGTCTCCCTCATGACTGCCAAATAGAAACCACCAAGGCGAAAGCCCCCAAGGAAAACACCCCTTAACAGCTCGGGGTTGAATCCCGGAATCTGCTGAGCCTCGGTCGTGAATCGACATAAAAATATACTTGAGAGTCTCTCCTTCATTCTGACGAATCCCGGACAGATGTGAGAGATCTCAAACTATTCTGCGATTGGCGATGAACTACTCCGTGAATTGGCGTGCTAATTATGCGAAGTTAACGATGGTTCCTTTTGCATAGAATGGAACTAGGTGCGGTCTAGCCCCTTTAACGTTACTCGGAAAACCTGACAAAGCAGTTGATTCGGAGCATTGTAAATTCTCATAATGGTGGTGAAATAGTTGATATGTTCAAGCGGATCCTCTGTTCCGTCGAATGTTTTGATGTTGGGAAGCTTGAAGCCGTGCGGGATCGGATGAGCTAACACTTGGGCGGAGAGTGAGGAGCCTTGTTGTAGAGGACGGCAGACGAAAACATCTCGGCACTCAACATGTCCGTACTCTTGAGCAATCATCTCGCTAAAATTCAGGAAGCTATCGACTAAGGCTCTGTTTGGGACAACTTATGCTGATCTATAATCTCTACTTAAAACGCAAAAGTTGTTTTATAGCTGTTTGTTTGTGCAGCTTATATAAAATCACTTATTTTAAAACAGATTATAAGTTGATTTTTTATAAGCTATCCGGGTCCAGCTTATGATTACTCATAAGCGCTTATTTCTTAAAAAAAGTCATATGAGTGATTTTTTCTCCGGATGTGATTTTTTCGTTCGGACGCGAATTTTTTGCCCGGGCTCCAATTTTTCGCCCAAACTCGAATTTTTCGCCCGGGCGCAAATTTTTCGCCCGGGCGCGAATTTTTCGTCCGGGCGTATTTTTTCGTCCGGGCGCATTTTTTTGTCCGGGCGCATTTTTTTCGCCCGGTCGCGTTTTTTCGCCCAGGCGCGTTATTTTTTCGCCCGGGCACATTATTTTTTCGTCCGGGCGCGTTATTTTTTCGTCCGGGCGCGTTATTTTTTCGCCCGGGCGCGTTATTTTTCGCCCGGGCGCGTATTTTTCGCCCGGGCGCATATTTTTCGCCCGGGCACGTTTTTTTCGCCCGACCGCGTTTTTCGCCCGGACTCGTTTTTTCGCCTGTGCGCGATTTTTTCGCCCGAGCGCGATTAATTTGCTCGGGCGTGATTTTTTCGCCCGGGCGCGAATTTTTCGCCCGGACGCGATTTTTTTGCCCGAACGCGAATTTTTCGCCCGGAGGCGATTTTTTCGCCCGGAAGCGATTTTTTCGCACGAAAATGATTTTTCACCCAGGTGCGCTAAGAAGCGATTTTTTCGCTCGGAAGCGTATTTTTTTGTCTGGGCATCTTTTTTTTGCTCGGGCATGATTTTTTCATCCGGACACGTTTTTTCGTTTTTCTCCCGGTGAAAAAAGTGTTTCGGGTTGAAAAAATTTTGCTGGGGAAAAAATCACACCTGTGAGAAAAAATTGCGCCCGGGACAAAAAACACGGTCAGTCGAAAAAATCGCGCTCGGGCGAAAAAAACGCGCCCTGACAAAAAAATGCGTCTCGGCGAAAAAAACGCGCCCGGACGAAAAAACCGCGACCGAGCGAAAAAAACCGCGATCGGGCGGAAAAAAACGCGCTCGAGCGAAAAAAACGCGCTCGAGCGAAAAAAACGCGCCCGAGCGAAAAAAACCACGGTCGGGCGAAAAAATTGCGCCCGCATAAAAAAATGCACCCGGTAGAAAAAAATCGAGCGGGCGAAAGAACGAGATCGAGCGAAAAAACGCAACCTGGCGAAAAAAAACCAGCTTGGGCGAAAACAATCTTGACTGGACGAAAAAAATCGTGACGGGCGAAAAAACACGTCCGAGCGAAAAATCGCCCCCAGGCAAAAAAATCATGCACGGATAAAAAAAACGCGTACAAACAAAAAAATCCTTATGAATGAATGAAATTTTAGATAAGCATTTTTGGACAAACTATCCAAACAGTCGACTGCTTATTCATCATTGATTATATAAAATCTCTATTCAACCATCAATTTTTAATTAGCGGCTTATTCATCATCCTAAGCTGTCCCAAACAGAGCCTAAAAATAACCAATAATAACTGACCACAAATTAAATTAAACTTGGCATTAATCTTCTGTTTCTGCTAGCTAATTCCTTATCGTTTGTATATGTCTCAGGTGCCAGTGGACCAGCCCTGCGTTGCATTAAAAATGCTTAGTGAAATAACGCGCTCTCCAGCCTAAGCTCCTCCTGCCGCTACATCTAATTAAAAGCAAAAGTGATTATATGAAAGCACTTGTTTGTATCAGAGCAATTACTGTTGGAAAATTAAAAATATATGCATGAAAGGCAGCTAATAAGGGAAAATAAAATTGAATATGAAAATCTAGCATTAATTATTGTGGTATTTCTTATTCTTATGTATTCGCACCAAAGCTTCAATCATGCACACTAGTTGCGGTCACGTGATTAATGCCTTTTATGCACGTAATTAAAATATCAAAGTACTAAATGCGTAATTTTAATAAAATTAATGGTATTTTAAGTGCTTCTCCTATTAATATATTAGTAATTAATAATCCCATATGCATAGGCAATTATGGGTAGACATTATTTTGCTTAGCTTAGTTTGCACTTTACACAACTGAAATAATTTATTTTTAATTTAAAATGAATTGATTAATATTTCATGAAATTTCTTTTGTCAGATTCAAGTACAAATACATAAGACAGGTAGACCATCATAATTAGACAAACTTGCGGGAAACCTAAAATTTTGGGTCTTTTTAGGTTTTTAACTTTTACTTAGAGTAATTTTTTTATGTGCTGGTCGATTTTGACTATGTGTAAATAACGCTTATGTACAAATTAAGATTAAGTGCAAATCAGAAATTTTAGGAACAAATTAATTTGTTATGTGCAAACTTCAAAAAAATATCACTTTAATATTTAATACCTCACAATTATTATATAAATCGATTTTAATACAGAACTTTGGTACACCAAAATCATTCAATACCATCATCCGATTGTTATGTGACTGGATCTCCGGCGATCGAAGATCCAAACAAACGTGTTTACATGACCCTACAAAAATATAATACAAATGTAAGCACGTGTACAATTGCATCACAGGAACAATTAATTACCAGAACAACTGCATCACAGGTATTCCTCGGCAATGGAAAATCAATTCAACTACATCAGTAATTGAACTCGGAAATGCAAAAAAACTTAGAATGTTTTGTAATGTTTGATGGGGTTCCCCCTCAAATTCTCGAGTCAAATCAGAAAGATCTCGACTGAGAGCACAGAGGTAAGCCAGTGTGACCGAGCGAGCCACGTGCCCAGAGCCACTCTCGCCTCAAAGGTCCAAGAACACCCCGAAAAGGAAGCCAAACCAAGAACGACAGCTGCACGCGTGCGACGCTCCCCAGCGGGTGTGCACGTACAGCACGCCCTTGTGGGCGTGCACACACCACTCCAGGAGGGTGCGTGCGCCCCCCCCCCCCCCCCCCCCCCTTGCTTGCGCGCTAGCATGCACTCAAGCGCCCCCCTGCGCGCCCACTACCGAGTGCTCCCTTGCATAAGTGCACAACGCGCACGTTCACACGCATCTGACCGTCTCTGCCGCCCCTGGCCGCTGGCGGCCGCCGACGTCGTCATGCAACCTACCCGGGCTACCCGAATCGCCTAGGGGGCACTTTTGTCATTTTGCTAAAATTGGTGATCTCGGTGACTGCAACGGAGCGACGCCTTTTGCCAACACAAATTCTGACCCACCGCAATTACCACCAAGTATCTCCAGAAAACTATAAAAGTGCCCCCATACTCTAATTTGAAGGAAAGCAACTCCAAAGACTAGAAAGAGCTTTGAAGTTTTCCGGCGAGAATTTGGGATAAAGATCGTTTCTCCGCTCGGAATTCGCTCTGCTCTCTCTCTAGTGCGAAGACATCTTAAGACTTCCAAAGCACGACATTCTTCTCCACAGGTGCGCTCTCATCAAGGCTTCAACTCAGCATGAGCGCTTCCATCGAGCCTCCGTGGACTTAGAGATTTTCCCAATTGAAGCGCTCTCATCTAGACACCAATGACTTAGTTTCTTTCCACTGTTTTCATACTTTCTGCTTGTAACGGTGAGATGGTCTGTCACCCTCCGAGGAATTATCTTGATTCTTGTAAACGCCAACAAAACATTGGATTTTGGCCCGACACAGATCCGACCACATGGTTTTTAACCTCTTCCATGTTTTAGACAAAAAAAAGTTTTTTTGGTCATTTTTTGCTATTTTTAATTGACTGTTTGTCCGCCTGGTCCAGTTCTGAGCTAAGGGGGTCTGACTCTCTGGACTGGGGAAACACCGGGTGACCCGCAACAGTTTGGCGCCGACTATGAAAAAGCATTCCCAAAAGCTCTAACGAACTTCAAAGTAACAACACTGAATGCAACGACGAAGGGAGGCGCACACACTGCGAACCAGACAACCCTTGAGGAATCCAACAATCAAGCCTCCAGCAACTCACCAGTCGACAACACGCCGCGCCACGCCACGAGAAAATAATTGTTGTGCTAGCAGCTTCGGTTGAGGAGGGGATGCGACAAACAGAATAACGTCAAGCTCAAGCCCTCGCCCTGCTAAGGGACCTGGGGTCTTTTAAGTCCCCGAGGGCATATCTTACGACAACAAGCTCGTCATCATTCCCTTCAAGCCACCGCTCTCTCAACGGAGTGTCCTGTGCTACGTGCCATGTATAGACTAGGGGGCACCGACCGTGGGATGCATTACTCCCCAAAAACACTTCTTTAGCATGGATATGGAAATCAAAAGGGGAAGGAGGAGCGGAAACCGAGCACGACATCCGAAAGAGGCAGACATCTCGGTAACACCTTAAGGACCGGGAGCAGCTACGCGGACCGCGCTTCACTCCGCTCGATAATTCTCGCGCTGAAGCTCTGCCTGACAGTCAAGCCCCCGCCAACTCACTCGCAGACAACACCCGACTATAGGAAGGAGCCGCCAATGTCGCATCACCAACCTATGAGGAAGAGCGTAGGCACCTGAGTAAGGGGCGACAAGCAAAGGCTCTCACCTTGCCAATAAGCCTTGGAGCCCATCTTGGCCCCGACACAGTCATCGTTTAAAGGTACCAACCGTCGCGGATCCCAAATCACATAATGCCTGAATGTGTTGCCAGCTCCGAAGAATTCGTTGCAGACGAGTAGATCGACGCAACATGCTCTACGCACCCCGTGTTGCCTAATGGGCTTCCCGGGCGCAAGCAGAAAAACTCTCAAGCGCCAACAAAAGCAGCCGCTCTAACCGATGGGAGGCTTACTCGCAAAGAAACAAGACACATAGCTAAGGAGGAATGTGGGCTAGGGGAACCGGGACACGAAAGCGCAACGCCCCATTCACCACATCTCTCCTCTAGCCTTGCAGGTCTTGGTGCATCCCGTTCTGCCCGGGATCGAACTTCGTGACTCTGGGACATTTGATGGGACAGGTAACCCTGTGGTGCACGTCCAGTACTTTGCAACTATTATGCGCATTTACAATGCCTCAGGCCCATACTTGTGTCAAGTGTTCCTGGTAACTCTAAAAGTAGAGGCTCACACCTAGTTCTATTCCCTGGAAGAAGGAGAAATCAAGAACTTGGCGGAGCTTGATCAACTTTTCATAAAATCATTTTGTCGCCAAACAAAAAATTGTCTACCTCGCATGGAATCAACAGGTCAGGGAAGATCTGCTCGAAGATTTCTTTCGTCATTTCATCATGGAGGCACAATAGATTTTGTAGGTCAACCACAAGCTTTTGTGCAATCTTTTCCTGAGAGGACTCTAGCTTGGAAAGCTCTGCGTCATGCTAAGGAGTGAAGCGGAGCCCAATTACATTACTCTCATCCGCAAGTTATGGCTCAAATCACAATAGTGGCAACAATTGAGGTGCATCGACCACCTTCCAGAGGAAGCTCGAAAAGGAAGACAAATCACAGGACACTACCGAATCCCAGATGGAGCAGCAAGCGGCGTATTAGCCCTCAACGATCCAGGGTGCAGCGCCAGCATCAAACTTTCCCTAGAACTTTACAAACTGATGTTTTGCTTTACATTCGCAATAATTGCACCTTTCGGAAGCCAAGGGCTCTCACACCAAACTCTGGAGACCAATCCAAGTACTGTATCTATCATCAAGGATGCATGCACGCCACGAAAGATTGCATGCGCCTGAAAGAGGAAATCAGGCAAATCATGCACGTTGGTCAACTCGAATAATCTCAGAAGAAAATCAGGCAAATTATGCACGCTGGTCAACTCGAGTAATCTCAAATCACGGCAGTGGCGACAATTGAGAAGCATCGACCGCCTTCCGGTGGAAGCTCGAAAAGGAAGACAAATCACGGAACACTACCGAATCCCAGAAGGAGCAGCAAGCAGCGTGTTGGCCCTCATCGATCTAGGGTGCAACGCCAGCATCATACTTTCTCTAGAACTTTGCAAACTGATGTTTTGCTCTGCATCCGCAATAATCGCACCCTTCGGAAGCCAATGACTCTCACACCAAACTTTGGAGACCAATCCAAGTACTGCAGCTATCATTAAGGACGGGCGCACGCCACAGAAGATTGCATGTGCCTAAAAGAGGAAATCAGACAAAGCGTGCATGTTGGTCAACTCGAATAATCTCAGAAGAAAAGGGCGGTGACTCAATCTGCCCTAACCAAACCCTTAATGGGCAAAAGGATAGAGGAGCTTTCCTCGGGGCACGACCAACCATGGCCCAGCCAACCTCCCCCAAAACCACAGCTCTCCGAGGACCTCTTCTAAGGGCGCTCCAATCAGATGCACTTACGCGAGGCATCATGATAAAAATCCAAGTACATGACACAACCCCTAAAATACGTCGTTAGAGTTCGACTCGCAGAAGTTACGGAGGAAATTCTGCCACCCTCCATGGATTACTCTTCCGCAACTACAGGAATAGCAAGCCACACAGCTGGACTTGCGAACCCTTTGTACTTTGTTAAATCCAAGCAATGGATTTTGACTTCAAGTTATGCCAACTGTTCCAGAATCTTCCACTAACAAGACGAGATGAACGAAAGCCTTTCTACACCTCTTAGGCGAGATGGATGGAAGTCCTTTTGCACCTCTCATGCGAGATCTGCGAAAGCCCTTCTACGCCTCTCTGAAGAGATCGGAGAAAGCCCTTCTACGCCTCTCTGAAGAGATCGGAGAAAGCCCTTCTGCACATCTCAGGCTAGATCGGCGAAAGCCCTTCTGCACCTCTAAAGCGAGATTGACGAAAACCCTTTTGCACCTCTCAGGTAAGATCGACAAAAACCCTTTTGCACCTCTCAGGCGAGATCGACGAAAGACCCTTTGCACCTTTTAGGTGAGACAGACAAAGGTCCATTTGAACCTCTCAGGCGAGACAGACAAAGGTCCATTTGAACCTCTCAGGCGAGGTGGGCAAAAGTCCATCTGCACTTTCACCTAGACAAATCTTGATTCTCTTAAGACGCGAACGAACAAAGGTTCTTCACCACCTCTACCTGAACGGACCCCGGTCTTCTTGAGGCACGAACCGAGCGAGCTGTGTTGGCCAGAAAGATCTCGATCAAGGGCACAATGATAAGCCAGTGCGACCGAGCGAGCTGCGCGCCTCAAAGGTTAGAGAACACCCCAAAAGGGTGTTGGAAACGCTTAGCACGCCCCTCCTTCAAAACACCTTGACGATCACCCACGACGAGAGCCTACTCCGGCGAGATCTCCTCTCGGCGGCGAGACGGGGCCGGCGAGAGCAACAATGCGAGACCCTCTGGGCGAGAGCTTCCGGGCGAGATGTCCTACTCCGGCGAGATGCAAGCACCACCACGGCGAGACCAGCGAGATGCCTCGGCGAGTCGAGCCGGCGAGTCGGGCCGGCGAGAGCTGCTCCGGCGAGAGCTTACAGCGGCAGCAGAACTAGTTCCTGCGGGAACTGACCACTCTCTCTCTAACTCTCTCGCCTTCACACACTCTCTCTCTCCCGCTCTCTTTTCTCTGCCAGAGAAACAAAACCAAAAAAAACTTCTCTTTCCTGCTATTCCTCTCTCTCTCTCGCTTCTCTCTCTAATATTCTCTCGCCTCACTCTCTCTCTCTCTTGCCTCTCCTGCGGCAGAAAAGTAAAAGGGGAGAACCTTTTTTCAACTCTCTCTTCCTCTCTCTCTCCCGCCAACCTCACTCTCTCTTCCTCTCTCTCTCCCGCCAACCTCACTCTCTCTTCCTCTCTCTCTCGCTTCTCTCTCCTGCAGGAGTCAAAAGGGAAGGAGAAACCTTTTTCAACTTATGTTTAAAATACAATGGGGGGGGGCCTATTTATAGCAAAATAAAACACACTCTCTCACCTCATTAAATGCTAAAAACAAGGCATAAAAACAAAGCATAAAAAAACACAACACCCCAAGCAGTGGGGCCCGGTCAACGGTCAACAACAGCTCAAACCAACAAACTCCCCCTCAAGCTTGGCTGCACATGCCGAGCTTGCCTTTGAGCCTCTCGAACGTCTCCGTTTTCAACGCCTTGGTGAATATGTCCGCGACCTGCTCTCCGGTGGGGCAATACACAACTTCAACAGTCTTCAGCTCCACCTGCTCGCGGAGGAAATGATATCGGGTCTCGATATGCTTGCTCCTCCCATGCAACACTGGATTCTTTGCGAGCTGGATGGCAGACATGTTATCCACTAACACTGTCGTTGGGCCATCCTGCACATGATGTAGTTCTTCCAGAAGATTCCTTAGCCAGATGGCTTGGCAAGCGCATGCCGCCGCTGCGATGTACTCCGCCTCGCAAGATGATAAGGCTATAGTAGCCTGCTTCTTAGAACTCCATGAGAACGCCGCGGTTCCCATGTTGAACGCATACCCGGAAGTGCTCTTCCGGTCGTTCACATCTCCTCCATAGTCGCTATCCGAGTAGCCGACTAGCTTCAACTCTCCTCCAGATGAGTACATCAAACCATGGTCCCGAGTCCCGTTCACATACCTCAGGATCCTCTTCGCTGCAGTGAAGTGGTCCTGCTTGGGCTCTTCCATGTACCTGCTCACGACCCCCACCGCATACATGATGTCCGGTCTGGTGAAAGTCAGATACCTTAGACTCCCAACCAGACTCTTGAACATAGTTGGGTCCACTACTTCCTCTTCAGAATCCTTCCTCAGCTTCGTTCCGGGATCAGCAGGAGTGGAGATAGGCTTGCTATTCTCCATCCTAAACTTCTTCAAGATCTCCTCCGCGTACTTCTTCTGCGCGATGAAGATCCCATCTTCTCTCTGCTGTACTTCCACCCCTAGAAAGTAACTCAGCTCTCCTAGGTCTGTCATCTCAAACTCCTTCTTCATCAGCCTCTTGAATTCTTCGAACATCGCAGGGTTGCTCCCGGTGAATATCATGTCATCCACGTATAGACATAAGATCATGATATCCCCACTCTTCTCCACCTTCATGTAGAGAGCATACTCATATGGGCACTTCACGTAGCCATGCTTTTGGAGGAATGTATCTATCCTCCCATTCCAAGCTCTTGCCCCTTGCTTCAACCCGTACAATGCTTTTCTCAACTTGCACACCTTCTTCTCCTGGCCCTTCACAACATACCCCGGAGGCTGCTCAATATACACATCCTCCTCCAGGTAGCCATTCAAGTACGCCGCCACCGCATCCATCTGCATGATTGTCCACCCATAGTGAGCTGCCAGTGCGATGATCAACCTGATGGTGTCAATCCTCGCCACTGGGGCATAGACCTCGTCGTAGTCCACTCCTTGGACTTGCCTGTAGCCCTTCACCACGAGCCTAGCCTTGTGCTTCTCCACAGCTCCATCCTTGTTCTTCTTTACTTTGTAGACCCACTTCACTCCGAGGGGTTTGTGGCCTGCGGGTGGATCAACCAGCCTCCAAGTGTCATTCTTCTTTATGGAAGCTATCTCAGCATCCATCGCCGTCCTCCAAGATTTCTCCTGGGCAGCTTCGTCGTAGGAGTGCGGCTCGCAATCTGCCAACAAACAATATAAAGAGAAATTGTTAAGAGTCGGTGCCGTCTCCTCGTAAAGCTCATCCAACCTCCTCATCCTAGGTTGAGGACGGTCAGAACTGCCTCGGCTAGTGCTCGCTCCACTAGGACTTCCTCCGTTTGTACTTGTTCCACTTGAGCAGGAGGTAGAAGCTCCCCCTGAACTCCCACTCGGTGGTGATGGTGGCTCAGCTCCACCATCCTCATCTTCCGCTTCATGACCACCTTCTTCCTCATCTTCAAAGAACATCCCCTTCATGTTCCTTGTCTCCTCATCCCAGCTCCAGCAGCATTCTTCTTCAAACACCACGTCCCTTGAGATTATGGCCTTCCCAGTCACCGGGTTGTAAAACTTGTACGCCTTGCTCTCCGGAGCATAGCCCACGAAGATGCACTTCTCGCTTCTATCATCGAGCTTCTTCCTCCTCTGGTCCGGGATGTGAGCATGAGCTACACACCCGAAGACCCTTAAGTGCTTCACACTCGGCTTCCAGCCACTCCATGCTTCAAACGGCGTCATGAACTTCACACTCTTTGTGGGGCATCTGTTCAGTAGATACACCGCACATTGCACTCCTTCCGCCCAGAACATCTTCGGTAACCCCTTCTCCTTCACCATGCTTCTCGCCATGTTCATGATGGTGAGATTCTTCCTCTCTGCCACTCCGTTCTGCTGCGGTGAGTACGCCGCCGTCAGCTGGTGTGATATCCCATTCTCCTTGCAGAAACTATCGAACAGCCTCGAGGTGTACTCCCCACCTCGATCTGTCCTAAGCACCTTCAATGGTTGCCCACTCTCCTTCTCGGCCATCGCCTTGAACTCCCTGAACTTGTCAAGGGCCTCAGACTTCTCTTTCAGAAAATACACCCAACACTTCCGACTATAGTCATCCGTGAAGGTGATGTAGTACTTGCTTCCGCCTATTGAGGTGGTCTCAAACAGACCCGCAATGTCCGAGTGAACCAGTTCAAGTTGCCGCCTTGCTCTCCAGGACTTTCCTCCTTCGAACGTCTGCCTCTTGAGCTTCCCCTTCGTGCATGCTTCACACACCTTCTGCGGAGGGGAGATCATAGGCAGATCCGCCACCATCTTGGAGTGGGATAGCAGCTTCAACCCTGTGAAGCCCAAATGGCCCATCCTATGATGCCATAGCCATGCTTCTTCCTCTTCTTTTGTTCTCGCGAGACAAACCGTCTCTTGAGCATCCATCTTCAGCGTGAAGAGACGGTTTGCCGTCATCTTCACCTTCACTACCTCCTTCCATTGATCATTCTTCATTGCCAGAGACCCATCCTTCATCTGTACGCAGTAGCCTCTCTCCACTAACTGCCCAATGCTTAAGATGTTGGTCTTCAACCCTGGCACATAGTACACATCATTCAGGTGTACTCTCTCCCCATTCAGTTTCACTACCACCAGGCCCTTTCCTTCCAAGGAAATCTTCGAAGCATCCCCGAAACTAACTTCACCCCCACTGGGTTCAAGGTTAGAGAACATCTCCTTATCTCCACACATGTGGTTGCTCGCTCCTGTGTCCAGGTACCACACTTCATTCCTTCCTTCTTCCACGCCTCGGTAGGTTAAGAACATCATTGGGTCTCCACCCCCAGCATTGTTCCCATTGTTCCTAGCCTCCGCATAATGGTTGGCTTCTTCTCTCTTCCTGGGAGCCCAGCAGTCATAGCTCATATGCCCAAATTTGTTACAGTTGTAACACTGTACTTGGGACATATCTCCTCGGCCTCTTCCTCGGCCTCTTCCTCTTCCTCTTCCTTCTTGCCAACCACCTTGAGGTCGCTCCGCCTCTCTTTGGAAACCTTGGTTCCTTCCTTGATCTCTTCCTCCTCTTCTACCTCGGCCTCTGCCTTGGTGACCTCGGCCACGCTGGCCGCTTCCTCTTCCCGAGCTTTCCCCAAAGTTCAACTGGGTCTGGAGTGCTTTTCCCAAGCCACTCGCTTCGTCATCATCCTGCTGCATTCTGTACTCATGAGCTTGCAATGAGCCTACAAGCTCATCTACGGTCATCTGGGTGAGGTCCTTCGACTCCTCGATTGCCACCACCACGTGTCGGAACTTCCTTGACATGGCCCTCAGGAGCTTCTCCATGAGACTCACATCATCTATCGCTTCTCCGTTTCTCTTCATCTCGTTTGTGAGCGTCCGCAGACGGGTCACAAAGTCTCCGACCTTCTCCGTGGCCTGCATCCTCAACATTTCATATTCACCCCGAAGAGACTGCAGCTTCACTTTCTTCGCCTTGTCCACCCCTTGCATGGAGCGTTGCAACACCTCCCATGCTTCCTTTGAGCTCACTGCCTCCGAGATCTTTTCAAAGGTGGCTTCATCCACTCCTTGGTATAATGTGAACAATGCTTTCTTATCCTTCTTTCTCGCTTCCCTCAACGTCGTCCTCTGCGCGTTGGTCAATGCTGCCTCTGCTTCAGCATCAGGCTCTTCATAGCCGTCCTCGACTACTTCCCATAGCTCCTTCGAGGCGAGCAACACCTTCATTTGAATACTCCAATTGCCGTAGTTGGTCTTCGTCAACTTAGGGACTTGCCCCAGCATCGCTCCTCCTGACTCCATCTCGTTTTGTCACCTTGCTTCCGAACTACTCCAAGGGTCACAAACCTCCCTCTGATACCAGTTGTTGGAAACGCTTAGCACGCCCCTCCTTCAAAACACCTTGACGATCACCCACGACGAGAGCCTACTCCGGCGAGATCTCCTCTCGGCGGCGAGACGGGGCCGGCGAGAGCAACAATGCGAGACCCTCTGGGCGAGAGCTTCCGGGCGAGATGTCCTACTCCGGCGAGATGCAAGCACCACCACGGCGAGACCAGCGAGATGCCTCGGCGAGTCGAGCCGGCGAGTCGGGCCGGCGAGAGCTGCTCCGGCGAGAGCTTACAGCGGCAGCAGAACTAGTTCCTGCGGGAACTGACCACTCTCTCTCTAACTCTCTCGCCTTCACACTCTCTCTCTCTCTCCCGCTCTCTTTTCTCTGCCAGAGAAACAAAACCAAAAAAAACTTCTCTTTCCTGCTATTCCTCTCTCTCTCTCTCGCTTCTCTCTCTAATATTCTCTCGCCTCACTCTCTCTCTCTCTTGCCTCTCCTGCGGCAGAAAAGTAAAAGGGGAGAACCTTTTTTCAACTCTCTCTTCCTCTCTCTCTCCCGCCAACCTCACTCTCTCTTCCTCTCTCTCTCCCGCCAACCTCACTCTCTCTTCCTCTCTCTCTCGCTTCTCTCTCCTGCAGGAGTCAAAAGGGAAGGAGAAACCTTTTTCAACTTATGTTTAAAATACAATGGGGGGGGGGGCCTATTTATAGCAAAATAAAACACACTCTCTCACCTCATTAAATGCTAAAAACAAGACATAAAAACAAAGCATAAAAAAACACAACACCCCAAGCAGTGGGGCCCGGTCAACGGTCAACAACAGCTCAAACCAACAAAGGGGAGCCAAACCAGGCGGGCGCTCGCGCACATCACTTCTGTTGGAAATGCTTAGCACACCCCCGGAGAGACCACCACTACTCCGAGCTCCTCCGGCAAGCTTCACACCACCACGATGAGACTACCAGCACGGCGAGACCACCAACGCGAGAGCCTACTCCGGCGAGAGCCTACTCCGGCGAGAGCCTCCAGCTAGACCCTACTCCGGCGAGAGCAACAATGGCGATATCACCACGAGATGCTCCAGCGAGTCGGGCCGGCGAGAGCTTCCGGCGAGTCAGGCCTCTCCCGCGAGAACTCACTCTCTCGCTCTCGATATTTCTCACTCTCTCTCGCTGCTTCTCTCTCTTTCTCGCTCTCGCTAATTCTCTCTCTCCCGCTCACTCAATTTCTCTCTCTCTCTCTCCCGCAATTATTCACTCTCTCTCTCTCGCTCAGTTTCTCTCTCTCTCCTGCTCACTCAATTTCTCTCTCACTCTCCCGCAATTATCACTCTCTCTCTCTCGCTCAGTTTCTCTCTCTCCTGCTCACTCAATTTCTCTCTCTCTCTCCTGCGGGAGAAAATGAAAGGGGGAAGCTTTTTTCTATTCAGCTACGATCTAAAACAAATAGGTACAAGCTTTTTATAGGCAAAACATGTTCATGAGAGGCTTACACGTGACAGCCACATTAAATGCTAGCCAAAAATTCTCTCTCTTCCGTAATAAAAAAAACACATATATAAGAAAGATTTGTTGACTTTGGTCAACTACCAAAATATCAACAACTTCCACGCGGGCGCGTATGCGCCCTTTGCGCGCGTGCTAGCGCGCGCCACCCTTGCCGGCCGCCCCCGGCCGTCGCCATGTGATTTTTCATCATTTCTGGGTTTATCACGTCAAAAAAAAATCTTTTTTCATTTGTTGTTGTTCTTCATTGACTGTTTGCACGCCCGATCCAATTCCGATCTAAGACGATCCGATTTTCCGGACCGGTAAAAAACAGGATGACATTACTCACGTGCCCGCAACTAGCGTGCATGATTGAAACTTTGGTGCGAATAGATAAGAATAAGAAATATCGTTCACAATAATTAATACACGATTTTCTTATTCAATTTTATTCTCCCTTACTAGCTGCTTTTCATGCATGCATATATTTTTTATTTTCCAACAGTAATTGCTCTGATACAAATAAGTGCTTTTATATAATCACTTTTAGACAGCAGCAGGAGGAGCTTTGGCTGGAGAGCGCGTTATTTCACTAAGCATTTTTAATGCAACGCAGGGCTGGTCCACTGGCACCTGAGACATATACAAACGATAAGGAATTAGCTAGCAGAAACAGAAGATTAATGCCAAGTTTAATTTAATTTGTGGTCAGTTATTATTGGTTATTTTTAGTTGATAGCTTCCTGAATTTTAGCTTCTATGTTGAGTGCAGTTCCTCTCTCTTCATATTTGGTGTTTTTCTTTGAGTGTTCTAGATTTTAGCGAGTGGTACGTGTTTGCTAAGTTCTTTTGGCGAAGCAGAACGGGAATACTTGACGAGGTTCCACCTAGAGATTTCCAAGCCAAATCGGTAGGAGTTCGGTCAAAACGCTTTAGCAAGCAACTCCGACTGAGCAAGCCGCACGCACGAACCGTGCCCGCTCGAAAGGTCAAAAATCACCCCGAAAGGGGGACGAAACCAAGCGCACAAAGGCATCAAGAATGGCGCTCTCACACACGCACGCGCGCGGCCATGTCGCACGCATAACACGGGCATGCATGCGCCCCTTGTGCGTGCGAGCGCCGGCGGCTGCTGCTGCCACCTCTGGCCATTCCCGCCATCGTCACTGGGCAACCTTCTCGGGTTGCCCGGACCACCCGAGGAGCATGTTCATCATTTTGAAAAACTTGGTGATATAGGTGATTGAAATGACACAACGTCATTCATCAACTCAAGATTCATCCGGACACAATTACCAACGCAACCTTTCTAGAAAACTATAAAAAAACTTCCAGATCTTCATTAACATTTGCACGACATTACAAATCAGTGCTCTTTTGAGATGACAATTTTTGAAGACCTTTGTGAGCACCACTTTCACTCTAATTTACATACATCCATCCATCAACCCGAGGAGCATCGTTAGTTATATGGCTAGAATCCTAACACAAAACGTTCTGGATTTCGGATATTTTGTAAATATATGGATTGTTATATAAATTTCTTGTTGTGATAATTCTGACAGTTAAAAATTTGCTCACTTTATGTTTTTTGGAAGATGAAGGCTGGCATGAAACAAACAACACGCTACCTCTCTATATTTTGGCCTAATTTTTCTTAGTCAGCACTAAATTTATCATTTTTTAAAGCAAAAATAAATGCGCTGAATGAGCGGTGCATTCAATGTTATTTGGTAGCAACATTGTATGGATACGGTTGATAAGTCATTTCAAACAATAATGTTACCTATTAAATATTATTTATTTAATCAATATAATATTGCTAGAAATAACCATTAGCTCTTAATTTATTGTAGTTATAGTTTTTTTTTCTTGTCGAAATGCAAATAAATAGAAGATATAGAAACTTACGAAATGCCCTGCATTGAGGATCCAGTAGAAGTGAAGATTTTTGTAGGACTTGACAAATCCCCTCGTAATTTCATCCCTTCCGCAGTATATCGGCTGCCGTTCTATTTTGTTAAATTCTCCCAGTTCTTTCCATCTAAGGAAGATCAACAACAACAATTTAAAATTATTAAAAACTGTTTTTTGTATAATAATAATAATAAAATCAGCACACACAGGATTAATATTCCTCATACTTGAGCTTTTGGACCCAAGCTTCTGTGCCTTTTGTCGCACAGATCAAATCCACCTGCAATAAATCAACTTGTTGGAGAATTAGAAAGTATATTGCATGCGGTCTTGAAATTACATGCTCTGTTTTCTCTTTCAGCAGTCAGTTATGAGTTGTAAAAAAGTGAAGGGTTTCTGTTCCACCACATCCTCATCACCATGTATAGAATAGATGGAGGAACAAGATGTGTTGAGCTTAGAACTAATTATTATGTGAGCCAAATATGTTAATTAGGTGCATTACTGAGCTGTCATTAATATCGACTCAAATTTAAGTGATCTAATTAATCTGGTCGAATACGTTTCATATTGTATGAGCGGTTTAAATAATGTGTGGATACCGAACGACGTTTACATTTATATGATGGACTTAAATGTAAAACAACCGCATTAGGTTTTACTATAAATAGGTTATGGTCTTCGGGTAATGCATGAAAATAAAAATCATTATCGCTCTCATTTAGTTTGAGCATCCCATTGCTGGAGAGAGACTAGTGGAGGAAATCCGTCTCGATGTTTCATCTCGATCATTATCGCTCCAATTTTCATCTAGATGTTTCGACTAGAGCAAATCCGTCTCCGTCATGATTTTACGGATTCACCCCAACAAGTGATATCAGAGCCACTCTATGTCGTTTCACCGAGAGTTTTTTGTGGTTCTCAGATTTCTTCCATCTCGACGGATTTTGCTGTTTTTTTTTAATTTTTATTTAGGATAATCGCTCGGCTACGAGATTGGATTAAGCATTGTAACCGAGCGACTACGTAGTTGGGAATAATTGCAAAGGTGCCACAAATGCTGGCGGGATATATGGATGTTTTTGCGGCGGTGGAACCATCAATGTCTTTTCACCGGAGCAGTGCTCGTCGGCAGCCAGGAGACTCAGGCCTGATCTGACATTTTTTTTTGTTTTGGAACGGACGGTTGGAATGTCGGTTTTGACTTTTTTTGGCCAAGTTTTTTTGGCAGCTACATATATATATATATACATATAACTGAAAAAACGCGCAGTGCGTTTTTGTCTAAAAAACGCGCTCCCCGGAAAAACGAAAAAAACACCTCCTAAACATCATTTTTAGAAAAAGTGGTCAACATGAAAGTTGTAGATCTCGTCGAGATCTACAACTTTCATGTTGACCACGTTTTCTAAAAATGCTGTTTAGGGGGTCTATTTTCAAAAGGCGCGAAAGGGGGTCCGCGCAAAAAATAAAAATCGTAATATTTACCGGGCGGAACCCCCTTCGCGCCTTTTGAAAATAGACCCCATAAACAGCATTTTTAGAAAAAGTAGTCAACATGAAAGTTGTAGATCTCGACGAGATCTACAACTTTCATGTTGACCACTTTTTCTAAAAATGCTGTTTAGAGGGTGTTTTTTTCGTTTTTTCGGGGAGCGCGTTTTTTTGTCCAAAAAGCGCTGCGCGGATTTACATTTTCTGGGGCTGCAAATATAACTCTAAAAAGGTATACGGTGGTCTGCCAATACCGTAAGTTCAAAAATAGGGAAAAAACAAGGGCCGTCAGATTGCAATCTTTTGATCCAAAGCCGTTAGATCTGGGGCTGCAAATAGCGGATTAGTTTGCACATAAAAAAAACCCAAAAAACCTTCCCCCCTCTCTCTCTCCTAAAACCCGATCAATAGAAAATTAAACCCCCCAAAAAAGAAAACTGTGGCAGCCATTTTCTTCCTCACCGCCGGCGGCTCCGCCGCTGGCGGCTTGGATGACACCCACCAGCGGACTAGCCGGCCTCCGGCGAACCCGTCGGGGGGTAGCCGGGCAGGCCGCCGGCGGCTCTGCCGCCGACCGCGAGGAAGAAAATTGCAGCAACGAAGACAGCAATTTTCTTCCTCGCGGCCGGCGGCGGGCTCGCCGGCCTCCGGCGAACCCGTCGGGGGTATCCGGAAAGGCCGCCGGCGGCCGCGAGGAAGAAAATGGCTGCCTTCGCTGCAACCATTTTCTTCCTCGCGGCCGGCGGCGGCCTGCACGACACCCACCGGCGGGCTCGCCGGCCTCCTGCGAACCCGCCGTTGATAGCCAGGCAGGCCGCCGCCGGTTGCACCGGCGGCCGCGAGGAAGAAACTGCGTGCGGCACGGGCCGGAGTGCTGCACGCAGTTTTTTTAAATTTTTAATTTTAAAAATTCAAAAAATAAGTAATAATAAATAAATTATTAATTTCTAATACTTTTAAAATTAATATTTAAAAAAAATTCTTTGGTTTTAAAACAATTCGCCGGGGGCGGGCGGCGAAGCCCGCCGTGGGGGCGGGCGAAGTCCGCCGCTGCTGATTGTGTACTGTCGCCGGCCAGGTACTGTGGCGCGTATCCCACTAATCAAATTTGAGATTTATTTGGGCATCAATATGAGTGTTATTATGACATAAAATAATTTATTTAGGCAACAAATATTGAGTAAATTCTATTGACTTATCTGTGTATTATGTAAAATTATTTAATGTCATAATTTACTTTTATTCCGAGCAATTTTTGCAATCCAAATTTGCTTTCATTTAAATCAAATTTGGACTCACTTTTGGAGTCGATTTTCGGATATCTTTGGTTGTGTGTTTTTTATTTTCTTACTTTTTTTGCATTTTATTTTTTGCATGTATTAAGAGATAAATTAACATAAATATATTTTTTACTATAAATAATAAATATATTATTATTTTGATAATAAATATTATAGTATTCAATGAACCTCAATTTAATTCATGGATTTATGATAAATTGCAATTATAACATTATAAAGATTTAAATATGTAATTTAAATAAATTTTTAATCTAACTTGAATTTCGTCATTTCGGGCATAATTTGACAATTAGATCTACGTAAAATATGTCAAGAAATATTATTATTATTATTATTTAGAAAGATAATATATTACGCTCGATCTATTTTTGTGAGTAACTTAATTTTAATATTCGGATAAAATAATATTTTATTTTGGATATTTAAGATATTATTTTTATTAAAATTAATGAGGCTCTAATTTTGAGAAATTACACTCGCACACATTTATGCTCGTGCTAATATGAAATAGTCAAATTTAAAATTCAATCATTGGGTCAATTTTGTAATTATGTACCTACATCGATTATTTAAATTTGAACTTTAAAATTAAATTTATTAAATGGTAAATCAGTAATTATTAAATATCTAATTTTGCCGAATCAATTAATTGAAACGACATTCTGATAAAATGAGCTCTCTCATGTAGATTAATTTAATTTAGCATTATTCAGATTGCAGCGGGTGTGTAATTCATGCGAATATTGATCGACTCAAAAGAAAATTAATATTTTGTCGAATTGTGCACACACATGTAGTAATAAATACATGACAATTATTTTATTCTCCATATGAGCAGTATGTCGGTCCAAGGAAAGGCTTATTGCTTGACAGGACTTATCGTCAGTATTTGATTACTACACCAAGAAGATCACTTGGAATTGACATTTTTGTCCAAAGACTAAATGTCAGTGTTCCACTAGGTCTCTTGAAATGGGCCCCATCATTTAATAATGAATTTAATATAGACATTATGATATGTAATTTAATTTTGTGGGAATGAAATTAATTATTTCTATCTTATTACTTTTCAGCTCAAAACTCGATTATTACGATTTCTACTAATATTAACTCAATTTTAATGCTCAATGAGATAAATTTTAAAGAGTGGAAAAAAATATCACGATTGTGTTTGGTTGCATAGACTTAGATCTTGCGCTTAAGAATAGACCTCCCGCATTTCCTTCAAATGATAGTTCCGCCGTGGCAAAATAGAATTTTGAAAGGTGGGAGCATTCAGATCGCATGTGTCTAATGATCATGAAGCGGGACATTCCAAAAGCCTTCAGGGGCACTGAGGAGGGCACCCCTGCCTTGGAATTCCTTGATAATCTTAAAAAATATTTTGAATAAATCGATAAGGCGGAGACAAGCATGCTTCTTGCGAAGCTTGTTTTCATGAAGTATAAGGGTAAAAGGAATATACGTGAGTACATTATGAAATTATCCTTACTTGCTTCAGTACTAAAAGCACTAAAGTTAGAGTTGTCGGAAGATCAACTCGTGCATTTAGTTTTAATTTCTCTTCCTGTACAATTCAGTCAATTCAAGGTCAGTTATAACTGCAAAAGGAGAAATGGACTCTAAATGAGCTCATTTCATATTGTGTGCAAGAAAAACATAGATTAAAGAAAAAAAAGACTGAAAGTGCTCATATGGTAGTAAGTCCTTCTAACAAGGGCCAGAGAAGGAAGAAAGAAAAGCAAGCTGCAAGTGGACCTCCCCAAAGAAAGCCACAAAAGGAACAGGCTAAAGACTCCACCTATTTCTTTTGTCATGGTGGTGGACATGTGAAGAAAGACTGTGTCAAATATTACGCCTAACGTGCTAAGAAGGGTACACTTCTCACTTTTGTTTGTTCCGAAATTATTTTAACTTCTATACCTAAACACACTTGGGGGATAGATTCTGATGCTACTACTCACTTAAGTGTGTATATGCAGGATTGCCTAAGCTGTCGAAGTCAAGTGATGGTGAAAGATGCATCTTTGTGGGCAATGACAAATCAGTTGAAGTTATAAATATTTTTCGATTATTATTAGAGACTGATTAGTACTTAAATTTGTTTGAGAATTTTATTGTACCGTTTTTTAGACAGAATTTGTTTTCTATTTCTATATTAGACAAATTTGATTATCATTGTTCTTTTGGAAATAATAAATTAAGTCTCTTTTTGAATTCAAATCTTATTGGTATTGGTTATTTATCTAATAATGATAACTTTTATTTGTTTAATACAGTAGCTTCATATAATGAAACATTGCACGTCAATTCAAGCGGTACTAAGCGTAAATTAATTAATCATAATTTCACCTCTTTATGACACAAACGCTTAGGACACATCTCCAAATAAAGAATTGTGAGACTTGTGTCAGACGAAATTCTTGATTCCCTTGATTTTTTACAGACTTTAAGGTTTGTATATACTGTATAAAAAAGAGACAAACAAACATATGGAGGATAGGTAATAGTAGAGCTACGAAAGTCTTATAACTGATGTATACTGATATTTGTGGACCATTCTCTACAGCCTCCTAGAATGATCAACAGAATTATATCACGTTCATAGAATATTACTCTCATTATGAATACATCTATCTTATATATTCATAAAAAGTCACAGTCATTAGACGCATTTAAATTCTATAAAGTTGCATTGAAAAACCAACTTGGCAAACAGATTAAAGCTGTTATATCTGATCGCGGTGGTGAATAATACGGTAGATATGACGGATCAGGAGAACAACGCCTAGACCCTTTTGCTAAATTCCTATAGGAGTGCGGTATTGTCCCTCAGTACACCATGCCCGGTACCCCTACCATGAATGGTGTTGCTGAGAGACAAAATAGGATGCTGAAGGATATGATGAGAAGTATGATTGCTCACTCTTCTTCACCTCACTCCCTTTGGGGTGATGAACTTAAGACGACATCTTACATCCTTAATAGAGTCCAAACTAAAGTAGTACAAAAAACCTTGATAAGCTTTGGACTAGTCGAAAGCCCAACCTAAAGCATCTTCAGGTTTGGGGTTGTCCAGCTGAGGCTAGACCTTATAGGCCAAATGAAAAGAAATTGGACTCCAAAACGGTGAGCTGCTATTTTGTTGGGTACCCTGAAAAGTATATGAGATATAAATTTTATGATTCCACTGCTAAGGTTTTCTTTAAAACTAGAAATACTCGGTTCTTTGAAGATGTTGAGTTTGGAGGGGAATATATGATTGAAGATTTTGTCTTTGAAGAGTAATTTATTTCTCTTCCTATAGTTGTTACTGACAATACTCATTCCTGATATTGCTCTAGTAACAAATTTGGATCATGACAATGTTGAAGAGCTTACTCATACAGTTTCAAATGAACAAACTCAACAATCTCAAGAACCTTTGTCATTAAGGAGTTCCATTAGAGAAAGGAGAAGATTGATACCAGATGATTATATCATCTTTCTCCAAGAACATAAGAATGTTCAAGGAATGTTAGATTATCCGGTCAATCTCAATCAGGTAATTCAGAGTTCTAATTCTCAACAATAGATTGATGTTATGATGGAAGAGATGAAGTTCATGAAGGACATTGACGTTTGGGATCTTGTCACATTACTTGAAGGTGTGAAACTCATTGGTTGTAAATGGATATTTAAAACCAAAAGGGATTCAAAGGATAATATTGAGAGATATAAGACATGTCTTGTCGCTAAAGGATTCACTCAAAAGGAAGGCATTGACTATAAAGAGACTTTCTCTCTGGTTTCATCGAAATACTCTTTCAAGACTATTATGTCATTAGTAGCGTATTTTGACCTTGAGCTACATCATATGGATGTTACAATCTATATGGTGCAACCAAATTACTTTGAATCTATTGAACCAAAACAAATGATTTGCAAATTAAAGAAATCCATCTATAGACTCAAACAAGCGTCTCGACAGTGGTATTTCAAATTTCATCAAGTTGTTGTCTCTTTCGGCTTTGAGATTAACGTTGTTGATGATTATATATACTATAGATTTAGTGGGAGTAAATATATATTTCTGATCTTATATATGGACGACATCTTACTTGACAATACTGATATAGATATACTGCATGAGACCAAGAAACTTCTTTCAAAAAAATTTAAAATGAAAAATCTTGGTAATGCCTCTTATATACTAGGCATACAGATACACCGAGATTGCACTCGGGAAATACTTGAGTTATCGTAAGAAAGTTATATCGATAAAGTACTTAAAAAGTTTGACATGCAGACTGTAAGCCAGGAGATACCCTTGTAGCTAAGAGAGACCAATTTTGTCTCACTCAATATCCCAAAACTAAAGTAGAGGAATTGAAGATGCAAAAGTTTCCTTATGCATCAGGTGTAGGAAGTCTCATGTATGCTCAAGTATGTACGCGTACGAATATTGCGTTCATAGTTGGAATGTTGGGCAGATATCTGAGTAATCCAGGATTGGATCATTGGAAAGCAGCCAAATGGGTCATGCAATATCTGAAAAGGACAAAGGCATTCATGCTCACTTATAGAAGATCAGATCAGCTAGAGATCATTAGGTACTCTGATTCTGACTTTGCTAGATGTCAAGATAGTAGAAGATCCACTTTATGCTATGTATACGTTTTGGCAGGAGGAGATGTATCATGGAAAAAGTGTCAAACATACACTGATATCTTCTTCAACCATGACGACAGAATTCATAGCGTGCTATGAGACATCCAATCATGGGATATGGCTGCAAAACTATCACTGGGTTGTGTATTTTGGATGGCATTGAAAGACCGCTTAAGTTATTCTGTGACAATAAGTCTGTAATGATGTATTCCAATAACAACAAAAATACCTTTAAATCTAATCACACAGAGATTAAGTTCTTGGTTGTTAAAGAAAGAGTTTAGAGTGGTCAGATGTCTATAGAGCATATTGAAACAACTTCATGCTAGCAGACTCACTTACCAAGGGATTGACATCAAAAGTCTTTCACGAGCACACTGCTCATATGCATGTCATATCGTAGGAGGATATGTTCTATTAGTGGGAGTTTGTATTTTTGTATACTTATTTATTTTAGGCATTTTTATGATAATTGCTCTGCAGAATAAAATATTTATTATCGTACTCTGAATTTAATTGTTTTCATCTCACTGAAACTAAAGTAGGATCAGTTGGAAATAAGCATGTCAAATTCACATTACATATAATTTTCATGTCACACATACATACTTGATCTATGTTATTGGTTGTCCATATATATGTGATTATTGATGAGTCTAGCTATGCTTATTATAGCGAAGATCTCTTTGATCTTTTGTGTGTATAGTTATGAATCAGATTAAATGAAATATTTTCGGAAATGATAGGAATTTCTAAGCTCATAAGGTTACCGTGTAATGCGTAATTAAAAACTTAACATATGTTGGCTTAAGTTGGAGATTATTAGAACTAATAATCATGTGTGTCAAATATGTTAATTATGCATACTACTGAGCTGTCATTAATATCGACCCAAATTTATGTGATCTAATTAATCTGGTTGAATACGTTTCATATTGTATTGGTGGTTCAAATAATGTGTGGATACCGGACGTCGTTTACATTTATATGACGAGCTTAAATGTAAAACGACCGCATTAGGTTTTGCTATAAATAGATTATGGTTCGCGAGTCACAAGACATGAAAATAAAAATCATTATCACTCTCATTTAGTTCTAGCATCTCATCGCGGGAGAGTGCCTAGTGGAGGAATAAGAGGAGTCGTCTACTTCATCAGAATCTTGTAAATTTGGAAGATTTGTGATTGCAACAATCCATTCTCATGGATTCAGGTATGCTTTCGCTCCAGTTTTCATCTCGATGTTTCGACTGGAGCGAATCCGTCTCCGTCATGATGTCACGGATTCACCCCAACATGTGGAGCTGGTAAAGCATTGTAGCGTCACTTTCCAAAATCACTCGGTTAGGGGAGGAGTGACCACCCCGCTTTTACACCCAGGATCAAGGAGCACGATAGGCAGTGTGAGACTAAGACTCTATTTGTTTGGGCGTTTTGATACTCCGTTTTGGGCAAACGCCGCCGGAAGGAGGGTAAACAAATCAACCTCCGGCGGCGTTTGCTCCGTTTCCACCCGCCCGCCTTGAGAAACGCCCCAAAAAGCTCCATTTGGAGCAGCCACCTCCCCCCTCCGGTTCGAACACTCCGTTTCCACCCGCCGGATCGATCCGCTACCGCCGAACCAAATGATGCCTAAATCATCCCTATTAACAAGTCGTGACACACGCTCAAATATCACCGTTCATTTCACGTGACGCACTCAACAGAGCTTAGAAGGCCAAAGGTCTTCCCCATCATCGAATTAATAAAGCACACCATATATGTGCAAATTTATATTTCCGCTCATGCGCGCACAACTATGGACTTTAACATTGGCTAATAATTTATTAATTCATACCTGCCCATTGTAAATAGTTACGGTGACTCCCAGTGACAATAGCTCATCAACCTCATTTATTCTGGGCTTCATGAAATCACTCTTCAGCGCCTTGAAGACCAGGCCGGATTGTCCGCCCCAGCTGCGGCAAATAATTAATTAGCCGTTTAATTCAAATTACAGAACAGCGACAAGGTGAAATGTGGAGCTGCTGGGATCAGCAGAAGAAAATTTCACCTCACATTCTTGGGGATAATCCCCAGCTTCTTCTTGATGGCTCCATTCAGGAGATCTCCAATGTCGCCATTAGAGGAGTCGGCCCTGGAGCTCAGATACCTTGAGTACCCTGGCATGGCCATCTTCTCCATTGATTGCGTTGCCACCCCTGCCACTGCCGCCCCTGATTCTGTGCTTGTCACAGCCAGTGGATCCATGGCCTCATCAAGCAAGAAATTGTAAAAATCCACACCATTACTGTTTTTGATGATCGCAGTTTCAAGCTCTCCCCATGAATCCGTTGCATCTTCGAACTTGCCCTCTGTAATTTGCTTCTGTATAACTTGTGCCAAGCTAATCAACATAGAATTAGCTTACTTTCTTATGATGCGTGTATGAGAGAGAGACACACAGAGAGAGATGTGGTGGCCTGGAATTACTTTACCTGTTGGATTTCTCTTCTCCATTAATGTCAAGCCTTGAGACATCTTTCAGCAGGCGTCCCCAGGATAACTTACAAAAACATCAAATAGAACTGAATAAAACTTATGATGATCACAGTACATCAAATAGAATTAATACTGTCTCTTAAAATTCGCTTCACGAGCAGAAGACTACTGACCACAAAATCTTCCGGGGATATCCAGCTATCACCCAGAGCAATTCCTGCATAGAGATTCAGAATAATAAGAGGTGAGTTCTGAACAAAAAAAAAAGAACAGGAATCAGTTCTTCAAGGGTTGGAACATTTACCACCCAAAGTAAGATTCAGTTCTCCAGCCTTAATGGCTTTGATAACTGACAAGCCAAGAGTGACCGCAAACTTCCCACCATAGGATTCTGCAACGACGAACAGAGGACTTTTTTGAAGCCTTCCATTGCCATTGTAGAGTTTCTTCAGAAGAGTGGTTAAATCCGTGGCAGACTCCTCGTCAGTCTTCACAAGAGAGTCTTCATCCTCAACATAGCTATACCCTGTCCCCACTGGATTGTCCTGCAATTTGCAACCATTTTACAGTCTTTTTTTTTAATTTCGGTTTTTCTTACGGTTTTGTTTTGTTTGTTTTCATGCTCACCACAAAAAGAAGATCTGCTATCTGCAACCAAGTCGAATTCCGAGGTTTCAGATTGGTATGTAATGGCCCAATCTCTTCAAAATTTCCAATACCAACTCCAGACGCGCCCTTCCATCATCAAATGTTGGAAATTTGTGAGAAATTCAGGAGAAATGAGATGGATCGAGCTCTTCTTATCAATGAAAGAAAATGTCATAGCTTACTGGTCCTCCCTGCAGCCACAATACAGTCGGCCATGGACTCGAAGTGTTTTCCACTCTATTTGTACTCCGGTACAGCCACCAGAATAGATGGGCTTCTGAATTGGAGCAAGATAAAATAGAAATAATACTTTTAAAAACAGAACTTGAGAACTAAGGGTGCCCTCGGAAAACCAAAATCTAGGGAAGACAACCGTTTTAACTAAGGCTCTGTTTGAGGGGACTTATTTTCACCGGTCAAACGGTCACGATCATATAAACAGGATCTTAATTAAGGTCTGGTTCATGCGATGGTGACCGCTTGCCCGGTGAAAATAAGTCCCCCCAAACGGAGCCTAAACCAAATTTCAGACGGATCGGTTGGGTTTCAGTTCTAGGAGACTGAAAACTGAGCTAAATAGGTTCGGTTTCTGTTTTTATGTTCGAAAAACCGAACTGATTCGGGTTAATATACTTTTGGAACGCGGTCTATCCTTTCATTTGACTCATTCCTATTTCCTGATCGGGTTCTACTCAGCTTGGCTGTTGTTGTTTAGCTCATTTTCTATTAATCTTTTGACATTATTAATTACATAGTTCTTAATCTGCTGTATATTGCCGGAAAACACTAACAAAACGTTAGAAATCAATATATTTTTCTAATGCTATGTTTTAAAATTTGTCGGAAAATCGAACCGAATCGATCAATTTCGATTCGGTTTCAATTATGGGTGCGTAAAAATGGAGGCTAAAATCAATTTTCCCTAAAACCCAATGGAACCGAACTATTTACAGGCGAACTTGACACCGTTTTGCGTAATTCAATCATTAGGCATCGGAGAGAAAGAGGCAGAGGCATGCATACTCGGCCGGACTGTAGTGTATCCCCATTCCTCCGACCCGTCTTCCGTTCCAAAGCCTTTTGAAGAACCGAAAAACCTACCATGGAGCAGGGGAAAGCAGAGGATGAGTGTGAGCAGGCAAAAACTCAGCTTTTCCATGGAACCGGAGCTCCCTCTTATTAATTTCTTCTCAATTAATTGCGGATGAATACAGAAGATTTATAGAGAAACGGAAAAGAATGTGCCGAATTGAGTTTTGATTTCTGGTATAAACAATGTAACGAACTAAAACGTGGGTAGCCTGGCTCAGAGCGAAGCATGAAAAAATTGCAACGAGGTTGCGTGCCGGGTGAAGAAGAAGAAGAAGAAGAAGACAGGGGTGACATTGACAAGATGCAGAGAATTAGTAGTGGAGCATCTCATTTCATCATAATTTCCACCGTTCATCGTCCATTTCATCATAATTAGTAATATTTAATTAATGTGGTTCCATGAACTTTCTGACTTGGGATGATGAAAAAATAGCAATGACAATTGGGCCTCAAACACCACCATTTTTGCTGCAACCAGATGATCTATTAATTCCATCCACTATTGTCGGGATATTAAGCGCTCTAGGGGGCAGGTAGAAGGATTACCAAGGAAGTCTGTCAGAACGCCATGCATAAATTACACTACATCATTTCCGGCCTTTAGCAACACTTGAAAACTGTTGCCTAAAACTGCAAAGTGTTTCCAAAACATCAAAAACGTTGCCATAAGGGTGTCTCAAATAGGCGTGTTGCCAAAGATTTAAGGCAACAGTTTTCATACCTTTACGCAACACTATACAAAAACTGTTGCCTAAACTCTTAGAATAGACAACAGTTTTTGGGTTGACCTATTGCAACATTTTAGAACTGTTGACATGTACTGTTACAATTAAAAAACGTTGTCAAAAGCTACAAATGCAACACTTTAAAACTGTTGTCAAAAATTTGCGATTTTTTTATTTTAAAAACGCCAATGCCATCAAAGGATGTTGATCGTAACATATAATGACCTGTTTGAAAATCACTAGAAGTGTTTGAAATAGAGACATATAAATAACCCCAAAATTAAACTGATAATTTCACAAAATTGCATTTAATAAAAGAACAACTCATAAATTTATTGTACTCCGAAAATCTATATTTGCATATTTAATAACTTAAAAGAAGTTATTCACAATACAGCACACTGGAACACCACAACAGATTAATAAAGTTCTGTTGCAAATCAATATCATCAGAAACACCAATACATGTAGTGATTTCAGATTGAGATAATTCAGCAGACGACAACTTGAGCTTGGACAGACTTAGCACTACAATCATGTATTTGGGTTCCTAAAGAACAACTCTCCTTATTAGTGCAAATATTAGGGAATACACTGATATCTTCAACAGCATCGATGCATTCCACCTGAAAACCAAAAATTAAAACAAATATAAGAAACATAAGTTGAGGTTATCAAACAGCCCAACATGATCCTCCTTGAATTCTAATTAACCGAGTTAGCTCTGATAGGTCTCAATTGATCCAATATATATGGTTTGGGTTGACTTGAATAGTTCTTAATCAACCTAGATGATCTTGATTATATATGGCTAGAGAATGATCATTTTAGCAAATGCATCAATAATATATAGAAAGCTAAAATCACAATCGTTGATACAATATGCACAAAAATTACATGTTGACAACCCAAGTAAACAGCAGCTAGTGGTCGGTTATGAACCATAAACGTTCCCTTGTTATATCCATTGTATTGTATTCCTGGTTTGTTGATTCCATTTATCTAATGCCATTATAGGGACACCATCTGGATCTCCGACTTGTTAGGAATCAGTGTCAAATTTAAAATTCAATTTGGTGGAAATGGAATGTGGATCTTTAGATGACTAAAGCCAAAGAAAATAGACTTTTGCTAGAATGGAAGTATCACTTCATTAAAGAGTTTTTGAAGTGAAAAAGTAACATAAAACGCCACTGTTTAGAAGATTTTTGCAAATAAATAAAATTGTGTTCTTGCACTATTCAGAGAAAATCACCTATAGGAACAAACAAACAAATGTTCATGTATAACTTTTAACTATTTTTCAGTATGTCTCAGCAATTGATTAAAATGCTTCATGCTATTAGTTATATTTCGGATAAAATGGTCATTACCAATTTAAAATGAGTAAAAGAAGTAAAGATATTAATATAGATAGTAAAAAATCTTGTTCTGAACCATAAAAATGAGAAAAGGACGTGCATAAAGCTTCTAAAATGTACAGGATACCTTTCCGGAAGACATGGGCAGTTCTCCCAACTGCTTCCACTTGGATTCACTTTGTGCTTCAATTGCAATGGCCTGCATATGCAAGTGTCTTAATACATTGAATGTAGAATCGCATTTAGTGTTTATCTTGGGTTGGCTTACCACTGCATCAACTATCTACAAACAGCTTCACAACCAACTTTATCGACAACAAACACTTCCAAGAAACTTTTGTTTCATATCCGTTCAATATTTTCCAAGCTCATACTCGCAACTTTTAAAAAGACTCACAACAATAAATCTAAAATTATAATTATTGTCACTACAGAATAAATAATTGTAAAACTATTTCCCAAATTAGCATTTGGGTGCTTAAAAAATTAGTAACTGTAATACATTTTCACCAGGGAAAATGCTGCAGAAAAACAAGCAATACCTATTGAGATGCTCCTTGGGAATCAATTGAAAATTTTCATTTGCACGGTCCAAATCCGCACGCATTACAAGAGTTTTATACTCAATCAAACTAAGAAGTAGTGAGTAACCCATAACACTGCAGTACATATATTGAGTAATAGCTGCACCTCAAACACCTTTAACAACATAAGTAAAGAATAATAGTAACAACAATCATGAAGGACAGGAGAGTCATGAAAACATACAAATTATATTAATAAAAATCTATCCATGAATAACCATTCTATCTACTCAACCTAGCCATTACAATCTCTGATTAAGCGCCAGTAGCCTAGACCTGGGCAGTGTTACAATTCTCCTTAAACTACTCTAGGAAGTGTTTGAAAACAACTCACATCCACAAATTAACAACTACATACAACTCAAACTAAAGAGATAACCTAAAATGAAAAGTGAATGAAAACAAGTTTATAACACACATTCACACTTTAACTTGCATTCATAGATTAACATAAAGTGGAAACCCAAAATAAAAACCAAAAATAAAAATCACTCACAATCACAAATTAATAAGGAGAAAATAGCGTACCCAATACGAAAACTTGAAGATGTAGGGCTACCTAATTGGAAGTATGGAAGATGAAACCTGGAGCAGTGGAGTTGTTAACCAACCTGGAGTTGAATTCTAAAACCTGCAATAAACCTAAAGTTGTTAACTAACTAAAATACTACATGAAAATTGAAACCGAAATAATCGTCTACTATGATTTAGGGCATGACCTGATAAGGAAGCGGCTGCGGTATGCTGCGAGACAGGGCTCGTCGTGTAGGAAGGAATCGAGGAACAAAGGAAGCAATTTTGGCACTGGGACTTGCGGTAGGGGCGGGGTCTCACGACGCGGCTCTGCGTCTAGCGAAAAAAGGCACGCAATATTTTGGAATTAGGGCATTGTGTCGAAGTCACCCCTCACAGAGAGGAGGAATAATACCTTGCAGACGCTGAAGGAATAAGCTCCTCGTTGATGTGGCTTTAGAGGAGGAAGAAGGATCGACACTTGGCTCGATTAGGTCACCCAATGCAGTTCTTGGCAGACAGAACAAGAGCGGCTTGACTGCGGGAGAATAGGAGGACCACCTTGCAGACGCTAGAGGAAGAGAAGTTGGACTCTGATTCTTGTCGTTGGTCTGGCCAGAGGAATGGCGAGGAAGTCGCGTAGCGTGTGCAGGAAGAGGAAGGGTATCGGGTGCGGGAGAAGGGGAAAGCGCGCAGGGAGGGGAAATGTCGAGGGAGGGGAAATGTCGAGGTTTTGATAGTTTTTTTAAGGTTTGATTTTTATAAAATAAATTTCTTAAATAATAGTTTAGGTGTGCAAATAATATTTTTTTGGTGATTTGGAAAGGTTTAGGCAACATTTTTAAGTTGTTGCAAATTATTTTTTAAAAAGACAACATGTGGTATTTGTTGTCTAAAGTGAACTGTCAAATGCAACATTTGAAAAATGTTCTCTATAAGGGATTAGAGAACATTTATTGAATGTTACCCAGAAAGTGTTGCCTAAAGTTGCTAACATATTGCAACACTTATACATTATTTTCTATCAAGATTTAGACAACATTTTTATAAATGTTGTCAAGTCAGGTGTTGCTAAAGACCAAAAATATTGTAGTGGAATTTAAAGAAGCGTTCGGGACTTTGGCGAATCTTCTGTTAGGTATTTATTATATGTCCGCGCGTGTCGAGACCGACTCGGAACGATCCATTGGGTTTCGTGTCATTTTAGGGCAAGGATCTATGTTGGAGATACTATATAAGGTAATTCCACACTTGATGAGCCTAAGTGAATCATCTTGAGCGGAGCCTCAATATTCTCAAGATAGGATTAGGATTTCCACTCTCGTTCCCATCCGCTTTCTCGTTCTCCCAAGTTCTTCCGTCGCCGTCAAGGATCGCATGGATTAGAAGAAAAAATCGAGGGTTGTTTTCCGTTTTGGCCACTCTCCTTCTTCGTTCTCTGCGCCACTCCCATGCTCACGTGCTGGAAGGATATCGCGTCTTACCGCTGATCGCTGGAAGGAATGCAAAACCGTTACTGTGCACTGATCCGACCAAAAAAACCGTTGCTTGTGGAAAAAATCACGGATCTCAAGTCTCCTTTCGCCGCTCATCTTCCGGAGAAGGAAGGGCCTCCTTTCTCTTTGCGTGTTCTGTTGTTGTGCCGCTCCTACATCGAGATCGTGATCACAGCCTCTATTGAATCCTATAAAAGAAAAAAAAATCATCGATGAAGCTAATAAGATACTTCTTTTCTCCTCTAGTGACATGACTTCAAAAATCACATAGGTCGGAATGCATCAATTCAAGAAATTGTGTGCTCCTTGATACTGACTTTAAAAAATTTCTAGTAATCTAAGTTTGGGCACAAACCTCGCACCTATCAAATCGAATAAAAAAATCTAAAGGGATGTTGTGACTCTTAGTTAGATCACGAATTTTCTTGTAGTGCATACTTTTTTCCTCTCGTTTTTTCTCTTCGGCGCTCTCAGATATCTCGCGACTCAACACTCGCCGCTGAAATCGATCGAGTGAAGTTCCTCTGCGTGCAGCCGTCGGGGAAGAGATTCAGATCGGAGAAATCGCGATAGAGGAGGATCTTATCCTGTTACTTTTTTTTCGATCGGGAGTTTCGCCAACTGCAAATCCTACGTCTCTCCCGTCTCTGTCGGATCTGGAAGGGGACGTGGTTGTTAGTCGCGGATCGTGGAAGAAGGAGGCATCTGTCGCCGCTGGTTCGATGCTGGAGGTTGTCGATTCATCTCCTCCGTCGTACCTGTTCTATTCCGCCGCCGCTAGTTTTCCTGTCACCGTCCAAGATCGCCAGATCGTGGAATAAGGGAGATCTCGATGGATATAGTCTGACTTGGGGGGATTAAAAAATAGCAATGACAATTGGACCTCAAACACCACCATTTTTGCTGCAACCAGATGATCTATTAATTCCATCCACTATTGTCGGGATATTAAGTGCTCTAGGGGGCAGGTAGAAGGATTACCGAGGAAGTCTTGCAGAACGCCATGCATAAAGAAGCGTCCGGGACTTTGGCGAATCTTCTGTTAGGTATTTATTATATGTCCGCGCATGTCGAGACCGACTCGGAACGATCCATTGGGTTTCGTGTCATTTTAGGACAAGGCTCTATGTTGGAGATACTATATAAGGTAATTCCACACTTGATGAGCCTTAGTGGGTTATCTTGAGCGGAGCCTCAACATTCTTAAGATAGGATTAGGATTTCCTCTCTCGTTCCCGTCCGCTTTCTCGTTCTCCCGAGATCTTCCGTCGTCGTCAACGATCGCATGGATTAAAAGAAAAAAATCGAGGGTTGTTTTCCGTTTTGGCCACTCTCCTTCTTCGTTCTCTGCGCCACTCCCATGCTCACGTGCTGGAAGTAGATCGCGTCTTACCGCTGATCGTTGGAAGGAATACAAAACCGTTACTGTGCATTGATCCGACCAAAAAAACCGTTGCTTGTGGAAAAATCACGGATCTTAGATCTCCTTTCGCCGCTCATCTTCCGGAGAAGGAAGGGCCTCCTTTCTCTTTGCGTGTTCTGTTGTTGCGCCGCTCCTAGATCGAGATCGTGATCGCAGCCTCTGTTGAATCCTGTAAAAGAAAAAAATCGTCGATGAAGCTAATAAGATACTTTTTTCCTCCTCGAGTGACATGACTTCGAAAATCACATAGGTCAGAATGCATCAATTCAAGAAGTTGTGTGCTCCTAGATAATGACTTGAAAAGATTTCTAGTAATCTTAGTTTGGGCACAAACCTCGCACCTATCAAATCAAATAAAAAGAACTAAAGGGATGTTGTGACTCTTAGCTAGATCTCACATTTTCTTATAGTGCATACTTCCTTCCTCTCGTTTTTTTTCTTCGACGCTCTCAGATCTCTCGCAACTCAACTCTCGCCACTGAAATTGATCGAGTGAAGTTCCTCTGCGTGTAGCCGTCGGGGAAGAGATCCAGATCGGAGAAATCGCGATAGAGGAGGATCTTATCCCGTTACTTTTTTTTCGATCGGGAGTTTCGCCGACTGCAAATCCTTCGTCTCTCCCGTCTCTGTCGGATCTGGAAGGGGACGTGGTTGTTAGTCGCGGATTGTGGAAGAAGGAGGCAGTTGTCGTCGCTGGTTCGATGCTGGAGGATGTCGATTCATCTCCTCCGTCGTACCTGTTTTATTTCGTTGCCGCTCGTATTCTTGTCACCGTCCAAGATCGCCAGATCGTGGAATAAGGGAGATCTCGGTGGATATAGTCTGCGTTGGCCGGAAATCTGGGAGCTCTCATCGTCATTCAGATTGTCGATCTGTAAGAGTCGCAACTTCCATCAGAGAAAGAATCGCAAATTTGATTGCAGATCTGCTCATCCCCTTGCTCAAGCCATTTCTCCAGATCCGGTCGTTTCTCATCGCAGAGAGGGAGTTGACTCTTATTATTGTGCAAATCCAGATCCCATTGGTTTTTTTCTGTGGAATTTCTTTAGATCCCGAAATCTTTGTTTCTTTGAAGAGAATATATTTTTGCTAATCTCTTCAGTGAGAAGAAATCCTTCCCGTTGAAGTTTCAGAGAAGGGAAAACTCTGCCGCTGGTCTCCAGCGCTTCTGTAACGCCCCAAAATATCCATTTATGAGTGGGTTGTGTAGGCTGAGCAACACATCCTGGGACACGGGCATTTCCAAGGCCGTGTCCTGCTCTGTGAGCGGACTCGAGTGGCAGGGCGGTCTCGAGTGCGGCGTAGGGCGGTCTCGAGCATGGCACACGACCTGGGACACGGGCATGTCCAAGGTCGTGTCCTGCTCTGTGTACTCAAGTGGGGCACACAGCCTGTGACACGGGTGTGTCTAGGGCCGTGCCCTGCTGAGCTCGACGAAATGCACTCGACAATCTTCGAGAGGCAAGCCATGTTGGGCACACGGCCTGTGACACGGGCGTGTCAAGGGCGGTGTCCTTCTCTGTGGTTGGCCAGGTTTGTGAGGACTGTTGAACACGGGCTGCACACGGGCGTGTCTAAAGCCATGTCTGGCACATGGCGTGTGATACGGGCACGTCACAGGGCCATGTCCTGTCCTGGCAGAGTCGGTTTCTTTGCCGCTTAAGGCACACAGCCTGTGACACGGGCGTATCACAAGCCATGTTCGGCCAAGGAAATTGAGTTTCAGGGTGATTCGTGGCCGTTCATTTCCTTTAATTAGGATCCGACGGTCCAGAGATCTTCTTGCTGTTATAAGGCCGGGAGTTGAAGGATAAACTATCATTTATCAAAGGCATTTCTCTTTCTAAAGTGTTAGAGAGCGGGGAGAGTAAGGAAGAAGGAGGAGAAGGAATCCGGCTGCTGGTGGAGCTTCAGAGCCCCGAATTGCGAGTCGAGTCCAGATTCGTGAAAGCAAGGCTGTTGCGGTGCTTTTCATCCAGCTAGTTTTCCATGGCTCCAATGCGATCGTCAATGGTAACGATCTTTCTTCCTTGGACATGTAAAGTCCTTGTTTTAGCATGTGCATGGATTCCCCCCACCAAAAGGTGGCTTTTGAGGGATTTCCCTTGGGTTGATTCTTGAAATCCCCAATCAGTCTTGGATATAGATCCAGAAATGTGTAGTACAGAATAAGAATGTTGTGTGAAGCCCATCTGGACAGGTTGGTATGGATTGGTGATGTTTCATTTTGCGCACCGGAGAAGACTCCGCATATAAACGTGTAGTTTGTGGAGTCGATGGGTTATACCTGTGAAGGGCAGTAGCAGGAAGTACTAGAGTGGAATTCCAGGAAAATACCCTTGTAATTGTTGTGTTGTATGCTATGAAAGACCAATTTTCTGACACTGCAGGATGCTGCAGGGTTTGGGTTGGGTTTGGGTGCAAAAAGAAAGTTTCTGCTGAACCCGCCAAGCGATCGCGAGGAACGCTGACATTAGCTCCCCTTTTGGATTGTAAAGCCAGTCCTTGGTGGACAGTATGGCTATTGTGAGTTGCGAGCTCTTGAAGGCTTAATGCCGAACAGGAAAGGTGAAGCCGACTCGCGCCTGCGATTAACCATAAGTACTGCGGTATTCGGTGATGGTATGGCTGATAACTTCTCAAATGAAGTTATCTTTGCCTAATATTTCTACTTCATAATTAATAAAAGGAGTTTAAATGGTAATAAATATGATTAATTATTGATTTAATGTTTATGGTACTAAGTTGGTCTTATTCCATGGTTTTTATGCAAGATTTGTTGAGGAAATCAACTTGGAAGAGTAATGCAGAATTCTTATTTTCGGTCTGGACCAGTTACTGCAACATCCAATTCTGAAACTGCAACATTCGTCTGTCCGAAATTTTAAATTTTAAATTTGGATTGCCGCCGTTTTTAATTATGGAAGGATGCATCTCTTCAGCAAGGGTGGACGTTTTAATGCCAAAAACTAACCAAATGGATTATTATTCATTATTATTTTCGTATTTAAGGAGGAGAGCACCATCTAGGGTTTGAAGAAAACCTCCATTGTAAAGCACCAGCTAGATGAAGGAGATCTTCGTGCGGATCAAAGACGCGACTTTAGGAAGATATTCCAGCAGTAATTAAGCGTGAACCACCATGTTTTGTAAGATCTATTTCAATATTTTGAGTGATTCTTTCAACGCCATGAATTAATTCTTCCTTAATCTTGTATCATGAGAGTACTTGATTGTGTTTGATGGATATTTTCTAGTTTATATTATTGAAAATGTATTGTGAATGTTCTTTATCAGTTTTATGATCTTTATTCTGAAATTTTTGGCCAAGATTTCATCTTTATGCTACGCTTCATAAATCGAGAGAGGAGTTGCGGTAGTATATAATAATTTTGATATAGCATTTGAAGAGAGAAAGAAATTTCCTCTTGGTGTTAGCAACTTACGATTTTGCTCTTTAAGTGATTCTTATTTCACCCGAGGGAAAATATAGAACTAGGGATTGCCGATATCGAGAGATACTGTTCTCTATTTTAAAGTCGTTGTAAGGTACTTTCACCACGCATTTTCACAATGACACATTCACTTATCCATCTCACTAACCTTGGAAATTATGATGCAAGATTATATCTAATTCAATAAGAAAGTATTTTTCCTAAGATTGATAGTAATTTCATTTAGAAGTCTTTATTTTTAATTTTAGTAGTTCAAAAAAATCATCAATTTTGTCTAATTTTGATTTAAGGAAAAGACATAACTGGTATTTGCAAGCACTGAATTCACCACCTCTCCGTGGGAACGATTCTTATTCATTTTTATTACTTGACATGGCACATGCACTTGCGTTTAAATACGTAGACCATTTCGGGCGTATCAATGGCGACTTGAGCAATGGGTAATGGTGGAGCTGGACCTGCGTTATGTCGGCTTGACAAGAGAGCGTCAAGGCATTGGGCTTTTGTCGGTGACATAATGAGAGTCTTAGGCCTGCGCGCCATTAAGACTAAATGCTCAATACCGTTGAGTTGCGGACCGTGAACGGTGGTGTAATCCTGGTTCGCCGGTACACCAAGAATGTGCCCTGAGTGCACGGATCGTCGGGCCGCGTGGCCGACGGTTATGATGTCTTGCTTGTGCATAAGTGCATACTATGTGATTTATCTGCTTGTGAAATGCTATGCCTGTAGGGAAGGAATACCACTGCCCCGGGAAAGGGGTAGGGTCATTATAAATTGGTCAGCTGAATACTGACCGTTGCCTTGTTTGCCACCATTATGGTGGGCTATCCTCGTGCAGGTGCTGGAGAGCCGATCGGAAAATAGAGGGCTGAAGTCCTTGTTGCTACTACTGCTGGCCATCGAAGGCTATACGAAGAACTTTATATTGTTCATGTGTGCCCGGCCTGCGCGCTGATGTTTGTAATCAACACTTATAAAGCTTAACTGTAAGGCCTTAAGGCCAACCTTTTGTGTATTTTTTAGGTACATTTCTTTGGGGTTATATATATAAATGAGGTTGTTTATATATAGTGGACATTCGTGGTTGTTGAGTTCAATATTAATCTTAATCTTCCGCTAGCATGCTCTGAGTTAGGATGCGAATGTATTTTGATATTAACTTGTAACCTCGCCGCCTGTTTTGTGGCATATGGTGTGGGGCCCCGACCGGACCTTCTATTATATGTTATTTAACGGATGAGGTTGTTATAATTTGGTATCGGCTTGTCTCGGTCTTCCTGTTTCGAATTCGTGGTCAAATTCTTTTGTGGGGTGGCGAGCACGTGTAAGTGCGACCCGCTTTAACATTAATGAACTCCAGAATGTCCACTTAGAAATGAAAATACACATATATGGGGTACTTGTGCGTTCCTGGTATTTTTGTGTGCAATATTTTAGTTGCTTACTTGTGTGTTTCACGATTGTAGGCGACTAGAGGTAATAAGGGGCCGCAAGAACCCTAGCATTCGATGGGGATTAATGAGCCAACTGCGGCGCCAACACCTCCTCCTTCGGTAGAGACGGTCTGGTTGATCGCTGAAGTGGTCTTTGCAATGATCAAGGCCCACCATGAGGAACATGTACAACTCTCTGTTCCTGTGGTGCGTCCCATGTCGGTTGGTGTACGTGAGCAGATGGCAAGGTAAAGAGCATCGGCCCCGCCGTTGAATATGTGTCTGATCCAAGGACCATATACGGTCGAGGAGTACTTTCCTGCATTTGTTGAGTTGAGACAACATGCAAAGTTTGTGTTTGAAACCGAGAAAACTAAGACCAACAGATTTTACGATGGTCTGCGCGTTGAACTACGATGTTTATTGGTGGGTCCAAAGTTACTTGGATTTTGTGCCTTGGTAATGGCAGCCAGGTCTTTGGAAATGGACTTAAAGCAGTTCAGGGCAAGGCACAGTGTCAATGTACCAACTTTTGCAAATGTGTCAAAATCAAACTCTGGTAAGTGGAAGGAGTTACATCTGTTGGAATCAATCTCTTCCACCTTCATGGGAACAAAGAAAAGGTGTGGTCCATATATTTGTTTTTCTTGTGGTAAGGTGGGACATCATGCCCGAGAATGCCATGGTACTATACCAAGGACAAAGAAAGCTAAAGCTAGAGAAGTTGCAGGGCGAACTCCACCCATCTGCTACTCGTGTGGCAAAGAAGAACATAAAGCCCGAGACTGCAAAAGTGGCCCTTAGACGACACTAAACAAGAAGGGAAAGAATTTATGTACATATCTAACTGTAATTATATACAGTATATTTCCTAGTCAGTAATAATGTGTACAATCCTTGTTTTGCGTATATAACCATGTTGTGATGAATAATCAAGAAGTTGTTGGTTTAAGGCTTTTTATGACCTGTGGACTTATCTTGGTATCACAGATAAGAGTGGAATGACATGACTGTAGTGAAAAGAGTGATTATGGGTAGAACGTGACATGTTAAGATGTTGTTATGATGTCATATCAGGATGTAGGAGCGTCTGTGCTGACAATAATTGTGGTTGTTATGATCATAGGTATGGACTAGCTCTTGGAGCAGTGTACCGGTATAGGTTACACCTTAACGGAAATTATACTAGGAAAGAATACCGAACGAGAGTCCAAGTTTGCTTGTATGCGATGATTGAGTAGGATGTTGATGTCTTCTCTTCAAGTCGTCAAACTTGTTCGGTCGTGCACGAAGTAATTCTTCATGCCTATAACGGTCATTAGGCCGAAGCCCGGTTAAGTGACACTTCTATTATATTGGCTTATACAAATGTGTTTTCTAATGACCTTCATGGGTGATGAAGCCCACAGGAAACCAACGACAATATTGCGGTGGTGTCAGGTGTGAAACCTGTAAGCTGTCAGAGAAGAACATGTATCCGATTCCACGGAGTGATAACGTATTCGATCAGCTAGTGAGATTAATTATCTACACTAAGCTGGACTTAAAGTATTAAGGATTTGGGATGTGATATTCCCAAGACAGTGTTTGGAATACGCTACGATCGTTATGAGTTCATTGTAATATCGTTTGGGCTATGTAATGCGCCATCGGTATTCATGGACCTAATACCCCAAACATTCTGAGAGTACTTGGGTGTGTTTGTGATCGTCTTCCTTGATGATATATTGGTGTACTCTCAAACTGAAGCAGATCATGAGAACCATGTACGGATGGTGTTGCATACCCTGCAGAGAAATAAGTCTTATGTCAAGTTCTCAAAGTGTGAGTTTTGGCCGTCGTCAGTGGCTTTTCTTGGCCATGTGGTAAGTGGAGAGGATATTGCGGTGGATCCTTCAAAGATAAGAGCCATACGAGAGTGGCCAGTGTTTTCTTCGGTGGCCAAAGTCAGGAGTTTTCTTGGACTGGCAGGCTACTACCGACATTTGGAGAAAACTTCTCATGGATCGCTTTGCCTCTTACCACATGAACGAGGAAGGATCCGAAGTTCGTTTGGACGCCAGATTGTGTGCGAGCTTTTGAAGAGCTAAAGAGTCGGTTGACCACGACGCTTATTTTGACATCGTCATGTGGTACCGACAGCTATGAGATTTTTAGTGATGCTTCAGGGAGCGGCTTAGGCCGCGTTCTTCTTTAGTTTGGGAAGATTATCGCTTATGGCTCACGCCAGTTGAAAGTGCATGAGCGAAACTATCCCGTCCATGATTTGGAGTTGGCAGCGGTGATTTTTGAACTGAAAATGTGGCGTCATTATCTATATGACGTAAAAGTGGATATATTTACAGACCACAAGAGCCTAAAGTACCTATTGGATCAGAAGGATCTCAATATGCGACAACGAAGATGGATGGAGTTCCTCGGGGACTACACCTTTGATATTCACTACACTCCCGAGAAGGGAAACGTGGTCGCAGATGCCTTGAGTCGTAGGACTCCGTCAAGGGCAAATTGGTTGCAGATGCATGATGAGCGTCTAATCCAGGAGCTGGAAGCGTTCAAATGACCAATTCTCCAGGGTTGATGGCCTTTTGAAGAAAGAGGGTCGTTTGTGCGTCCCAAGTATTGGTAAGTTAAGGGAAGAATTGATGTATGAGGCTCACTTTACAAAATACTCAATTCATCCAGGGAGCACAAAGATGTACAGACATATAAAAAAGTTTTTCTGGTGGCCAGGGTTAAAGAAAGACATAGCACAGTATGCGGCTAAATGTCAAACATGTGCCTTGGTGAAAGCAGAATGACAGAATCCTGGAGGTTTCTTGAAGTCATTACCTATTCCGGAATGGAAGTTTGATTATATTTCGATGGATTTCGTGCACGGTTTGTCGAGATCTCAACGCGGTAATGATTTGGTTTGAGTGATCGTAGACTGGTTGACTAAAGTGGCCCACTTCCTTCCGAACAAGAGGGACGATTCAGTGGAAGTTTTGGCGAAACTTTATGTTGAGCAAATCGTACGATTGCGCGGTGTTCCCCGTAGCATCGTAAGTGACCGTGACCGACGATTCACTTCGAATGATGGGAGGCTAATCCATCAATTGTTGGGCACAAAGTTAACATTCAGTATGACCTTTCATCCCCAAACTAATGGCCAGACTAAGAGGACAAACTGAACGATGGAGGACATGCTCTGAATATGCGCCTTGGATTTTGGAAAGAGGTGGGAAGATCATCTTTATATGGTAGAGTTTGCCTACAATAATAGCTATCAAGGAAGCATAAGTATGACACCGTTTGAAGCTTTGTAAGGTCGAAAATGTCGTACACCATTAGCTTGGGCGGAAGCAGGCAAATCTAAGCTATATAAGCGTAAGGAAGTTGAAGAAGCTAATTTGACGATACGATCTATTCGGGAGAGGCTACTGATAGCCCAAGATAGACAAACAAAGTATTACAACACCAAGCACCGAAATGTTGAGTTTGCAATTGGTGAATTGGTATATTTGAAAATCAAGTCCTTCAAAGGCGTGTCCAGGATTCGGCGCTTGAAAAAGTTAAGTCGGAGATATCTTGGTCCGTTTGAAGTGGTTGAGCGAATTGGAGAAGCCACCTATCAGCTAGCTCTTTCGCCAGAATTGAGTGGATTGCACGATGTGTTCCACATATCTTGGTCTGTTTGAAGTGGAGAAGTAACCCCTTGGCCTCTCCTCCTCTGTTGCCCACCTGGCCAACCTCCGGGCAAACTCCGGGTGAGCCGCCTCCATATCGGCCTCCTTTGCCTCCCTCTCCATGAGTTCCTCAAAAGATACTGGAGGTATCCTATTCAGCTCCATGGCGAAGAACCCGAACTGGAGAACCAGGGTGAAGGCTATCATCATGGTGTGCCCCGGCATCTCCTGCACCTGGGACAGTTCCTCCTAGAACCTATCCATGTAGCTACCAAGGGTCTCGCCTGCCCCCTGCTTGATGCGGAATAAAGACTCCGCCTCCTTCTTCCTCTTTCTGGACGCGGTGAACCTCAACATGAACCCCCGACGCAGGTCCTCGAAACAGTAAATGGAGTTGGCCGGGAGCTGGTGAAACCACTCTCTCGCCTTCTCCTTGAGGGTGATGGCAAAGAGTCGACACTTAAACCCATCCGACATTTGTCAGATTGAGACCACATCCTCGAACCATTGGATGTGCGGGACCGGGTATCCCTTCCCGGTATAGTAGGACATATCTGGCTCCCGGAACTATACAACCTCGTATCTGCAGAGTAGGTCCCCAACGACAGGCACGGGACCGGCTATGTGTTTTGTAAGCTTTTGAGAGATTTTGCACCATTGGTGGCCAAGTTAGGCATGGTCCTTGTAATACACTAGTAGGGGGAGGAAAAATCTACCTCCCTCATTGGCCCCTTTTGGGAGTGGGTGTGTTGAGGGTGCCGACCCCCCCCCCCCCCCGGCTTCCTAGGTGCAAGGTGGGAGCAGCTGGATCGACTGGGGGCCAGGGTCTCGTCCTCCCGTGTATCTTAGCCCTGAGCTGGGAGAGACCGGCCGGCGGCCAGGGTCTCGCCTACGCGGTTAACTCGCAGGGCGAGACCGTGCGGCGGCCAGGGTCTCGCTCGTGCGGTTAGCTCGCGGGGCGAGATCGGACGGCGGCCAGGGTCTCGCCCGCGTGTTTAGTATCACGAGGCGAGACCGGCCGGCGGCCAGGGTCTTGCCCGCGTGATTAGCTCGAGGGGCGAGACCGGCCGGGGGCCAGTGTCTCTCCCGCGTGTTTAGTATCGCGGGACGAGACCGACCGGCGGCCAGGGTCTCGCCCGCATGGTTAGCTCGCGGGGCGAGACCGGCCAGCGGCCAGGGTCTCGCCCACGCGGTTAGCTCGCGGGCCGAGACCGGCAGGCGGCCAGGGTCTCGCCCGCGTAGTTAGCTCGCAGAGCGAGACCGGTTTGCGGCTAGGAACTCGCCTGCGTGGTTAGCCCACTCGTCTCGGGTGCCCGGGGAGGTGGGGGTATGGCTTGGCCTCCTCCGGCCCTTGGACCTCTTTTTGCCACGCTTTTACCGTTATGCCCTTGGGGTGGAGTTAACTCATTTCCCTGGGTGGGATGTTCTCTATTGGCTCAGGGCCTTTTTGTCCTAGGGGTATTTCTGACCTTTTGGTCCCCCAAGCTTGGGAAAACTATAAATAGACTCCCTTGGGCACCTTTGGAGGCATGAGTTTTTTGGGCTTCCTCCTCCTTAGGCTTCTTCTTGGTTGAGTGAGAGAGCTCTCCAAGGTACCCAGCTCAGCCCATGGTGAGGTAAAGGAAGTGCTCTTGTGACCTTCCGGGTGTGTGGTGGGATCTCTATGCTAGAGCCGAGGGTCTGTTCCTAGTTTCCCAAGTCTTTTGTCCGTGACGTCCCCCGAGTGTAGTAGGTGTGAGGTCACCCCTTTCTTGGGACTCTGAACTCCACGAGAGGTCAATTTTAGCTTCAATATTTTGGTACGGTGAGCGTGAAGAGTGACCAATACAGAAGATCTTAGGAGAGTTTCATGGCTGGAGATTAGGGAGGTGGTGATGATCTCGGTGATCTCCCCAACCCCGAATCCTTCGTAGGAAGGGAGGAGTTCATGGCTTCCATCCAAGGCATCATGGAGATGCTGAGAAGCATTACCCCTCGGGCTGACAACTCAACCCCCACCCCCCAGGGACTGGCTCACAGGGGTCTCGGCGAGCTAACCTAGAGTGGTCTCGGCGAGCTGCCTCCCAGGGGGACATGCGAGATGAACCCAGAAGGGGGAGAAGGAAGTGCACCAGGTAGGCGATCTGGGAAGGAAAGGATGGGAGAGGGGGTCGAGTGAGACCTCACCGACCGGGAGTTGTTCCCCAGCCCGACAAGTGCCAGCCCTCAAGGTGAGCAGGTCGCGCGAGTAGAGGTTGTGAGAGCACCCCTCAGGGGGTCACCCTTCAGCGAGCTGATCATCTCGACTCCCGTTCCCGAGGGGTTCAGAGAGCCTTACATGGCTTACTATACCGGGAAGGATGACCCCGTCTATCACCTGCAGTGGTTCGAGGATGCCGTCTCCAATAGGCCGATGACGGATGCCTTCAAGTGTCGCCTCTTTGCGATCACGTTGAAGGAGAATGCAAGAGACTTGTTTCATCAAATCCCTCCGAGGTCGATCTACGGGTCCGAGGACTTGAGCTGGAGCTTTCAGCTTCGCTTCTCCACCTCCAAGAAGAGGAAGAAGAGTCCTGAGTCCATCTTTCTGATAAGGCAGAGGGCCGAGGAGTCGCTGGCCCACTATGTTGACAGGTTCTAAGAGGAGATCCTGGATATCCAGGAGATGCCAGGGTATGCCCTCCAGATGGCGTTCACGGTGGGGTTGCGCGAAGGGTTCTTCAAGATGAGCCTGACCCGAAAGGCCCCCCTTTCCTTTGAGAAGCTGATGGAAATGGCGATAGAGGAGATAGCCATGGAGGCGGCCAACCCGGCATTTGTCAAGAAGTTAGCAAAGCTAACGGAGACGGAGTCAAAGGGGCAAGGTGGCTCAAGACATTAGGAAGGAAGAAGGAGAGAGGAGCAAAGAGCTCAGGGGTTCCAGGGTCAAGAGGGTCCAGAATCAGGCTGGAGGCAGTAGGGAGGACCTGCCCAGGGTCCAGGAAGAGCTCTCATCCAGGGTGGGGGAAACTTTCATGGGGCCAAGGGAGGTTCAACTTTCAAATGCAAGCCCCAAGACAGCTCCTACCCCCACCACAGTAAGCCTTGTCAATAGGAGGAGGAGGAAGAGGCAACATGAGAGACCGTCAGACCCGCCGAAGGAGGGAAGGAGGAGCATTGCCGTACTGTGACTTCCACCAGGCGGAGGGTCACGCCATGGCTACCTGCCCTGAGTTCCTGGAAGTGAGGGGGGCGAGAGGCCCTGCCCAGCCTCAGCTGTCGGTATAGGTTGAAGGGGTTCAACCATGAGTGGGGGGAGAAGACATATGTGAGGACCGGATCGATGTGGGAACCCGAGGGACTTTGTGAGTGATCCACGATGGAGTGGAGATGAAGCCCAGGCCCTCGGAAGAAGCCTCACCTCGGCCGAGTCTTGTATTTTTCTTGTTATTGTATTGAGTCCAGCCCCTGACCAGTTGAGTCGGGGCGGTCATGTAACCAATCTTTTTCCCTATTTGAGGATGTTTGAATTGATAAAGCTTAGGTGACATGCCCAGTCCCACCCCCCAAGAGGATCTCCTCATGTCAGGCTCTCACTAGCTGGATAGGTTGAAGGTACCTCGGGGAGGCTAAGTCCTTTTTGCTCCGAGACGATCCCGCTGTCAGGCTCTCAATAGCTGACAGGGCCGGTGGTACCTCTCGTGGATGCCATATTTTCTTTGCTCCGAGACAGTCTGGCTGCCAGGCTCTCATTATTTGGTAGGGCCGGTGGTACCTCTCGTGGATGCCCTATTCTCTTTGCTCCGAGACGGTCCCGCTACCATGCTCTCATTAGCTTGCATGTCCGGTGGTACCTCTCGTGGATGCCCATGTTCTCTTTGCTCCGAGACGGTCCCGCTTTCAGGCTCTCATTAGCTTGCAAGGCAGGTGGTACCTCTCGTGGATGCCACTATTCTCTTTGCTCCGATGACGGTCCCGCTATCAGGCTCTCACTAGCTGGCAGGGCAGGCGTACCTCTCGTGAAAGCCCAAGTACCTTTGCTCCGATGATAGTCCCGCTGTCAGGCTCTCACTAGCTGGCAGGGCAGGCGTACCTCTCGTGGAAGCTCAAGTACCTTTGCTCTAATGACGGTCCCGCTGTCAGGCTCTCACTAGTTGGCAGGACAGGCATACCTCTCATGGAAGCCCAAGTACCTTTGCTCCGATGATGGTCCCACTCTCAATCTCTCATTAGCTGGTAGGGCAGGCGTACCTCTCGTGAGAGACCAAGCCTTTGCTCTGATAACGGTCCCGCTGTCAGGCTCTCACTAGCTGGCAGGGCAGGCGTACCTCTCGTGAGAGACCAAGTCTTTGCTCCGATGACAGTCCCGCTGTCAGGCTCTCACTAGCTGGCAGGGCAGGCGTACCTCTCATGGAAGCCCAAGTACCTTTGCTCCGATGACGGTCCCGCTGTCAGGCTCTCACTAGCTGGCAGGGCAGGCGTACTGCTCGTGGAAGCTCAAGTACCTTTGCTCTGATGACGGTCTCGCTGTCAGGCTCTCACTAGCTGACAGGGCAGACGTACCTCTCGTGGAAGCCCAAGTACCTTTGCTCCGATTACGGTCCTGCTGTAAGACTCTCACTAGCTGGCAGGGCAAGCGTACCTCTTGTGGAAGCCTAAGTACCTTTGCTCCGATGACGGTCCCGTTGTCAGGCTCTCACTAGCTGGCAGGGTAGGCGTACCTCTCGTGAAATCCCAAGTACCTTTGCTCCGATGACGGTCCCGCTGTCAGGCTCTCATTAGCTGGCAGGGCAGGCATACCTTTCGTGAGAGACCAAGTCTTTGCTTCGATGATGGTCCCGCTGTCAGGCTCTTATAAGCTGGCAGGGCAGGCGTACCTCTCGTTGAAGCCCAAGTACCTTTGCTCCGATGATGGTCTCGCTGTCAGGCTCTCACTAGTTGGCAGGGAAGACGTACCTCTCGTGGAAGCTCAAGTACCTTTGGTCCGATGACGGTCCCACTATCATGCTCTCACTAGCTGGCAGGGTAGGCGTACCTCTCGTGGAAGCTCAAGTACCTTTGCTCTGATGACGGTCTCGCTGTCAGGCTCTCACTAGCTGGCAGGGCAGGTGTACCTCTCGTGAGAGATCAAGTCTTTGCTCCGATGATGGTCCCACTATAAGGCTCTCACTAGCTGGTAGGGCAGGCGTACCTCTTGTGGAAGCCCAAGTAACTTTGCTCTAATGACGGTCCTGCTGTCAGGATCTCACTAGCTGGCAGGAAAGGCGTACCTCTTGTGGAAGCTCAAGTACCTTTGGTACGATGACGGTCCCGCTGTCAGGCTCACATTAGCTGGCAGGCAGGCGTACCTCTCATGGAAGCTCAAGTATCTTTGCTCCGATGACGGTCCTGCTGTCAGAATCTCACTAGCTGGCAGGGCAAGCGTACCTCTCGTGAGAGACCAAGCCTTTGCTCCGATGACAATCCCGCTGTCAGGCTCTCACTAGCTGGCAGGGCAAGCGTACCTCTCGTGGAAGCTCAAGTATCTTTGCTCCGATGACGGTCCCGATGTCAGACTATCACTAGCTGGCAGAGCAGGCGTAACTCTCGTGAGAGACCAAGTCTTTGCTCCGATGTCGGTCCCGCTGTCAGGCTCTCACTAACTGGCAGGTCAGGCGTACCTCTCGTGGAATCCCAAGTACCTTTGCTCCGATGACAGTCTCGCTGTCAAGCTCTCACTTGCTGGCAGGGCAGGTGTACCTCTCGTGGAAGCCCAAGTACCTTTGCACCGATGACGGTCCCGCTGTCAGACTCTCACTAGCTGGCAGGGAAGGCGTACTTCTCGTGGAAGCCCAAGTACCTTTGCTCCGACGAAGGTCCCGCTGTCAGGCTCTCACTAGCTAGCAGGGCAGACGTACCTCTCGTGGAAGCTCAAGTACCTTTGCTCTGATGACGATCCTGCTGTGAGACTCTCACTAGCTGGCATGGTAGGTATACCTCTCGTGGATGCCCATTTCTTTTTATCCGGAGGGGGTCTCGCTACCCAGGATCCCATCAACTGGCTTGGCAGGTTGACCCCTCTGGGAGGTTAAGTGTTTTTTACCCGGAGGGGGTCTCGCCACCCAGACTCCCATCAGCTGGCATGGCAGGTTGACCCCTCCGAGAGGTTAAGTGTTTTCTACCCGGAGGGGGTCTCGCCACCCAGGCTCCAATTCGCTGGCATGGCAGGTTCACCCCTCTGGGAGGTTAAGTGTTTTTTACCTGGAGGGGGTCTCACCACCCAGGCTCCCATCAACTGGCATAACAGGTTGACCCCTCTGGGAGGTTAAGTATTTTTTTTACCCTGAGGGGGTCTCGCCACCCAGGCTCCCATAAGCTGGCATGACAGGTTGACCCCTCCGGTAGGTTAAGTATTTTTTACCCTGAGGGGGTCTCTCCACCCAGGCTCCCATCAGCTGGCATGGCAGGTTGACCCCTACGAGAGGTTAAGTGTTTTTTACCCAGAGGGGGTCTCGCCACCTAGGCTCCCATCAGCTGGCATGACAGGTTGACCCCTCCAGGAGGTTAGGTGTTTTTATTCGGAGGGGGTCTCGCCACCCAGGCTCCCATCAGCTGGCATGGCAGGTTGACCCCTCCGGGAGGTTAAGTGTTTTTTACCCGGAGGGGGTCTCGCCACAGCAGGCTCCCATCAGCTGGCATGACAGGTTGACCCCTCGGAGAAGCCTGGTGTTTTTTCAAAATCGTGAGAAAAAGATACACTCAGCGAATACGTTGGGTTGGATGGTTCATTCCGAGCATTGAACTCGCTCCAAAAGAGCGGGGATTGTATACACCCCCGTATTTGCAGAGTAGGTCCCCCACTACAGGCACATGACCGGCTATGTGTTTTTTAAGCTTTTGAGAGATTTTGCACCCTTGGTGGCCAAGTTAGGCATGGTCCTTGTAATACACTAGTAGGGGAGTAAAAATCTACATCCCCCCTTGGCCCCTTTTGGGAGCGGGTCCGTCGAGTTGGCCGAGCCCCCCCCCCCCCCCCCGGCTTCCTAGGTGTGAGGTGGGAGCAGCTGGATCGACTGGAGGCCAGGATCCCGTCCTCCTTTACATCTTAGTCCTAAGCGGGGCGAGACCGGCCGACGGCCAGGGTCTCGCCCGCATAATTAGCTCGCGGGGCGAGACTGGCCGGCGGCCAGGGTCTCGCCCACGCGGTTAGCTCGCGAGGCGAGACCGGCCGGCGGCCAGGGTCTCGCCCGCGTGTTTAGTATTGCTGGGCGATACCGGCCGGCGGCCAGGGTCTGGCCCGCGCGGTTAGCTCGCGGGGCGAGACCGACCGGCGGCTAGGGTCTCGTCCGCATGTTTAGTATCCCGAGGCGAGACCGGCTAGCAGCCAGGGTCTTGCCCGCGCGGTTAGCTCGTGGGGAGAGACCGGCCGACGACCAGGGTCTCGCCCGCGCAGTTAGCTTGCAGGGCGAGACCGGCCGGCGGCCAGGGTCTCGCCCGCGTGGTTAGCTCGCGGGGTGAGACCGGCTGGCGGCCAGGAACTCGCCCGCGCGATTAGCCCACTCGACTCGAGTGCCCGGGGAGGTGGGGGGGTATGGCTTTGCCTCCTCCCGCCCTTGGACCTCTTTGTGCCACGCTTTTACCGTTGTGCCCTTGGGGTAGAGTTACCTCATTTCCCCCGGTGTGAATGTTTTCTATTGGCTCAGGGCCTATTTGTCCTAGGGGTATTTTTGACCTCTTGGTCCCTCAGGCTTGGGAAAACTATAAATAGACTCTCTTAGGTACCTTTGGAGGCATGAGTTTTTTGGGCTTCATCCTCCTGAGGCTTCTTTTTGGTTGAGTGAGAGAGCTCTCCAAGGTACCCAGCTCAGCCCTTAGTGAGGGAGGGGAAGTGCTCTTGTGACCTTCCGGGTGTGTGGTGGGACCTCCACGCTAGAGCCGAGGGTCTGTTCCTAGTTTCCCAAGTCTTTGGTCCGTGACGTTCCCCCGAGTGTAGTAGGTGTGAGGTCACCCCTTTCTTTGGACCGAACTCCACGAGAGGTCAATTTTGCCTTTGGAACTGGGGCAGAAGAAACAAGCGCGCTGAAAGGGCTTCCACCCATAACCGGGTGAGCTGGGAACTCTTCCTCTGCTGTCTCGCCAAAATGGTACTCGTCTACCGAGCCGGGGAATAGGGCTAGCCACCGCATCTCGCGCTCTCCTCCTCCAGCGACCTCCTTCCTAGCTCGCCAGATAGGCACGTCATCGCCTAAGGCCGGGGCGGCGACCAAAGGAACTGCTGGTGTCACGCTCTCGACCCGCATGCCGAGTGCGACCCTGACGAGCCCAAGTACCTCCTCTTTGAGCTCCGCTGACATTTCCGCTGCTGCTGGTGGGGGAGGGGGTGGCGAGTTTCCCCCGCCTGAACCTCTTCCTTCATCTCCAGCCATCGAACTTGCAGAAGATTTTCTTTGCTAACCACGCTCCACGCTCACCGCACCAAAATGTTAAAACCGAAAAATCGATCTCGAGGAGTTCACCCTTGGGGAAGGGGTGATCGCGCACCTACTTCTCCCCTGCGAACTAGATAGCAAAAAACTTAGGACAAAGAATAGACCCAAGGCTCCGACACGGAGGTCCCACCACACACCCGGAAGATCTTAGAGTGCTTCCCCTCCTTAGCCAAGTGCTGAAGCTAAGGTACCTCAGAAAGCACTAGAAGACTGGACACAAGTAAGCATGCCTTTCTGAGGTACCCCTTGAGTCCTATTTACAGGATTATGAAAACAGCCTTCAAATAGCCAACCTCCGCTGCTCTGGGGGGCTAGGGACATACCAATTGGAGCAACATGATGACATGCATCACTTCAAAAACCTGGGCGAGCTACCTCCTGGAGCTCCTGCTCGCAAGTGGCGGATGGGGCTCACACTCGCCTACCCCTTGGCCTAGGGCGAGTACGAGCTCGGCGCCCTGCTTGCGTTCGTCCCCGCCCTCATTCGCCGGGCTCAGCTCCACGAACTCCGAGCTCGGCCCGACGAATGTCGAACTCGGTCCGACCATTTCCGAGTTCGGACTCGGCACGTTGGACTTGGCCCGCATACTCTCCTGCCGAGCTTTCTTGAGGCTTAGGGGCGGTCTGAACCGGCCGGTCTGGCTTCTGTCGACCCACTTGCTAGATATGGGGTTGTACACCGCACGAATAAGCAGCTACAAATAAGAAAGAGCAAGACAGAGCGGCTAGCAAGGAAGGCCACGTAAACAAAAATATCTGCAAGGAAACAAGTCGTAGAAACGGTGACAGGAAAGGGAGGGCAGGGGGGAAGAAAACCGGAAGAAGTCCGAAAAAAACAGATCGGAAGCGGTTAGACAAACAAACCGATATCTCTTTGGAGCAAATGATCGGTTCGCTTTGATACCATGTGAAAAAGAGGTAAATAAATGGAAATTTTATTTCTCTAAAAAGATAAACAATACATAGGTATGCCCCCTTATTTATAGACAATGGGGAAGATGAGAGAATATAACAGACAATGTGAGACTAAATACAAGTCGCGCGGCTAGGCGGTTAACTCTCAGACCGCTGCTGCGGTTAATCACCAGACTACTGCTGCGGCTATCCTCCAGACCGCAGTTGCGGCTTGCCAACAGACCGCTGTTATGGCTAACCAACAGACCGATGTTGCGGCTAACCTCTTGATCGCTGTTGCGGCTAATTATCAGACCACAGCTGCGGCTAATCTGCAGACCGCTGCTGAGGCAAACCTCCAGACCACTGAGCCAAACCGTCAGAACAAGGAGACTAGCAGACCGTTAAGCCAAACTGCTAGACCGGGGAGACTAGCTGACCGTTGGGGCTAAATATTAAACCGCTCGGTCTCCTCAAGCTTCAACAGGGTGCATGGTCTGCAGACCGGTTGAGGTTAAACCCTTGCGAGCTGTGTGGTGGAGGTGTCGACGGTTGTCCTTTCGAGCTTTAAGTTGTGGAGGCCGTTACAAAAAAGTGCATTTTTTGTAACGGCATCCACAACACAATTGGTGATGAGCAGTGGTTTGAAGACTCTATTATCAAGAAGGTCTCGGGTTCTATCCCCGGTCTCAACAACCCGTAGAGACTGAGAAACAAGCGCGCAGAGGGGTTAGGGTGTACGATCTGCAGATTGGTTGAGTCTGAACCCTTTTGAGCTGGATGCTGGGGGTGACAGTGGTCGTCCTTTCGAGCTGTGTGCTGGAGAGAACGTTACACGCCGCTAACGGTGGGTCGGTGGGACGAACTCTTGGTTCCTTTTGCAGCACACGTTGAGAGGAATAAAACTCAAAATGAACCATGTCCACCTCCTCACCTGGCAAAATAGGCGCGCTTGCGCCTCTTGGGTCTCACTGCCGCGGAGGAGGAAGTCGACTACCGTGAACAAAAGAGAAACGACAACAATAATTCCGTATGGAGACTAGGGCTTCGATTGACAGGGTGGTGGTGGTCGTGAACGCAGTGGTCATGAACCTTTGTTCATGAAACCCCGAACTCACCAAAAAAAAAATTTATGCATTTTATGCTCAAAACTAATTTATTTTCCAAACGTATATTTATGATAATGAAATTTTTAATTAAATTCACTAGAGCAAATAAGCCATGGGGAACGAAGTCCAAATGAATAGTTTTCATTTTCACTATTTAAATTTATTTGTGGGCTATGGGATGAGTTCATTAATCTCATGTTTTCGTATATTTTCTTTAATAAAAAAAAATTATTGTTGCGGCCAAATTCGGCGCTCCGGTCGATCCGGACTAACTTGGACCACCTTAGCTTGCGGAGCGGTCGAGCGCGCACACAGTCAGTTGAAGAGGGGAAATGTACACAAGGAGTTTTAACGTGGAAAACCCTTCAACCGGGTAAAAAACCATGTGACCGGTTCGCTGCCAGTCAAAATCCACTAGATCAGGGTGATTACAGTGTGTTGAATGAATCGAGGCGACAGGCCACTCCCGTTATAACTTGCGGGGAGAGAGGATGACTATAACTGTCGGCAGACAAAGGACTGCTCCGCCAAAGTGACTTAGACGATGGAATGCGCGGGATGCTTCTGGCGCGTGCGCCCGGGGGCGGCGTGCTTGCGGGCTTCGACTGTCTTCTTCGCTCGACTTCCTCTGACATTGGGCTCCACCTTCCCAACTGCGCGTTGATGGGGTGCCAATAGCCGATGGTGGGTGCTGATGGCCACTGGTGGCCGCTGGAGGTCGCTGGTGGTCGCTGGTGGTTGTTGGTGGTCACTGGTGGCCGCTGGTGGCCGTTGGTGGCTGGCGGCGAGAGGTGGCCGACACAGTGGAGGAGGCGGGAGAGCTCTAACCTGAGGAAGAGGGAGAAGAATCGTAGGAGGAAAAGATGAGAAATGAGGAGCCCCTAGGGATCCTTTTATAGCTTCCAAAGGAGGATCATGGCGGGCCCCACCACTAAAGTGGTGGGATAGTGGGTGGTTACCCCCTTAATCGGACGACGACCAGGCGGTTAGGCCGGCTAGGTGGTAGCGACTAGGCGGCGGCCAGGCGGAGACGGCTAGGCCGGCAAGGTCGCGGCCCGACGAGGCGGCCAGGCGGCGATCTGGCCGCGCGGCGGGCGGCCAGGCGGCCAGGCGGTTAGGCCGGCTAGGCGGTGGCGGCTAGGCGGCGGCTAGGCCGGCTAGGCGGCGACCTAGTGAGGCGGCAAGACAGCGGTTTTGTCAGGCGGCCAGGCGGCCAAGCGGCTAAGCCGGCTAGGTGGTGGCGGCTAGGCGGTTTCCTTCCATGGGGAGAGGGAGTGGGTCCCGCTCCCCCATGGTTCTCTCATCATGAGAGTTCATGGGGATGGCCCACTCATACTCCACTTTTGGAGGAGATCATGGAGGGTCTTTTTCTCCTATAAATGATGGTGAAGCCCATTAATTGCCCCCCAAATCTTTGCTGTCAGAGAGCGAAGTGAACGCGAGAGGAGAGATTTTTGCAGTTCCTTTTTGTCATGGTGGGTGCCAGCGAGAAATTTGAGGCGGCGGCGATGGATCATGGTTCCAAGGTAAGATAGAACGCGGAGGTTTGGCGAGCGGGCTCCGGATACCTGCGGACGGAGGCCGACGCGGTACACGAGCGTCAACGCGGCGCACGCGGAGAAGGGCCACGGGGGCGGGCGTTGGCCGCGCGTGCTGGCGGCGCGCGGGCTGACCGCGCGCGCAGGCCTTACGCGTGCGCCGGCCGCATACGCGCTGGCCGAGCGCGCGCCGGAGGGCTGCGCGCGCAAGCGGGTCGCGCGCGCAGGCGGGCCGCGCGCGCGCAAGCCTCGCGCGCACAGGCTGTGCGCGCAGGCCGCGCGCGCACAGGCTGTGCGCGCAGGCCGCGTGCGCGCAGGTCGTGCGCGTAGGCAGGTCGTGCGCGCGCAGGCCGCGCGTGCGCAGGCCGTGCGTGCGCAGGCCGTGCGCGCAGGCCGCGCGCGCAGGCAGGCCGCGCGGCTTGTGTGCGCCGGTCTTGTGCGCGCGGACGGGTTTTGCATGCATTTTGCGTGCTCAAGCGAGGGTTGTGTGGTTTTGTACTGTGCGCCCTTACAGCTGTGACCTGATTTTTTATTCTTCATCATGTACAGGTAACGAAGCGCTCCTCTGGTCCGATGCATTTGCGCTCCTCCTTGACTGAAGACGGTGTGGAAGTTTGGAGGACGAAGTATGGTCTTCCTGCTGACTTAGAAGTGAGGATCCCGCGGCCTGAGGAGCGGGTTCTGAATCCTCCCCATGGGTGGCTGACGATTTGTGACGTATCCCTCAGATCTGGCTTCTGGTTTTCGCCCTGTGATGAGGTGATAGAGATTTTGAAGTTCTGCGGAGTGCCCGTCTCCCAGTTTTGTCCGACTGGGGTTGTCCTAATCAGGGGCTTGGTTGCTTTCTTCTGTGAGCATGGGGGCTCGCTTTCTTTGGACCAGTTTCGGGATTGGTGTGACGTGCGCTTTGACGGTGGCGAGCAGATTGAGGTGCGCAGCAACAAGGCTTGGTTGGGGTTCGAGGCCCGTAAAGATCGCCGTCACGGTAACACTTTGTTTGGATATGTGAAGAACTCCTGGGGTCTTCCTGAGGTGTGGAATGCGCTTCCCGATCGTTGCCGTCGTGTGAAAGGGAGGGAGCGAGACTTTTCCCCAGTGCTGGGATTCTCCGAGCCTCGTGAGCTGTCCAACCGTCTCTTCAACATATATGTTTACGTGGAGGAAAAGCGACTGCTGGGATGTGGCATCTCGGTTAATACTTTAATGGTGTGTGCTTGGAAGTAGGGGCAGAGTTTAGTGGCGGAGAAGACCAGCGCTAAGGCTGTTTTGTCTGCAGCCGGGTACCGGGTCTCTGTATTAGAAAGGATTTTGCTGAGGTAGTAAATGGGGCGTTGAACTCCCCCTTCATCTTTAACTAGAACTGAACTTAATGCAGCTGGAGTGACAGTGAGGTATAAAAAGAGAATCTCTCCAGGAGCTGGCTTGGAAAGAAGCAGGGGGGGGGGGAGGCAAGATATTGCTTCAAGGATTCAAAGGCTGACTGGCACTCGTCCGTCCACTGAAATCCTGTGTTTCGCGCTCCTCGAAGGATCTTGAAGAAGGGGAGGTACTTGTCTCCTGTTCGAGCTAGGAATCAGGATAGTGTTATGATTCTTCCATTCAGCCGTTGTACATCTTTGAGTGATCTGGGCAGAGACATTTCTTCGAGAGCCTTAATCTTCTCTGGATTGGCCTCTATTCCTCGCTGGGTAACCATGAACCCTAGAAACTTTCCTTAAGTGCCCCTGAAGGCTCGCTTGCTAGGGTTAAGTTTCATTCCATACTGCCTAAGGATTCTTAAGTATTTCTCCAAATCTTTCAAGTGGTCACCACGACGAATGCTTTTGACTATCATGTCGTCTACGTACACCTCCATGGATCTGTCGATGAGCTCTTTAAAGATTTTCTTCATGAGTCGCTGATAGGTAGCTCCTGCATTCTTAAGTCCGAATGACATTACTTTATAGCAGTAGATTCCCTTGTCGGTACGGAAAGCCGTGTATTCCTCGTCGGTCGGGTTCATTTGAATCTGATTGTACCCTGAGTAGGCATCCATGAAGCTGAGTAGTTGGTGTCCGGCAGTTGAATCAACTAGCTGATCTATCCTGGGAAGTGGAAAACTGTCTTTAGGGCAAGCCTGATTAAGGTTGGTATAGTCCACACACATCCTCCACTTCCCCGAGGACTTTTTTACTAGGACGACGTTCGCCACCCAAGCGGGGTAGCCAACCTCTCGAATGAATTGGGCGCAGAAGAGCTTTTCAACTTCCTCTTCTATCACTTGTAGTCTCTCGGGGGCGAAATTTCTCTTCTTTTGGATGACGGGTTTACATGCGGGATTAATGTTAAGGGAGTGCTGGATGACCTGAGGGTCGATTCCAGGCATATCTTCCGGGGACCAGGCGAAGATATCCTTATTCTCTCGCAAGTAGGCTGCTAACTCTTCCCTCTTATGCTGTGGTAAGAGGGACCCGAGCTGAACGGTATGATCTGGTTTTGTCGGAGAGAGGGGGACCTCGATCAGGCCCTCGATGGGTGCCCCCCTTTACAGAACTGCTTCATCCCTGAGGTCGAAATCATCAATATTTAGTGTGGTAGGCTTGGTGGGTTGTGCTTGTTTAGAATAACAATTTTTAGCGGCTTCCTGATTTCCGCGTACTACTCCAATTCCTCCGGGAGTAGGGAACTTCATCACTAGGTGGGGGATAGATGGGATAGCTTTGAAGGTGGTCTGAACAGGCCTTCCAAAGATAGCATTATATGCTGAGCTTGATTCCACTACCACGAACTGGACTTCCTGCGTGATTTGCCTGGGAAATTCTCCCAAGGTGACTGGTAGGGTGATTGTTCCGATGACTTGGACTGGATGGTTGTCAAAACCGTACACTGGGCCAGCTGCTGGAGTTATTTTCTGTCTGGATATATTCATACTTTGGAGGGTGGTGGCAAAAAGGACGTCGACTGAGTTGCCGTTATCGATGAGGATTCGTTTGACGTTGTAGCAGGGGTCTCTGATGCCAGCGCTTATTACAAGTGGGTCTTGATGTGGCGTTCGGATACCGATGAGGTCTTCATCTCCAAATGATATGGTGGTGTCTCGCTTACTCTTCTTATCTTCATGGGATTCCTTTCCGGTGTGCACTGACAGTATCTGTGTAGTCAGAACAGGTGATCCGGCAATGGTTTCAATGTTTCCTACCATCTGCCGTCCTCCTCCAGGTGCCGGCGGGGCATTCTGCTGGTCCCTGGGATGCCTTGGCTGATCCTGCTGTTCCTGCACCCTTCCCTGCAAAAACCTACATAGCAGTCCTAGCCGGACCATACGTTCAATCTCCTCTTTCAGGCGAGCACAATCTTCAGTGGTGTGCCCGGTTGTTCGATGGTATTCGCAATACTTAGACTGATCGTTCTTGGGATTAGGGGTGGTTGCCTTGGTCGTTGTAGTGCTGGTTCATTCTGGATGGCATATAAAACATTGGTGAGAGAAGTATTGAGAGGGGTATAACCTCTAGGCAGATCTCTCTGGAAATCTCGTTTGCGCTGTCCGTTTCGACGCTCCTCAGGGAATCTTCCCTCCTGGCGCTGAGGGGTCGACTCTTTGTCCCATTTTCTTTTTTGTGCCCCGTCGAACTGTCGTCGATGAGCTTCAATAGCCTCATCCGCGGCTATCTATGCTTCGACTCGGTGCACCAGATCTGGATAGTTAGGGACGGTTTCCCTCATAAGTGCCGAGTAGAAACCGCTAGGGCGGAGACCTCCCAGGAACACTCCCCGCAGGAGTTCGGGGTCGACTCCTGGGATTTGGCGGGCTTCTGCAGTGAAACGTCGGAAGAATTCTTTGAGGGTCTCTTCTTCATTTTGGCGGATTCCAGAGAGATGTGATGGATCGCGGACGATCCTCCGATTGGCAATGAATTGGTCGGAGAACTGTCTGGTCACTTCGGCGAAACTGGTAACGGTGCCTGCTCTGAGAGAGTGAAACCATGTTCGGGCTTGCCCTTTGAGGGTGGTTGGGAATACTTGACACAGCAATGCATCAGAGGCATGGAAGATCTTCATGATCGTGGTGAAATGATTAACATGTTCGAGTGGATCGTCCATTCCGTCAAATGTTTCGATATTTGGGAGTTTGAATCCCTGCGGGATCGGATGGTCGAGGATTTGCGGGGCCAAGGGGGAGCCATGGTAGAGCGGCCGATGCGGGTGAAGATCTCTTCGAGCGGCTTGGCGGTATTCTTCAGCGACGACCTCCCTGATTTCTTCGCGGGTCAGGAGAGGGTGGATGTGAGCATCATTAATTAGATCGTGGCGGGGGCGCTCCGCCCTTGCTCCCCTTGGAGGGGGATGAGTGGAACTGGCGGCGTCAGAGTAGTCCTCAAGCTCTTCTTGCCCCACAGGGGCTTCCTGGTTCCTTGGTGGATTGAGTGGTGGAGGATTGTTAGCTGGCGGTGGTGACCCTGGTGGAGCTGGAGGGGCTCCTAGGTTCCGAAGTAGTGGGAGCATCTCAGTCTGCTGCTCTTCCATTTGGCAAACACGCCCCTCCAAAGCGATGATGGGGGCGAAAATTGTTTCAGCGGTCAGTGGGACGTCTACTAGAGAGTGAGATCGTGCTGGTTCAGTGTGTTCCCCGAGTGCGGACCCTTAGGCCGTGCGGGCACTTCTCTTTGACATCGCGGTTGATGGGATGGTGAACTTGCTCTGCGAAGGATGATGGGAATGTTTCCCACAGACGGCGCAAAACTGTTGCGGCCAAAATCGGCGCTCCGGTCGATCCGGACTAACTTGGACCGCCTTAGCTTGCGGAGCAGTCGAGCGCGCACAATGTCAGTTGAAGAGGGGAAATGTACACAAGGAGTTTTAACGTGGAAAACCCTTCAACCGAGTAAAAAATCACGTGACCGGTTCGCTGCCAGTCAAAATCCACTATATCAGGGTGATTATAGTGTGTTGAATGAATCGGGGCGACAGGCCACTCCCGTTACAACTTGTGGGGAGAGAGGATGACTATAACTGCCGGCGGGCAACAGACTGCTCCGCCAAAGTTACTTAGGCGGTGGAATGCGCGGGATGCTTCTGGCGCGTGCGCCTGGGGGCGGCGTGCTTGCGGGCTTTGACTGTCTTCTTCGCTCGACTTCCTCTGACTTTGGGTGCCACCTTCCCAACTGCGCGTTGATGGGGTGCCAATAGCCGATGGCGGGTGCTGATGGCTGTTGGCGGCCGCTGGAGGTCGTTGGTGGTCGCTGGTGGTTGCTGGTGGTCGCTGGTGGCTGCTGGTGGCCGCTGGTGGCTGGAGGCGAGAGGTGGCCGACACGGTGGAGGAGGCGGGAGAGATCTCATCTGAGGAAGAGGGAGAAGAATCGTAGGAGGAAAAGATGAGAAATGAGGAGCCCCTGAGGGTCCTTTTATATCTTCCAAAGGAGGATCATGGCGGGCCCCACCACTAAAGTGGTGGGATAGTGGTGGTTACCCCCTTAATCGGACAGCGACCAGGCGGTTAGGTCGGCTAGGCGGCGGCCAAGCAGCGGCGGCTAGGCCAGCTAGGTGGCGGCCCGACGAGGCGGTCAGGTGGCGATCTGGTCGGGCGTCCAAGCGGCCAGACGGTTAGGCCGGCTAGGCGGTGGCTAGGCCGGCTAGGCGGCGGCCTAGTGAGGCGGCAAGGCGGCGGTTTGGTCAGGCTGCCAGGCAGCTAAGCCGGCTAGGTGGTGGCGGCTAGGCGGTTTCCTTCCATGGGGAGAGGGAGTGGGTCCCGCTCCCCCATGGTTCTCTCATCATGAGAGTTCATGGGGATGGCCCACTCATGCTCCACTTTTGGAGGAGATCATGAGGGGTCTTTTTCTCCTATAAATGATGGTGAAGCCCAACAATTATGTATCTCTAAATTATATTTGAATTAATTTCGATCATGATAGGAACCCAGCTCCCTTGGGTACCTTTGGAGGCATGAGTTTTTTGGGCTTCCTCCTCCTTAGGCTTCTTCTTGGTTGAGTGAGAGAGCTCTCCAAGGTACCCAACTCAGCCCTTGGTGAGGGAGAGGAAGTGCTCTTGTGACCTTCCGGGTGTGTGGTGGGATCTCTATGCTAGAGCCGAGGGTCTGTTCCTAGTTTCCCAAGTCTTTGGTCTGTGACGTCCCCCGAGTGTAGTAGGTGTGAGGTCACCCCTTTCTTAGGACTCTGAACTCTACGAGAGGTCAATTTTGGCTTCAACATTTTGGTACGGTGAGCGTGGAGAGTGACCAATACAGAAGATCTTGGGAGAGTTTCATGGCTGGAGATTAGGGAGGTTGTGATGATCTTGGTGATCTCCCCAACCCCGAACTCTTCGTAGGAAGGGAGGAGTTCATGGCTTCCATCCAAGACATCATGGAGATGCTTAGAAGTATTGCCCCTCGGGCTGACAACTCAACACCCACCCCCCAGGGACTGGTTCACAGGGGTCTCGGCGAGCTAACCTAGAGTGGTCTCGGCAAACTGCCTCCCAGGGGCACAGGCGAGATGAACCCAGCAGGGGGAGAAGGAAGTGCACCAGGTAGGCGATCTGGGAAGGAAAGGATGGGAGAGGGGGTCGAGTGAGACCTCACCGATCGGGAGTTGTTCCCCAGCCCGACAAGTGCCAGCCCTCAAGGTGAGCAGGTCGCGCGAGTAGAGGTTGTGAGAGCACCCCTCAGGGGGTCACCCTTAAGCGAGCTGATCATCTCGGCTCCCGTTCCCGAGGGGTTAAGAGAACCTTACATGGCTTACTATACCGGGAAGGATGACCCCGTCTATCACCTGTAGTGGTTCGAGGATGCCGTCTCCAATAGGCCGATGACGGATGCCTTCAAGTGTCGTCTCTTTGCGATCACGTTGAAGGAAAAGGCAAGAGACTGGTTTCATCAACTCCCTCCGAGGTCGATCTACGGGTCTGGGGACTTGAGCCGGAGCTTTCAGCTTCGCTTCTCCACCTCCAAGAAGAGGAAGAAGAGTCCTGAGTCCATCTTTCTGATAAGGCAAAGGGCCGAGGAGTCGCTGGCCCACTACGTTGACAGGTTCTAAGAGGAGATCCTGGATATCCAAGAGATGCCAGGGTATGCCCTCCAGATGGCGTTCACGGTGGGGTTGCGCGAAGGGTTCTTCAAGATGAGCCTGACCCGAAAGGCCCCCCTTTCCTTCGAGAAGCTGATGGAAAGGGCGACAGAGGAGATAGCCATAGAGGCGGCCAACCCGGCATTTGTTAAGAAGTTAGCAAAGCTAACGGAGACGGAGTCAAAGGGGCAAGGTGGCTCAAGACATCAGGAAGGAAGAAGGAGAGAGGAGAAAAGAGCTCAGGGGTTCCAGGGTCAGGAGGGTCCAGAACCAGGCTGGAGGCAGTAGGGAGGACCTCCCCAGGGTCCAGGAAGAGCTCTCATCTAGGGTGGGGGAAACTTTCACGAGGGCCAAGGGAGGTTCAAATTTCAGATGCAAGCCCCAAGACAGCTCCTACCCCCACCACAGTAAGCCCTTGCAATATACGGAGGAGGAAGAGGCAACATGAGAGACTGTCGGACCCGCCGAAGGAGGGGAGGAGGAGCATTGCCGTACTGTGACTTCCACCAGGCGGAGGGTCACGCCATGGCTACCTGCCCCTATTTCCTGGAAGTGAGGGGGGAGAGGCCCTGCCCAGCCTCAGCCGTCGGTACAGGTTGAAGGGGTTCAACCCAGAGTAGGGGGAGAAGACATATGTGAGGACCGGGTCGATGTGGGAACCTGAGGGACTTTGTGAGTGATCTACGATGGAGTGGAGATCAAGCCCAGGCCCTCGTAAGAAGCCTCAACTCGTTAGAGTCTTGTATTTTTCTTGTTGTTGTATTGAGTCCAGCCCCTGACCAGTTGAGTTGGGGCGGTCATGTAACCAATCTTTTTTCCCTATTTGAGGATGTTGGAATTGATAAAGCTTAGGTGACATGCCCAGTCCCACCCCCCCGAGAGGATCTCCTCATGTCAGGATCTCACTAGCTGGATAGGTTGAAGGTACCTCGGGGAGGTTAAGTCCTTTTTGCTCCGAGACGATCTCGCAGCCAGGCTCTCATTAGCTGGCAGGGTCGGTGGTACCTATCGTGGATGCCCTATTTTCTTTGCTCCGAGACAGTCCGGCTGCCAAGCTCTCATTAGTTGGTAGGGCCGGTGGTACCTCTCGTGGATGCCCTATTCTCTTTGCTCCGAGACGGTCCCGCTACCAGGCTCTCATTAGCCTTCAGGTTCGGTGGTACCTCTCGTGGGTTCCCCTGTTCTCTTTGCTCCGAGACGGTCCCGCTGCCAGCTCTCATTAGCTGGCAAGGCCGGTGGTACCTCTCGTGGATGCCACTGTTCTCTTTGCTCCGATGACGGTCCCGCTGTTAGGCTCTCACTAGCTTGCAGGGCAGGCGTACCTCTCGTGAAAGCCCAAGTACCTTTGCTCCGATGATAGTCCCGCTGTCAAGCTCTCACTAGCTGGCAGAGCAGGCGCACCTCTCGTGGAAGCTCAAGTACCTTTGCTCCAATGACGGTCCCGCTGTCAGGCTCTCACTAGTTGGCAGGGCAGGCGTACCTCTCATGGAAGCCCAAGTACCTTTGCTCCGATGATGATCCCACTCTCAATCTCTCACTAGCTTGAAAGGCAGGCGTACCTCTCGTGATAGACCAAGCCTTTTCTCTGATAATGGTCCCGCTGTCAGGCTCTCACTAGCTGGTAGGGCAGGCGTACCTCTTGTGAGAGACCAAGTCTTTGCTCCGATGACGGTCCCGCTGTCAGGCTCTCACTAGCTGGTAGGGCAGACGTACCTCTCGTGGAAGCCCAAGTACCTTTGCTCCGATGACGGACCCGCTGTCAGGCTCTCACTAGCTGACAGGGCAGGCGTACCGCTCGTGGAAGCTCAAGTACCTTTGCTCCGATGACGGTCCCGCTGTCAGGCTCTCACTACCTGACAGGGCAGACGTACCTCTCGTAGAAGCCCAAGTACCTTTGCTCCGATAACGGTCCCGATGTAAGGCTCTCACTAGCTGGCAGGGAAGGCGTACCTCTCGTGGAAGCCTAAGTACCTTTGGTCCGATGACGGTCCCGCTGTCAGGCTCTCACTAGCTGGCAGGGTAGGCGTACCTCTCGTGAAAGCTCAAGTACCTTTGCTCCGATGACGGTCCCGCTGTCAGGCTCTCATTAGCTGGCAGGGCAGGCATACCTTTCGTGAGAGACCAAGTCTTTTCTCCGATGATGGTCCCGCTGTCAGGCTCTCACTAGCTGGCAGGGCAGGCGTATTTCTCGTGGAAGCCCAAGTACCTTTGCTCCGATGACGGTCCCGTTGTCAGGCTCTCACTAGCTGGCAGGGAAGGCGTACCTCTCGTGGAAGCTCAAGTACCTTTGGTCCGATGAAGGTCCCACTATCAGGCTCTCACTAGCTGGCAGGGTGGGCGTACCTCTCGTGGAAGCCCAAGTACCTTTGCTTTGATGACGGTCTCGCTGTCAGGCTCTCACTAACTGGCAGGGCAGGCGTACCTCTCGTGAGAGACCAAGTCTTTGCTCCGATGACGGTCCCACTGTCAGGCTCTCACTAGCTGGCAGGGCAGGCGTACCTCTCGTGGAAGCCCAAGTACCTTTGCTCCAATGGCGGTCCTGCTGTCAGGATCTAACTAGCTGGCAGGGTAGGCGTACCTCTTGTGGAAGCTCAAGTACCTTTGGTCCGATGACAGTCCCGCTGTTAGGCTCTCACTAGCTGGCAGGGAAGGCGTACCTCTCATGGAAGCTCAAGTATCTTTGCTCCGATGACGGTCCCGCTATCAGGATCTCACTAGCAGGCAGGGCAGGCATACCTCTCGTGAGAGACCAAGCCTTTGCTCCGATGACGGTCCCGCTGTCAGACTCTCACTAGCTGGCAGAGAAGACGTAACTCTCGTGAGAGACCAAGTCTTTGCTCCGATGTCGGTTCCGCTGTCAAGCTCTCACTAACTGGCAGGGCAGACGTACCTCTCGTGGAAGCCCAAGTACCTTTGCTCCGATGACAGTCCCGCTGTCAAGCTCTCATTAGATTGCAGGGCAGGCGTACCTCTCGTGGAAGCCCAAGTACCTTTGCTACGATGACAGTCCCGCTGTCAGACTCTCACTTGCTGGCAAGGCAGACGTACCTCTCGTGGAAGCCCAAGTACCTTTGCTCCGACGAAGGTCCCGCTGTCAGGCTCTCACTAGCTGGAAGGGCAGGCGTACCTCTCGTGAAAGCTGAAGTACCTTTGCTCTGATGACGGTGCTGCTGTCAGACTCTCACTAGCTGGCAGGGTAGGCATACCTCTCGTGGATTCCCATTTCTTTTTATTCGGAGGGGGTCTCGCTACCCAGGATCCCATCAACTGGCTTGGCAGGTTGACCCCTCCGGGAGGTTAAGTGTTTTTTACCCGGAGGGGGTCTCGCCACCCAGACTCCCATCAGCAGGCATGACAGGTTTACTCCTCCGAGAGGTTAAGTGTTTTTTACCCGGAGGGGGTCTCGCCACCCAGACTCCAATTAGCTGGCATGGCGGGTTCACCCATCTGGGAGGTTAAGTGTTTTTTACCCGGAGGGGGTCTCACCACCCAGGCTCCCATCAACTGGCATGACAGGTTGACCCCTCTGGGAGGTTAAGTATTTTTTTACTTTGAGGGGGTCACGCCACCCAGGCTCCCATAAGCTGGCATGACAGGTTGACCCCTCCTGGAGGTTAAGTATTTTTTACCCTGAGGGGGTCTCGCCACCCAGGCTCCCATCAGCTGGCATGGCAGGTTGACCCCTCCGAGAGGTTAAGTGTTTTTTACCCGGAGGGGGTCTCGCCACCCAGGCTCCCATCAACTGGCATGACAGGTTGACCCCTCCGGGAGGTTAGGTGTTTTTACCCGGAGGGGGTCTCGCCACCCAGGCTCCCATCAGCTGGCATGGCAGGTTGACCCCTCCGGGAGGTTAAGTGTTTTTTACCCGGAGGGGGTCTCGCCACCCAGGCTCCCATCAGCTGGCATGACAGGTTGACCCCTCGGAGAAGCCTGGTGTTTTTTCAAAACCGTGAGAAAAAGCTACACTCAGCGAATACGTTGGGTTGGATGGTTCATTCCGAGCATGGAACTCGCTCGAAAAGAGCGGGTATTGTGTACAACCCCGTATTTGCAGAGTAGGTCCCCCACTGCAGGCACAAGACCGGCTATGTGTTTTTTAAGCTTTTGAGAGATTTTGCACCCTTGGTGGCCAAGTTAGGCATGGTCCTTTTAATACACTAGTAGGGGAGGAAAAATCTACCTCCCCCCTTGGCCCCTTTTGGGAGCGGGTCCGTCGATTTGGCCGACCCCCCCCCTCCCCCGGCTTCCTAGGTGTGAGGTGGGAGCAGCTGGATCGACTGGGGGCCAGGATCCTGTCCTCCCCTGCATCTTAGTCCTAAGCGGGGCGAGACCGGCCGACGACTAGGGTCTCGCCCGCACAATTAGCTTGCGGGGCGAGACTGGACGACGAACAGGGTATCGCCCGCGCGGTTAGCTCGCGAGGCGAGATCGGACTGCGGCAGGGGTCTCGCCCGCGTGTTTAGTATTGCGGGGCAAGACCGGCCGGCGGCCAGGGTCTCGCCCGCGTGGTTAGCTCGCGGGGCGAGACCGGCCGGCGGCCAGGGTCTCGCCCGCGTGGTTAGCTCGCGGGGCGAGACCGGCCGGCGGCCAGGGTCTCGTCCGCGTGTTTAGTATCCCGGGGCGAGACCGGCTAGCAGCCAGGGTCTTGCCCGCGCGGTTAGCTCGTGGGGCGAGACCGGCCGACGGCCAAGGTCTCGCCCGCGTAGTTAGCTCGCGGGGTGAGACCGGCCGGCGGCCAGGGTCTCGCCCGCGCGGTTTGCTCGCGGGGCGAGATCGGCTGGCGGCCAGGAACTCGCTCGCGCGGTTAGCCCACTCGTCTCGGGTGCCCGGGGAGGTGGGTGGGTGGGTGGGGGGGGTATGGCTTTGCCTCCTCCCGCCCTTGGACCTCTTTTGGTCATACTTTTACCGTTGTGCCCTTGGGGTAGAGTTACCTCATTTCCCCCGGTGTGAATGTTTTTTATTGGCTCAGGGCCTATTTGTCCTAGGGGTATTTTTTACCTTTTGGTCCCCCAGGCTTGGGAAAACTATAAATAAACTCTCTTAGGTACCTTTGGAGGCATGAGTTTTTTGGGCTTCCTCCTCCTTAGGCTTCTTCTTGGTTGAGTGAGAGAGCTCTCCAAGGTACCCAGCTCAGCCCTTAGTGAGGGAGGGGAAGTGCTCTTGTGACCTTCCGGGTGTGTGGTGGGACCTCCACGCTAGAGCCGAGGGTCTGTTCCTAGTTTCCCAAGTCTTTGGTTTGTGACGTTCCCCCGAGTGTAGTAGGTGTGAGGTCATCCCTTTCTTGGGACCGAACTCCACGAGAGGTCAATTTTGCCTTTGGAACTGGGGCAGAAGAAACAAGCGCGCTGAAAGGGCTTCCACCCATAACCGGGCGAGCTGGGAACTCTTCCTCTGCTGTCTCGCCAAAATGGTACTCGTCTATCGAGCCGGGGAATAGGACTAGCCCCCGCAGCTCGCGCTCTCCTCCTCCAGCGACCTCCTTCCCAGCTCGCCGGATAGGCACGTCATCGCCCAAGGCCGGGGCGGCGACCACAGGAATTGCTGGTGTCGCGCTCTCGACCCGCATGCCGAGTGCGACCCTGACGAGCCCAAGTACCTCCTCTTTGAGCTCCGCTGACATTCTCACCGCTGCTGGTGGGGGAGGGGGTGACGAGTTGCCCCCGCCTGAACCTCTTCCTTCATCTCCAACCATCGAACTTGCAGAAGATTTTCTTTGCTAACCACGCTCCACGCTCACCGCACCAAAATGTTAAAACCGAAAAATCGATCTCGAGGAGTTCACCCTTGGGAAAGGGGTGATCGCGCACCTACTTCTCCCCTGCGAACTAGATAGCAAAAAACTTAGGACAAAGAATAGACCCAAGGCTCCGACACGGAGGTCCCACCACACACCCGGAAGATCTTAGAGTGCTTCCCCCTCCTTAGCTAAGTGTTGAAGCTAAGGTACCTCAGAAAGCACTAGAAGACTGGACACAAGTAAGCATGCCTTTCTGAGGTACCCCTTGAGTCCTATTTATAGGATTATGAAAACGGCCTTCAAATAGCCAACCTTCGCTGCTCTGGGGGGCTAGGGACAGACCAATGGGAGCAACATGCTGACATACATCACTTCAAAAATCTAGGCGAGCTACCTCCTGGAGCTCCTGCTCGCAAGTGGCGGATGGGGCTCGCACTCGCCTACCCCTTGGCCTAGGGAAAGTACAAGCTCGGCGCCCTGCTTGCGCGATGTCCCAGCCCTCATTCGCCGGGCTCAGCTCCACGAACTCCGAGCTCGGCCCGACGAATGTCGAACTCGGTCCGACCATTTCCGAGTTCAGACTCGGCATGTTGGACTTGGCGCACATACTCTCCTGCCGAGCTTGCTTGAGGCTTGGGGGAGGTCTGAACCGGCCGGTCTGGCTTCTGTCGATCCACTCGCCAGATACAGGGTTGTACACCGCACGAATAAGCAGCCATAAACAAGAAAGAGCAAGACAGAGCGGCTAGCAAGGAAGGCCACGTAAACAAAAAAAGTCCGCAAGGAAACAAGTCGTAGAAACGATGATAGGCAAGGGAGGGCAGGGGGAAGAAAACCGGAAGAAGTCCGAAAAAACAGATCGGAAGCGGTTAGACAAACAAACCGATATCTCTTTGGAGCAAAAGATCGGTTCGCTTTGATATCATGTGAAAAAGAGGTAAATAAATGCAAATTTTATTTCTCCAAAAAGATAAACAATACATAGGTATGTCCCCTTATTTATAGACAATGGGGAAGATGAGAGAATACAACAGACAATGTGAGACTAAATACAAGTCGCGCGGCTAGGCGGTTAACTCTCAGACCGCTGCTGCGATTAATCAGCAGACTACTGCTGCGGCTATCCTCCAGACCGCAGTTGCGGCTTGCCAACAGACCGCTCCTATGGCTAACCAACAGACCGTTGTTGCGGCCAACCTCTTAATCGCTATTGTGGCTAATTATCAGACCACAACTGCGGCTAATCTGCAGACCGCTGTTGAGGCAAACCTCCAGACCACTGAGCCAAATCGTCAGAACAAGGAGACTAGCAGGCCGTTAAGCCAAACTGCTAGACCGGGGAGACTAGCTGACCGTTGGGGCTAGATATTAAATCGCTCGGTCTCCTCAAGCTTCAACAGGGTGCATGGTCTGCAGACCGGTTGAGGCTAAACCCTTGCGAGCTGTGTGGTGAAGGTGTCGACGGTTGTCCTTTCGAGCTTTAAGCTGTAGAGGCCGTTACAAAAAAATGCATTTTTTTGTAACGGCATCCACAACACAATTGGTGATGAGCAGTGGTTTGAAGACTCTATTATCAAGAAGGTCTCGGGTTCTATCCCCGGTCTCAACAACCCGTAGCGACTGAGAAACAAGCGCGCAGAGGGGTTGGGGTGTACGATCTGCAGATTGGTTGAGTCTGAACCCTTTTGAGTTGGATGCTGGGGGTGACAGTGGTCGTCCTTTCGAGCTGTGTGCTGGGGAGACCGTTACACGCCGCTCACGATGGGTCGGTGGGACGAACTCTTGGTTCCTTTTGCAGCACACGTTGAGAGGAATAAAACTCAAAATGAACCATTTCCACCTCCTCACCTGGCAAAACAGGCGCGCTTGCGCCTCTTGGGTCTCACCGCCGCGGAGGAGGAAGTCGACTACCGTGAACAAAAGAGAAACGACGGCAACAATTCCGTCTGGAGATTAGGGCTTCGTTTGACACGGTGGTGGTGGTCGTGAACGCAGTGGTCATGAAACCCCGACCTCACCAAAAAAAATTTATGCATTTTATGCTCAAAACTAATTTATTTTCCAAACGTACATTTATGATAATGACATTTTTAATTAAATTCACAAGAGCAAATAAGCCATGGGGAACGAAGTCCAAATGAATAGTTTTCTTTTTTCACTATTTAAATTTATTTGTGGGCTATGGGATGAGTTCATTAATCTCATGTTTTCGTATATTTTCTTTAATAAAAAAAATTATGTATCTCTAAATTATATTTGAATTAATTTCGATCATGATAGGAACCTTTATTTGGTTGATCTCAAATGTATAGAATCCTAATCCATAACAAAGACATGATAGGAACCTCTATTTGATCATGATAGGATCCTAATCCATAACAAAGACATGATAGGAACCTCTATTTGATCATGATAGGAACACTGCTATGGTGAATGGGTTAATCCCACTCCAAATCAGGAAAATCGGAGCCGTTGTAATAGTACTGGAAGCAAGGGTTAACGCCTTTAGCGGGTTCGAGGCTATGATTGCTATGGAGAAAAGAGGCGGAAATGCTGCAGGCTGAGATTCTTCCAGTGTCGAGATTGAAGACAGCAGCCAGGCTGAGGTCCTTCACGACTCCAGGAGAAGAGGGAGTCGGGAGTGCCATGATTTGAAGAAGGAGAACTAGGAGGAGAGGGAGACGGGAGGGCGATGGTTTGGGGAAGAAGAACCAGGATGAGAGGGAGAGAGGAGGGCGAAGGTTTGGGGAAGGAGACGATCGGAAATGCTCCGCGTTTTTGGAGTCGTCAAAAAAATTCGCGACTCCAAATCCCCTTTTTTCACAATTTCAGAGCGGCGGCGGATTCCACCGCTAGGGTTAAAATTTCGTTTGGGGTGGCGGATTTAGAATCCGCGGCATGCTGCTCTTAAAACGCCCCGCCAAACAAAGGTTTAAACACGAGTAAATTTACGTTTACATACCAAGCACGAGTTGATTTTGTCGTCCAATCCACCAAAATTAGGTCGTATTTTCGGGGAAAATCGGATCGTCAAATTGCATCGGACGGCCAAATCTTCTCATGCACGAAACAGTGCAAAAAACAGACGATTACGTATCAAATTTTTCTAAGCCGTCCGATCCACCAAAACAGTGCTTTTGTTTATTTGAACGCTGGCTTGGATCGAAGGCACACATTTTGAAATTTTGTTTTATAAAAAATAGCAATATTTATAAGCCGGTGAAATTAAATATTTATATGATAGAATGAATGTTTTAGTAATTAAGACAAGTAACAAAAAAAAGCAATCAAATTTTTAATCACAAATCTTATTTAATTTCAAATCTATTGATGCCCGAATGTCATGATCGATTTATCAAATGTGAGTTGATGGCGAAGAGCTTGTCGCATGCAAAGGCGGCCGAGCGGGGAAGAAGTCAACGTGGCTTGCGGATTCGCAGGCATAGTAGATCAGAGGAAGGTGAGGAGAGGGGCGTGTTGATATTGTCGAACTAGTTTTTTTATTTCAAATCAAACCATGCCGGAATCGGTTTTTCATATGTAAGTTGATGGCCGAGAACTTGTCGTGTGCTAAAGCGGGGAACTATTCAATGTGGCTTGCGGATTCACAGGCATAGCAAAGGAAGGTGTCGAGGAGGGCTATGTTGATAAGTGTTTGGTGTGGCCCGCCATCCAGGTGTTGGATGGGGTGCCTTCCGGGCGCACCCGAGTTGGCTCTTGGCATGGGTGCAGGGGAACTCCATGATACGGTTTAGTGCAAGGGAGTCGGGTTGGCTCCGGGCATGAGTACAGGGGAGTTCCGGGCACGGTTTAAGTGCGAGGGAGCCATGCGAACAGTTTGACCGGTCCTGCTAAAATAATATAAAGGAATTGGTAGCGTCCTTCCTAACACTCCGGAGTTTTGGGAGAGTTGGTAGGCGCCATTCCTAACAGTCAGAGGGAGGTTCCACGGGGGTGATCGTCTGGACGTTCGGGTTCTAGATCTGGGTCAACGGTAGGTGACGACATTGGTCTGCTCCCTATCTTCCCAGATCGGCTCCGCGAATATCATCTTGATCGCCCAGTAGCTCTGCGAGCAAGACAATGTCGGCAAAATTCGAGATTTTTAGGTACGACGGCAAGATTGATTTTGGCCTTTGGCAGAAGCGCATAAAGGCCGTTCTCGTCCAGCAAGGTCTTCATAAGGCTCTCCTCGGCAAGGAGAAGTCCGAGAAAAAGGACGACGAATGGGAGGAGCTCGATCTGAAGACCATCAGCACGATTCAGCTGTGTTTGGCCGATAAGGTGATGTATAACGTAGTGGATGCTGAGACGACGGCGGACTTGTGGAAGAAGCTCGAGGAGCTATATATGTCCAAGTCGCTGACGAATAAGTTGTATGTGAATAAGCAGCTATACAGCCTGAGAATGTCTGAGGGCTCGCAACTGCTAGATCACATGAACGTGTTCAACAAGCTCGTCTCCCAGTTGCGGAGTATGGACGTTAAGGTCGAGGAGGAAGACCAGGCTCTGCTCCTGTTGTCTTCATTGTCGAGGTCCTTCAATCATCTGGTCACCACTATCCTCTACGAGAAGGATACCCTGAAGATGGAAGAAGTGATGACGACGCTGCTCTCGAACGAAACGAGGAGCAAGTCGGGCCCTAGGGCCGACGAGGGCTTATTCGTGAAGAGCAAGGACACATTGAGTGGTAGATCGAGAGGGAAAGGCAAGTGGGAAGATCGACCTAGGGTAAAGTCCGTAGGCAGGAACACGTGTCACTATTGTAAAGAGGAAGGGAACTGAAAGGACAAGTGTCCGAAGCTGAAGCTCAAGGAGCAGGCGCATGAGCCAGATTTGGCTGCAGTAGCATCTGAGGATGAGAGCGATGCCGACGCTCTTCATGCTGCACCCAGCAATGAGACCACAGGCTCCTGGATCTTGGATACAGGATGCACGTTCCACATGTGCCCGCACAGAGAGTGGTTCTCCAGCTTTAGGCAATATGAGGGTGGTCGAGTTCGGATGGGGAATGTTTTAGAGTGCGAGATATCGGGAGTCGGTAACATCAGGATCAGGATGTTTGACGGAGTTGTTAGGACCCTCACCGACGTTCGGTATGTGCCCGATTTGAGGAAGAGTTTGATTTCGTTAGGCACTATGGAGGCCGCCGGGTACTCTTATACTGGCAACGGCGGATGTTTGAAGGTCAGGAGAGACGCGCAGGTAATCTTGGTAGGAGAGCGTTATGGTACTCTCTACAGACTGATCGGTACCACAATTACGAGCGGAAGGGCGAGGGGAGAGGTCAGATTGCCTCCCAGGCTACATGACTCAGTAGCGTATGCCTTTCACGCTAGTTCCTCAGGAAAATCTTTAGAGAGCAGAGACAGCTCTCAGGGGAAAGCTAGGAAGGATAAGTGGAGAAGCGAGGCAAGATTCGTGGCGAAGGGGTTTGCGCAGAGAAAGGGCCTTGGCGAAGATAAAATCTTCGCAACCGTGGAGAATGTGGGCAGAGTGTCTCAGACGTGCCCAGGTACCGCAAGGGGAGCCATCTGGCTCAGGAGTCCCACCAAGGAACTCAGGTTTACTCAGAAGAAGGTGGAGTTGCACAGTGGTGTGCGCCACCAGGAGTCGAGGGAGTTCGCTAGGGGTAGAGGCATGGTGTTGCGGAAGGTCTCTATGGAGGATATCAGTGCGGGCATGCGAGAGAAATCAGTGAGAGGAGTCAAGTTCAAGAGCGGTCTTGACTTGGCTCAGACTGATGCATGTTGATCGTGAGGAGAACCCAGGGAGAGGGGGTTTGTAGTTGCCAGTCGGAGAGATCTAGGTTGGAGGTACAGGTACGTTTGTTAGGCTTCGAGGTGGAGTCTGTCGCGTGAGGCGTCAAGGTGGAGATTGTTAGATTATGACACCTCATCGCTCCCGGATCGTTAGGATCGCACCATGTCATCGATCCGTGGGAGGCCTCGATTCCTAATCCAGGCTAAACCTATTTAGGAATAATATTTAGGAAGAACATTAATAGGAGAATATATAAATATTGGATTATGACACCTCATCAATCCGTGTGCCTCCATAATTCTTAATTTTGGAGGATTCCTATATTTGGGATATCTTTATGAGGAGAAATAAGGCAATCTCCTAAATAGGAGATCATCTTCCTAATTTGATATTGGATCTTGATCCTATAAATAGGAGCCCGCCCAGTCGTTTCATTAAAGCAAGAATCAGAGAGGAATCCAGTTTATTTTCGGCCACCAGTGAGGAGTGTGAGAGCAGGTTCTATGGAGGAGGTTTCCGGCGGCGGCGGTGTAGGCGAACCTCGTCGGTGCAGGAGGATCAGAGGCGGCGGCTACGTGCTGTAGTGGCGATCTCCAGGCAGTCACCGAGAGGCGTTCAGGCGGCGGCAGTGGCGACGGCTCCAGTACAGTTCAGGCGCGGCGGTGGCGGCAGCCGTGCTGCGCAAGGCGGCGGCGCATCAGTTCACCTCAGGCGGAGGCGGCTCTGTCCAGCGGCGGCAGGCATCTCCTGGAGGCGGTGGTAGTAGGCGGATTCAGGTGGAGGCGGCACTGTCCAGCGGCGGCAGGTAGCTTCAGGCAGCGACAACAGGTGCAGGAAGCGGCAGATCCAGCGGGAAGAAGAACAGGGCTTGTCGCTCGGCGACATCGATACCGCCCGGCGGTATCAGTTCTTCAGCTTTTTGGGATCTTTGTTTTTTCCTTTGTTGTTTGACCGAGATTGTTTGGTCTCTAGTTGTATCTGTGTAACCTCATAAGGATTATAGTGGATCTTTCTGGCGCGCTCTCCTCGTGGACGTAGGAGCCCATCTCTGAACCACGTAAATATCTCTTATCGTCTGTGTACTTTTTTGAATCTCGTTCTATGTTAATTTTGCGCGATTGTTTTTGCTCATTTTAATTCCGTTGAGCTACCGCGGTACTCGATCCGATTGCATAACATATAAGGACTCCCCACCCCCACCCCCCAAATATCATGGAAAATCCGGGTTGCGAATAGCAAAAGAAGTACCTCCTTTGAAAAACCAGTTTGTCGCTCCCTTCCCCCTAGGAAGGTGGCCGCCGCTCGCTTCCCCCCAAAAGGCCTCCCGTCATCGGGGTCTCGTCCCGTCCGCCACTGCCTATCGACCCTTTCCCCGTCGTCCGATCGCCCCCACACGATCTTTACCGTCTGATATGTGGGTAACAAGATGCGTAACCACCTATTATGGGTTGGTGCACATATTCATAATTATATCGGTCTACGTGTAGTAAAATATTATTAAAATGCACATCACGAACTATATTAATTTGGCATGCAATAATAATTTGGGTGGTTATTGATCGCGGATAGCCGTGTAACCATCATAACCACTCATAAACCTATAAATAGGACCGCAGTCTCTTCTCAATTTCTGTTGGAGTTGGGGAACACTTCCTGCTCTCTTGTTTCTCACCGAGGTCTCGTCCCGTTCCGTGACCTATTTATAGGCGTATAACCCGAATTTTCGAGTTAGGGTTTTTCTGAGCGGTTTCGGCTGAGGAAGTTTCTTGGGAAGCACCTTTTGGAGATCCAAATGAGTGGTGTTTTCCGGCAGCGATTCTTCTTCCCATTTCTTGTCCAAGAGAGAAGTGTGAGGTAGGATCGGTTTTTGATCCTTGAAACTTTGTAATCTGTATTTTTTGCTTTGGTGAATACAAGGAAGGGGAGAAGGGGAGAGAGGACGTTACCCGGTTTTGGGTGAACCTCTGTATATCGTTGTATTTGTGTTGTTTTTTATAATTTCGATTTTTCATTCGAATCTCTCTTCTCGGCACTCTGATTTCTCTTAAATTTCCATCTTTCTCTTCTCCCGTATTTCCTCTTACGCACAAGAGAGATCCAAGAAGACTCCTTCAAAGATCTCTTTCGCCTACAAAGAATCCTTCAAAGATCTTCGTGCGCCTCCCTTCAAGCATGCACAGGGACTCCGTGACTCACACCTCCCCTTGCACACACCTCGTGCACATTGCACCATGTGTACACCTCACGCACATAGCACCTTGTGCACCCTTCACGCATATTGCGCCTTGCACATATCTTGTGCATAATACACCGCGTATATATTCCGCTCTATGTACGTTTTGTAAGCTCCCCCAAACCTTTGCCTGGGTCGGGTCGGAGAGGATCTTATTTGCCCAAAATGTCCACCCAGTGCTTCTTGAGAAGTAACAACCTACACTACTAAGCACTAGGTAGCTGCTTTGCTCGGCTTGAATCACAACATTCGCATCTCATCATAAAGTTTAGCGAAAGCATTAACAGGAAACCACAACTAATATATATAACAATATATATTTAACAGAAAATGAAAAAGGTCATAGCCATTGCTTATGCATGGAGCACGTAAACTACAATAGTACTATAACTAGCAACTCCTCTCTCTCTCAACTCTGCTCACTAGTACTCATGTCTCGAAACTCGAGAGACGGCGGGGGTGCTTCTGCTCGGGTAGTCCTATCAGCGGGGATATCGTCCTGCAGCAACTGATCCCTAGGGTGCTCAATCTCTTGTGAATGGTTATTAAGATAACCGTTAGTCACAGAGATAAGTGAAATCAAATCTCCTTCCCGGATCCATATCTTGGGGATGAGCGCACGCACTCAACAAAATAAGATAACTGAAGCAAGAGATGGTTTATATAACATTTCATATATAAGGTAGGAGCAATCATAAAAGGAGGTGCATCATAGTATAACTGGAATGTGAGCAGCAATAAATATTAGTTATAATTAAAGCTCTACTAGCACATCAGCATAACAGGTATTTACAACTTGTATTCGTATAGCAGGCATTCACAGCCGCATAAACACTGCGAGCATTCATAGCCGCGCACACACCGTAAGCATTCATAGTCGCGCAAACACCGCAGACATTCATAGCCGCGCACACACCGCAAGCATTCACAGCCGTACAAACACCGCAGACATTCATAGCCGCACACACACCGCAAGCATTCATAGTCGCGCACATACCACAAGCATTCACAACCGCGCACAATACCCTATGTCGACATAGTATGGACCGCTTCTCTTAAAGCAGGGTAGCGAGCCCTGCGGGCCTCACCGATGTGGTCGTCAGTGATAGTGGCCAATCCTTCCACTTCTGGGGGTGGTCGTACCGCACAGCCCAGACCCTAACGTACAACCCCGTGTACTCTTGGATGTGATCGACATCCAACGATTCAACACTTTGGCCGACCAGCGGAGGAAACCCAATGGGGAAAAAAATTACGACCGGTCACCCGTGATACGCATCTCCCTATCGCCTTGAGTTATCAACATTTCCACACCAGTACGTATGGTCTATGGGCATGACTGAACCACCACTTTTTATGGCAAGCAATTCACAAGCATTTCAATAGATAAGTAACTTGCATAATTTAGGTCTGCGACGACCTGCCCTACTCAACATGAAATAATTTGGGCAAGCGGTCTTCTTGAATCAACGTGCTGCTCAACTTCATATAAGGAGCTCAACGAGCGTGAACGCACATTATTTAGGGATAACCCTAGAGGGATAACTCAACTCTCGATCATCTCCAACTAATGCTTTACCAAAATCCAACCGCGTTAGTCACCGAGAAAAGATTTTTCTTCATTCCCGACATGTGATACACACTCCTCAAAGTGAGTGGCCCCCGATCACTGCCTAACGAAACCATTCCCCCCTTCTCTACTGCATATACAGTACTATCATCAGTAGTAATAATAACAACGTTACCTTTGTAATCCTGCAGAGAAGAGAATTTGGACTCATACACAGTGAGCGATGACCACACCCCGAGTCCACGATCCAGTCCTCCTGATAGTTGATAGAGGAAAGTGCACGAACATAAGTGCCCATCATGAAAGCACTCAACCATACTCCTTCCTCAGCTTTGTATTTAGCCTCTTTCTTTCCTGTAGCATGCCCTAACTGAAGATTTACCCTGCAGTCCATGCGGATGTGACCAAGCTTGTTACACCTGTAGCATCGAGGTCCTCCATATTTCTTCCCGTCATCATGCTTAGGAGCCTTGATCCTTTCCTGCTGTGATAAAGAAAATGGACCATCACTAGAAGGTGTCTTCTTCTTCATGTCCCATTTCTTCTTCTTGTCGGAGAAGAGAGCCTCGCCATCTCCCCCTGAGATAGAAACTCTAGCTAACTGCTTCGCCAAACCTTCTTATACATCCAACAGATTTTCCAGCTCGAGCAGTGATGGCGGATTGGCCCAGCCTTGCACAGAAGTTATAAAAGCAACATACTCCTTTCACAAATCGCGAACGATGTGCCTCTTCAGCTTTGGCTCTAAGATCGGCTCTTCCGGGTCCAATGCAGTTATCTCAGAGCAGATGTTCTTCATCTTCAAGAAGAAATAAGAAATGGATAGATCACCTTGAGTGGCCTTTGCCAACTCATTTTTCAAGAACTGTAGCAAAACTACGTTCTTCTTGTTTAACAGACCATCCAAGACCATCCAGATTTTATCTTCTGACCGACATTTGATGATTTGGTCAAACATCTCCGGTGAAATAGAACGATTCAGAGCGAATGCTTCCTTCACATTTATTCTCCTCCAAACTTTCACCGCTTCAGCATTTCCATCAGCAGTGACTACTTTTTGCCGGTTGTCACCACCGATAACATCCCAAAGATTCACGCCAAGAAGGTAACTCTCCATGTAAGACCTCTACCTTTTGAAGTTGGTCTACGTTAAGAGTTCAATTCCAATTCCTCTTGCATAACCGGCTTCCATTGCACCCAACTAATTTACTTGATCTTCACTAAGGAATAGCAAACTGCCGAGACTAGTGAACTGCAAACTCCCCAACACCCCTCTGATACCATGTAAAAATTTATGAAGGAAGCTGCAAGAGGTCACAGGAACACTCAACTACAACCAAAGTTAAGTAGAAATCAGTAGCAACAGCAGCACAAGAGTCTCCAATTAGAATTAAAAAAAAACTTCTTTGCAAAGCAAGATATACTTTGCGAGACATGATACACATTGTAACCAAATGAAACAAAAAACTGCAAAAAGAAGTAACCGTGCACAGGTCGCCAACCCACCAGATGAGCCCATCGAGACCACCAAAGTCGCCTAACCGCAACTAGCTGCGCGAACTGCTTGTTATTGAAAGCTGAAGGACCGTACTAGAACAGAACCCGCTGATATACCGGGCGAACTGTTCTGCATATCTGCAATATGGAGGAAGAGACTTCAAGTCGCAGAGACCGCGACCTGCTGTTATCCATGAACTATTCCATACCAAGCTTCCACTAGTTTTCTATCCTCCTGATGCTAGCCGCACATCCTGCATAGATTCAAGTTCACTTAGTCGTAGCGGTTAAAAAAATGTAACCGCAAGATTTAAGCACACGCTGAGTTCTCATTGTTCTAGTTAGTTTATGACGAGTCGGGAACTCCTATTTATATGTGTGAGGAGGAGTGTCGTCACCACCCATGGCGATAGGGTAACCACTCGTCAGTCCTGCAGCTAGCACCACGTATCCGCACATGTGCGGATACAAGTATCAGTCCGTCGCTAAAAAAAGCTGTCCGAAAAGAAGTGCAGACACCACTATCTGTTCGCAAGAACGACCAGTCCGCAAAGGCGGAAAGGACCAGTCCGCCAGACTGAGAAGACCAACATCAATCCAACAAGAATGACAAACACAGCACTAGCGAGCTACTAGACATCGACACCAGATCTCATTGTCTTGCAGACACAGCTCCCAGTCCGCGCAAAACTCCAGCCCGCAACTAGAACAAGTACCAAGCCGTCAACTTGCTGAGCTCAGCGAGCTCCAGAATCAGTCCGCACAAATAGGCGAACTCGGCGAGCTAGGCAGCAACCCTAGACTTCACACGGAACCAACTTGCTGAACTCGGCGAGATCTAGAAGCAGTCTGCACAACAGGCGATCTCGACGAGCTATACAACAACTCTGGACTTGTCACACGAGACCAAGTCAACAACACCAGTGGACTCCGGCTATCAATCTGCCCGAGAAGGCTACAACAAAAAGTTCGGTTAGCCACCATAGTCTGCACTAACCGTCAACCTCCTTGCAAGCTAGAGAACCTGAAGCTTCAAGCAGACTGTGCGGTCTAACCAACCAGACCGCCACAGTCGCGGTTGGAGAAGTATAACTGCCCGATTTCAACCCAAGGTGCTTGGTGAACCAAATCGTAAGAGAGACTGGCAATCCGCCAAATGCTATCCGCCAGGTCGTGGCGGACTCTGCGGTATGTGCGGTCTGCTTAACCAGACCGCTCACACTCCACTTCACTCCCTCTTCAATAATTTTAAACATTTTGTCGCCATCCAACAAATCATCCACCTCGCATGGAATCGACAGTTAAGGGGAGAGCTACTTGACGATTTCGTTCATCTTTTCATCATTGAGGCACAATAGTTTTCGTGGGTCACGAACTTTTGCAGTCTTTTACTCGGAGGACTCTATCCTAGAAAGCTTCGCACCATGCTAAGGAGTGAAGCAGAGCCCAACTACATTAGCCTCATCCGCAAGTAAAGGCTCAAATCACTGCAGCGACGACAATTAAGGAGCATCGACCGCCTTTCAGAGGAAGCTCAAAAAGGAAGACGAATCACGGGCAACTACCGAATCCCAGAAGGGGCAAAAGCCCTTCTGCACCTCTTAGGCGAGACGGACAAAAACCCTTCTGCACCTCTCAGGCGGGCGCGTATGCCCCCTTTGCAGCGCGCGCATCTCCCTTGCCGGCCGCCTCCGCTGCCCCCAGGCGCCGCCGGCCGTCGCCACGTGGTTTTTCACCATTTCCGGATTTTTCTCGTAAAAAAAACCTTTTGTCAATTGCTGATTGACTGTGTACATGCCCGATCCAATTCCGAGGTAAGACGATTCTCCGGACCGGAAAAAAACCGGGTGACATTAATCACGTGATGGCAACTAGTGTGTATGATTGAAGCTTTGGTGCGAATAGATAAGAATAAGAAATATCACAATAATTAATACAAGATTTTCATATTCAATTTTATTTTCCCTTATTAGCTGCCTTTCATGCATATATTTTTAATTTTCCAACAGTGATTGCTCTGATACAAACAAGTGCTTTCATATAATCACTTTTGCTTTTAATTAGATGTAGCGGCAGGAGGAGCTTAGGCTGGAGAGCGCGTTATTTCACTAAGCATTTTTAATGCAACGCAGGGCTGGTCCACTGGCACCTGAGACATATACAAACGATAAGGAATTAGCTAGCAGAAACAGAAGATTAATTTAATTTGTGATCAGTTATTATTGGTTATTTTTAGTTGATAGCTTCCTGAATTTTAGGTTCCCTTTGGGAGGATTTATTTTCACCGGTCAAGCGGTTACGACTGCATGAATCGGACCTTAATTATGACCTGATTCATCCGATCGTAACCGCTTGACCGGTGAAAATAAGTCCTCCCAAACATAGCCTTAGCTTCTATGCTGAGTGTATTTCCTATCTCTTCATATTTGGATTCTGTTTGGGGGGACTTATTTTCACCGGTCAAGCGATTATAACCGCTTGAACCAAACCGTTTGACCGGTGAAAATAAGTCCCCCCAAACGGAACCTTCGTGTTTTTCTTTGAGTGTTCTAGATTTTAGCGTGCGTTGTTTGACAAGTTCTTTTGGTGAAGCAGAACGGCATATTTGATGAGGTTCCACCTAAAGATTCCCAAGCCAAATCGGTGGGAGTTCGGTCAAAACGCTTAAGCAGGCAACTCCGACTGAACAAGCAGCACGCACGAATCGTTCCCGCTCGAAAGGTCAAAATTCACCCCGAAAGGGGGGCGAAACCAAGCGCACAAAGGCATAAAGAATGGCCCGCTCGCACACGCACACGCACACACGCGGCCATATGATGTCACACGCATCACACGAGCAAGCATGCGCTGATGCGCCCCATGTGCGTGCGAGTGCCGGAGGCTTCCGCCACCTCTGGCCATTGCCGCCATCGTCACTGGGCAACCTTACCTGATCGCCAGGACCACCCGCGGGCCATGTTCATCATTTCGAAAAAATTGATGACCTAGGTGATCGGAATAATACAACGTCATTCGTCAACTCTAAATTCGTCCCGATACAACTACCAACGCAACCTTTCAAAAAAATGATAAAAAATTAAGCTTCCTGACCCTTCATTAATACTGGCACAACATCACAAATCAGTGCTCCTTTGAGATGATAATTTTTGAACACCTTCATGGTCACCACTTTCACTCTGATTTACATACATACATACATTCATCAACACCGTCAAACTTCATCAAAATCTTCGTTGAATTTTACCATAAGTTTCGCTGTAAATATTGAAATCCTCGGACATCGTTAATTATATGGTTGGAATCCTAACGTGAAACGTTCTAGGGTTCGGATATTTTGTTAATGTATGAACTGGTGGCGAAAAAACAAACGGGTTTAACAGCAGTTATTGTGTTTTGATAAAACGAAACGTACCTAAATGCTAAAACAAAAGAAGCCTTAATCTAATGAAAAACAAACTGTTGCTGCATTCAATGTTATTGGGTAGCAGCATTATATGGATAAGTCGTTTCAAACAATAATGTTACCTATTAAATATTATTTATTTAATCAATATAATATTGCTAGAAATAACCATTAGCTCTTAATTTATTGTAGTTATAGTTTTTTTTTCTTGTCGAAATGCAAATAAATAGAAGATATAGAAACTTACGAAATGCCCTGCATTGAGGATCCAGTAGAAGTGAAGATTTTTGTAGGACTTGACAAATCCCCTCGTAATTTCATCCCTTCCGCAGTATATCGGCTGCCGTTCTATTTTGTTAAATTCTCCCAGTTCTTTCCATCTAATAAGAAAGATGGAGAACAACAAATTAAAATTATTAAAAACTGTTTTTTTGTATAATAATAATAATAATAATAAAATCAGCACACACAGGATTAATATTCATCATACTTGAGCTTTTGGAGCCAAGCTTCCGTGCCTTTTGTCGAACAGATCAAATCCACCTGCAATAAATGAAGTTGTCAGTTTTGCCGTCTTGAAATTGCATGCTCTGTGTGGCAAATCCTAAATTAATTAATTGATACCTGGCCACTGTAAATAGTAACCTTGACTCCCAGTGACAACAGCTCATCAACCTCATTTATTCTGGGCTTCATGAAATCACTCTTCAGCGCATTGAAGACCAGGTCGGATTGTCCGCCCCAGCTGCGCGCGGCAAAATATATAATTAATTAGCCGTTTAATTCAAATTACAGAACATCGACAATTGGTCATGAAATGTGGAGCTGGGAGGGATCAGCAGAAAGTTTCACCTGACAATGTTGGGGATAATCTCCAGCTTCTTCTTGATGGGGCCATTCATGAGATCTCTAATGGGGCCATTAGAGGAGTCTGTGATTGTCACAGCCAGTGGATCCATGGCCCGATCAAGCAAGTAATTGTAAAAATCCACACCATTACTGTTTGTGCCGATCCCAATTTCAAGCTCTCTCCATGAATCCCTTGCATCTTCGTACTTGCCCTCTGAAATTTGCTTCTGTATAACTTGTGCCAAGCTAATCAACATAGAATTAGCTTAGTTTCTTATGATGCGTGTATGAGCGAGAGACACAGAGAGATGTGGTGGCCTGGAATTACTTTACCTGTTGGATTTCTCTTCTCCATTTATGTCAAGCCTCGAGACATCTCTCAGCAGCGGTCCCCAGGATAACTTTAAAAAAAACATCAAACAGAATTAATACTGTTTCTTAAAATTCGCTTCACGAGCAGAACACTACTCACCGCAAAATCTTCCGGGGATATCCAGCCATTACCTAGAGCAATTCCTGCATAGAGATAATTCAGATTAAGAGGTGAGTTCTGAACAAAAAGAACAGGAATCAGTTCTTCAACGGTCGGAACATTTACCGCCCAAAGTAAGATTCAGTTCTCCGGCCTTAATGGCTTTCACAACTGACAAGCCGAGAATGACACCAAACTTCGCACCGTAGGATTCTGCAACGACGAACAGAGGGCTTTTTTGAAGCCTTCCATTGCCATTGTAGAGTTCCTTCAGAAGAGTGGTTAAATCCGTGGCAGACTCCTCGTCAGTCTTCACAAGAGAGTCTGCATCATCAACATAGCTATACCCTGTCCCCACCGGATTGTCCTGCAATTTGCAACAATTTTACAGATTTTACAGTTTTTTTTAACGGTTGAGTTTTTTTTTTACTACACAGTACACAGTACACACCACAAAAAGAAGATCTGCTATCTGCAACCAAGTCGAATTCCGAGGTTTCAGATTGGTATGTAATGGCCCAATCTCTTCAAAATTTCCAATACCAACTCCAGACGCGCCCTTCCATCATCAAATGTTGAAAATTTGTGAGAAATTCAGGAGAAATGAGATGGAGCTCTTCTTATCGATGAAAGAAAATGGCATAGCTTACAGGTCCTCCCTGCAACCACAATACAGTCGGCCATGGACTCGAAGTGTTTTCCACTCTATGTGAACTCCGGTACAGCCACCAGAATAGATTGGCATCTGCATTGCAGCAAAATAAAATACAAATAAAAAAATTAAAACTTGACACAGTTTTCCGTAATTCAATCATCAGGCATCAGAGAGAAGGAGCGCTAGAGGCATGCATGCATACTCGGCCGGACTGTAGTGTATCCCCATTCCTCCACCACTTTTTCCGATCCAAAGGCTTTTGAAGAACCGAAAAACCTACAATGGAACAGGGGAAAGCAGAGGATGAGAGTGAGCAGGCAAAAACTCAGCTTTTCCATGGAACCGGAGCTCAATGGAAACGAACTAAAAGAATGTCCTCAATTGCGGATTGAATGCAGAAGATTTATAGGGAAACAGAAAAGAATTAATGTGCTCAATTGAGTTTTGATTTCTGGTAGAAACAATGCAACGAACTAAAACGTGGCCAAGCCGGGTGGAGAAATTGCAATGAGGTTGCGTGCCGGGTGAAGAAGAAGACGGGGGGGGGGGGGGGGCGCCGGGTTGTACTCTGGTATGAGGGGGAAAAAGGGGGGAGGGGGAGGGAAGAGAAAGAAAAAGAGGGGGGAGAAGAAAAGGGGGGAGAGGGAGAAATAGAGAAGACAATCATGGGCGAAGCCTATGCAGACATGCCCAGAGCCTCTACCACCACGGCTGCACCCGAAGAAGTTGAGATGTGGTCTATCAGTCTCGTTGCAGTTGCAGGCTCACTCATAAAAGCCATGAAATTCTTATCATTTGACCAAACTAGCACGCAATCCTCGCCAAATCTCAGGACTAGAGCTCTTATATCAGCATCAATCGAGTGACGACGATAACCCGGAAACTGGGAAGCAGCCATTTGAACACTATATTTCAAACCAAGAATCAAAGGAGGTGGCCTTGCTGCCTGGATAAAGAGTTTCCACAACTCGGAAACTGTTGCAGTCAAACACTCGAACTAAACATTCAATTTTTTTTCAACTGTAATTTACTAGAAAACTTCACATTAAATTTGTGGTTATGAAATTTATAAGATATGTGAACATATCCTCATGCTCTATCCTAACAAGGAAAAAAAAAGTTAAGTCCCTGTTTGGGGGAGCTGCCATGCTCCGGCAGGTAAAAAACACAGTTTCTTCCAAACCTTGCATTTTGAGTTTGTTGTAGTAAAAAATATAATCAATTAAATATATATTAGTCATGATCAATTAAATAAGGATAATGTTATAAACAATCATTCTTGGCGATGGTCTTAACCATTGTCATGCCAAACATACATTCTATGACATTGGCAATTTTGACCAAACTCTTTGGAGTAAAAATTTCGCGCTAAATGGAGTCTTCGTGATTCTTAATAACTTGGGAATTATAAGCAATAAAGTGGACCATTTGCATAAGAGATCAGCTCGAGACGATACATGAGATTGAAAAATCTCGTCAATCTCATTTTTATTTGGTGAGAATGACCTAAATCTACTACAGGATAAAGAGATTTTTCAGTATATAAATGTTCAGTACATGAGATGCTTTCAACACAACTAAAATGTCCTCCTACATCACTAGAATTCCCTTCCTTTCCCCTCAACATTTTTCTCACTTCATTTGCTCAAAATATCCCACATGAAGTCAATCAAATAGCTTCAGACCTTCAGTTGACTTGAACAACACAGGCCCATACATGATTTTCGCACAACAATTTTGAACGCAAATTCTTGCATGACATTGGCTCTTCGCGCCGCACCTGCTCCACACGCAATTCAATTTATGCGCGCCTCTTAAAATTGACTCTAATTCAGAACCCGAGCAAAAACATCTTATGCCATGCCCAAACTTTTCAGGAAGCTCAAATTGTTGGATCATAACGGGAGGTCAAACCTTCAAGTTCCTCATGCCACATCAATACTCACAAAATGAATAGATTTAAATATTAAAAAATTCAAAAAAAAAACATCAAACTGAAAACAAAGGGTACCTCACCCGCATCCTCAAAGAAGATGTTTATCTCCTATAGCTGAGAAAACATGGTTGTGTAAATAGAGGTTATATAAGATTGACTCACTTCTCTGCTTCGATAAATTTGCTCGAAATAAGCAAGCTTTTCTATGTCTTTATTACCAATCTGCAAAGAAAGCTTTTTAAAATTGAAATTTGTGACAATTGTTAAAAAGATCATGATCAACCTCAATCAAATTGGGGTTAAACCACTAATAATAGTAGTAGAAACAGTATTGTTGTCCATATCCAGTTAATGAATATGAGTGGATTGATTAAATAGTCATAATATATATGTCAAAGCATAAAAATACAGGCATATAAAATCAAATTGGTGATTGCATTATATCTATATGAACCTAGATATTGGCATCATTCAACATCAACAATGATACTAACCTAAAAAACAAGTGAAGGAGGTTTCAAATAACACAGGACCATGAAAAGCATGTTGGTTCCCAGACATTGAACTTGCGCGGTAAGTTGGATGTTTAAGAGTGTAAAAATGTGTAAAGACTTCATCTTTTTGATACTGGCATGAAAAAAATAATATTTAAAACCATTCATGATTGCACCAGCCCAAAAATCTGAAGATTAAATATATCAAAATCATTTACCAATATACATGCAAAAAAAATTGAAGTAATTGTTGGCACAAAAGAAGGCAGTAATATGTAAATTCAGTTATTTTTTCCCTATGAAGTGGGGTTTTTCCGCCTATTTGCGAGAGCAAACGCCACCGAAGCCCGCTTATTTTTCCGCTTTGTGGCGGTGTTTGCTCCTGCCACCGGCGTGAAAACGCCATGCCAAATAAACCCTAATAGAAAACAAAATAATATTTTCTCACTCAATTTGTATACGAAGACAAATAAATGAAATCTTCCCTTCCATATTTTTGAGATATCATCAACATTCATTCAAATTTCAAGCGCTATGTTAATAACTATAAAATCTGCATTTTATCTACTGCAAACAAAAATGATATTTTGAAAAAAAGATGAACTCATGACCATCATGATTGATGAACTCCTAAAATCTAGATTCAAAAATTTATAGAGCAATCATACTCATACAATGTTTGAAGTAGTATGATATTGGCTTACACTGGCAGGACTTACTTTCCCATTTGATTGTCTAGGCGTTAAACTCATGGACCTCTCAGGTTTATTCTGAAAGAGAGCGCCTAACATTTTCTCTACTCCCTCTGCAGTGTACTTAACACATTTTCTCTACTCCCTCTGCAGTGTACTTAACATATTTACTTGCACTGACATCTTGCTCTACCAAAGGACCATAGTTTTGCATATAACTGCGATAGACTGGAACAATGGCTTGAAGAATTGTGTGGCATGTCTTCACCCTCAAATCATTATCAGAAATAACCCATCTGGACTGCTATTGATTCCTGCCCATACATGATTCTCATTGAAAGCTCTCTACCGCCTTTTTACCAGATCCCTGGCAGTGGCCCTTCCTCCTCCAGATAACAAAATCAAACCTTCCCTGCTTAGCCTATATAAATTTGATCAAAAACGCAACTAGCATAAAATATATGTTTGGCAAGACAAAAACTATAACCGCTATCAAGAAAATAAACTACTTCTGAGCATAAAGGCTTCGGGAACATGAGAGTTAAATTGTCTTTCACCTAAGGAACTTCATCCACTTTTATGTTCAAATGGATGAAATTTTTTAGGTGGGCATTAACGAATGACAATTTAACCCCCATGTTCATGACCGCCACCACCGCGCCAAATGGGGCCAAAATGATGCCTGAAGTTTTTAGGTTCACGACCGCCGCCACTGGGCCAAATGAGTCTTGCTCACCCTCCCCCAACAAGTAGTACGTTCACTGTGGTACTCACATAAACCCTAATGCTTATGAAGAAGAAGAAGAAAGTAACCATTGCCTACTTCATTTCACTGCACGGAGCTTCCAAAATTTATGCAATTCCGTACATAAAACTTTATAATTGACTGTTTCTGAAGCAATCAGAACAAGCAGGGGAGCATCAAAAAATGAACTTGAGAACATGAGAGAGATTTTTAGATCATTCGGCCAAACTCTCGATAAACTATAGCCATGCATGTTGCGAGCAAACATCAATCGAGCAGAAAAAGATGCCATCATATTAAAGAATTCAATTCATGCTGGAAATTATTCAAGATTCAAACAGTAAGAAATAAGAAAGATGATTCCTGCATCCGCTGTTCATCCAAACATGTCGCTACGATTCATTTTGGAAATCAGCCCAGAAAGTTGAATCATCAAAGAAGCTAAAATCTCACAGAGTTTTTTTTTTTGTTACCTTCCTCAATTGGAAAAGCTAGGAAAGCCGTAGGTGAATTAGTTCCATCTACATAGGCAAATTAGTTCCATGTACATAGGCATTCAGCACAAATTAGCTGCAAAATAACAAAGACCTTGGTTGAAGGAGCCGCGGATGTGTGCAATTGAAATCAAAGGAGTCAATTGTTCAAAACAACTAAACTGATAACAAATACCTGAGGTAAATCCAAAATTTGCTCATGTGTATCAATCCCTAAACTGATAACAAATACAAGAGGAAAATGTACTAGACACTTACAACGATTTCGCCGGTCGAGGAAGAAGGCGACCCGACAGTTTCCGGACTGGAGGAGATGTCGTCGAGATTGGGGAAGCCGGAGGCAGCGGTTGGAAGGGAAGATGCCGTGCGGGAGAGTTGACGGGAAGATGCTGTGCGGGATTTCCGCCTGGATTTCCGCCTAGGGTTGGGCGAGCAGAGAGGATAGCCTCCGGAGAGCAGAGAAGAAAAGCCTCCAGCGAAAGATTTGCAGGAAGAGCGGTGGAGAGAAGGGGCAAGCGAGAGAGAGGAATTGCGGTGGAGAGAAAGGGCGGGCGAGAGAGAGGCACAGGAGAGAAAGGGAGAGAATCCCGTCCACCACCGTCCTGAAGAAACAGCGATGACGATAGGAGGTGGCGACGTGAGCCTTCCGCTGGGAAGAACGATCCCTGGAGGTGGGGGCTTCGCTTCCGTCCGGGAGAGAGGAGATCGAAAAGCTAGGGCAGCGCCGGTGTGGGGGAAGAGAAGCGAAACATTTGCAGGAAAGAATTAGGTATCGAGGGAAGAGGGAGTTGTCGGACTGGATACACGTAATTTGCCAATACTGCTATGGGTAAAATGGGAAACAGGTATTTTCAGTCATTTTAAGTCAACCGGAGTGAGGCCCGACCGGGGGGGGGGGGGGGGGGGCGCACATTGACGAGATGCAGAGAATTAGCAGAGTATCTCATTTTTTGGCCGACTAACTCGGCGTTCCGGCCAGACCGGAAAAAACTTGACCGTCTTAGCTCTCGAGACGGTCGAGCGCACACGCAGTCAATGAAAATAGAGAGTCGACACAAGAGGTTTTCACGTATAAAAATCCCTCAATTGGGTAAAAAATCACGTGGCCGGATCTATGCCGGTCAAAGTCCACTATCAACTTGCGGTAACAATATGCTTGGAGAATCGAGGGAGACATGCCGCTCTTCATTACAACTTGGTGGTGAGAGAGAATTTCTGACTCGCAACGGGCAACAACCTGCGTCGAGGGAGTGTTGGATGCTGCTTGGTGGCTGGTGTACTTGAGTGCTCGTGACAGTCGTCTTCTTCTCTTTTCTGCGCACTTGGGGACTTGGGCGTTCCTCTGGCTCGTAGGCGGCTTGAAGATGACCCGAGCGAGGAGTTCGGCAGAGCTCTGATGGCCTGAGAAAGAAGAAGATGGAGGGACCAAAAAGGTGAGAAATAAGGAGGCTTGAGACTCCTTTTATAGGCTCAAAAAGGTGGTTATGATGGGCCCCCCATTAATCTGGTGGTTAGTGGGGAGTCACCTGTATATCGGACGGCGACGGATGCTCCGTAATGATCGGACGGTGGCCAACCTGCACGCGGCCCTGACGACCAAGTGCACCAAACAGACGATTAGGTATCAAATTTTTTTTTCATTGGGACGCTGGCTTGGATCAAAGGTACACATTTTGAAATTTTATTTTATAAAAAATAGCAATATTTATAAGCCGGTGAAGATAAATATTTATATGATAGAATCAATGTTTTAGTAATTATAAATCTATTCTTTCTCGGAGGACAAACTGACAAAGTAAAAATGGGAATCAGATTTAATTATTTACTATCAAATCTATGGATGCCCGAATGTCATGATCGATTTATCATATGTGAGTTGATGGGGAAGAGCTTGTTGCATGCAAAGGCGGCCGGGCGGGGAAATAGTCAAGTTGGTGGCAAGACGGGTGTGTTGATATTGTCCAACTAGTTTTTTTATACAGCAGTTGATGGCGGATTCGCAGGCATATAGTAGATTAGAGGAAGGTGGCAAGACGGGCGTGTTGATATTGTCAAACTGGTTTTTTTATATAGCGGTTGATGACGGATTCGCAGGCATAGTAGATTAGAGGAAGGCGGCGAGACGGGCTGCGGATAGCAAAAGCATGTACCTCCTTTGATGGAGTGGAGACGACCAAAGTAAACCCCATCTGCGTCATGACCACAATCATCATCTGACTGCCTACAAGCGTGTGGGGGGCTGCGGGCGGCCGCGGGTCCGCAGATGGCCCGCCGCACCTCCGGCCGCGCGCGGCCGAGGTTGGCCCGCCGCGCGCGGCCGCGAGGGCCGTGACCGGCCGCCGCTTCCTTCCCCCCAAGAGGCCTGCCGTCGTCGGGGTCTCGTCCCGTCCGCCACTGCCGGTCGACCCTTTCCCCGCCGTCCGATCGTCCCCACACGATCTTGACCGTCCGATGCGGTGGTCTGTCACCCTTTGAGCACCTCCCTCTCCCTCAACAATTGTTACGAGGAGAGGCATGTCGCCCTTGATTTCTCTGCAAAGCATTATGCAACACAAAAAGATAGTGGAAGTGTAGTCAGTAGTGATCTGATCATGTGATTTTTTACCCATTTTTGGGTTTTTCATGTTAAAATTATTGACTTGCCTGGTTCTCGCCACCAGCCGCCACCAGTCGCCACCATCAGTCGACCTTTTCTCCACCGTTCGATCGTCTCCACGCAATCAACACTGGCGTTACCACCCATTGTAGGTGGGTGCACATACCAAAATTTTATCGGCCTATGCGTAGTAAAATATTAAAAAAATGTGTGTCACGAACTATATTAATTTGGCCTATAAATAATAATTTGGGTGGTTATGGTTAGTGTTAAAAAAATTTGAAGTGAAAGTGGTGGTTTGGGCGGACTGTCCGCACGGACTGTGTGGACAGAGGTGGCAGAATGTCAGGTCGGCGAGAGTGTTGCAGTCAGCTTGTTCCCTGGAGGTAACGGAGTGGATAGGATGGTTATCCACGCAGTTCGCCGGTTTGTGCATACTGATTCTGGAGTCCGCCAGTTTTGTGCGGACTGGCCTTTGTATCCACAGGTGTTGTGTTCTCATCATGAATGGCTGGTGGTGTGTACTTGATCTGGTTCGGTACCAAGTCCATGTGTGCTCAGTCTGGGAGGTCGCGCGGTATGCGCGGACAGTTTTCTATGTCCGCCGAGTTTGGCAGCTGTCAGCCTTGTATGCTTTGGTTGCGGGCTAGGGGTGTGTAGACTGGAGAAGTCTGTAGGGGCGTGCGGACTGGAGCTGTGTTCGTAGAAATTTGGACAGGTGGAGTATCCGTAGTATCTGCAGGTGTGGCGGACAATTCCTAGCTTGGCCTTATGGCGACAAGGCAGATAAGCTTTCAAGGGAGCTGGGTTCGATACTCCGCCTCAACATCTCGCTGCGCTGAGAATATGTGCGGTCATGGGTGGGGTGCTTGGGCTGCAGCCCGGTGGTGGGACCAGACGTGTTCCTCTGGTGCAAAACTAGAGCGGGACGGCTCCAGACCACTGCATCAGAAGCCCATCAGGCAATGCGGGGTGCACAGAGCTTACAACATCAGTCCACTCGTCCGTGAAGGAATCCTCGAAGTTGGCAATGCATTCAGGCATTATGTTTGGGATCTGTGGCAGTTGTCCCTCTAAGTCCTACTGGCGAGGTGAGTTACTTTGCTTGGCACACCCTACATGGGTGTAAGCGCTCTTCCTAAAAGGTTGGTGATGCGGCAGTGACGACTCCTTCCCATAGCTAGGTGTTGCATGTGAGTGAGTTGGCGGGAGTTTGACTATCAGGCAGAGCTTTGATGCGAGAAGTATTGAGTAGAGTGAAGCACGAGTCGCATAGCTACCCCTCAGTCCTTGAGGTGCTATCGAGGTGTCTTCCTCCTTCTTCGAATGTCGATTTAGGGTTCTGCTTCTTCCCCTTTTAATTTCCCCTTCTGCGATGAAGAAGGGCTTTGTGTGGAGTGATGTTGAAATTTGTGAAGTGGAAGTGGGTGATAGGGCAGACCGGGCGGCCTGGGCGATTTGTCCATGCAGACTGATGGAGCAGTCTGGTGGTCTGGTGATGGCGGCATATTGTGGTGTTCTGGAGGTAGCCGTGAGAATAGGAATGAAGTTCGTCATGCTGGGCGGACTTAGTTTGGAGTCCGCCTGCTTCTGCGAACTGGCTTATCTCCAGTTTGGTTTGCGGAATTGGAGCTTATCCGCGGACTGTGCAGACTGGTTGAGAGTCAGGAAGTTGGCTGCTGGCTTGGCTGCTGTGCGAGTTAGAGCTTGTAAGAACCTTGCTCTAGTGGAGCGTTGGCGATCTGAGCGCACTGCCTTGTGCGGACTGGCAATCTGGCAAGCAGGTCAGCTGTGGCTATGATCTTGCGTTGTCTTGCGCTTGTTGATTGGCGAGTTGGTTGCGAGTCCAGTATTGTTGGTGTGGATAATGCGGACTCGGCGGACTGTCATGTTAGCTGCGATTAGGGGGGGTTAGCATATCTCATACGGCAGTGATCACACTCCAACCTGTTCCTATAAATAGGACCCCCTAACACCTCATTAGTAACTGAGTGAACAGTAAGTTGAGACTTGATTAATTGTTGCGGCCTCGGTTTTCTTGTCCGCGCGGATTGAGGAATTTTAACCGGTTACTGTTTGCAGGTTATGCAGCTAGCACTGTGAAGCCAAGAGTTTGGTTTTGACTTCGGTCAGGTTCAGTGAAGCTTGCGATTTGCAATCAGCGGTATCAGTAGGTCGCTTCTGCGGCTTGCCAGTTTTCTCTGCTTCAACTTTTCCAAGTTCAATAACCTGTCTGCCGGACTTGGCGGTTAGGCGGTCTATTCTTCAGTTCGGCAGCAGCTTGCAGCAGTCAGCGAATAACGATTTGTCCGCGCGACCTCGCGGTCTCGGCGGATTCCGTGTTCTATTCGTCTTTTATCAACAGATTGGGAAGTCTCGGCGACTTCGTCGGACTGGGCGGTCTCCGATTTTGTCCGCTCGAATTGATTCTTGTAATATTTTTTGTTCCCCTTTGTGTACTGGAGAAATCATGTCTCGCCACGTATACCTCGCCCTGTAAAGAAGATAATAAAAACATGATCTGCTTGTTCCTTATGTTTGCATCTGGTGTTTGAGCTTGTTTTCCCAGTTTCCGCTTGATCAAGGTGTGATCTTGATAGCTCTGAGAATATTAATTTGGCATTAGACTATCTTGTTGATCATCATGAGTGAAAATTCAACATGGTATCAGAGGGAGGTTCAGTGGCTTGAGCAGTGATCAATCTTTATTGTGCTCTCTGCTTCTGGAAGCTATCAGACCAGGATTATTTCAATGGAAGGAGGTTATGCAAGGGGTCTAGGTATTGAACTCTTGACACTGACTAACTTTAAGAAGTGGAAGTTGTGCATGAAGAGTTATCTTTTGGGAGAGGAGCTATGAGAAGTCGTCGGTGTTGACGATAGGTAAGAAGTGACTGTTGCTTTTGAAACTGCTGAACAGGTGAGAGGCTAGAGGAAAACAAACGCAAATGCTGAGTTTACTCTCAAGCGGGTTGTCTCACTTATGCTGTTTGATCACATCATTGAATGTGAGTCTGCTCCAAAAATTTGGACTTTGCTTGATGAGTTGTTCAACAGGAAGAACGTAGCTAGGCTACAGTTCCTGGAGAATAAGTTGGCTAGAACAACTCAAGAAGACCTGACCATCTCTAAGTACTTTCTGAAGATGAAGAGTCTGTGTGATGAGTTATCAACGCTTGATCTCGATAGCCCATTTCATAGGCTAAGTTGAAAAGACACATAATCCGCGGCTTGCGTAAGGAGTATGTGGCATTTGTAACCTCTGTTCAAGGCTGGGCAATTCAGCCATCTCTGCTGGAACTTGAGAATCTGCTTTCTTCGCTGGAAAGCTTTGCCAGATAGATGGCTGGATTCACTATCTCTAAAGGATATAGTGAAGCACGCTTCATAGGCAAGAAGAAGAGATGAGAAGGGAAGAAGAAGAAGACCGCTGTTGAAGATGAGCATTCAACCTCTTATCAACAAGAGCTGAGCGATGCTCCTAAGAAGTACTGGAAGAAGAGTTTGAAGTGCTACGGGTGTCATCAGCCGGGTCACTTCAAGCATGACTGAAAGGTCAAGCTGCAGCCTGAGAATGTTGCATGCAAAGAGGAAGTTTGCTCTAGTACTGAGGAAGCTGGATGGGATGGATCTTTCATGATGGGCACTTGTGTCCGTGCCTTGTCCGTCATCTACTTCAAAGACGAGTGGTTGGGGCTTGCTTTAGTCATGATTGATTTATCATATGTGAGTTGGTTGCGAAGAGCTTGTTGCATACAAAGGCGGTCGGGCGGGGAAATAGTCAACGCGGATTTGCATGCATAGTAGATTAGAGGAAGGTGGCAAGACGGGTGCGTTGGTATTGTCAAACTAGTTTTTTTATATAGCAGTTGATGGTAGATTCACAGGCATAGTAAATTATAGGAAGGTGGCAAGACGGACGTGTTGATATTATCAAACTTGTTTTTTTATATAGCGGTTGATGACGGATTCACAGGCATAGTAGATTAGAGGAAGGTGGTGAGACGGGCTGCGGGTAGCAAAAGCATGTACCTCCTTTAATGGAGTGGAGATGACCAAAGTAAAACTCAATTGCGTCATGACCACAATCATCATCTAACTGCCTACAAGCGTGTGCAGGGCCGCGGGTCCGTGGAAAGCCCGCCGCGCCTCCGGCCACGCGTGGCCGAGGTTGGCCCGCCGCGCGCGGCCGCGAGGGCCGTGACCGGCCGTTGCTCCCATCCCCCCAGGATGCCTACCGTCGCCGGGGTATCGTCCCGTCCGCCACTGCCGTTCAACCCTTTCCCCGCCGTCCGATCGTCCCCACACGTTCTTGATCGTCCGATGTGGTGGTCTGTCACCCATTGAGCACCTCCCTCTCCGTCAACAATTGTTACGAGGAGAGGCATGTCGCACTTGATTTCTCTGCAAAGCAATATGCAACACAAAAAGATAGTGGAAGTGTAGTCAGTAGTGATCTGATCATGTGATTTTTCACCCAATTTTGGGTTTTCTATGTTAAAAATATTGCCTTGCCTGGTTCTCACCACCAGCTGCCACCAGTCGCCACCGTCAGTCAACCCTTTCTCCATCGTTCGATCGTCTCCACGCAATCACCACCAACATTACCACCCATTGTAGGTGGGTGCACATACCAAAATTTTATCGGTCTATGCGTAGTAAAATATTAAAAAAAATGTGTGTCACGAACTATATTAATTTGGCCTATAAATAATAATTTGGGTGGTTATGGTTAGTGTTAAAAAAATTTGAAGTGAAAGTGGTGGTCTGGGTGGACTGTCCGCACGGACTGTGTGGACAGAGGTGGACAGAGGTGGCAGATTGTCAGGTCGGCGAGAGTGTTGCAGTCAGCTTGTTCCCTAGAGGTAATAGAGCGGATAGGATGGTTATCCACGCAGTTCGCCGGTTTGTGCATACTGGTTCTGGAGTCCGCCAGTTTTGTGCGGATTGGCTTTTGTATCCACTGGTGTTGTGTTCTCACCATGAATGGCTGGTGGTGTGTACTTGATCTGGTTCTGTACCAAATCCACGTGTGCTCATTCTGGGAGGTCGCGCAGTTTGCGCAGACTGTTTTCTATGTCCGCTGAGTTTGGCAGCTGCCAGCCTTGTATGCTCTAGTTGCGGGCTAGGGGTGTGCAGACTGGAGAAGTCTGTAGGGGCGTGCGTGTTGAAGCAAAAATTAACCTCTGTGGAGTTCGGGGTCCCAAAAGAGGCATGAACTCACACCTATTACACTCGGAGGAACGTCACGGACCTAAGACCTGGGAGCTAGGAACAGACCCTCGGCTCTAGCGCGGAGGTCCCACCTCACACCCGGAAGACCTTTGAGGTCTCCCCCTCCGTAGCCAATGCTTGAGCTAGGTGCCTTGGAAGAAAAAAGCTAAGGGGATTTAAGCGGCTAAGAAGCAATGCTCTCCAAGGCACCCTCAAGGGTCTATTTATAGATTTTTCAAGTCTTAAGGTTAAAATGACCAAAATGCCCCTAAGGCAAATATGCCTCAAGTCAATAGCAAACCTCCACACCGGGGGGTAAAGAGGTAATTTCCACCCCGGGGGGGCGTAACGGTAAAAGCATGGTCCAGAGAGAGGTGAGCAGGCGTATCCTCCCCGTGCTTGACTCCTGGGGCGAGAGGGCAGGCCGCCCGTTCTTGCCCCGCGGGCTCGCCGCCTGGGGCGAGAGGGCAGGCCCCCCGGTCTCGCCCCGCAGGCTCGCCGCCTGGGGCGAGAGGGCAGGCTGCCCCGTCTCGCCACGCGGGCTCGCCGCCTGGGGCGAGAGGGCTGGCCGCTCGGTCTCGCCCCGCGGGCTCGCCGCCTGGGGCGAGAGGGCAAGCCGCCTGGTCTCGCCCCGCGGGCTCGCCGCCTAGGGCGAGAGGGCAGGCCGCCCGGTCTCGCCCCGCGGGCTCGCCTCCTAGGGCGAGAGGGCAGGCCGCCCGGTCTCACCCCGCGGGCTCGCCTCCTGGGGCGAGAGGGCAGGCTGCCGGTCTCGCCCCACGAGATCGCCGCCTGGGACGAGAGGGCAGGCCGCCCGGTCTTGCCCCGCGGGCTAGCCGCCTGGGGCGACGCCTGGGGCGAGAGGGCAGGCTGCCCGGTCTCGCCCCGCGGGCTAGCCGTCTGGGGCGAGAGGACAGGCTGCCCGGTCTCTCCCCTGCCCAAGGCTAGGGTGTCGTGGGTGGAATCCTGGTCTCCAGCGAGTCCCGCCATCCCACCTCGCCCCTAACAAGCTGGGGGGTGTCGACCATCTTGCAGCACCCGCCCCCCTAAAGGGCCCTAAGGAAGATCCAGATTTTCCATCCCCCTACTAGTATATTTCCAAGCTAGAGCCAAAATTGGCCACCGAGAGTGCCAAGACGTCCAAAAAGCTTAAAACTATATAGGGGTGAATACAAGGTTGTACACAATCCCCGCTCTTTTCGAGCGAGTCCCACGCTCGGAAAGAATCATCCAACCCAACGTATTCGCTGAGCGTATTTCTTTTGCGCGGCCGAAGCAAATACTTTAGCCTCTCAAAGTAGAATTCACTGAAACCTCCTCGAAGGGCCAACCTGCCATGCCAGCTAATGGGAGCCTGAGTGGCGAGACGACTTCGGGGATAAAAACACTTAGCCTCCCAAGGGGTCAACCTGTCATGCCAACTGATGGGAGCCTGGGTGACAAGACGGCCTCGGGGTGAAAACACTTAGCCTCCCGAGGGGTTAACCTGTCATGCCAGCTGATGGGAGCCTGGGTGATGAGACGGCCTCGGGGTGAAAACACTTAGCCTCCCGAGGGATCAACCTGTCATGCCAGCTGATGGGAGCCTGGGTGACGAGACCGCCTCGGGGTGAAAACACTTAGCCTCCCGAGGGGTCAACCTGTCATGCCAGCTGATGGGAGCCTGGGTGATGCGACAGCCTCGGGGTGAAAACACTTAGCCTCCCGAGAGGTCAACTTGTCATGCCAGCTGATGGGAGCCTGGGTGATGAGACAGCCTCGGGGTGAAAACACTTAGCCTCCCGATGGGTCAACCTGCCATGCCAGCTGATGGGAGCCTGGGTGACGAGACCTCCTCCGAGCAAAAAACACTTAACCTCCCGGAGGGGTCAACCTGCCATGCCAGATGATGGGAGCCTGGGTGACGAGACCTCCTCCGGGCAAAAAACACTTAACCTCCCGGAGGGGTCAACCTGCCATGCCAGCTGATGGGAGCCTGGGTGGCGAGACCTCCTCCGGGCAAAAAACACTTAACCTCCCGGAGGGGTCAACCTGCCATGCCAGTTGATGGGAGCCTGGGTGACGAGACCTCCTTCGGGCAAAAAACACTTAACCTCCTAGAGGGGTCAACCTGCCATGCCAGCTGATGGGAGCCTGGGTGGCGAGACCTCCTCCGGTAAAAAACACTTAACCTCCCGGAGGGGTCAACCTGTCATGCCCGCTGATGGGAGCCTGGGTGGTGAGACCTCCTCCGGGCAAAAAACACTTAACCTCCCGGAGGGGTCAACCTGCCATACCAGCTGATGGGGCCTGGGTGACGAGACCTCCTCTAGGAAAAAGACTTAACCTCCCGGAGGGGTCAACCTGCCATGCCAGCTGATGGGAGCCTGGTTGATGAGACCTCCTTCGGGCAGAAAACACTTAACCTCCCGGAGGGGTCAACTTGCCATGCTAGCTGATGGGAGCCTGGGTGGCGAGACCTCCTCCGGGCAAATAGAAACGAGCATCCACGAGAGGTACGCCTGACCTGCCAGCTAGTGAGAGCCTGACAGTGGGACCATCATCAGAGCAAAGAGGACTTGGGCATCCACGAGAGGTACGCCTGACCTGCCAGCTAGTGAGAGCCTGACAGCAGAACCATCATCGGAGCAAAGGAACTTGGGCATCAACGAGAGGTACGCCTGACCTGCCGGCTAGTGAGAGCCTGACAGCGGGACCATCATCTGAGCAAAGGAACTTGGGCATCAACGAGACGTACGCCTGACCTGTCTGCTAGTGAGAGCCTGATAGCGGGACCATCATCGGAGCAAAGGGACTTGGGCATCAACGAGAGGTACGCCTGACCTGCCAGCTAGTGAGAGCCTGACAACGGGACCATCATCAGAGCAAATGGAACTTGGGCATCAACGAGAGGTACGCCTGACCTGCCAGCTAGTGAGAGCCTAACAGTGGGACTATCATCGGAGCAAAGGGAACTTGGGCATCAACGAGAGGTACGCCTGACCTGCAAGCTAGTGAGAGCCTGACAGTGGGACAATCATCGGAGCAAAGGGAACTTGAGAATCCACGAGAGGTACGCCTGACCTGCCAGCTAGTGAGAGACTCACAGCGGGACCATCATCGGAGCAAAGGGAACTTGGGCATCCACGAGAGGTATGCCTGACCTGCCAGCTAGTGAGAGCCTGACAGCGAGACCATCATCAGAGCACAGGGAACTTGCCTCCCCGAGGTACCCTCGACCCATCCAGCTAGTGAGAGCCTGGCATGAGGAGGCCATCCTCTCGGGGGGGGGGGTGGGATTGGACATGTCACTTAAGCTTTGTCAATTCCAACATCCTCAAAAGGGGAAAAAGATGAGTTACATGACCCCCCCCCCAACCCAGCTGGTCGGGGGCTGGACTCGATACAACCATAAGAAAAATACAAGACTCCGTCGAGGCGAGGCTTCGTCAGAGGGCCTGGGCTCGATCTCCACTCCATCGTGGATCACTCACAAGGTCCCTCGGGTTCCCACATCAACCCGGTCCTCGCATATGTCATCCCTCCTCGCTTGAGGTGGAACTTGATGTAACGACCCAGGCCAATTTAGACCAGGCGCCACACGGCCCGCCACGACCCTTTTAGACTGGGTGGTACAGCCGGAATCTACAAGGCTTGTAGGTCATACACCCCAAAGCATCTCGCTCCTGTTTATCGGCCGTTCTTATGGTTGCCAAGGGGTTTCGAACCCAAGACCTTGATAAGGAGCCTTTAATACCGCTCCTCATCACCAACTGAGCTGCAGCTCAGTTGGTGATGAGGAGCGGTATTAAAGGCTCCTTATCAAGGTCTTGGGTTCGAAACCCCTTGACAACAATGCGGGCGGCCGATAAACAGGCGCGAGATGCTTTGGGGTGTACGGCCTGCACTTTTTTGTAATGACCCTGGCCCATTTAGACTAGGCGCCGCCCGGCCCACCACGACCCTTTTAGACCGGGTAGTACAGCCGGAATCTACAAGGCCTGCAGGCCGTACACCCCGAAGCATACCGCAGCTCAGTTGGTGATGAGGAGCGGTATTAAAGGCTCCTTATCAAGGTCTTGGGTTCGAAACCCTTGGCAACAATGCGGGCGGCCGATAAATAGGCGCGAGATGCTTTGGGGTGTACGGCCTGCAGGCCTTGTAGATTCCGGCTGTACCGCCCGGTCTAAAGGGCCGTGGTGGGCCGGGCGGTGCCTGGTCAAAATTGACCAGGGTCGTTAAAAAATGTGCACTTTTTTGTAACGACCCTGTCCTTTAGGCCAAGCGTCCCTACAGGGCTGCAGCCCGTACACCCCAACGCCTCTCTGTGCATGTTTCTCAGCGACAGTGCGATATTGGCGCCGGGTTTCGAACCCGCAACCCTTGATAGCCAACTCATCCAACATCTCTATCACCAACTGAGCTGCAGCTCAGTTGGTGATGGGGAGCGGTATTAAAGGCTCCTTATCAAGGTCTTGGGTTCGAAACCCCTTGGCAACAATGCGGGCGGCCGATAAACAAGCGCGAGATGCTTTGGGGTGTACGGCTTGCAGGACTTGTAGATTCCGGCTGTACCACCCGGTCTAAAAGGGCCGTGGTGGGCCGAGCGCCGCCTGGTATCGCCCCGCGGGCTCGCCGCCTGGGGCGAGTGGGCAGGCCGCGCGGGCTAGTCGCCTGGGGCGAGAGGGCAGGCCCCCGGGTCTCGCCCCGCGGGCTCGCCGCCTGGGGCGAGAGGGCAGGCTACCCAGTCTCGCCCCGCGGGCTCACCGCCTGGGGCGAGAGGGCAGGTTGCCCGGTCTCGACCTGCGGGCTAGCCGCTTGGGGCAAGAGGGCAGGCCGCCTGGTCTCGCCCCGCGGGCTCGCCGCCTGGGGCGAGAGGGCAGGCCGCCCTGTCTTGCCCCGCGGGCTAGCAGCCTGGGGCGAGAGGACAGGCCGCCCGGTCTCGCCCCTGCCCAAGGCTAGGGTGTCGTGGGCGGGATCCTGGTCTCTAGCCAGTCCCGCCATCCCACCTCGCCCCTAGCAAGCCGGGGGGTGTCGACCATCTTGCCGCACCCGCCCCCCTAAAGGGCCCGGGGGAAGATCTAGATTTTCCCTCCCCATACTAGTATATTTCCAAGCTAGAGCCAAATTGGCCACCGAGAGTGCCAAGACGTCTAAAAATCTTAAAACTATATAGGGGCGAATACAGGGTTGTACAGTGCGGACTGGAGCTGTGTTCGTAGAAATGTGGAATGGTGGAGTATCCGTAGTATCTGTAGGTGTGGCGGACAATTCCTAGCTTGGCCTTATGACGACAAGGCGGATAAGCTTTCAAGGGAGCTGGGTTCGATACTCCGCCTCAACATCTCACCGCGCTGAGATATGTGCGGTCATGGGTGAGGTGCTTAGACTGCAGCCCAGCGGTGGGACCAGACGTGTTCCTCTAGTGCAGAACCAGAGCGAGGCGGCTCCGGACCACTACATCAGATGCCCATCAGGCAATGTGGGGTGCGCAGAGCTTACAACATCAGTCCACTCGTCCGTGAAGGAATCTTCGGAGTTGGCCATACATTCAGGCATTATGTTTGGGATCCGTTGCGGTTGTCCCTTTAGGCGATGATCGTGTCGGGACACGATGGGCTCCAAGTCCTACTGGCGAGGTGAGTTTCTTTGCTTTGCGCACCCTACTTGGGTGTAAGCGCTCTTCCTAAAAGGCTGGTGATGCGGCAGTGACGGCTCCTTCCCATAGTTAGGTGTTGCATGTGAGTGAGTTGGCAGGGTATCAGGCAGAGCTTCGATACGAGAAGTATTGAGCAGAGTAAAGCACGAGTCGCATAGCTACCCCTCGGTCCTTGAGGTGCTATCGAGGTGTCTTCCTCCTTCGAATGTCGATCTAGGGTTCTTCTCCTTCCCCTTTTAATTTCCTTGTCTGCGATGAAGAAGTGCTTTGTGGGGAGTGATATTGAAATTTGTGAAGTGGAAGTGGGTGATAGGGCAGACCGGGAGGCCTAGGCGATTTGTCCATTAAGACTGATGGAGCAGTCTGGCGGTCTGGTGATGGCGGCATATTGTGGTGTTCTGGAGGTAGCCGTGCAAATCGGAATGGAGTTCGTCATGTTGGGCGGACTTGGTTTGGAGTCTGCCTGCTTCTGCGAACTAGCTTATCGCCGATTTTGTTTGCGGAATTGGAGCTTATCCGCAGACTGTGCGGACTGGTTGCAAGTCCGGCAATTGGCTGCTGTGCGAGTTGGAGCTTGCAAGAACCTTGCTCTGGTGGAGCGTTGGTGATCTGAGCGGACTGCCTTGTGCGGACTAGCAATCTGGCTTGCAGGTCAGCTGTGGCTATGATCTTGCGTTGTCTTGCGCTTGTTAATTGGCGGGTTGGTCGCGAGTCAAGTATTATTGGTGCGGACAATGCGGACTCGGCGGACTGTCTTGTTAGCTGCGATCAGGGGGCGGTTAGCCTATCTCATAGGGCGGTGATCACACTCCAACCCGTTCTTATAAATAGGACCCCCTGACATCTCATTTGTAACTGAGTGAATAGTAAGTTGAGACTTGGTTAATTGTTGCGACCTCGGTTTTCTTGTCCGCGCAGATTGAGGAGTGTTAACCGGTTGCTGTTTGTAGGTTGCGTGACTAGCACTGTGAAGCCAAGAGTTTGGTTTTGAATTCGGTCAGGTTCAGTGAAACTTGCGGTTTGCAATCGGCGGTATCAGTAGGTCGCTTCTGCGGCTTGCCAGTTTTATCTGCTTCAACTTTTCCAAGTTCAATAACCTGTCCGCCAGACTCGGCGGTTAGGCGATATGTTCTTCAGTTTGGCGACAGCTTGGAGCAGTCAGCGAATAACGGTGTGTCTGCGCGAACTCGTGGTCTCGGCGGATTCCATGTTCTATTCGTCTTCTATAAGCAGTTTGGGCAGTCTTGGCGACTTCGACAGACTGGGCGGTCTTGGCGGTCTCCGATTTTGCCCGCTCAAATTGATTCTTGTAATATTTTTTGTTCCCCTTTGTGTATTGGTGAAATCATGTCTCGCCACGAATACCTCGCCCTGTAAAGAAGATAATAAAAACATGATCTGCTTGTTCCTTATGTTTGCATCTGGTGTTTGAGCTTGCTTTTCCAGTTTCCGCTTGATCAAGGTGTGACCTTGATAGCTCTGAGAATATAGTTTGGCGTCAGACTATCTCGTTGATCATCTTTAGTGAAAATTCAACATGGTATCAGAGGGAGGTTCAGTGGCATGAGCAGTGTTCAATCTTTATTGTGCTCTTTGATTATGGAAGCTATCAGACCAGGATTGTTGCAATGGAAGGAGGTTATGCAAGGGGTTTAGGTATTGAACTCTTGACGCCGACTAACTTTAAGAAGTGGAAGTCATGCATGAATAGTTATCTTTTGGGCGAGAAGCTATGGGAATTCGTCGGTGGTGACGATAGGCAAGAAGTGACTGTTGCTTTTGAAACTGCTAAACAGGTGAGAGTCAGGAGGAAAACAAACGCAAATGCTGAGTTTACTCTCAAGCGGGTTGTCTCACCTGTGTTGTTTGATCACATCATTGGATGTGAGTCTACTGCAAAAATTTGGACTTCCCTTGATGGGTTGTTCAATAGGAAGAACGTAGCCAGACTACAGTTCCTGGAGAATAAGTTTGCTAAAATAACTCAAGTAGACCTGACCATCTCTAAGTACTTTCTGAAGATGAAGTGTCTGTGTGCTGAGTTATCAACGCTTGATCCCGATGAGCCCATATCTGAGGCTAAGTTGAAAAGGCACATAATTCGGGGCTTGCGGAAGGAATATGTGGAATTTGTAACCTCTGTTCAAGGCTGGGAAACTCAACCATCTCTGCTGGAACTTGAGAATCTACTTACTTCGCAGGAAAGTTTGACCATACAGATGGCTGGAGTCACTATCTCTGAAGGAGGTAGTGAAGCGCTCTTCACAATGAAGAAGAAGAGATTGAAAGGGAAGAAGAAGAAGACCGTTGTTGAAGATGAGCATTCAACCTCTTATCAGCAAGAGCTAAGCGATGCTCCTAAGAAGGACTGGAAGAAGAGTTTGAAGTGCTACAGGTATCATTAGCCGGGTCACTTCAAGCATGACTGCAAGGTCAAGTTGCATCCTGGGAATGCTGCAGGCAAAAAGGAAGCTTGCTCTAGTACTGAGGAGGCTTGATGGGGTGGAGCTTTCATGACGAGCACTTGTGTCCGTGCCTTGTCCGTCATCGACGTCAAAGACGACTGGATCGTTGACTCTGGGTATGGCCATCACCACACCGGAGATAAGTCGAAGTTCTCCTCAGTGCAGACTTACTCAGGAAGTTCGAGATCCAGAGAGAGTTTACTTGTGTTCATACTCCACAACAAAATGGAGTAGCGGAAAGGAAGATCTGTCACTTGACGGAAACCTGCAAGTGCTGGCTTCATGCAAAAGACATTCCTAGATCCTTTTGGGCAGAGGGAATGTCTTGCGCTTCTTATGTTATCAATCAGATGTCTCTTAGTTCGATTAACATGAAGTCTCCTTTCTAGATGTTGCTGAAAGAGAAGCCAAACGTGGAACACCTTCGGGTGTTTAGATCAACTTGCTATGTGCATGTCCTGGATGCTTTAAGGACGAAGCTTGATGCAAAGGCAAAGATGCTTGTCTTTGTATGCTATGATGAGCGGAAGAAGGGATGGAAGTGTCTGGATCCTGCGACGAAGAAGTTTGTTGTATCAAGAGACGTTGTCTTTGATGAACTGACGTCGTATGGAGGAAGCTCGGTTGAGCTACCAGAGAGCAAGGTTGATGAAGAGAATAAGGTGGCTGCTGAAGTTTTTCAAGAGGATCTTGCTGTATCGCCAGTAGCTCCTGTTACTTCAAACTCTGGGGCAGAGGTTTCTGGTTCAGGAAGCAGGGGGAGCATTGCTCAAAGTTTGCCTGGAAATGGAGTTGAGCCTGAAGAAGCAACAGAGGCGGTGAGCAAGGAGCAGACCCTTCGGAGATCAAAGAGGACTATTAAGCCACCGGCTCGATACTACGAAGGAAACACGGTGAGCTTCGTCTCTTATTTCTTCGCAGACCATCTTGATGAGCGAGAGCCTTCAAGCTTCAATGAGGTCACTGGAGTCAAGGAGTGAGAAGATGTCATGGAAGAGGAGATGGCTGCTCTCAAGAAGAATGAAACCTGGGACCTTGTGCCAAGGGTTGATGACATTACTCCAGTGACTTGCAAGTTGGTGTACAAGTTGAAGAAGAAGGCTGATGGGAGTATCAAAAGATACAAGGCTCGTCTTGTTGCTCGAGAATTCTCACAGCAGTATGGAGAGGACTATAAGGAGACGTTTAGTCCATTCGCGAAGATGACTTCGGTTCGGGTGGTGATCGTCTTGGCTGCTTGCCAAAGATGGAGGATGTGGCAGCTTGACGTAAAGAACGCTTTTCTTTACGAGGAGATTGATAAGGACAACTTCATGAATCAACCGCTTGGATTTGTCTCGGAAGTTTATCCGGACTACGTCTGCAAACTCAGGAAGGCTCTCTACGGGTTGAAGCAGGCTCCAAGAGCTTGGTATGAGAAGATAATATAATAACTCCAATTCTGCGGATATCTTGCTTCCAACTCTGATTCAAGCTTGTTCATCAAGAAGGAAAGGGAGCTTCAAGTTTTGGTCCTGCTGTATGTTGATGACATGATCATCACAGGGAATTCTGAGGAGTAGGTATCTAGGCTCAGGGCTGAGCTAGTTATTCACTTCGAGATGAAATACTTGGGAGAGCTTCATCATTTTCTCGGTATCAAAGTGGAGAGGAAGGAGAGCGGGATACTCATTTCCCAGAAAGGATATGTGGATCGTATTGTGAATCGATTCTGCATGAGGGAAGGGAAGAGTTGCTCTACTCCTCTGTATTATGGGCTGAAGTTTCGACGAGATGAAGGAAGGATTCTTCTTGATTCCTTGGTGTTCAGAGCTTTAGTGGGGAGCTTGATCTACCTAACGATTACAATGCCAAACATTGCTTATGCTATTGGCCGAGTAAGTCGGTTTATGACAAATCCAAGGAAGTCTCATCTGGTGAGGACAAAGAATATCTTGAAGTATATCAAGGATACTTCTGATATAGGACTCCTTTATAGGAGGGACATGAGTTTTTCATTGCTAGGTTACACGGATGTTGATTATGGTGGTGACTCGGATGATCGAATATCAACATCAGGTTATGTTTTCACTTATGGATCCGCTAGCATCTCGCGGTGTAACAAGAATTAGGACTCAGTGTCCGTCTCTACTACGGAAGCAGAGTGCAAGGCTTCGGCTTTGACTGCTCGAGAAGCCATCTAGCTAAGGAGGCTGGTAGAGGATGTCCATGAGGAAGTGCAAGATCCTACTCTGCTCCGAGATGAAAATAAGAGTGCTCTCAAACTGGTGAACAATCCAGTTTGTCACGCAAGGACCAAACATATAGAGATCGAGCACCACTTCATAAGGAAGAAGGTGTTGGAGGGATCTATTATGGTCGGGCATGTTCGGCGTGAAGACAGCCTTGCTGACATCTTTATGAAACCGCTGTCGAAGGGGCCATTTCATCGGCTACGTAGACTACTGGGCTTGATCACCACTTCTCACTTCAAGGGGGAGTGTTGAAATTTGTGAAGTGGAAGTGGGTGATCGGGCAGATCGGGCGGCCTAGGCGATTTGTCCAAGCGGACTGATGGAGCAGCCTGGCGGTCTGGTGATGGAGGCATGTTGTGGTGTTCTGTAGGTAGCCGTGTGAATAGAAATGGAGTTCTCCAAGTTGGGCGGACTTGGTTTGGAGTCCGCCTACTTCTGCGACCTGGCTTATCGCCAGTTTGGTTTGCAAAATTGGAGCTTATCCGCGGACTGCACGGACTTGTTGCGAGTCCGTCAGTTGGCTGCTGGCTTGGCTGTTGTGCGAGTTGGAGCTTGCGAGAACCTTGCTCTGGTGGAGCATTGGCGATCTGAGCGGACTGCCTTGTGCGGACTGGCAATCTGGCTAGCAGGTCAGCTGTGGCTGTGATCTTACGTTGTCTTGCGCTTGTTGATTGGCGGGTTGGTCGGGAGTCCGACATTATTTGTGCGGACAATGCGGACTCGGCAGACTATCTTGTTAGCTGCGATCAGGGGGCGGTTAGCATATCTCATAGGACTGTGATCACACTCCAACCCGTTCCTATAAATAGGACCCTTTGACACCTCATTTGTAACTGAGTGAACAGTATGTTGAGACTTGGTTAATTGTTGCGGCCTCGATTTTCTTGTCCGCGCTGATTGAGGAGTGTTAACTATTTGTTGTTTGCAGGTTGCGCGGCTAACACTGTGAAGCAATGAGTTTGGTTTTGACTTCGGTCAGGTTTAGTGAAGCTTGCGGTTTGCAATCGGCGGTATCAATAGGTCGCTTCTGCGGCTTGCTAGTTTTCTTTGCTTCAACTTTTCAAAGTTCAATAACCTGTCCGCCGGACTCGGCGGTTAGGCGGTCTGTTCTTTAGTTCGGCGGCAGCTTGCAGCAGTCAGCGACTAACGGTGTGTTCGCGCGACCTCGCGATCTCGGCGGACTCCGTGTTCTATTCGACTTCTACCAGCAGTTCGGGCGGTCTCGGCGACTTCGGCGGACTGGGCGGTCTTGACGGTCTCTGATTTTTTTCGCTCGGATTGATTCCTGTAATCTTTTATGTTCCCCTTTGTGTATTGATGAAATCATGTCTCGCCACGTATACCCCGCCCTGTAAAGAGATAATAAAAACATGAACTGCTTGTTCCTTCTGTTTGCATCTTGTGTTTGAGCTTGCTTTCCCAGTTTCCGCTTGATCAAAGTGTGATCTTGATCAAGGTGTGACCAAACTATCTCGTTGAACATCTTGAGTGAAAATTCAACAAGTGATGCCTCTCGCAGTCGGTACCCCCCCGGTAGTCCGTGTGTGGCACATTGCGCGAGCCACTCCACTGAGCGAGAGGAGACTTGATGGGAATGATGACGAGCCTGCTGTCGTAAGATATGCCCCCAAGGACTTACAAGTTCCCAAGTCCCTTAGCAGGGCGAGGGTCTTAGCTTGACGTTCTTCCGTTCGACACACCTGCTCCTCCACCGAAGCTGTTAGCATAGTGGTTATCTTCTTGAGGCGTAGTGTGTTGCCGACTGGTGACTTGCTGGAGGCTTGATTGTTGGATACCTCGAGGGTTATCTAGTTCGCAGCGTGTATGCCTCCCTTCGCCATTGCGGCTAGTTTGTTAGAGCTTATGAGATCGCTTTTCCACAAACGACGTCAAACTGTTGCTAGGCACACGCCCTCCCGCAAGGGGCGTGCGCAGGTGCCGTGTTGGTTTGGCTTCCCTTTCGGGCTGTTTACGGACCTTTGAGGGGAGTGCGGCTCACTCGGTCGCGCTGGCTTACCTCCGTGCCACTGGTCGAGATCTTCCTGGTTTAACTCAAGAATTTTAGGGGGATCCCCATCAAGCATTACACAACATTTCATTTGGTCTGAAAGTTGATTAAAGATAGAACCCGAATGTTTCTAAATAGATGAGTTGTAATGCAAAACAATTCTTTTTTGTGATTCAATTGTGATATATTACTTGTGCAAATTTTGATATATGCATTGATCATCAAAAAAAGTTTGTCTTTTTATTGGGCCCCCTAATCAAACTTCCTCGATTCGTCCCTGTTTGTAGGGGAATTTAGGGCAAATCAAAAAAAGACTAACCAACATGAACAAATTCTTTTATCAGAATTGAATAAAATAGTAGTAAGTTTAAGTAATATACGATACATGCGAATATCTAAAGAACATTTTTGCAAAGCAATGGATGCGTTTTTCTATTCCTTCTTCTCGTTCTAAGCCCTCGTGCATAATAAAAAAAAATTCGAAGTGGCCGGGAGCGGACACGTATCATACATTTTTGCGCATGGTGTCGTAAGGAGAGTTAGTCGGCGAATTATGTTCTGTTCTCCTAGGAGATCATTTCAATTCAATCACCTAATCAAAGGCCGGGATGCGGACCAAATTTTTTTGACCATGCACAAGAGGGGATCCCCGCCCGGAATGCATGATTTATAGTAATTAAGAATGCTCCCTCACATTAGAAAATGAATCAAATTCTATTTACATAAAATGCTCCTCTCACATTAGAAAATGAATCAAATTCTTCTCCACTCATCTAACACATGATTAAGCAGTTAATGTAATTAATTAAGTGCTTCAAATGTATAAATATTATGTAGTATCGGCAGGAGATTTGAGGGCACTATCATCCTCCGGCCTCCTCTAGAGAGCAAAAGTTGTTGTGTTCAATGTTCAAAGGTTTGTATTTAAATGTTATATCAAATTTATTTGTCCAGCCTATCTCTCTGTCGAGGCAGAATGGGGAGCTAGTTACATTTTGAGCTCTGTTTTTTGGACGGTGGTGATAATGCCAGTCCTCCTCCTCCTCCCGTTTAAGCATGGTCCTCCGGCGAAGCCTCCCAAATCAGTCTTCCTCCTACTTTACCTCCCACCCTCTCAAACCAGAAACGCCTCCATCCCATAAATGAGAGCTAGAAGAAGTTCTCCAAAATCACCTTCTCATATATCACTCCCATCTCCAAATTAGTCTCATCTTCTCCTAAATCGATCAACATGAGCGGCGGCGCCGGCGCCGGCGAGGATGGCTTGGCACCTGAGATGGAGAGAATGTTCAAAAAGTTCGACGCCAACGGAGACGGCAAGATCTCCAAGTCCGAGCTCGCGGAAGCCCTCCGCACGCTCGGTAGCACCTCCAGCGACGACGTGCACCGCATGATGGTGGAGCTCGACACCGACGGCGACGGCTTCATCGATTTTAACGAGTTCGCGGCCTTCTGCCGAAACAACCCCGGCCTCATGAAGGACGTCTCCAAGGTCTTCTGATTTCTAAATATATATGTCTTCTTCTCCCTTCCTCTTCTTCTTCTTTGAGTCCGTCTGTAACATTATGGTGAAGTTTCTGGTCTATGCCGTTAATTTTCGTTTTCAACGGTCACAATTTCAAACTTTATTACACCAGCTCTGGATGAATATTCTTGATTGACCAAAAATTTAAGATTTGCTAATCATTAAAATAGTTCAATGTAAGAGAGGAGCTTTGACCAAAATCATGTAAGGTGATGCAGGGGAAAAAAATTAATTTTGTGCAAAATTTCAATTTTATTGTTGGATTGAAGCCTCCTACTTGCAGGAAATTCTGTCCGATGCATGATGGAATTCGTTGAAAATTCGAAATTTTTAATGAGTAGAGCTTTAGGTTATGTTTGGGAGGACTTATTTTTATCGGTTAAACGGTTATGACCGCATGAAGCAGACCTTCAATTGAACTACAATTCAATTGACTGCTGCCACCGAACTGAACAAGTCGCCTAGAGGGGGACAACTTATTTGAACTGAGAAGAAGTTACAGAAGAGAAACCGCTTAGTCGCAAGCCGCGACCTGCTGTAAACCACTGGTTGAATCCGCAGAGTCCACACTCAGTCAGAACCAAATTCCTGACACTTCAGTGCAATCTGCACAACCTGCACAGCACAAACCGGTCAAGCCTCTTCAAACCGCGTGGATAGAAAACCCTAACCGCAACAACTTTTCGCGAGTTAACTTACTGTTCACTCGGTACCCTTAGAGGTGACAGAGTGGTCCTATTTATAGGCGCGGAGAAGAGTGTGATCACTGCCCTAGACGATAGGATAACCGCCTCAACTCGCGACAAGCACCAAGTGTATCCACAAGCCGCGAATACACACTCAGTCCGCCGCGACCAGTGCAGGATAGTCAGATCGCTAATAGCTTCACCAAGGCCGAATAACAACCTATCTGCCTTGTCACCAAGGCCGGATAGCAACCTATCTGCCTTGTCGCCAAGGATAACCCAGACAAGCCTCCACCAGCAAACCCTGCGGCAACACCACCTGTCCACGAGCCAGAGGACACAGCTCCAGTCCGCACGCCCTTGCAGACACAGCTTCAGACCGCAGAAGGCAAGCTCGCAATCAAGTCACACAAGACATTTCTGCCGAGCAAAGCGGACAAGAGAAACAGACCACACAAGCCGCGCGACCTCCCAAACGACCCGACTTGGACTTGGTCTAAACCCAAACCAAGTCCTCACCACCAAAAATCCTTGGTGCAAGCACGCATCACCAGTGGATACACAACCAGTCTGCACAAAGCCGACGAACTCCAGAGTCAGCTGCTCAAATCGGCCACAGAGCGAATAACATCCTATCTGCCTGAAAGCAAACTAAGAAACAAACCGCGAAAAACTGTCCGACCTAGCAAGTCGCCAGTTCAGTCCGCACAGACCGCCCGGTCTGACCACCGAAACTACCAATAAGAAACAAGGCCATCCTGCCAGGCCTCCACCCCCTATTCGCACAGGCCGAATGGTCAGACCGCCCAGGCCGCCCAGGTCACCCACTCCTACTTCAAAAAAATTCAACACTCGCTCTTGAAGTGGGAAGTGGAGACCAGCCCTAGAAATCATGGTAACCAAGTAAATGACCCCTTCGACTGCAGCTTTGTGAGGATGTCTGCGATTTTGTCCTTGCTCCACACATGTCCAACTACAAGAGATCCCTCCAACACCTTCTCCCGAAGGAAATGGTGCTCAATCTCTATATGTTTGGTCCGCGTGTGACAAACTGGATTATTAACCAGTTTCAGGGTACTCTCATTGTCACCTGCAACAGAGTAGGACCACTCACTTCTTCATGGACATCCTCTACTAACTTCCTAAGCCAAATGACTTCTCGAGCTGCCAAGGCCGAAGCCTTGTACTCCGCTTCCGTAGTAGAGACGATACTGAATCCTGCTTCTTACTACACCAAGAAATCCCTACTGATCCACATGTGAAGGCATAACCGGATGTTGACTTCCGGTTGTCTGAATCTCCTCCATAATCAGCATCCATATAGCCGTGCAGATTGAAGCCCGTGTTTCTCCCATAAAGGAGACCCATGTCAAAAGTGGAATTCACATACTTCAGAAAGTTCCTTGCCACCATCAGATGAGGCTTCTAAGGTTCTGCCATATATCAACATACTCGGCCTACAACATATGTAATGTCTGGCCTTGTAATCATCAAATAAATAAGGCTCCCAACCAGAGCACGAAACACAAGAGGATCTGGAAGTATCCTCCCTTCATCTCGTCGAAGATTGATGCCAACCTCAAGAAGAGTAGAGCAACTCTTCCCTTCCTGCATGCCGAATTGCTGAACGATCCGATCCGCATGGCCCTTTTGGGAAACAAGTATGCCTTTCACTTTCCTCTCCACCTCGAGTCCAAGGAAGTGGTGGAGCTCACCCAAGTCCTTCATTTTGAACCAAATGGCAAGCAATGCCATGAGCCTAGCCACCTCCTCCTCGGAGTTACCCGTGATGATCATATGATCCACGTAGAGTAGCACCAAGACCTGAAGCTCCCCCTTCTTCTTGACGAACAAGCTCGAATCCGAGTCTGAGGCAAAATAACCATAGAATTGGAGATATTATATGATCTTCCCATACCATGCATACGGAGCTTGCTTCAAGTCGTAAAGAGCCTTCCTGAGCTTGCAGACGTATCCTGGATGATCTTTAGACACGTATCCATGCGGCTAAACCATGAAGATTTCTTTATCGATCTCTCCATAAAGAAAGACATTCTTTACGTCTAACTGCCACATCTTCAATCCCTTGTAAGCCGCCAAGGACATCATCACCCAAACTGAAGCCATCTTTGCCACAAAACTGAACTTCTCTTCATAGTCTTTTCCGTACTGCTGAGAAAAACCTCGAGCTACAAGGCGAGCCTTGTACCGCTCAATGCTCCCATCTGCCTTCTTCTTCAGCTTGTAGACCCACTTGCATGTCACATGAGTAATGTCATTGACTTTGGGCACAAGGTCCCAAGACTCATTCTTCCTAAGGGCAGTCATCGCCTCATCCATGACATCTTCCCACTCCTTGACCTCAGTAGTATCTTCAAATCTAGAAGGCTCTCGCTCGTCCTGAGGGCCTGCGAAAAAACAAGAGACCAAACTCACCGCGTTTCCTTCGTTATACCGAGCCGGTGGTTTGATGTTCCTCTTCGACCTCCGAAGGGTCTGACCCTTGCAAATCACCTCAGATGCTTCTTCTAAACCAGCTCCGTTCCCAAGCAAACTTGGAGCAGCGCTCCCCCTGCTTCCTGAACCAGAATCCTCTGCCCCGGAGCTAGAAATACCTAGAGCTCCTGGTAATACAGACAGCTCCACCAAAAGATCCTTAGCAGCCTCCCCCAGCTCGCCATCTACCCTGCTTTCTTACAGCTCCATAGAGGTGTCAGCTCTATATGACGTCAGATCGTCAAAGACAACGTCTCTTGAAACCGCGAACTTTTTTGTCACATGATCCATACATTTCCACCCTTTCTTCCGCTCATCATAGCCCACAAATACAAGCTTCCTTGCCTTTTCATCTAGCTTAGTTCTTAGAGCATCTGGGATATGTACGTAGCAGGTAGATCCAAACACCCGAAGGTATCCAACTTCAGGGTTCTCCATGAACATCATCTCATGAGGAGACTTCATATTGATCAGACTCAGAGGCATCAGTTTGATGACATAAGTAGCACATACCATTCCTTCCGTCTAGAAAGTCCTTGGGATGCCTTTAGCATGAAGCCAACACTTGCAGGTTTTCGTCAGATGACGGATATTCCGCTCTGCTATTCCATTTTATTATGGAGTATGAGCACAAATGAGCTCCCTTTGAATGTCGTGCTTCCTGTAGAAGTTTGAGAACTCAGTTGAAACAAACTCACCTCCGTTGTCTATTTTCAACTTATTGATTCGCAGGCCAAGCCTGACCTCCACTAGCTCCTTGAACTCTACAAACAATCCGAAAGCATCTGACTTTTCTTTGATAAAGTACAACCAAGTGTACCTAATGTAGTCATCAATCAGGGCATAATATACCTGCTGCCTCCAAGGCTGGTTGTTATAGTCGGCCCCATCAGATCACCATGTATATACTCAAACGGTGATTTACACCTGGTCAATGACTTGTCAAATGGAAGACGATGAGCCTTTCCATATTGACATCCTGCGCACACATGACCGTCGCCGAAGGATGATAACTTAGGCAAGCCTTTGCGCCCGCCTCCCTTGCGCGTGTGCCCAGTGCGTGTGCTCACGCGCCAGCGGCTGCCGGCTGCCTCCACCGCCCCCGGGCGCCGCCGGCCGTCGCCACGTGATTTTTCACCATTTCTGGGTTTTTCACGTCAAAAAAAAATCTTTTGTCATTTGCTGTTATTCTTCATTGACTGTTTGCGCACCCGATCCAATTCCGATCTTGTTGAAATTGGTGAAGTGAAAGTGGGTGGTTGGGCAGTCCGGGAGGCTTAGGCGGACTGACCGCGTGAACTGGTTCCTAGTCCGGCGGGTTGGTGGTTGGCGACCTGCGTAGTGTGCTGCGGTCTGGCTTTGCGGACTACGCGGACTGGTTTTGTCCGGCAGTGAGTTGAGCTCTGCATGGTGGTGTGCGCGGCCTGTGCGTACTGGGCTTGGAGTCCGCACTTCTTCTTTGAAGTTGCGGTAAGCCGCGGTCTGGGCTTGGAGCTGGCAAACTGGTTTGGTATCCGCCGAGCTCTCACTATCCTTTCTGGACTTGCTCTTCTGTGGAGTTCAGGGTTCCCGCAGTGTCCGCTGTGACCGGGTCTTTTGTGCCTGTGGTCGCGGACTGCACGAGGTGGAGTTGTTTTCCGCAGTGTCCGCTGTGACCGGGCGGTGTGCCTGTGGTCGTGGACATTGCGAGCTGAGTTGGTTTCCGCAGAGTCCGCTGTGACCAGGCGGGTTGCCTGTGGTCGCGGACTGGTGCTTGCGGACAGGTGTGTTGTCGTGCCTTCGGCGGACTGGCATTGTTCTCAGCTAGTTGCTCTTGCGTCCCGGCTAGTCCTGCAGTGTTTTGCGGACTGAGCGGACTGCCCTGAGCTTCTCGCCATCTCGACTGGACTTGGCATTTTGGTTTGCCTCGTGCGGGCGGACTGTGCGGATTGTCATTGTTAGCTGCGACCAAGGGGCGGTGTCTCTATCTCATAGGGTGGTGACCATACTCCTCACCTGGCCTATAAATAGGACCCCCCGACGCCATTCACAATAAAGAGTGAACAGTAAGTTGGCTTGGATCAAGTGCTGCGGACTCGACTTTTGTATCCGTGCGGTTTGATAAGAGTTAATCGGTTTGTTGTGTGCAGGTGGCGCGACTAGTGCTGTGAAATCAGGTGTTTGGTTTTAACCTTCAGCCAGGCTCAGTGAGTTTGCGGACTGCAATATCAGCGGTTTACCGGTTCTCTCTACATCAACTTTCCAAGTTCAATAACCTGTCCGCGCGACCTTGGTGGTTCGGCGGTTAGGCGGTTTGCTCCTCTGTTCAGCAGCAGTTCAGCGAATAACGGGTTGTCCGCGCGACCTCGCGGTCTTCGCGGACTCCGTGTTGTGTTCGGCTTCAGCAGCTTGTCGGTCTGTGCGGTCTCTGCGAGCTCGGCAATCTTGCGGACTCGGCGGTCTCACAGTTCTATCCGCCCGGCTTGTTTTGTGTTTCTGCTTTTTCATGTACTGGCGAAATCATGTCTCGCCATGTATGCCTCGCCTTGTAAAGAAGATTAATGTAATTTTGATCTGCTTGCTTCTGTCTATATTTTTGGTTATCTGAGTTGCTTCCTGTTTTCCGCGGTTCAAGTTGTGATCTGGGTAGTGCCGAAGATATTGATTTGGTGTTTGGGCTACCTTGCTGATCAACTTGAGAAAATTCAACATGGTATCCGAGGAAGGTTCAGTTGCTTGAGCAGTGATCAACAAGCTTTGTTGTTGCTCTGTGTGCTTCTGAAGGATAACCAAGTTAGTGTTATGGACGGTGGTTTTGCAAGAGGTCTGGGAATTGAGCTTCTGACGCCGACTAAATTCAAGAAGTGGAAGTCGTGCATGAAGAGCTATCTTCTGGGCGAAGAGCTATGGGAGGTCGTCGGTGGCGATGATAAAGTAGAAATCACTGTTGAGTTTGGAACAGCCGGGCAGGTGAGAGTGTGGAGGAAGACAAATGCCAAGGCTGAGTTTGCTCTCAAGCGGGCGGTGTCACCTGAGCTCTTTGATCACATCTTAGGATGTGAGTCTGCTGTTGAGATATGGACTTCCCTTGATGGGTTGTTCAATAGGAAGAATGTAGCAAGGCTACAGTTCTTGGAAAATGAGTTGGCTAAGGCAACTTAGGGAGATCTTTCTATCTCTAAATTCTTCTTGAAGATGAAGAGCTTGTGTGCTAAGCTTTCTGCTCTTGATCCTGATGAGCCGATCTCCGAGGCCAAGCTAAAGAGGCACATAATCCGCGGTCTACGGAAGGAGTATGTGGCATTTGTTACTTCTGTTCAAGGCTGAGCTACTCAGCCCTCTCTTCTGGAGCTGGAAAATCTGCTTGCCTCGCAGGAGAGCCTGACAAGGCAGATGGCCGGGGTGACTGTTTCTGAAGGAGCTAGTGAAGCTCTTTTCACTGAGAAGAAGAAGAAGAAGAGATGGGAAGGGAATAAGCAGGTTGCGGCTGGAGATGATGAACCTTCATCATCTAAACAACAGGAGGGGAGCTTTGCTCCTAAGAAGGACTGGAAGAAGAATCTGAAGTGTTACAGATGTCATCAACCAGGTCACTTCAAGCGAGACTGCAAGGTCAAGCTGTAGCCTGGGCATGTTGTAGGCAAGGAGGAAGCTTCCTCTAGCAAGGAGGAAGCTGGCTGGGGTGGAGCATTCATGACGGGCACTTGTGTCCGAGCTTTGTCCACCGTTAACATGGAGGACGATTGAATCGTTGACTCTGGGTGTGGTCATCACCTCACTAGAGATATGTCAAAGTTCTCCAAGCTGCAGGCATACTCAGGTAATGAAGCTATTATTACTACTGATAATACTTTTCATGCAGTAGAGAAGGAGGGTATAGTTACTTTGGGTAATGATAAGGGGCCACTCATGTTAAGGAGTGTTTATCACGTACCGGGCATGAAGAAGAACCTCTTCTCTGTGACCAATGTTATCGACGCCGGCTATCACGTTCTGTTTGGGCCAACAGAAGTGAAGTTCCTTCGCAACGTATCAGCGGTTAAGGCTGATGTTGCTCACATTGGAAGGAGAGTGAATGACTTGTTTGTTTTATCAACAAGTTCCTATGTTGATCGCATGAGGGCCAATGATAGCGCTGCTATGTGGCATGAGAGGTTGGGGCATGTTGGGATGGATAAGCTGAAAGCTATGACAAATAGGAGCCTGGTGAGAGGCTTGCCTAAGCTATCATCCTTCGGTGATGGTCATGTTTGTGCTGGATGTCAGTATGGGAAGTCTCATCGTCTTCCTTTTGATAAGTCGCAAACAAGAAGCAAAGTACCACTGGAGGTCATCCATGGTGATCTGATGGGACCAACCGCTACTGCTAGCCTTGGTGGGAGCAGGTACATGCTAGTATTGATTGATGACTACTCAAGATACACTTGGGTGTATTTCTTGAAGGAGAAGTCTGAAGCCTTCCGTTTGTTTGTGGAGTTCAAGGAGCTGGTGGAGGGCTGACTAAGGGTCTGTTTGGGACAGCTCTGGCGGATTGAAAAGCTGCTGTCCGGATAGAGCTGTTTTAAAATAGATCTCTGGGGAGCAGTTTTGAAAAGCTGCAGACTGTTTGGGTGTTCTGTGCAGAAGTGCGCTCGGAATCGCCGGAGGAAGGACGTCGGGGGCTTGGAATTGCCGGAGGAAAGCCGTTCGGGGCTCGAAATCGCCGGAGGAAGGCCGTCCGGCCTCTGAGCATGTTCCAACTGAAGAAACCATTAGATTTCCAAAACATGTGAGAGAGAAAGCTATTTTGCGGGAGCAGAAGCTGGGGAGGGAGAGATTTCTGAAAAGCTGCAAAACAGCTCCAGATTTTTGAAAAGCTCTTCACAGGGAGCTGTCCCAAACAGACTGAAAGCAGCTCTGGCGGTTGGAATAGAGATTTTCCAACCGCCAGAGCTGCCCCAAACAGACCCTTAATCTGCGGATCAAAAAATTTAGAACTGATAACGGCGGAGAGTTTATCTCCTCCGAGTTTTCTAGTTTTTGCAGGAAGCATGAGATCTAGAGAGAGCTTACTTGTCCTCATACTCCACAACAAAATGGAGTTGCTGAAAGGAAGATCCGTCATCTGATGGAGACTTGCAAATGTTGTCTTCATGCCAAGAGTATCCCAAGGTCCTTCTAGGCGGAGGGAATGTCTTGTGCAACTTATGTCATCAATCAGATGCCTCTTAGTCCGATCAACATGAAGTCTCCCTTCGAGATGTTGCTAAAGAAGAAGCCAAGTGTTGAACACCTTCGGGTGTTTGGATCAACTTGCTATGTGCATATTTCTGATGCTCTGAGGACTAAGCTTGATGCTAAGGCAAAGAAGCTTGTCTTTGTTGGCTATGATGAGCGGAAGAAAGGATGGAGATGTATGGATCTGGTGACGAAGAAGTTCGTGGTGTCAAGAGATGTTGTCTTTGACGAACTGACGTCGTATGGAGGAAGCTCGGTTGAGCTACCGGAGAGCAAGGTTGATGAAGGTCAAGAGTTGATTGCGATTGTTGATTAAGAGGAGCTGGCTGTGTCACCAGCAGCTCCTATTGCTTCAGGTTCTGGGGGAGAAGCTTCTGGGTCAGTAAGCAGGGAGAGCATTGCTCCAAGCTTGCCGGAGAGCAGAGGTGAACCAGAAGAAGCAGCGGAGGTGGTGAGCAAGGAGAAGCCTCTTCGGAGATCAAAGAGGGTTATCAAGCCTCCAGCTCGCTACTGCGAAGGAAACACCGTGAGCTATGTCTCATGTTTCTTTGCAGGACCTCTTGATGAGCGGGAGCCTGCTAGCTTCAATGGGGCCACTGGAATCAAGGAGTGGGAAGATGCCATGAGAGAGGAGATGGATGCTCTCAAGAAGAATGAAACTTGGGATCTTGTGCCCAAAGTTGATGGCATTACTCCGGTGACTTGCAAGTGGGTGTTTAAATTGAAGAAGAAGGCTGATGGGAGCATTGAGAGATACAAGGCTCGTCTGGTGGCTCGGGGATTCTCTCAACAGTATGGAGAAGACTATGAGGATACGTTCAGTCCAGTTGCAAAGATGACTTCAGTTCGGATGGTGATTGCATTGGCTGCTTGCCAAGGATGGAGGATGTGGCAGCTTGATGTAAAGAATGCCTTTCTTTACGGAGAGATTGACAAAGACATCTTCATGGATCAGCCTCTTGGTTTCGTTTTTGAAGTTCATCCGGATTACGTCTGTAAACTCAGGAAGGCTCTCTACGGGTTGAAGCAAGCTCCTAGAGCTTGGTATGGGAAGATAGCAGAATATCTGCAATTCTGCGGATACCTGGCTTCAAACTCGGACTTTAGCTTGTTTATCAAGAAGAAGGGGGAGCTTCAAGTCTTGGTCCTGCTGAATGTTGATGATATGATCATCACGGGGAATTCTGAGGAGGAGGTAGCTAGGCTCAGAGTTGAGCTAGCTATTCGCTTCGAGATAAAAGACCTAGGAGAGCTTTATCACTTTCTTGGTCTCGAAGTGGAGAGGAAGGAGAGTGGGTTACTCATCTGCCAGAAGGGATATGTTGAACGCATAGTAAACTGGTTTGGTTTGACTGAAGGGAAGACTTGCTCTACTCCTCTGGATCAAATCCTAAAGCTTCGTCGAGATGAAGGAAGGATTCTTCCTGATCCCTTGGTGTTTAGAGCTCTTGTCGGGAGCTTGATCTACCTGACGATTACTAGACATGATATAGCTTATGCTATTGGTCGAGTAAGTCGGTTTATGGCAGAGCCAAGTAAGTCTCATCTTGTAGCAGCAAAGAACATTTTTAAGTATGTCAAGGCAACTTCTGACATGGGACTTCTTTACAGAAGGGATGCGAGATTCTCTTTGCTAGGGTACACGGATGCTGATTATGGTGGTGACTCGGATGACCGAAGGTCAACCTCTTGTTATGTGTTCACTTGTGGATCAGCAGGCATTTCGTGGTGCAGCAAGAAGCAGGACTCGGTATCTGTCTCTACTACAGAAGTAGTACAAGGCTTCGGCCTTGACTGCTCGGGAAGCCATTTGGCTAAGGAGGCTAGTAGAGGACGTCCATGAGGAAGTGCAAGGTCCTACCTTGCTCCGAGGGGATAATGAAGTGCTCTCAAGCTGGTAACCAATCCAGTTTGTCATGCCAGGACCAAGCATATTGAGATCGATCACCACTTCATAAGGGAGAAGGTGCTGGAAGGATCTCTTGTGGTCGGTCATGTTCGGAGTGAAGATAACCTTGCTGACATCTTCACCAAGTCGCTAGCGAAGGGGCCTTTTCAGCGGCTACGAGGTCTACTCGGCCTGATCACCACTTCTCACTTCAAGGGGGAGTGTTGAAATTGGTTAAGTGAAAGTGGGTGGTCAGGCAGTCCGGGCGGCTTAGGCGGACTGACCGCGCGGACTGGTTCCTAGTCCGACGGGTTGGTGGTTGGCGACATGCGTAGTGTGCTGCGGTCTGGCTTTGCGGACTGCGCGGACTGGTTTTGTCCGGCAGTGAGTTGAGCTCTGCAAGGTGGTGTGCGCGGCCTGTGCGGACTGGGCTTGGAGTCCGCACTTCTTCTTTGAAGTTGCGGTAAGCCGCGGTCTAGGCTTGGGGCTGGCAAACTGGTTTGGTATCCGCCGAGCTCTCGCTATCCTTTCTGGACTTGCTCTACTGTGGAGTTCAGGGTTCCCGCAGTGTCCGCTGTGACCGGGTCTTTTGTGCCTGTGGTCGCGGACTGCGCGAGGTGGAGTTGTTTTCCGCAGTGTCCGCTGTGACCGGGCGGTGTGCCTGTGGTCGTGGACATTGCGAGCTGAGTTGGTTTCCGCAGAGTCCGCTGTGACCAGGCGGGTTGCCTGTGGTCGCGGACTGGTGCTTGCGGACAGGTGTGTTGTCGTGCCTTCGGCGGACTGGCATTGTTCTTAGCTAGTGGCTCTTGCGTCCAGGCTAGTCCTGCAGTGTTCTGCGGACTGAGCGGACTGCCCTGAGCTTCTCCCCATCTCGCCTGGACTTGGCGTTTTGGTTTTCCTCGTGCGGGCGGACTGTGCGGATTGTCATTGTTAGCTGCGACCAAGGGGCGGTGTCTCTATCTCATAGGGTGGTGACCACACTTCTCTCCTGGCCTATAAATGGGACCCCCCGACATGCCATTCGCAACAGAGAGTGAACAGTAAGTTGGCTTGGATCAAGTGCTGCGGGCTCGACTTTTGTATCCGCGCGGTTTGATAAGAGTTAATCGGTTTGCTGTGTGCAGGTGGCGCGGCTAGTGCTGTGAAACCAGGTGTTTGGTTTTAACCTTCAGCCAAGCTCAGTGAGTTTGCGGACTGCAGTGTCAGCGGTTTACCGGTTCTCTCTGCATCAACTTTCCAAGTTCAATAACCTATCAGCGCGACCTTGGTGGTTCGGCGGTTAGGCGGTTTGCTCCTCTGTTCAGCAGCAATTCAGCGAATAACGGGTTGTCCGCGCGACCTCGCGGTCTTCGTGGACTCCGTGTTGTGTTCGGCTTTAACAGCTTGGCGGTCTGTGCAGTCTCGGCGATCTCGGCAATCTTGCCGAACTCGGCGGTCTCACAGTTCTATCCGCCCGGCTTGTTTTGTGTTTCTGCTTTTTCATGTACTGGCGAAATCATGTCTCGCCATGTATACCTCGCATTGTAAAGAAGATTAATGTAATTTTTATCTGCTTGCTTCTGTCTATATTTTTGGTTATCTGAGTTGCTTCCTGTTTTCCGCGGTTCAAGTTGTGATCTGGGTAGTGCCGAAGATATTAATTTGGTGTTTGGGCTACCTTGCTGATCAACTTGAGAAAATTCAACAGATCTAAGACGATCCGATTTTCCGGACCGGAAAAAAACCGGGTGACATTAATCACGTGATGGCAACTAGTGTGTATGATTGAAGCTTTGGTGCGAATAGATAAGAATAAGAAATATCACAATAATTAATACAAGATTTTCATATTCAATTTTATTTTCCCTTATTAGCTGCCTTTCATGCATATATTTTTAATTTTCCAACAGTGATTGCTCTGATACAAACAAGTGCTTTCATATAATCACTTTTGCTTTTAATTAGATGTAGCGGCTGGAGGAGCTTAGGCTGGAGAGCGCGTTATTTCACTAAGCATTTTTAATGCAACGCAGGGCTGGTCCACTGGCACCTGAGACATGTACAAACGATAAGGAATTAGCTAGCAGAAAAGAAGATTAATGCCAAGTTTAATTTAATTTGTGATCAGTTATTTTTGGTTATTTTTAGTCGATAGCTTCCTGAATTTTAGCTTCTATGTCGAGTACGTGTAGTTTCTATCTTTTCATATTTGGGCTCAGTTTGGGGGACTTATTTTCACCGGTCAAGCGGTTACAATCGCATGAATCAGATCATTTGATCGGTAAAAATAAGTCCCCCCAAATAGAACCTTGGTCTTTCTTTGAGTGTTCTAGTTTTTAGCGCGCGGTGTTTGCCAAGTTCTTTTGGTGAAGCAGAACGACATACTTGATGAGGTCCCACCTAAAGATTCTCATGCCAAATCAGTATGAGTTCGGTCAAAACGCTTAAGCAGGCAACTCCGACCGAGCAAGCCGCACGCGCGAACCGTTCCTGCTCGAAAGGTCAAAAATCACCCCGAAAGGGGGGCGAAACCAAGCGCACAAAGGCATCAAGAATGGCGCGCTCACACACGCACGCGCGCGGCCATGTCGCACACATCACACGGGCACGCATGCGCCCCTTGTGCGTGCATGCGCCCCTTGTGCGTGCATGCGCCCCTTGTGCGTGCGAGCGCCGGAGGCTGCCGCCACCTCTGGCCATTGCCGCCATCGTCACTGGGCAAGCTTCCCGGGTCGCCAGAATCACCCGAGGGGCATGTTCATCAATTCGGAAAAAAATGGTGATCTAGGAGATCGGAATGGTACAACCAACGTCTTTCGTCAACTCCAGATTCATCAGGACGCAATTACCAACAACGCAACCTTTCAAGAAAATTATATAAAAAAAAAAGCTTCCTGACCCTTCATTAATAATATTGGCACAACATCACAAATCAGTGCTCCTTTGACATGACGATTTTTGAAGACCTTCTTGGTCACCACTTTCACTCTGATTTACATACATACATACATCCATCAACACCGTCAAACTTCATCGAAATCTTTGTTGAATTTTACCATAAGTTTCGCTATAAATATTGAAATCCTCAGACATCCTTAATTATATGGCTGGAATCCTAACACAAAGCGTTTTAGGATTTGGATATTTCATAAATGTATGAAGTGCTATATAGACTTCTTATTATTTTGGGGTTTGGATAATTCTGAAAGTTAAAAATCTCTCCACATTTATGTAATTGCCTCCGTTCTTAACGTAGTGAAAAACAAATTATTGTGTGTTCAATATTATGATTTTTAATCTTTTCGCTTTTTCTTTCGGCTACAAATATGAAGGCTGGCATGAAACAACCAACATGCTACCTCTCTATACTTTGGCCTAATTTTTCTCAGTCAGCCCTAAATTAGTAAAAATTATAAAGCAAAAAAAAATGTGATGAATGAGCGGTGCAAGTAAATAGAAGATATAGAAACTTACGAAATGCGCTGCATTGAGGACCCAGTAGAAGCGAAGATTTTTGTAGGACTTGACAAATCCCCTCGTAATTTTATCGCTTCCGCAGTATATCGGCTGGCGTTCTATTTTGTTAAATTCTCCCAGTTCTTTCCATCTGAGAAAGATCAACAACATGACAACAAATTAAAATTATTAAAAACTGTTTTTTGTATAATAATAATAAAATCAGCACACACAGGATTAATATTCATCATACTTGAGCTTTTGAACCCAAGCTTCTGTGCCTTTTGTTGAACAGATCAAATCCAGCTGCAATAAATCAAATCAACTTGTTGGAGAAATAGAGAGTATATTGCATGCGGTCTTGAAATTGCATGCTCCGTTTGCTCTTTCAGCAGTCAGTTATGACTTATGATGGAGCTGTAAAAAAAGTGAAGGGTTTTCTGTTCTACTGCACATCCTCATCACCATGTATAGAATAGATGGAGGAAGAAGATGTGTGGAGGCCGGAGCTTAGAATTAGGCCAAAGCTAGCTCCTCCTCCTCATCATAGAATTAATCCTAAATTTATTTCCACTCAACCTGTTGGGCAAATCCTAAATTTATTAATTCATACCTGCCCACTGTAAATAGTAACCTCGACTCCCAGTGACAATAGCTCATCAACCTCATTTATTCTGGGCTTCATGAAATCACTCTTCAGCGCCTTGAAGACCAGGCCGGATTGTTCGCCCCAGCTGCGCGCGGCAAATATATAATTAATTAGCCGTTTAATTCAAATTACAGAACAGCGAACAATTGGTCATGAAATGTGGAGCTGCAGAAGAAAATTTCACCTCACATTCTTGGGGATAATCTCCAGCTTCTTCTTGACGGCGCCATTCATGAGATCTCCAAGGTAGCCATTAGAGGAGGAGTTGGCGTCATCAAGCAAGAAATTGTAAAAATCCACACCATTACTGTTTTTGATGATCGCAGTTTCAAGCTCTCCCCATGAATCCGTTGCATTTTCGAACTTGCCCTCTGAAATTTGCTTCTGTATAACTTGTGCCAAGCTAATCAACATAGAATTAGCTTAGTTTCTTATGATGCGTGTATGAGCGAGAGACACACACAGAGAGATGTGGTGGCCTGGAATTACTTTACCTGTTGGATTTCTCTTCTCCATTAATGTCAAGCCTCGAGACATCTCTCAGCAGCGGTCCCCAGGATAACTTAAAAAAAAACATCAAACAGAATTAATACTGTTTCTTAAAATTCGCTTCACAAGCAGTACACTGCTCACCGCAAAATCTTCCGGGGATATCCAGCCATCACCCAGAGCAATTCCTGCATAGAGATAATTCAGATTCAGAGATGAGTTTTGAACCAAAAAAAAAAAAAGGAACAGGAATCAGTTCTTCAACGGTGGGAACATTTACCGCCCAAAGTAAGATTCAGTTCTCCGGCCTTAATGGCTTTGACAACTGACAAGCCGAGAATGACACCAAACTTCGCACCGTAGGATTCTGCAACGACGAACAGAGGACTTTTCTGAAGCCTTCCATTGCCATTGTAGAGTTCCTTCAGAAGAGTGATTAAATCCGTAGCAGACTCCTCGTCAGTCTTCACAAGAGACTCTGGATCCTCGACATAGCTATACCCTGTCCCCACCGGATTGTCCTGCAATTTGCAACCATTTTACAGATTTTCCAGTTTTTTTTATTTTATTTTATATTTTACGGTTGAGTTTTGTTTGCTACACAGTACACACCACAAAAAGAAGATCCGCTATCTGCAACCAAGTCGAATTCCGAGGTTTCAGATTGATATCTAATGGCCCGATCTCTTCAAAATTTGCGAAACCAAGTCCGGGCCCGCCCTTCATGCATCAAATGTTGGAAATTTGTGAGAAATTCAGGAGAAATGAGATGGATGGAGCTCTTCTTATCAATGTAAGAAAATGACACGGCTTACAAGTCCTCCATGCAGCCACAATACAGTCGGCCATGGATTCGAAGTGTTTTCCACTCTATGTGAACTCCGGTAAAGCCACCAGAATAGATGGGCTTCTGCATTGCAGCAAAATAAAATAGAAATTCAAAAAATATATAAAAACTTGACACAGTTTTCGGCAATTCAATCATTAGGCATCAGAGAGAAGGAGCGGTAGAGGCAGAGGCATGCATACTCGGCCGGACTGTGGTGTATCCCCATTCCTCCGACCCGTCTGCCGTTCCAAAGCCTTCTGAAGAACGGAGAACCCTGCCATGGAACAGGGGAAAACAGAGGATGACGGTGAGCAGGCAAAAACTCAGCTTTTCCATGGGACCGGAGCTCACTCTTTTCATTTCTTCTCAATTAATTGCGGATGAATGCAGAAGATTTATAGGGAAACAGAAAAGAATGTGCTCGATTGAGTTTTGATTTCTGGTGTAAACAATGCAACGAACTAAAACGTGTGTAGCCTGCAAGCCGGGTGAAGAAGAAGAAGAAGACAGGGGTGACATTGACAAGATGCAGAAAATTAGTAGAGGAGCATCTCATCTCATCATAATTTCCTCCGTCGATCAACCATTTCACATCATTAATATTTAATTAATGTGGTTCCATCAACCATTTCACATCATTAATATTAAAATTAGCAATGACATTAGGCCTCCACACCGAGCAAATTTAGGTCAGGATCGTGGATGATGCTCATGCTCCTGCACCAATGAGAAGCTTGCAAAGGAGGTGGGGTCCACGCAGTTGTGGCTTGTGCCATACACTTTTGCGCGGGGCCCTCATCATTTGTGGCTTCTCATTGGTTGTGTGGACGATGCTTACCGTCCACGGTCCTGACCTAAAAATTTTCCCTCCACACCATATCAGGATCCTCTCCATTTCGTCAGAAATGGAGGAGATCCATTTCACGGTCAGGATCCAGTAATTTTTGATCCGACGGGTTCATCATTTCCCACACCACATTTTGGCTGCAACCAAATGATCTATTAATTCCATTCACTAATGTCTACTGTTTTGCACTTAAAAAAAAATATGGTTTTTAAAATGGATCGAAAATCCAACCGTTATTGTCTACTATTTACTCGCACCCACCGAATGAAAGAGAATATTTTGTGCCTTCGAGAGATGAGCTTGCGGAATAAGTGAGAGATCGCCATGGTTGATGAAGCGAAGACAGCGGGGATTCGCGGAATATAAAAGAATACCATTTTGCTCATGCGAAGGTATCACAAATATGAACTCGCATAATTAAAGTGCAACTTGTAAATATGAACTCATAGAGCACCAACTGTTGCAGAAAGGGCCTCGCGAGGGTAAGCTCGTGGAGTATAGGAGAATCCCCATTGAGTACGGGCTCGCGTAATATACACTTGGCTATGAACCTATCATGCAGATCCATATGTGACTATTGTCATTATGGTCGAAACGTCTGAGTCAACACTATTTACAAATTATATGACGATACTCATGGGTTTCACCAATACACACATGAGCGTTATATGTACTACATATGAAGAAAGTGTTAGCACTAAAAAAAAGAGTTAAATGAGGGCAAATCCTAGCCTGGACTTCAGCTTTTCTAGATGAGATCAATTCGCATCTTGCAAGTACAATACAAGTGAGCAAGACACATGCGAGTAGTAAAAGTACAAGCAGAATACCTGCTAGCGGAACATCTGCGAGTAGAACACTAGTGAGCAGAATGTGTGCGAGTATAATACCTGGAATGGAACATCCGCGCGTAGAATGCCAACGAGCAGAATGTCTGCGAGTAGAATACCTGGAGCGAAACATCCGCGATCGAGTAGAATACCAGCGAGAAGAATGCATGCGAGTAGAATACCTGGAGTGGAACATCTTGTTGGAACATGGGTTCCGCATCTCTTAGCTTGAGAATAACAAATCCCAGTTTGTATTTGATCATGTTTGTTGTGCGTATTTAGTGTGCAATAACTACAGGTTTAGTACCCCATGAAAGAACAAATCAAAAAGATAAAAGAAGCCAAAGTTCTGTTGCTACCGCTGGCGGTATCGCTATCGCATGCATTATCGATATCGCTGGCGATATCACTCAGCCGTAGAAGGAAACTGTTTACGAAGGAAAGTCCTGCCGTCAGGCGGTACTTCTACCTCCGGGCGATATTTTATATGGAAGGTTCATTTTTTTGGAAAAATTAGATGCCAAAAATGCTGAATTCTTGATGGGGACAAACGCATTTATAGCATTATTAGGGTGCGATTAGCCCACTCCCCATGATCCCATCGTAAAAATGGGGATCACGAGGGAACCGCCGCGCGCGCGATGGGCACACGCCATCGCGCGCGATCCGCGCGCGCGGGACCCTGTTCCCCGGACCGCTCGGGGATCGACCACCAAGGCCGGCCCCTCTTTCCCGTCGCCGGTGGGGCGACTCTTGCCGGCCGGGATCCTGGCCGGCCGAGAGGTCGAACCCCGCGGCCAAGCGCCCGCGGCCGCGAGGCGTGGCTGACCCGCCGGCGGCCCCAGCCGGCGGGGGCCTTAACTTCCGCATCCTTTGCGGGAGGAGCCGGGTGCGGTCGGTCGCGCCCCTCTCCTTGGTAGGGTATGCTTGGCCGGCCCCCCCCCCCCCCATCGCTCGGGCCGGCTCCGGCCGGCCAGTACCTCGATTTGCGTCTGGCGCCGTCCCCAGCTGCTACCACCGGATACACGTCCGACGGTGGCCTCCAGAGCTGTGCCCGGTGTGCCTCCCAACGACAACCGACTGACAGGTCCCACCTCCGGCCGGCGCCACGCCAGCAGTCCGCCACCCTCATGGAGGCCGACCACCCTTGAGGCGGTGGCCGACCACCTCGCTTGCCCTCCTTGGGCGCCCTCCCCGTGCCCGATCATTTCTCCACGATCGCAACCGTCCAATGTGTGGGTAACCACCCACCTAACCACCTCCAATAGTGGGAATGGGCATGATTTTAGTGGGGGCCTACATGATGTAGTGGAGGACCGGCTCACATAACAAGGCGCCAAAATGCAACCTAAATGAAGCTATGATCTAAATGTCGTGTGTGTGAAAGCATGAGAACAGTCCAAAATAGAGATCCACTAGCAAGTAACAATTTTCTTTTAGCAACGCTTTGAGCACGACTAACACAATCAAACAAGATTTAATCGTTAAGAAACAACTATGATTAACCAACAAAGTGAGGTGTGTTGTCAATTGTAGTGCGTTGGATGCGTCCCGCAAATCACACGACAAATCAAGCACACCATCATATATTTTAAAAAGAATATTTGCAGCCCAATTTTAAAGAGAATATTTGATAAATTTTGGATATTTCCAAATCAATTTTATGTGCAAATCAAAAAATTATATATGCAGCCCAATTTTTTAGGTTTCATGTGGTTCCCCCTGATTTTTCTAAGTACAACCGGGAAGATTTAGGACAAAAGCACATAGGCAATACGACCCAGTAAAGCAAGCCGCAAGCATCAAGCCGTTTCCGCCTCAAAGGCCCCAAAACACCCCGAAAGTGGGGCCAAACCAAGCATGACACACACGCACACACGGACCGCGCTAACGCATAGGCGTGCGCGACACGCAGGTCACTCTCGCTGTAACACCCCATTTTTCATGCTTAAGGAATTTGGAGTCTCTGGACGCTACCGCGCGACGATAGCCTTTTATTCGTCGACTGCGTTGAGAGGAAGGCGATAGCTCTACCGATGGCGGTAGATCGACGTCCTGAGGTGGTTAGCGGCTTAGTGAGTTAACGCGGTGCGGTAGGTAGCTACCGCTCGGCGGTAGCTGACGGTACCAGTTCCGTAAGTGGCGATCTCTGGCCTTCTGATCCTCTTAAAAGTTGATCGTGTGGCCCAGGAATGCCCATCTGTGAACCCTAAGTAGGGCAGATGGGTTCTCCTTCCTCTTCATTCCTCATTTGAGAGTTTGGGAGGTTAGGGTCTTGAGAGAGCTTGCAGGAGGAAGAAGAGGTATCTTTCACCATTGACGAAGCTTCAGAGCTCCTTTCGTTGATCCGAAGACGGATTTGTGGAGGGGCTTCAAGGAGCACACTTCCATCCATTCAAATCAAGATCTCCATGGCTAGGAAGAGGAATCGTAAGGTAACGACACTTCTCCTCCTTGTTTTTAGGATGCATGCAAGGCATCCATTTTGTTTATGCCTTTATTCGAGCATTTAGGCACCGGATCTCTCAAATGAGAGGGGTTCAAGTTGTCATGGTTCAAGAGTAACCACTAGGTCGATTGAGTCCATCCTCGGCATATTGTTGTATTAGAGATTCGCTCCATTAGTGGATTAGACATTGTGGGTGAAGGCGTAATCACGGCTGGTTCAGTGATGTTGCATGACGTGCGCTATAGGGATTCTTGTTAGAAATTTGATTGCGGCGAAGATTTCGTTTGTGATATCCTCTTTTTCGTGTGAGAACGAATGGTGGTTTAGGGCGGTAAAGGATGTGATTGTTGAATGTTGTGTGAATGCATGATTTTGTCTATGTGGTCGGCTGACTGGCCCGTGACGTTGCAAGCCACGTGTGGAGAGTGTCCCGACAAGACAAGTCCCCTTCTGTGGAAACTGATGAGAACGCCAAGCTTTTGGAAAAGCCCGGACGATGAAGCACATGAGCGGGCAAGGTCGGGCAAGGGATCTTAGCATCAACTAATTTTTGTTATGACAGAAATAATGTGAAAGCCCGAGCTTGCAGGCAAGCCCAGATGTTGAGACCCATGAGCAGGTGGGGCCTACGCAAGAGTTTCATTTTGCGGTTGAAAGCCGTTGGGGTAAATTGGAAGTATCCATGTGAATGATGTGATGTGATGTGATGATGCGTGATGATGTGTTAGATTCATACGCATTATAGGGTGCCTTGGTTGAAACCCAAGTTTGCGTACATGCTGCATTGTTGGCCCATTTTATTTAATTGCTCAACATAGAAACGTGTTTGTTGTTTGAGACACCAAAACCTATTGTTTTCTATGTTTGATCATGTTTATTTATATATGCATACAAAGTGTTGGCCTGCAGGGTAATGGAGGGCCCTAAGGTCCTATAGGGATGACCAGGAGGAGGGGTGTTAGTTACACAGTTGAGGCCTGCCTTTGCTAACCCACGTTACATCAAATTCTTATAGGGAAAAGATCACAAGCTGGAGCAAGCTCGCCGGCCAAAAATATCTAAGCCTCATGAAGTGCATCCCTTCTAGTATTTCCCGTATGTTTGCATGTTATGTTTCATTAACTGTAATCTGACTTGCATGCCGAGATAGCCTAGGAGTGCTATGACACATTGATATGTTTGGTGTTGACGTTGTTTTTTACACTTGAATGTTGTAAGACCTTAAGGCCATTCTGAAATCATTGTAGTCGTGGATAACTTCTGGCTTTGTTGTTGTGTGTCCGCTGTCATACTTTCTAAGTTTTGAGATGGGTAGTTGTACAACTCCGTATCCGGCGAGTGGGGTCGGCTGTGAGCCAGGTTACCCGAGCCAAGCCCATGCCCCGGGCAAGCTGGATCCTAGGCGTCGAGTCCACTCGATGCCCCTAGCCAGGGCGGCGAGTTCACTCAACGCCTTCAGCCCGACGTCGAGTGAGTCGAGTATACTCGACGCCCCTGCCCCAGCGTCGTGAGACTAGCTCGCCTTGGCAACCAGTCCAGCTCGCCTAGGAGACCAGAGAGACCCGACCCGCAGTGGAGTCCGTCGAGTCCAGTTCGACGAACTCCGGGCCGTTCGTCGAAGCCACGATAGGCGAGTAGGGCAGGTTGGGTCCAAGCTCACGAAAGTTCTGAGTTAAGGTGGCGAGTGACTACTCCATTGAGCTCTCGCCGCCCTTGTCAGGCAGAGGCAGTGGAGTGCTACTCGCCCTGTGTTGTGTGAGGAGTTTTTTACCATTTTGCCCATGCGGGCCTGCCCATAGTCAGTTAGAACAGCGGAGTCTCGCTGTTGGCTGACCCAAGTGGGTTACACATAGCCGTTCTAAACAGCGGAGGATGGTTGTTTGCAGGCCATTTTCATAAATCTAAAAATAGGACCCAAAAGGTATCTCAGAAGGGCATGCTCACTTGTACCCGGTCTTCTAGCGCTTTTTGAGATAACTTAGCTTCAGCACTTGGCTAAGGAGGGGAAGCGCTCTAAGAACTTCCGGGTGTGTGGAGGGACCTCCGTGCTAGAGCCTTGGGTCTGTCCCTAGTTCTTCTTCCTTGGTTTTTCGGGCTCGCAGTAGAGAAGTACGTGTGCGATCACCCCTTCCCTAAGGGTGAACTCCTCGAGACCGAATTCTCGGTTTCAACATTTTGGTGCGGTGACCGTGGAACGTGATCAGCAAAGAAAATCTTTTGCAAGTTCTATGGCTAGAGATGAAGGACGAGGTTCAGGCGGGGGATACACGCCACCCCCTCCACCTCCCGCAGTGGCGGGAATGTCGGCGGAGATCAGAGAGGAAGTGCTCGGGCTCGTCAGGGTCGCACTCGACATGCAGGCCGAGAGCACGACACCGGCTGTTCCTATGGTCGCCGCCCCGGCCTTGGGCGATGACGCGCCTATCCGGCGAGCTGGGAAGGAGGTCGCTGGAGGAGGAGAGCGCAAGCTGTGGGGGCGAGTCCTATTCCCCGGCTCAGCAGGCGAGTGTCATTTCGGCGAGACAGCAATGGAAGAGTTCCCAGCTCGTCTTGTCATAGGTGGAAGCCCTTTCAGCGAGCTCATTTCTTCTGCCCCAGTCCCAGAAGGGTTCCGGGAGCCGGAGATGTCCTACTACACCGGGAAGGGAGACCTGGTCCCGCACGTCCAGTGGTTCGAGGATGTGGTCTCGATCCGAAAAATGTCAGATGGGTTTAAGTGCCGACTCTTCGCCATCACCCTCAAGGAGAAGGCAAGAGAGTGGTTCCACCAGCTCCTGGCCAGCTCCATTTACTGTTTCGAGGACCTGTGCCGAGGGTTCATGCTGAGGTTCACCACATCCAGGAAGAGAAAGAAGGAGGCGGAGTCTTTGTTCCGAATTAAGCAGGAGGTAAGCGAGACCCTGGGTAGCTACATGGACAGGTTCCAGAGGAACTGTCCCAGGTGCAGGAGATGTCGGGGCACACCATGATAGTAGCCTTTACCTTGGGCCTCTAGCCTGGGTTCTTCGACATGGAGTTGAAGAGGACGCATCCAGTGTCTTTTTAGGCACTCATGGAGAGGGCGGCCAGGGAGACTGAAAGTTAGGGTTAGATCTGATATACTCTAGAGGGGGGTGAATAGAGTATGTCTGTGTGTTTATAAAATTTTCTTCTCTAATAATAAACTATCTTTATCCTTAACAACTAAATTTAACCATCACATATTAAAGTAAAACAAAGGTCACAGACTATCTAACTAACAAAGCCACAATAAGAACAAAAGAGAAAGAGCAACCAGACGACACAAGAGATTTATAATGGTTCCCCAAACTGGGTACATCCACTCTTCTACCACCCTTGGTAGGAATCCACTGCAGGTTTTGATCAGGTGACTGTCACCAATGAGCTTTTGATCAGGTGCTCAAAAACCAAACCTCAAGTCTTTTGGAAGGAGACTTGCAACCAGAATAATTTTGAAGGGAATTAAAACCCTGTACAGAGGTGGGAATGAGAGAGTGATGCAAGTCTTCTTTTCTCAAATCAAAATGAGAAGACTGTGTGGATTCTTAGTTGTTGTCAAAGCTCCCCCTGAGATCTTGTATGGTTTAGGAGTGGAAGCTTTGTTCAAGGGTGTAGGCCTTCAGCTTTTGATGATTTCTCTGCAACAGACTTCTAGAATGATAAGTGTGTTTTTCTCTTTGAAGCCTTGGAGCAGATTGAAGATAGATGAAGAAGATAAAGATTTTCTCTGTCTCTGTATTCTATTGATGTCATGTGTCTATCGTGTATCTAGCAGAATCACACCTCTTCTTTTGTTGACGACCATTTCAAAATTTTGAATTACTCCTGTAATCAATGTTGTTGACGTTGGGGATTATACGGCATTGATTACTTTCCCCAACTTTTTCATTGGAAATATGGTAGGCAATAATCCTGATGAAGACCGTAATTAATGCTCTGTCTAACGGTAATATTCAGAGGATGTTAGAGCATTAATTACACAGGAATTACTGCACTAAAATCGAAACAGAAGAAAGGAAATAACTTAGTTTGGAATCGTCGACCTGAAGAAAGAATTCGTCGAGCTGAGTTCATAGTTCGTCGAGCTAAGTATTGCTGTTCGTCGAGCTGAGTTACAAGATCGTCGAACTCTGAATAGCTGACTGCTGCTAGATGAAATCTTCTTGATCTGTGCTCTATGTTCGTCGAGCTAAGTATTGCTGTTCATCGAGCTGAGAACAGCTTTTGTCGACCTGAAATCTGCTTTGGCTTTGAGTGAAGTATGTCGCTGAGTCTATTTTGGCATTGAGTGTTCTTTGTCTCTGAGTCTGCCTTTGCTTTGAGTGAATTATGGCGTTGAGTGTTCTTTGTTTCTGAGTCTTCCTTGGCTTTGAGTGAATTATGACGTTGAGTGTTCTTTGTCTCTGAGTCTGCCTTGGCTTTGAGTGAATTATGGCGTTGAGTGTTGAAGAGTTAGTCGATTTTAGAATGAAGTTCATCGCTCAGTTCAGAGAAGTTTATCTCCTAGATAGTTGAGCTTAGTACGACTATCTTCGACCTGAGATCGACGAACGTAGATCTCTTTCTCTAAATCTTGATTTCTCTAAGTCTCGAGTCTTTGGCAGTGATGGAGGCTGGTCCTTTGTACTGTTGGCTCTAAGGACTTGCCCTAGACTCTAAGACACACCTATGACCTTAATCTATACATATTGGGTAATATCCTAACTCAGTGAACCTAGCCCAAATTCAACTAGAGGTTCTAACAATCTCCCCCTATTTGGGTGAGGTCACTGATTACAGACTCAATAATACAAAAAATAAAAATACACATAGCATATATCTGGCAGATAATTTACTAACAAGTGCAGCAGATATAAGTACATAGCTTTGTAACAGATAATAAAAACATAAATTTAACAAAGTATACCACAAGTAGGAATTTTTTCTTCAGGATTCTCTGCTACTACTTCTTGGATTTTTTTCCTTCTTCTTTTTTCCTTGCTTTGTAAATATAATTTCCCTGTTAGTATTTTCAGCTTCTCTTTTTGACATATATAAATCAGCTGCTCCAATCACTGTCTGAGTTGATGTTCTGGGAACAATTGCTTCTGGATGTTTAGCCATATATTCAGTAGGATCAAATAGTTTCTTGCTTACCTGAAGCCTTTCAAGTTCTTTTTCTCTGTATGTAGACATTGTGGAGAATTTTGTTGGATCATGTCCTTCTTCTCTGTCCTTTTTCATTTGTGACAAAGCAATTAATTCTTGAAGTCTGGCCATCCTGAAGTTTGAATCATCATCCCGACTGGCTTAAGATTGATCTTCCTGTGAGGATAGCAGTGCAATAGGCTTGAAATGTGTAGACTGTGCTTGAAGGTTTGTCTCAGCTTGGCTTTTAGAACTTAGAGTGTATAAGGATTTGGGAGGTGCAGCTTCACTGTATTTTCCTTTAGGCTTGAATGATTCAGAATGCCTTCTTTGTTCAGTTTGAGGGTTAGGAGGAGAGAATTCTTATTTTTGATAAACAATTTCCTTTATTTGTTCTGAACCACTAACACTTCTCTGGTGACTGCTTCTATGAGAATGCTGACTGGATGAACTTTCCTGTCTCTGATAAGTTCTTGTGTAGGAGGGCTTGGAAGGTGCATCTGACTTTTGAGAACTCATTCCAGAAGCACCAGCAGCTGGTGGAGGAGGAGGAGGTTCCTTCCTGTATTTGTGAGCTGGAGGTGGAGAATACCTTCTGCTTTTCTTCCTGGCCTTCTGTTCATTCTTTGAGAGCCACATCCAGGCTGGCATTCCCTTGTATGGGGTTATTTTTTGAAGGATATAGTAGGGAGTATCATTAGTATTTCCAGGTTTGGGAGCAGTAGGAGGTGGAGCCTTCCTTTTCTTTGAGAGCTTCCTTTTCTTAGATTCCTTATCAGAATCATCATCATAATCATTAGAGGATTGAGGGTTGTCATATAGGTCATCTATCTCTTTTAAGAGCTCAACAGGAATGACAGGAGCTAGAGGAGGAATGTCAATTGGTCCTGGAGAGTTGCTAGAGACAGTGCTTTCAGCAGCTGCCTTATTCTCTTCTTCAATATCAGCAATGATCAAGGCATCAAGATCAGGCATTGGAGAATCATCCATGATAAATGTTGGAGCAAAAAATGTTTCTGGAGGGGAGGAGGCTCTGACTAAATCAGCTTTGATTGTTTCTGCTGGAGTTTGGGAAATCTTGGCAAAACTGTCCTTAAGTTGCTTAGCAACATCAGGACTTATTGCGGAGGAGTAGGGGATAAGAGCCAGGGATGGCTCAGTATACTCAGCTGGAGGGAGACTTAGGTAAGCTGTATCAAAAGTCTTTAACAGACTTACCAAGTCTACTGTGGGATGGATGACAACATCACTAACAGTTTTTATTTCAGCTATTACTGACTCATCAATGTCCATGTCAGTTTCAATGAATTGAGTTAAATCAAATATATTAGAATCTATACTATCTGTCACTACTTATGCTTCTGCTTGAACTGTTGCAGCTACTTCATCATAAAGTATCTCCCCATGCCTGGTTTCAGTAGGCACTGAAGCCAGACCCCCAGATGAAGAGAGGGTAGAGGTGAGGGTAGAGATTTGAGTAGAGAGAGATGATATGGAGATAGCCAAAGGTGAAATAGCCTCTGCAATGAGGGTTTTGAATACAGGCTTGAGGAGCTCAAGAAGTGGTTGGATGATAGAGGGATTTAAAGGTGTGGAGTCAGCAGTTTGGGCAGGAGGAGGTTGATAAGGAATAGAGGTAGTGAAGGTAGTTGCTGGAGGAGATGGTTGGTTGGAAGTGTCTGCAAGGGGGTCCTGTTGAGGAGATTGGTGAGGAGAAGGAGTGTTCAGAGAAAATGAAAGTAGATTGAGAGATGGGATTGAAGAGATAGTAAAGAGGGAGATATCAGCAAGATGAGATGGAAAAGGAGATTGGGGAGGTGTAGGGATGGATTTATCAGCCCTAGGAGAGGGAGGATATGATGGAATATTGATAGGGGAGGAAGAAATTGGAGATGCTGGTGGTGTAGGGGTATGTATTAGAATAGAGGTGGAGGCTGGGGTTTGTTGACTTTGAGGCTAAGATAAAGCTTGAGAGTCAGGAGGAGGTGGAGGAGTGCAGAGGAGCCCTTCAGAGGGGTGGGGATTGGCTGTAGCAGCCCTTGTACTTCTTGTAGCTTGGGTGGTAGAGGATGAAGCCTTAAAGGGCTTTGTGATTGTCCTCTCCCACCTGCCAAACAAGGTACATGTGAGCCTCTTGCTGGCATTGATGAATGTGGTCAGGGAGACCAGTGATTCAGCAGCCTTTGCTGTCAAGAAGATCCCTAGGATCCTTCCAAAGTTCACTTCCTTCTTACTGTTTTTTTTCCTGATAAGATCAAAAATGATCTGAGCTCAGTCCACCTGCCTTTTGTTTACCACTGCACACATGACTAGAAATTGATGCCTGGTTATATAATCATGCGTAGTGTGCTTGCCCAGCAAGATTTTCCTAACTATATCTGCGAGAAATTTGAACTCGACAGATAGGTGTTTCTTTAGTAGTGTATTAGGGTTTTCCCTAGAGTACCCCATTGTGTTCAGCATTATATCAGACTCTTTCGAATCAATTTCTAACTCTTCCTCACCATTTTTCAATCCAAACAATTCAGTAAGAATATCGGGGGTAAGAGAGATTTCGTTACCCGCGATGCTGCCGGTCATCTTGTTCTCATTGACGGTAGCCGTGTACACCCATTCTCTGATTTATATGCTGGGTGGTTTGATTCTCATGGTCAGTAGTTGTTTCAGTTGTTGCTCTTCTAGTAGTTGTAGGATAGGAAGAAATATCAAATCTAAATGCTGGAATGAGTCAAAGTCCATGTCGAATCCTGTGTCAAATTTCATTGCCGCAATAGCGCCTGCTGGAATCGCCATGAATGCACCTGCAAGAGAAGTCGAAGATCAAGTGCAAGAGAACTGAAAGCGCGGGACGGAGGTCGAAGAAAACCTAAATATAGTGTTTTCCTGAATATGAACCGACAGACTCCGTTCCATGAGAAATGAATAGATCTTCAATCTGAGGTTGACGAATTAATTTGGACTTAAATGATTCGCTGATCTCAGTCTGAAGGGTTGAAGACATTTCGTCGACATTCGTTCGACGAAAGTTTTCCGAGGTAGGTTCATTGATCTTAGTTCGACGAATCTAACTCCACACAGATAGTTCATCGATCTCCGTTCGATGAATATCTCACAAACTTCTCCAAGTTCGTCGATCTTCGTTCGACGATCTTTGAGAAATTCGTCGAGTGCAGACAGAAATTAAACTAATTCTTCTCCATTTATCATTCCAAGCTGATTTATGAAGAACAAATGATTTCTTTCATCCAGAGGTTTGGTGAAGATATCAGCTCTTTGTAAGTCAGTGTAGATATAGACAAGATTAATTTTATTTTTGTCTACACACTCTCTAATGAAATGATGCCTAATGTCTATATACTTAGTTCTGCTGTGGTGAACTGGATTTTGTGTTATGGCTATAGCACTTGTGTTATCACATAGTAATGTTGAATTATTTAAGTAGAAACCATAGTCTAGTAGTTGGTTTTGAATCCACAACATTTGGGAGCAGCAACTACCTACTGCAATATATTCTACTTCAGCAGTTGATGTAGACACAGATGACTACTTCTTGCAAAACCAAGACACTAATCTTATACCAAGGAACTGACAAGTTCCTGATGTACTTTTTTGTCCACTCTGCATCCAGTAAAGTCAGTATATGAGTATCCAGTTAACTCAAACTCTGACTCAGTAGGATACCAGAGACCTAGACTAGGGCAACCCTTTATATATCTCAAAATTCTTTTTTGAAAAACTAAATGAGATTCTTTAGGGTTCACTTGGAACCTAGCACAAAGACATATAGCAAACATAATATCAGGTCTGCTTGCTGTAAGGTATAGTAGGGACCCAACAATGCCCCTATATAGTTTCTGATCCACAGGTTTCCCATGTGCATCAGAGTCTATCACAGCATTAGTAGGCATGGGTGTTTTATTTGATGAGGCATCAGCCATCCTAAACTTCTTTATCAGCTCTTTGGCATATTTAGCCTGGGAAATGAAGATACCATCAGGGAGCTGCTTCACTTAGAGGCCAAGGAAGTAGGACAGCTCACCCATGCTACTCATCTCAAATTTTGAATGGATTAGATCAGAAAATCTCTTGCATAATTTGGGATCAGTAGAGCCAAATATTATATTATCTACATATATTTGTACTAATAGTATTTTATCATGATGCAATTTGGTAAACAAAGTCCTATCAACTATGCCTCTTGAAAAACCATGCTCTAATAGAAAGCTGGTTAAGGTCTCATACCAAGCTCTTGGAGCTTGCTTTAAACCATAGAGAGCCTTGTGCAACTTAAACACAAAAGAGGGATGAGTTGGAGAAATAAAACCCGGAGGTTGTTCAACATAAACCTCTTCTTTAAGTTCCCCATTCAAGAAGACACTCTTCACATCCATTTGATAGACTTTGAACTTTTTGAATGAAGCATAGGCCAGAAATATCCTTATTGCTTCTAGCCTGGCAACTGGAGCAAAGGTTTGATCATAGTCAATCCCTTACTCTTGTCTATACCCTTGAGCAACAAGCCTAGCCTTGTTCCTCACAATCACACCTTGTGCATCAAGCTTATTTCTGAATACCCATTTGGTTCCAATGACTGGGTAGTATTTTGGTCTTGGAACCAAATCCCAAACCCTGCATCTCTCAAACTGATTGAGCTCTTCTTGCATTGCAATGATCCAGTGGGGATCTTACTCTGCATCAGATATGGACTGAGGCTCAATTTGAGAGAGGAAACAGGAATGCATCAAGTCCTAGTTAAGTTGATGCCTTGTTTGTACACCTACTGTTATGTCTCCAATCACTTGGAATCTGGATGATCCCTCAGTGTGACAAGATCAGTGGGTGGAGTTGGTTCAGCAACAACATTTTGGAAGAATTCCTCTTATGGAATTACTTATGCTATTGTGGAGGGTTCAACTGCATCCAGATTTTCTTCATCACTTTCTTCATTGGCTTGTTGAGGAGACTGGGATGTAAATTTCAATTCATCCAGTTTCTCACACAAGTTGTTTTCCTGCAGGAGGTTTCTGGTAGAAATTTCTTTCTCCTTGTAAAACATGTTAGTCTCATTAAATGTGACATGCATCGATTCTTCTATTTTCAATGTGGATTTATTAAAAACCCTATAAGCTTTGTTGATTTGGGAATATCCTAGAAAAATTCCCACTGCAGCCTTTGCTTCAAACTTTCTAATGTGCTTTTTGTCATTATTATGAATATAGCATACACAACCAAAAACTTTAAAATAGTTAATTATTGGTTTCTTCCCTTTGAGCAATTCATAGGGGGTCTTATGTTTTAGTTTGTGTATCAAGCTTCTGTTCAGGACATAGTTTGCTGTGCTCACTGCCTCTGCCCAGTAGGATAGGGGCATGTAAGCATCTGCAAGTAATGTGCCTGCAGCTTCAATGAGTGTTCTATTTTTCCTTTCAGCTATCCCATTTTGTTGAGGAGTTCTAGAAGCTGAGAAGCAGTGTCTTATACCTTCTTTCCTACAGAACTCTAGCATAAGAAGAGACTCAAACTCAGTTCCATGATCACTTCTGATCAATGGAACTTGAGTAGAATACTCAATCTGTATATTCTTGAGAAAATCTGTAATAACTTGAAAAGTATCTGACTTTGCTCTCAAAAAGAAAACCCAAGTGAATCTGGAGAAGTCATCTACAACTACTAAGGTATAAGACTTCCCTCCTAGGCTTTGTACAACAATAGGTCCAAAAAGGTCCATATGTAGTAAGTACAAAATCCTATGTGAATCACTCTTATTAATGGATTTAAAGCTAGATTTAGTTTGCTTGCCTAGTTGACAAGCCCTGCAGAGGCCTTCCTTCTTGTAGGGCCAGAAGGTAAACCTCTCACAAGGTTGTCCTTAGATAGCCTAGCAATGTTTTTCAGATTTACATGTCCTAGTCTCTTATGCCATAAGTCATTTTGACTACTAACTAAGTTAAGCAGACAGATATCTGAAGGAATAGACTGGAAATTAACTAAATATATGTTTCCTTGTCTACTGCAAATTAAAACTGGTTTGTTTTCTCTTAAGGTAATAGTACAGGATTCAGAGTTGAATGATACCTGATAACCTTCATCATAGAGTTGGCTTATGGAGATGAGATTTTGCTTCAGTACATTCACACATGTAACTTTCTTGAAGGTTACAGCTCCAATCTTGATTTTGCCATAGCCCTCTGTTTGGCCATAATTTGAATCACCAAAGATGACCTTTGGTCCCAGCTTGGACTTATAGTCAATTAAGTTGTCCTTGCTGCCTGTCATGTGCTTGGAGCAACCACTATCCAGATACCAGTGTTTATTATATGCTGGATAGGTCTTCATCTGCAAGTATAACACTTAGTTGTTCTTGACCCAGGTGACATTGGGTCCTTGTTGATTTACATAGGAATAACTGGAAATATATGAGCATTCAGGTTGATCTTTATAGCCTTTGGGATGATATCTTCTGGGTGGTATTATCCATGTGCTAAAGGGATTGAAGTTGCTCTTATAATTTGGATTTCTGTTGTTAAAATCTTAGATCGATGATTTCTGGTTGGATCGTCGAACTGAGATTGACGATGTTGGATGAGATCGTCGATTTCTACTTGAAGAATGAGAGTATTCATTCTTGGAGTACCAAAATCATCGATCTCTGTTTGACGAACCATACCGATGTCGTCGATCACAGATCGAAGAATGATTATTACTCAAGTTTGCGTTCAGAGATCGTCGTTCTGAGTTCGATGATCTGTTCATATATCATCGATCTGCGTTCGACGATAATTGCTGAACATTGTTATTTTTAATTTCAATCAGTTCAAGAACTTTATTAACCCTATTAACCTGTTTAGTATTTTTCTTTCCTTTGTCAGATATAAACTTTACTGGTTTAGAAAGATTATTTTTCTGAATTATAGGTGGATTACTAGGGGAGGCACCTAATCCTACTTTACTATTGTTGATCCTAGCATTTACAGTACTAGTGATATCTAATAATTATAAACTTCTCCCATTTAAAGATTCTTCTAATATCTTGGCCTTGCTAAGTTCAGATTTCAAAAAGGATATTTCTTGATTAGCAGAAATAAGTTCATTTGTTAAGTTAACATTCTCTGCAGTAGTTTTATCTAGGTCATTTAATTTTCCTCTAAGAAGTTTGATTTCCTTCTTAGAGCTGATTAAGTCTAAACACAAATTTTTAAATTCAAGTTTAAATTCCTCTGATTCAAAATTATAAGAGGCTATTACCTGATCCTCGGCTGATAAGAGCTCTTCATCTTCAGACTCATTAGCATCTGATCTGCTACTGCCTGCCTCAATAGCCATGAGGCAAACTTCTTTGGCCTTCTGCTCTTCTTCATCCTCACTGGAGCTGGAGGAGGTTGACTCTTCTTCAGTGTCACTCCATGACTCAGCAACAAAGCCCTTGTCCTTCCTCTTGTGCTTGCTTGAGGAAGGCTTGCTGTAGTGACCCTTCCTTGAGTCACCCTCCTTTCTTCTATCCTTCTTCTGAACTTCTGGGCACTCAGAGATGAAATGCCCAGGTTTCCTGTAGACAAAACATACTACTTCTTTAGATGGTGTTTTGTCATACCTTGGCTTGTCTTCATATTTGGATGGTTTCCTTCTGAAATCTTTTCTAGCCTTCTTAAAGAATCTCTTGGAAAAGAGACTCATCAATTCTTCATTCACAGGAATGAATTCAGAGTCTCCTGCAGCTTTGAAAGCTATGTTGTGCTCTTTCCTAGTTGGTGTAGGAGTCTTGACTTCAGCTACTGCTTCCCTTGATTTTATCAGCTGCTCATAGGACTTTAGCTTTCCTAGTAGATCTTCAGTTGAGATCTCTGTTGTGCTTCTGGCTTCTCTGATGGGCCAGATTATTGAGTCCTATGTGCTGGGGAAGCACATGATAATCTTGTCATTCACTTCAGTCAAAGTGATTTCCTTGTCTAGAGTCCTCAGCTCACTAATAATGGAGCTGAGTCTGTTGTACATCACTTCCACTGTTTCAGCTTCATCTTTTTTGAAGTTTTCATATTGAGTGATGAGGTTGGATCTTCTATCCTTCCTCTCATCTGTTGATCCAGCCACCATCTGGTTCAGGGAGTCCCAAATGGCCTTGGCTGATAAGCACTCAGGAACCTTTTGAAATATCTCATCTGACATTGTTTCAGCCAATATGTTCATGGCTCTGGCATCAGCTATCTTTGTCTTTTTTTGTGCATCTGTCCATCCTGGGGGTGGAACTGCACTCATGTCTGTTGAAGTTGATGGGTTTGAGGCCACTGGAGCTTGTGGTCCTGTTAAAATGGAATTAAATATATCCTCATCAATAGAATTCATGTAGAGTCTGATTCTTGCCTTCTAGAGTGTGAACTTGGACAAGTTACATACTGGAGGTCTGGTGCTTGCATATTCTTTGTTCTGTTCCATGTTGTATATATCTAGAAGATGTATAGGGAACAGATCTAACTTAGGATCTTTGGTTCAAGGGTTAGCTTGTACAACCAAAAGAACCCCCTCTGATACCAATTGGAAGTTAGGGTTAGATCTGATATACTCTAGGGGGGGTGAATAGAGTATGTCTGTGTGTTTATAAAATTTTCTTATATAACAATAAACTATCTTTATCCTTAACAACTAAATTTAACTATCACAGATTAAAGTAAAACAAAGGTCACAGACTATCTAACTAACACAGCCACAGCAAGAACAAAAGAGAAAGAGCAACCAGACAACACAACAGATTTATAGTGGTTCCCCAAACTGGGTACATCCACTCTTCTACCACCCTTGGTAGGAATCCACTGCAGGTTTTAATCAGGTGACTGTCACCAATGAGCTTTTGATCAGGCGCTCAAAAACCAAACCTCAAGTCTTTTGGAAGGAGACTTGCAACCAGAATAATTTTGAAGGGAATTAAAACCCTGTACAGAGGTGGGAATGAGAGAGTGATGTAAGTCTTCTTTTCTCAAATCAAAATGAGAAGACTGTGTGGATTCTTAGTTATTGTCAAAGCTCCCCCTGAGATCTTGTATGGTTCAGGAGTGGAAGCTTTGTTCAAGGGTGTAGGCCTTCAGCTTTTGATGATTTCTCTGCAGCAGACTTTTAGAATGATAAGTGTGTTTTTCTCTTTGAAGCCTTGGAGAAGATTGAGGACAGATGAAGAAGATGAAGATTTTCTTTGTATCTGTATTCTATTGATGTCGTGTGTCTATCGTGTATCTAGCGGAATAACACCTCTTCTTTTGTCGACGACCATTTAAAAATTTTGAATTACTCCTGTAATCAATGATGTTAACGTTGAGGATTATACGACATTGTTTACTTTCCCAAACTGTTTCATTGGAAATATGGCAGGCAATAATCCTGATGAAGACCGTAATTAATGCTCAGTCTAACGGTAATATTCAGAGGATGTTTGAGCATTAATTACACAAGAATTACTGCACTAAAATCGAAGCAGAAGGAAGGAAATAACTTAGTATGGAATCGTCGACCTGAAGACAGAATTCATCGAGCTGAGTTCATAGTTCGTCGAGCTAAGTATTGCTGTTCGTCGAGCTGAGTTACAAGATCGTCGAACTCTGAATAGCTGACTGCTGCTAGACGAAATCTTCTTGATCTGTGCTCTATGTTCGTCGAGCTAAGTATTGTTGTTCGTCGAGCTGAGAATAACTTTCGTCGACCTTAAATCTTCTTAGGCTTTGAGTGAAGTATGTCGCTGAGTCCATTTTGGCGTTGAGTGTTCTTTGTCTCTGAGTCTGCCTTGGCTTTGAGTGAATTATGGCGTTGAGTGTTCTTTGTCTCTGAGTCTGCCTTGGCTCTGAGTGAATTATGGCATTGAGTGTTCTTTGTCTCTGAGTCTGCCTTGCCTTTGAGTGAATTATGGCGTTGAGTGTTGAAGAGTTAGTCGATCTGAGAATGAAGTTCGTCGAGCTCAGTTCAGAGAAGTTTATCTCTGAGATAGTTGAGCTGAGTACGACTATCATTGACCTGAGATCGACGAACGTAGATCTCTTTCTCTAAATCTTGATTTCTCTAAGTCTTGAGTCTTTGGCAGTGATGGAGGCTGGTCCTTTGTACTGTTGGCTCTAAGGACTTGCCCTAGACTCTAAGACACACCTATGACCCTGATCTATACATATTGGGTCATATCCTAACTCAGTGAACCTAACCCAAATTCAACTAGAGGTTCCAACAGAGGCTGATATGGAGGCGGCACACCCAGAGTTTTCTCGGAGGTTGGCCCGATGGGCAACAGAGGAGGAGAGGACAAGGGGTGACCGAGTTCAGGAGGAGAGGAGGGCTGAGCCCCGACAGAGGGAACAGCCGTAGCAGCAGCAGCCTAGGTGGGGGCGTCAGGGGCCGACTAATCGGCTAGGGTGGAGGCCGGAGTGAGGACTAAGGGCCACGGAGGGGTTATCTTGGAGGGGATAATCTCCAAGGTGGCCACGGTCAGTTTCATCCCCAAGACGGGAGACAGGGTCAGAGGCCCCCTCTCCCCGATCAGGAGAAGGCTATTGCAATTGCCCTGGGGGAGGAGGAGAGGATTACCAAGGAGTAGGGAGGTCAGGGTAGACCTACCATATTGCGACTTCCATCAGGAAGAGGGGCACACCACAGCCACGTGCCCGGAGTTCTTCACGATGCGGGGAAACAGGGAGCAGCTGCAGGACCAACAGGGTGTGCGGATTGAGGAGGTCCGACCTCAGGCGGAGGAGGACAGATGCGAAGACTGGGCCGATGTCAGAACCCGGGGAGGGATCAGAGTGATCCACGGGGGGTAGGGGTCGAGGCTTCCCGCAAGGAGATCCTCCAAGCCATATATCGAAGGAGCCTCAGCTCAACATCCCAGACCCCGCCCCCAGACGAGAGGATCACCTTTTCAAGGGAGTACATACCGAGCCATGAGGACCCTTTCTGCGATGCACTGTTCATTTAGACAGCCATCGAGAATTTCACCGTCGCCCGGATCCTCTTTGATAATGGGAGATCCGTCAACGTCATCTTCAAAAAGCCGTTCGACGCGATTAAGGTGGAGGGCAAGAGGGTGCTGGCCTCAGATGGACCTCTCTTTGGGTTTTCCGAGGAAAGGAAGGAAGTGGAAGGATTAGTGGGACTCCATGTCAACTTGGGGGGCAGTCCAGGAGCTGCAGGTTCGTCATCGTGGATTCCCCCAGCAGCTACAACGCCATCTTTGGGTGACCCCTCATCAGCGCCTTTCGCTGCGTCCCCTCGTCCTTCCACCAATGTCTCAAGTTCAACGCGGAGGGGGTCCAGGTCCGAGTCCGTGGAGATCCCAGGGCAGCAAGGGAGTGCTATGTGATGGCCGTGAACTCTATCTCATGGCAGGAGGGAGCCGAGGAGATGGATAGGAGGATGGAGGAGTTGGTCGGATAGGAGTCCGAAGAAGATGTGGAGGTGGAGGCAGCAGAGGGGGAGGCCCACATCCGGGCAACAAAGGCGGAGGAGGTTCTGAAGGAGCCGGCCGAGGTGATGTCCATGGATGGAGTGGAGGTTCCTGCCCCTGAAGAGTGGGACGCCGCTGAGTGGGAGGAGTAGTCCAGACTGGAGGCTGCGGTAGGGCTGAGCATAATATTCGAAACTCGAAAATCGCTCGAAAATCGTTCGAAAATTGAGCCGAATCGGAATCGGTTAAAATTGATTCGACTCAATTTGAGTCGATTCAATTTGACTCGAATCTGATTTCGAGTCGATTTCGAGCCAGTCCTGAATCGCTCGAAATATGATTCGAATCAACTCGAATTAATTTAAAAAATTATGTATTTACTAATATATTCTTATTTTAAGATTAAAAATAACAAAATTTAAACATAAATAAAAAGAATGAAGCCTTTAAGTGTTTCATTTGCTAAATTTATACGTTGCCCAATTTTATTTTGCCCAAACTATGAATAAACCGAAAAAATGCTAAATTTCGAGCCGACTTGATTCGATTTCGAGCCGACTCGATTCGATTTTGAGCTGACTCAATTCGATTTCGAGCCGGCTCGATTCGATTTCGAGCCGACTCGGAATCGAGCCATTTCGAGTCGAGTCGACTCGACTCGAAATCAATTTCGATTTCGAGTCGATTTCGAGCCGAGTTCGAGTCGAAAATTTCGATTTCGAGCCGAGCCAAAATCGCTCGAACTCGACTCGATATCAGCCCTAGGCTGCGGAGGAGGTAGTGGATATGGAAGTTCTCACCCAGGGAGGCAGGGTAGAGAAGGTCTGCATCAACGGGGGGCTTACCTCGGAGGACCAGGGAAGGATGCTGGAGTGCATTCAGAGGAATGTGGACGTCTTCGCCTGGAGTGCAGCCGAGATGCCCGGGATCGACGCGGACGTCGCCTGTCACCGTCTCAACATGGACTCGGAGGCTCTTCCCGTCCAACAGAGGAACAAGTCCACCGCGGACCAACTAGCTGAGCCAATCAGGGCAGAGGTCACCAAGCTCCTCAAGGTCGGCTTTGTATCCAAAATTCAATACCCAGGCTGGGTCTCCAATGTAGTTATGGTTAAAAAAGGGGACGGCCGGTGGAGTATGTGTGTAGATTTCTCTTTGCTTAATAAATCGTGCCCCAAACATTGTTACCCCTTGCCTCAGATTGACGCGCTGGTAGACTCAGCCATCGATTTCCTTGTAATGAGTTTTTTAGATGCATTTTCAAGTTATCACCAAATCAGGATGCACCTCCCCCCTCCGATATAAAAGATGTCTCCTTCACCACGGGAAATGGATGTTACTTCTATAAAATGATGCCTTTTGGGCTGAAGAACGCAGGTACAACATACCAAAAAATGATGGACTGCGTCTTCCAAGAGCAGAAGGGGCGGAACCTGGAGGTATACGTCGATGATCTAATGATCAAGAGCCGAGAGGTCGACTCCCACCTCCGGGATCTGGAGGAAACCTTCGGCACCCTGCAGGAATACAAAATGAGGCTAAACCCGTTGAAGTGTGTCTTCGGGGCCAGCAAAGGGAAGTTCTTGGGCCACCTCACTCCCGCGGGGCTAGAGCCAAACCTGGACAAGGTCAAGGAGATCATGGAGCTGGGGTCGCCCCGGAATGCCATGGAAGTCCAGCGACTGATAGGAAGGTTGGCCGAACTCAGTAGGTTCCTCTCCCGGGCAGGGTAAAAGTGTTCCCCCTTCTTCAAGGAGTTGAGGGGAGGCAAAAAATTTGAATGGACTAAGGAATGCGAGGAGGCATTCCAGGCCTTGAAGAGGCAGCTCACTCAGGCCCCACTCCTCCAAGGGCCAAAAGAGGGGGAGGACATGTCCCTGTATCTAGGGTTTGGGATCGAGGCCCTGAGTTCCATGTTGGTCAGAGAAGAGGGTAAGAGACAACTACCCATTTACTACGTCAGCAAGGTCCTGAGGAAAGCAGAACTCTGTTATCCCATCTTAGAGAAGCTTGCCTTTGCTCTGGTCATCTCAGCCCGGAGGCTCCGACCCTATTTCCAGGCACACTCTATCCGGGTGGTGACTGATCACCCCCTCTGCAACATCTCTGAAGGGGGGGGGGGGGGTGGAGCATTCGGGGAGGTTGGCCAAGTGGTCGGTGGAACTGAGCGAATTTGACATCTCCATCGTCCCTCGTCTCTCGATCAAGGCGCAGGCGATGGCCGACTTTCTGGCTGACTATGTGGTTGAGATCGCGGAGGAAGAACTTACTCGCCCCGTTCCTTGGAAGGTCATGGTGGACGGTGCTTCGGGGAGACATTCCCTGGGGGTTGGGGTAATCTTGGAAAACCCACAGGGAATGAGGATCGAACAGACAGTGGTAGTGCATTTTTCACATCACCAATAATCAGGCCGAGTATGAAGCTGTGAATGCGGGCCTGTGCCTGGACAAGGAATTGGAGGTGCACGATGTGGAGGTCCTCACTTACTCCATGATGGTGGCTTCCCAGATCAACGGGGAGTTTGAAGTAAGGGGGACCACCTTGTAGATGTACTTAACCAAAGTCAAGGGGATCATTGGAGTGTTCCAGACCTTCTCCATCCGGCATGTCCCCCAGGAAGAAAACGAGCAGGTGGATCAATTAGCCAAGCACGGCCCCTGGGTGGGTGGGGGGGGGGGGGTACTATCACCGACCTGTTCCGCCCATCCATTGAAGAAGGAGAACTAATGGAGATGGATAAGCATCCCACGTGGATGGATCCCTTTATCACTTTTTTGTCCACGGGGAGGTACCCGGAGGGGATGAACAGAAAGAAACTCAAACACAAGTCAGCATACTACCTCATGTGCGGTGGGAAGTATATCGAAAGACTCTCTCCGAGCTCTTGGCTCGTTGCGTGGCCGAGAGAGAGGTACCAAGTATTTTGGAGGAGGTTCATTCCGGAGAGTGCGGTAGTCTCTCAGGAGGTCAAACCCTGGAAGAAAGGATTGTCAGGCAGGGATACTTTTGGCCTTCCCTGGGCCATGATGCTGTCGAGTTCGCAAAGAAATGGCACAAATGCAAGATGTTCGCCCCCTTCCAACTACAGCCAGCTCAGCGGATCAGGAGCATCACAGTTCCCTGGCCCTTCGTAATATGGGGGATGGATCTGGTAGGACCTTTTCCTCAGGCCAGCGGGCATAGAAGGTTCTTGTTGGTAATGATCGATTATTTTTATAAGTGGTTAGAGGTGAACGCCCTGGCTAAAGTGACCTCCTAGGTGATCAGGAATTTTATTTGGGAGGAGATCATATGTAGGCATGGGATACCCCATGCCATAATCACGGACAACGGGCCCCAGATCGCTAGCACCGAGTTCATCAGTTTTTACGGGCAGCTCGGGATCGACCTCAGGTTTGCTTCAGTTCACCACCCCAGAAGCAACGGGCAGGTGGAGGTAGCGAACAAGATCATCGTCAACTTACTGAAAAAGAAGGTGGAAAACTAGAAGGGGAGCTGGGTTGAGAAACTCCCTTCAGTCCTCTAGGCCTTGCGAACTACACCAAACATGGCCATGGGCGAGACTCCCTTTAAGCTTTCCTATGGTTGTGAGGTCGTGCTTCCGGTAGAGTTTGAGGTCCGAACACCTCGAATAGCAGAAGCCCAAGAAGGACGGGAAGAGTGGAGAGCCGAGAATGAGGAGGAGCTGCGACTCTCCCTAGACATGATGGAGGAGCTGCGCGACCTATCCGCCATCCGACAGGAGGAGGTAAAACAAAGAATGGCTAAGTATTTTGACAAGCATGTCAGGATCAGACAGTTCACAGGAGGGGACCTGGTCTTGAAAAAAGTGGATGCGGCAGGAAGGGCAACCATTGTCGAAAAACTTAACCCCAACTGGGAAGGGCCCTATATTGTATAGAAAGCACTAAGGTCGGGAGGACACCGCCTCCAGAATATGGAGGGAGAGACCCTGAGCCATACTTGAAGTGGCAACGACCTGAAACGCTTCTATCCATGAATCTTGTATGCGCTTACTCTTTATGAATATAAATTGTGCAATCCTTTCAATCTTTTGCTTGGCAATTACCTTATTAGCAGGTGAGGTTCAGACGTTCACCGTCAATGAAAATGTTCTAAGTGTTCTCGCTCTGGGATTAGGTCTCGATGCTCTCGCTGTCAGGGTTCTACCTAGCTGGCAAGGCTGGGGTCTCGATGGACGTCGTTATGACCCTGGGGCTGAGCTCGGAGGATGTTCAACACCCACCGTCAGGCTCTCACCTAGCTGATTGGCCCGGTGGTAGCACCTGGGAGTGGAAAATGTTCTAAGTGTTCTCGCTCTAGGGTTAGGTCTCGATGCTCCCGCTGTCAGGCTTCCACCTAGCAGGCAGGGCTGAGGTCTCGATAGACGTCGTTATGACCCTGGGGCTGAGCTCGGAGGATGTTCAACACCCGTCATCAGGCTCCCACCTAGCTTATTGGCCCGGTGGTAGAACCCTAGAGTGGTAAATGTTCTAAGTATTCTCGCTCTGGCATTAGGTCTCGATGCTCCCGCTGTCAGGCTTCCACCTAGCTGGCAGGGCTGGGGTCTCGATGGACGTCGTTATGACCCTAGGGATGAGCTTGGAGGATGTTCAACACCCGCCGTCTGGCTCTCACCCAGCTGATTGGCCCGGTGGTAGCACCCGGGAGTGGTAAATGTTTTAAGTGTTCTCGCTCCGGGATTAGGTCTCGATGCTCTCGCTGTCAGGCTTCCACCTAGCTGGCAGGGATGAGGTCTCAATGGATGTCGTTATGACCCTGGGGCTGAGCCCGAAGGGTGTTCAATACTCGCTGTCAGGCTTTCACCTAGCTGATTGGCCCAGTGGTAGCACCCGGGAGTGGTAAAGGTTCTAAGTGTTCTCGCTCTGGGGTTAGGTCTCGATGCTCCCACTATCAGGCTTCCACCTAGCTGGAAGGGCTCGGGTCTTGATGGACGTCGTTATGAACCTGGGTCTGAGCCCAAAGGATGTTCAACACCCACCGCCAGGCTCTCACCAAGCTGATTGGCCCGGTGGTAGCACCCGGGAGTGGTAAATGCTCTAAGTGTTCTCGCTCTAGGGTTAGTTCTCGATGCTCCCGCTGTCAGGCTACCACCTAGCTGGCAGGGCTGGGGTCTCGATAGACATCGTTATGACCCTGGGGCTGAGCCCGGAGGATGTTCAACACCCGCCGTCATGCTCTCACCTAGCTAATTGGCTCGGTGGTAGCACCTAGGAGTGGTAAATGTTCTAAGTATTCTCGCTCTGGGGTTAGGTCTCGATGCTCCTGTTGTCAAGCTTCCACCTAGCTGACAGGGCTGGGGTCTCGATGGATGTCGTTATAACCCTGGGGATAAGCCCGGAGGATGTTTAACACCGGCCAATAGGCTTTCTCTTAGCTGATTGGCCCGGTGGTAGCACCCGGGAGTGGAAGCACCCGAGACCCCGAAGGTAAAAGGAGGGATACGGCTCACAGGTGGGTGGAGTGCTCGCAAGAGAGTTTTGTGATCGCAGGCGAATCAAGCGCTCGTAGGCAAGCCAAGTACTCGCAGGCGAGTCGAGCGCCCGCGAGCGAGTCAAGCGCCCACGGACCTAACGACTGCTGGCATGCAAGGTCTAGTGAAAACACACGTCCTAACTCAGCATTCTAATGACGGGGATGAACTCGGCAAGGTCACCCAAGGAGAAAAGCTTACAGACGAATGCATCACAGTAAACAAGTCCAAAGAAAAAGAAGATAAAATTTTTTTTGCAAGTGTTGTTCTTCATTCTATAATATCTGTTACAAAACAAGAACTCGCCTTGGCGAGGTTACAAAAAAGGGGGGGATTACAAAGTATGCTGTCAGCTCTCGCCTTCCTCCCCCGACGTGCGGCCTTCCTTGCCCTCATGCCTCTAGCCCTTGTCCATCTCCCCGAAAAGCAAGGCGAAGCTATCTTCCTTCTAGCAAGGCGGGCTCGGCGGGAACAGGCCTGGCATGAGGTCGCGAACCGCGACTTCCTCGCAGCCTTCTGCCAGTATCCCCATGACCCTCATGACGTCCAGGAGGCACTCAGCGGACTCGATCAAATTGACTCGCAGCCGCTCCGTGACCTCCTTTTCGCCGAAGTCCCGTGGCCTCTGATAGGGGTAGGGGAGCACACCGCCACCCTCAGGAAGGAGAAGTTCTGCCTACCGAAGGAGCTCTCCATGGAGCCCTCGGTTCTGCTCCTTTAGCCGCCCCACCTCGGCCTCCATCTGGGTAGCGCGAGCTTCCTGTTCGGCAGCGCGAGCCTCTAGCTCATCGAAGCGAGCTTCTTGCTCAGCAAGGCGAGCCCGCAGCTGGGCGACCTCTTCCTCCAACAAGGTGGCGTGGGTATGCAACTTGCACGCGACCTCAACTTCCTGTAAATTGAAAACTGAATACCGCCGAAAAAAGTACAAGTGAAAACGGGAGGAGGCGTCCGACACTTACCAGCCCGCCTGTATTTCTTGCGAGTAGATCCTCGGCGATGCCGCACCGCCTCTCCGCGTCGGCGGCTTTGTCCTTCGCCATTTCGCGCTCCTGCTCGGCCTCAAACATGAGCCGGCTGAGGTTAAAGCCGTAGCGCACCATCATGTGGTGCAACTCGAAGGATCGCAGGTGGGCACGCAGACCCTCATGACCCAGCTGGCGAGGGGTCATGTTCTTATAGGCCTCGGCACCATCACAACCATAAAGGCAGAAGCCGAGCGCATAGGCGTGGCCGGTGGGAGGTTGGCGAACAAGAAAGGTGGTGAGTGGAAATGGAGATCCGGTGGGTCAGCCCATCCCACTTAACCATCGACTCGCCAGCCGAGTCCTTGCACTTCTCCCCCATGACGAAAAGGGGGTGTTTCTTGGGCAGGCCCAACTCACGAGGCACAACCCCCTCAGCGACCTCGGGGGCGGGAGGCCCGCGCCCCTTTGATCCTTCCCCGATGTTTCTTTTAGCGGGCTCTCGGACGAGGTGTCGGGAGAGGCCGCAGGCCAGTCCATGTATTTGGGAGACTGCCTCTCCCACTTGGAGACGACCCGGGCCTTCTTTTTCTCGTGAGCTGGGGGCCGATGAGGCGAGCCCGGCCCCTCGGTGACCAACCGTCTATTGCTGGAGGAGGGCTGGGACGTCACCTGATCGTCTCGGTAAGCCAGCGCGGCCGCCCGAGCGAGTTGGAGCGGGTCAGAGTAAAGCCCCGAGTCCGCAAAAGGCGGGTTCTCAGGAATGAGCTGCTCCCCTGTAAGAAAACTTAGTCAAATTTTGGTGACATTTCTGTCGAGCCCAGTGAAAACGAAGGGGAATCAAGGCATACCTTCACCAGGATGGACGGGCGGGAGAGAGTCGAGGCCTCGACGGAGGTAGGCGACCTAAAAATCCTTGTGGAGGAAGAATTTATGGAGCTCGGCATCATTACCAGGCACCGAGGGGGCGGTATACCTCCTCGACCTTCTGTTGGGGCGAGAAGGGGATGTTGCCGAGATCGCCGACGATCTTGGACATCCAGTTATGGTGCTTGTTCGCGACCTCGTGAAATTTTATGGAAGAGCCGTCGAGGAAGGAGACCCCGTCGGGAGTTGCTTTGTAAGAGAACAACTTCCGGAAAACCATCAGGTTGAACCCTATCTGCTCCCGACGGAGGTAGCAAGCAAACGCAACCATCATAGTGATGACGTTCGGATTCAGCTGCGCGGGTACCGCATCGTAGTACTTCAGTATCTAGCGGATTTCCGGCCAGAGAGGCAGACGCAGCCCCACCTCGAAATGCGAGATGGGGAAGGCGAGTTTGTCCGGGTAGAAGGAGTTGATGGCTTCATGCTCAGCCGGGAGGCGAGCCGTGAAGCCAGCGGGAACGAAGTTGGCCACGCACTAAGCGAGCTCCTCCACGGTCGTGTTCCCCTCGAAGAAGCAGTGCTCGGCGAAGTGCCGAGCACACTTGGCCCGTTCGTCATAATCAGGGTTCCCCTTACCCATGCCTGCCGAAACTGACAGCGCAGGCACCATAGGTAGTGTAAGCTTAGGGAAAAAGTACGGAGGCAATAAAGGCGTGATAGGGGTTGGTGGGGAGGCCTATTTATAGAGGGAGAAATTTCAGACTGAACTGGCTGGCCAATCCAACTGGCCTACCCCTGCTCGCCGACCGCCGCGAACTAACCCTGCGCTATGACGAGACGGGACTGATGGGACGCTAATTGTTATATTTTAAAGTATTAACAATGATCGAAAAATTATCCAAATCATTATTACAGAAGGGACTCAAACAAAGCCCAAAGCAGGAATGAAAAACCCCTGACACGCGTGGACCAGGGGAGAATAGGGGCGAGTACCGGTAGGCCCATCAGGGTGCTGTCTCTAATTACCCCGGTCTCGCGACCCTATCGCCGTGGATCGTCGCGCGCGGATCTCGCGGAGCCTCCCCAGATTCCTATAAATGATCTGAAGGCTCTCGTCGATCTCATCCAGAAGCATGGAAGAAGACGCCTCCTCAAATGCCGGGCTGACTCCCGCCATGTCCTCAAGCCACGCGCACTCCCGCTGCAGCCTGTGGTTGTCTCTCCGCACCTCGTGGAACTTGCGCACCAGCTTCTTGAGAATCAACTGTTCTCGCCTCGACTGTTTAGGGCCCTCCAGCTCAGAATCCAGGAAGGCGTCCAGAGTGCGTTGAGAAGGGAGGGACGAGTATCGAATCTGGCCCGCAAACTCGTCGGCCTCAGAGTCCACGATGAGGTCTGTGCGAATAGTTGCAGTATTGAGTAAAATGGGCGAGTATCGCCGAAGCCGAACAGGATTTGGGGAAGTTGAAAACCTACCGTGCACACCCGGTTCCTCCAGGCCGACGCGAGGAGGAAGATTGCCTAAAATCTTGCCACGACCATGTCGGGGAGCCTCTGGAGAGAGGCGAGTAAAGCTGGGGGTGGGGATGATCTTAATACCTCCCCCCGCAGATGCAGAAGCAAGAGGCTGCTGTGAAGAAGGGCAAGTCGGCGACCTCGGCTTCTATGAGTCCAGCCCCGTGGTCCCGAAGCTGGGGAGCGAAGCCCGCAGGCGTGTGTTGTACTCCTGATTCTGCGGGCTGTCGAGAGGGTCCTTGGCCTGCGGTGCAGATATCTCACCGCTATGTCCTCGGCTGGTCTGGTCGGCAGAAAGGACAATGATATCTTTGCCCTTGGGTTCCGGAGTCAGCTGAGTGGAGGAACCGGCCCCATTATTCAGGGCTGTCTTGAATTCATTGTAGATGGGTTTGACGTCTTTCGGAAGGGGCTTCGCCTTTTTGGCTGAACTGAATTCAGCAAGGTTGCGAGGCGGGGCGCTGAGGTTGGTCATGCCCGTGTTGGAGTTAGAGATCGGGCGGTCTGTCGGTCTGGCTTGGCGGGTTATTGACCGGGCGGTCTGGCGGTTTGCCTTCAGCGGTTTAGTTGCTGTGTTGAGGTCTGAGGTCCAAGCGGTCTAGCGGTCTGTTACTGGCGACCAGGAGACCGGGCGGTCTAACGGTCTCACATGGCGGCTTGTCTCTCACTCTGGCAGTGGCCGAGCGGTTAGCCCATCTGTCTAACCGCGCGGCTTGTTCCGGTCTGTTGTTCTAACCGCCATGATTTTTTTTGTATAGTTTTAGTCCCACATCTCTTATTTGTATTCTCTCTTCTCTCCTCCATTCTATATAAGGGAGGCCATACCTTTGTAATAGATACCTTTTTCTGATAATAAAATTTCAGTTATACCCTTTCCGGCTTGTTTTTGTTCGCTTCTCACATGGTATCAGAGGGATCGATCCTTTCCTCCTGATTCTATGCTTCTCTCTGTCCGCGCGGCTTGCTTCTCCGGCTTGCGCCCTGTCCGCGCGGTCTCCTTGTCGTTGCCCTCTGTGTGCGCGACCTGTTGCCTTGTTCATTGCGATCTGTCGCCTTGTTCGCCGCGACCTATCGCCGTGTGCCTTGCCCTCTCTTGTGCTTCTGTTCGAGCGGACTGTCTGCTAGCCGCTCGACTTCTTCCCCTTTGCTTGTTACTGCGGCTTGGTCGTGGTATTTCTGGCCGCTGGTGTTTGACATCCTGACCGCTGCAGTTCCTCTTCTGCCTTTCCGCGCGGCTTGTTTTCTAACCGCGCGGCTTCCTGTTGGTTTGCTCTTATGGCTCTTTCTGATGCTTCAACTGCCACCACTCCTGCCGCCACCCCTGTAGCCAATCCGGCTCCGCCTCTACCTCCTACTCCTTCCGGGAACCTTGGCACCGTTTCCAAGCTTGTCGGCTCCAACTACCCGGATTGGAGCGTCTCTTTCACCTTTCTCCTTCGCTCGCAACGCAAACGCCACCATCTCGTTGATGACCCTCCTCCTACCACTTCACCTCTCTTTGATGACTGGGATGCGAGTGATGCTCTTGTGCGTACTTGGCTCGCTAACAGTCTATCCGATGAGTGCCTTCCCGTCATCCATCATGATGAGACGGTGAAGGCCGCTTGGCTTCATCTTGCTGCTTTGTATTCCAAAGGGGCTCAGACGTCCCGCATCTATACGTTGTATGCGGACCTCTTTGCCCGGCCTACCTTGTCTCCTGCTGCTGTCTACCAACAAGTTCAAGCTCTTGGGGCTGAGATTCTTCAGAATCGCCCCTTTTCTGCGGATCTGACTCAACAACATAAGCACTTCCAGGAGCTTCTGGTTGTGTGTTATCTGCTCCGTCTTCCTGACACTTATGACATGATCCGCCAACAAATTCTGGGTGAGGCGGAATCTCCTACTTTAGATGCCACCGCTGCTCGCATCGCCGCTGTCACCTCTCTCCTTCAGCGCCCGCTTCTGCCCGCTCCTCCTCCGGATAACTATGCTCATCAAACTCAGCGGAGTGGCTCTGGTAGCCGCAGTCATTAGTCTGGCGGACGTCCTTCTTCCCGCTATCTCTGCTCTCACTGCGGCCGCACCGGACACACTCTTGACCGCTGCTGGACAAAGTATCCCCATCTTCGCCCCTCGGGTGACTCTTCCGCCTCTTCTTCCAAGCCGTCTGCTTCCATGGTCACATCATCAGGTAGTGCCCATGTAGTCACTCAAGGTAAATGGCTTATCGACTCCGGTGCTACAATCATATGACGGGCAATCCTCAGTGCTTCTCTCTCCTCGAACAGCATAATCGGTTGCCCCCGGTCCTCATTACAGACGGTTCTCCCTCCCCGGTTCATGGGTCGGGAGTGGTTCATGTTACTCCGTCCCTTCGGCTAGAGGACACTCTCTATGTGCCCAAGTTTCCGTGCAATCTGTTGTCGGTTACTTCTTTGTGCAAGCAGCTTCAATGTTCTGTAACGTTTACTCCATCTTCTTGCTCTTTTCAGGATCCGAGCTCCCAGCGGACGATTGCTACTGGGACTGAGAGCGGCGGCCTCTACTTCCTCGACAACGTTTCCGCTTTGTCTGCCTTCTCTTCTTATTGTACGGATCTTCTCCAGTGGCATCTCCGTCTCGGTCATCCTCCACCACGGCTTCTACAGCAGCTTCTGCCCCACCTCCCTCCCTCCACTACTCCTCTCCACTGCGAAGCATGTCAACTTGGCAAGCATCATCGTTCCTCCTTCCCACCGAAGCAAGGTCGGGGCTCTACCCGTCCGTTTGATCTAGTCCACTCTGATATCTGGGGACCTGCTCCTACCCTTACTATTGGTCGGGGTAGTTCTTATTTTGTAACCTTTATTGATGATTTTTCTAGATGTACTTGGGTGTATCTCTTACGAGATCGCTCTGAACTTTTTAATGTATGGACCTCCTTTTATCATTTAATCAAAAATTAGTTTGGTGTTAGTGTTAAAACTTTTCGCTCTGATAATGCAAAAGAGTACTTAAGTCATGCTTTTACCTCTTTCTGTGTGCAACATGGCGTTATTCATCAGACAAGTTGTGTCTATACATCCCAACAAAATGGGGTGGCGGAACGCAAAAATCGTCATCTCCTCGATGTTGCTCGCACATTAATGACTCAAATGCATGTCCCTCGCTCATATTGGGGCTATGCTGTTCTTCTTGCCTGCTATCTCATCAATCGCATTCCCTCCTCCGTTCTCAAGGGCAAAACCCCTTTTTCCATCCTTTATCCAGGCAAGGAGCCCTTTCCTCTCCCTCTCCGAATCTTTGGGTGCACTGCTTTTGTGCATGTCCCGTCTGCAACCCGTGATAAGCTCTCCCCTCGCTCCACCAAATGTGTCTTTCTGGGGTACTCGGCCACTCAGAAAGGCTACTGCTGCTTTGATCCTGTTCTTCGTAAGCAGTTCGTCTCCGCTGACGTTACCTTCTTCGAGAATGCCTCCTACTTCTCGGATGCCTCCTCTTCTCTTCCCCCCACCTCTGATTCTCCTGTTATTCCGTTCGTTCCCTCGTTTCCTACTGCGATATCTGCTCCTCCTCCGTCTCCACCCACTCCTCTCCCTCCGCCTCTCTCTCCGCCGCCATCTCCCTCATCTCCACTGCCGTCGCTCTCTCCTCCCGGGCCAGCTCTCTCTGCCACGGATGCTCTGGATGCCGAGGAGCCCGCCGACCTGGATCTTCTTGTAGCTCTTCGCAAAGGGGTGCGGACGTGTACCCTACACCCCCTTGCTGCTGTTGTTTCATATGATCGTCTTACTCCTTCTCGCAGGGCCTTTGCACTGGCTATCTCTACTACTACCACACCTCGTTCCTACCAGGAGGCCCTTGACATTCCTCACTGGAAGCTGGCCATGGATGAGGAAATGGCGACCCTCACAGAGCGGGGTACCTGGACTCTTGTCCCTCCTCCCCTTAATACAGATGTTGTTGACTGTCGCTGGGTCTTTGTAGTCAAGTTTGTCCCAGATGGTACTGTGAACCGTTACAAAGCTCGCCTGGTGGCTAAGGGCTTTACTCAAACATATGGGGTTGATTACTTTGACACCTTCTCTCCCGTGGCTCGTCTCAGCACTATACGGGTCCTTCTCTCTGTGGCGGTCAACAAAGACTGGCCACTTTCCCAGCTGGATATCAAGAATGCCTTCCTTTATGGTGATCTTCAGGAGGCCGTCTACATGGAGCAACCTCCAGGGTATGTTGCTCAGGGGGAGACACGAGTATGCCGGCTACAGAAGGCAATCTATGGCCTCAAGCAGAGCCCTCGAGCGTGGTTTGATAAGTTCAGCGGCATCGTGGCGGCCGTTGGTTTTGCTCGCAGTGCTGCTGATCACTCTCTATTTATTCGCAAAACCTCTTCGGGACTGGTGGTTCTTGCAGTATATGTGGATGATATTCTTCTCACTGGTGATGACCAGGAAGGGGTAGCCTTGACAAAGCGGCATCTTCGCCAACATCTAGTCACGAAAGATATGGGTTCTCCGAAGTACTTTTTGGGGATCGAAATCTCTCGGAAGCCCAACTCTTTAGTCCTCTCTCAGCGTAAGTATGCTCTTGATAATTTAAAGGAAGCAGGATTAACTGGGGCCAAACCTGCCCGATGTCCCATGGCTGTTGGAGAAGACAAAACCTGGATAGATGGTTCGCCTCTTCTTTCAGATGCTTCGCGGTACAGGCGTCTAGTTGGTAAGCTCATATACCTCACCGTGACTAGGCCCGACATTTCCTATGCTGTAGGCAAGGTGAGTCAATTCATGCAAGCTCCCAGGGAGTGCCATCTGCAGTCCGCCTTGCGGATCTTGGAGTACGTCAAAGCAGCCCCTGGGAAAGGATTGCTCTTTCAGAAGAATGATCATCTGAGGGTTGAAGCTTACTCAGATGCGAGTTACGCTGATGACAAAGGGGACCGCAAGTCTACCTCCGGTTTCTGTACCTTTGTTGGGGGCAATCTGGTAAGCTGGAAGAGCAAGAAGCAATCTGTTGTCTCCAAGTCCAGTGCTGAAGCTGAGTATCGGAGTATGGCATCGACCACTTGCGAGCTAAAGTGGCTACGGGCTCTCATGTTGGATTTAGGAGAGGTCTACAACCATCCTCTACCTATGTTCTGTGACAACAAGGCTGCTATATACATCTCCAAAAATCCAGTCTTCCATGAGAGAACCAAGCACATTGAGGTCGACTGTCATTTCATTCGTGAAGAGATTCTGAAGGAACAGATTTGCACTCCCTTCGTCACTTCTGAAAAAGAGCTGGCTGACATCTTCACTAAGCCAGTATCCGCCTCGTTTCTTCATATATGTGACAAGCTGGGCATGATCGACATATATGCTCCAGCTTGAGGGGGAGTGTTGGAGTTAGAGACCGGGCGGTCTATCGGTCTGGCTTGGCGGGTTATTGACCGGGCGGTCTGGCGGTTTGCCTTCAGCGGTTTAGTTGCTGTGTTGAGGTCTAAGGTCCAAGCGGTCTAGCAGTCTATTACTAGCGACCAGGAGACCGGGCGGTCTAACGGTCTCACATGGCGGCTTGTCTCTCACTCTGGCAGTGGCCGAGCGGTTAGCCCATCTGTCTAACCGCGCGGCTTGTTCCGGTCTGTTGTTCTAACCGCCCAGATTTTTTTTGTATAGTTTTAGTCCCACATCTCTTATTTGTATTCTCTCTTCTCTCCTCCATTCTATATAAGGGAGACCATACCTTTGTAATAGATACCTTTTTCTGATAATAAAATTTCAGTTATACCCTTTCTGGCTTGTTTTTGTTCGCTTCTCACAGCCCGCAACGCGAGCTGCAGCCTCCGCTCGAGATCGCGCCACTCGCTCTAGGATCTCCTTTGGAAGAGGCATCTTGACAAGGCTAAATTAAGGAGAATGGCAAAGGTAAGCCAGGTTTGCAGGAGCATGTATATATAGCCATTGGTGGACCCCATCGAAAGATTCCCTCAAACCCTGTCGCACTCGCCGAATCTTGTGGGGTTGAATGACTCTTTTCGAGCTTGTCCCAACATCGCAAAGAGTGGGAATTATGTACTACCCTGTATCCGGTGTTGAAACCGGAAACCGGCCTCTGTGGAGTTCGACCCTTGGGGAAGGGGTGATCTCGCACTTACTTCGCTCCTGCAAGAGAAATAACAAGGGGGAGAAGAACAAGGGACAGGACCAAGGGCCCGGCTCGGAGGTCCCACCACACACCCGGAAGATCTTAGAGCGCTTCCCCTCCTTAACCAATTGCCGGGCTAAGGTACCTCAGAAAGCGCTATATGACTTGAGAACCAGAAAGCCCCCCCGCCTCCTGAAGTACCCCTTGGGTCCTATTTATAGATTACCTCGGGTGGTCTGCGAATAACCCGCCTCTGGTGGTCTGAATTTACTAAAGAGCCCCTCGGATTGGCCTGCCAACAGCCAAACCCCGCTGTTCTGGCTGGTTATACGCACCTCTTGCCGGGTCACCTCCTGTCATTTGGAGGGAGGTGGGCAGCAGCCGATCCGCCTGAGAGAGGCGGCTGGGGCCGGCTCGCTTAGAAGAGGCGAGCGGGGGCTGGCCCGCCTGAGAGAGGCGGCTGGGGCTGGCTCGCCTAGGAGGGGCGAGCGGAGGCTGGCTCGCCTGAGAGAGGCGGCTGGGGCCGGCTCGCCTAGGAGGGGCGAGCGGAGGCTGGCTCTCCCGAGAGAGGTGGCTGGAGCCCGGCCCGCCTAGGAGAGGCGAGCGGGGGATGGCTCGCCCGAGAGGGGCGGCTGGGGCCCGGTTCGCCTGCTTGCTTGGGCCCCTTCGGCGGACACGGGGTTGTACACAATCCCCGATCTTTGCGTGCTTTGCAGAAGCTCGGAAAGAAACGTCCAACCCTCGTGTCCGGCGATGACCTTGCTGAGCTGGAGGGAATCTTTTGGTGGGACCCACCTTTTAGCTATAAATAATCCACCGGGCCTTCGATGACTGGCCCTCTCCTCTTGCTTCCTGCGTGATTTGAGACCGGGAGATGCCTGCGTCTGAGGAGATACGTGCTCGGTTGGCAGCCGCTAGGGAGGAGAGTCGGGAGGAGGCCCTCGCGGCCGCCCCGTGGTTGGCGCCCAGATCATCCGGCCCGCAGTTTAAGCCGGTAAAGGGAAAGGTTGTCCGCCGTTCCACGCCGAGTGATGACCAGGGTTCCGGCGGCTCCGAGGTTGAATCTGGGCACGTGGTTTCCCCCTTCGACCTGTGCTTTCCACTGACTTTTCCCTTTGCAGGAGACGCCCCCCGAAGACGCATTGGAAGGGGGCTCCGGGAACCTCGCGGATCTCTCCGTGGAGATGATCGACCTGGGTGTCAGTCCCTTTTCCCCGGCATGCAGCCTTCCTGCGACTCCTCCCCCGCTGAGAGTCCAGGGTCTGGGGAAGCCGCTCGTCGCCCCGGGAGGGAAATCATTCCAAGGTCGGCCGGGTTCTTCTCGGCCAGCTGACGACGCGGGAGACGTGCAGACGCCGGGTAACCCCCCTGAACCTAACCTGCTCGCCGCTCGTCTGTTTCTGACCTTGCTTCTGCAGGATATCGCGTCGTTTCTTCTGATGTCGAGATGAGCGAGGGGTACTCGCCTCCCGTGGAGCCGGAAGACATTGCGGACTTCTTGGGCGACCCGCATGATAGCGAGAAGATGAAGGCGCAGGTGGCGCGAATGTTTCAGAAACACACGCTGCTGCTCAAAGAGGCCTTCGTGGGGATGGAGAGAGACAGAGTCAAGGCGGAGGAGCGACTAGCTGCTTTGGAGGGGGCTAGGGGCTCGGCTGAGAAGGATGAGCCGACATCTCCGGGCGCGCATATTACGCGAGCAGAGGAGCGGCTGAAAAGCATTTCGAAACAGGCCGATCAGACCAAGCGGGAGCTGGCGGCGGTTCGAGAGTATCATGACTCTCGCGTGCCACCTCGAACCGGCTCGCAGAGGCGGGGTAGGTGGAAATGGATCGAGTACTGAGTCACCTGCCTCGCCCGCCCGTGCCCGCCGTTGCTCGCTGGGTCTGAATCGTCTCGATGTGTGATCCGTCCTAGGTTATCGGAGGCGAATACTATTTAAGAATAATTGCTGTAATGATTCAGGGTTCTTCTCGCCCGTTCCAGGGCGCGTGCTGTTATTATTATTATTATTATTATTTTTATTTTTTTTTGCTGGATTCCTGGCTTCAACTTTGGAGAGCCCGCCTAGTAGAGGCGGGTAAGGGCCGGCCCGCCTGCGAGAGGCGAGCGAGGGTCGACCTGCCTAGGAGAGGCGAGCGAAGGTCGACCCGCCTAGGAGAGGCGAGCGAGGGTCGACCCGCCTAGGAGAGGCGGGTGAGGGCCAGCCTGCCTAGGAGAGGCGGGCGGGGGCCGGCCCGCCTAGGAGAGGCGGGCGGAGGTCGACCCGCCTAGGAGAGGCGAGCGAGGGTCGACCCGCCTAGAAGAGGCGGGTGAGGGCCGGCCTGCCTAGGAGAGGCGGGCGGGGGCCGGCCCGCCTAGGAGAGGCGAGCGAGGGTCGACCTGCCTAGGAGAGGCGAGCGAAGGTCGACCCGCCTAGGAGAGGCGAGCGAGGGTCGACCCGCCTAGGAGAGGCGGGTGAGGGCTGGCCTGCCTAGGAGAGGCGGGCGGGGGCCGGCCCGCCTAGGAGAGGCGGGCGGAGGTCGACCCGCCTAGGAGAGGCGAGCGAGGGTCGACCCGCCTAGGAGAGGCGGGTGCGGGCCGGCCTGCCTAGGAGAGGCGGGCGGGGGCCGGCCCGCCTAGGAGAGGCGGGTGGGGGCCGGCCCGCCTAGGAGAGGCGGGCGGTTTGCTCGTCGCCCCTCGACTGGGCATTTCTCTCAGAATCTGCTCTGTGCGGGAGGGGGGATGGCTCGCGGCCGGGAGACTCTCGCGGCCGACCGGCGATTCGACGCGGACCCGGGCGGGGCTCGGGAATCGAAGCGTCGGGGTTGGCCCTGCTGTCAGTTCGCTTTCCCGCCTTTTCTGATTTTCCCGCTCTTTTTCCAGCCCTATAAATAGGCCCTTATTTATTATTTCACCTACCGTATTCAAGAGCCCTTCCAGCTTTACCTCGCGAGAACTCTTTCCTTTCTCTTTTCTCTCGCTCGGCTCGCTTACCAGTTCCGCGAAATGACGGGCGGCAGCGGCGAGGCGGACGGGAGGGGCAAGTGTGCCTGGATCTTCGCCGACCACAGCTTCCCTCCCGCCGTTATCTCGGAGAAGGAGTTCTTGGATGCCGTCGGCAACTTCATCCCGCCGGGTTTCGTGGCGAGGCGACCCGGGAAGGAAGAATGGATAAACGAGCTCTCGGGTGATGAGCAGGCTCTCCCGACGGCCCACTTTGAGGCGGGACTCCGGCTACCCCTCTGGCCGGAAGTCCGCCAGGTCTTTAAGTATTACGGGGTTGTCCCGGGGCAGCTGACCCCGAACTCTATCGCCGTCGTCGTCGGGTTCGCCTGCTATCTTCGCGAGGAGAGGATTGAGTTCAGCCTTGCGGTCTTCCGCAAGCTGTTCTCCTTCCGCGCGAACAAGGACGGGACCGCGTGCTTCGCGAGCATGCATGCCAAGGTGCGGGAGACGGTCAACAAGAGCCACAACTGGCTCAAGAAGTTTGTTTTCGTCAAGGGCGACTTCGGCAACATTCCTTTCTCGCCGGTTCAACTCGGCGAGGCGAGCTATCGGCCCCCTAGCCTGGGGGGCCATGAGGCGAAACTATATGAGTTCTTTGCCGGGAAGAACTTCGAGGTCGCATTCCTCCGCCGGAACCTGGATGACCTCGTCCCTGTCCCGCCCGGTGAAGGTAAGCGGCTCGCTCGCCTCTGCTTGAATCGTACTTCGGATTTTTCTAACTCTTGTTTCTGCAGGCGAGCGCGACGTCCCTCTCCGCCCGCCTTACGAGAGCGCGCGGTCCGCTTTGAGCGAGCTTGGCCGTGCTGAAGCGGCAGCCTTAGCTCACCGTAAGCTCTCGGCTCCCGCCGGCCAGAAGCGATCCGGAGGTGAGCTGACTCAGGGCCCTCCCCTCTCTAAGAAGCCGAATAAAGCGGGCGATCAGGCTCCTCCGGCCGGCGACAAGGGCAAGGCCCCCGCAGATCAACCATCCTCTGCCCCCGCCCCCGCGAATCCCTCGACCGCTGATCCCGCCGGCGGGGCGGCAGGGTCGTCGCGGCTGCCCGCGGCGACTCGGCCCGCCGAGAAGCCGGTTCCCCGAGGGCATCCCAACTTCGGCTATGGCAAGGGGCCCACAGACAGATCCGGTGTCCCGTTGCTTCAGTGGGACAAGGAGGCCAACCGCGTCTCGGTGTCCTCGCTGCTGCCTAGTTGGACGGAGCAGGACACCGCCTCCAGGGACGCCTTCAACCTCTCCTTCGGTGTATACGGGCGGGAGGATGCCTCCACCTACGGCGAGGAGGCCACGCGGGTGCTTATCTATGAGAGCGCGCGGGCGCAATTTCAAAGCCTCGCCTTGGCCCACATGGTCGGCCGGCGATGCCTCCGGCTGGACAGGGATGTCCCTTCGCTCAACAAGCTGATCGACGAGAAGGAGGAGGCCCGCAAGCTCGCCCAGGAGGAGGCGGACGACCTGCGAAAGCGGCTCGAAGCAGCTGACGCCGCTCTCGCGCAATATCAGGGGGGCGCGGTAAGCCATCTGACTCGCACCCGCTTCTATTCCGCGACTCGTTCTAATAAATTTCGTTGCAGGATGCGGCGACCGCCAGCCGACTTGGTACCGAGATCGCCACCCTCCAGCTAGAGAACCAGACCCTGCAGGCGCGGGTGGGTGCGCTCGAGGCTGCTGCTGCCGTCCCGCCGGCATCTTCGAGCGGCTGCCAACTCGTTCATCACAGCGAGCACGATCTGGCGGTTCTGATGCAACAAAACGGGGCCGACGCGGTGACGTACCTCTTCCGGACGCTGCAGCGGGCCAGGCTCCTCAAGGACGAATGTTCTGGTTTGCGGGTGACCGACGTGGTACCGGAGCTGTTCCTCCCGGTACCTAGGTCAGGCGAGTATCACTGCATATGAGGGGCTCGCCGCCTTGAGGCTTCTCTCCCCCCCCTTTTTTGGACATGTATTTTGTGTTTATTTTGTGTGATCGCGCCGCGGGCCGCAGTTACAATTTTGTAAAAGATTTTATTTGATAATATACTCACTGCATTTACTTTCTTGATTGTCTATTCTTTCCCGCCTCGCAATCGCTACTGTGCATTGTTTTGTTGATTAACTCTGATTTTCGTTGCTGCGAGCGAGTGAGGCCGCCCGCCCGTTTGAGGTTCGGGACGTAGATCTAGGTTCGAGAGACACAAAAGCTGGCCGCGACGCGAGTGGCGACTCGCGCCTTCCGCTCGGGCTCACCATTTTGACCATATCTTGGAGTGGACTGGGCCCGACTTCCACGCGTAAAGACTTCGCGCGGGCCGGCCTCTCGGGGGGGGGGGGGGGGGGTCTTGGCGCTTCTGAGCCTTTGCCTCTAATTCACCCTGGGACCTGCCAAAATGTAGGTTGGTGCCGGCGTTGCAGCCTCATAGGGTCATCCTGACCGGCCCGCTCACCTGATCTCTGGCGACGTGAGAGTCTAACCTCTCCACTCGCACGCCATGCTTAGGGCTCGCCCCTTTATGCGCCGGGGCCAGCCTTCTTGGCTCGCCGACTTGCCTGGGCTTCTTGGCCGGTCCGCTCGCTCAATCTCTTGCGCCGCGAGGGCCTAACCCCTTCCCTCGCGCGTTGCGCTTAAGGCTCGTCCCTTTATGCGCCGGGACCAACCTTCTTGGCTTGCCGACTCGCCCGGGCATTCTTTGGGGATGGTATCCAATCCCTGGTTGCTCGGCGAGAAGTCACCGGCCCGATCCTGCCCGGGGTCTAGGGTAGACCCCTCCGAGTGACATCCAGCCCTGCCAGCTTGGTGAGAGCCTGGCAGCGGGATCTGCTCGGGGTCTAAGGCAGACTCCTCCGAGTGACATCCAGCCCTGCCAGCTTGGTGAGAGCCTGGCAGCGGGATCTGCTCGGGGTCTGAGGCAGACTCCTCCGAGTGACATCCAGCCCTGCCAGCTTGGTGAGAGCCTGACAGCGGGATCTACTCGGGATCTGAGGCAGACTCCTCCGAGTGACATCCAGCCCTGCCAGCTTGGTGAGAGCCTGGCAGCGGGATCTGCTCGGGGTCTGAGGCAGACTCCTCCGAGTGACATCCAGCCCTGTCAGCTTGGTGAGAGCCTGGCAGCGGGATCTGCTCGGGGTCTGAGGCAGACTCCTCCGAGTGACATCCAGCCCTGCTAGCTTGGTGAGAGCCTGGCAGCGGGATCTGCTCGGGGTCTGTGGCAGACTCCTCCGAGTGACATCCAGCCCTGCCAGCTTGGTGAGAGCCTGGCAGCGGGATCTGCTCGGGGTCTGAGGCAGACTCCTCCGAGTGACATCCAGCCCTGCCAGCTTGGTGAGAGCCTGGCAGCGGGATCTGCTCGGGGTCTGAGGCAGACTCCTCCGAGTGACATCCAGCCCTGCCAGCTTGGTGAGAGCCTGGCAGTGGGATCTGCTCGGGGTCTGAGGCAGACTCCTCCGAGTGACATCCAGCCCTGCCAGCTTGGTGAGAGCCTGGCAGCGGGATCTGCTCGGGGTCTGAGGCAGACTCCTCCGAGTGACATCCAGCCCTGTCAGCTTGGTGAGAGCTTGGCAGCGGGATCTGCTTGGGGTCTGAGGCAGACTCCTCCGAGTGACATCCAGCCCTGCCAGCTTGGTGAGAGCCTGGCAGCGGGATTTGCTCGGGGTCTGAGGCAGACTCCTCCGAGTGACATCCAGCCCTGCCAGCTTGGTGAGAGCCTGGCAGCGGGATCTGCTCGGGGTCTGAGGCAGACTCCTCTGAGTGACATCCAGCCCTGCCAGCTTGGTGAGAGCCTGGCAGCGGGATCTGCTCGGGGTCTGAGGCAGACTCCTCCGAGTGACATCCAGCCCTGCCAGCTTGGTGAGAGCCTGGCAGCGGGATCTGCTCGGGGTCTGAGCCAATGACATTCATCTCTCATCGCGGGGGGGGGGGGAACAAGTTTATCGCAAGAAATTCCATTAGAGATTGAACACGGTTTACATGATTTTAGGGAAAAAAACGCTTCAAGTCGTCTCCACTCCAAGTGAGACTTAGGGTCTCGCCCTCCACATTCCGGAGGCGATACCCCCCCCCCCGACTTTAATGCCTCCTGCACAATGAATGGTCCTTCCCAATTGGGGTGGAGCTTTCCCACTGCGGCTGATCTCCCTGCCGCGTCCACCTTCCTCAAGACCAAGTCTCCTTCGGTAAACTGCTTGACTCTGACGTGCTTGTCGAAATACTTGGCCATTCTTCTCTTTATCTCCTCCTGCCTCACGGCTGAAAGGTCCCGCAGTTCCTCGACCATGTCGAGAGAGAGCCGCAGCTCCTCTTCATTATTGGCTCTCCACTCCTCTTTGTGCTCTCCGGCCTCGACTACTCGAGGTGTCTGGACTTCGAATTCCACCGGAAGTACTGCCTCGCACCCGTGGGAGAGTTTGAAAGGCGTCTCCCCTGTTGCTGTGTTGGGTGTGGTTCGGAGGGCCCAGAGAACCGAGGGGAGTTGCTCCACCCAGCTTTCTCTCAAGTTCTCCACCTTTTTCTTGAGGAGGTTCACGATAATCTTGTTTGCCGCTTCCACCTGCCCATTACTTCGGGGGTGATGAACTGAGGCAAACCTGAGATCGATCCCGAGCTGCTTGCAGAAGCTGGTGAACTCGGCACTGGCAAATTGAGGGCCATTGTCCGTGATGATGGCCTGGGGCAACCCATGACGACAGATGATCTCCCCCCACACAAAGTTTCTGACGACCTGGGAGGTCACCTTGGCCAGCTCCTTGACTTCCAGCCACTTGGAGAAGTAATCAATCATCACGAGCAGGAACCTCCTCTGGCCGCTGGCTTGGGGAAAGGGCCCGACCAAGTCCATTCCCCAGATGGCGAATGGCCAGGGAGCGGTGATACTCCTGATGCGCTGGGCCGGTTGTAGTTGGAGGGGAGAGAATAGCTGGCACTTATGACACTCCTTTGTGAATTTTGCCGCGTCGAGACCCAGAGTCGGCCAGAAGTATCCCTGCCTGACGATCCGACCTTCTAAGGTTCGACTTCCGGAGTGACTCCCACACTCCCCGGAGTGGACCTCTTCTAAAATCTTTGGGACCTCCCTCTCGCCCACACAACGCGCCAGCATCCCTGAGAGAGTTTTCCGGTATAACTGGCCATCTCGCATGAGGTAGTATGCCGATTTGTACTTGAGCTTCTTTCCGTCCATCCCCTTGGGATACTCCCCGATGGTCAGGAAAGTGAAGAATGGATCCATCCAGGAGGGGTGCTGTTCCACCTCCATCAGTTCCCCCTCCTCGATGGATGGGCGAAAGAGGTCTGTGATGGTACCCCCCGCCCGGGGTCCATGCTTTGCCAGCTAATCCACCTGCTCGTTATCCTCTCGAGGCACGTGCCGAATGGAGAAAGCATGGAAGGTGCCGATGACTCCCTTTACCTTCGCCAAGTAACGCTGCAGGGTGGGTTCCCTTGCCTCGAATTCCCCGTTGATCTGGGAGGCCACCACCAGGGAGTCAGTGAGGACCTCCACATCATGCACCCCCAGTTCCCTGGCCAGGCGTAGACCCGCAATCACGGCTTCATACTCGGCCTGATTGTTGGTGATGGGAAAATGCACCACCACTGTTTGCTCGATCCTCGTCCCCTGGGGGCTTTCCAAGATGACCCCAGCCCCCAGGGAGTGTCTCCCCGACGCACCATCCACCATGACCTTCCAAGGAACCGGGCGAGTGAGTTCCTCCTCCGCCACCTCGACCATATAGTCAGCCAGGAAATCGGCCATGGCTTGGGCCTTGATCGAGAGGCGAGGTACGAAGGAGATGTCGAACTCGCTCAGCTCCACCGACCACTTGGCCAACCTGCCGGAATGCTCCACCCCCTCAAAGATGTTGCAGAGAGAGTGGTCAGTCACCACTCGGATCGAGTGTGCCTGGAAATAGGGTCGGAGCCTCCGGGCCGAGATGATGAGAGCGAAGGCCAGCTTCTCTAGGATGGGGTACCGAAGCTCGGCCTTCCTCAAGACCCGACTTACATAGTAAACCGGGAGTTGTCTCTTCCCTTCTTCCCGAACTAAAACGGAGCTCAGGGCCTCGGCCCTAGCCCCTAAGTACAAGAATAAGTCCTCCCCCTCCTTTGGCCCTTGGAGCAGGGGGGCCTGAGTCAACTGCTTCTTTAGGGCCTGGAATGCCTCCTCGCACTCCGAGGTCCACTCAAATTTCTGGCCTCTTCTCAAGCTTTTAAAGAACGGAGAGCACTTCTCCCCGGCCCGGGAGAGGAACCTGATCAGTCCTGCCAGTCTCCCAGTCAATCGCTGCACTTCCTTCGCATTCCGCGGAGACTCCAACTCCATGATTGCCCTCACCTTATCGGGGTTGGGCTCTACGCCGGCAGGGGTGAGGAGATGCCCCAGGAATTTTCCTCTGCCTGACCCGAAGGTGCATTTGAGGGGTTTCAGCCTCATCTTGCACCCGCGGAGAGTGGCAAAGGTCTCTTCTAGGTCCCGGAGGTGGGAGTCGAGGTTCGGACTCTTGACCATGAGATCGTCTACGTATACCTCCAGGTTCCTTTCCTTTTGCCCTTGAAAGACCTTGTCCATCATTCTCTGGTAGGTCGCCCCTGCATTTTTCAGCCCGAAGGGCATCATTTTATAACAATAGCATCCATCTCCTGTGATGAATGAGACGTCTTTGACGTCGGGAGGGTGCATCCTGATTTGGTGATAACCTGAAAAGGCATCCAGAAAACTCATCAAAGGGAAACCGACGGCTGAGTCAACCAGCGCGTCGATCCGAGGCAAGGGGTAACAATTTTTAGGACATGATTTATTAAGAAGAGAAAAATCGATACACATCCTCCACCGGTCGTCTCCTTTTTTAACCATTACAACATTGGAGACCCAGCCGGGGTATTTGATTTCGGATACAAAGCCGGCCTTGAGGAGCTTTGCTACCTCCTCCCTGATGGGCTCGGCAAGCTTGTCCGCAACGGGCCTCTTCTTTTGTCGGATGGGGGGAGCCTCCGGGTCTAGGTTGAGGCGGTGGCAGGCGATGTTGGAGTCGATCCCGGGAATCTCCGCGGCACTCCATGCGAAGATGTCCACATTCTTCTGGACGCATTCCAACATCCTGCCTTGAGCCTCCGGGGTCAATCCTCCGCTGATGCGGATCTTCTCCACCCTGCCTCTGGTGGTTAGAACCTCCATCTCTGCCACCTCCTCTGCCGCCTCCAGACGGGAATGTGCCTCCCACTCCTCAGCCTCCCCCTCATCGAAGGCGAGGACCTCCTCCTCAGCTTCTGTCACGGCCATCTGATAGTTTAACTTTCAAGGCAGCCTAAACACCTAGAGGGGGGGGGGGGGTGAATAGGTTCTGCTTCTCTTTCTAAAACTTCTAGACAGAATTCAATTTATTAACTAATATGAAAACACAGCAATCACAGAAAACAAAACATCACAGATTGCACTATGATTTATAGTGGTTCCCCAAGGTCTGGGTACATCCACTTTCCCCCTTCACCTATCTAGCTGTATGCTAGATTCGGCCAAACTTCCACTTATCTCAGATCAATAGATCTTACAACTCAGAACCCAACAGGTTCCTACAACTCAGGCACAACTGCCCTACCTCAGCCTTGCCCCAAGGCCTACAACTCAGAGAATATCCTTCTCCTACACTCAGGCAATCAGCCCTACCACTCAGAGTTCAACACTCCTACACTCAGCCTTTATAACATAGGCTTACAACTCAGATCTGTATAAACAGATCCTACAGAAATATAGAAAAGATAGTTTAAATTGTCTTGCCAGGTTGAGAGAGAAAAGGCAATGACAAATCTCAATCAGCTGATGCAATCAACTGTTTCTTAGCCTTCTTCAAAGCTTCTTGAAAATGTACTTAGCTGAGTTGATTCCAAACAGCTTCTTGAGAATCCACTGGTGGATTCCTTCTTCTTCTTCAAATTCTGACTTGATCTCTCTCTATCCAGAACTTTGAATGATTCTTCTGAATTCTGATTAGAACTCTTCTTAGATCTATCCTTAGATAGTCTTCTTAGATCTCCCGGAGAAGATCTTCTTAAGTGCCTAGCACTTTCTTGAAAGGAGTAGAATGTAATCCCTCTCTACTTTCTGATCCAATGTATTTTAAAGGATCAGTTCTATATGTAGTTCAGTGTCTTTTTCTCCTTCTGAATCTGTCTATTTATAGACATTCTTCATGGTAACCGGCTGATCCGGTTTCTAACCGTTTTCTGACAAGTCTGACAACTTCAGTTAACTGGTGATAACCCACAGCTGTCAAGTCTTCAAACAAGTCCTGTGCCTTAGTGTTGAAACAGTCTGTCAGAAAGTGTCGAGACCATCTGTCTATTTGTGTCGACACAATTGACTTTGGTGTCGACACTGCCTTCAGTGATGTCGACTAAATTGCCTTTGTGTCGACACATCTTCTTCTGAAACTAACTTGGTCTTTGACTCTGCAGTGTGTCGACACAAGTCCTGTGTGTCGACACAGTTGTTGTAGAATCATAACTTTAGTAAGTGTTGACTTGGCCTTCAGGTGTCGACTATTTTCTTCTGTGTCGACATATTCAGATGATGTCGACAAACTGGAGATCGTCTATACTCTTCAGTGTCGACACATTCTCCCAATGTTGAGGTCGACGTTTTTCTTCTGTGTCGACACAATTTCCCAGTGTTGTGTCGACTTACTTCTTCTGAGTCGACACAATTTCCCAGTGTTGTGTCGACTTACTTCTTCTGTGTCGACACTTTTTCCCAGTGTTGTTGTAGACTATGTTATGTGTCGACACTTTTTCCCAGAGTAGTGTCGACTTACACCTTCTGTGTCGACACACTTTCCCAGTGTTGTTGTAGACTATGTTATGTGTCGACACTTTTTCCCAGAGTAGTGTCGACTTACACCTTCTGTGTCGACACACTTTCCCAGTGTTGTGTCGACAACTTTCTTCTATGTGACGACACATGTTCCTTTGTGTCGACACTTGGACTTAGAATTTTTTCTGTAAACTTTAACAATTCTTTACCTGCACATGTCAACTCAAAACAACATCAAATACAACATGATGTATATCATTGAGCTAGGTTGGGCTTCTTCAAATCAGGTACACATTTTCCAATGTACCCAACAATCTCCCCCTATTTGGAGAAGTCATAACCCTTATAGCCAATGATATACACCATTTAGAAATAGTATAAAATGATGATATATGACAATACACAGGGATACTTAATTATAAACAAAATAATAAGAACATCATGGATAAAACAATCTATCACAGATTTAACAATATTTTGTTTATTACTGGGTAATGTTTGATTACATGGTTTTTCTTTGACTGATCACATTACATCATTACAAAACATTATGAAAGAACTAAAACATTATCAGGATT